>OV050030.1:394958450-396363336 GCA_920105625.2 Clusia tigrina
TTATAATGTCCACATGTTCCTTCACGTAAAATTTCGTCCGTAAATCTCTACCAGATCTTAAGTTATGAATATCTGTTAATAGTGGGAGTGGCAGTTAATATAGTGTTTAGTAGGACCCACATCTCCATAACTGCCAAATTGCGTCATTATTCGATCAATTGGACCGAAGTTATAGTCATTTTAAATAAGATGAGAAAAGTTCCTTATATGGGAACTAGGCGTGGTCTTTGTCCAAATCGGCCCATATACCAATCTGGTTCTGTATCTTTGTCCAGACTATACTTTGCAAAATTTCATTAAGATAGCGGTTTAGAAAAAAAGTGGCCACAGGCGGACAGACGGACGGACAAAATAAAAATTGCTTAGAAAGTGATTCTGATCATATCTGTATATATATATATGTCCACACCTACCACGCCTCCTTCTCAAAATTGCAACCCCTTTCCAAAGCACAAAATGAGTATACCCTATTTACATTTTTTAAAGGCAAAAGGTATAAAAATCAGCTGATGTACCACAGGGTATAAAAAGCGCTGCAAGCAAGACATTTTTCTATCAGGGGAGTTTTTGGGTCCCTGCGCCGCAATGATAGCAAGTCCGCGATACAGGTAGTAAGTGCACATCCACACTCAAAAACTGCCATACACTCCAGAGCATCTCACAATGAGATTTCGGAAAATGACATGCAAATGTAGTGGATCCCCGGGCATGGAAACATTGAGTAACCGATGAGCTAGCCAGGGTAGGCACCGAGCTACAAAACCTAAGCATAGAACAAACAAAAGGAAAAACACCAGGCACTTGCAAAGTGCTACTAAAACAGAATACCTGAAGAATGTTAATTCTACATGACTACACATACGAGTACAACACTGCAAGGCAAATCTTGGCTAAAATTGCTCCAAGCAAGCCCACGAGCCTTGGATAACAATTGAAATATACCATATGGAGATTTGGTTTGACCCTACCTCTTAGCTAATTAAGCGGAGATAGTTTTCAATCTGTTCGACGAGTTTATTGATGGATATGGATCGACTGTTTGCTACAGGCTTACAAAATTTCCAATTTATTCACCAAACTTGTCTTTGAATAGGATATGGGGAAACTACTTATAGCTTTTTTCCTGATGAACGGGAATCCTTCTATTCCCCGGCGCTCGGAAGAACTAGAAATCTCAAACACCTCACCAGCTGGAATAATTGTATGCAAGTACCTAGTTTTACGCCCATAGGAAATCTACAGCAGTAACCTAGGGACAATGTGCTTCGTCCACATTTGAAAATGGGCAGCAAAAATATTCTCAGAAACGAAGTGCACTTAGTTAAATGGTTTTGTCAAAATGTGCAATGCCAAATTAGAAAGAAAATTCTTCTGCGAAACATCTTATAAAGTTCATTGCATGAACAGAAACTCTCGGTTTGGTGTGGATTATGGTCCGGCCCACATATCTCTGAGAATGATCTCTTACGAGACTTAATCGTTAATTGCGGAAGATGCCACGCAATGGATGGATCTTAACGAACTGCTTTTTCAGATAACGGTAATGCTAGGAAAGCTGGCGTTCCAACTAAGAATCGCGTAACATTCCAAGGTGCAATAATTTCGCCAAACGGGTATTTCCACTGCCCACCAATAAGTTGCGATTTGGCATCATTAGGCTCCCCTTATAGTGATAGGTATAGTTCGTCTCCACCAACAAACCAAGAACAACTTGCGGGATTGAAGAAAAACATCATACTGATAACTTGGGAAATTTAGCCCGGTTAATGCGAATAAGACATCAAAAGTTTGACTTTCAATACTGCTCGACATGAGTATAAATATGGCTTTCTTTGTGTTTCCTCTCTAGTTAAAAGTATTGTTAATTACCAACTACCTCAGATCTACCCCTGCATCCCTGTTGGCATCCAAGCGATTTATCTTCTGAGCGCGTCAAATATTTGCGTCATCAACAAGCTAAATTCTTGCGCGGAGAAACTGAGAAGCCTACCTACCTATACCCAAAGACCTTGTCTCTGTTCAGATTGAGGAATATTATCTAGAAAATAACCAGCAATTACCTTCAATGATCTCAGTAGATATATCGACAATGCAGGGGCATAATGAATTCTCAGTTATTCCTATAAAAGCTGCTCCTCTATAGTCTGAAAATTATCTCCATAGTCCACGATGTCACTTACTTTGCTTACTATTTTCCTTTATGAAATAAGAATAGAAGCCTTCCTTTCAGGGCGACAGTGTGCCCAGAGTCGGAGGACCCCCAAATTAAAGTATAGGACGACATTTACAGACATGGACAACTCATTTTGGAAGCCATTAGAAATATTCTTAAGATCCACTCCTGTTATACAATGACTCCATCCACATCACTTTTCGAGTTGAAGAAGTGGACACCAGGTATCAAAATACTTAAGAAGAGAACGTTGTTTTCAGATAACATCAGACTTGAAATTATTTCAGCATGACGTAATCGGTGGGCCTTGAATGTTCTTTGATTCCAACAGTACTCGAAAAAGTATTTGACGTAGAACTCGACCTCGAAAATGTTTTTGTTTACTTCAACTCGCTTTCGTTTGAACAGTCTGCGAGTGTTATATTCATGTAGACGCACAATTCCAAGTTTAATTAACACAACTTTAATTGCTCTCATGACTTGCGAAATGTTTCCATGCCTTAAAAACTAAAGAATTTATATTTATTTAGACAATTTCAGTGTTCTCCGGACTAACAAATATTCGGATCCCGATGAATTAAAGGCAACCACACAACAATATGGTAAATGCTTTTCCCAGCCTCCACTGGACTATCCTGTCGTCACGTATGTCTCACGATATGTAGCCCTTTCCATCTTTGTCTTCCTTCTAAGAGAAAGCAGAATTATTCCATTGCGAAGCACAATGTTGCTACAAAATGCAGGTCCTACCTTCCCCAATTCAGTTTAGCAGTCCTCCGGAGATGGCATATTTTGGCAACTACACACAGGAGAAGCATGTAGACTTGAGCACTTTGAACTTCAATACCATTCAGAAATACTATGAAATAAATGCTCTTGGGGGATCGTCACTGGAGGATCTAGAACCTCGTCCGTAATGACAGGATATGTGTCAGAGTTTCAGGGCTGGCACTTCGCAGATATACGCGCTTTCTGGTACTATATCACCCTCTAATCTTCAGAAACTTCTTACTTCCACAAAAGTGATCACTGCAAATATCCCAAGCTCTCTGAGTTTTCGTATTGGGTTTTAAGAGCGTTGTAACTTCATGGTAACCCTCGTTTTGCTCATTTATTGTATTGGACTTTACCAAAATAAAATGTTTGGGGGGTTGGTGAGAAAATTACAGGGTTCTTACAGTATTTTACATGGAGGCTAGAACTCATTAAATGGATGCCGATGGTTCCGCAATCTCCAAGATCTGTGTCACATCTTACACATGTTTGAGTAATACAAATGGATGGATTTTGGTCGTAGCTGAAAATGACTTCTCCATTTGAAGACGCCCACTTTCTTCATTCAACTCACCTCAACGTGGTGCAATTTTGTATAAATTGTCTCCCGTTTCTACCCCACAGATGACTCAATAAGCGAGTAAGGCGTCGAGGTGAGTCAGTCTAGTCTGCTTTAATGAATCCCTCTATATTTACATTGAATTCTTGCTTTGATCTCTTCAAATGTAGTTTGTTTTGAGGCTGCGATCCGCTGTCAAGAGAAAATTATGAATTGGCATCAACATCATTGGTATGGGAAGAAATTATCATCATGCAAATATTCCTTTTTATAATAGCACATAATTAGTTTAAAAAGTGTATTAAACAAAAACAGTCCAGAAAATTGATTAGGGCCTATTCAGAAAACGCTTTTCTGCAGCTCCGAGATTATGGGAATTGGAGCTATCTCTTTTTAAGATATTTATAAAATGAAATAAATCAGACTCTGTCATCAACGGTTAATTTAATAGTTAACGATTATCCAAAGTATAACTGTTGATATAGTGTCAACGATCCGAAAGCAGTTAGCAGCCGTTTAGAAGTCAAACTGGATGTTCAGAAACTTTCAAATACTATGAGATAAATTAGCGAAATAATTACTCGAGACAAAGGACACGTTTGATGTCTCAAGTTGGTTCCAGCTCTTTGAACTTGAGGGATTTCTGTTCAAACAAACATTTTTGCAAGCAGCGGCTATGGTTTTGTATCACCGAACATTACGTTGACGAACAGGCGCTAAATCATCCACTGCAGAACCGAATGATAGCGTCTGTTGGATGATCAATAAAGATTTCATATAAACTATAAAAAACCTTTTTATTCATATTAATAATTCATTAATGATTTGAGTGTATGATTATCTTATATCCAAAATAAACAACGAAGACTGCCAGCGACGTGGGTTGGAATTACTCTATTTGGCAGATGTAGAAACTCAGCGGGTTCCAGGAGTCATTGACAGAAATGAATAGTTTTATTCCGTGTTTTAAAATGTAGCCTATTATATTATACATCAATAGTTTAATTGTTAATATAAAAGTAATCTTATATTACGCGTCGTTCTATCTGTTGGTCACTCCTGTTGGTGTCCGGTGTGCGCGTTGCTCTCCACGAGAGTTGGTGAAAGCCATAAACTCGTGGTTCTGTTGGAGGAGTATTAAAGTCCCAGAGAGAGTCAGTGAAAATCATAAACTCCTGGCTCTGTCTCAAGTGTATGTGGGTGGTAGTCACAAGCGGTAAAATAGGTTATTGGTCTGTACTCCTATGTCTCTGTTACGTGCTGAAGTCACAAGAGCTTTTTTAGTTGGTGTCTCCATGTTGGGTGCCGGAGAGATTTCTTGGGCTGCTGCCACTTTTATAGGTCAGCTTCAGTTGATGGCCTTCAGGAAGTGTTGTTGCACGTGAACCGTGCCTAGTATTGTTATTTTTCTTTTGTACATACATGTTTCTACACCTCGTGTATTGGTCGAAATTGGATGAAAAATGCATATGAAGACCATGAATATATAATTTTCATCTTCACAAAGTATGTTGCAAATATAGCGTAAATTTATTTGGAATTAGTCAAAGAAGAGAAATTTGCTTCCAATTTGGGTTTATTCTCGTAGAAAAAAGATGAGCATACTTTTAGGAATCCGTCTAAATTTATTCAAAATATATCGCTCCATTGATGATCAGTATTTAGAAATAGCGGCTGAATTTAATATTCCTTGGAAACTATTGATCCCAGACGAAAGTTAGCATAAGAAGATTTTAAATTAGGAGAAATATTTATGAAGACGAAATGGATGTATTACATTTCTATTAAAGGGAAAATGGGCATCCCTTTCACCTTTCTTATTTGGTAACTCGTTCCCACACGCCTGCAAGTAGCGTAAATGCTGGTAAACATAATATGCATAGTTTCAGTTTTATGTCAGATAATTTGCTCAAATATAATTCTGTCAGGAAAAAAGCTACTAGTAATTTTTCCATAGATAGTTAATTTCTTCAATGACATGTTTGGTAAATGACTCATATCTCCTCCATCTCTGTGATCGATTTATTTTATTTTATTTACATTTAATCTCCTGACGGCTCTAAATACGGAATTTTACTATCCTATAACAAACATCGCATCCATATCGATGCTGTTTGTGACTTCAGTTGAAACCTCAGTACCAGGCCTTGAAAGCTCACAGCGATAAATAGTAGGAATAGAATTGAGTTCGGGGATACTGAATTTTGACATCATCACAGAAAAATTCTCCAGTTTGCCAAAAATGGGCAACAGGATGCTAAAAAGTACTCTGATAAACCTGGACATAACATACCCACACAACACACAAAATGTTCAGTTGGGGATTCACTGCAAAGACCATGACATAAAAGGAAAATTGTTGTAGGATTGTTGTAGAAAAGTATATACTCGAACTTACCAATTTTCAACTCCATATAGTCTTCTAGACTACAACCACTAAACTTATGTTTTATGTGAGAGCCCCAAGTATAGTAATAAAAACATTTTTTATTTGAAAGTTTTATTAGTTCACACAATAAACAATTATTTTCTAGTTGCGAAAATTTACAATCCGAAATCGTGTTCAATTCCAAGTTTCTAATGAAATCAATATGCAGAATTAGCCGATTGTTCCATGCAGTTACCACTATTATTGCTTACTTCAATTACTTCAAGTAATCGCAATTTTATGAACTGATCCAAGTAGAACAGAATTTGAGGCGTCTTTCAAAGACGGAATCTGAATCATTTTCTTTGGAAAAATTTATATATTAAGGATCTCATAAATCTAGCGTCGCCAATGACTAATATGTAAGAGCCACCGTTGGCACCTACTTTTCGCACAAATCCAAGTGAAATGAAATCAAGGCACACATGCTCGTTTGATGATAAGAAATAAGGTATTACAAGCTAAGTAGATATGTGAAAGTAGATGGTTCCAATGACAATCGCACTTAAACTAGAACTCATTGTGATACAATGGCATCTTAAATTCTTTCAATTCTTACTATATTGTACTTACTATATGTGATAGTTCTGCAAGGTTCTAACGTGGTTTATATACACATGCTTTCTTCATTCCGACAGAACGATTCCTTCTTTATCTACATTTTTGTACAGCTTCTGCAGAAGTATTTAATTTAGTGAAATAACTGAATTATTTTCATTGCAGCCACAACAGCAATCCCTAACATACCTCTGTCTAGCCTGCCCGACTTCAGGGGTTTCAGTCCATCTTAGTCCTATCTGTTGGGCTGTCTTTCTCGTCCAATATGCAGACCAAACATGGTTCGGGGTAGACATAATTTTTCCTTTTATCGTCCGCTTCCAGACGTACAAAAGAATCCCAAAACAAAAGTAATTCGGGACAGAATTGTGGTCTGTGTTTTTGATGGTTAAGATCCTATTGTTAATTATTTTCCAGATAGTATGCCTATATTTCAATTGTCGATGATGCCTTCATGAAGCTACTGCGGCTTTTATACTCCCACATACCTTGTTTTATAATTTTGTACTTTATAATATATACGAAAAGTTTTGAATAGCGTGTGCTGACTTCTACGTCCTTGAACAGTCAATAGTTGTTGAATCTATGGGTGGTATCTTTGCAGAACAGCAGAATTTGATTTTAGCGCAGATCCCCATAAATGGATGCTATAGGTCCATATACTCGTAGGCTTCAGTATATCTTTATAAATAAGAAGTTTATTCTTAATTGAAAGTTGCGACTCATGAGTCAGTTCAACGAGTTTAGTTTTGGGTCCAATTGTTTTATTTTTACAAGGATATGCTTCTTCCAGTTCATTCGACGAAATAAAGGAATACCAAGGTACTTAGTATCTGTTTGCTGTGATAGTTCATCGTTGATAAAAGTACCGGAAGGCACGTGTTCGTTCTGAGTCTGGTCGCATTTGCTTTCATTCTCCACTGTTGTATCCATTCTTCCATATAACCTTAACTGTAGGTCAGCCGAAGCTGCCAATTGGTTGAAATGAGTTGCCACAATCGCTATATCATCGACAATAGTAGCAGTTATCGTATATACATATACAGTGTAAGTTAGAAGGCCAACCTTGTTTTAGTTTGTTAAGTAATCCAGGGTGGCAGATATTTTCAAACGCCTGAGTGTTGTCCAGAATTGCGGCGGTACAATTCTTTTTACTTTCAAAAGCTTCTCTAATAGCCTTGTATACTCGATGTACCTGTTCTGTGGTGGCGTATTGTTTTCTACACCCAAACTGATGGTTGGTTTGTGTTTTTCATTGAGGAGTTTTTCGCGCAATTTGGAGGCGATGGCCGGCTGTTATTTCCTCCTAAGGTTTCTCAGATTTTGGTATAAGGACTATTTGCACAACTTTCCACTATTCCATATAAATATTTCTACAGCTTCATCTATTTCTTCTTTACATTTAATACGCACATTAAGTGGAAGTGTCTCATTTAATATTTCCCTGAATTAGAACCAGTTCGTTAGTTGGTTGTGGTAATATAGGGTACGTCATTACATTACTGGTTTGGAGCTCATATGAAAAAAGGTGAATGATCAGAAGATGGATCTAAAAAAGATTCTTCAGTAATATTATTTAATGCCCTTTATAACGCAAAAATCTATGACGTCAGGTACTTTCTTGTAATATGAAGGCCAATACGTTGCTTCTCCGATTGATAAGTGGGTGTAATTGTTAGACAAAATACTTTTTAGAAGCTCTGATGTTAAGCCAGAGTACTTAATATTATATATATGCCACGCCTCATTATGAGAGTCACAAATGAATCCAATCCAATCAATTTTAAGGGTAAAGGTATAAGCAAATGTACAATAAACTGGCGACTATTTCAAGACGTGCATCTACGTCCAAGTTTCATAACAATCAGTTTATTATTTGCCGGCCACGGTTTTAACAGAAAAATTATCTTCTCTATTTCTTTGCCAAGTTATTTGTCATCCACCATTAATACACGCAAACAATAGCACTTCATAGTAGCTCGGTACATATTCGAATTATAAAATTTTAAAATATCCTCCCCGTTCTCTTCGAACTTAACTTCCTCTAAAACCCCAACAGTTTTTCGAAACCTTGAGGCAATTTATAATATATTTCCTCTACAACTTGAACATTATAATGTTAAAAATTTGAACTTACGGTGTGGTCTCTGAGTATGGTTATGTACCTCAATACCCTTAGAAGGATTCGGGTATCTCCAATCATAACTGGAGTGTTGAACTTAACAATATACATAGCAGTTCACCAAACACTTCCCCCGATATTTGAGGAAAACAAATGGATCAAAGCCACCTCTCTTTGGTTTACTCATGCTTACGTCTATTCTAGAATTTAAACGAATTATCATTAATTTGGAAAACAATGAATTCTTCCAATCAATTTAATCCTTCAAAACGAATTTCAAATTAATGTTTAAGCCAGACACTCCTAGAAAAACAAAAGCAAAGTTCATTGCTGTTTCAATAAAAATACAAAAATTTGGAGTATCACAATGGATCTTAATGAGTTCCTCTCTGGAACGAATGTCTTGGACAAAGCTCAACATTGAGATCTTATAAACCCGATTGTGGACTAAGAACTACAAATATATACGAGTAGCCGGAGTTATTATTAACCCATGAGGTCATCCAAACATAATTGCTACGTTCCTGGATATTAACTAAAAGAAGAGCAGAATTGAAAAGCTAGGACTTTCTTTAGAACACAAATCAATTCAAATCAGAATCGTTTTACGAGACATTTATTTCGTTGCGATAATTATACTTAAAATTCCAAAAGAAAGTTTCTCCTTGCTTAGTTCATACTGAACGAGGAGAATATCGATGGCACACATATATGTAAATTTAAGGAAGCTTGCAATTCCACCTTAGGAAAAGTCAATCACCCGAAGTGATGTCTGGTTAATCTGGAGTATATGAATAGTTATGTGGGAAGAAATAAAAATTGTTTGTAACTTCTCCAGTCAAAAAGTGTGAAGTTACAAATGAAAAACTTTTTTAAAGATACGCGTTATCTGACACTTTAGAGACAATACACATTGATTTTCCGTGTTTCGTACGTAGTCCTGTATGCAGAAACAACCTGGAACACAAAGCGTCACGTACCCCGTCGGGTTTTCGCAATTACGTTGCGGACTACCGCACGAGGCGAAAACTTCATTTGGGCCGCATTGGTCTGCTGAAAGTCAAAATTATTTTTATTCTAAAACTGTTTTCTGTTGTATAAAATGAATTGTTTGAAACTTACGTGCTTCCAATAAATAATAGGGTGTCACTTGGTAGAATCCAACCGTAATGAGGAGGCCAAAAAATAAGGCCAGGTAAGATTTCGATGCCATATTCCTTCTCCAACTTGACAATTCGCTATGATCGTCTGAAGGGTGGTTAAGAAACTGAAATCGCTCTGGTCTGCGACAACTTCACTTCGACTTAAACAAGCCTGAGAATTTTACTTCTCCTCACGTACCAGACTGAATGAGAATACATGAGAGACGTTACATTGCAGAAATCGTAGATTATTTTCAATGAGAGGAGTAGGTGAGAAAAAATATGTTTCCATATCTCGATTTCTTTAATATAATGTTAGCTAAACCTAATTATCTACATAGATCTATGAACTGTACCAGTGTATAGCCTAAATATGACGCTGTGGGAAATTCCAAACAAACATTGAATAATTGTTTTGGTAGTCTTGCCAAAACAGTTGTTAATTTAAGGGAAACAAAAGACAATATTTACTCTTTTATTTTGAAGTATTCAATTGTTCCACGTATCTGAGTTAGAAAACTGCGCCAATAGCCTGACTGGCGTATCTCTTTTATTTTAGCAGTTGTATAATTGACAAATTTCCATATTCCATTTGTGACGCAAGTAAATACAGGTTCATTCATAAACCATTAAAGAAGGTAGACCGACTTCGATCATAGTTTAGATGAACTATAACTCCAGAACGGGCTTCTGGGGAGGACAACTCACCCAAATTTCTCCCAGTTCTTATCAGAAATCGTAGTGGTTTCAAAGAAAAGCTACTTCTAAAGTATTTGTTATGATTACGGTTGGACGACCAAATAGTATATAATGGCCTTCCCATGCCTTGAATTGACGATCTTCTGTATATTTTCGAGAAACTGACCTGTATACCAGATAAATGAAATATTTTTCTATGTACTACTCGAGGGAGTTTCCAGAAAAGACTCCTCGAACCAATAACGGACAATACAAGTTTTGTTTTAGGCAAGAGAACCATTTATGTAAACAATATTGACACTAATGTAAGGTAACTAAAATTGCTGGAATATTATTATGAATGTCCATTATTCTAAAGTAAATAAGAATCGAATTTTCTGATGTTTCTATTTTTAAAACTATATTTGATCAAAGAAATTACCTTTACAGCAATTGATTGTCTATGCTACTCAGATTTGACCCCCATTTACTTTGCCAACTGTTGAAATCACCTAACATTATGCATGGGGAGGTTGTAGAGTTGAGGAGGTTGTGGAGATTATTGAGAGTGAAGTTTTATTTGAAGGTATATATGAATTGACTATTGTAAACTGTTGTTTTGAATAGATAATTGCTGCTATTGATTGGATGTTATTATTGATGAAAACAGGGTGATGTTGTAATGAGTTATGTATGAGTATGGCTACTCCACCATAAGCGGAGGTTGATGAATTATGACAGTAAATTTGGAAATTAATTCAGATTGGTATATTGTTTGTGGAGTGTAAGTGGGTTTCTTATAATGCAATGATTTTAGGAGTATGGCGTTTCTTCTGTCTGTTTTGTCAAAGCTGACAATTGCTTGTATGTATCTCTTTCTCCCTAACTTTTTCAAGAGCTGCATGATTGTTGTTTTCGTATTTGTTGTCCTTGCAGTTGATACAAGCTTTTGGTTGAGTGCACGTTCAAGGGGAATTTACTTACATGGTGACTTCAAAGTCAAATTTTTTTGAATCAATTTTCCCGACGTAGCTGTCAAAATGTGCAAACAATTGCTAATAGTTTTGATTTGAGTGAATAAGAGTTTTGGAATTGTTATTTTTGTGAAGTTTGAACATTATGAAGAAATTATGAGTATATTTAACTAATAAATACATTTTATATACACTTTAAGCAGCTCTTATGTATTTCTCCATTCCGCTCAATTTCGTTTATTTTGATCCCACATTGCTTATTTTTGACGATTCCGGAAGTACGAAATTCACCTTGCAGTCATCATATAAATAAATTCACCTTGGTGCACATTTCACCTAATTCAGTTACGGTATGGAAGAGGCAAGTGCAAGTGGGGCAGATTTTTTCGCTTTGCATGCTTTTGTAATGTGGCCGTACCGGAGGCATTTGTTGCATCGCATTGGAGCCGGGGCGAATTTGACTTTTTATAGCCAATTGCAATCTCGCACGGCGGAGTTGGTGTAGAGAAGGTAAGTATTATCAAACCGGTTTATTGCAGTTCGTTACTTGTTGTCTTCTTAAGAATTTTTTTAATTCCGTCACGTTTTGTCCACTTAGTTCATTTAAAATTTCGTTGGAGTCTTTGGAGTAGATTACGCCCTTCGAGAAGTTAAGCACTGAGTGTTCAGTGGGTTGAATATGAATCGTGGGGGATAGAGAGACTAGTTTCAGTAGTTTATTTGCTTGTACTCGTATATGGTCTTTTGTTTTAATTAGTATATTGCCTTTTCGTAGGTGTTTACACATTTCCACTTCATTACCAGCAGTCACTTTTTAATTAAGAAAGGTGACACATTAGAGAGAGTGTTATCAGTATATAATATTACTAGGATTATTTAAAATTACTCACTGCATTGGTCACAATTTTAACTTTATATCTGTGTTATAACAATGTTTATATTAAAAAATTCGTTAATGTGGCGACTAAAAGAACTAACTAACAATTTAGCAGGTCGAATTATATATCTCCTCATATACTTATAACCAAGAGAACAGCTTCATATCTGTGTTTCAACACATATTTATGTAACTATATCTATATTTAGTTTGGGGTGGGCGTAGAACCAATCTGACCAAACCATTTTTCAACATTTTCCCACTGCAAACGTATTTTAACCCAAAATTTATGATTCTCCAATCATGAAGGAAAGAAAATGAGTGAACAATTGCCCTTTTTTGTTGTCCTTTTTTTATTAACTATTTTTACGTATGTATTTTTTAACATATTTTGACAATGCCCAATTTCTATTAAACACATTTGTGAATTTGGTTTCAGTCAAAAAGTAACTAATATTACCAAATTAATTAAATCCGCAAATTCTGTTCTTACAAAATCCGTTCTCTCGCACAATTTTTGACAGATGTGCGTAGTGTTCCAATATGCTTCTGCATTGCTCAGCAGAAGTATTATTACCATTTGATATTTTGTTTGCTACGCCATATTTGTCCATATATAAAGCTTGGAGACGGTTTACCAATTTGATTAAAATGTTGCACCTCTGAAGAAGTGCACTGAGTAATAGTCGGGACCTAAAAAGCAGAATTGCAAATTAGTTCGAAATAAATCTGACGCTGAAAATCTATCTTGGCAACACTGTCCTTACCGCCCACAATTATAAATTTCCATAAACAGTTATGTACGTTGATTTAACGAATGAAGCAGCAGGTGGAAAGATATTCATTTCTTATTACTTTTGGATCTCGCTGTATTTCAGTATTATTATCCGGGTGGATATAATATAGTTCATGAAGGATAATTCTTGACTCACAAAGTTATTTTATAATTATTGTTTCAAGTCAAATCTACGTGCATATGGAGTCTAAAATGGAATAACTTACATATGCATCAACGCTTCCAATACACATCCATAAGTGAGTATACTATAAACTTGGGCCTATGCTGAACTGTTTTAAATAATTTTTTTTGTTTCACTTAGGAAACGGAAATTATTTCTGTAATAAAATTACAGTTGTACAAAGTTGTAATTAATGATATTTATCAAAAATCTAAGAATAAAATTGGCTTCCCAGGAACATGGCGCAAGCTGGAAAAATTCAACAAATACTGATCTGGAAAACGGCATGGCACTACAATGATATTATATCGTAGGTGGTGTGATTTGCAATCGCAATTTCATACAGACATGTAAATGCAATTAAATAAATTTAAAATGTATAAATTTTTAAATTTTAATTTATTTTCATATTTTAATAAATTTTAATAAATTAATAAAATATTACAAATATAATTAAATATTAACAATTTTTATTATATAATTCAATATGAAAATGAGGAATAGCATGTTACTCTGTATAAATAGATGGTTAAAAAAAAAGTCTAAGCGAAAATGCTGCATTGGGAAAAACCTGTCATTTTAAAAATCTATATGTAGATAATCGAAATCTGTTTGAAATTTAGAAATTATTGCTTTATATGTATTAATAACCTAAGCTTGTATGGAGAAAAATATCATTTATGCAAATTTTAATTAAAATTAGACGAGAACCAAATTTGTTTATGGCTATCTGAAAGGAATTGTATTAATCGAGTTTTCTTAAGAATAAATGGATATATTTATTATTATTTTGTGTCAGTTATTGTGTATATATTTTCCCATCGCACAAATTTAAATTTTTTAAAATTAGGATAGAAAAGAAATGCGTATAAATTTAAAATTTAACGAACGAAATGTGATATGTTACTATTGCAAAACGTTAATTTGTGGACGCCGGTGTATGATCTAATAATACGTAATTTAATTCGTCTGATACCACTGATCGTAAATTTTTCTACAATAGACACAGGCAGAGGACAATGGTACTATTAAGAGCAAATTACTTTACAAATGTGTTTGCGCTTTGGTCATTTTTAAACAAACCTGAATTTTTTCACATAAACTGCTTTTGGTAATTTTTGTCCTGACTTCATTATTTCCTCAGATAGTGCAACATGTGGAATGATATACAAGAGATCAAATTAAAAATATATATTTAGGACAATTCAATAAATCACCGAAAATAATGTTCTGAACAAAGACAGACTTTTTATATTATTTTTTGTAATATTAGTAAAAAAAAATTGGATTGTGGCAACACTGGTGTTAACAAAGCTACGAAAGCGCCTCGGAGAGCGAACAAAAAGAACAATTTTTCCAAGAAAAGCTTTCAGTCAGGCTCACACGAACAAATTTATGAATGTTTTTTTCTCATTGTAAATAAAATTGAAAAATATGTTAAGCAAAAAGGAAGGATTTACCGAAATAAATGAAGGTCTGCTGTAAAACGGCAAGAAACCAATTTTTACATGTAAGGAATGCACCCACTGAGGCCACTTCTTATTTCACCACTACTACTATGGGCTTGATCAATTTCTATATACATAAGTTATATTTCTATCCCCAGCTGCTGGTCACGTCTTTTTCACCGGACTCAGATGCATCGAATGGGCAAGGGATCACCACTGTGCGTGATTATGCTCTCCGGCTGACCTGCCCTCAGATGTGCGCGATTTCTTGGCTGATCTACTCTACAGCTCCCGACGAAGCGTATGCAATCCTGTGCAAAGGGAAGAATACTTTGGGCAACGGGAATCGTGGAACCTCGTTAAGTGACCAATAGTTGTAGTTATAGATGAGGTTTAAGGGAGACAATTATATCCAAGCAAGTATGTTAACAGCTCATTCATCCATTTCACTATTCTCAGTTTATTATAAGAGGGTTATTAATAGTTTCACTAGCAATATTAATTAGTGAGTTATTATTTATTACTGACACATATGTATGTACATAATAAATATTTTAAGTATATACAATATTAGAACAAGAAACCAAATACGACTCGAAGCTAATTCCAGGTTTCTAGAATATATATGACCTATTCTTAAACTCCTTTGGTCTTCGAAATTCATGAAAACTATTAAGAAATAGGTATAATGATATTTTTTTGTTAGAAACTCATTCATGCTTTTAAATATCTAAGAAAAAAAAAATATAACGTAACTTATTTAAATACAATTTTAATCGCAAAGCATACCATTTGACAATATCTTATAACCGTTCTGGGCTTATAGGACCTGTGTTATAACCAGAGACCATAGAGACGGGACCCTTAAGTCAAATTTTCAGACGTTTCAAAAAAACTGTCTTTGTTTATCATTAGTTATAGGTTCGTTTATCATTGGTTAACCAGAATTCAGAAGAAAATCGGCCACACTACTACAGTTTTGCACATGCCTAAGACCATGTTCACATTAGCCTCAAAGAGTCGACTCATTTTGACAAGAGTCCGTACTTTCGTGTTCATACTAAAATGCTGTCTGAACACCGCGGCGTCATTTTGACGTTTCCAAGTTGTCAGAATATTTTTCTTTTCCTTTTAGCAACATAAATCTATTGCGAAAGAAAATTAATAATTCATTTAAAAATGAGTGATAGTGAGGAAGAAAGGATTTGTATTTTAATGTTATTAAATAATGCTAACATTGCTGCTTTAAAAGCTATTAAAAGATAGGGAGACTTGTGGGTGAAAGACTGGAAACTGAGGAGGGCACGTAAAAGTAAATTTTACCTTCTTCATCAGGAGCTAAGGTTAGAGGATGCCCAATCGTACAGACAATATTTGCGAATGAACGAGGAATGTTTTTCGGAGCTGCTCATATACTTCTTCTATGCATGCTCCACTTTTTTTTATTTTAAAATAGTATTTTTTTTCTCTTACATGTATTGGTTTCTTATAGTTTTAATTTTAGTTTTCAGTTCGTATGCAGTTTCTTCTGGCCTGAGTAGCCTCAACTTCGAAGTAACGCTCTCCCAAACCTTCAATTTTTTTATACGGTATTTGTATTCTTCGGACTTCGTATTGTAGAGCCATGGATTTAGATCATAAAACGATATGAGCTCCATTGTTTGTGTCCTGTTCCAATTCATTATTTAAAAATTAATTTTATAATTCCGCGTTGATACAAAACTACACAAGCAAATGTCAAATCAATAAATTTCACATCGGCAATGTCAAATCTGCAAACGTCAAATCAGCAAATGTCAAAATGAGTCCAGAAATTTTTAACAAATTAAAAAGTCTCGCCTCACGTAACTTTTCTCTTCCCCGCTTCCCTCTTTTCCTGTAACGTCAAAATGAGTCGACTCTTTGAAATGTGAACATGGTCTAAGTTGCGTAAAACAAAAGTCATTTCTCTGTATTCTTTTTTTTATAACACATTGGCTAAATTAGAAAATGTTCCTTTTGTAAACTGTCATACGTTTTTCCTAATCCAACGAATTGCGGGCAAGAACCTATTTTTGAAACAGTTGAAGAAGCACTGTGATTTTCATTACAATAACAACTCCATTCTGACAACCGGTGGAAAAATGCCAAAATCAGCTGCTTGTCTTCTCAATTGGAAAAGCAGCAAGACCTCTGCTGCGGAAGTTTTGTGTAAAGAATCGTCTTAAAACGGTGGTGGCGGTGGTCGGAATTCATAGATTAGTAAATTAGAAACCTTTTTATTCGTTTTAATTTATTTCGCAATTGTGACCAAAGAATTTTGTATTTTTTATACGTGCACTAAATACGCTTGAATTTAAGGTGAGTGTTGAGTTCTCAGTGTGGTCTTTGTTTAAATATCCCCAACAATTTGTGAGAGTTCAAAGGCCAATTCGTGGGCCGTGAAGAATGAGTGCTGATGTAACAAACGGCAGCGGGGTAGTATTTTTAAAAAAGGCATTGCTTACTTATTCAATACATTTTTTTTAATTGGTGGCTACTGCTTCCGAAATAAATACATATTTTTAAGCGACTATTCAACAACCCGTCTTTTAAGTGCTGCACTTGGCTACTTTCGACTCAATTGTTTTAAGAGGCTACTCCACCTTTGCTATTAGCAATTTCATCATACATTTTCGATTACTAATGAATTTCAATCATAATGCATAAAACTCATTTGTTTGCGAAATTCAAATGCGGTAGAAATCCAATTATTGTAGCACTTGGCCAAAGAAAGAGCAGCAGACACAAAACGAATGAGTAAACAATCTTTGCGCTCACATGTAGTATGGAAATTATACCGTAAAGAGAAATTGCCGTAGCTTCAAATATATTTTTGGTATATAAATCTTATTGAATCCTGAAATAAATCTATTTAATTTAAATGAGGCCAAACATAATAAAATAGGCTATCATTGTGCAAAGTGTGGTTGTGATAGAACACGTCTGTTCCGATAAGCCCGCCAGACAATCTCTTTATAGTTCCAAAGCCCTCATTGTGTTGTATTGAAAAAACGGACCAATAATAAAGAAAAGTCGAATAGATAAGCTAGCAAGAGAGGTAGCCGCAAGATTGATTTATATATGTAAGTCTAGCGTTTTTGTGGGGTTAAACTGGACTATTAAAGAAAATTTTAAACGATAAGAAATAATCAAACGATAAAACCAATTATAGAAACCTTTAAAAAAATGTTTAAGGTAATTCCTAAAAGATTACAACCGAAAATTGTGAAGAAATTGCTTTTATTGGGTGTTAAAAAACGGATTTATGGAGTAAACACCCGTACCTCACACATGTTGGCCATCATATAATAAAGTCCAATTAACTAAAGTCCAAGGTTATTAAAAAATATGAACTACAAACTTCTTAACGGTAAATTATAGTTTCATGTTAAGAAAAAAGTGATTGTGGCGACCGAAGGTGGAGATGATTTTATACCAACCGTTTAAGATATAGATACATATCATTTGTGTCTGAAACACACTGATTTGTTTGCCGTTTAGAAAGTTAGTTTCAAATATAACATGAAGATCTCAAAGGCCCGAATATGGTAATAGAAAAAATCATAGCATTAGCAGTAGCAGTCCATAACACAACATACGCTGCAAAAATATTCAATGTTCGTCTCCCGTTCGTTTCATTCCCAAGTTCCATTACTGGAGTGATCTTGCATACACATTATTGTTGAGATTGCTTCGGGTGTTTTTATGATGCTTTGGGTGTTTTTATGATGACAGTTCCTCTGTTTGAAAGTATTGTATATATAGATATAAAATATTCAAGAATTTGTTTTGTGTTCCAGAAGTAGAGAACTTCGATAACGATAACCGTCTAAAATGTAGTACTGTATTTGAATGAAATATGTCAGAAAATTATAATCATTACTGATATTTAATGAAGACATGCAAGCGTTTTTTACATATTCATGTAAATAGTTATCTGGGTAAGCGTTCCTTCTCCATTTAATTTTTGGAACTGTCTACCAAGGCATATTAGACCACCATAGTACTACAATTTCCAGCATGAGCAGAGAGAATAAATAAATAAATAGTTACAAAATACCACTTTTACCCTCTATTGTATAAACATAAATACATATGTATCTATTAAACATATGCCCCCATTTCTAATAATAACAGAATTTACAATAAAGTACTCAAAGTCAAGTACTTTGCATACACATTTTTTAACTAATTGTGTAGAAATTCACTTTAATAGAAATGCAAATTCTTTGTGAAGCACAAAGCAACAATGTAAACAAAATTTCTTTGTACAAATATGTATATATTTGCATACAAATGTAAACAAAAATTTGTTGAAATTAATATTATGGACACAGGCGTTTCCACATTAATACGAATGCGAACTTTGAACTCATTCATTCTTAATGGGGCCGTATTCTAAGGCATTCTACAGTGAACAATTACAACATAAAAGGCAAATTGCACAATACAAAAAGAAAACACAAATGGCAACAACAACAACAACAACAGCAATAACAGCAACAACAACAATAAACGTAAATTCTGACACACAAAGGAAATTGCCGAAAATGTCACTTCGAAAGGCCACACGACTTGCACATGCATCTCTGAATCGCGGAGCAATTAGGCGGCTACACGCAACACAACCCAAACCGGCCCGCTTGAGCCTCAGTCAGCTCACTTCCATCTAATTGCAAATGATCGCCTGTTGCGTTTAGTCGGAAAATATATTTAAATGTTAAACGTTTTTTCGACACAACTCCTCAGTCTGCTCGCAGTCGGCACCCGTCTGCGAAATAGATTCACGTTTTGGAATCAGTCTTACAAGTGATTTCCACGAGTGCGGTACCCAATTCGAAACCGGCTGCGACCGTTTTCAACGAAGATTCAACACTCTTAGAATCGAGTCGTTTTTTATTACCGAAGAATTCTAGTAGTGCCGGAGGCGCTCCTTAGCACATACGCTCTAACTCCTAAATAAACGGCGTTCAAGACACGCTCGACTGACGATCGCGTTCGTGTATTTCAAGCGCACTTTATTAAGTAAATAGTTACTGTATTGCCAGCGCTTACGTGCGTTTTATAATTTACCTTCATTGAATCATTGCTGACGTCTGAATTTGGGTGAGTTTAAGCAAATAGGCAGATAGTTGGAATATCTGGTTTCGGTTTGATTGGATTTTTTGTGTTCAATTTTGTAATCTTGATTTTGGCTTTCGCTTAGAGGGGGGTCGAAAAAGTTTGCTTGTCTTCAATTGTCGGACACGATCGCGGCGCGACCCACTTACATGCATGCCGCTCCACATTCGTTGAAGACGGCAGCCGTAGCCCACTTGTTTCTGTTTGTTTAATACCACTTACGCAGCTGGGTTGGTTCGATCCGCAATGCGTTTGCTGCGCTGCTGCTGCTGAGGAGTATTGCCGCCGCTTCTTCACGCATTTCTACTCGGATTCTGAGCTTGTTTGGTTTGATTGTGTCTTTTGTTTGTTTCTCTTTGATTTCTCAAGAGAAAGTTTTCCCCACTTGGCTTCATGCTTTTGTATTTTTCTTGTGTTAACTTGTATGTTTTGTTGTAGTTATTACTGATGTTGTTGTTGGTGGTGGAGTTGTTTATCTTATTTATTCATTCATTCATGGCTAAAATAGTTGCTTAGACCGCGCAAGGCTTTGGTTACAGTTGTCGATTGTTGTCTTCTTTGCAGCACTGAATCTGAGTCTCTTGACTTCAGCGTTGTCTTGGCTTGCCGCCGTTTTCCATACGATATCAGTCTGTCAAGCGGTCAAGTTGTTATTTATTTCGAAACTAAACGTATTCATTACTTTTGGAATTCGTGAATCGATTGAAGAATTCGTCGCGCAAACAGGTGAAAGCTGTGTACGCCATGCAATTTTTAATTGTAGCACTTGGCAGCGTTTGAAAGTGGCTTCGAATTTGGAAACTAATTTTATGCACATACCATTTTGTAATATTTCTACAGAGCAAAGAGTCTTTAGAATTGCAACCTCAACATATCTTCCCATATTAGCTCAATGGTTAAAATTAGTCGTATTGTGAATATTTTTGGGTTCGAATAAAATTCCCATAAGAACGATGTCATTACAATATAAATTCTGTTTAAATTGTATGGGGAAAATAAACAATAGGGCTGAATTATATTCTAGGACACTGAATCTGAAACTTGTATTGGCTTTTCCATTTTAGTTTAAGAGTTATATGTTATAGTTGCAAGAATACGACTATTCTTCATTCAAAGAGGCATTTAAAATACCCTTCATTGTCATCCCCATGCTATAAAATTCACATGAACTTAGACCACGATAAAACAGATATCATTTTTGGAATCAGAGTTCCCAAAATATCTAACAATACTCTCAGTTTCGTCTACACCAAAATAAGTATTGATCACACGCTGAACAAACAATTCTCATTTTGGTGTTTGTTTTTTTCATTAACACTTCATTTTTCTTTCAGACTTAACGCCATACACCATTAAATCATAGTAACCATTGTCATATCCAAACAAAATTATCAAAAACATGTGGCCTGAAAATGTTGGCATCCGGGCCATTGAGGTGCTCTTCCCCTCACAGTATGTGGACCAGACTGAGCTGGAGCAATACGATGGCGTGTCCGCTGGCAAATACACAATTGGCCTTGGCCAAGCAAAAATGGGTTTCTGCTCAGATCGAGAGGATGTCAATTCGCTCTGCCTGACCGTGGTTAGTCGCCTGCTGGAACGTGAGCACCTCAAGCACACACAAATCGGCCGCCTTGAAGTGGGCACTGAGACTATTGTGGATAAATCGAAGTCGGTGAAATCGGTGCTGATGCAATTGTTTGCAGAGAGCGGCAATACAGACATCGAAGGTATTGACACCACAAATGCCTGCTATGGCGGTACAGCGGCGCTCTTTAACTCCATCAACTGGATTGAATCGTCCAGCTGGGATGGTCGTTATGCTTTGGCTGTATGTGCGGATATTGCTGTTTATGCCAAAGGTGCTGCACGTCCTACCGGTGGCGCTGGCGCCATTGCGATGCTTGTGGGTCCAAATGCGCCGCTCGTATTCGAACGGGGCTTGCGTGCGACTCACATGGAGCATGCTTATGATTTTTATAAGCCCGACTTGAGTTCGGAGTATCCCACAGTTGATGGCAAGCTGTCGATACAGTGTTATCTCTCGGCTCTGGATACATGCTATCACTTGTACCGGAAGAAATTCGAAAAGAAACACCCCGAAGCACAACAGGTCGGTCTGGAGAACTTCGACGCTTTGCTATTCCACACACCATTCTGCAAATTAGTACAGAAATCCGTGGCGCGCATATGTTTCAACGATTACCTGCTGACTAGCGAGGAAAAGCGAGCCACGAAATACGCCGGCCTTGAGCGCTTCAACAATTCAACGCTGCAGTCGACTTATTTCGATCGCGATGTGGAAAAGGCATTCATGACACAATTTGCAGATGTCTTCGAAACAAAAACGAAAAAAACTCTGCTGATAGCCAATCAAGTGGGCAACATGTACACACCCTCTGTCTACTCGGGACTCGTGTCGCTGCTGGTCAGCAACGAGCCAGCACATCTGTTGGGCAAACGTATAGGCGTATTTTCTTATGGCTCCGGTCTTGCTGCCTCGATGTATTCGATCAAAGTAACGTCAAATGCAGCGGACTTCCAGCAATTCGTATCCAAACTGGATTATGTTTTACCCATGCTCAATTCACGCGAAAAGGTGGCCCCGGAAAGTTTCTCCGCTTTAATGGAAGTGCGTGAAAAGAACAACCATGCAGCCCCCTATACGCCCAGTGGCAGCATAGGCGCACTATTTCCAGGCACATACTACCTCAAGGATATCGATACCATGCACAGGCGCTCCTACGAACGCACACCCACCATTAGCAATGGGGTTCACTGAAAGTGTGAGCGAATGCAGGCAAGCGCGAAGAGGAAGCTGAAAGGAGGAGGCCAGCTCCAAATGTCGATGGATTCAAGCGGGTGCAGTGCTTTATTTATAAATTAAGCTCTCTTTGGTAAGGATACCTGGAAATATTGTAAAAGCATTTGCCAATATAATAACCAAATATTTATTTTACTTTGCAGAAAAATAATTTCAAATCTATAACTTATAAACACACCAATACAAACCATAAAACTTGACAATAAATTATTTATTATGTTGTTGTTGTACATAAACACTAACGCTAAATAAGAAAAAAGTACTATTTACCAACATAAACTTTTACCGGTATTTATGTTATAATTTTTACGAGGGTGGTCCACAGCTTGAGCTGTTACACCGTTTATTACCTATCTTTGTTGTATTAACACTAAAATAGCTGTTTGCTTCATTATAAATTGAGCATTATTGTTTACTTGAATTTCCTTAAAAAGTGAAATTAAATTTTAAAGGCTTCTTTTCTATGTAAAGTACTTTCTTATGTTGAGCTTTAGAGTTTAAGATGAAGCCTTCGTATCTCTTATGATGAACTAATAATAAAATAGATAGATATTGTGTTTCTATAATAAAATTAAATTATAAATTTACTAATTAAAGTGAACCATGTAAAGAAAAATAATTGTAAGCCACAATTTGCGGTAGTAAAAACGAAAACAATTAACAGAATTTTATACCATTTGTACTGCGATAGGCTATCGGTATTTAAAAGTACGATTTAAATGCGAGAAATATATATTTAAAGAATAGAAATTATCTGTTTTTTTATAGAAAAAAAATATGAGCTTTTAAATGAGACCAACCCCAAAATTCTAGAATAAATATTAACTTCACAAATCACACAATTGTTTATTAATTATACAAACAATACATTTTTATCCGGTGGAAGGAATGCTTCATTTTAAATGCGTTTATCCCAAAACTTGGTGTATATGAATCTTCCGTTACTACATACCGTGATATATTTTATATGAAAAACGATCATAACTTAACTTTTACCAGGTAAACTCCTATAAGAACGCCGCTGAAAGAAAGACAAGTTTCATGGGTAATGTAGAAAGCTCCACACTACAACCGGTGTTGCCAATGTAGCGCTTTACTGAAAACACTTTGGGCAACGGCGGCACAAATTGTTTCTGACCATGAATTTTTATTACGATGAATGTAGCACAATTATTCTCTAGCAGCAAGATTTCACTTATTGGAATCACAATTTTTCGTTAATTTAAGGCAGGATACACTAAATTTTCTATCTGCCCAAAATAACTTTAATTTTCCTGATCTTCCTGCTATCAAACTCAACTAAAACTGTGAAACTCGCACTCAATTGTACAACAGTCCACAACTTTATTTGAATGTGTGCAATTCCTTTGTATTTTTCATAGACCAGATATCGGGTTTGATCACCTGAATTTGCACCAGTAAACCTCTATGGCAGCAGCCCCCAAATAACAATGTCAAATACAAAAAATTTCGAATAACTATAAATATTAGACCACTGGAACAAACGCTTTAAGCTTGTATATAATTTATGTGTTTAATGCTCATATTAAATGTTTGATCTTTTCGCAAGAATAGTTTCCTGGAACCCAGATTTGACAGTTAACCCGAAAACAAACTGCTGCCAATCCATTATATCAAGAGAAAATGATATTTCTTTGAATGGCCCCACAGAGTCAAGAGTTTTCCTAGCTAAAAGTAAATATTTTAAGGAAATCGGATACGGCCCTAAATAAATTTGTACTAGAAAACTTGAGATTGATGGGCGAGTATGTATCGACTTAAGCAATAGAGTGCGATTCGTGTCTTTAGTGACATCTTCCAATTGGCTGAGAAAGAAAAGTTATGTAGTTGCAATTGGTTTTTTAAGATACCACCCAAATAGGGGTGTGATAGCATATTGCTTAATGCAGGGTATAGCGTGATTTGTATGGGCTCCTCTTCGTGATAATGTTGGTTGCTTGTGTGTAAGCCCCAAACCACACTGTATTGTGTTATTTTCTTTTTACCTCTTGTGTAATTTAATCCAAATTTATACCATTTACTTTTTTTATGTATTTAAAACTATATTAAAATGGAATTTTAGCCGAGCTCACATTATGGTTTGATTGATTGGCATTATAAAGTAATCAATAAACAAAATTATACAACAAAAACGAAAAATTAATATAAAATAAAAATACACATTAAAAGACAGAAATTTGAATGCTTAATTAAAATCGATAACAGCCGCTATAGAAACGGAAAGTGATGCTCGTCAGACGCTGAGCTTGTGCGCCATGTCCACTAACTATTTATTTATACACTGCATTGCGGCTGGATTTGATCGCCGTCTTTTTGTGGCATGTTATTATCATAAATTGATTTGCATTTTAATATTTTTTTAGATTGATAGTGACTAATTTGATTAGTATTTCCTTGTGTTTGCTTTGCTTTACTTTCCTACAATTGCTGCCCGCGTATATGTCAGATGGTGAGGGCCCCCCGCAGATACTTTAGGAAATTTTGAGAGCAAATATAAGAATCATCTTCAGATGAATTTTGCGCTTTCTTTCAATTTCTGAGTTTTTGCTACAAATGAATAAAGGAAGTGGGAAAAAACAAGTTGATGCCATCAATTTGTTTAAGCGAAGAATAATTTCAAAAGGGAATGCTGGCAAATAAGTTGTCACGGTTAGAAATCGACCGATCGATTATATAGACTATAGTGTAATTGTCTAGTGAACACCTCGATACTCACATATGAAACATGTCTGTGGAAATCTCCTGTTTATGTAAAGAAAATGGTAAATTAGGAGAACAAAAGATTAATTATATGCCTTAATTTCTTTCTTGGTCCTGTGATTGAAGTCCGGTGAAGAATCCGGTTCACTAATTACACTTGATTCAGTCACAACATTGGAAATTGGCGTAAAAAGTGTAATTAAGTAATCCCTTCCATAAAAGAAAAATGTTGTCTTCTTTACTGTTCATAGCCAAGAAGCCACCGAATGTGTATGCTTACAATCACTGTGGATACATATTTCGATAGAGAGTTCAATATCGAGAGAGTTCCTGACTTTCGTAAGCTTATGAAAGACTAGTGAGGTCCGTATAAATTCCCGTTCCATTTCTGGCGTAATAAGTTAAGGTGAAATAGCCTGTGAACACTAACTGAATCTTCTTCGATATATGGATGAGTGGGTATTACTCCTATAATATGGCTAAGGACAGCAGTAAGTGGAATGACTCCAATCACTAGCGACGCGTTGACATAAGAAGATTAAGGCCAACACACCCTAGTGTTGCACACATCACTGCTGGTCGAAGCAAGTTTGTCAAGGCAGAGCCTTATATCAGGTGTGGTACACCAGGTAGATATATCCACAGGTAATTTACTGTATGGTGATCCCAAGATATTTGACTTCACTGGAGAAGTAGATGCTTTAGCCTATAAGTGTAGGTTGTATCAGTCCATCAGTTTATCTTCTCTGAATTTTGTCGGATTTACAGAGAGCCTCTCTGGTGCACCCGATTCTTATAACTCTATAAACAGGGATCGCAATCAATCATATATCGTAGGGTCATATTTGTCCGAATGAAAGTATGACAATAATACTCGTTCTGTGTTTATGTTTTAATATATTTTTTATTCTTATTTTATGGTTACATTAAAATACCCTGTTTAATCTTAGTTGTTGCCGCTAATTCTATTTACAAAGCCGTAAATTTGTAAAAGTTCACACCTGTTACAAAAGAAAGTAACCGAAATAATTCGACCTGCACCAGGGTTTGTATATCGTAACTACTCACCGTGCGGAATGATGCGGGTTTCAAATGTGTCCATATTGCTGAATTTGCCCAGATGATTCGTCTTATCATAAAGATCCTGCGGAATATATAGTTAATAAAAATACTGTACCAAAGATCTCAAAATGACATCTCTACTAACCACAACGTCGTAGCCGCCTTTATTTAGTAGTCCCAATTCCTGTGCAGTGAATTTAATCGCATACGGCGCCCCATCGTGGCGACGACTCACGAAAGCCACGGCATAGGAATATTGACCATCAGCTTTGTATGGGGTGATTGGGCGCGACCAGACCTGAAACACAAATTATGCAAGTAAGTTAAATTGATCTTGTTGTTGAATGTCTCATTTTTACTTCGATACTATATCTCTGAAGAATGCGTCGTCCTTGTATGCCCAGGGGATCTTGATCGACGGCAATAATTTCACTACGAAAAATGAAGGTTCCTTTAATATTAATTGTAAAGTGACTGACGTAGTTCCTTTTACCGATTTTGCAGAATGGCTTTAATTTCCGGGCGCACTGTTGCCAGGTCATTTGACATAATAAGCGGTGCGGCTAAAATGGCCCAAACGGCCATTTGAAGCTTGCTTTGATCATAACTGAGACCATAATTACCCAATATCAGCTGAAATTTTAGTGGATTTAACATTTTGTTCAAAGAAGTCACCGATAATAGAAGTATACCATGTCAGGGTCATTCCAGTGACCTGGTCCAGCATGCGGTTGTATTCTGTCCTGATTTTTCGAGAAGTAATCCATAATTTGTGATACTGACTGAAATGAGTCCTCAATGTCATCCCAATTACGCCACAAATTGCAGTGCTCCTTAAGTGCATCGTAGTTGGGCTGAAATTATTTATGAAATATTTTATTAGAGAATAAGGTGGAAAATAAACTCAGGGTACACTAGGATAGATAACAGCCTCAAAGAGAACTTTCGCAAAGTCCATAATATAAGAGCAAAGTGTCCTCCATTGACTTAATCAATGTTCAATTACCAATTTCCCCTTATACTCCTGATACACGGGCCAACTGCACGAGTAGATCATAGGACGACCGGTGGCATTCAAGAAACGCCCAAAAGCCGGATAGCCCTCGTCCATTTGGTTTATGTCTGCATAGCAGCCATCCAACTTCACATAATCCACATCCCAAGCGGCAAACGTTTGCGCATCCAACTCCATGTGATCGATAACCCCCGGATAACCGGCACAGGTGAGTGTGCCGTAATCCTGATAAAGGCCGAATTTAACGGACTTGTTGTGTATCTGAAATATGGCGAAATATTATCTCAGTGCTCTGCGGTAACTGCACCTTTGGTTAGTTCATACATAGTCGGCCAAATGATTGAGTCCACTTGGAAATCGTTCCTTGTGTGCCACCAATTTTTGTGTCTTATTGTCACGTTGTTTTTCCAACCA
The DNA here is from genome assembly GCA_920105625.2 of Clusia tigrina. Taxonomy (NCBI): domain Eukaryota; kingdom Metazoa; phylum Arthropoda; class Insecta; order Diptera; family Clusiidae; genus Clusia; species Clusia tigrina. The sequence continues at coordinate 394,986,321 of OV050030.1, forward strand.
ACAATCATCTATGATCACATACTCATATCCAGCGTCCGCGTATCCCTCGCTCACCAACAGATCCGTGGTACGTTTAAAAAGCGCCTCACTGAAATCGAAGCAATTATTACGTGAATTTACAGAAGTGGAGATAAGAATTATATAAATCAAACAAAATTATTGCTCAGGAGAATAAAAAGACCCTCAACATTTGATATTTACTCAATTAAACTAAAAGGATGCAAATTAAACTAGAGGAAGAACTGAAGTATGCGGAAATTTGACGATGTGAATACTGACTTATAGTGAGACCAGCAAAGTCCAATGGAATAATACCATAACTCAGGATTTTCGATGTCTCGGAGAACCATATTTTGCTTTAAGTGAAGTTAGGAAGACTGCTAACATCGTAATATCAGTCGAAGGTTTCAATTGCAGCGGATTCCGCTGAGTGTCGACATCTTATGAAAGTTAAATTTTACAGTTCCATGAAATGACTGGACTTAATCGCTTTTGAGCAGATGAGTGGCTGTGAGTGACCATTTGAGTTGTTAATGAGACGGACAACAGGGCCTTAATTGCGAACTGGGACTGTCAGTAAAGTAGTAAAATCTTACACCAGATTCATAAATACAGATTTTCAATATGAGGAAAGTATATTAGGCGATAGAAACGAAGGCATTATACCATACATACTTTAGAACAGTTGTTATTCACGCCTATAAAAATCATATGCAGAACTCAAAATAGTGGCTGATTTTAAGAAAATCAAGTGGCCAAAAAGTGGAAATTTCAAGAGAAGGTTTTCGTTGGATTATTTTTCACAACTTTCGACGTGGATTATCTCAACAAGAACGTGTCGATGAACTCAGTTCTTTGTATGGCTATAAAGCACTATCAATCATGGTCGTAGTTCGGTCGCCGACGAACTCCGTGAAGGTCGTCCAAAATCCGTTGTTGTGCCACAAAACATCGATGCAGTGCGTAAACTAATAATGCAAGATCGTCATGTGACATATCGTTAGATAGATGACACCTTGGGCATTACTTCCACTTCCATACATTCAATATTGTATGAACATTTGGCTGTAAAAAAGATTTGTTCGCGTTGATTCCCACATAATTTGACAATCATTCAAAAAAAGATTCGTAGAAATGATTAAAAAGTTGGACCGTGGTGCTTCAAAAGACGTGTATAAAATCGTGACAGGTGACGAATCATGGATATATGCATATAAGCCGGAAACAAAGCCACAATTGACCGTGTGGGTATTCCAAGACGAGCTAAATCCAACAAAAGTTGTTCGTGGAAGAAGCACAGCGAAGCAAATGTTCGCCTGTTTCTTCGGCCGAATGGGTCATGTGGCCACTGTTCCGCTTAAGCAATGTATGACGGTCAATTCTGAGTGGTACACGACCATTTGTTTGCCGGAAGTCTTCGGAGAAATTCGTAAAACCAACCGCCAAAGACGAATCATTCTACATCTTGACAATGCGAGCTCTCATTCATCTCGTCAAACAGGTGAATTTTTGAGCAGTCATAACATCGAATTGATGACACATCCTCCATACAGTTCAGTGATTTGGCACCCAATGACTTCTTCTTTTTCCCGAATATTAAAGGTAAACTGCGTGATCAACGATTTACGAGCGCCGCAGAAGCAGTTGAAGCGCTCAAAAACCATGTTTTGGAGGTGTCTCAAGAGGAATGGAAAAACTTCTATGACAAATGGTTTGAACGAATGCAAAAGTGTACTGATCATCAAGGTGAATATTTAGAAAAACAATAAAGCCATTTTCATTTAAAAATGTTTGTTATTATTTGCTATTCCCGAAATATAAGTAGTACCCCTCGTACTAGTATCGTTTTCATTTATTTTTGTTCTATTTCCTTTAAATGGAAGGGTTCATGCATCATATCCTCCAAACTCATGAGCAACTATGGTTAAATACTTAAATTGCATTTTCACTGTGTAGCCAGCATTTAAATTTCTTTGTGCTGGAAGAATATTTTAAATTGACCACTATTTCTGTTTGTGTCTCTGAGTTTGGGTTTTTATCCTCGTTTTCAGTTCTGAGCTCCACCAGCACGGTCTTCTAATTGTCTCTTTTGATTCCTTATTTTTCTTCAAGTCGAGGACTTAAGTTGCTAGTAGGTTATTATTCCAAAATTCCTGGATTGTAGATATATAAAGTCCTCATTTTACAAATAAGACAAAAGTATATTAGTATATCAATACAAAGTATGAAAAACGGTTTATTATTGTTATACCTTGCACCAGAATTATTTATGTATGCAAGGGGTTGGGGGAATGAGTACTAGAAACTAAGGCCTCGACTCGAAGAGAAAAAGATTTTTTTAAAAAGAAGCATTTTTGAGACCAAGCCCGGCGCAGGATTCGAACCCACGACGCTCTGAGTGCGACTCTAGCATTCTTATCACTAGACCACGGGGGCTGGCGAAAAACAAATAAAGAGAATATTTGGTGTCTCAATTTCTGTGTGACTAACTGTAGTGTATGCTATAACAATGCTCCTCATTTTGACTTGAAAACCATTTTAATGAAATAGTTGTGTATTTTTGTTTGATTCGCACCCACCTTATACATTCGTCTGGATATTTCGCACAATCTGTGATGCAACGGAAACGTTCCCAGTGCATCCAGCCCATTGGCGGTGTCCTGGCCAGCCCATTCTCTAAGGCAGACGCTCGGTACACCAATAGTAACAATAAACAACTTAAACTAATTTGGATAAACATTTCTTATGGAAATTTTTGATATCACTTTAAACACTGGAAAATAATTCAACTCGTTGATGCTCCACACACAAATAATTACTGAATCCTGTTGGAGCTTTCGCTAAGTATTTATATGCTCACTGTCGAACGTCGCCAGAGTACTTCACTTTCCGATATAGTCGATGGGGCGTTTATTTTACTATTTAATTTACAATCCAGCTGCAGATACAGGAATGCTCCAGTTCTAAACTTAGACTGAGGCAAGGCGAAAGCAATCGACACACGGCGCGTCACACTCACTCACGCACTCCCTCGGCTTGATATCGTCGCTTATCAGCGCCGAGTTTAGATTCGGACCTGTGGCTCTACAAAATGGCGTGGCCGCTGCTTCTTGTACCGTTTCACAAAAGAGCCCAACCACTCACATCTGCTTTGCAAATACTCAGCCAAGTGCTGATATGCTTAAGTATCCCGCGTAGTCGCGCCCAGCAGAATGCTTCTGATAAACTGTGACATTCCAAGTGAGCAGCAGTGCGCACCCTACGGCAGCTAAACTTGCTCTTCCAATGGAAGCGTTCGCGACTGCACGAGTGCGTCAGTGTGTGTGGGCTTCTTTAATTTTGCTGTTTATGTATTTTTTATATGTTTATTATACAAGTACGAGTATTTTTTTGAGCGCACTAAACGATTGTATTACAAATGCCGACCAATCAACCTGAGACCAACTTAATCCAGAAAGAAAATAATGCGAACGCTCCCGCTAGGCGGAAACCCGGCGTGCAAATGATAATGAAACTTTTAGGTTCATCGGAGAGAGCTCATTTGAAAACGTTGAATTAACATTTTGTAAAGTTTTGTTTTTTTTGTTAAAGAAATGCATGTTGGCAAATTGGTGAAAAATGGGTCAGAGTATTTGGCTTAAAAGAGCGAAAATAATGTGAAATTTGCATTTAAGCTTTTTGCTGTGTGATATGTTTTGCATTTATTATACTTAGTTTCCTCATTCGTCTATCACTGGACCCAAGTAGTCGCTTGAGAAAAATGATGCCTCACACATCAGTTTTCATAATTCGCTCTTTCACAGATCAAGGTTGACCGTAATTTTTGAGTGTTTTCGGAAAGATGAATAAGAAGAAAGCGGAAGAGAAGAAACTTGACGCCAGGAAACACTATTGCAGTGATGGTGTAACAATACAAGGTGGCAGCACTACAATTTGTGTCTTCTGCTTCCAAAATTAATTGTCAAGCGATCAACTGCTGTCTGTTTATTTACCCTAAACTCTCATGACTTTTAACTTGAACTTTGAGCGAATACCCATGCCTTTGACTTCCTGAACAAATTAATCAGGTGTTTTTCAACTTTCGTTGACTTTCCATAGCGAATCTAATTTCAATATGTTGGCAAGTCACGAAGGTTTATGTAAAGTCGTGCATACTCGTTAACACTGCGCTTCATATCTTTGATCGGAACAGATGATTGATGAAAGTCCAAGTTTAAGCCAAAAGTCATAAGTGTTTATTGCTTTAGTCCACTGTGCAACACAATCAACTGACTTTGACAAGTAGTTTTGAGATTTGTAGTTCCGCTAAAGTAGCGTTTTGAAGGATTCCGTCATTCCTTCGCCATTAATCTCAATAGTTAAGAGGAAGCGTTCTTGTTTTAGTGACGTTTCAATTTTGTTGACTCTTCCAAAAAAAAATAGTATCTATCACGAAGTTGTTGCCTAGTATATGTGGGGAACACGAACGAAGGCGCCGACTTAGCGAGCGCTAGTCACACCTGTCAAAACCTGTTGTACAGTATATAACGTGACTAATACAGTGATGTACGCTTAGAGCACATACTTCTTCTGTCAAAAATTGATACGGCAGAGATAATTTTTTAGAAAAAGAATTGCTATTTATTCATGGAGTTATTAATTCCATCAACACCTGCAAATTGTTTGCCGTCTTTTCCAAAATTCGTGTCCTTTAACTCTAACGTTGTGTGCATGCTACGTGAACAGCACAATTTTTAAGGATCATAACTGTTATGTTTACTAACAGAATAGCCGTATATATATGGGAGGAAAACGTTCTGCAAGATATTACTGATTGATGTGGATTGTAGGTTGGAGATTGGGATTGTCTATGGAGAGACGTAACAGTGGTCTGAAACATATTATATTCTCACTTTAATGCCATCGATTGTAGTTTCTGTGGCAATATACAAGATTTTTGAAATTTCACTCCCCGTATTTTTTATTATATTTTAAAATCGGGATATGAAAATGGGAAACCCTTTTGCTTTACCTACGAAGCAGAGGATAGAACGGAATACTCCACGGGTATGTACTCTATGGGTATGTATTGTCTAACACTTCTAGAAGATTTTGTAGGATATTCGCAGTAGTAAGATACTAATTGAAAGTAGGACTTTCTTATCGTCATTTGGTGCAGTAAAAGACTTGACTCAAACAGCTTTAAAAGGGATAATTACACATTTTGTTCTTAGTGGTTATAGCTCAACCGAAAAGCTGCCATAATCTATACAATTTTCGCTTTATAAAAATATATATTTTATATATACATATATATATATATATATATATATATATATATATATATATATATATATATATATATATATATATATATATATATATATATATATACGAGGTGTGATCAAAAGATAAGCGTTATTTTCATCTTTTCGTGAGTTACGTATGTTCGATGTTCGCATTTTTTTTTTATGTTGGTACACATGTCTGTTATATATGTTGGCAATACCAACCATTTTGGATTGTCAGTTTGTTTTTGACACAAAAAGGTTAGTCGTGTTTTGGTGTGCTCTTCGATTTTGTACTATTCGAAAAAATGGATCAAAGAAACTGTATTCAATTTTGTGTAAAAAATGAAATTAAATGCGCAAGGACATTTGAAATGTTGACTGTGGCCTTTGGCGAGTCTACTATGAGCAGAACACAAGTTCAATTGTGGTATAACCGATTTAAGGAAGGCTGAGAAGATGTCAATGACGATGCTCGTCCTGGTCGCCCGAGCACGTCAACAACCGATGAAAACATTGACGCAGTGAAGAAAATGAGTTTGGATAATCGTCGAATCACTATCAGAGAGGTTGCTGATGATCTTGGCATATCGTTCGGCTCATGCCAAGCAATTTTTACGGATGTTTTAGGCATGAAACGAAGATTGTTCCAAAATTGCTAAATTTTGAGCAAAAACAACGTCGCATGGACATCGCTCTATAGCTGTATTTGGCCAAAAACAAAACCGTTATCATGCCTCAACCACCGTATTCACCGGACTTGGCCCCCGCTGACTTTTTCCTCTTTCCAAAACTGAAGACACCGATGAAAGGAAAGCGTTTTGCTACGATTGAGGAGATAAAAGAAAAATCGAAACAGGAGCTGTTGGCGATACCAAAAAAAGCGTTTCAGAAGTGTTTCGAGGATTGAAAAAAATGCTGGCATAAGTGTATAATATCTGAGGGGAATTACTTTAAAGGGGACAAGATAGTTGTTGATGAATAAATAAATACTTTATTTTGGATCACACCTCGTATATATATATATATATATATATATATATATATATATATATATATAAATACATTAAATTTGATTATTTATATTAACAGTTTGCACTATAATTATTTATGTGTGCAAGGGATTAAAGCTTTGAGTATTAGCCTTCGCCTTGAAGAGTCAATCTGATCGAAGCAGGATTTAGGCGACATGATCAGGGAAGGATGTGAACCTGCGAATCGATGAGTGTGAGACTAGTATCCTAGAAAACATTGATTGATGTGTATAGAGGAAAAGCATCACCATATTGAGTATTAGTTTGCGGAAGGAAATTAAATTTAGGGTATCAATTAAAAACAAGAGAACTAAAGCTTTGAGGCACCAAGGGCACCCCTAACTGATTCTGGAGCAAATATCATTGAATGATATACTGTGAACAGAAAGAGTTACAACAGAACTTACTCGAGAAGTGTCTTTCAATAATTATAATCTTATTAATCATAATCGAAACCTCGGTCAGGAGTTTTTTAGACATGGTAATCTGCAGAAATGGCGACTTTGCTGAAGCGACCTAAATTCAGAATTGTTAACAAAGATTTCAAAACACCTCTCCATCGATATACCCAAATACATACGCCCATAAATCAAATTGTTCTTTAAAGAAATCCTCTAATCACATATATAGTACTTATGGATTTAGATAACGCCAACAACATTTATTGTTATATTGATTTGCTAATTCCAAAATATTGTAAATTATTTTCATCACTTCTTTGGTTTCTGTATTTATTTTTATTCTTTTGTTTTGTATATATTTTGTTTAACTTTTTTGTTTTTTTTTCGTATTGTTCTTTTCTTTGTTTTGTGTTTTATTGCCAATAACAACTTTGACCCAATTGGCATTCAATTGTTTGTTTATTCATACAAGAGCGCACTTCACTTTCAAGTAATTATCATGATTATTTGCCTAAGAACAACTCATTGGATAATTGCTAGTGGAGGGCAACTTGTTTTAAGTTACCGCCAATAAAACTATGAATCGCCGCAACTGTGGCATGGTGCATGCAATTTGCAATTTTCCAATCGGTTGATTGGTACTCGTAAAATCATGTTGCACATGGAAACTTAATATTTAATGCTCGTAATAGCAGACCTAAAATATATGTTCATACTCGTACATTCCCCTATAAGTACCTATCTGTAGACAGCTTAGGTGCTTGTACTACGAGTAAATGAACTTAATTTTTTATATGGCAAAAAACAAAACTTGTCATTGATGTGGGTTTTAAGCCGCCAATAATTCAAATAAGAACATATTTTTTCTGAGTATTTGGCTGCAAAATTAAAAGGTTCACTTTTGTTGTGCTTGCGCAATATACATAAATTATTGTACAGTCTAACTTTTTAAAGCGGCGCGGAAAAATAAATGCGGAATTGGAAAATGTTCATTCTTATCATTATTGAAATAGAGCTGATGGGGTAAAAACCCAGTAAGTGTGCAGAGTAAGTGCGGAGTGAAATAAACCAGAAATGGCAACAAAAACTGAATTCAGTACAATTGCAAATGAAAATTAACAAACGAATTTGTAATAGATTACTTACAGAGGTTAACGACAGAAAATGAGCGTTTGGCGACAGAACAGAAACAACTCATCGTGAGTTGTTTCTGCAGCAGATATCGTCAGAAATATTAAAAGTAATTGTTGGTTTTAAAATGTATAGCTTGTAATGTACGGTTTGCTAATAATGAATTTTCAATATACAATTCCAAATACACAATTTACTAACCTTATTTATAAAACTCAACTTCGAAGGCAACAGAACTTCCCAACACCAAATGGGACAGTTTTCTTTAGAAATATTTAATATCAAATATTTGTATTTAAATGTTGGATATTAATAAAAACTAGTATATATTAATAAAAACTACTATATCCTATATACATACGTATGTATGTGCAAACATGTAATATACTAAATGAAAAGTTCAATATGGTTTAGAGATATGTACATACATATACGAGTATACCTCACTGAGTTCTGAACAAATTTATTTCCAGATATTATTTAAATTGTTTTAGTTTAAATTGCATCTAAGTATTTAAAATTTCCATCCACCCAGGACAGCTTATTCCTTTAGCTTGGCCTACACAACCCAAAAAATATTAGATTAAATTAAAGTAAATTATTGGTTCATTGAGTTGAACCTTCACGGAAAAAATGTTCTTCGTAGAAACCCTGTTGTCCTAGTTATAAAAAAATACCACCATGAATTTTGAATCGTAAACCATCGAAGCACCTAACTGGCAGCTACATATAACTGTCCATGAGAAAAGACAGACTGCGATTCCGAAAATGGGGATTGGCTGGGAATTGACTGCGCAGAAAAGCAAAAGGTGTATTTAAATTACATATAAGTAAAATTTAAATGTAAATTTAATTATTTAAATTATGTATAAGTTAAGGAAAACTTCTCTTTCAGAACTAGTCTAAATGGCAAGAATCCACCAACTGTCAAACATTCCTCTCGCATATTTTTACAAATTAGTTTATCATAACTAAAATACGCTGTTTCCTCCCCTGGGTACGGCTAAGAAAGGCAATATTGATAAATAAGCTGTTTTCATTTTTTGGCACTAATAAAATAGACTTCTGAAGACTGAATGAATATAGAATAGTTTCCACATTAATATGGCAATCAAATTTGCTAAACGGTATGAACTATATGGGACCATAAATCGATTGTTAACAGAATGTCTACGCACATGAACATTTATACCACTATTAAGTCACTTATGAATAGGATACCCATTCACATTGTAATACATACATATGTATATAGCCGCAGAAGGAGCCTTAGCAAACTCTTTTGAGCACTTTCCATCATTCATACAAACAGAATTCTGATTAAGGTATCCAAATGGTCCATGAATCAGGTGGCATTTAACCATTTCATAGAGTTTTGGATGACTTTGAACATCTGGTATTTCAGTAGAAACCAATATATCAATGTTAATGACGCCTTCCACTCTATCATATTATTTTTACTGACTCAAATTCAACTTCTACTACACTTGAAGGTTCCAATTAAAATAAAACACATTTAAAGCCATGCTTACATAATATTTTCCGTCACGGTGAATTTCTAGTAATTGTGAACCGGGGTTGCCAATGGCAATTTTCGAAATTGGAAAAACGAAATCAAGCAATCATTGAAAAGCACTGCGGTCAAGAAAGATAGAATAAAACGGGTAAAGAAGTCTGAAGTCGGGTTAGACCGACTACGAAATACCCTTTACCTTTTCTTGTGCGTACGACTTCAACAATGGGGATGTTTTCTTCATAAATCATAATTACGAGGAGCATTTACGGAATTTTTTGGTAGGGTACCTTGAAATGATTATATCGACCCCATTTCTTGTGTATTGCTTTGTAGGGGCCATATACGTACATATACTACTATAAAATTTTGTCCAAAAATATTGTATAGGTCGTAAGTTATAATAATATGTCAAAAGTAGGCGTGGCCGTTGAAATAACACGCCCATTTTTTGTGTGGTGTTTAATGTTAGTACCCGCAACTTTCCTGTGAAATTTGGTTGATAAATCTTTAATAGGAACAGAGTGATGATTTTGGCTAATTGCGGGCGTGGCAGTAGTAATAATCTGCCCATATTTGGAATGCATGCTAGTACAGACCCAGTGTATACATCTACCAATTTGTTTTCATACATCATCACTAGATCCATAGATAGGGTAACTGTCTGTAAGTGGGGTCCCCAAAGTTCATTATATGGGAGGGACGCGTATCCTTTATCTGATCGACCCCAATTCTTGTATATGGCTTTGTAGGGGCCATATACATACTACTATAAAATTTCGTCCAAAAATATTATATAGGTCGTAAGTTATAATAATATGTGAATAGTGGGCGTGGCTGTAGAAATAACACGCCCAAATTTTGTGTGGTGTTTAATGTTATATAATAAAAACCTGCAACCTTCCTGTGAAATTTCGTTGATAAATCTTTAATAGGAACACAGTAATGATTTTTGGCTAATTGTGGGCGTGGCAGTTCTATTATGATCTCTATATTCTGCACACACACTATTATAGACCCCATGTATATTTCTGCAAATTTTTATTCCGTTGGCATCAATACGAGCATAGGTAGGCTAATTTTAATTTTAGTCCGAAGGTTCCCGTGTCAAAAGTGGGCGTGTCTTTTCTCTGATCAGCCCCATTTGTTGCAGATAGCTTTGTAATGTCCACATGTTCTTTCCCGTAAAATTTCGTCCGTAAATCTATCTCTACCAGATCTTTAGTTATTAATATTTGTTAATAGTGGGCGTGGCAGTTAATATATACCGCCCACTTTTTGCACAGTGTTTAGGGGAACCCACATCTCCATAACTGCCAAATAACGTCACGATTCCGTCAATTGGGCCGAAGTTATAGTCATTTTAAAAAAGGTGAAAAAAGTTCCTTATATGGGAGGTAGGCGTGGTCTTTGTCCAAATCGGCCCATATAGCAATCTGGTTCTGTATCTTTGTCCAGACTATACCTTTGCAAAATTTCATTAAGATAGCTCTAACGGTATAGAAAAAAAGTGGCCACAGACGGAGAGACTGACGGACAAAATAAAAATTGCTTAGAAAGTGATTCTGATCATATCTGTATATATATGCCTCCTTCTCGAAATTGCAACCCCTCTCAAAAGCACAAAGTTAGTATACCCTATTTACCTTTTTTAAAGGTAAAGGGTATAAAGATTGCGCCGATAGAGGTTCAACAAATTTTCGTTCTGCACATCACGTCATATTATCAAAGTTGTATTTGCTAGCTGTCAAACTGGCAAATCAATTTGTAAAATTAAAAAGAAACAAATAATGAAACTAATTTAGTTAAGTTAATATTTTTGTGTGTTTTCGCTATTTAATATTCTTATTTTTGTAAAAATTCTTGTTCTGAAAAATAATTTGTTAATTTTTACATTACAATCAATATTCGAGGCTTCCTCAATTTCTTTTTTAATGAAGTCATTTGTAAGGAGATTTTCTCTATACAAGGTTACAGATTTGAATCGGGGAGGCTCCCGTATTCCATTATGCTAGCACTGGGCTCTGATAAACCGCCTTCACTTAAGTGATTTACCCATGAGAGCAATGGGTCTTCCTTGCTTTTATATAGCTGACTAAAATTTCCACCTCATCGTACTCTAAATACAATACAAATTCTGTCAGTTTCAAGAGCACAATTTTCTTGATTTTCTCCATTAAGGGCTTCCGGAATGTTTATATTTTTATCAGTTTCTTCATTCCTCGTCGGAAACAAACGCATCTGTACCTGAAATTGGAATTTAAATAATTTTCGCGTGATGTTGCGGCTTTATTGAAAAGTTCAGCAACAACTTTTTTGTTTTCACGGCGCTAAACTCGTTGAGAACGCTCTGGATTTTTTCCCCCTGACTTATAAATTGATGGCACAGTGACGCGGTTTTTGTGGCCATTATTACAACCAGACACCACACACTTCATATTTTCTATTTTCTTGATGAAACTCACAAATATAAATAAATTATCACAATTTATAATAAAAAAACACACCGTTTGCAATGCACTTCTCAGAAAACTTTGATATTATGTTTATTGAGTTTATTGAACAGCTGATTGTCAAAATCGAGAAGCAAAACTAACGGAACTGCGTAAAGCGCAATCTCTTTATTTTATCTCTCTTGCATTGTAGTAATTATTGAGCATGGCATGTACCCTGCATTCTTCGCGAATTATGTACTTGATATTTAGTAAAATTGTCGATAATATCTTTTGATTATAGATTGACTTATTTATTTATTTTTGATTGATTTATACATTAACATTTAACAATATTATTAAAAACCACAATTTTCTAACACAAAATTATCCAAAAAGTGGAAACAAAATTCGGGCATTTGGATGAAATCGGCAACCCTGCTTTCCATATAAACGTGAGTGATCACTTTAATAGCTAAAAAGCTATGTCCCTGCCGGACAAAAATTCATGAAATGTAGCTTCGTTGCTGTTGCATAAAAGCAAAATTGTACACAAATTTATTTTTATGCAAATTATAATAATAATAATAATAATAAATAATAAAACCATATAAAATCAAACTTACGAACATTCGTTAAAAAATTGTTAGTCACTTCATTTCAAGTAAAAAGTGTTCGCTATTGATATTATTAATAATATTGTTCTGAATATGAGCAACTGTTATGTTAAAAAAATTATTAATATAGAAGTAAAAAAATATCGAGAAGACAAATGAATCGTCTGAAGAATCGTGTCCACAATAGCGAAAACCTGAAAAGGACAGTAGAGAAGAGGATTTGAATGAATATTATTTTTTTAAATTATAAGTACATATATTCAGTGTTTTAAAATAAATAATAATATTCTGAATTATACATTTAATGTTCGCAATTTTAATTCTATTTAATTTTATTTGCTCCTTTCAACTACAAAATCACATAGAAAACGAAGCATCGCAAGTAAAAACGAAGTAGATATTGCCGGTAACTGTTAATAAATTTAAAGATCAAACAAATATTATAAATCTGAAGTCCTTTTTGCAAAAGAATGCAAATGTTCTAAAAATAATATTCCCAAAAAGATCTTCCGATCTCTACTTTCTTTAAATTGAATAAATGACTACATCAAAGAAATAAATATGGAATTGGTGCCTACATATGAAACATTCATATCACAGCAGGGCAAACCGCATTCCTAGGCTTATGGCGATACTAGATTTCTGTGGGGAAAAATGAAACATCAGATTTAGTTAGAGAAAGAAAATGCTGTAACTATGAAGAACTAGATTGGGGACATCAAATAGGATGGAAACAATTACAAATAATCTGGCTGAAACGTACGAAAAGGCTTGTTCCAGTAGGGAATCTTCTAAGGACAAATGTACCACGGAGCAACTAAAAAGGTGAAGAGAAATGCAAAAAGACCTTTCAAACACGGAACAATATTCAATTCAGGTCGACACTGAGCCGCATTCCAGGATGTATTCAATAAATATGAAAAACTCCTCTGGCGATTCGAAAGAAACTCTGGGGGTTATTCTGGGAGCAGATATCAAATGTTTATTTGAAACAGTTAGAATTAATATATGTCTAATGAAGACACACTCCTATATGCACTTCTTGTAGTCTATGAAGGACCCATGGAACTGATGCGATTGATCATTCAAACATCTCACCAACGTAAATGAAAAAAAACTGTAGAACCTCAGGTGGTGGTGCTCAAAATTTAAGAGCCTTTTGAATGTAATAAAATGGCTCTGCATCGACGATGAGGGATGGACGCTGGCCGACATACCGGCCATTTGTGCGGTTGCATTCTTTACGAGAATATTACTCTTAGCATTATGGCATATTGAGCGGATCGGAGAGAGCTAATCATATTAGTTCGAGTTCAGGGTCACAAAAGCCTACATGATTTGGGTTTTCAACAAGTAATCCAAAAGACCCAAATTGGAACTTAAACTTCATTATAAATGTACAAATAGCGCAAATCCAGTGATACCTAATACGGATATTATCCCCACATATTGCTGTATAAACTATTTGTATTTTTTCTTCAGCCACAAAAGTCCAGCACCATCGCCATATAGTGTTCAATATTGAAAAATATATATCTCCAGTAACTTTGTTGATCAGTGGTCTTTAACCATATATTTTAAACTTCATATAAATCAGTGAGGGACATTGGTGAATCAGTAGAACTTTAGACAGTTTCAGCTTACAGATGAAATCTTTCATATATCTGGCAATTAACTGATTTGAGATCAGTAACAATCTAGAATTTCTAAGGAGTGATTTGAGAAGAAATTAATTGGAAACCTACTGATTTTATATACCTAAACCAGCGACCACAGTCAACAGTATTCTATATTTCTTACTCTTATAGAGATGATATTGTACACATTCTAGAAGATTGATAGATATCAAGATTGTTCACCTGTAAGACGAATAAACAATAAGAAAGAACTTCTAATAGCCTGGTTTAGTGAACAGAACGATATTCCCAGCAATCAAAAAACAATTCAAACAATTTCTTTTGTTAATTGATTAATTTGAAAATCGAAAAACAAACACTCGATTATTCCAGATTCGATATGATTTAAACTCAAAATGAAACACTTTTCTGTGGCAAAATGAATTCCTCACCTAGAAAGACGTTAAAATGATTTCTTTTGTAATCGATTAGGTAAGGGATGAGAAACGGTGTTTCGAATGCCGTCAAAAGGAATAATTTCTTCTTTTCAAATATTAACGCATTTATGAATTCTGTCCTGTTGCCACTTTGCAGCCATTCCGGTAAGCATTTGATTTTCTAATAAGGCCAATGGAACTAAAAGAGTTAACATATCCCACCAAAAACGCAGGATCGCTAGAGTTCTGAACTTACACTGAAGTCAGGTTGCAGCATTCGCCAACGTAACAGAACGTCACTTCCGAGTTTCAGTCTGGAGTTGAGGCTGATGTGCAGTTAATACTGGGTCGCTTACTTGCGATTGCGCCTAGTGCTATTCTCAACATAACCACTAATTTTTGTTTTGTAAATATTTAAACATAAGTCGTATATAGCCGTCTGGTAGCGCCGAGCAGATAAGCTTGTAATATATCGAGTGAACAAATACTCAATGGAAACTGAACTTGCGATTTCAATGAAAGTGATTACGTTATTATTGTCTTTAAGGTCTTTATGCACTGATAAGTAACTCGAGTGCAGTAAACGATGGCATTACAAACATATATATTCGAAAGTAAGTATGCCAATAATTGGACAAGAATAATGCACCCATTATGAAAAACAACAGTGTGTGAAAATTATCCATTGAGCGCAACTCTTTTAAATTTGACTAAAACTAAAAAAAAACTGTAACAAATTATAAGGCTACTTTAAAAGTGGGAGCAAAATTGAGAGACCTCAGCCCTATTTTTAACGGTAAGAACCGTCGTATAAAATGCTGCTATGTGGAACATAGAACAGTTATGTATGAAGTTAAGTAAAGTAACGTAATGTAAGAAGTACGATTCTGAAGAAATCACGTATTTCTTACAGTAAATCAAATAGGTAACAAAATGTGTCCCGACAGGTTCACATGTTTCTGTTTTATATTTATTTTGTGATTATGTTATTCACTCTTTTTGCACAAAATCAGTAAATGTGGAGCCGTTTGTACTTATGGTACACTAATCGTCCCAAGTTCGCTTGCAGCATATTGGTCTGCATTACTTCACTTTACAGCATGCATAATCAGTCCATTAAAACTTAACATTACAAAATGGAACACGGTTGTGGAGTAGGAGTCCTTAGTTGGACTTCGTTTGGCCACTCGACTACAAATCAGTAAGGAAATTTTACGAAAGAGGATACTCTGGATTTATTTTGTATCGAGAGATTCACCAAACCAAAACATGAATGAATATATGTTTTTAGTTACTGTAAAGACATTCATTTTAAGATGATGATCGAAAAAACCCAATATACTTTAAACTGTACTGCTATTTACGATTTTAAATACACAAACCAATTTCCAATGCATTTCAAACTTAAAGTGAAATTACACACTCGCTTACACTTGATAACTTGGAAATTTCTTTATTGGTCCTGTGATCGAAGTCCGGTGAAGAATCCGGTTCACTAATTACACTTGATTCAGTCAAACTATTGGAAATTGGCCTATAAACTGTCATTAAGTAATCCATTCTATAAAGGATACTGCTCATCGCCAAAAAGCCACCAAATGGGTATGCTTACAATCACTGTGGATACATATTCCGATCGAGAGTTCAATTTATCGCATCGAGAGAGTGCCTGACTTTCGTAAGCTTATGAAAGAGTAGTGATGTCCGTATGAATTCCCTTTCCGTTTCTGCTGTAATAAGCTAAGTTTAAATAACCTGTGAAGACTAAATGAATCTTCTTTGATATACGGATGAGTGGGTATTACTCCTATAATATGGCTAAGGACAGCAGTGGAATGCGTATACACTCAATGACCCCAATCACCAGCGACATCATTGCTGGTCGAAGTAAGTTTGTAAAGGCAGAGCCTTATATCAGGTGTGGTACACCAGGTAGATATATCCACAGGTAATTTACTGTATGGTGATCCCAAGATATTTGACTTCACTGGAGAAGTAGATGCTTTAGCCTATAAGTGGAGGTTGTATCAGTCCATCAGTTTATCTTCTCTGAATTTAGTCAGATTTACAGAGAGCCTCTCTGGTGCACCCGATTCTTATAACTCTATAAACAGGGATCGCAATCGATCATATATCGTAGGGTCATATTTGTCCGAATGAAAGTATGACAATAATACTCGTTCTGTGTTTATGTTTTAATATATTTTTTATTCTTATTTTATGGTTACATTAAAATACCCTGTTTAATCTTAGTTGTTGCCGCTAATTCTATTTACAAAGCCGTAAATTTGTAAAAGTTCACACCTGTTACAAAAGAAAGTAACCGAAATAATTCGACCTGCACCAGGGTTTGTATATCGTAACTACTCACCGTGCGGAATGATGCGGGTTTCAAATGTGTCCATATTGTTGAATTTTCCCGGATGATTCGTCTTATCATAAAGATCCTGCGGAATATATAGTTAATAAAAGTCTGTACCAAACATTTCAAAATGACATCTCTACTAACCACAACGTCGTAGCCGCCTTTATTTAGTAGTCCCAATTCCTGTGCAGTGAAATTAATTGCATACGGAGCCCCATCGTGGCGACGACTCACGAAAGCCACCGCGTAAGAATATTGACCATCATCTTTCAATGGGGTGATTGGACGCGACCAGACCTGAAACACAAATTATGCAAGTAAATTAAATTGATCTTGTTGTTGAATGTCTCATTTTTACTTCGACACTATGTCTCTGAAGAATGCGTCGTCCTTGTATGCCCAGGGGATCTTGATCGACGGCTATAATCTCGCTAAGAAAAAGTAAAGTTCCTTTAATATTAATTGTAAAGTGACTAACGTAATTCCTTTTACCGATTTTGCAGGATGGCTTTAATTTCCGGGCGCACTGTTGCCAGGTCATTTGACATAATAAGCGGTGCGGCTAAAATGGCCCAAACGGCCATTTGAAGCTTGCTTTGATCATAACTGAGACCATAATTACCCAATATCAGCTGAAATTTTAGTGGATTTAACATTTTGTTCAAAGAAGTCGCCGATAATAGAAGTATACCATATCAGGGTCATTCCAGTGACCTGGTCCAGCATGCGGTTGTATTCTGTCCTGATTTTTCGAGAAGTAATCCATAATTTGTGATACTGACTGAAATGAGTCCTCAATGTCATCCCAATTACGCCACAAATTGCAGTGCTCCTTAAGTGCATCGTAGTTGGGCTGAAATTATTTATGAAATATTTTATTAGAGAATAAGGTGGAAAATAAACTCAGGGTACACTAGGATAGAACTTTAGGAAAGTCCCTAATAGAAGAGCAAAGTGTCCTCCTTTGAGTTAATCAATGTTCAATTACCAATTTCCCCTTATACTCCTGATACACAGGCCAACTGCACGAGTAGATCATAGGACGACCGGTGGCATTCAAAAAACGCCCGAAAGCCGGATAGCCCTCGTCCATTTGGTTAATGTGGGCATTACAACCATCCAACTTCACATAATCCACATCCCAAGCGGCAAAGGTTTGCGCATCCAACTCCATGTGATCGATAACCCCCGGATAACCGGCACAGGTGAGTGTGCCGTAATCCTGATACAGGCCGAATTTAACGGACTTGTTGTGTATCTGAAATATGGCGAAATATTATCTCACTTTTCTGCGGTAACTGCACCTTTGGTTAGTTCATACATAATCGGCCAAATGATTGAGTCCACTTGGAAATCGTTCCTTGTGTGCCACCAATTTTTGTGTCTTATTGTCACGTTGTTTTTCCAACCAACAATCATCTATGATCACATACTCATATCCAGCGTCCGCGTATCCCTCGCTCACCAACAGATCCGTGGTACGTTTGAAAAGTGCCTCACTAAAATCGAATCAATTATACGTGAATTTACAGAAGTGGAGTTAAGAATAATACAAATCAAACAAAATTTTTGCTCAGGAGAATAAAAAGACCCTCAACATTTGATATTTACTCTATTAAACTGAAAGGATGCAAATTAAACTAGAGGAAGAACTGAAGTACTCGGAAATTTGATGATGTGAATACTGATTTATAGTGAGACCAGCAAAGTCCAATGGAATACCACTATAACTTTGCATTTTCGATGTCTCGGGGAACTACATTTTGCTTTAATTGAAGTTGGGAGGACTGCTAACATCGTCATATCAGTCGAAGGTTTGAATTACAGCGGATTCCACCGACATCTTATGAAAGTTAAACTTTACAGTTCCTTGAAATTTCACCATGACTAGACTCCAACTAATTCATAAAATGAATCCCTTCTGAGCAGATGTGTGGCTGTGAATGACCTTTTGAGTTGTTAATAAGACGGACAATAGGGCGTTAATTGCGAACTGGGACTGTCAGTAAAGTAGTAAAATCTACATTATTGATACTTTAAGAGTTTAAACAAATTACACCAGATTCATTTATAAATACAGATGTTCAATATGAGGAAAGTATATTAAGCGATAGAAACGAGGGCATTATACTATACATACTTTATAACAGTTGCCATTCACGCCTATAAAAATCATATGCAGAACTCAAAATATTAGTTGATTGTTTGATAAATTTATTATATTAATATCGTTTTCATTTAATTTTCTTTTACTTCCTGATATTGAAGAGTTCATGTATCATATCATCCGAACACATGAACTATTATGGTTAAATATTTTTCACTGTGTAGCCAGCATTTAAATTTCTTTGTCGAAATATGTGCTGGAAGAATATTTTGAGCTGACCACTATTTCTGTTACTTTCCAATGCTTTTTTTTCCATGATATTGTCTGAGTTTGGGTTTCTATCCTCATTTGAGTTTTGACGGTCTTCTAATATCTCATTTGATACCTTATTTTTCTTCAAGTCGAAGATATAAGTTGCTAGTAGGATATTATTCCAAAAATCCTGCACTTATAGCGAATTATGATGTAAAATCATGGTATAGTTTTTGGATATCATTGCTACACTAGTGTCGGATTCATGATTTTAGTTATGAATGGTTCTACTCAATGGGTTTATTTACGAATAGTAATTATTGCACAGATGTATTGTTGCATGTTCTTGTTAATTGTTTCCAACTGTATGATGATACATTTTCAACTTATTCTGAGAGAACAGCGACAATGTACAAGTGTTTTATTGTTCATTTTCCCCTTCACTGGAAATACACACCGGTAGGTAGGTAGATAAAGTTGCTTGCGACCTCGAGTCGCCTTATTTAGCAATAGTGCCGTTTTGTTCCCATGTCCCCGCGAGCCTGAAGAAAATAGTAATATACTTTTATACATTTACAACCATCTGGAGTTGCTAACTAATTTGGATAGGTCTGAAATTGTTAAGCTAAAGCAATGTCCCAGACTCTCCAGAAAAGGACTACCGAGATATTTGAGTGTCAATCGAGCGAGGGCTGGGCAATCACAAAGAAAGTCTCGACTGTTTCTTTCTCCTGTGGGACTTTGTAGCTGCTGCAATGAGCATTGAACGGAATGCTCATTTTTTCGGCGTGTGTGCCGATAGTCCAATGACCTACATGACTCGTAAATGCTGGGATATCTTGTTATCTGATAGAAACAGCAAAGATAATGGATTCGTTTAAATACACTACTCATTTGTGTTAACTTTATGTATTTGTAGTTCTCAGATGTTTTTTCAAAACATATTTCTCCTTACTATTGTTGTTTACTTCTGTTCTGTGTTGGAAGTTATAATCAACTGTTGACGTCAATACCATTTTTACTCTTCTTTTTAGCGCAGTTAGTATTGAAATTGGTGAAATTGAGAACAAAATGTTGAAACATCAATTGGAAAATGTGCTTAATAGGATATACAGTAATTCCATTAAATGGTAAAAGCATTTGGTAAACATTTTGAATGATCGAAAAGATGACTTAAGCAATTACACAGCCAAGTTACAAGCATTGCCAAATCGATGCACTTTCTCTCCTCAGCATATAAATCAATATGAAAATAGTTGTAGATGGGTCGGAATCAGAAAGAATAGTTTATACATACGTATTAAGCTAACTTATTATATTATGCATAAGTATTAAATATGTCAGTTATGTACTAAGCTATGCTTGTTTATTATAGTATCTTACAGTATATTTTCTTTGGTATCTTTTTGAAAATTATCTTCGGTAGATGACACAGTTTACATACCCTTGGCAAAACCAGCGATAACTCGGCAGGAAAATTTCAACAGAACAGTTGACAGTTCACTTTCCAGGCAAAAATCCATGCTGCTGAGAACCAATAAAAGTACAAGTACTTACACCAATAAGAGAGTAGGAATCATAAAGATGATTGTTCAAGCACTTGAGCCTGAATAACCCGAACAATCATGAAAATAAAGACGCAGATTCTTGTTGATTAAGAATGAAAATGACTGTCTTAAATACTAAACTATTGCTAACATCATCAATAATTATTGCCATTATCATTATAAAAGTGTTTTTGTCAATGAATTTGTTGACAAACAAGTGCACACTGTAGATGTGCAAATGTGGTTATGCCACCGTAATAATTGTCAGACAGAGAATTATTGAAACATTTTGGCAGATCTTGTAGCTATTTCGGTTACGCCACTTGTCTTCATCAGAGATCTTTCAAATAAAGGCAATTTTTCCCCAAGCAGTTATGATGTCTCAGAAGTCAACAGCACACCAGCTATGAACCCTCCTAGGTATCGAACCACTGCAGGTGGTAAACTTACTGTCCATGTACTGTCTCACTCCACCGCACTGTAAAGTACTGTCTCATTATTGTTTCGTTAAATTGCTCCCTCTCTCTTTATTACATTTAACTGGTGTCATAATATGACATATATATTACTATATACTTTTTATTATTATATATTAAACGTAAGCGGAAAACAGCGACAGAATATAGCAGCAGAACATAGCAGGAGAATATAACAACAGCATGTGCAAGGTCAGTGAAACACACTTTTCAATGCCACCAAAAAGTTTATGTTCAATTTTTGGGCCTGCACCAATTGCTTGTGCAGGTGTCATTGAAACCTCGATGCCACTGTAGGCTCAGACTCCATATTTCCTGTTGTTCTTAATTCAAACATACGGCTACATACAAATATACTTATGCATATAAAATAGTGTTACATTTTCAGGTAGTGTGTATTTATATGACTCGTGCGCATTTGTTATTTCGGTCTAGTTGATTACACCACATTCACACGTGTAAATTTGGTGTAGTCAACTGCATTTTTTAATTGCTTTCATATAAAACCTGTCGTAAAATTGTACTGAAGAAAAGTCAGAACGCTCTCAATAATTATAATATATTTTTAGTCTCCAAATCTCTAGAAGCACTGATGTAACTCTGGAAAAATTTCTCACTCATGAAGGGCATTTGCGGATTCTTACAAACATGAATCATGCCCAGGCGCAGCAATTTCTGAAAACAACTAATTTGTCAAACATCTGCCCCATTAAAGTTAGCCTCCACCCAACACTACGATACATATTGCAAAAGGTGTCGTTTTCGCTCTTCGTATATGCAACTGCTAGTAAGATTCTTGACGGGATATTGGCGATCAATCAATAGTCGACTGTCAGTAAAAAGGTACTAAATTTAGAGAGGGAATATAAGCCAATACATCACTGCATATCGTATCCTTCCATATATCGAGCTACCAAAGAAAGTTCAATTGGTTGCATTGCATTTTTATTATTATTATTATATCTTAAACCATATTAATTATGACTGTAAGGGGGTTGGGGAATTAGTACTAGCTATTGAGGCTTTTGACTCAAAGAGAAAAGATTTTTTTAGAAAAAAGCATTTTTCAGACCAAGCCTGGGGCAGGATTCTAACCCACGACCCCCCGAGTGTGAGTCTAGCATACTTATCACTTAGACCACTAGGGCTGGCGAAAAATAAAAGTATGCCTTCTTTGTATAAAACTTAATATTTAGTGTCTCAATTTCTGTGTGACAAACTGTAGTATATGCTATAACAATGCTCCTCACTTTCACTTGAAAACCACTTTAATGGAATAGTTGCGTATTTTTGTTTGATTCGCACCCACCTTATACACTCGTCAGGATATTTCGCACAGTCTGTGATGCAACGAAAACGTTCCCAGTGCATCCAGCCCATTGGCGGTGTCCTAGCCAGCCCATTCTCTAACGCAGACGTTCGGTGCACCAATAGTAACAATAAACAACTTAAACTAATTTGGATAAACATTTCTTATGGAAATTTGTGATATCCTTTTAAGCACTGGGAAAAAATTTAACTCGTTGATGCTCCACACACAAATAATTACTGAATCCTATTGAAGCTTTCGCTAAGGATTTATGGATCTTCTCTCTCGAACGCAGCCAGAGCACTTCACTATCCGATATAGTAGATGAGGCGTTTATTTTACTATTTAATTTACAATCCAGCTGCAGATACAGGAATGCTCCAGTTCTAAACTTAGACCAAAGACAATATACTATATATTGTCTTTGCTTAGACTGAGGCAAGGCGAAAGCAATCGACACACGGCGCGTCACACTCACTCACGCACTCCCTCGGCTTGATATCGTCGCTTATCAGCGCCGAGTTTAGATTCGGACCTGTGGCTCTACAAAATGGCGTGGCCGCTGCTTCTTGTACCGTTTCACAAAAGAGCCCAACCACTCACATCTGCTTTGCAAATACTCAGCCAAGTGCTGATATGCTTAAGTATCCCGCGTAGTCGCGCCCAGCAGAATGCTTCTGATAAACTGTGACATTCCAAGTGAGCAGCAGTGCGCACCCTACGGCAGCTAAACTTGCTCTTCCAATGGAAGCGTTCGCGACTGCACGAGTGCGTCAGTGTGTGTGGGCTTCTTTAATTTTGCTGTTTATGTGTTTTTTATAAGTTTATTATACAAGTACGAGTATTTTTTTGAGCGCACTAAACGATTGTATTACAAATGCCGACCAATCAACCTGAGACCAACTTAATCCAGAAAGAAAATAATGCGAACGCTCCCGCTAGGCGGAAAACCGGCGTGCGAATGATAATGAAACTTTCAGGTTCATCGGAGAGAGCTCATTTGAAAACGTTGAATTAACATTTTGTAAAGTTTTGATTTTAGTTAAAGAAATGCATGCTGGCAAATTGGTGTGAAATGGGTCAGAGTATTTGGCTTAAAAGAGCGAAAATAATGTGAAATTTGCATTTAAGCTTTTTGCTGTGCGATATGTTTTGCATTTATTATACTTAGTTTCCTCATTCGTCTATCACTGGACCCAATTAGTCGCTTGAGAAAAATGATGCCTCACACACCAGTAATTCATAATTCGCTTTTTTACAGGTCAAGATTGCCCGTAATTTTCGACTGTTTTCAGAAAGATGAATAAGAAGAAAGCGGAAGAGAAGAAACTTGATGCCAGGAAGCACTATTGCAGTCATGGTGTAACAATACAAGGTGGTAGTACTACAATTTGTGTCTTCTGCTTCCTAACCTAATTGTCAAACGATCAATTGCTGTTTGTTTATTTACCCTAAACTCTCATGACTTTTAACTTGAACTTTGAGCGAATACCCATGCCTTTGACTTCCTGAACAAATTAATCAGGTGTTTTTCAACTTTCGTTGACTTTCCATAGCGAATCTAATTTCAATATGTTGGCAAGTCACGAAGGTTTATGTAAAGTCGTGCATACTCGTTAACACTGCGCTTCATATCTTTGGTCGGAACAGCTGATTGATGAAAGTCAAAGTTTTAAGCAAAAGTCATTAGTGCTTAGTACTTTACTCCACTGTGGAACACAATCAACTGACTTTGGCTAGTTGTTTTGTGATTTGTTGTAGTTCTTCTAGTGCTACCACCTTTATAGTTCCGCTAAAGCAGCATTTTAAAAGATTTTGTCATTCCGTCGCCATCAATGTCAATAGTTAAAAGCAAAATAGGAATCGTTCTTGTTTTTTATGATGTTCCAACTTTTATGATTCTTCCAAAAAAAAAATAGCACAGACGAGCGAAAAATAAACACTCGTTTTTTTCAGATTCGATATGATTCAAACTCAAAATGAAACACTTTTCTGTGGCAAAATGAATTCCTTACCTATAAAGACGTTAAAATGATTTATTTTGTAATCGATTAGGTAAGGGATGCGGTATTTGGAATGCCGTCACAAGGGATCATTTCTTCTTTTCAAATATTAAAGCATTTATGAATTCTGTCATGTTGCCACTTTGCAACCATTCCGCTAAGCATTTGATTTTCTAATAAGGCCAATGGAACTAAAAGAGTTAACATATCCCACCAAAAACGCAGGATCGCTAGAGCTCTGAACTTACACTAAAGTCAGGTTGCAGCATTCGCCAACGTAACAGAACGTCACTTCCGAGTTTGAGTCTGGAGTTGAGGCTGATGTGCAGTTAAAACTGGGTCGCTTACTAGCGATTGCGCCTAGTGCTATTCTCAACATAACCACTCATTTTTGTTTTGTAAATATATAAACATAAATCGTATATAGCCGTCTGGTAGTGCCGAGCAGATAAGCGAGTTAACAAATACTCAATGGGAACTGAACTTGCGATTTGAATGAAAGTGATTACCTTATTATTGTCTTTAAGGTTTTTGCGCACTGATAAGTAACTCGAGTGCAGTAAACGATTGCATTACAAACATATATATTCGAAAGTAAGTATGCCAACAATTGGACAAGAATAATGCACCCATTATGAAAAACACCAGTGTGTGAAAATTATCCATTTTGATAGTTCATAGTACGTAACTCTTTTTTAAATTTGACTTAAAACTAGAAAAAAATACTGAATTATGGACTTCGTGGCCTCCTACATTCCAAGAGATTGTAACATATTATAAGGCTACTTTAAAAGTGGGAGCAAAGTTGAGAGACATCAGCACTATTTGTAGCGGTCAGAACTATGCTGCTATGTGCAACATAGAACAGTTATGTATGCAATTAAGTAAAGTAACGTAATATAATAAGTATGATTCTGTAGAAATCATATATTTCTTACCAAATGCAGTCCCAACAGGTTCACATGTTTCTGTTTTATTTTTATTTTGTGATTATGACACAAAATTTTGCACAAAATCAGCAAATGTGGTTCTTTTCTACTTATGGTACACATAAACGTCACCAAGTTCAATGCAGCAATTTGCTCTGAGTTAGTTGACATTACAGCATGCATAATCGTCCTTTAAAACTTAACATCACAAAATGGAACACGGTTGTGGAGTAGGAGTCCTTAGTTGGACTTCGTTTGGCCACTCCGACTACAAATCATTAAGGACATTTTACGAAAGAGGACACTCTAGATTTTTTTGTATCAATAGACACATCACACGAAAACATGAGTGAATATGTGTTTTTAATAGTTACTGTAAAATTATTCATTTCAAGATGACGATAAAAAAAACCCAATGTACTTTAAACTGTACTACTATTTACTATTTCAAATGCACAAACCAAATTTCAGTACATCTCAAACTTAAAGTGAAATTACACATTCGAGTAAACTTAGTGAAGGAGATTTATGAAATTAACGTGTACATCCCTTCGAGAACAGTGGAATTTAAACGAGCCACTCACAACTGCATATACTGAAGACTTATATTAAGCAAATATTCACTGTCAAATAAGTTTATACGATATTATAACTATCGCCAGAAAAACATTTGTCAAAACATTATTCAATATGAGTGACATTTTTCAAAGTTAGAACAAACATAAAACAAATGCAGACTATTTGAAATATGATTGGGATTCTTTCTCTTTTCGAATATGAAATACAAACTTCTCCGTTTCGGATTTACCTGTTAATAATTTTACCATGGCGAAAATTGTTCCCCTTGCCTCTCTAATTACTCTCAAACTGCTCCTCTTGTAAGTGTTGTAAACTCTAAGAAAAGTGAATGATTGAAGAAGAGAAAGAATTATATATTGTCAATAATAGTTGAGCTATTTCATATTAAGCAAATATTTAACCAACTGACTAAAAAGGATAAATAGATAGAACTATATTTCCTTTGAAATTATACAGGGTACATTTTTTATTGAATAATTTTAAAACTTTGTGTATGGATTCGCACCTTAGTTACATTTTGATAGATTTTAAGTATAATAATTATTTACTAAAAGCACTGACTCGAAAATTAACTACAGTATCTCTAAGTATTATATTTAAATTTATCTTTAAAAATTTTAACAATTCCTCTGAAATTGTATGAAGAGCTGCAAAAATCCTGGTAATATATTTCTTCTAGGAACAGTAAATGCGTGTTTAAATGATGTTATGCAGTATTTTCTCTTTAAGAACACAATTGTCAGTTTAGCTCTTTAAGAACACAATTGTCTCTTTAGTATAATTTGTATTATATCTTTGAAGAAATTCGCCGAATATCACAAAATTTGTGAGGTACAATAGAAGAAATACCTAAGTAGCTTAGGCGCATGTGTTGCTTCGCAAAGACAATGGTAGATGGAGTTAAGGTACTGACTTCAAACAGTTATCTTGGTCCTAGAAAATATTCTCTATCATAGAGACCCTTAAGAAATGTAATACCAGAATATATATTAGTCTGAGGTGAACAAACGATGTATTACGTTTCTATAATATAATTTGTAGATTTGTGAAAAATTAAAGTTTTTGAATTTAAGAGTGAACTCTTAATATATGTAGATTTAATCCTTTAGTCATTTTCGTAACATTTTGAAATGTGCTGGTGTCTGTGGTCTAGTAGTAAGTATGCTAGTCTCACAATCATGGGGACACTGCCCAGTACAGGGTCTACAAATGCTTATTTCTAAATAGTTTTCTCTTGGATCGAAGGCCTAAGTTGATAGAATGTATTTCTCCAAACCCTTCCAGACATAAATAATTATGGTGTATATACAATAATATTAGTTCTCATATGCATTTTCAACTTTGCTCACAATGAGCCTTTTGTCCAAATTCATAACAGGCGTAGAGGAACGGAATTGGGGGAAACAGAATTTAGGGGATTGGCAACACTGACACGTCATCATGTGCGTGTGTGCAATCATATGCTCATCTTGCTCTTTCTAATCACGTGAATTTACTCTATTTTTCTTTCTTTGCATTTTTGCTGAATTTGTTTCTCGCTTATTCATCCGTGTTGAATTTTTGTGTAGAGGCAACATCGTCGTCGGTCGTCCGTTGTCAATTGATTTTAAACGAAAAGTAAGCGACAGAATTTTCAAGGCAATTTCCTTCGCTCAAAATCCGGGGCTCCTCGTTTGTACGGTCAAATTATAATATTCGTTGAAATTATTTGCAACTTCGCAGAAAAGTAAGTGTTGTGTAAAGTGTCAGGATGCCCTAAAAATATGTTGAATGTGACGTTGCGCAGCAGCCAGAAATATTTTTAGCAGGGTCGTCTGACTTGTTGGGTTAGCTCAAATAAAGCTACGTCTGCATCGTAAAATTGTGTGCAAAAGTTATAACCAACATAATAACCGCTATTAAAGCTTCTTTTGAAATATAAAAAGTACTTTTAAAAGTTATATTTAAGCAGCGAACAATTGCTGGACTGCGCCCTAATTTCTCAGCTCTAGGCATTGTAACAAATGGAATTTATGAAAATAATTGGTTGTGTGCATCTCCTGGCAATGTGGCTCATGCTTCCCAGTGCTATGATAAAGCCCCTAAACTCATCCTTTTTTAAATTATAGACATTTTGCCTAAATTTGCAAACTCGTGAGTAGAAAATTATCGATCCAAAGCTGTCATGTGACTGTCATGAAACAGCTGACAGTTGCGTATGCAATAAGCAGCGCTGCTGTGATTGTAGTGAGCGCGCTGCCGTGAAGTGTCAGAAGTGTGGTGAACTGCGTTCATACATTCATTTGAACTGCGGTTGTTTTGTTTCAAGCTTCGGAGCTCTGATTTTAGATGTATCCATATCCAAATAGGAATATAACTCATATATGACATTCGCTTGATAGGAACATACTATAATTCATCATTTAGCAGTTTTTATTTCGTCCAAGTTTATGATTTTAGTTAAACAGTGCAAAATATTTCACATGATTACATTTCAGCCGATACGAAATTCAGTGTTGTCATCGTATAAAATGTATCTGGTTTAAAAATTCCCTTTTTAAAATTGTGCCCTCTCTATGATGGAACATGTTTGATGGAAGAAGTTGCCTCACCAAAGACATTCATTGAAAAAACCGTTAAAAATGTGCTCAACAGCTACAAGATATTTCTGAGTTGCACTAACTATATAAAACATATTATATTCCCACTTTTTATACTGCGTTAAGAAAATTTTAGTTCAAATAGGGGAAAAAATAATTTGAAGCTGGAATCTAGTGATCTGAAACTATTATTTTTTTATAGTATATAAGCAATGAGAGCCTTTTGTGGGCAGTCTCATTTTTGGAGTATCGCTTCGTTATTGGTAAAAATGTACTGACTGCAGTAATTGAAGATCTTATGCCACCTCTTTGTTTCATAGATTTAGGTAGAATTTAATGGTCCAAGCAACTGAAAAGAAGGTCTGGCGATGAAGAAATACCTATAGCTTTCTTATTTAAATTTAGTTGCACCAATGTAGGCCGAGTAATGGTGAAGTATTTCCGGAGACTGCTACCTGGTTCGGCTCCTTGTGTGACAATGCTCATACAAATTTATTTCGCCAGTACTCCGTTTATAAAATGATCACTTTTTCAGTTCATCATCACCAATTAGGAACATTTAAAAAAAACATTTCACCGCTAAATAAAGTTAGTATTGAATTTTAAAGCACGCTTTGATGCCAATACAACTGATGAAATAATTCTATCACAAAAGTTACTCACAGAAAGCATACAATTCGATTTATAGAGTAAAATAGTTGAATTTGATTCTGTAAGATTTGTAAGGAAAAATATTTGTATATATTGTTTATTGCTTTACTTCGTTTTATCCGTCTATGACTGGGTAGTTATAGTGGAGGCAATACAAGATTGTATTTTTGCAATTTTTCATCATTGTTTGCTCTAAGATAAAATAAAACAGATTTATTTGTTATTGAATAAAATAATATCGTTCCTACTGTAATCACGGGTTTGTTGCTCCTACTTTAAGGTCGGACTCCTCAACTGCTTTTTGGAAATTTATTTTTTCAAAAAATTGGAAAATTTTCAAAAACGTATTTGTAGTTTTAATAGAATTATAAATATAAACCTTATTATTAATAGTAATTTGAAATAGAAATCTTCTGTAATAATTTTTGAAGATGTCGATGAAATTAAAAATTTACTAATTAGTTTCGGCACAAGTTATTCTAATCCATATGATACTGATTGATGCCGAACACGAGGAGGGTTCACTAGTCGTATATAGTACTCAGACCACAAGACATCCATTGTAATATATTTGACGATCCATTTCCTGGCGATTCTGATTTGTGAACATACCTTAGTAGATCCTGTGTCCCTAAGCAGCCAAAGTTTGCACTACTTAGGACGTCAGTGCCAAATACCTCGAACCTGATTCTAGCGAAGACGAGGCATTCGCACAAAAAGGCGTCAACCGTCTCATCTTTCTCTCCACAGGCCTAGCAAAGTGCATTGTCTGCAATGCTTATATTTTGCATATACTTAGACCATACAAAATGACTTATAATCAGTCCTCCCAGAAGTCTGCAGTTTCTCTCACCAAGT
Source organism: Clusia tigrina (assembly GCA_920105625.2). NCBI lineage: Eukaryota > Metazoa > Arthropoda > Insecta > Diptera > Clusiidae > Clusia > Clusia tigrina. The sequence goes on from OV050030.1 coordinate 395,016,424, forward strand.
GACAGAAGAAACCTTGACGTTCTACCTGTAATAACAGGCAGCATAGGCTTTGCCCAAGTGCTGCCTATTACAGTCCCCAATTCGCGATTCTGTGGACAGGCAAACCAATCACTGATAGTGGCCCTAATGGCAGCAAAAGGTATGGGAAGAGCAGGTTCCGGGCCAGTAAAACTGGTCGTAGATCCTATATTCGCTACTTTGTCCGCGCCTTCATTCCCCATAACACCCATGTGTTCTGGAATCCATGTTAGCAACAAACTATTATGCTTTTCAACATAATTCAATCTGGATTTGCCCAACAGCTCCAACTGGTACTGACTGGCTAGTTACTGAAGACGCTACTGGGGGCGAAATTAAGTAGGTATTTAAAAATTATTTTGTTGAAAATGTGCAATTACATTGAATAAGAATAAAGAAAAAATTGGGAGTGTGTGCCCAATCCATTGGGAGTGTGTGTCCAATCCATTGGGAGTGTGTGTCCAAACCAGTTCCGTGAATGCATTTAAATTTTATTGTTATATATATTTGTAAGTACCAAAGACTCCACAGCTTTTAGTATGGAGGTGAAATGTTTTCATTGTTAATATTTAGTTTTATTCTCCTGTTGCTGTCTCTCTTCATCAAACAAGTTTCTGAAAGCGGAAACCGCAAATTTACCCGCCTGGCAAGTTCGAATTTGCAGACACTTGTGGGAAGAAACTTTCTCCCTCCGCTGGCCTATTTTATTTGTGTTTTAGTGAGTGACAAATGCGACATGATTTTCATATCGTTACCATTTTAGTCCTGTGTGCTTTGGTACGCTGTGTGATACCTCAACTAAGGTGCGTAGTAAAAACTGCTGAAATAGTTTTCCTTGAAATTAGTCACACCTACTACCGAAAAATGGCCAAACCCAAAAAGGAAGTCACGGAAAAACATGAAATAATTGGAACACTTCTAACGGTCTACACAAAAGTAGCAGACCAGAACGCGCTGACGTGATACAAATTCCCACATTATTGTTACAGAAAGTATTTCAACACATAATTGGGCAACGAATTCAGGCTTTGCCTAGTCCTTCTACATTGAGGCAGTCCTGTGTTCTTCAACCAGAGTATATTCAACTTTAACCTTACATCATTGCCGTCCAGTATACTGTCTTTCAAGTTCAGAGGCACGTGGTGTTAATTATATGAACAGCGTCGCTTGGACGACAGTTGAACGAAATTGCACCGATTGCCGCCGACAGCGCAAGCTAATCAAACTCCTTTATGTACATTCACTACCAAGTATGACAAGAGACACTTCTAAGGTTAACACTCGTTTAATATGTAGCATATTGAATCCTATTTGTCTAATCGTATTGTTATTGAAATATAGCGTGCTCGAAGGACCTTGAGATATTTGAAATATACTCCCTCCAACCTTACCAAAATAAATTCCCAATTAAAACACAACTATACGTACGATGGAATATTTTGTTGTCAACGGTTTTTTGTGTATCTTTCATACAATAACAAAAACTACCGAAAGAATTGCTGGTAAAAAACGATTGTTGGTGGTCTTATATACTTCATCATTGCACTACACTTTTTCGCTAGTGTTGCCAGTAATTCACACGCTTCATGTTAGGAATCGACTCAACTCGTTTGCGAAGTTGCTACAGGTGGTAATATACTTGTATATATACTCGTACTAAAGTATTAAACATAAAATTTGGTATTCTTGTCTACAGACTCAAAAATTGCTGAACCCATTCTAACAAGTCTTTCCTTTTGATATGGTGAGCAGGTTTTAGTCTCAGCATCATCACCACAGTTGTTCCTGAAACAAAGTTCTAGATTTTAAAGTATAATCACAAGCTTGATGAGATTTGTTCGTTCAACACAATTTTTTGTTGTTGTATATTCGAGTATATGTTATTGTTCCCACTTTGTCTTTATAATTTATTTTTATTTGCTTTATCCTACGGCAAAATATCATATTCCAAACGATGGCGAAGAGCCAAGAGGTGTTCCCCGGTTGTTGTTTTGTCTTGCATTCAGACTATTTATATATTCCTAAACCATACTTAAGAGTGCCAAAAAGAAATCAGAATTCCACCTTTTTTTGGAACGTAAATAAAATTGGTATCCCCCAGTACCTATTTCACATCTCGAAATTTGTTTCAAAGCAATCAAAATTATATAGAAAATTTTGTTAGATAGCAAATCTATATAATTCTTGTAGGTTTTCGCTCGCAATTACTTTCCAAATTTCATAGCGTTATCGTTACATTTTACAAGTAAAAGGTTGGTCAGGAAGTGGAGGATGATTTTCCCCAAACTTTCTAGCTGACCTGTTGTAGACCCTAACTACACATACTCGTACAATTTTACACAATATCTGTTAAGCCCTGTAATATGCTTGTTAAGAGAAAAGACGTTGTAAGAAGGCCATAAATCACCAATCCAGTTTTTTATCCAAATTTATAAAATTCCCGCCAGTACCTCTGGTGGTTCTTGATATATATTATTTCCCTATGAACCTGAAAATAACTATATATAAAGGAAGCATTAACTCAATTTCACTCAAAATTTATCTTTCAATGCCGCCTACAAGTAAAAATCCCGCACAATAATTCATTAGTTGGAAGAGAGGTGCTCCTTAGATTAAACGTGTAGAAACGGAAGGTCTTGATCTTTTGTTCTCAATATCTATACAGCTTCCCATATGCCAATTCAAAAATTTACTTAATAAAATGAGAACGATTGAAGACTCCATTTGCTGATGAAGTGATATTGATTAAGAACATATACGAGTATAAATTGCCATACCTAACATTGGCAATTTTGAACGCTACAAGTATTTGTCCCAATCCCATATGCCGTACAAATTCGTGTGTAGCTCATGCAAAGGCCGTTTGCATCGAGAATGGGTGTTATGATTAATTAATTAGAGCGCACACGCTCGCTGTGACGCTCTGAGTGGGCTCCACTACATTCTGGGTCAAAGTGCTCGTGTAATGTGCACTTTAATGTGTTTACACACTTTCGCTTCGGCAGTTTGTCCATTTTACGCGCCATATTGTTTCCGTTGTCTATCGCTCCATGCTCCCGTGCTTTCGCCTATCCATCTATTCATCCACCCAACCGTCGATGCTCATGCGGCGTCAAACTAGACGTATGCGTTATTTGCAGTTTGTTGTTTTCTTGGTACTATTTGTTTGTAGTTTATTTTTTCTACTTGTCCTGCCACAGGGTCCTTTGCTGTGCGCTGTTGTTGTAGTGGTGCCCATTAGTTAAACGCTTTTTGATTTCGGCTGTTGTATGTATCAAGGAGCTATAAATAGATATAAATAATGAAATTGCGAGCACATCACGCATGTGAGTACGTGTTATACGAGCTAAGGGACCAGTAACAACTCTGTGGATTCCAATTGCCACTTCGGCATGGGACCTTTTAGGGGAATGGAGACAGTATATAACGTGTATACGTTATTGTGTTAAAATTTAAAGTTTGTTCATACTTGTATAGCTTTTTTTTTAAAGTTGTTTGGCATTTCTTAGAACTTAAATTGAAGGTTAGTAAAAATTGTGCACCCTGGCAATATCCAAGTAGATAATTAAGTGTACCAAATGACTGGAAGCTGCTTTTATATGTTAACCATGACGTGCTCTTCTCTTCCCCACAGTCGTTTTAATAATAACATCAAAGCTTAGAGGCAGTGACAAAAGACCCACTAACTGTCCGCCCCCCATTGAGGCTACATTTACATCTGCAGGCATCAGCCAAATAATGGTTGAACGAGCATACAATTTCGCTCACTTCATACAAACACTGCTATACCAGTTCATTTCTACGGGTCAATTTCTATACAACGATTTGATTTCTCTGAGCCTTGTGGCCAATGTGTTGACGGTTGCTACTATCGTTGCTGTCTGCAAAATGGGTTGTTGGTTGTAATTTCCGTATTCACAATGTATTAGTACTAATTTTAATAGTTTTAACTGGCTTCACAAGTCTTTTTGGGAGTACTCTTTACAATATAAAGTTTTGTGCATTAATGCTACTATAATCTGGGGATTACAAATCAGATTTAACTATTGTTTTCTGCAGATATCTTGTTAGATTTCCAATTATATTTATATTAAATATGTTTTGAAGATAACAATGTTTTTATGTACTTTAAATAACCATTTCCAATATGGAGTTAACTTTGGTTTCCAAACCAAGCAACATTACCTATGCAAATGATATTGTTACGAAATTGTCCTCCTGACAATTTATACTGTTACGAAACTGCCCTCTTGACAATTTACTTTAACTCTCAATACTCGGATTCGTACCGCTGGATTGTGTAGTAATCAAACAATCGCTGGTTAGATTAAAATACTCAACTTTATTTAAATATTGCAATTTGCACACTTAATATTAGGCTTCAAGTTTACTTTATTACAATTTGCACTTTATTTAATATTTCATTAATCACTTTATTACTTCTCAATCACAATTACAAATGTTGCTGTTTCGATTAAAATGTCCGATGTACACACTGTTACGGTTGCTTTTCAACTGTCTCTCGACTTTCATTGTGTGTTTGCTTATATGCTTATGGTTGAAGTAGAACATTGTAGAACATTCCCTACACTTCAGTAGAAGTTAGAGAACATTATCGAATTTTATCTACACTTCGAAAGAGGGTTTGAGTAAACTTTTTTTCGAAAAGATTGTGTCTTAACTACACCTCTCTCGTAGTAACTGAACTTAATTGAGGTATCCTAAAAGTATGCAATCATTTATGTTTCAATATAAAATGAAAGTGAGTATGACGCTCTTCTAGGGTTAGACTCTTCTTTCATGCCTATAGAAGATTTTCATGTGTACATTTTTGTGTTGCACTGTGTAATATATCGTAGAATGCCTATTTATTAACAGTTCCAAACATTCCAAATTTTTTTCTATCACAAAATAGTGATAAATTGTTCTCAGTTCTGAAATTGCCACCTCTTTTATCGCCTATATTTTTTTAAATTGAATTTTTTTATCGAGTAAATAATGATAAATAATACAAGTTTTTTAGGACTTTTAGGAACCGGATGAAAGTATTTGTATGGGCTCGTAGAACCGCAGACTGGTTTCGCTGTTTTTCATCACAGTTTTTTTATGTCCTTAAAATTGTGGTTTAAAAATGTACGTTCATTTTCATGTCTCCAACTCTTAAACCCAAAATTTTCCGATGCAGCTCCAGCAAATTGTTATTATATTATTTTTAGGCATAACACACAAAAAATACATTTAAGACTTGCAAATTTATGAAATTTCATTGATTTATTTTCCAATTCAATTATTTGGTTTTGGAATAAAGGACTACACAAATGAAAGCAAAAAGAGAACAGACATTAGAAGGTAATTTAGATCAACTGCCGTACTTATGTTTTTTAGTCTAGTATTGTTCGTGGGGAAACAAATTCAGAAACTGAAATGGATTTATGTATTTAGAAACGTATTCTTTTGTGCCGCCATTCGGTAGTTGTATATTTACCCTATTGAACCTGTGAGTGGAGTGGAATCCAATTAAGTTCAGGTATTTTGGTGTTCATTTTTCCCTTTATTGCCTTTTTTGTTTTATGAATTACATCACATTATAAATATTTCCGGGGCACTGTAATCTACAACCAAACAGTCAAATGAGTTTAATCGTGGATGCGTTCGTTGCCCACAACACCAGGAAAACACCAACAAAAGTGACTGACGATTGAAGATGTAAATTCGCCCTTAGACACCGAAATGCTCGCTCGTGTTATTTCCTCTTTCTTTTTTGTTGTTTCTTTTCTTTTGCTGTCTGTGTTGGATGTGTTGACTAGGATCGTTGTATGTGTGGTGGTGCACCAGAAGCAAATTATATGCGCGTTCTTTTTCACAATTTAGTTGGCAATGGAGTGTCAACACGGCCGAACGTTTTAGTTTTCATCGAATAACGAATAATTTTTGAAACTTATTCAAGGCATAAACAAGTTCTGCATAGCAATGTGAAATTTTTAGTGAGAAAAAGTGCCATTTTTAAATAGCTTTTTTATAGTAAAATGTTTCAGATTTTTAGCAAATTCAGTAATTACAAAAATTATACCGAATTTCACGAACGAAATGTGACGCCAGCAGAGTTGGATAAAATGTATGTAAGAACTTATTTTCAAATAAGTACAGTTATTTTTCGCAGTTATCAAGTGCGGTTTGTGAGGTTAATCTGCAGCCTTTCCATTTATAAATTGCATAAATTTCATTTCATAAGATTATTGTTATTAAATTGTACACAAGACTGCTTGTTCATTAGATTTTTGAAAGAGGAGTCTTGGATGGGGATGCATACAAATTAAACATTAGTTTCTGTCGCCTTCATTTATTCAGTTGGATTTCTTTTCCTCCATAATCTGGAGAAAAGTCACGAACCTCAGAGCGAAGATTACGCAAACAAAAAATAGCAGTCGGTTTTCTTCTGCAGCATGTTTATAACTTGCCAAGAATAAATGGTGGCGCCAGAGAAATTAGAACGGTTCGATAATTCAACCAACTTCGTGCTAAAGAGTTGTGTTGCTATCATCAAATTGTGTTTGCTTTTTTTCTCCTTTGAGCTACGTGTGCGTATGGCTTTTCTGGCAGTCTCAACATCATTCATTACAGAGTGTAGTCATGTAGTCGAATATAATCTGGTTCGCCACATAATTATGCTCTTAGAGAATTTACTTGTCTAAAATTTTATACGTAGTCTGAAAGTAATGTCACAGATAACAAAAATACACATTGCTAACAGAAATATACATATATTAAGACAAAAACCCACTCCCACACATTCAAAAGTCATCCGGAAAATATGCAAGAGAAATTAATTACAATTTAATGCTAAGTGGATTTTTGCTCGATTTGAACGATTTCGTAAGGACACTTATTTTATTTATTTGCACCACCAAAAAGAAAAAAACTTTTTGCAGAAGTTTGGAGGTTGAGGGTCGAGAGACGAATTGAAGTCATATTCGGAGAGGGAGAAAGGAGAACGGTTAAATTTAACTGACTTCACAAGATAACACGTCCTTCTTCGCAATGGTGTTGCAACATGATTCCTAAGAAAACTACGCAGACTTACAGACGACATCAGAAAATTTTACCTGAGGAAATATTACGCAACAGACGTAATGACCATAATATCGACGCTACTGATAATAATAATTTCTCATTCATATTTATAAATTTCAATCCGCTTGAATCAGTGATTTATAATAATTCCTCTCGGTTATTGGAGATTCTTTTCAATTAGTGGTGAAATTTGATATATTGCAAATAGCAGATACAGAGATGTGTTCATTATTGAACGTTTTCCATAAAACATTTGTGTGCTTCGCTGATATTGAAGTGATTTTGCAACGGCTATTTGTTTTTTACCAGTTCCTGACTTAAAGATATTGTTACGAAATTGCCCCCTGATAATTTTTACTAACTCTCAATACTCGAATTCGTATCACTGAATTGTGTAGTAATCAAAATATTGCTTAGTTAAATTAAAATAATTAACTTTATTTAATTATTGCAATTTACACACTTAATCTTCAATTTTACTTTAATACAATTTTGCACTTTATTTACTGATTCACTTAATCACTTTATTACTTTTTAATACTGTTACTATTGATGTTTACGATGTACACACTTCGATCACTGTTCAACTGTGTGTTGACTTTAATTGTGTGGTGGCTTCTATACCTCTCATGTGGTGAACTCGAACGAACAGATACCCACACAGGATTGCATACTTTTAGGGTACGTTTATGTTGCAATATAGAATTTAAATTTGAGTTATCCCCTAAAAAGAAGACGGACTGCGATAAATCCGATTAACGTGGTGGCCAAACTAAAATACAGAGTATTTCTTCTTATTAGTCAACTGATTAAAAACACTTTAGTAAGTCAAAAATCCACAGTTTCTCTTATTAGTGTATTAATGGCTTAGTAAGCCAATTGTTTTGCTAGAAATATGGGCATTATACGCGCCATTCTAATGCTGTATATAGTTTTCCCGCATTTCCTGCAACAAATATTCGTGACTTATGTCGGGATAAGGCTCTCCACAGACCAGAACCCTATTGTGGCATTCGTTCTCTAATATTACTACCGAATGACAAATCACACTGATCTTAAATGATGCAATCGAAGAACAAGATAATAATAAATGTATTAAGACTTCATACTTCTCGAAAGCCGAGTAATGGTACTATTACTATGGCGGTATACGAGTACTTCTTGTCAATATCTAGACCAGTTGTATTTTAAAGTATATTCAGTATATTCATTGATTATTCAAATCCTTCCGGATGTCAGAAAATATCTGCATTTATAAATTTCAAGGCTGATTTAGAATTTTCCCATACCCACCTACACTGTGTCATACCCATACCCATGACCCATACCAGTGCGAATTCATCATCGGTGTTTTAACCCATAATTACGGCGCTTCATTCGTTCTACTATTAAATAATTCAATGGAAGTTTTAATTTTAGCTGATGGGTTTGAACGAAGCAATCCACCACCTTCGCTTTTGATGCATTTTCAATTGGCCTTGGTGGTCGTCAACACCGTCGCCACTAACTCCTGTTCGTTTGCTTAGTGGCTTTTGTCATCGACGCTTGGCCATGTGCACTCGCAGTTCCAGGCGAACAGACGCTGTGGCCCCAGTTGTCCGCTTCAGGTTTTATCTACTAAGCAATCAATAATTACGATGTCGGCATTGACATTGACTGCATATCCTTCGATAATCAAACTGGACATTATTAAATGTTTGTGTTTTTGAATTTTAGCCTTTGCTTGTTTAAATTAAAAGCATTCGCTTCTTTTGATACAATTTGTCTATTTCAATGGATCCACGTAAAAAGTCCCTGACTCGTGCATTTGTATTTATTAATAAATTGAAAGTAGAGGGTTAATAGAAAATGGTTTTCAGGATTAAGGACAGTCGTGCAAACGTATCGGATATTTAATTATTACTGTGATGTTTTTCGTAATCCGTTGGAAAATTGTGTTATATCAGAATAAACCTATTTTAGATTTGTTTTTTTTATTTAGAAAAGTTTTTAATTTATTTCAAGTTGTTGTCTATTTTGGATTAGTGGACATTATATTTGGAAAATGGTTTTTCGAAGAAAAATTAACGATAACAGATTATCACATGCACACAAAGTTCCGGAGAAATTGTTGAATCGTTCCGAGCACTCAGCTGAAATATGTATGCGAACGCGATGGTCCTCAGCAAGCAAACGAGCAAAATATTTGTTATTCTCAAATCGGACTTTGTGTACACCTTCCATTAAGTTGAATGCAGTGTGAGCCCACTATAAGCTTTCATCCCCATACACTTAGAAATACTTGGTGCAACTTGTGAACCATTTGGTTTGTTGTTACCTACACTGTGGGGCTCCTGTTCCAAGCTCAGTCGACTTTGTTGATATTCAATTTCGTTATACTACGAGTGCACAGTTCCCCAGAAACGTATTTAAATCCACGGTTTGAATTATGTAGTCGTCCCCAAAGGACTCATTTCACGTGTTTGTGTTTATTCCGTTGTTTTGCTATTGGCCTGTCAAAACTCATCCATCTTACGGACATGAAAGCATGAGAAGATTGTTTAATTGTAGCGACGAATAGCATCATCGTTTATGCCTCATATTGAGACAAAAAGATATAACATCAAAAATTATTTACTTCGTTTGTCCTGGATTTAATTTTAAAGTAAAGTTTACACTCGTAAATTGAATGTAGCGTTTATAATTTGAATGAAATATTTGTTCATGTGTGGCCGTTTCGTCACAATATCTGGAAAATATTTTTATTTTATCTTCTATTAATGAATCCATATTTCCTCATATTTAGAAATCTACATAATGTCTGAATATTGGCTCATCTCAGCTCCTGGCGACAAGACATGCCAGCAAACTTACGATAATATGAATAATCTGACCAGCAAACAAAATAACTTGTGCAACAACTATAAATTCCATATACCTGATTTGAAGGTAAGCCGATTACACTGAAAAAATATGAAAAAATTTGAAAAATTTAATAATAAAATAATCAAACTTCTTTCCTAGGTGGGTACTTTGGATCAGCTGGTGGGTCTTTCGGACGATTTGGGTAAACTCGATACTTATGTCGAGCAAATCACACGCAAAGTTGCTGCTTACTTGGGGGAGGTGCTGGAGGATCAGCGGGATAAATTGCATGAAAATTTGCTGGCCAATAACAGTAAGTTGAGCCTCGTTTATTTGGCGTTGCCGCTATGTTCGCTTTTAGCAATAATTTATGAAAGTAATTTTTAAAACATAATCCAACAAATATTTTATACGTTCTTAAATAAAGTCTCACTTTCATTTTAACTAACTAACTAACTAACAAGAAAATACGTAAATTGTAAATTAGAAACCACCACAAACAGAAACAAAACCAAATGAAACAAATTCGTTTTAATTTTTTAGTAGATTCTTTATGGAATGTCAACTAACAAACTTATGGAAAATTGTTTTTTGTGTTAGTATTCGCCTAAAACCATTTGGAATGATTTCATTTGAAAAGTAGTTTAGTGAAAATTATCTTAAATTGGCGATCAAAATTAATAAAAGTTAATAATATATACGAAAATATGCAAATCCAATAAAAACAGATTTAAAAACTAATCGATTTTCAGCTGAAAAACATGAGGTTAATATTTTTCATTTATTTCAGTTTCTTTATACATTTTTTTTTATTAATATTGATTTTTTTTTTTTTTTTAGTTAGTTTAATTGTTATGAATTTTTACTCCTTTGTTGTTATAATTTTAATTATTATTTTTATGTTTAGTTTTTATTTTCTGTTTACTTCATAAGCACATTCATCGCATCTCTGCCAGGTGGCTTCAATTCACCTGATGGAGCTGAGCTTCTTTTATTATCAGTGAACACATAAAATAGTGTGATGTTTATTTATGTAGTACATTTTAAAACAACTATTGAATGGCAACATATGTAGCTCACTCACACACACATACATTCGCACTTGCACGCACACACATGCACACTTGGCATTCACATAATGCATTTTATATTGTAGAACTATTTTCATTTTATAGAATTTCTTTTGCCACCTCTTCAACAAAATTTTTATAATTTGGTAAAATTCCTGAATTAAGAAAATCCACATTCTCAGTTTGTGTTTGGCTTTTATTCTATTCACATTGCATTTTGATTTTAAAAGATGGTAGGGCTTTTCAGCCACAACATCTCGTCAGCGTGTCTGCCTTAGAGTTGGACTTGGTCGTTCAGCTGACTAATCCGCTCATTCTCGTTCACTGAGCATATTTAACTATGTCGTTCACATAGTTCAGTTGCTCAGTTAGTTCAGTTGCTCAGTTAGTTCAGTTGCTCAGTTAGTTCAGTTGCTCAGTTAGTTCAGTTGCGCTCAGTATGCCATATTTGTTAAAACATGTCACTTGCTCACCTACTCAATTTACTCTTTCAGTCGTTCGTTCCTTCGTTCGTTCGTTCCTAATAAGTGGAAGGAAGCGGAGAGCAATCCTTGCACTTGGCGCATTTTTGTCTGCGTTATCAACAAAATGTCCCCATATAGCACTGTATTTTTTCGAGGAGCCATTATTAAAATATTTCACCGATTTCACATTCACTGTAAACAATTTTATATTATAAAGAAGAGTATCCAAATTTTGGAAATCCTTATGTGTCTTGATGTTCGAATTAGAACCAAAAACATACATACATATGCCATCATTCAATCCCATGTGTGTTTACATTCGTATATCTGCTCATATGAGTGAGTAAACGGTTCAACCATATGAATAAGTGAACAAGTGAGCAAGTGATCGAGTGAGCAAATGAGCAACGAAGCAAGTGAGCAAGTGAACTATTTTGTTTATCAGATCTGAACTAGTTCAGTTCAGTGAAATAGATCAGTTAGTTCGTTCGGTCGTTCACTACCCAAGTCTACACTGCCACAGCAGATAATATGCCATAAATTTTGGATAAGCCTTGATAATTTTTTAAATTTTATTATATAGATACAAATTTCTTTTCACCTCACTTTACTTATCGATTACACAGATATATACCACAATATGTCATACGTATGAATCGGATACAAAATCACAGCACTTGTCACTCCATGCTATTTTTCTGCATTGCTTCCTAATTCTATTATAACTGCTATTTTCCTTCTAGTCGAAGGTCTTCGTTGTTAGTGTACAGACTCACCAAATCTTTGCAGACATATTTAATACCAAATCAATAAAAATACAAACAAAAATCATTTAATTGGTCTGCTGGAAGTTCTACTACAAATATGTTGTTTATTAAGCTTGGTACTACTACATCAGATTATATGGAATGTCCATACTGCTATCCATTAAGACCGCGACGTACTCAAACACCTCAAACGGTACCATAAGTGATCTATGAACGGTACAACAGACTTACGAATAATTGTAGAACTGATCGTTGATGTCTGTGGGCCGTTTTTTGTTTTTGTAAAACACCAACAACCATGTCTAAATTCCAGACTAGTTTTGCCAGATTTTACACCACAAAACGTTGAAAAATCCTTTGTATGGAAAACTTACTGGTGACTTAATTTAACATACATTTTTGTTCATATATTTTTGTATGAATTATTTTATATAAATTAATCATAAATGTAAATTTTGTGAACCCAGTTTAGAAATGCTACTATCGATGGCAAACATTCTTATAGGTGTCAACGAATATGTTATCGAAAAAGACATCTGATCAGAAATTAGTGAAGAAATAAAAATGTGAAAATGAACAAATTTGTGAATGAAAGCGTTTCGTAGCATATTTAGCACTGTGTGTGTTTATATCTTTCCCTTACTCTTTTTGGATTATACAAAGTTTTATCAGCTACTAAAAAGTTTCTACATGATCAATTATCAATTATGACTAGCCTGAGATATAGAATTGGGCATCTTGTTTTTTTCCAATACTGAAAATAATGTGTCGACAGGGAAAGACTTTTAGCTAAAAGATAAAAAAATTCCAAATCGAACGAAGAATTTAGCCATTGGAAAATCCTATCCGTTTCATTTGATATGCGTCACTTTTTGACAATTTGTTTCGCTGCGATGGGATATTAATAATTCATCCTTAATTAAGCAGACGTATTCATTTATTCCTTTTTTGTGGGAAAGGGTTTCTTATTTAAAGTGTCGTAACAATTATAGTTGCTTACTGCACTGCAAAGTGATTGAAAAGTCGAACCGTCTTTGATCTTTGAACGAAATAAGCATGTTTAAATGCACTTCAAACTTCGAACCCCCTCCAAAAACTTTTTCGGGGTGCGCCGCCTTCACGCGGTTGGGTTATGGGCTACTGTCGCCATTCTGAACGGCGTTTGAATTACTTGTACTTCAGAGCTACCCAGTAGAATATTTTTTACTTTTAGTTATGGCTAAATTCGTAAAATTTCTTAATTGTGTATAGGGTTTAAAGAAGAACCTCTACAAAAAACACGAACAAAGTGAAATAATAGCTTTCGACATTACCGCGGTAGGCAATGAGTTCTGGTATGCTCTGATCATGTTTCAATCATGTATATATACAATTTATGTGTTCTGTTACTCGATGCGTAAGATGTGAAAGAAGTGTCTTTTAGTTCTTTAGTTGTCCACGTCAATACCAATGCCACTATTGTTATTTCTTACTCTCACTTCATCTCGCTTGTGTAATGTTTTCGCCAATGTAATTATATTTCAACACGACAAAACAATAAATTATCCACAGTTCTGTTATGCGATCTGACTTGCCCTTGGGTATGCCATAGAAAATTTTCATGTATATTCCGTTATACAACTAAAACGTTATTAAAGTAGGAGTTCATAATTAGATTCCTCAGAAACTTTAACAATTCGTTCGCTCGCTTCTTCGACCTTCCTTGTCGCAGCGGCATTTAAAAGTACTTACAAGTAGTAAAAATAAATTTATTTTTTTTGCACGAAATTGCAGGCTTTATTTAGCACAGTTAGAAAGATCCTTTTTGGTTCAAATATGCACCGTTTTGTTCAATAACTTGTGGCCATTTTGAAGATAATTTCATTATGCCTCTGTCATAGAAACCCTCGTCCCTATTGGCAAGAAACTGGGACAGCTGATTTTCACAAGCTTCTCTTGAGGTGAATGTTTCACCAGCAAAATTATTTGCCATAGGCAGGAACAGTTGGGAATCACTTGGTGCCAGGTCCGGACTATAAGGTGGACGCATAATAACCTCCAAACCAAGCTCCCTGAGCTTTTGGTGAGTCACTATCGTTGTGTGTGTGGGCCGGGGTGGTCCTGATGGAACATAATTCCTCTCCTCTTGGCCGCTTCTGGGTGATTGCTGCCTTCAGTCGGTCCAATTGTTGACAGTACAGTTCCGAATTACGAGTTTGGCCGGAGGAGAGCGGCTCATAGTAGATGATTTCGTGGCAATCCCACCAAACACAGAAAGACCTTCTTGGCCGTTAATCCTGGCTTGGTCACCGTTTGCGCCGGCTTACCGCGATTCGACCACGATCGTTTTCGCTTGACGTCGTAAGTGACCCACATTTCATCACCAGTCATCATTCGCTTCAGAAATGGGTATATTTTTTTGCGTTTCAGCAGCGATTCGGAAATGGACATTCGGTTCCTAAGGGTTTTTTGCGTTAACTCGTGTGGCACCCATACCTCGAGCTTCATTTTTTATCCAGCCTAATTCAAGTGGTTCCAAACGGTTTTTGTGCAATGTTTAGCTCCTGGGCAATCGAAACAGTGCTTAAATGACGGTCGGACTCGACGATTTCCATGATTTTATCTACATTTTCGATAATTGGCCTTCCAGACCTTGGTGCATCTTTGACATCAAAATTACCGTAATGGAATTGACTAAACGAAAATTGTGCGTGATTGGCTGTGACAGTACTAGGACCATAAACCCTATTCACATTTTCAGTCGCCTTCCTAGCGTTTTTGCCTCTATCGAAGAAACACTGTAAAATATGGCGTATTTTCTCTTTGCTGGTGTCCATCTTTGACGTGCGCTCAAACAAAACTGAGTCAAGAAATCACAAAACCAGCTGAAAAGGCGATATCTTCTCGCAATCTAGCGAAATCTTGTCTTTCTAACGCCATCTACCGTTACCCAATTACACTTATACAACGCGAGACACATATTATGAAAGCCATCTATTGGAAAAATGATGAATATTTCTTTTTACTACACTTAGTATATCTTATAGGAATCGCTTCTTCATTCCCATGCAGTCAAACACATCACTTATTTCCACTACTATATTAGAGTGAGAACTTTTTCATATGTTCGATAACAACTCTGACCGTGTTGACATTGAAAAGTCGCTCTTACTTAATCTTAAATCTATCTAGCTTCCACTAGTATGAACTAATTGTATACTTAGCAAATTTTTGCACAAACCGTGCTTAATTACTTTGTTACACTTCGCTGCTCGGTAATTAAATTAATTAATAGCTAGCTGTGAACACAATGAAATAATGAAGCCAACGCCTAACCCGAAATTAATTCTAATTTGCTAGTTCACATTTTCAAACACATTTTACAAAAGAACATATAATAATAAATATAAAAATATGCCAAAAATCTTGTGCAAATTGCTTAAAAAACAAAACAAAAAAAAATGCTTGGAAATTTTTAAGAATATAAAAAGCATAATCCTTTTGTAGGAAATCACACAAGTGCCTTGTACCCAATTACGAGTATGTATTTCTCCTACTCTACACTCTCTTTTATATACTGTATATTTACACACTTCACCACTCTAAATAATCAAAATTGCCTTTTATCAAAACTTACAATTTTTCATTTTATTAAACAACTTAACTCTGTAAATAGAACAGTTGAAAGTCATTTCTGTCTCGAAAACCAATTAGTTTTTAAATCATGCTGCAGCGAGATTGATTAACAACAACTTCAATAACAAAAACTGAATAACTGAAGTGATTGTCTTTTGTTCGCATTTTATTGAATGGAACAAAGACATTTTATACTTACATACAATATGGAATCTTTGCTTATTGTTTTTGCTTTTTTTGTGAAATTAAACTCTGCGGCTTATGTCTATGTGTGTGTGTCTATTTGTTGAGGTCAGAGCTGCAATGCCTCAGTTTGTCCTGTGTTTCTGCGGATTTTTCTTGACCCTAATAATTTTGACACCCCTTTCGCTAAGCTTCTCGCTCTCATTTTGCTGTCCTTGTGATTTTTTAAATGCTTTTTTTGTCAAATGCCGACATGCTTTTTACTGCTTTTTAAGAGTTCAACCAGTCTTTTGTACTGCTGAACCAGGCACACAAATAGAGATATAGTCCCCGTGAAATCCTTCTCCCAGAATGTCTAAAACAAAGAGTACCTGCCTAACGTGTGCTCAAGAAGCACACTAAGCAACAGTTTGAGGAAAAGAAACCCGTTTTACAGTTGAGTACTTTTCTAGAAGAAAGAGAGTACCCATCGCGGTGGCTGCTGCCCTTTTAAGTGTGCCTTGTGTGGAACTAACTCTAGCGTAGTGACTACATTGTAAATACATTTCTGTTGCTGCTATTTTCAGTTTTATTCTAGTTTTTTCAACAGTTTTTCTGCAATTCATCAAATGAAATTATTTTGTTTTTCAGTTTATTAAAATATGTTTCCAATTATAATTTTTTTATAATTTTTTTCTTTACTATAATATTTTTTGTTTTATAGTTCTGATTTGATTTCCTGAATATAATTGTACGAATCGCGTTTCAGTAGGTTTTCTAATTGAAAAAGTGAATTCGCTTTGAATTTTGAATAAACTTTAAAACGAAGCTAGCAGGATTTATAATTATTAGGCATATCTTTATTTCTTTTACTATTTTTGTTTTATATTTTATTTGAAATTTAACAAAAACCATAAAGAAAATTGTATGTTGTATTATTTAATTAATACCATTTAAATCCATATGTGCAACTCTTTCTGCAAATTAAAATATGCTCGATATAAACCAAAATCCCCAACTATCACCAATCAAATCATAACAATGAAAAAAAATCTGCGTCACCATCCTGCACGTAACGCATTGCAACATACCGTTAAGGTCCCGGCCCTCCCGACGATAGCACACTCGCTCACACGGCGTTAACCGGTAAATCATCGAATTTGTCGAACAGCCGTGACACCACCACAACCACTTGTTCCGCATGCCATTCCGGAAGTTCCAACAACTTTTCCTCAACCGAAGAATCGGAGCGGGATTACGATTTACTCTCATCGCCTGTTTGCTGCACCTGCGATGACTGTGCTACCACAAGTGCCCCCAGTACCGCCAGTGCCACTGCAACTACACTGTTTGGTGCGGATGAATGCTACTCCCACACTTCCACCACACTGTATGCCACCACATGTGCCACCTCAGCCTGTGCTGTGTCTAGCGCTAGCAACTCCTATTGTTCCACATCGGCGCCCTCGGTCGGCCTTGACGTCGGCATGAGTGCTGCGCGAGCCCGTTCGCACAGCAAAATTAAAAATAACAACAACACCTGTAATATTAACAATAACAGATTCGAGCTGGATGATGGTAGTACGCACGTAAGTCATCATATAAGTCACGAGCCACACCACCACGACGATAGCGGACCTCTGAAGGGCAGCAACAGTACGTCTGATATTAGTGACACATTCGATTGGTGGTTTCATAGGCATAAAAGAAATTCGAAAAAGAGCAGGTATTATGAGATAACTAAGTTGGAAAGCACACACCATCCTCACGACACGAAACCACACACATACACACACGTACAGACTAGACACCCATTCACACGCACACATACACACACAAACTTACACACAGTATGTCGCATTTACTGATGTTGACAATGGCAACTTCAACTTTGGGTTCAGAATAGAATTGTGCAATAGACTTGTGGACCATTGAGAGCGATGAGTACCGGAAACTCGCCATGGTAAAGCAATGGTCGGAGTTCCAGCATTGAATTGTGTGAGCTGTCAAAATTGCGTTATTGTTGTTTGAATCTAAGGCACTGAGCGGTGCCCAGAAATAGAGGAAATTTCAACAATTTATACAACATGTTGACAGATGTGTTGTGGCTGAAATTATGCAAGCTTGATTGGATCAGCTTCGATAATTTGAGGCTGGAACAATTGATTGGTGGATTGTGACAAAGTATTTATGCTACAATTAAATCACTTTAATATTCAATACATAGTTGAATAGTATTAAATCGGATATTGAATTTGTCGTTATCTGAATTTGGACAATCCAAAGGTGGAGTTGCTCCCCACAACTATCAAAGATTGTACAAAATTAAGTAGTTTTCCGAAAATGTTAAAAATCTGCATCACACAAATGAATAAAGTTTGTGTACTCAGCTATTTAAATAGAATTGCTCAATGTGTTAAGATAAAACGGATTGCTGAAGTATTTAAAGAATCGACTAGAACAAATGATTTTGACGGATGGTGATAGATGAGAACTGGCTGAGGAAGCTTGACGATGTTTTTTCTGCTTGGCAGCACTATTTTTATTACAATTTTGACAGAAGGGCGGCATCATATTTCTTTCTCCTTTACAATGTAACGTGGGGTTATCAATAAAAAATGCACAGAAACATATTCAAATATTGAGGTTGCCAATGTAGCATCACCAATATGAAAACAACTGCAAATTTGAACATCTTTTACAAAAGAACTTTAAAAATAACTGCTACTTTTTCAGTTTTGCGATTGTTTTCTTAAATGACACATACTCTATAAAGTATTGTCATAAACAGCGATAATTCTAATTAAGAAAATTGTACTAATTGTTTTGTAAATCGTCAGTTCATCGTCAATTGTATTCAATTTTGATATTTAATTTAATATTTGTGCTTCATATATCCAATGCTAAAATAATACAGGAGGCATTAGTGTCTCTAATTGATAAAACTGATTTCATGTTTTACCTAAGAAAAGGTGAACTCTATCTAGAAATTAATATGACAATACTTTGTGGAAACATTTTTAAATATTTGCTATTATTACCAATAACAATGAAAATCATGAAAGCACTAACAATTTCCTATTTCTATATATGTATATATATACAACCACATTTACAATTTCTTACGACACATGCGTATCAACAACAACCACGGATTCAACATTTGGGCACCTCCTGTATCACATATTTTTCAAACGCACACACATACCACACAATTCACCACAAACTATAAACACCCACTATCCACATCCATTCTCTCGTTATCTCTTTTTCCTTCCTCGCTCTCTCTCTTTCTCTTTCTTTCTCCTCTCTCTTTTTCTTTCCCTTGATGATCATTTTTATAGCAGTCGCTTTACATCGAGTCAATTATATATAAACCTTGGATTTAATTTCACACCAACTCATAGATCATCTCCAGTGAGTAGTTGTTGTGGCAGTAGTAGTCAAGGTCGTTCCAGTCCGGACATTGATTTGGGCGACCCACCGGCATTTCCATTAAGTCCAGGTTAGCGTGCCTGGTTTACAAATTATTATTTTGGTTATATAAAAATATCTTATATGCCCAAACAGATTTACTGTGATAAGAACTTTTGATTTGAAAATTATTATTCAATAATTTTTACCTATAAATAATTTTGTTTTTCTTTTCTCAAATTCTTGCTCCTTATTTTCCATTTTTCTTTATATATATATTCTTTGTCTATAATTTATTTGCAACAGTGTATAAAGCGAAGATATTGTTTCAGTGTACTTCTGTGTTCTTCCACATGCTCTACGCTCACATATTGTCCAGAGAGAATTTAATCACGCGCCAAGTGTATTTTGTTGCTGATTTTTCTATGAATTTTATTTTGATTTCAAAATAATAAATAATATTTACTCTTTTATCTATAGAAGAAAATGTTTGTATATATTTTATTTGAATTATTATCCTTTATTTATAAGTGCATTTTTTTAAATATATTTTTTATATTATATTATATTGATTTAGTTTAAGTTTTATCGTTATTATTTCAATTTGCCGAGTTTATGTTTTGTTTTTTATGCTCAAAATATGCAATTTTAAAAAGGACATTTCATTAAGATGTATGCAAATTCACAACTCTCTAAACTACCTTCAGATTGACAAACTTTTTTAAATACTATTTCAAAACAAACCCGTAACATCCATAATCAGATTTCCCGTATAATCAGAAATCTCCATGAAGATATCGTCTATTTTATTATAAGGAAAGTAGAAAATATGCACGAACAAACCAATTTTAGTACAGTGTTGACTCACTAATTTGGAAATATATCTTTTAGTGAGCACTGAATAATAATCTTCTGTTCCATGCCTTTTACAGGTGCTCAAGAATTGATCAAATTTAACACAAAATTAACTCCAACCGCTTGGCGGTTATAATTCGATATATACCAAAACAATCTATCGGTATTGGTTTCCTTATTTAAGTGTATGAACGAGAGATGTCAGTATTGATTACTTTGCAGTACTCGTACGTCGTCGTTACTTTCATTATGAGTATTCGTTGCTTTCGTATCGTTACTTTCGTGTCGTTACTTTCTTGTCGTTTCTTTCGTATCGTTAGTTTCGTATCGTTACTTGCATACGTATTGCGAACAGAGTGCGGCGAGTACGGAACAGTGAGAGTGGCATTAGAACAAATGTGGCAATAATTGTCAAATAATGATTGGCTAATTTATGCATATGGGGGCAAAATATTTGCCTCTTGCATCATTCAAGTACATACATTTTTCTCTCTCTCAAAGTTATTTTCACTGCTAAAAGCATTTCTTTGAAATCTTGCATTCAAAAATGATGCTTTATTTAAGACAGCACTTTACGGTGCAAGGTAAGGGCAGGACCAAAACAGACGAGACGTAACGATAGCGATTTGACGAACGTCTGCACTCGTTACGTCGATTTTGACATTTAACCCAAAATGTGACGCTATCAACCGCATCGATGGATGGCTTTTTACATAAATTCCGAGCTCATCCCCCACAGCGGCGATTAAATTGTAGCAAAATTCCGTCTTTTAATTTCTTTAAAAAACAACAATCGTGTCAACAAACAAGAGGTTGTGACGAGTAGCAGACGTTTGCAGTTCGGTTCTTACGGAACCGATCGTCACGTCTAAATGTTTCGATCAGTTTCGATCAAATACGTATGGCCATTTTGGCTATTAACATTGATTCACATATGCTTGAACTTACTCGTTACGTTTCGTCTCGTCTATTTTGGTTAGCCCTTAACGAAAGTAATGAATACTATTTTTGATCAATATTCGCTATTGAAATATTTCTTGACTAAAGAATACTGAATCATTCATATGTTCACCTATAGTATGAACAAAGCCGTCGTCTGTAAAACAATAGGTGTCTTCGATTCGCCACTCTATCGTCGAGTTTTTCAATCCTCGATAGAAAGTGCTTCCAAATTGAAAATTGCTTGAAAACCAACGAGATTAAAAAACACCCATAAAAATTTCCGTGGGATTTTTTGTTTTTCAGTGCTTACAAAATTGACGCTTAGAGCAAAACGGACGCAGGCATCTGTTGTGTAAAATAAAGTTTCTAACCATCAGGATATCTTTGAAAAACGTCCATAAAATGAAACGCATAAAAGTGACTGGCTACCAGATTTTCCAATTAATTAAATATATATCGATTCACTTTTCTTGGTAGCTACCATCGTTCAATCATTTAATTACATTTAACACAAACAAAATTTGGAGTCGCCATGGTGTCCTTGTCCGATTTCGAATTGCAACAAAGTCCTTTGGTAGCTGCGCCCGTGTTGTCACGTTGTTATAATTTTCGGTAGTGAAGTCTACGACCTTATTTTTGTTGGTGCATGGCTAATTTTTTACGTTTTGGTGACTGTTCGATGTGTCTTCAAACTGTCGAAAACCAAAAGTGTTCATTTTATGCAACAACGTTATCTCTAAATTGTAAGCGTGCAAGGATCTCGTGTCGTCAAGTGTCTCTTTTGATTCACGTTTAAGGACCAAATATGAAGTTCTATTTTAAACTATGTAGAATTCTTATGAAAACATGTTTAAAATATGTACGAGTATATAGAATTTTTTATAAGTCTCTGTGTTAACAATTTAATTTAGAAGTGAATTGGACTCTGTCGTGACCCAAATTTAACACGTATATGACTAACTGGGGATAAAAGGAACCCATTTGCTTAAAAGAAAGTGTTCATCATCATAATAATTACGATAATAATTTGCTGAATGAACTCAAAACACGCTATGTATTTAAGATATTTTTTTAAATATTACCAATCACTTGCCTGCATTTCTGATTTTTTCCTATTATGATTTCAACAATTTAATGTCCTTTCTTGCTTTTAAACTAACATGCGTTTTCAGTTGTTTGCTTGCTTGCTTTGTAAATGTTTCTGTAGTCTTCACAGTCGATGCAGATGCTTTCACAGTGTGCCTTGTTTTGCTGTTGGCTTATTAAGTGTGCATTTTTGTTGTGTTTTCTGTTGTTGTACTGACGCCATTAGTGTTGTTGTTAACATGCTGTTTTCAAAATCCAAAACTTTTCAAGTTAAAAGAACTTTAAAAGGTTTTGCCGATTTTAAACTGTTTAACTTTAGTTTTCACAATAACGATTTGAATTTTATTAAGCATTTAACTTTAATTTTATTCTTGAGCTTCTCTAATTGTATCTCTTTTATTTTTTGAGAACTGATGCTACTGAAAAGTATTATAATTGAATCGGATCATTTTGCAAAGGGCATATAATCGTCCACAAAATCAGTTTTGTATAATTCGGTATGTTTATTCCGATTAGGAGATTGTCCCATTTTTATTTTTATTCTATCACCATTATAAATTTATCAGAAGACACACAAACTAAGTTTGTCAGAAGCATGGCAATTGGAAGCTTTAAAGTCACAATCATACTTTGTATGACATAATAAATAAAGTGTTATTTTTTATAGGTTGATAGGTTGAAAAAAAACTGGACTCTAACAATTTGTATGTCCTTCAAAAAACATGTCTGTACCACACAAAGAATCTAAGCTGGTCAATGAAATTAGAAACGAAGAGGTTAAAAATTGTATGAATGGACTGTTTCGACAGAAATATGTGCCAAACTCTTTCAATTCTTGTAGCATTTGTGTCGTTACCCTATCGTGAATACGATATGTTGATCTTTATCCGCTAATACGTGGAGTGAGAGTAGTGGTAGTGAGAGGATAAAATAAACCAGTTTGGTTCAATTTGCCCCAGCAATCGTACATATATAATATAGACAAGAAAAACAATCAAGACCAAGAGGAAAAAAAAGCCAGATTTAAATTGGTTGCCACTCGAAATGTGCTTATTGCAACTTTTGTCCAAGTGTCTGTGCAATGTGGTTTAAGCAATTTGAAGAAGACTTTCAGGTCTCCATTCCTCCTTGCGTTGTTGATTATATGATTTATTAATGGTCATTGCTTTTTACAGTGAGAATACTATCGTAGCGTCTATTTCTTATGTATGTATATTCGAGTATATGGGTCACCTACAGGGAAAAATTAGAGTACTTACAAAATTTGTATTATAAAGATTTATATTCAGAAATATATCTATGTAAATGCCCTTTCCGAAATTACTGATTCAAATTTGAAATTTTTTTAAATTATAATTATATTAAATACTGGGGACCTGAATAATCTTACAGATTCGAATATATAGAATTACAGATCTATATCAATATTGTTTCCTTTGTAAATGTAGGAAATATTTGTAATCACAGTAGCTTAATTTACTAGTATTCGGTTGTGACGATTACTACAAACATACTACACTTATGAGCTACCATAACTTAGAACCGTCAGTGCCTCAAGCCACCCTATTGGATATCATAAACTCTATAAAATCCATTGTGAACTGACCGTACCAATTAGTATACAAATAGCAATTAACGTATGAAAATAATACTTCAAATATCATAGATAGATTGTGTGCTATTATGGTCATGGGAGTTAAAACTTCTTATATTGGACCCATTGCGTTTTAAACTGCAATACAAAGTTTCAAATTCGACATATGCACTTGAATAAAATGGTCCTGTCTGCTGTCCGATATATTTCAATATATACACAATTCATATAGCAATCCACACACTCCGTTGATAACTAGTTGAGAACAATGAAGTGTATTACTCGAAGCAACTACTTATGAATATAGATGTGAACTCCTTCTTGTTATGCTCACTTACGCCAATTCTAAACTCGACATGTTAACAACATACTCAGAAGAACCATAGATTGATGATAGATGATATATGTAATAATTGTGTCGGATATCTGTAATGGTGCAGAGACCGTAGTACTGACGAACTGAAAGGAATTGATGGATATGACGGTGTTTACTCCAACCTTTGCATATATCAATCTTGGTTACTTTTTGTCTATAATTAGTAATAATATGGACAAATGCTGCAAAAGCCTGCTAGGAAGGAATAAAATAGACCAAGCATTCCACTTTTATTCCTGATTAGCTTTGTCACGGTAGGGCAAAAACAGTAAACTGAGAAAGAAATACCGACTGATTGAGGTGTACTTAAATATAATTTCGCTTCACTCTTACATGTAATTTTCTAATTTTTATATTATTCACGGTTATTCACGGTAGTCCTTGCATCACTTATTTCACTATATAAATTAAATAAAAAAACACAAATTTTGCAAATGTTCTTTTCAGTCAAATCAGTTCGATTATATTTTTATTTATGTTTTATACAGTTTTTATATTTATAAATAATAACACCGATATCATAAATAATACAATTGCAATATATCCAATTTTAACATTTTACTTATAATACTTTAGCTGATCTATCTGTGTATATAACCCGCTTTCAATGGGACATGGCCAAATATCCGATTAAGCAATCCTTGCGCAATATTGCCGATATTATCTCCAAGCAAATCGGCCAAATTGATGCTGATTTGAAGACCAAGTCGAATGCCTACAACAGCCTGAAAGGCAGCTTGCAAAATTTGGAAAAGAAGCAGACGTAAGTTTATGACTGACGACGCATAAAGAAAACTACCGGCTTTTCTTATCCCCCTTTCCAAGCAAAGTCCATGTGGAAAGAGAAAAATTATCCGACAGTTTTTTCATTTGCTTGCTCTTCTGAATCAAACTGAATAAATTATTAATATTTTTATAATAAAATCAATCTAAATTTCTCAATAATTTACAGTGGTAGTCTGTTGACTCGCAATTTGGCTGAATTGGTCAAGAAGGAGCACTTTATTCTGGATTCTGAGTACTTAACTACGCTGCTTGTGATTGTGCCAAAGTGTGTACTGAAAATTGATTACAATACTTCTTTATGCACAATTTTGTTGTTTTGAATTTTTTAGAATCAACGCCAACGATTGGTTAGCTAATTATGAGAAAATTACCGATATGATTGTGCCTCGTTCCTCGACAATGATTACGCAAGACAACGAGTTTTGTCTCTTTAATGTAACACTCTTCAAGAAAGTGGTGGAGGAGTTTAAGCTGCATGCGCGCGAGAAGAAATTCATTGTACGCGATTTTGTTTATAATGAGGAGGAACTGGCTGCCGGCAAAAACGAAATAACCAAGTTGATTACCGACAAGAAGAAGCAGTTTGTGAGTTCACTATATATAATAACTGGAAGATTTATTTTAGTCTTGTATCCACTACAAATAGGGACCATTGGTCAGGTGGTTGAAGGTGAATTTCAGTGAGGCCTTCTGTGCTGTGGTACATGTGAAAGCATTGCGTGTATTCGTGGAATCGGTTTTAAGGTAATATTATTAAACGGTTTTCCAATGGTGATGTCTGGATTTTATAATTGCATCTCTGTCAATGCTACAAGCTTAATATATGTAGTCCCTCACAAACACTCGTTAGTCAAACTACAATATTGCTGATGTCGAGATGTATGCGGGATGGTCCAAACCTGCATACCTTCCTCGTGTCCCTTGGGGAAGTCTCAGCAAAAGCTTAGGTCCCCACTTTTATAAGATCAAAATATCACAGGAGTTGAAGGCAAAGCTCAATTTTTGCCTGTAGAGCGGGTCTGAGTTGGACCGAAATCAATTGAAGATATTATTTTCGGTGACTAGGCCCATTTTGAGTGCACGTATTTGAGGACATCATTCCGTGTATGGGCTGAGAACAATTCATAACAGATATTGAAAAGTTCATTTCACAACCATGGTGTGGATTCTTCGTTATCGGAGAGAGTTGTCGAAGATGGTTCACAAGTTGTTTCACTAATTGTTTGACATAATGGTCAAATAAAATTGATCCTCCTCGTCATTCAAGTGGAGCAACAATCCATCTATTACTTAAAATGTTTCCTTGATTCTCAATTATTTTATTCCAATAAGCCTAGAACGATTCTGGAGTTAATTATCAGATAAGATACGACACGAATTGGTCTCTGTGGAGCTTTTTTGTGCCATCGAATTAGCTCCATTCAACCAGGCCAATTGCACTTTCATTAGCAATATACAAGAAACTCCAACCCGTTGGGTTGGTATTCAATTTTAAAATCCGGCATTGAAAATGGAAACCCTTTTACAACAAAATTTAAAATTTGATGTCTATTGTGAATAATATTCTTATGTTTAGGTACGGTTTACCTGTTAACTTCCAAGCCATCCTAATCGAACCGAACAAGAAGAGTGTGAAGCGTCTGCGTGATTGCTTAAATCAGTTGTACGGACACTTGGATGGTGCTTCAGCTGGTGGCCAGGGCAGCAGTGTTGATGTGAGTTTCATGCGATTGAATGCAATCATAGTGGAATTACTTTATCTGATGGTGGCGCATCAGAGAGGGGCAAAATGTTATCCCTGTCCTGTTAAAATGGAAACATCACTATTCCATTTGTATGTGTCCTTTATGTAAAGGGCTTTCCAACAAGAGGTGTTATTTTGAATTACCCGGTATTTCGGTAGCTGCCACTTTTGAAGCTTTTATTCTTTGACATTTGACAAGTAGAAACTACGCCATTACTAAAAGTGGAACGATACACGCTTCAACAACGCATTGAAATTATTAAAATTCACTACAAAAATTGTGAAAATCTTACAGTCACAGTTCCCAAAACTAAAGCATTTTTGGGTCGTCGTGAAGCACCTTGTCGGACCGCAATACAGAAATTGGTGGAAAAATTGGAGCTGTTGGGACAAGTTAGTGATGTGAAGAATAAAACCCGTGCACGTCGCTCAAGAACAACTGAGAATATTGCTGCTATAGCCCAAAGTGTTGAAGAAAACCCAGGTTTGTCCATTCCTCGTCGTTCTTTGGAATTGGGCATTCCACAAACGTCATTACACCGTATTTTGCATAAAGACTTGGGTCTTAAGGCTTATAAAATTCAGTTAACACAAGAACTCAAGCCGGCCGATCATCAACAACGTCGTGTCTTTGCTGATTGGGTCCTTGAAATGCATGAAAATTATCCGGAATTCCATCGAAAAATCATCTTGACTGATGAGGCCCAATTCCACCTCGGTGGCTACGTCAACAAGCAAAATTGTCGCATCTGGGGTTCGGAAAACCCAAGAGTTATTGTTGAGAAGCTTCTCCATCCTCAACGTGTGACTGTTTGGTGCGCATTATGGTCCGGCGGGGTCATTGGACCTTACTTTTTCGAAAATGTGGTTGGATCAACAGTTACGGTGAATGGATTGCGCTATCGAGAGATGATTAATGATTTTTTATGGTCGGAGTTGGATGATATTGATCTGGACAACGTTTACTTTCAACAAGACGGCGCTACGTGCCACACAAGCAACGAAACCATTGCTCTTTTACGGGAAAAGTTTGCGGACCATGTTATCTCTCGAAGAGGTGATAACAATTGGCCACCGATATCTTGTGATTTAACACCTTGCGACTTTTTCCTTTGGGGCCACGTGAAAGATAAGGTCTACGCCAACAGCCCTGCGTTGATTCAAGACCTCAAAGATACAATTCGTGAGGCTATCGAGGACATAGGGCAGCCACTTTGCGATTTAGTTATGGAAAATTTAATGAAAAGAATATGGTCCTGTAAGCGTGGTCGTGGTGGCCATTTGGCTGATGTTGTTTTTCATTATTAACGGCATACCTACCTCTTTATTATGAAATAAACGTCCGATCATTTATCTCCAAAAATGGCATTTTTCTTTGCATACCAAAATAACACCTCTTATTGGGAGTAATAAGATTAAAATAAAGAAAATAGAATCTTGTGAGGACAGGTTGTGATGTTGACCTACCAAAGATTAAGTAATTCCAATATGAAATGCTGCTATCTCGAATTTCAATAATAACGTTATTACTTTTTGTACGATGTTATTATGCAGAGGAATCTTCTTCTTGATACGGCAGAATATTTATGAAATTGAATTATATTTAATATTGCTTGTTACCTTTGCAGAACGTGGATATTCCCGGCTTAGGGTTTGGCCAATCCGATTACTATCCCTATGTATTCTACAAACTAAACATCGATATGGTGGAGACAGCTAAAATTTAAACTTGAATTGTTAACTTTATAGTTATGCTAGTTTAATCACACAACACTTTAATATGCCTGCGTTAAAACAAAGTTCTATATACATATATCCGTCTAGTTGTTCTATCAGCGATTATTAAGTTCTAGTGTGACAGTGGCGACGGCAGTAGAGCAAGCTCCCAGGTGTTTATATCTAAAATGTAAGCTCTAATCCAGTGAAGTTGGGCGTGAAGTCGTCGCAGTCAATCATTAGAAAAATTACCAACTTTTTATTCCTCTCTCTCTCTCTCTCTCTCTTCCTTTCTCCTTCTCAGTTGTATCTCCCCTTTGCGTCAACAATTGTATATTCGGTTATTCTTGCAACATTCACAAATGTTGTGATTACAGCACTTCCATACACTAATTTAATTAGAGTAAATCAAATCCTTTAAATTTAATTTTTCTAAATTAATCTGTCGTTTTGTTGTGAATCGTTTATTTGTTATTATTCTTCTTCTCCTGGAAATTGTTAACAGTATTTTCGCTTATAATATTTTTGTGTTTTACTTCCAAATATTGTTTGTCTTAATTATTTAAAGCAAAGTTACATACAACAAAGTGAATTGTTATTATAATGTAAGTAAATATACTATATAAATATGTAAAATTCAAATAAATTTATGATTTTGAGTTCCATCGCGCTGTGCAGTTCTAAAGGTTTTTAAAAATGTTCATGCTCCAACACAAAATTTGTTTCCGTGTTGTATATAAACTAAACTAATGAAATATTTAGCTAAATTATATAGAAATTATGTGTAAAACTAAAATGTCTCCAAAAGCAAAGAAAAAACATCAAAAATAATTGTTTAAACAAACCAATTCAATTACTTAATAATTCATGCATAGTGTATATTAATGTTAAAGGCAAATGTTAAAAGACCTTCGAACCTTTGTAACCTTGAGTTTCTTATATAGTGAACAGTTCTTCTGCTTTTTGTTCTTCGATACAAATGCACAAACATATTTTTGTTTCTATTGAGAACAGAAAAACTTCTGTTAAAAGCCAGAAATTCTGGCAATTCTATTAACTTACAAAGAAAAACGAACAATAATATTTGTAAACTTAAACTTAAATAATAATTATTGCTTAAATACATTTTAATTTGATGCATTATATACACACACTATGTAAATGAACATTACATAAGAAGTCCAATTGCAAAAGCCATCTTTGTAAATAATTAAATGAAAAAAAGACATTCCAATTTTGTTGTTTTTTATATCATTTCAATTTCTCTATTTAAATCCTCTAGAATCGGATATAAACTATTTCCAAATATATGTAGCAGGTTATGACAGACCGGAATGGGAAAGGAGATGTTGGTGAGAAATTATTTTATCAAGCCAAGCTGCTTTGCGCTCACTGGATTCGGCTATTATCACCTCAAAAGCCGTCAAGAGATGCCGCAAATCTTTAGACGAGATAGCTAAGTAGACCCGTCTGCATCTTTGCGGGGTTCCCGGCCACAGGGATATTCCAGGGAACTGTGAAGCAGATGAACTTGCCCGTGAGGTGCGACACATTGAGCCAGATAGTTCAAACCTCGGTAGATCTATTGCCAATTGCTAAGCTCTTAATAAATACAATATCATTAGGCACAGCGAGCAGGCGCCAGGTGCTGGTCTGAAGGTGCAGGATGCAAAAAGCTACACAACCTGACCAGTAATAAATGTCAAGCGCTCAAAGGATTTAGTATCTCTAAATAGGCTTAGTATGGGCTCCGTAGTTAGGGTCCTAACGGGACACTGGACCCTGGGTACTCACGGTGGTAGGCTGGGGATTGCCTCTAACGACTTCTACAGGAGTTGCATGGACGAGGAGGAGCAATAGTCCATTGAACACCTGTTATGCACGTGTCCAGCGTTGTCCAGAAGGAGGCTCACTTTCCTCGGTGACCACTTTCTGGACTCTGGAAGATATTTGAAATAAAAAGAATAGCTCCATCTACTGCTTCATTAAAAGCTCCAAATGGTTTGACCTTTGAAAGAGTTTGGATCTTGTGTCTCGAGCTGTATCGCAAGGGTTCAATGAAGAGCTAAGTGAGTCCTTTGGGCGACCGCTTTATCTACTTTCCTACCATTGGATATTAATTCTTTCATTGTTTTATTATATTTATTGCATATGTGGTCGGATATATTAGATTCTGATATGATGTGGTTGCGGTTGTTTTGGTTGTAGATTGGTCATGATGGCGGGGAATAAGGTGTAAATGTTTGTCATCATTCAGGTTTCGGCACCGTACAGCAGAACGGGAATGATGAGGGATTTATAGAGCGGGATTTTGTCCATCGGGAGAGGTCTCTGCGGTTCGATTGCCGACTGAGCCCGAAGAAATACTTGTTGGCAAGAATAATTCTTTGCTTGATCTCCATGCTGACATTGTTCGTGACCTTGAAGCTGGCTCCCAGATAAGCGAAGTCCTTTACAACTTTCCCAACAGGGACATGTTGGCCAAGACGATGGGACTATTTGTGTGTTGACAGCAGGTACTTCGTTTTGCCCTCGATTACCGCTAGGCCCACTCGCCTTGCTTCTCTCTCTCCCAGCTGTTGTGGCCAATGATATCAATATCATCATCATATGCTAGTAGCATGACACTCTTATGAAAAAAGGATTTTTGTAGTATTAATTTGCAGTATTGAATTGAAGTAAAGTTACGATAAGAAGTCAAAATCCTTGCTCCAAATCCGTGCTCAGTAATAAACGTATCGGAGAGATCGTTTCCGATTTTCACTGAATTGGTGGTGGTACTTAGTGTCATTTTGTACAGCCGGATTAGCTTAGCAGCTGACTACTTAAGGCGCTCTCGAAGGTGGCTGTGAAGTCGACAAAAAGATGGAGTATGTCGAATTGCTTCTCTAGGGATTTCCGTGGTGATGTGTATACATTTCGCCTTAATTTTGTTGAGACCAATCCAGCGTGACCCAAATTTTGTCAATATATAATCAATTGGGCCGACTTGATTTAAAATCATTTGTCAACATTTGCATATATAGATGGGAGATGGGCGAGACCTTTCGCAAAACTATCTCGTTCAACCTTGGTCACACTTTTGAAGCCTTTCATTACGATTTGTGTAAATAATGGTCCACAGGTATACAGAACAATATCAGATATTGATATTGATCATGTGCATACTTACCACGCCTCCTTGCCAAACTGAGTATGCTCTTATTCCTCTTTTTTAAGGGTAAAGGGTACAAATATGGGCTGCAACTCTATTTCAAACAATTTCTTAATTCAATATTTTATAAGATTACTGACCGACATTTATATGATGAATCACAGCTTCACTATAGAACATTTTACAAACTATGGGCGCCTTTACCACGTCTACTTACTTATATGCACCAAAACAATACTTTTAAACCAAATCAGACATAGTTGTGCATAATTGGGGTATAAAACAGTTGTGGCCAGCGCAAAATACATCATGTCTAATAGTGAGGAAGAGTTGATCGATATATGTAGCTCCTGTTCAATAAACGGAATATCACCTGAAAACGAATGAGGCACCCGTTAACACAAAAGTGAAAATGAATCGGATACATCCTTCTTCCATAGCTGGAGATGCGACACGCTAACCAAAGATATCAGACTTATAGACTAGAATTAAATAGACCACAGACATGCAGTGAATTGTAGAGCACGAAAAAGCATGATCTCATCACGTGGAGAAACATGACTTGATAAGGCTTTCCTAACAATTTCAAATTGAAATTAGGAGAATATAAGTTCGAAGATGATAACATGCTCATGTGTACCTAGATCTGGGATATAATGCGTTCCGGGAAATAAATTAGACCCCAAAATAACCAAAAGCATATTCGAAGTTCGTGTTATTATGAAAATATTCCCCAAATCATTGTGTAAAAATCTGGACTCTTGACTCACTGAGTTACTCGAAGTCCATCGTGAAATGGTTTGGTCAGTGCGGCGTAGTAAGTCGATTTTAGCCCCATCTTCCCAACAGTTTCTTGCTATTCTAATAAGGGCAGACAACCTCATTCGAACTGTTGTATGGGAGAACACATGTGTCTCCAGCTTGGATAAGTTGAGCGATATCGCCAATTCTATGGCAATGTGTTAGTTACAACAAAATATAAATTACAAATTGTTTGAGAATCTTCTTGTTTGTAATAAGACTTTCATTCTAGGCTTGTCTGGGGACAAGGAGCATACATAGAGAATACTTATAAACCTTTCAAAAAAAGCGGGCAGTTTTTGTTTTTTATAAAACTTAGACTGAAATGAGATAGTACAGGTTTTATAGATATGATAAATCAAAACAGTACACATTTATATTCAAGTGATCTTTATTTACTTGTTTTAAACAAATTTTTAAATAGTTTATACATTATATTTTATTACTGTTAAAATTGC
Organism: Clusia tigrina; assembly: GCA_920105625.2. Lineage (NCBI taxonomy): Eukaryota > Metazoa > Arthropoda > Insecta > Diptera > Clusiidae > Clusia > Clusia tigrina. The sequence goes on from OV050030.1 coordinate 395,049,361, forward strand.
TTTATGGTATGAATAGTACGTAATATATGGTTGACAATTCATGTTGGAAATATACATACCTGCTGAACAGAAGGTCATGGGAGAATGTTGATCGTGTTGTTGGCGAAATGTTACTAACGAGATCCAAATCGAATCTGCCTCTCATAAAAGCGATAAAAGTGTGGTTTTCTTGTTTGGTTAAATCTATATTAAAATCTCCACCAATAATTATTGGAATTTGCCCGTAGCCCGCTTCACTTAATTCTGGACTAATGCTGTGAATGTTGACTATAAGTACATAATAAAATATTCAATATACATATGTATATATATCAGGACATTGCTAATGGCATTCGGCAGTATCGGCAAAGAAGAATAAGACATTGAATTCCCTCCATATTTATTTACCGTTCCGACCATGTTTTTTGGTCAAACGTACAGCGTATGTGAATTTATTGTGTTTTTTTGTGAAAATATTCCATATCCCTGTAGTGAAAATTATAGGCAGTCTTCAAAATGTACTACTAAATTTAATAGTAAAAAATCAAGTGGTTCAAGTGGGTCATTGCCGTGTATACTAAATTTTTCCTTTCTTGTCAATTTAATAAAAAAGGAAGTAAAGACAAACATTGGAATTTGAAGAAAAACAGTTATTTTTATAATTTCAAGCACTTTTTGTAATTCCTAAATTTAGAGATAAATCTTCAAGTTAACGCATGTTTTAAAATATCCGCAAAGAAGAGTGGAAATGCGGCACCATGAATTAACATGCTGAATTAATGTCGAGTACACATTACTATATTATGTACATACATATATGTATATGAATTTTACATATAGTCTGAGTTTTACTAGTACTTTAACTAGTTGGTTTCCCTGCTGGGATGTTGTCTAAAATAGCGAATATTCGGAGAAAAAAATCAGAAGAAATCAGGGCTACGTTTAAATTAAACTTTTAGGGGGACACTTCATTTGTATTTTAAAACGAGCTGCGAAACTTCTAAAAAAAAGGTGATAATAAATCCAAAAACATCATCATCATCATAATTGGCGTACAACCATTTCTGATCATTGCCGCGTTATTAGCCTTCGCCAGTCGTCCCTGCTTCGCGACGCCTGGCGCCAATTGGAAACACCAAGTGCAGCCAGGTCCTCTTGAACTTTGTCCTTCCAACGTAGTGGTGGTCTCCCCCTCCTGCGTCCGCCACCCGGCGGCATTGATTCAAACACTTTTTTCGCCGGAGCACTTTCATCCATTCGCACAACATGTCCCAGCCAGCGCAGCCGCTGTGTTTTAATGCGCTGAACTATATCAATGTCGGCGTACAGCTCATACAGCTCGTTGTTCCATCTCATTCGATACTCTCCGCAGACGCATATAGGACCCTAGATCCTTCGAAGAATTTTTCTCTCGAACGCCCCCAAAGCTCGCTCATCGTTGTTTGTCATCGTCCACGTTTCGGCACCATAAAGCAGGACGGGAAGGATGAGTGCTTTGTAGAGCGTAATTTTTGTTCGTCGAGAGAGGGCTCTGTTTCTCAATTGCCTACTGAGCCCAAAGTAACACCTGTAGGCAAGAGTGATTCTTCGCTTGATCTCCTTGCTGACATCATTCGTGGTGTTGATGCTGGTTCCCAGATAAACGAAGTCCTTCACAACTTCAAAGTTGTAGCAAAGAATATCAACGTAATAAGAAGTCCTATAAAGAAGAAGAGCAAAATATTTGATTTGCTCTTCACGTTACGAGTTAAGTGGGCGACAAATCTTGAGAACTACAGAATTATGAAAACTACAGAATTTTTAATTCATACATATATGTATGGTTGTTTGTATACTTATAAGCAAAATAAAAAGAAAGAAAACAAACCCAAAAAATGAATACATACATACTCGCAGGTAGCGATGGAATAAAATTGTATGAAAAGAGAGCGCCTTTATGTCTAGAATCATTTATATTTGCACATTATTGGAGTTATTTTTTTTTGTGTGGTCTGGCTCATTTAAAAAAATAAAATCCATAAGAATTCAATTTGTTATGAAATTTCTTTCAATATGTTCAAAATAGGCACACATATGTAAGTTAAGTACTCTCCTGAGCAAAATCTATAATAATAAAAGAGTTTAAATTATTTTATATTATTTTATTATTTGTATTATTATGGTAGTCCTTCTCCTTCGAGCTCCTGCCAATCAAAAGATGCGAGCTCTCATACTCGGGTTCTTTTTATACCTTTTCGCCGCCGACAATCGCATGGTGACTGCGCTTTGAGGCGGCATTGCGCGACAGCGTTTCACGGCTGGGCTTGGCGGCACCGACATACAACACATGTCTCGCCAATTCCTCCGGCACCGAGAACCATCACCGTCTACCGTATCTACGCGTAGCGGCTATGCCGCGCATTTTGTACAATGCTTTGTACTGCTGCGCAAGCGCATGGCGCCAATGCTCTTTTCGTATGCTTTCTCGCGTACCGAGAACCAGCACCGTTTATCGTGCCCTTGCGCAGCGGATGGTAGCAGACTCTGTTGCCGCGCATTTTGTACAATGCTTTACACCGCTGCGCTAGCGCCAATGACATGCAACGCGTATGTTGCTAACTTGTATGTATGAACATATAGCAGCAAAATTAACTCTTTCCTTTTTTTTTTTATCAGTATTTAATCACAAATATGTAAATACAATATTAATTAAAAATTGAAAGAATTTCACATTTATTTTATTAAATATAGGAAAATGCATGTTTTGTTAACCATCTTATAATATAAATAAATATTTTTATCTATTGCCTATTCAATTTAAACATTTATGTATATAAAATATTTCTAGAATTCTTAGAGCTTCGTTCATATTGTCTCTGGGTACGTATGCACTTATGTATATGGGAAATACTTTGAATCTGATTATATATTTTGACCTACATTCGTATTTAATATTTGGGCCTTTTTTGATTTTCCTCCTTTTATTTTTGCCTTATCACTACTTCTTATATGCATGTATGTATTATTATATATTAATATATTTGCATAATTTATTATATAATTAATTAACGGATATGAGAGTATATACATATATATATATATATATATATATATATATATATATATAATGTATATATAAATGCCTTATATATGTAATATATAAAATATGTAATTTATTTTTAAGATAAGTTGCATTCCATATATAAAAAACAAATATTCTTACATCTTGAGCAATTGTATGAAGTTAAAAGTGATTTTTATTTTAAATATTTTATTGAACAAAATTCATGAGAGTAAACATTTTTTTACATTTTTTCCTTAAAGATATTTAATGTTCATGATATAATAGTTTTCTATTGCTATTATCTGTTTGCATTTTCCACACCACTTAAGAGGTATGCAAAATGGAGCGTTACCGATTTTTTGTTTGAGGTGTTCGGTTCCCCTGTAGGCCTATTTTCACCTATAATGCATTCTAAAAAGATGTTTGACCCCAAATGCAATTCCAACTTTATTATTAGGTATGTTTGAAGTAGTCATATGTGTTCTTTGTTTGTTCGTAAAATAAAGCAGTCGTAATGTCTATTTATGTAAGTTAACACAAGCCATGTCAATATTCTTGTGACACCTGCCACTGCCAACATCCGGCACGTGCCCCCAAAAAAACGGCAAAATGCAATCTACAAATTCAGCGATGTCATCGAACTCGGCCGAAGCCACATTAATGAACTTGCTGATGCAACGCCCGCAAGTCCCATTGGCTTCCGGCACAATTCCTAAGAATTGCAATAGTTGCAATTGTGACTCGCTGAAATTCGGAGAATTGCACTGCGCTGCCGCTCGGTGCAACGCCTTAGATTTAGTATATAATTAAGCACCTTTTGTACCAATTAGCTTTAGTCTCAATTTGGACAGTCTAGCGGCCGGTTGCCGCTACGGCTAAAATAAAAATTAAATATTAAAGAACAAAAACGGTTTTTTTTAAGGTTTTCATTCGCGAAAATTTAACTTGTATAGTTACAATTGTTAGGTGCGGAAATATATCTTGTGTCTGTTTTTCCCCCTCCCGATGTATTTGTGAAATGTCTAAATCTATGTTGCTTACAGTGTTTTCGTGTAAGTCCCATTTATGTTCGTGTTACAGTCAATCACATTAATTCTATTAATGTAACTTTTTAAAATATTAATTTAATTAATTAATAAACCTAAATTACTATAAAAAAGGCTATGAAGATGCCCCACCGCATGACAATCTGCAATCTAATGAAAAGTTTAGCAGGCGAAAATGCTGTATTCCAAGCTGCAGAAGTTTTTCGGGATGTACCCTATTTGGAGTTGATATTCTTTGGTTGTAGTCGCCAACAGTGACGTGGTGTCCAAGTCGCTGAGACTCTTTGTGTGTTGACACCAAGTATTTCGTTTTGTCCTCGTTTACCGCTAAACCTACTCGCCTCGCTTCTCTCTCCAAGCCGAAAAATGCAGCACTCACGGCGCGGCTGTTATGGCCAATGATGTCAATATCATCAGCGTCCGCCAGTAACATGACACTCTTGTGGAAGATAGTGCCTGTGCGATTTAGATCTGCTGCGCATACGATTTTTTCCAGCATAAGATTGAAGAAAACACACGATAAGGAGTCACCTTGTCTGAATCCTCGCTCAGTAACAAACGGCTCGGACAAGTCATTACCGATTTTAACTGAGCCAGTGGTGGTGCTTAGCGTCATTTTGCACAGCCGAATTAGATTAGCAGGGATGATAAATCCAGACATAGCGGCGTACAGTTGACTCCTTACGGTGCTGTCGAATGCGGCTTTGAAATCGACGAAAAGGTGGTGTATGTCGATCTGCTTCTCTAGGGTTTTCTCCAGGATTTGGCGTAGTATGAACATTTGGTCAATGGTGCCTTTACCAGGTCTGAAGCCACACAGATAAGGCCCATACAAAATTTTGGATCACTCGCACAAAGGAGTAATAACAGAGCGCTCCATTATTACTCCTTTTTGAGCATCAATGGATCAAATTGACAGCTCTCATTCACTTTCCTCTGTCACTTCTTTCTCTTCTTTGGTTCTTTGCTAATATCTCGCTTCTTCAGTGTTTTGTATTGTTTACCGTTATAAAGCAGTTGCACTTTTGTTGAGAGGCAAGCTATTGCGTAGTTTTTTATGCTTTAGTACTGAAGAAACATCCGATACAACAAATTCAAGAGTTCAAGAAGTGAAAAAAAGTGAAATTTAAATTAAACTCGAAATAACCAGCAAGATGGGAAAGAATTTCGAATTTGTGCCTGTTTATTCAGGAAACACGGGTAAGATGTTTTATTTAATGTAAATTATTGCCTTCGAGAGATATTACATACATACATTTTTAACTGTCGTAATTGCAGATTTAGTCGATACAACCGAAACGTTGGCGTATATTAAAAGTTAATTGGAACGGGTCGAAGGGAAAGATCGCCCTAAAAAGTTACAGGCTTTTTAATTACTATTTGTTTCGTAAGATTTTAATTATTTTGAAATAATTTTTTGGTGTTTTAAGTACCAATTTTCCACTACTTTTCAGAAGCCATGAAGAATACATACACCCACCTATCCAGACTATGAGAAATCAATGCGAGAAGCGTTCCGGCAAATCAAAATGGCCTTCTACAGAAAGACGTATGCCCTCAAGCAGCAATAATTAATATTAAATACTTTATTATATTTAAATATTAACGATTTAATGCTTTTTCCAATTTTGAATTGAATATATACAGTATGTCAAGTAATTGTTTACACTATGAAAAAAAATCATAATTTTTCTTTTATTCTTTCAAAAAAAAGTAAGACTTTATTTTTTTGGTTATTTTTTTTACATATTTCATTTAATTCATGTGTTTACAACCAAATACAAAATAATCATAGTGTAAACAATTACTTGACATACTGTACATATATAAAATAAATACAGGCATTTAGTATACAGAATAAGCAATAATCGTTTCTCGTTTTACTCGCGTACTATGAATAAAAGATTGCTCCAATATTACTCGCTTAGGAAGTCAAAACGAGCGCTCCAATACTAAGCTAACCGAGCACTCGCTTCCAATGACACGCTATGTTAAAAAGGAGCGCAAAATACATGAGCTCTAGAACAATAGGGAGCGATCAATGCCTCGCATTGGATCGATCCATGATTGCTCCGAGAGCGATAAATTTTTTACTGGGTTCGAAGTTATTTGGTATCGACAAAGAACATGCACTGAATTTTTACCACTACATATGTACATTCATTTTAAAACCTTCTCAGACCAAATACAATATATAACAAATATAATATTTATAAGTTAAATATCTCCTGCATCTATCAATAGTCCTTCTCCTTCGAGCTCTTGTCAATTAAAAGGGGCGAGCTCTTGTACTCGGGTTCTTTATACCGTTTACCTTTAAAAAAGGTAAATAGGGTATACTAACTTTGTGTTTGAGAGGGGTTGGAATTTCAAGAACGAGGTGTGGTAGGTATGGACATATACATACATATATACAGATATGATCAGAATCACTTTCTAAGCAATTTTTATTTTGTCCGTCCGTCTCTCCGTCTGTGGCTACTTTTTTCCTATACCGTTAGAGCTATCTTAATGAAACTTTGCAAAAGTATAGTCTGGACAAAGATACAGAACCAGATTGCTATATGGGTCGATTTGGACAAAGACCACTCCCATATAAGGAACTTTTTTCACCTTTTTTAAAATGACTATAACTTCGGTCCGATTGATGGAATCGTGTCGCAATTTGGCATTTATGGAGATGTGGGTCCTACTAAAGACTGTGCAAAAAGTGGGCGGTATATATTAACTGCCACGCCCGCTATTAACAAATATTCATAACTTAAGATCTGGTAGAGATTTATAAACGAAATTTTACATGAAGAAACATGTGGACATTATAAAGATATCTGCAACAAATGAGGCTCATCAGGCAAAAGGCACGCCCACTTTTGATATAAGGAAGTTTCGGGTCTAAAATTAAAATTAGCCTACCTATGCTCGTATTGATGCCAGCGGAATTAAAATTTGCAGAAACATACATGGGGTCCATAATAGTGTGTGTGCAGAATATGGAGATCATACTAGAACTGCCACGCCCACAAATAGCCAAAAATCATTACTAGCTTCCTATTAAAGATTTTTCAACGAAATTTCACAGTAAGGTTGCGGGTACTAACATTAAACAGCACACAAAAAATGGGCGTATTATTTCTACAGCCACGCTCACTATTCACATATTATTATAACTTACGACCTATACAATATTTTTTGACGAAATTTTACATTAGTATGTATATGGACCCTACAAAGCCATGTACAAGATTCGGAGTCCATCAGATGAAGGATACGCCTCCCTCCCATATAATGAACTTTGGGGACCCCACTTAAAGACAGTTATCCTATCTATGCTTCTAGTGATGATATATAAAACCAAATTGGTATATGTATACACTGGGTCTGTACTAGCACGCATTCCAAATATGGGCAGATTATTACTACTGTCACGCCCATAATTAACCAAAAATCATTACTAGGTTCCTATTAAAGATTTTTCAACGAAACTAACATTAAACACTACATAAAAAATCGGCGTATTATTTCTACAGCCACGCCCACTATTGACATATAAATATAGCTTACGACCTATACAAAAATTTTGAACAAAATTTTATATTATTGGTTATATTGACACTACGAAGCCATGCACAAGAATTGGGGTCGATATAATCAATTCAAGGTACCCTACTGAAAATAACCGTAGATATGCTCCTAATGATGATTTATGAAGAAAACATCCCCATTGTTGAACTCGCACGCTCAAGAAAAGGTAAAGGGTATTTCGTAGTCGGTCTAACCCGACTTCAGACTTTTTTACTCGTTTTATATGTTTTCACCGCCGACAATCGCATGGTGACAGCAAAGACAATATACAATAAGACGTTACATCGCTCTCTTCATTCAGCGAAATGAGTTAAAAAACCGTGGCTGCCTATTGGACCAAAACCCGAAGTGTGCTCGGCAAGCAAAGGCAAAATATGTAGATACACATTCTGGTGTTTGCGTTCTATATGAGCGTGTGTGTTTACTACATGTGCGAATGTTTGTATGCTTGCTTTCATGTTTACGGCATGCATATGTGTGTATGGATATGAATGCAAGACTGTTAGTTATTTATTTGTTGGAATTGGAATGAAAACGAATTTCAATCATAGCAATCGAAGACGAGGCATTATAACTAATTAAGGGAATATTTTTAAAATTTATATTCTAAATTAGTAAAAAAAGAAAAAATTGGTGTATTTATTTAATTTATTGTTTTATCCCCAAAAAAGCCACCATCGAATTGCACAGCAACATTTCATGGCTGCACCAGAAGGTGCATAGCACCAATAAAAAATATTTTTTTAACTTTAATAACACCAATGTGATTAACTAATATGCACATCCATACATACAGATCAATGTACATATGTATGTATGAATGCACATATTTGTCTTCTGATCATTTGTCAGGTAGCGAATTGTGCCATAAAAAGAATGAAATTAAATGAAAATAAAGCGCCTTTTTGTCTGGATTGGAGTTTTTGTTGTATGATGTGCGGTGTGGCTTCTTTAAATATAAAGTGAAGCAGAATTAGAATTCAATTTGTCATGAAATTTTGGATATGTGAATATTTTCAGTATGGACAAATATCAGCACAATTTACTCTTTCGATCTTATATTTCATACATATTTTCGCTTTTGCAGCATGTGATCAAACATTTTTTGAGTCTATCCGAAGAAAGAATAAACCAATTTTACTAAAATTAGTGTTAGTATTTTAATATTCATATGTGCGTCTATTGCCCATTCCATCAGAAAATGTATTTGGGATGCACACGGAATATTGCTCATCGCTTATCTTGAAAAAGGATCATCAATCACAGGAAAGTATTATCGTGCATTATTGGATCAATTGATTGATGCAATCAAGGAAAAACGACTTCATTTAAAGAGAAAAAAATGCTCTTTCTTCAAGACAACGCACCGGTTCACACAGCATTAGATACGATGCTAAAATGGAGTGAAATACACTTCGAATTGGTTAATCATCCATCTTATAGTCCAGATTTAGCTCCTAGTGACTTTTTCCTGTTTCCAAACTTGAAAAAATGGCTCGCAGGAAAAAGATTCATCTCAAACGAAGAAGTGATTACCGAAACTAACGCGTATTTTGAGGGGTTCCCGAAATCGCATTATTCAGATGGTATAAAAAAGTTGGAATATCGTCTTACTAAGTGTGTCGAAGTAAAAGGAGACTATGTTGAGAAATAAATGGTTTTTCAAGAAAACAAATGTTTTTTTCCTACTTAGGTAGCTTCAATATCAATCCGCCCTCGTAGATGATCGTATTTTTAGAAAATTTCCAGTGTTTGCCTATGGGGCTCTCTCGAGTGTTACGTGCAGGAACCGTGCTGCTGAACATACCAGTTGGTCCACTCGATCTATACCATCTATTTATAAGTGCTTTCCTGCTCTTTAACAGTTTGAGACCAGAATATCAGATGATTCCGCAACCAGTTTTTCGATAATTCTTTCTTTGAGTCGCTAACTGATGCTTTTGTCTAATTTGCGTCATGTGGTAGATACGATTTAAATAAAGCTTACCGCATAATTGGCATTTAACAAACCGCCTATGCGGCAGATGTGTCAGTTTGTGGTCAGCTATCCTTGAGCTTACTATGACATTGCATTGCCTGCATTTCATCTTATCTGCATCCACATGCTCCATTTTCAGATTCTCCTGTTTATGGAATTCATGCGCATCCCTGAGATGATTGTGCCATTTACAGGAATTTGGATACTCTATGCCACAAACTGGACACAGGAGAATAGGATCGGATTGAGAGGGACAAACGAGATAGTTTCTGTGAATTCTATCAAAATGCCCCTTGTGGAGTCCACCAGTTTTAAAATATTGGTTGCATAATTTACATTTATTACGAAATTTGTGGCAGATGCGTTATTCTGTGGCGTTGCATATAATGTAGATTGTTCATAATTAGCATATTGCACTGCTTGCACTTCCACGTTTTCTCATCAACAAACTTCATGTTGAGATTATGTTTATTTCTGAAATCATGAACGCCATTGATGTTTCTGAATGGCGCAGAAATATTGAGAAATTCCTTGCAATAAAATGGACAGACGAAAATGGGTTTATCTGCAGCATCACTTTTTTCTATTTTTCCGTAGAAACTATGTTTCTTTCGTAAATGTTTTGCAGGCGTATCCACATGTTTAAAATGCTCTACGCACAATTTGCACTTCAAATACCGATTGTATGGAAGATGTTTTATCCTGTGTTGCTGTAAATTCGTAAGCGTTTTGCTGGCTATTTGAGTATTGCAGTCTTTACATTGCGCCCTCGAATCACTGATGAAGTCCATGATTTGATTTTCTCGCTTAATAAAGTCATGAACGACATTGAGATGTTGCCGCCACTCGAAGGGATTTGCGAATTCTAAGCCACAATATGGGCACAACATAATTATATTGGTATCCGATTTACCCTTTTGATCCGCTTCCACATCCGAAAGAGTGCTATTTTGATATGTAGAGCCGCTGCTGGCTGGGCCACTATTTTCATCACATTTAACACTATTAAACTCTGTGTTACTGTTGCTTGCCTCCGCAGCTTCCTCTTTTAATAGAGACAAGATTTCATCAAATGCATCTTCATCCTCCCAGATTCCTGATTCATTAATAAAATCGTCTTCACTGTTAATTTCCTTCTTTGGCATAAGCATGTGTTGAATGCGGATTACTTCATCTCGGCAACGTGGTGGTTCATTGTGGCCATCGTGGTCCTCACTGTGAACTTCCTGCCTCGGTGCAAACTTATATGGGTAGCAGTTTACTTCAACCATCGGTTGGTGTTTCTTTGGAATACAATAAATCTTCACCGCCAGATCTTCCGGGGAAGACAGTTCTTCATCGACCATCTCTTGTTTTATATGCAGGTCGCTTATTGGAATTTCCATTTTTTCGTTCTGAAAATTGCAGGATTAAAATTACACCGTCAATGCTGTCTATTGTGTCGCCGACCCGTACCGACCCGATTTCACTTCGAAATTAGTTTCAAATGATTAAAACATGTGTAGAAATATAAAAATTGGGAATAGTGCTCTAGCGCGATAAGACGTTTTTGTGTGACTCTATTTTGTGCACATTGAAAGACAAATCATTTATTTTGTATTGAAGAATGAGTGTCTTACGCTCTCGGCCAGCGAAACTCTCGCGGGCGGGTGTTCGGCGCAGTCAGGCGCTGAACATGAACAACCAAGCGGAAATCGCTCTCAACCAAATAAGCAATCTGCCAGCATAGACATGCCAACCCCTCTCTCCAACAACAGCAACCAACAGGTATACTTGATGCTATACCGCTGAGTGCGGAACTACCAACAACAAGTTCCGTATGTCTGAATAATTTAACACCAAAAACCGCCTTTACTGGCCCCATTACCATACCAAGCAGTGTGATTACCACCAAATAGTCCAAATTAGAGCATAGAATATTCGATCACCATTATTGCTTCGTCGAACAATGCAGCGACAACAACATCTACCTCGTCTAACCTGAAGAGGAAGTCAATAAGCACAAACAATACCATAGAATAGTAGTTACTTTATGGCAATACTAACGAAGTTGTGAGCACAACTAATTGCTCACACAAAAATAGCTCAATCGTCAACTCGAAAAAAAAATTCCGAAAAGCTAGACCCAGCAGGATCCAAAGGAAAAGCTAGACCCAGCCGGGACCAAAACATTTAAATTAGGAAATCAAAAGAAATCAACGACTAACAGAATTCAAAACACTCCGAAGCGCGGTAGATCGAGTCCAGACCGAGCACAACAAAATAAATCAAAACAATATATTAGATGGATCTATCTTTAAATTCAAACAGATCTACAGTTGCAAAACCATTTCCAATCTATGTCTACAGTGCAAAATATGCTACAAGATTTGATTAAAACTGAAAATCAAAGGATCCAAACTCTCACCTTTGATTTCTTGTAGCTATACGGAACAGCCTACACTATTTTATCACTGTCTATTCATTGTTTCGTATCATTTGCCACTTCCAACCGTCTGGGAAATACTTCTCAAGTTCTCTTCCCTTATCGGAATACTTGAACACATTTGACACACAATTTTAACGCGCATAAGTACAGTTCCACCCGGAGAACACTTCAACCGCCTTATTGTCTCTTCGGCCGACAACCTCGATTTTTTCAAAAACTAACGTCCCATTCTGTTTCTGTTTACTCCATAGATACGTTTATATTTGTCCGGTACCTTACCTCTACTACTCTCTCTAGTCAAATCACCGATCCAGTCTTTCATCCGCCATTCTTGTTTAACGGCTGAAATGCATTAAAATCTGTGATGTGCCTGGAATGTGATCGACTTTGAACCATTTTATTGTAACGTTTTTTGATGCAAAACATTTTTTGTTTTGTTTTCTGGAGCGTAAACAAACAAAGCTGATGGTTGTCCGACACGGGAACAGGCGACATACAATTGACCATGCGAGAAGCATGGATTTTTAAGGTTAATGCCACAAACTCTTAATGGCGGACGGAATTATTGGGATGCAGTATATCAAAACGTCCTCTCCATTGTACTTTCCTGTATGTTGCTTTCATTACGTTGTCTGCACTGTTTGCGGGGTGCCATTACAAAGACGTGGTTGGTTGATATTTCGCAATATTATGATTGCCGACCCGACTTGCAATTGGAGATTGTGAGGCGGCAATCTAGGCAATTCCAGCGAGCTTAAACATTATTTTAGATAGTTGACGACATCATCTTGTCTAATAACGGAATCCATTTATTTGCACGTCATCAATTCGTCAGCAATTTTACTTTGAATCTTGAAATTCAATTCGTCAACATCAATAGTTTTCGCAGCCAATTTAGCACATTCGCCTAACCAAACATGATTTTTGTAATTTTGAGCAATTATTGAGAATACCTTCTGGATAAATTCCGTGAACGGGTAGAAATCGACGGGAATGTGATACAGCCAGTCGAAATATCAACGGGGATTTCGTCCTTGCCAATCTCCAGCAATTGATTTGAAAATACTTCACCAGATTGCTGGTTCTGAAACTTTGCACGCATGCTCATATTTAATTTGAGTGTCTTAACGTTTTTTGAGAGACCAAACGATTTCAAACATGCATTAAGTTCAGCGGCGTGCGTTGACTGTGGAGTCACTGGGAATGTTTGGCGAAAGTCACCTGCCAAAAAATAAAACCGATTTTGATTGTTTCGTAGATTTTGCATTGTTCGGTCGAATGCCTCCAAATACTTTTTATGCCCTATCGTACATTCATCCCAAACTATCAATTTATATTGCTACAAAACGTTTGCCATCGCACAGTTCTTCGAAAGGTTGCACGTTGGAGTTTCCTTGCTTTGTATATTCAACAGCAGCTTGAGTGCTGATTATTCGACCAACATCCAACAACGTAGCGGCAATTCCTGATGAAGCAAGTGCAATTACATTTTGCGAGCGAATTGTTGCCAAAATCAACTCGATCAAAAAAGTTTTCCCAGGTCCAGAGGGAGCCTCCAAGAACAAAATCCCTCCAGATCCATCGTTCACAACTTTCATAAGAGAGTCGTATGCATATTTTTGTTGTGAATTCAACAACGGAACGATCGATCGAACTGATTCTCTCAATGCAAAGCAATTATATAGCTTTTCTTGTTCCAACTCTTGATGAAATGCGTCGTGCATCGGACGATTGGGCGCTGTCATGTTTAATTGTGATAATACCTTGTTACATACGATATTATCAAGAACATGTCCTCAATTAATATCAATGCCTCGTTGTGAATCTCTTCGCTCAGTTGCAAATCTAGATTTTATGTTCTAGTACGCATCTTCCGCAAAATATTACCAGACATGTCCTCTTTGTATTTGGTCCACAATTCAATCGGTTTCGATGGTAAGCTTGTTGAGATAATTAACGATATCGTAGTTGATGAGACTTTGATGAAATCACAGCACCTTCGAGGGTGTAATCCCAATGAGTGTCATCCTCTAGCAATCGTAAACTTTAACAGGCTCTCTATATGTGCCACACAAATCTGAATTTACAGTTCGTAGATGTAACTGCGACCTAAAGCGTCGGTGCAAAATACATTTGTAGATGGAACTGACTTCCTTGTTTGCGTTGTTGGAATTTTTTTGCCGATTGAATATCTTGGCATTTCGGAATTAGTAGCGTTCTTTAACCATTTTACAGATGTACGTCAAAATGAACAACAGCGGGATTGGGCTATGAAAAATGCACCAACACACAAATACATCAACGTCAATTTCCTCTTCATTTACTTTAACAACATAAAAACTATAACAAAGATGTTTGCTTCGAGGTCCAGCATGTACATGTGAATGCTTTCGTTTCATATGCGATCACTTCACACATGTTTATAACCCCACGCGAAACAACAACATTGCTGTAATTTTATGTTGTTGTTACGAACATTTTAAAACCATTATCCTGGTTTTATGAACCGATTTTAATGAATTTGACCTTGAGCTTCTTAGAGAAATTATCTTTCAAATCTTATCTTTCAAATAAATTTCAAAATCGGTTCAACCGTTATCAAGTGATGCTGTTACCAACAGAATTACAATTCATTTTTATAAATATAGAGATATATACTCGTATATGTATATATAAAAATCGAAATATCGTTTTAGGGTGACTACAGATACCATTAAATAGCGTTTCCTTTCCAAGAGATAAATGTTACACTTACCTTACAATGAGCATATTTCGTGTTCTTTTCTCAAAATAGTACAACCCTGCGAGAGGGCTCTAAGAATGTTACACCGTGAGGGGGCGAAAATGTAACCTTTTTAACCTGTTTTCACCGACAGGGCGGACAATGTTGCACTCAGTTGAAAGTTGCACTCGTATGAATGCAAACTAGGACAGAGATGACCATTGACTTTAGAGATTAAATTGAATTGAAGTTATTATGAGTTTAAATGACGTTAAATAAAGAAGTGATTGTTCTGGCTAAAAGTATGTTGGATGAAGTATTTGCACGTTGAATGAAGATGAATACAATGCAGTTCTCGTAGGACTTAAAATAGACCCACGTAGAGCGCTACAACTTATTTGTTTATTTCTGAACATAACCATGCAACCCTCTGGCAGTGTTCAGGAAAACATTGAAAGACTGCTACTCTTTCGCATGGTAACACTTTTATGTGCAAAAGAAAACGATATAAATATTTTATCTCAGAGCTGAAGTTCAAGTGTCATATGTCACATGTCAGTACCCCAGCTCTCCAGTCTACTTCCCTCATCCTTCACATCTTCAATGGGTGGTGCAGCTACATTTAATTTGTTTGCAATTTAATCCCATAATCGCTGTGAAACAACTTTGTATTGAGCCCAATTTGGAAGAGTGGTCTGCGCTAAATGTGTATGCTCCAGCATGTACTCTCCCATTAAGTTTATTTTACAATATTGTCCTTAAGAATTTAAACAATATTACTAATTATTCAAACAAAAATGATAATAAATAATTCAAATGAACTTACATTTTGTGTTTAATGCATTTCACTTAAATTATCTGACAACACAATTCTAGATATATATATTTTTGAGAAGTCCTCCCAAGAAAAAGTCCTCCCAAGCCTTTTTCTTGATTTCCTGTAGTTCAAAAATGTACTTTCGGAAATTTATCCCACTATGGCATAAATATATTTTCCTATTCTCCAAGTTTTTTTAGTTTCTATTAAAAATTTCACTTCTTTAGCAGAAAATTTAGAAAAATGAATAAACACCATCCAGCAATTATTTCGATAGCCTTTGATATATCGAAAGACGTTGCGAATGTTTGCATTCGATTGATAACTCGCTACGTTTCTACGTCGATATGGATACGTTTTGTTTGATAACATATGCCGATATCCCAAACGTAAAGATATCAAAAGAGTTTCCTCTATCACTTTTAGATCTTACTCCGCTACATAATACAGGAGAAATAGCTGCAGAAAAAAACCTATTAGAAATCGTAAAGGAAGGTGCTGGCCGCGAGAAAATTTGTAGTAAGAAACAACGGGACAGCATCGTTGCCACTATAGCCCTCACGGTCCTACCTAGAGACGACATGAACAAAATGTACAACTTTAAGAAACGCTTCACAATGGTGCTTGGGAACAAGAAGGAAGGAATGGAAAGATCATAACATCAGGTGGTTCAGAGATGGTTCAAAAACAGAAGAAGGGATACAAGCCGGCATATTTGGGTCGAGGGTGAACCACTCTGACCAATGTGGAAATCGCCCAACATATTCCAGTCAGAGATACATACATTGCCTTTGTGTTATCTTTAACCACCGACGTAACTTTTTAGGTCTAGATATTGCTATCATGTCTGAGAGCAGAGCAGCTATAAAAGCAATCAATTGCTACGAGATTCACTCTAAACTTGTATCGGAATGCTTAGAACTTTTAAATAAGTTAGAGCGCCTCAATAAAGTTTTCATAAGATGGGTCACAGGACACATTGGTATCCCTGGAAATGAAAAGGCGGATAGTCTTGCCAGAAATGGGGCAGCCACACCATTTATTGGACCTGAACCATTTATTGGCATATGAGCAAATATAATAAAAGACAAATTAAGACACGAGGAAAAGTCCAGAGGATCACGCTTCCTGGACCTCACTCCCAAAACTTATACAATCCAATCTCATGACTGGGGACTATAACTGAAAGCGTGCAACTTTTTCTGTACGCAAAAATAATTTAATAACTCTGACAGACCATCTCACAAGCCACTGTCATTTAAGAAGCCACCTCATGAAACTGTGACTCTCACCAGTAAACACGTGTAGGTTCTGCACGGAGGCAGAACAAACACCAGAGCCGCTTCTAATGAACTGCGAAGCTTTAGCTCGAGGTAAGAAGAAATATTGGGGGCATTATTGGCCCGAGGTCAGAGATATTAGAGCAATGAACCGATCTCAGTGTCAAGTTTCCTTAGAACTGTTGGACTAAGAGAAGATCCTTAATAGGTACTCGTACATGCAGGATGAGTACATTTTCCCTCTTTGTGTCATTCATTCATTCATTAAATATTCTTATTGTAATGATGTTATAAAGGAATCTTCATGATGTTGCAGAATATTGAAGAAATTGAATTCTGTTGATTTGCAAATCAACATGTAATCGGAGAGCCCTTGTAATTTAATTCATTAATTTAGTGCTGGAATTCACCTTATAATTCTATATATCTATAAACCATTCCGCGTCATACATTTTTTGGAAGACTTTATTTAATTTTTTAGTTTTCAAAGATTACACTTCTTAGTTCCATGAAACAAAACAAGTTGCTAAAGCTACTATGGCTTATGTCCACTTATATATGTGGAATATAATGTTTATTCTTATCGAATTATGGTAAAAAGGAAATCTGGTGCAACTCCTTTTGAGCTTCAATATAGCAATTGATATCGAACACGCCACATTCGGGCACATCAAGTGGCTCTAAAGAAAGCAGGTCCAAATGTGTGGATTACCTTATAAGAATAGGTACTTACTTGGCATCCAGAATTTCGCACAGCCACATTTTGAGATGGTGTAATTAGCCAAGCACTCGGTTTGGCAGTTGGCCTGCGAATAGGCGCGGAAGAACCGAAAGTAGCGCTCATCATTGAAGTAGCATTGACGCCTTCAGAAATATTCACAAAGTTTATAAGGAAAATTATTGAAAATCGATAAAAATACAAACACATGTATGAGGGCGGATAATCTTAATGTATAGACTGGCAGCCACTCACTAAGGAGGGGCCAGAGCGATCCTTACAGAAAACTCACTTCCTCGTGAAGAGTGGGACTCGGTGGACAACGGGACATCTGTGCACCACTGAAGGACTTAGTTAGAAAAAACCCAAGAATGAATACCGAAAAAACAATAATACCAGCACCATGGTGAATTATGCGAAATGGCTCATGGTACAGCAAAATAGAAACACCGCGAGAGGGCAACTGCTGTTGCCATTAGCCAGGGTAGTGCAGTCTAACAAGGTCACACTCCAGGAAGCAGTGTTAAATGTATTAGGGGCCAGCGTGGAGGTGGGCCAGCTCGTTCAGAAGACCCTACTAGAAATAATGCACTAAGACGAGATTGCCACGGCAGAAGAGGTGTCCGAAGCATTGTGGAAACAGCTGAACGTCTTTGAAAAACCCCCCTTAGGTCCCTTCGCAAAGCGTACTATAGAACACAAACGGCAATAATCAGTCTGCCACTCAGGCAACCGCGGGGCTATTACATATCAAGCTGGGAATCGGAGGGACCTCTTGCCGGATGCGTGAGAAGATAGTATCCATACGTTGCTACCATTCTATGGATTGGGTCGAGGACACCACTTACGTAGCTCCACTATGGTTATATGGAGGCAAGCCACTTCAGCTCAGTGACATCAGGAGCACGACAGGAAGAACCACGATACCAAATCTAGTCATGGATGAGTTTGAGTCGGCAGGAACCCTGTAATAATTGCTGCTGATTTTAATACATGAGTGACTTAATGGGCCACGGCCGGATTACGCCAATGGGGGCACAACTTCATGGACGCACTCCCAAGACTTGATGTTATCGTCATGAATACTACTGAGATACTTTTTCTAAAAGTAGGAGTCAGCTCTGTGATAGACCTAACGTCCATGATTAGCAGCTGAGGGGTGCAAAATGGCTGGGGAGTGATACACACACACACACACACACACACAACGATCACCAAGCTATCATCTGCGACAGCACACACATGTGCTCTCCTGTGTAGAATAATGCCCAATGTTAGGACCAAGACAGCGGAAAAGGCGACTCATCTCTGGGGTTATCAGATCCATTATTCTCTATTGGGCTCCAAAATGGGCCGAAAATGCTGATGTGAAGGCTTACGTCCGCACCATTGACGCCGCATACAGAAGAAGTGCACTGGGCGTAATTTGCGAACACCGCACCGTGTCCACAGATTGGTAATAGCCGGCATGACTCCCGTGAACCTGCTGGCGAAAGAAGCGATGAACCTCTACAACGGTGTTTGCCAAAATGAAATGGCTACCGCGCCAGGTGTCCGAAAAACTGCAGATGCAATACATCCAGAACTATTAAGAAAATGTAAAACGGGGCAAAAGGCAACGGCTCATCCTGGCGCTGAAAGCCAACAAACCAACCATTCAGTTTACCGCCTACTCTGAATATCAGATACCGAGGGGACATTTTGGAGCGGATAATTTGTGAAAGGTTCGATAAGGCTATTGCAGAATCTGGAGGACTCTGAAATTGGCAGTATGGCTTCCGCAAGACGAAGTTCACAGTGGACGCCACCAAAGAACTGGTCCAGACAGCTAAGAAAGCGATCCAGGCGAAACAATGGAGGGGTGTAACAAGGAGGTATTTTTATCGGAGAAGTTCTGCATCTGAAGTTCTCAACTGAAAATAACTAAAAATTCAGCTGACCATAATCCCTCCCATGCAGTAATTCCTTGCCTTGGTCCTGCGGGGAGGCAACGAAGGATGTGGAATCTAGGACAAAAAGCAAAAAAAAACACTCATACACGAGCTCAACATACTTATCTGGACTAAAGTTATGAAGATTGTCATCTGACACAATGTAGTGGGGCAGCACACTGATCATTACCTCATAGCCATGGGGCACTAAAATGTAATTGCCGGTACTCAGTGGCACACTCTCGGGAGAATTGAGGAACACCTGTTGAAAAGGAAAAGCACATTTAATTAAAATTAGTCATTTCCACTGAACACTTGTAGTGTATTTGGGGAGTGGGAAAATGTTGTAATGACTAGAATGAGGTGTGATAACTATGCACATGCATCCATTCGTTCACATAATTTAAAAGCATCATTTCCTGATTCGATTTAGCCATGTCCGTTTGGGCCAACTGCGATACACATCGTTAGAGATATTTTAATGAAACTTTGCATACGCAATGGCTGGACTTCAATACAGCATCATATATTTATATGAAGCAAATCGGATAAAGGACACTTCTATCTCTCATATATGCAACGGTCGAATCTTCTTTTTGATGAAATACTGATGCAATTTTGTGGTTATTAGATATTGTATGGGCAACATATATAGACTATCATACCTAAAACACGCACATTGTCAAATTTATAAAGAAAGACTATAGCTAGATTATAGAAAGCTATTGGCAAAAAATTTGAATTGGTTAAGGAAACCCACTTCTCTCATATAAAAAATGTGCCAGCGCTCATTTAAAATTACTCCATCTAATTTGGTTTTGATGGTTCAAGAATTTGGTGACTTTTGATGTCT
Organism: Clusia tigrina; assembly: GCA_920105625.2. Taxonomy (NCBI): domain Eukaryota; kingdom Metazoa; phylum Arthropoda; class Insecta; order Diptera; family Clusiidae; genus Clusia; species Clusia tigrina. The sequence goes on from OV050030.1 coordinate 395,069,738, forward strand.
TTGCATAAACAATTCACCTTATAGCTCCCCTGCCACTCCCATAACTGAAATATTCTTATAACTGGTGATTTGAAATTTCTCAATAATTTTTGATTTGCGCTTTAGGGCATCTCCACAGTCAATATAACCACACTTCAGCTTTGTCCACTGACATTTTCGTTAGCTGAAATATGAAAGAAAGAACAAAATAATGCTCTGCAATTTTATAAATATTTTGGATATGTAAAAATCAGGCAAAATAAACACGCCCTCTTTGTATATGTCTCTCTTGCCTAAAACATCATATTTAAATAACCAAATGGAACTCACTGAATTTGAATCAAAATATTAAGTTTATAAAATTATTAAATGATAAAATGTGTAACCAAGTCCCAAACTGACAGGTAGAATATGCATTTGATATGTGTCTGAATGTAGACAGGACTAACTGAAGCACCCACTTTCTGAAACATTTTGGTATCTTTAAACAGATATCCGAATAGGCAATTTATAATACTTTTACAGTGGGAAATTTGAAGCTTCCTAAGATGGAAAAACCCCCTTGCCGCGCCTGCAACAGACCACACTTCTCAAGCAGTTTTATATAGTTCCACCCGTTCCTATTCTGCCGAATTTCCTACACTTAAATTCCGCAGATATATCATTGCCATATAATATTCCAATTCCTATTCTGGTCATTTTCAATTTCCTGGGGCTCACAATCAACCAGCGTCAGTGAACTTTGGATTGATGATGTTCATGGGTCTAAATTGGAGGTGTGGGAGAGTAACACAAAAGTATAGTGACTTTTTTATGGTTGACATGGCCTCTTTGTTATCTGTTTACATTATCTCTTTCAAATTATTACACACTTGCTCACCTTGTAACCTTGTTTAAAACTCCGGCATGCATAATCGAAATCGGGACGGAAACCCTCCAGGGCGGCAATGAATGCATTCCGTACCGATGAGAACGCAGTGCGCTGTGGATACGCATTGTAGCCCTGACCGACGTAACCATAATCAAGAGACCAATTTCCTGTCAAATTATTCATTAGCGGCAAGTAATCGAAGTAGTTATTGAAATCAATGACTTCCTTGTCGTAATAACTGATGAAGCCACCAATTTCAAGTGGATATAAACACATACTTCAAGCACTCGAATGTCGTCAATTTAAAAATATTTTACTTTGGATCACGATAAAGATCCTTGGTCTGCAAACCGTTAAATTGATAGCAGATACCCTCATCCGTGGCCACTAAATTTAATATCTTATCGCAGAAATAAAATCGTCCGTTCCACTTACAAAAGGGGACAATCTCATCCTGCGATAGTGATAGATCCACCGGTGTCTGGGCCACATTCGTCACCACATCTTTGGGTATAAATGGAGCGAAGCGTTGCACCAATCAATTTCTTTCCACAGTTGCTGCGCCAATTCTGTAAAGTCAAATTTGTTTGGATCCATTTTTATTTCCGGACACACCGTTATGGTCGGGAAAGGTATTTTATGCACCGGAACAAGGGTCTCAGCAAATCCCAGTATAACAGGAGAGTCCTGCCACTTTAGATATGAATCCCAACTGAGTGAAGTCGCAAAGTAAAAGAAGTAAGCAGAAGAACGCCCCAATAAAGTCTGTAAAAATAACCGACTTCCTTCAGTGGCAACCTTGGCAAACTCTTATAGGTGACTCACTTCTCATAGAAGGGACGGTGCACTTCGAATAAGAATCGAATACCATGAATTGAACTGCATTTCGAGTATTCCATAAGCAGACCCTTGCAGGCTGACCAGTGCCTACCGTACTTAATGCGCGACCTGATGATTATATCGCTCGGCACATCACTGAGTGTTTGCGATTGTAGGCTCGTTGTGTCCCTCGTAATAGTCGGTAATGACAATAAATCCGATACCGGTGTTGGGAGCGGCAATCCCACAATTTTCTCCTCTCCTATCATGCTTACAGGATTCTCCATAATTTGGTTTCTGTTTAACTACTTGAACCCACAAAGCAGGTAAACCAATGACAACTAAGAGCAACGTTGCAAGTGTTGGCGCTTTTATAGGCGTTTGCCTTGAAGTGCTACAATTTTAAAATGCACCCACAGAAGCGAGGTCGGTGCTTACACTTATGGGAATAACTGCGCACAATTGCATGACAAATATGAATAGAACTGAACTGAACTGAATATGAATAGAACTGAAACTTAGTAAATCGATTTATATGTGCATCTAGTTTCAAGAATTAAATATTTAATATAATTTCACTTTTTTGCTGGGAAGGCTCCTTTTAAGAGAACAAGACCGCAGTTACATATAAATTAAACAAAAATTTCTTTAGAGTCTCTTCTCCTTTATAGCAATCCTCTGCGTGACCATTTTCCTTCATGGGTTTTTACAAACTGAACTTAGAAGGTTGGATTTACTTCAGCACACTTTGTAGGATGGCTTTTTATTAAATTTGAAACGCAATTGCAAATTACTTTTTTCTATAATGGTATTATACGAGGGGTACTATTTATATTTAGGGAACTGGCAACACTAATATCAATAGCTAAAATCTGGCAGCACCATAATACATGACATTTTTTAGCATAAACGTACTCACAGCGTGTTGATGTACAAGTGCTATTTGTTTTGTTTACAGTGAGTTAAGAAAATCAATTTGGCCAAAATGGAAATTTCAAGAGAAGGTTTTCGTTGGATTATTTTTCACAACTTTTGATGTGGATTATCTCAACAAGACTGTGTCGATGAACTCAGTTCTTTGTATGGCGCTAAAGCACCATCAAAAAACACATATATCGTTGGTATAGTGAATTCAATCGTGGTCGTAGTTCGGTCGACGACGAACTCCGTGAAGGTCGTCCAAAATAGGTTGTGGTGCCACAAAACATCGATGCAGTGCGTGCACTGATAATGCAAGAGCGTCATGTGACATATCGTGAGATAAAGGACACCTTGGGTATTACTTCCACTTCCATACATTCAATGTTGCATGAACATTTGGCTGTAAAAAAGATTTGCTCGCGTTGGATCCCAAATAATTTGACAATCGCTCAAAAAAAGGCTCGAGTCATTTAGTGTAAGGAAATTAATAAAAAGTTCGACATGTGGTGAAATCGTGACAGGTGACGAATCATGGATATATACGTATGGGCTGGAAGCAAAACAACAATTGACCGTGTGGGCATACCAAGGCGAGCTAAATCCAACAAAAGTTGTTCGTGGAAGAAGCACAGCGAAGCAAATGGTCGCCTGTTTGTTCGGCCGAATGGGTCATGTGGCTACTGTTCCGTTTGAGCAACGTAGGATGGTCAACTCTGAGTGGTACACCACCATTTGTTTGCTGGAAGTCTGCGGAGAAATTCGTGAAACCATCCCCCAAAGATGAATTATTCAACATCATGACAATGCGAGCTCTCACTCATCTCGTCAAAAAGGTGAATTTTTGAGTAGTCAAAACATCGAATTGATGACTCTTCCTCCGTACAGTCCTGATTTGGCACCCAATGACTTCTTCTTGTTGTCGAATATCAAAGGTAAAATGCGTGGTCAACGATTTACGAGCGCCGAAGTAGCAGTTCAAGCGTTCAAAAACCATGTTTTGGAGGTGTCTCAAGAGGAATGGAAGAACTTCTATGACAAATGGTTTGAACGAATGCAAAAGTGTACTGATCATCAAGGGGAATATTTTAAAAAGCAATAAAGCCACTTCCATTTAAAAATGTTTGTTATTATTTGCTATTCCCGAAATATAAATAGTACCCTTCGTAGTAACATATTTTTAGTTCCTCATATTTCTTACATTCTATTTTTATTCCATACAATTGTTCCTTACAAATTAATAAATTTTCATTATGAATTTTAATTACAGATGTGTTTCTTTTAATTTGTTTTATCATCATAGATTTGCAATCTGTTCTGTGGAAATATTAATTATATAAATTGTCAACGAATTATTCGAGCCCATTTTTATTTTAGAGAATTCAAGTGTCTGTTTTAAGTTTATAAATCGAATATTGTCTTTTCGAATATCTTCTTCACTGATTCCTCTTCCTGCTCAGACAAAATGAATGAACCCATTACCGTTTCTTAACTCATGCTAGGGTATAATTAGTGTTTAAAACTTCCTCCTTTATAATTTCTAATTAGTGTTTTACTTTTATAGCCAAAATATGTTGAATGTCTTCAATTTTATTAACATTTTTCAGTATATCATTCGTTTTGTTAGTCATTTCATTTATTTTTTTCGATAATGAGTGTATTAACAACAATTTGAGTATCGTTGTCTTTCGAATTTCCATTGGTCTTTGTTGACATCAACATTGTTTATGGAATGATTCGGCTGTTGCTTCAATCTAAACATCCTTCCATCCCGAATCATGAAGCAATTACTTTTGATATCAGTAACGGTTTCGAGCTTCTTTAATGTGTCCTTGCCAATATTTATAAAAATGAATTGTAATTCTGTTGGTAACAGCATCACTTGATAACGGTTGAACCGATTTTGAAATTTATTTGAAAGATAAGATTTGAAAGATAATTTCTCTAAGAAGCTCAAGGTCAAATTCATTAAAATCGGTTCATAAAAACAGGTGGAATAAAGGTTTTAAAATGTTCGTAAGAACATCATAAAATGACAACAATGTTGTTGTTTCGCGTTGGGTTATGAACATGTATGAACTGATCGCTTATGAAGCGAATGCATTCACATGTTCCTGCCGGAACTCGAAACAAAAAACTTTGTTGTAGTTTTTATGTTGTTAAAGTGAATGAACAGGAAATTGAAGTTGATGTATTTGTGTGTTGGTGCATTTTTTCATTCTCCAATCCCACTGTTGTGCATTTTGCCGTACGTCTGTAAAATGGTCAAAGACTGTAAATCACTGCGGATAACACATTACAACGAACTAATCGACCGCCATCTACAACATTGACCAGTTTTTTTTAAATGTCCCAGAATAACGATTTCGTCCGAACGCTATTACACTCCGAAATGCCAAGATATTATACTTGGAATCAATCGACAAAGAAATTCCAACGACGGCAAGAAGGAAAGCAGTTCCAGGTTACCCATATGTAGTGTGCAGCGATGCATTAGGTCGCAGTTACATCTACGACCTGTAAATTAAGAATTGTGTGGCACATATAGAGAGCCTGTTAAAGTTTACGATTGCTAGAGGATGACACTCATTGGGATTACACCCTCGAAGGTGCTGTGATTTCATCAAAGTCTCATCAACTACGATATTGATAATTATCTCAACAAGCTTACCATCGAAACCGATTGAATTGTGGACCAAATACAAAGAGGACATGTCTGGTAATATTTTGCGGAAGATGCGTACTAGAACATAAAATCTAGATTTGCAACTGAGCGAAGAGATTCACAACGAGGCATTGATATTAATTGAGGACATGTTCTTGATAATATCGTATGTAACAAGGTATTATCACAATTAAGCGTGACAGCGCCCAATCGTCCGATGCATGACGCATTTCATCAAGAGTTGGAAAAAGAAAATCTATATAATTGCTATTGATTGAGAGCATCAGTTCCAACGATCGAGATGCATACGACTCTCTTATGAAATTTGTGAACGATGGATCTGGAGGGATTTTGTTTTTGGAGGCTCCCTCTAGACCTGGGAAAACTTTTTTGATCGAGTTGATTTTAGCAACAATTCGCTCGCAAAATGTAATTGCACTTGCTTCATCAGGAATTGCCGCTACGTTGTTGGATGTTGGTCGAATAATCAGCACTCAAGTTGCCGTTGAATATACAAAGCAATGAAACTCCAACGTGCAACCTTTCGAAGAACTGTGCGATGGCAAACGTTTTGTAGCAATATAAATTGATAGTTTGGGATGATTGTACGATAGGGCATAAAAAGTCTTTGGAGGCATTCGACCGAACAATGCAAGATCTACGAAACAATCAAAATCGGTTTTATTTTTTGGCAGGTGAATTTCGCCAAACATTCCCAGTGACTCCACAGTCAACGCACGCCGATGAACTTAATGCATGTTTGAAATCGTTTGGTCTCTCAAAAAACGTTAAGACACTCAAATTAAATATGAGCATGCGTGCAAAGTTTCAGAACCAGCAATCTGGTGAAGTATTTTCAAATCAATTGCTGGAGATTGGCAAGGACGAAATCCCCGTTGATATTTCGACTGGCTGTATCACATTCCCGTCGATTTCTACCCGTTCACGGAATTTATCCAGAAGGTATTCTCAAAAATTGCTCAAAATTACAAAAATCATGTTTGGTTAGGCGAATGTGCTAAATTGGCTGCGAAAACCATTGATGTTGACGGATTTAATTTCAAGATTCAAAGTAAAATTGCTGACGAATTGACGACGTGCAAATCGATGGATTCCGTTACTAGACAAGATGATGTCGTCAACTATACAAAATAATGTTTAAAATCGCTGGAATTGCCTAGATTGCCGCCTCACAATCTCCAATTGCAAGTCGGGTCTGGAGATTGAGCTTTTGTACCGATATCGTAGCCGATACATAAACCAGAGCTTCAGTCCAAAAGCTGTATATCGGAGGTTTGAATCGTGGAGAATGAGTGGGTATGTGTGTGAGTAAATTGGGGAGAAGTGAATGAATTTGGTTGGGAGAATGAGAGTGGGAAGTGGTAATGTGGGTTAATGGCGGATAGTAATAAGGTGATTGACCTTCTGAGAGCAGCAGTTGCTATGGCTGCTGGTGAGTGGGTCAAACAAGGATGCCGGATGAAAGACTGGAGCGGTGATTTCAGTAGAGAGAGTAGGAGAGAGACACATAGAGGTAAGGTAGCGGGCAAATATAAACTTATCTAAGGAGTAAACAGAAACAGAACGGCCGAAGAGACAACAAGGCGGTTGAATTGTTCTCCGGGTGGAACTGTATGTAAGCGCATTAAAATTGTGTGAAAAATGTGTTAAAGTGGTCCGATTAGGAGAGAACTTGAGACGCATTTCCCAGACGGTTAGAGGTGGTAAATGATCCTCAACCATTAAAAAACGCGGATGTCGGATACTGCCGTATACAGGTCCGATCTGATTAATAAATGAACTTTAATAAAATAACAACCCGTCTTTTAATAACACTCCTCCTTTGTAAGAGTATCTTGAACAGCCCTTTCGGATGCTTTTAGATTATGTTTAGAGATGGGTGAGCGATGGGCCTGCCAATCTCGGATCAGCTGTCGTTTCTGTGCTACAAGTTTTTGAATTTGGCTATTTGTGCAAGCTATTTGTCAAAGACCTATCTATATATTTAGAAATATCAAAATCAATAATATCTGGAATTTTCTTTAGCCAAAGTACCTTGTTCAAATTGTTTTTCATGGTTTTCAGTTTAGTTCTTTGAGCCCATCCCACTACTCCATATATTAGAACCGGCCTAACTATCACAATGTACATCCATTTCAGAACGGAGTTTTGCAACCCCATGTCTTCCCAGCTAAACTTCTGCACACCAATAATGCTCTGATTGATAAGAATATTGACATTCTTTTTGAAATCCGAAGCAAAAACATAGAGAACATTTTCCAGATAAGCCGGTGGTCAAATCGCGCATTCGTGATCAAGAAAAATCTTTCGAAATTTTACGTTTGGGATTACGACATACGTTACCAAACAAAACGTATCCATATCAACGTAAGAACGTAGCGAGTTATCAATCGAATGCAAACATTCGCAACGTCTTTCGATACATCAGCGGCTATCGAAATAATTGCTGGATGGTGTTTATTCATTTTTCTAATTTTTCTCCTAAAGAAGTGGCATTTAAAACAATAAAAATTTTAATAGAAACTGAAAAAACTTGGAGAATAGGAAAATATATTTATGCGCCATAGTGGGAAAAATTTGCGAAAGTACATTTTTGAACTACAGGAAATCAAGAGAAAGGCAGTTACTTCTACTTGGGAGGACATCTCAAAAATATACGAGTATATAGCTAGATTTGTGTTGTCAGATATTTTAAGTGAAATGCATTAAACACAAAATGTAAGATCATTTTGATTATTAATTATAATTTTTGTTTGAATAATTAATAATGTTGACATCATTAGGAGCATATCAAGAATGATAGAAATGAAGATTACGACTTGCACATGATTTCCCGTCAGATGACGTAGTTTGTGCAAGAGTATAGTCTGTCAAGGTTTGCCAACTTTGTGCGTCCCTAAATAATTTACTAAGAACTCTTTTTATATAAAAAATCAATTGAATTTCATACGAAATCATTGATAAATATGAATGTAATCTTTATTTTTGCTCTGTTTATTTAAATTTTATATATAACAAATGCTTCATGCGAAAAAATGATCATTTCGTAGAAAAAATTGTATATATTTTGGGAGAGTTGGCAACCCTGCAATTAAAATATAAACATGAGGTATGCAGTGTGCAAATGCGAGTAAATCAACAGTAAAAAATTAAGTGAGAAATTGTACGGAAAATTTGCAATGCGCACAGGAAGCTTGGTACGTTTTATACAAATACACATCTATCGGATTGTAATTCATACATTTAGATTCAGGTGTCGCGGTTGCATTTGAAAGGTAAAGTGTCTGATTACCTCTCACTTGGGAGAGTTCTGCATGAACCGTGCAGGTTCACCTCAAGCATCTCAAAAGCATGGACGCCTTAGACTTTATTTAGTAAAGTCTTATTGCGTGCTGTGAACACACTAAATATTCGATGCAGTGGCTGAGGATATTACCTAAATATGTAAACGTAGTCTGTAAGGTTCGAAAAATCACTTTTAGTTTCCTGACAAAGAAAGATTTAGTAAATAAATAAATGGGGAAAATAATGAAAACGAGTTAGAAAAACTAGAATATGACGGTTTGGAGAATTTGCCTGGCTTTATTTGCCACAAATTGAAAAATTACAACCATATTCTATGGGTTAATCCTTTACAGGACTGTACCCACTCATGGGTGAAAATTCTAAGTAAGCCATCGAATTCAATAATGGATACGCTGAAATCATGCGTTGCAATTTTTTTGAAATTAAATGGAGAGAAAGTATTGCTTACTAGCGGATATTTCCAAAAACATTTGACGGAACCAAATGAAAAAGTAATGTAGATCGCCTCCACGCGGTGCACCCTGGGTTACGCTAAATGGTCTACACTCCCCCAGGTGCTGCTGTTTTCTTGCACGGGAGTTCAGTAGCACCAATTGGCACGACCCCCATCCTTCGTCCCCGGACTTCTCTTTGGACCAATGTAACTGTTCTGATTGCCCTGGGCTGGTAGCTGTAATTTTCTGGACCTAGCTGTCTTTTGTCAGGGTAGCACCAAGGTGAAACTTGAGTGTGAACGGCTCCAGTCTAAGGTTGCAGCTGCCCCCGTCCCGTTAAAACCTTGGTAGGCCTCAAAGTACGTTCGACATCTGTTACCGTTAGGTCGGTAGTGTGGGTTCGGTTGAGTGGAACTCCCGATTAGCACTGGTCTGGCTCTGAGCACTTGACCCCATAAGGGCTTGTGCCAACCCTCGCATGGCCTCCCTGCTTGCACAGATAACCATGGGACCATATTTAGTGACCACACGTTCGGACTGAGATAGCGCCATTGAGTGGGGACCCTTATTGCATGGACACAACAAAAAACAAAAACACAAACACAAACAAAATTTCCGCGCATATCCCCTCAGGGACGCGCAAAACCCCGGCAAGGCAAATGCCCACCAGCAACACCCCCGCCCTTGGTTCGAAGACAAGCAGCATAAGCTATGCCCCTTCAACAAGCACCACAGCTTCGGCTAATAAGCCACCCAAGAGCTCTTCGCTGTCCCCAGGCTCTTCAGCGGCTGCTAGGGTATTGACTCACAAACCAGCAGCAGTCGCTCCGCCTAAGCCCTCTTCAGCAAACGCCTCGATATTGCCTCACAAGTCGATGGTAAGTGCTCCCCGTACCGCTCCTCCTTCAGGTGCACCTACCAACGTGAACCCGAGTACAAGGGCGTACAGGACGCGTAGAGCGGCTTACCGTATTTTGACGAGGCTCAACGCTTCAGAACCTTCTCAACTGTCAGAATACGACAAGGGCAAGCTTGAGTGGGCAAAAGCACACGCTGATGTGCGTGTCCACTCCTCCACTGCACAAGCAGCCGGTAACCCCAAGAGGCAGTGATCAGCCGATCGCCCGGGCCAATCCACCCAAAGCATCCCTAAGCGCGTAAGGCTGGCTACTCCCAAGCCTAAGCTCTCCAAACCGCTTAGTGAGATTGTGAAAGAGAGCCTCACAAGGGCTGTGGTCGACTCTGCCAATGCCGATGGGACCATTACTCCTGCCAATTGGAGACAGGTCGAAATGGCACTGTTACCAATATTCGTTGAGGTTATGTCCCTCAACCCTGGTCATTCACCCAGCTGCCGTGACGCAGGGTGGTATCAAGGACATATTAAGATCGTATCTTGCTCGGACCAACGCTCGGCGGATCTATACAAGGTAGCGATCAATAGGGTAGGTGAGATATGGCCGGTTGCACAGCTCAACGCTGTACCTTTGGATCAGGTTCCCCAACGCCCTCGCTCCAAAACATGGCTTCCTGCCGAGCCCTCTGAGCCCGAGGCAACCTTAAAGATCCTCAAGCTCAGCAACACCGATCTTCCCACCGATGGCTGGAAGGTCGCAAAAGTTGGTGACCCCAAAGGCACTTTGGGTGAGGTCACCATCATTTTGAACGAGCAATCCCTTGTTCCCATCAACTCCCGCGAGGGGGTGATTAATTATGGCTTTGGAGCCATCGCTCTTCGCATCTACAAGTGCGATGCTCAAGCTCCCCAACAGCCTCCCCCAGCTGGTGCTGTCCCACAAGCCACTGCCAAAGAGCCTAGCTGCTCGGGCCCGGCTCTCACCCCTTTGTCGGGTAGTGACAATGAGAGTATGTGCTCCGTTACAACCAGAAGCAGCCGCTTCTCAACTTCCGAACTGGTCGGAGAATTCTTCGACCACATGGACACGGATGCGGCTGGTGGATACATCTCTCCAATGTCCGAAGAGGAGGAGTTGAATTCCACAATAATCACTCTTCCAGACAATGCTGAAGGTACTACAGATTAACCTTCAGCATTCGAAAACTGCCTCGGCAGCCCTGCTTCTCCGCCTCTCGGATATAGGGGAGGAGCTCATTCTCGCCAAGAACCTTGGGTCATAAATGACCGGGTTTCTGGACTCAATGCATACGGATATCGTATGGTATATATCGAGGATCAAGGTAAACCAAGATCCTGCATTCTGGTAAAAAACAGCGTTAACGCTCTTTTACTCCCTAGATTCAGTGACAAAGACAATGTTGCCATTGTCATTGAAATGGGTCCACGGACCTTCTGGATCTCCTCGAACGACATGGCTCATGACTATGGCGACTCACCGCCACCAGACATAGTGAAGCAAATGGTTGCTGTAGCCCACCAGAAACAGATTCCGGTAATTATCGGCGCCGATGCCAATGCCCATCACGAAATATGGGGCAGCTCCGGCACAAATGATCGAGGTGAGTGTCTTTTCGACTTTATCATTTCAAATAACTTAGGCATTGCTAACCGGGGAAATGAGCCGACCTTCCTTACATCCGTCAGGAAGGAAGTGCTTGACATCACCCTCATCAGCGATAACTACTCCAACATGATAAGCAATTGGTTCGTCTCACAGGAATGCTCCTTTTCGGACCACTGCTATATCACCTTTGACATTGACTTGAGGGAGACTACAGGCAATACAGAATCTCTTAAACCAGCCAATAGAAAAAACACGAACTGGGCTCTTTTCCGGCTCAAACTGGGGCCATGCTTAGCAACGACTCCCCCTATTATCCACAACTGTCCCGACATTGATCGGGCGGTCGACGATCTGATCACAGCTTTTAAAAAAGCCACTCATATTTCTTGCATTACTCCCGAACCACGGGGCAAACCTAAACCTCCGTGGTGGAACTCGGAAATTGCAAGTCTTCGCAAAACTTGTAGAATGCTTTTCAACAAAGCTAAAGTTACAGCTGATTGGGCCCCTTTCAAAAATAAACAAAAAGTGTTGAAATACGCCATTAGGCGAGGGAAACGAGCGTCATGGAGGGAGTTTTGCGAAAGCATTGAATCGACGTCCGAAGCTAGCCGTCTTCGTAAAATTCTCCACTTCTCTAATAAAGCCCTTGACTGTATCCAAAAACCAGATGGCAGCTGGACTCACTCATGCGCCGAAACCCTTGATATCCGGCTAGACACCCACTTCCCAGGGAGTTTAGCCTCAGCGGATCAAGCACTCTACCAGGTGGAGCAGGTTTCCCATGATAGCCTCCCCACATTCCAAGTGACAAAAAGTCACCTTGAGTGGTCCATTCAAACCTTTAAGCCATACAAGTCCCCCGGACCGGACGGCATCATTCCTGCCGATATCCAAAATGGGGAAGAGATTATCCTTCCATGGCTGCTTCAAATATATAATGCAAGCCTCAGATTGCAATACATTCCCTTACGCTGGCGCACGGCTCGGGTCGTCTTCATACCAAAAGTTGGGAAGGCCTCGCACACCAAACCTAAGGATTACAGACCCATAAGTCTAACATCCTTTCTTCTTAAGGTTCTAGAAAGTGCTCTTGACCTACGTATCAGGACATCGATCAACCCTTCTCTTCTTTCTGTATCTCAACACGCTTACTCTAAAGGCAAATCGGTTGAAACAGCACTTCATTCTCTCATTTCTCAAGTTGACAAATCTTTGGCGTACAAGGAATTCACACTTGCCATATTTCTGGACATCGAGGGAGCATTCAACAATGTATGCCCCAACGCTGTCATTTCCGCACTCTATAATCTTAACCTGAATTCAGGTCTTATTAAATTTATAGAGCTTCTACTAAAATCTAGGATCATCACTTCCACGATCGGCAGTGCCCAATCCAGGAGGGTGGTTAACAGGGGCACGCCACAAGGGGGTGTTTTATCACCCCTCCTCTGGAGCCTGGCAGTTAACACACTACTGGTGAGATTGGAATCTACTTGATGCAAAGTGATAGCCTATGCGGACGACATAGCAATCGCGGCATCCGGCAAATTCCCCCAAACACTTTCCGAAAAACTGAACTATTCACTCTCTATTGTGTCGAACTGGTGTCGCGAATTCGAACTTGGGGTTAACCCATCCAAAACCGAGACTATGCTTTTCACTAGGAAGTACAAAATTCCAAAGTTTACAATGCCTAGTCTAAACGGCACTCCGCTCTCTTTGAGCACACACGTTAAGTACTTAGGCCTGATTCTCGACCCAAAGCTTAATTGGAAAGCCAATCTAGCTGAGAGGGCACGTAAGGCAACATGCGCTATATACTGCTGTAAAAGAGCAGTTGGTGCACGATGGGGACTTCGTCCTCGAGTCGTGCTCTGGCTCTACACGGCCATCGTTGAACCAAACCTGTTATACGGGTCGGTCTTCTGGTGGCAAGCTCTCGAAAAAGGCTGTAATATCAAACCCCTTGATAAAATCAGAAGATCCATTGCTCTACTGATCACTGGCGCTCTTCGTAGCACACCTACGAAAGCCCTTTTTGCCATGCTGCACTGGCTCCCCTCGGGGATCTTGGTTAAGCAACAAGCCAAGCTGACAGCGATTAGACTTAATGCTCTTTCGCACTGGCGCATAACCCTGGCAGGCCATGCTTCAATTCTGAATCAGGACCCACCTGTCCCCAACTTTATCGATTATATGTCGGTCTATCCCGATTTGAACAGGGAATTCGACCTCACTATTCCAAGTCGAAGCGACTGGACCTCGGAAAACCGAATCGTCGGTGAAACAGTCGAAATCTACACCGACGGTTCCAAGCATGGAGGTAGAGTCGGCAGTGGTATTTATTCCGACAAGCTGGATTTAAACATCTCCCTACGTCTCCCAGACCATTGCAGCGTTTTTCAAGCTGAGGTCATAGCCATTTACCACGCAGCCAAATGGATGCTGAGTAGTGATATCGGCGCAGGTGACGTATCTATCTTCTCAGACAGCCAGGCCGCCATTAAATCTCTTTTTGGCTCCACGGCCACATCAAGACTAGTTCATGAATGTCGAACATCTTTAAATGAGCTCGCAAGTTACTCTCGGGTGCACCTAGTCTGGGTTCCCGGACACAGCGAAATCCCGGGAAACTGCGAGGCGGACGAGCTTGCCAAGGCAGGCACGCTAATGCACGACATTCACCCCTCTGTAAACATCGGCATTCCACTGGCAACAGCCAAGCTCGAAATCAAACGGAAATAACTGGCTGACGCCTACAAATCCTGGGCTAACGAGGAATCCTGCCACACGGCTAGACTAACTTGGGCAAGAATGGACAAAAACAGAACCAATCAACTTCTTCGACTTGATCGCGTATCACTGTCGACAACTGTGTCGGTTTTGACCGGCCACTGCATAATGGGACAGCACGCAGAAAGACTGGGCCTACCCTCAAATTACTTTTGCCGAGGCTGTGGCTTCGAGGAGGAGGACGAGACGGTTTTCCACCTCTTATGCCACTGCCCATCCTTGAGCAGAAGAAGAATTCGCACCTTTGGTGCCCCATTTCTTACAAGCCTGACAGAGCTGTCATCCATTAATATTAGGGACATAGCCAGGTTCATCAAACAATCAGGATGGTTTCCTGAAACATGACGGGGGAGTCGTGCCTTTCCTAGCGCTGACTATCACCATCCCAAGTATGGGAACCTTTTTAGTTAGTGCTTGAACGGCGCCACACCGTGGTATCACAATGGGCCATTATGTGTGCTCAAGTGTGCTTTTGGCAAACTGGGCGGCCACTCCTACCTACCTACCTACCTAAATGAAAAAATGAAAAAACTTACTTTTAGATGTAGAATTTACTTTAGAATAAGATTACTTAATACAGAAATTGCTCAAAATGCCAATGCAGGAAGAGAAAATTCAAAAAGGACGTCATTTAAAAATTTTTTTTTTCATTTTTCACTTTCAAATAATTTGAGAATAAAAATAATAAATCGTCCCACTGTCATATTTACTCAAATATTTTGCTGGTAATTATTAGCCAATAGGAACACATTTAGCGAGAAGTCATTTGTGCCACATGCACAGGACATTTAAATTGTCTACGCGGGAAGTCGTAATCATTGAATCTAACATTCTTGGGACCATATCTACGGTAATTTTCGATAGGGTACCTTCTTGAGCATGGGTTTGTAGTGTCAATAAACGTACTTATATAAAATATCATCCAAAAATTTTCTTAAGGTTGTAAGTTATAATAATATGTCAAGGGTGGGCGTGGCTGTAAGAGGAACATGCCCATTTTTTGTATGATATTTAATGTTAGTACCCGCAACCTTCGTGTGAAATTTGGTTGATAAATCTTTAATAGGAACCTAGTAATGAGTTTTGGTTAATTGTGGGCGTGGCAGTTGTATTATTATCTCCACATTCTGCACACACACTATTATGGACGACCCCTTATATATTTCTGCAAATTTTTATTCCGCTGGCATCAATACGAGCATAGGTAGGCTTATTTAAATTTTAGACCCGAAAGTTCCTTATATCAAAAGTGGGCGTGTCTTTCCCTTGATAAACCCTATTTGTTGCAGATAGCTTTATAATGCCCACGCCCACATGTTCCTTCCAGTAACATTTCGTCCATAAATCTGTGTGGTTGAGCTGCCTAAGTTAATAACCAACAGGATCCCTGATAGTTATACACAAGTGCATACTTTCTGAGCGGATTTTGTTCGACATTGGGGCAAAGGACACACTTTCCTCACATAAGGTATATTAAATGGGTATTTAACATGACCACAACGAAGCTATGTAAATGTGTACCATACTAATCTGCATGGTAACCAGCAAATGTCACTGAAGCCGGCTTAGACCGAATTCAATAAAGCATTTCACGTAAAATTTCGTCGACTTATCATATATAAGAAGGGGCTCAGTGTTTATATTTGTCAGCTGTACTAGTAACAATGATAGAAGGACGCACAGTAGCAACGATCCACTGATCTTCACTGCCATTTATCACCAACCACCATATATCATCAACCGTGGTGATGTATATACATTTCGCCCTTATTTTGTTTAGACCAGTCCAGCGTGACCCAAATGGATGTTACCACCAAGTTTGGTGCCCCAATCATTGTGTGAAGAGTCTGGACTCTACACTAACTGAGTTTCTCGTAGTCCATCGTGAAAAGTTTTGGTCACTGCGATATAGTAAGTCGAATTTACCCTCATCTTCAAAACAGTTTCTCGCTATTTTAGTACGGACACACAACCTCATTCGAACTGTTGTATGGGAGAAAACATGTTGAGAAGATATCGCCACTTCTATGACAATGTGTTAATTACAACAAAATATAAATTACAAATTGTTTGAGAATCTTCTTGTTTGCAATAAGACTTTTATTCTAGGCTTGTCTGGGAATAAGGAGCATACATACAGATCACTTATAAACCTTTAAATGATTTGAGGTAGGTCACATTAATTCAAAGCACTGTAAATACTAATTTAAATTTCATTTGCATAGCAGAATCAATTTTTTCGAGGTATAATAAAATTTTATAAAATTTCATTCTGCTGGGCCCGAATCCAGCATGAACACGCTCGTGATACCACCAAATTATTTGTTTAGTTGTGTTTGCCAATGTCACAATGTTTTCAGTTTCACCGCTCTTGTTGATATTTAAAATATTCGCAGACTGTATTTATAAAAATGTGGTGTTATTGATTCAAATTGCAGTTATTTGCTATATTCTTATACTATATACGAGTATCTGGCTGGGATTGAGACCTGTTACGAGGCTTTTGTGAGAAATACCAAAACAAGTATTTAATTACGCAAATGCCGTCCAAACTGTACCCAAAATGCAAATTATGCGGCTGACTTTTGCACGGTGCGCTTCCCAACAGAAGCATTTTACAAGTATCCATGGTCACCTTGCCAAAAATAAGCTTAGGAGGATTTATCCAGAACGTTCTGTTTGTCCAATCAATGTAACTCTTCTGGTCCAATGTATGGCATCGAATTTTCGAGTGCCTCTGATTGGCGGAACCACATCAATGATATCCATAAACTCAGTAGTCGCAAAAATTTGAACATGGAGGATATTAGTGAGACTAAGGCCAGATATAGCCAATGAAAAATAGTATTGGTTAAAAAGTTGCCGATTTTACAATGGCACAGAATCAGGCATTTACGATTCAAACTCTATTTTGAAGTTGTGCGACACACAATTCGCTACTAGCAGAGGGAGGATATGCGAAGCACATCGAAGTTATGCATGCCAGACTACATTACATTATAAGACATCGACTGTGTATATTCCTAAGCAAAACAATAACTATGAAATTATTGGAAGATTGAATATAAATATATACAAACTCGTAACAATATTTTCATGGCAAAAAGGCGGATGCCGCTTCTCGATACCCATGCCATACTCCTGGAAACAGAATTCAAAAAAATCCAGTGTACCATATTTGTTCATAATTTCTTATTATGTATGTTAACACAGAGAGGAGGAAACAAAAAACTCGCTTTACTCACTTTAATTTAATATACAGTTTAGTATCAATGAAAACTTTGTGAACAGAACAAAATGATGTAAATATTTTTATCACATTTTGTACATTGCATGTCCTTTCTTTTAATTATTAAAATTTTCATTTATCACCTTGATAAGTATATATTTACAAAACCTGTATTTGCTAAAAATAATTTAATATACACATTTTTACTAAAGCAGAAGAGTTCTGAGACTGATCCTCCACAATTGAGGTAAGTGAGAACGCTGGATATGGATAAGTTCCGCCCCGCTTTTCAGCTCACTGTCAACACCTTTGTCCAGTTTTACTATAAATGCGGTTACTACATGGTATGCTTCTCCCTGCATTTCGGCAAATTTCAATGACGAACTCTTTAGAGGAGCAGTATTTAGCTATGAGAAAGTTTCGCCTCGGCAGAAATTCGCTATTTCGTATTTTTAGAAAATTTCCAGAGTATGCCTATGGGGCTCTCTCGAGTGTTACGTGCAGGAAACATGCTGCTGAACATACCAGTTGGTCCACTTGATCTATACCATCTATTTATAAGTGCTTTCGTGCTCTTTAATAGTTTGAGACCAGGATGTCAGATGATTCCGTAACCAATTTTTCGATCATTCTTTCTTTGAGTCGTTAATGCTTTCGTCTAATGTGCCTCATGTGGTAGACACGATTTGAAGACAGCTTGCCGCATAATTGGCATTTAAAATGCCGCTTGTACGGCAGATGTGTCAGTTTGTGGTGCTGTAAATACCTAGTTATCCTTGAGCTTACTATGACATTGCATTGCCTGCATTTCATCTTATCTACATCTACATGCTCCATATTCAGACTCTCCCGTTGATCGAATTCATGCACATCCCTGAGATGCTTGTGCCATTTACAGGAATTTGGATACTCTATGCCACAAAATGGACACAGGAGAATAGGATTGGCTTGAGAGGGACAAACTAGATATTTTCTGTGAATTCTATCAAAATGCGTCTTGTGGGCTCCACCAGTTGAAAAATATTGGTTGCATAATTTACATTTATTACGAAACTTGTGTGGCAGATGCGTTATTCTGTGGCCTTGCATTAAATGTAGATTGTTCATAATTAGCATATTGCACTGCCTGCACTTCCACATTTTCTCATCAACAAACTCCATGTTGAGATTATGTTTATTTCTGAAATCATGAACGCCATTGATGTGTACGCGCCATTCAGAAATATTGAGAAATTCCTTGCAACAAAATGGACAGACGAAAATGGGTTTATCTGCAGCATCACTTTTTTCTATTTTTCCGTAGAAATTATGTTTCTTTCGTAAATGTTTTGTCAGCGTATCCACATGTTTAAAATGCTCTAGGCACAATTTGCACTTCAAATACCGATTGTATGGAAGATGGCTTATTCTGTGTTGCTGTAAATTCGTAAGCGTTTTGCTGGTTAATTGAGAATTGCAGTCTTTACATTGCGCCCTCGAATCACTGACGAAGTCCATGTGTAGATTTTCTCGCTTAATAAACTCATGAACGACATTGAGATGTTGTCGCCACTCGAAGGGATTTGCGAATTCTAAGCCACAATATGGGCACAACATAATTATATTGGTATCCGATTTACCCTTTTGATCCGCTTCCACATCCGAAAGAGTGCTATTTTGATATGTAGAGCCGCTGCTGGCTGGGCCACTATTTTCATCACATTTAACACTATTAAACTCTGTGTTACTGTTGCTTGCCTCCGCAGCTTCCTCTTTTAATAGAGACAAGATTTCATCAAAGGCATCTTCATCCTCCCAGATTCCTGATTCATTAATAAAATCGTCTTCACTGTTAATTTCCTTCTTTGGCATAAGCATGTATTGATTGCGGTTTAGTTCATCTCGGCAACGTGGTGGTTCATTGTGGCCATCGTGGTCCTCACTGTGAACTTCCTGCCTCGGTGCAAACTTATATGGGTAGCAGTTTACTTCAACCATCGGTTGGTGTTTCTTTGGAATACAATCATTATTCACCGCCAGATCTTCCTGGGAAACCAGTTCTTCATCGACCATCTCTTGTTTTATATGCAGGTCGCTTATTGGAATTTCCATTTTTTCGTTCTGAAAATTGCAGTATTAAAATTACACCTTCAAAGCTGTCTATTGTGTTGCCGACGCGTACCGACCCGATTTCACTTCGAAATGATTAAAACATGCGTAGAAATATAAAAATTGGGAATAGTGCTCTAGGGCGATAAGACGTTTTTGTGTGACTCTATTTTGTGCACACTGAAAGACAATTCATTTATTTTGTATTGAAAAATGAGTGTCTTACGCTCTCGGCCAGCGAAACTCTCGTGCGCGGGCGTTCGGCCCATTCGGCCGCTGAGCTTGAGCAACCAAGGGGAAGTCGCTCTCAACCAAATAAGCAATCTGCCAGCATAGACATGCCAACCCCTCTCTCCAACAATAGCAACCAACAGGTATACTTGATGTTATACCGCTGAGTGCGGAACTTCCAACAACAAGTTCCGTATGTCTGAATAATTTAACACCAAATACCGCCTTTACTGGCCCCATTACCATTCCCAACAGTGTGATTACCACCAAATAGTCTATATTAGAGTATAGAATATTCGATTACCACTATTGCTTCGACGAACAATGCAGCGACAACAACATCTACCTCGTCTAACTAGATGAGAAAGTCAATAAGCACACGCAATACCATAGAATAGTAGCAGATACCATACAGACGGGATTCTTAAACGTCTCTCTTTTTGCACACACTTACATGTGCAAAACTGTTCTGGTTAACCAATCCTATCCATATAGGCAACTAGAGACAGATTTATTCTCTGTGTTTTCTGGTAGTAGCTATTCTATGGTAATACCAAAGAAGTTTTGAGCACAAAAGTAAAAGCTCAAGTGAAAAAATAGCTCAATCGTTAACTCGGAAAAAAAATTCCAAAAAGCTAGACCCAGCAGGAACTAAAAGAAAAGATAGACCCAGCCAGAACCAAAAGAAAAGATAGACCCAGAAAGAACCAAAGGAAAAGGTAGACCCAGCAGGAACCAAAACATTTAAATTAGGAAATCAAAAGAAATCACCGACTAACAGAATTCAAAACACTCCGAAGCGCTCTAGATCGAGTCCAGACTGGGCACAACAAAGTAAATCAAAACAATATATTAGCTGGATCTACATTTAAATTCAGACAGATTTTCTATCTTAGCCGAAAATGGAAATGACTGTAGTAGCCTGCACACTGAAGAGCCTACAGTTCCAAAACCAACTCCAATCTATGTCTCCTGAGCAAAATATGCTACAAGATTTGATTAAAGCTCAAAATTAAATGATCCAAACTCCTGTAAATAGAAAATGAGTTTGATAAAAATTTGCTTATGGAATGCAAACCGTGTTAACCAGCAAGCCCTTAACAAGTTTCAGCATGACCACGAAATTGATGTTTTGCTTTAGTCCGAAATACATCTCTTAAATACAACGTTCATCTCCCAGGCTTCAAATTTTATAGCACTAATCATCCTGATGGTAAGGCACATAGTGGTACGGCTATACTAATTAGAAATCGGCTTAAACATCTTCTAATGCAATCGCATTTAATGCAATGGAGTAGCGAATTAGGAGAAGTGGGAACAGCCACTTCTCCAATTTAGTTTTCTGCTTCCAAATAATACATTTATATAATGTCTAATTGTGACAGCTTTGAAAGCGTGTTTGAAGGCTGCTGGCAGTATAAATTATGAAGGGCAAAGTGATATTTAATACGAACGAATATCCAAATATCCCAGTAATGAGAAATTCGGCGGAGGAGGACCCCTTTATATGCCCATGGATGTACCCATAAATAGACAAAGCCATAAGCACAGATGAAATTAGAAGGATTTGAAGAAGGCCTTTAACTGGATACACATTAGGGACTCAACATTTCCTTTGCAACCTGGGAGGTGTTCATCTGAGTTCGGTACTGGGTGCTCTCTGTAGTTGAAATGCTCAAATTATATTTCTACCTGGATCAGTCAAGATACATATTATTAGGTATAGGAATATTGCTTTTGAAAATATTTATTGCATAATTAAACTGGTTTAAATATACAAAATTGGATCCGTGCTATAATCTATTGTATTATTTAGTAATGTTGGTAAAGACCAGAATCAATCACGCGCCCGATAAGTCGATTCAATAGTTCCCTGTACAACCAGTTAAGAAAACGGAGAAGTACAGATCCTCAGACAATCGAAACAGTTTCCGAAAGAAATAATTCTGTCGTTCCTTAATGATCGACCAAGTGGATGTTGATACAGGGTAAGCGTAATTTTGGTTGAGATCCATGCGACATTTAGCAACGTGAGGAAGATATGTTATTGGATAAAAAGCAGACTTATATCGGTCCCAAAACTCAGTGCCGCGGTAATGAGAAATCATGTTAATATCATCAACGGGCAACATAAATCTCTGGTCAGTTTTCAAAAGATCATCGAAGCTGGAAATCTGTTTTAACTGAGGAGGTGATGTAATCAGTTGTGCTAAATAAGCCGTGTATATTAACGAAGATCCCCGCGAGGAATAACAGATTGTAGGTGAACTTAATTCTGGTCTTAGTTTTCTTCGGCATAGCAAATGCTTGGCCCAATGTGCCTCTAATGGATGTGTCATTGAACAATACCTTGAATAGTTTACATTTTAAAACTGTCGTTATTGTCATTACTGTTGGTGGTTTGTAAAATTAGAAGAAAGGATATCAAGCAACTTTCCAGCAGAATCGTAGACAAAGTTCAATTCTAAATACCGAAATCAATAAACTGCTGTTGGGAACTGTCTTTTCAACCGGAAGTATCGTCAAAAAGTTAATTATTTCAACGGGGTAGCTGTACTCATGTACATATATTGAGATCCTGCTGTGGTGAAGAGAGGCTACCCGAAATGTCGATAGTGTCATTACGTGCATATAAGAGGATGTCATGATTAAGCAGCACAAGACCTGTAGTCAAATTAAAGGGGAACTTGAAAGTGTAGTTGTAATGCATGGCAAATGTGCGAATAAACTTTATTGCTTATTTGCTGCCGTCCCGATGCATCCGTATACAACAGAGTATGGGGCATATTTTGATCACTAAGTGTGATTAACTCCTTTCCCCTCAGATTATTTAGGCGATACGGAAAGATCATCTCGTTCCCTGATAGAGCACGAGTTTCCAACTGAAATTCTGGAAATTGCGTGTAACTATGAAACAGACGCGATTGGTGTAAATCTCGATGAAGTAAATTCACCTTGAGTAGTTTCAGTAACTCACACTGTACAAACAAGTTGATGAGGTCATCATCATTGCTCTCGAAAAGGTCCTCATTGATTATGATAATGATTCTTGTATTGCGGATATGCTGCAGATTGACAGCCAACTTTTCCAGGAAGTCTTTGTCAATTATGTATTTATTATACCCTTCAAATAAATGGTCTCCTTAGCGTCATAGGCCACGAACGGTATTTTGAAGTGGAGGTGCATATTGTCAGAGGGCGCTCAGAATAAACCTTTTCCAGTATACCATAATATTCAAAGTGTGGCACTTCCGTTTCCCCAGCAACGTTTCCCAATAAGTGGACGATTATTAAAAGCAGAAGATTTTTCCAAAGCACTTTAATTTTTAAACCTTTCAACGTTGTGTGCTCCAAACTGATTTTATCCTAAAAGATTGTTCTACTATGGTGTCAGTTTGAAAAGTCTGTAATTTCTTAGGTAAATTCCAATCCTGGACTAAGGATCGATTTCCAATATTTATGAACTAACGATCGATTTTGGTTTTGAAGTCCCCAGTGAGTAATTTGTAAACTTATGGCTGAATTCGTTCTGACGTTTACACAGGATGCTATGAGTCAAACAGTGCAATTATAGTGTGTCAAGATAACAATCTGAATTTTTTATTGCCAGGTAATATTCATTAATTTTATCTTTTAGGGACTAAAACTGTTTGCCTTCTACACAGGGGACTTGGTACGAAACTAAAAAATTATATTAAAAAAACCATAAAGTATTAGTTCGACTATGTACAGTAAAATCAGTTATCAATCGATATACTCGTACATGTATATAAATCAAACGAGTGCTTTAAATATTGGTCACCTACATCTCAAAAAATTTTAGTTAAAATGGGAATAAAGATGATATTTATCACATATATGAGTTGTATAGATTTTCTGGGCAGTTCGCACTATTAAGCGCACTCTTCGCACACCCCCATTTTCCTGAAGAGCAAAGTTAAAAACAGATTTAGATAAAAATATTTTCTTTTAAGAAAAACAGTCAAATCATTCACTAAAGAAAATCCAGTTCTACAACACTATATGGATAAATCTATATGTATGGATTATCAATTTGGGGTAATGCGAGCAAATCCAACATAAGCATCACGACACGAATACAATACAAAATATTTTGTCCAAACAACAGAGCTGTGTGTAAATCGCCAATTATATTGTCCATAGAGATGTCAACATCAATGCTGAGTACGAAGTTATGCGGTCCTGTAGTATGAAACACACACAACGACTGGCAGCACACTCAAATCCAGAGATGAGGCAGCTACCATTGAAAATGCGCAACGGAGACGACTAAAACGCCTTCAACAAACATACTTAGTAAGCCGAACTTTTTCACTTTGGAATCATCACACTCATTCAGTGGGGCAATTAACTTGTCCATTTGAAAGGGGGAAATAAAAAACAAAATAATCCATTCTTCTAAAAAGTTGATCTCAAGATTGAAAAGAGCTATTGAAAATTATTTTATATACTCGTATAGCCCAGTTCTGTGCATGGATCGGTAAAAATTGGACCACCGAACCCCCAATTTCTATAAGCCTATTTTGTTGAAAAGAACACTTCTTAAAAATTCTGGGATCAGGAGTGCTTTCCTATTACCTGGAGGCAGCAATCTACCAATGCCTGGATTCAGGTTTTCCGAAGTAGTAAATTTACATATACATTTAAGTCTGATATAATTATTGGAAAGGGGATTAAAAACGAATATCATCTGTTAAATATATACTCGTATGGTAGTTTGTCTTTAACAGTCGGTGTGACAGACTATAGACATTCCTTATTTGTTCTGTGGAACCACCAGATCATTCCAACATACTATTTTGCAATATTGCTAACCGACGGGTACATTAAAACATAATCTTTTAAATGTCTTCAGTGAGAGAAAGGGAGACAACACCCAACTATATAATGAATATTGTTACAAAATTGCCCCCCTGACAATTTATTCCAACTCGTTCATTTGAATGACATCGACGATGACTTGCCAGTGATGAGTGAAGTGACGGGAAATTTGTCTCGTTACGTCGGTCAGGGCAACAATGCATATCCACTGCGCACCGTGTATTCATGGGTACGGAATGCGTTCTTTGCCTTCTCGTTTGGTGCCGATTCCGATTTCGATTATGAATGCCGGAGTTTCAAACAGGGTTACAAGATGAGCAAGTGTCAATAATTTGGAAAAATTAAAGTAACAGCTGAAAAATTTATTGTCGATCGTGCCGACGCTAAAAAAAACACTATACTTTTATGTGACTCTCACACAACTTTTATTAGAGTCATGAGCAATGTTCCCACTAATTTTTTCGTTGGCTACGCGGAAAAAAAGGATATGGGAAAAAATTTTCAAAGTATATGTAAAAGTGTGCAAGTGAAGTGGGGTTTCCAGTGCCTGTTTGCATTTTTGTCATTTTTAGAAGCAATTCTTTTATAAGTTGATATAAAAAAATGGTGAACAAGCCCATTGTGCGTAGAATACCATAACGGCTGCGCAATTTGGAGGGAACTTTGAACACAAGCAGCACCCATATCCGAAGTGGACCCCACACAACATGTGAAGTCCAGGAAATTTAATAGGAATATTGTAGTGGCACATGGACTTCGTCTGAATTAAACGGGAGTAAATTCGAGGAAATATGGGGGGTAGAACTATATAAAACTACTTGAAACTGCAAATATAGAAGCGCGATATTTTGAGGGCGCAGCAAATGAGTTGTGTGTTCCATCTCAGGAGGCTTTCAAATAACCACTGTAAAAGTGTTTTTAATTACGCATTTGGATATTTTTTAAAGATATCAGAATGTTTCAGAAATTGGGTGCTTCAGTTACTACTGTCTGCATTCAGACACATATCGAAATGCACCTTCTACCTGTCCATTTGCGCCTTGCTTAAATATTTTTTTATTTATTTGTTAATGTTGTGGGTTTTCGTAATAATCCAATTCATAATTTTGTACATATGGCTTTCTTTAATCTAGTAGGTGGAAATCTTCTGAAAGGCACTGGCCGCAATGCGGTACCAGTAGTCTT
Organism: Clusia tigrina; assembly: GCA_920105625.2. Taxonomy (NCBI): domain Eukaryota; kingdom Metazoa; phylum Arthropoda; class Insecta; order Diptera; family Clusiidae; genus Clusia; species Clusia tigrina. The sequence continues at coordinate 395,095,605 of OV050030.1, forward strand.
TGATTCCTACCCACTAATAACTACCTCCATCGTTGCCTCCTCCTACAGGGCCACGGCAAGGTATTACTTCACGGGGGATAGTATAGTCAGCGGACTTCTTCTAGTTTTTTTCAGATGAGCGTGTTCCGACTTCAATGTGACGGATGTCTTTCATGATGACAGCAGAAGTATCACACACCGCATCCCATTTGTCCGGACTCTTAAGCATATGCTGTACTACGTCTGTCTGCAAATGGAACTGCTGTCGAAGCATGAAGGAATTCAGGAGAAGTGGCGTGTTGTGTTAATTCACCTCACCATGTGATCTGCTTTTTCATTGCTGTATATTAGGACGTGTCCCTTCAACGTAGTCTGACCGCGGCCCCAATTCAGTTGCAGTTGCATTAAAATCAGCAGCAGCAACCACATAATTCCTTCCGCCTCAAACTCATCCGTATTTATAGTTAGAATCATGGTTCATTCAACAGTTTCCCTGTTGTAGACGTCATACCTCCTGACTTCACTGAGTTGGATTGGCCTGGCTCCACCCACCCATAGTGCAGGTGATATGCTGTTTTCGATCCAGACTCCTCGATGCCTGCCGCAATTCATGTCACTGACCACAGCGGCGCCGACCTTATGCTCTCTCACCGTCTGTTACAGAGGTTCCTGTGCCGCTGCGCAGTGGACAAGTATAAGATGTAGTAACTTTATTTCTTTCATTTCGACTCCATTACGGCTATCTTCGACATTGGGACAAAGAACACACTTTCCTCCCATATAGTATATGGGTCACAACCTATTTAACATAGCCTCAACTAAACTATGTAAATGTGTACCATACTAATCTGCATGGAAACAAGCAAATATCACTGAAGCCGGGTTAGACCGATTTCAATAGAGCTTTTCACGTAAAATTTCGTCGACATATCATAGATAAGGAGGGGCTTAGTGTTTATAGGTGTAAGCTGTACTGGTATCAGTGATAAAACGGACTCATACTAGCAACGTTCCTCTGATCTTCACTGCCATTTATCACCAACTACCATTTATCATCAACCGTACATTTCGTCTCATTTGGTTTAGACCAGTCCTGCGTGACCCAAATGGATGTTATCACCAAGTTTTGTCAATATATGATCAATTGGACCGAATTGATTTAAAATCATTTGTCAGCAGTTGCATTTGTATATGGGAGAAGGGCGTGACCTTTCTCAAAGCTATCTCGTTCTTCCTAGGTCACACTTTTGAAGTGCTTCATTACGATTTGTGGAAATAGTAGTCCACAGGCAGACAGAACAATCTCAGATATTGATATTGATCATGTGCATACTTACCAGGCCTCCTTGCCAACCTGAGTATGCTCTTATTCCTCCTTTTAAGGGTAAAGGGTATAAATATGGGCTGCAACTCTAGTGCAATTTCAGTAATTCAAACAATTTCTCAATTCAAGATCTTATAAGATTAATCACCGACATTTTACATGATGGATCAGAGCTTCACTATTGAACATCATCCAAACTCTTTTACCACGTCTACCACGTCTATTAGTAACTTGTATGCACCAAAACAATATTTTTAAACCAAATCAGACATAGCGGTGCATAATTGGGGTATAAAACAGTTGGAGCCAGCGCAAAATACATCAAGTCTACAAATGAGGAAGAGTCGATTGTGGCGCTTGGGTTCAGTACTTGGAAATTGATCACTATCACAGACATAATTCTGCAGTTCAATGAAATGTGTTCCTGTTCAATAAACGAAAGGTCACCTGAAAACGAATGAGGCTCCCGTTAACAAAAATCTGAAAATGAATCGGATACATTCTTCTTCCATAGCTGGAGATACAATACGGAGGAAACCGCTAACCAAAGATATCAGCATTATAGACCAGAATCAAATAGATCAGACATGCAGTGAATTCTAGAGCACGAAAAAGCATGATGCCTAACAAGATTCCCATCACCCACATGGAGACACATGACTTGATAAGATTTTCCTAACAATTTCAAATTGAAACTAGGAGAATATAATTTTGAAGATGATAACATGCACATGTGTACCTAGATCTGGAATATAATGACTTCCGGGAAGTAACTCAGGACCCCAAAATAACCAAAAGTACATTCGAGCTTCGTGTTATTATGAAAATATTTCCCAAATCATTGTGAAAAAAACTGGACTTTTCACTCACTGAGTTACTCGTAGTCCATCGTGAAATGTTTTAGTCACTTCGGAATATCAAATACTCTATAATTATAGAGTATTTGGGCAAAGTAAGTCGATATTAGTCTCCTCTTCTATTCTAGTAATGGCACACAACCTCGTTCGAACTGTTGTATGGGAGAACACATGAGTCCCAAGCTTGGAAAAGTTGAGCGATATCACCACTTCTATGGCAATGTGTTAATTACAAAAAAATATAAATTACAAATTGTTTGAGAATCTTATACTAGGCTTGTCTGGGAATAAGGAGCATACATACAGAATACTTATAAACCTTTCAGAATTGAGGTAGGTCACATTCATTCACAGACTTATTCAGTTGAGTCTACAAGGGGCTTAGGTGACAAAACATTTCTTTCTAAGTGATCCGAGACTCTCTGCTTAAAGCCCGACAAACCGAGTACTCTTCGTTTGGCACGTTTTCCTTGACACTTCGAGAGAAACTTAAAAATTAAATTACACTTTATGGAGAGGCCTTAAATGAAATTTCTCTGGCATTGGCATTGCTATTTATCACGAGTCGTGAGTTTGAAGCTCTCGAAATGTGTTGTTTCGTTAAAAGTAGTGTAAATAATAATTTAAATTTCATTTGCACAGCGGCGTTCAATTTTCGAGGAATAACAAAACTTTACAAAACTGCATTCTGCTGGGCTAGGATTACGGGCCATGGACACGTTCGTGATACCAGCAAATTATTTGTTTCGTTGTGTTTGCCAATGTCACAATGTTTTCGGTTTCACCGCTCTTATTGATGTTTAAAATATTATTATTCGCAGACTGTATTTATACAAATGTGGTGTTATTGATTCAAATTGCAGTTATTTCCTATATTCTTATACTATATACGAGTATCTGGCTGGGATAGAGACCAGTTACGAGGCTTTTGGGAGAAGTAGCAAACCAAGTATTTACATGAGAAAATATATGAAGACAAAGTTCCAAATCCAATCGAAGTGATTGATTTTTCTTTTAAATCTAAAAATCGACTGAAGCTAGCATATATGGACTACGATGAACATTATGATGAGGGAAATTTTCTCAGATCGCTTTCCATAACTTGTTAAGTAAAAACATCGTCTTCTAAAACCTGCTCTTAAAATGAAATTATTATACATAAATTCATGTCCCTTGAAAACGAAAAATAAGCAAATTTACTATCAATAAAAATCAGATACAATTGACATCAGCTTTATTCACTCACGCTGATTTTATCAATGGCATCAATCGGTAGCTTGATCCTGGACCTTTCATTTTGAATAAACAAATTTGTTTATGAATGGTGCCATAATTTGTATTGCGCTTGTTTATTTTTGTTTACTATTTAAACAAGTTGCACGAATCATGGAACCTCCGATACAGAATCTGCATATAAAACAGGAGAGAGTCCCAGTGAGGAAATCTGCTCACCTAGAATCCTTCCAGCGAAGATTTATTGTATTACAGAACTTCTGGAGCAGAATGTTGCAGGCGATTCTAACACAGAATTAAATGCACCAAAATCGAAAGTTTCCAATGAAAATGACATCCAAAATTCATCAGACTACGAACAACATGCACAAAATTAGTATGATAATTTGTTCACAATTAAAGAGGAGTTTGATGAAACCAAATTTAGTGATAATGAATTCATCGATAACGACCTGGACGATGAGAGACTATGGAGCCGTGACTCTAGCGGGGAAAATAAGACTACGGCAATACACAACAAAAACACAGAAGGTCAACGAGTTCTTGCAATAAGCAGCAAAACTTTGTTGTGCCCATTTTGTGACATTGACTATCCCAATTCTTCAGATTGGCGTGACCATGTGAATGGTGTATACCAGTTTTATAAACGTGAGGACCTGCACGAGGAGTATATTGACAATAAAAAGGCGAAATTTAAAAAGTGTGGAATACGCATACGCATGGAAGGTTTACAGAAGCACGTAATTAGGCACCTGCGGTACAAGCTGTACGTGAAATGCAAATTATGCGGCCTGACTTCTGCACTGTGCGCATCCCAACCGAAGCATTTTACAAGTATCCATGGTCACCTTGCCAAAAGTAAGCTTAGGAGGATTTATCCAGGACGTTTTGTGTGTCCAATCAATAACTCTTCTGTGTCCATTGTTTGGCATCGAATTTTCGAGTGCCTCTGATTGGCGGAACTACATCAATTCAATCCATGAACTCAATAGTCGCAAAAATCTGAACATGGAGGACATTAGTGAGAGTAAAGCCAGATGTAGACAATGCAAAGTTGTATTGGTTAAAAAGTTGCAGATTTTACAATGGTACAGAATCAGGCATTTACGATTCAAACTCTATTTTGAAGTTGTACGACACACAATTCGCTACTAGTAGAGGGAGGATATGTGAAGCATATCGAAGTTATGCATGCCAGCCCACATGACAGGGGCATTGGCGGTTCTCCATTCCTATAAATGGCACAAGCATACTCAGTGGCATCATGTATTGAAAAGTATGACTAAATGTGGAAGATTCAGATCAGTGGTTTGGCACTGAAATACAAATTGGCACAGACACCATGCATCCACATTTATTTATCGTGAATAATAAGTCATCAAAGAAAGGGGGTTTAAAAGCATGAAAGAAGTGCGAACTGAGTTCTGGGGTGTAGTCTCCAGTTCCACCATAAAGTATTTAAAAAAAAAACAAAAATTATAAGACATCAAGTGTGGATATTCCTAGGCAAAACAATAACTATGAAATTATTGAAAGATTATACGAGTATATTGCAAACAGGCGGAAGCTGCTTCTGGATAACCATACCCCTGGAAACATAATACGATAAAATTCAGTGTACCAATAATTTATTTCTCCGTAATTTCTTATTAAGTAAGGAAATACAGAGAGGAGCAAACAAAAAAGTAGTTTACTCACTTTAGTTTAATATAAATTTTAATATCAATGAAAACTTTGTGAAGAGAACAAAATGATATAAATACTTTCGTCCTATTTCGAGCATTGCATGTCATTTCTTTTAATTATTACAATTTTCAGTTATCACGTTTATAAGTATATTTTTACAAAACCTGTACATTGCAATAAATAATATAATACACACATTTTTACTAAAGCAGTTCTGAGACTGATCTACAACAATTGGGGTAAGTGAAAAAGCTGGATATGGACAAGTTCCGCCCCGCTTTTCAACTCACTTTTAACACTTTTATCCAGTTTTATTATGAATGCGGTTACTATCGGGTTTTTCAATAAGAGCGCTACAAAAGTTTTTTTAAATAAAACAAAACCGGTTTTAGATATCAATGAAATTCTTTATTTCTGTGAAAGTACGTTCGATGCCAATATGTATAGAACTCGATTTCTTTTGCATGGCCACCACGGGCACGCTTGCAGAAGTCCAGACGCTGAACCCAATTTTCAACGGTTTTCAAGCATAAATCGGCCGATACTGATGCAATTTCACGTTCGATATTCGTACGAAGTTCATCAATCGTCGCTGGCTTGTTGGCATAGACCATAGACTTGACGTAGCCCCACAGGAAATAATCTAACGGCGTCAAATCGCACGACCGAGGCGGCCAATCGACTGGGCCATTTCGTGAGATAACACGTTCACCAAACTTGGTTTGCAGTAAATTGATTGTGGCATTCGCTGTGTGGCTTGTGGCGCCGTCCTGTTGGAACCACATGTCCTCCAAGTCCATATTATCCAATTGGGGCCAAAAATATTCGGTTATCATTGAACGGTAGCGATTCGCATTCACAGTAATGTGCCGGTCTTGATCATCACGGAAGAAGCACGGCCCAATGACGTCGCCGGCCCATAAACCGCACCAAACCGTAATTTTTTCGGGATGCAATGATGACTCATGGAGTACACATATTTTGCTTATTGACGAAGCCATTCAGCCAGAAATGAGCCTCATCATAAATTGGACGTAGCGCTCTTAAAGTTGAGGCGACTGACTCCGAATTTCGGTAGTAAATTTTAATAATTTCGACTCGTTGTTGGCTCGTATAACTTTGCATGATGAAATGGCAAACCTTACTGAAGAGAAATGTCAAAGGAGCGGGAAAAAATATGGCGTCGTTTGCTGTCACTATCAATTTACTTTTGTAGCGTTTCTTTTGAAAAACCCTTTACTTGGTATGCATCTCGCTGCATTTCGGCAGATTTCAATGGCGAAACCTTTAGAACTGCTGTATTTAGGTATGACAAAGTTTTCGCCACGGCAGAAGTTCGTCGTATTGCTAAGTAGATTATCGTATTTATCGAAAATTTTCAGAGTTTGCCTATGAGGCCCTCTCGAGTGTTACGTGCAGGAAACATGCTGCTGAACATACCAGTTGGTCCACTTGATCTATACCATCTCTTTATAAGTACCTTCGTGCTTGTTAACAGTTTGAGACTAGGATGTCAGATGATTCCGCAACCATTTTTTCGATAATTCTTTCTTTGAGTCGCTAACTGATGCTTTTGTCTAATGTGCCTCATGTGGTAGATACGATTTAAAGAAAGCTTACCACATAATTGGCATTTAACAACCCGCTTGTACGGCAGATGTGTCAGTTTGTGCTGTAAATACCTAGTTATCCTAAAGCTTACTATGACATTGCATTGCCTGCATTTCATCTTAGCTGCATCCGCATACTCCATATTCGTATTCTCCCGTTTATCGAGCTCATGCACATCCTTGAGATGCTTATGCAATTTACAGGAATTTGGAAACTCTATGCCACAAAATGGACACAGGAGAATAGGATCGGATTGAGAGGGACAAACGAGATATTTTCTGTGAAATCTATCAAAATGCGTCTTGTGGGCTCCACCAGTTGAAAAATATTGGTTGCATAATTTACATTTATTACGAAATTTGTGTGGCAGATGCGTTATTCTGTGGAGTTGCATATAATGTAGATTGTTCATAATTAGCATATTGCACTGCTTGCACTTCCACATCTTCTCATCAACAAACTCCATGTTGAGATTATGTTTATTTTTGAAATCATGAACGCGATTGATGTGTACGCGCCATTCAGAAATATTGAGAAATTCCTTGCAATAAAATGGACAGACGAAAATGGGTTTATCTGCAGCATCACTTTTTTCTATTTTTCCGTAGAAATTATGTTTCTTTCGTAAATGTTTTGTCAGCGTATCCACATGTTTAAAATGCTCTAGGCACAATTTGCACTTCAAATACCGATTGTATGGAAGATGTTTTATCCTGTGGTGCTGTAAATTCGTAAGGGTTTTGCTGGCTATTTGAGTATTGCAGTCTTTACATTGCGCCCTCGAATCACTGATGAAGTCCATGTGTAGATTTTCTCGCTTAGTAACATCATGAACAACATTGAGATGTTGCCGCCACTCGAAGGGATTTGGGAATTCTGAGCCACAATATGGGCACAACATAATTATATTGGTTTCCGATTTATACTTTTGATCCGCTTCCACATCCTTCTGTTCCGAAAGAGCTCTATTTTGATATGTAGAGCCGCTGCTGATTGAGCCACAATCCTCATCACATGTAACACTATTAAACTCTGTGTTACTGTTGCTTTCCGCCGCAGCTTCCTCTCTTAATAGAAACAAGATTTCATCAAATGCATCTTCCCAGATTCCTGATTCATTAATAAAATCGTCTTCACTGTTAATTTCCTTCTTTGGCATAAGCATGTATTGATTGCGGTTTACTTCATCTCGGCAACGTGGTGGTACATTGTGACCATCGTAGTCCTCACTGTGAACTTCCTGCCTCGGTGTAAACTTATATGGGTAGCAGTTTACTTCAACCATCGGTTGGTGCTTCTTCGGAATACAATAAATCTTCACCGCCAGATCTTCCGGGGAAGACAGTTCTTCATCGACCATCTCTTGTTTTATATGCAGGTCGCTTATTGGAATTTCCATTTTTTCGTTCTGAAAATTGCAGGATTAAAATTACACCGTCAATGCTGTCTATTGTGTTGCCGACGCGTACCGACCCGATTTCACTTCGAAATGATTAAAACATGCGTAGAAATATAAAAATTGGGAATAGTGCTCTAGGGCGATAAGACGTTTTTGTGTGACTCTATTTTGTGCACACTGAAAGACAATTCATTTATTTTGTATTGAAAAATGAGTGTCTTACGCTCTCGGCCAGCGAAACTCTCGTGGGCGGGCGTTCGGCCCATTCGGCCGCTGAGCTTGCGCAACCAAGGGGAAGTCGCTCTCAACCAAATAAGCAATCTGCCAGCATAGACATGCCAACCCCTCTCTCCAACAACAGCAACCAACAGGTATACTTGATGTTATACCGCTGACTGCGGAACTACCAACAACAAGTTCCGTATGTCTGAATACTTTAACACCAAAAACCGCCTTTACTGGCCCCATTACCATTCCAAACAGTGTGATTACCACCAAATTGTCTATATTAGAGTATAGAATATTCGATTACCACTATTGCTTCGACGAACAATGCAGCGACAACAACATCTACCTCGTCTAACTAGATGAGAAAGTCAATAAGCACAAACAATACCATAGAGCAGTAGCAGAGACCATAGAGACGCGATTTTTCACTTCTACATGTACAAATCTGTAGTAGTCTGGCTGCTTTTCTTCAGAATTCTGGTTAACCAATGATAAATAAACCAACCCAGACTAGCAACGAATGATAAGCAGAGACAGTTCTTTTTAACCGACCGAAAATTTGACGTTCTCTGTTCTCTATGGCAAAATACTAACGAAGTTGTGAGCACAACTAATTGCTCACACAAAAATTAGAAAATTGCTCAATCGGCAACTCAGAAAAAATCTTCAGAAAAGCTAGACCCAGCAGGAACCAAAGGAAAAGATAGACCCAGCAGGAACCAAAGGAAAGGTTAGACAAAGCAGGAACCAAAACATTTAAATTAGGAAACGAAAATAAATCACCGACTAAACCGAAACGGGCTGGATCGAGGCCAACCCGGGCACAACAAAATATACCAACACTATATATTTGCTGGATCCACCTTTAAATTCAAACAGATTTTCTATCTTAGCTGAAAATGGAAATGACTGTAATATCCTCTACACTGAACAGCCTACAGTTCCAAAACCAAATCCAATCTATGTCTCCAGAGCAAAATATGCTACAAGATTTCATTAAAGCTCAAAATCAAATGATCCAAAATCTTGTCAATAAAAAATGACTTTGTTAAAAATATGCTTATGGAATGAAAACGGTGTTAACCAGCAAGCCCTTAACAAGTTTCTGCATGACCACGAAATTGATGTTATGCTTTTGTCCGAAACACATCTCACAAACAAATATAGCTTTCATTTCCAAGGGTTGGCACATGGCGGTACGGCTATACTAATCAGAAATCGGCTTACGCATCATCTTATGCAATCGCATTCGATACTATGGATGCAAGTGTGGCGGATGGTTGCGAAAGGCAAGTGAAATAAATACTCAAGACGATGATCGTTTGGTGGTTTGTTCAAGACTGCTTCTTAGCAGGTTTATTTTATGTATTTATAATAATGCTTGCTTATATTACAGTGATGGTTACTATTACAGTGTGTATAGTATAAGAGTTATTAATATAGTTATATTATGATTAGAGTAAGTAAGCTAGGTATAGGTACAATAAGTAAGATATAATAAGTAGGATATGAGTAAGTAGTCTAGTTATAAGTAAGTATATAATAAGATAAGAGAATAGGATAATGGGTGATGAGTTGGCACTACACCTCCCTTCCTTAGGAAAAAAAACAAAAAAAAAAAAAAAATTTTTCAAACCCAAATCAGTTGATCAGTCTGTTTGGTCCTTAAACTTTTCTTTTTTTTTTTTTTTTTTTTTTTTTTAATTCTAGTATTTCTTAAGTTTTTGTTTAATAATGTTTAGGTATTGCAATGTTATTTTAAAATTTTTTAATTTTCAACCATCATAAATATTATTAAATTTATCATATGGTTCTTTTTTTATCAATACCTTGTCATTGATTTTCAGATTTAACGGCTTAGACAAAGTATCATACAATTTTTTGTTTCTTTGTTTATTTTTTTCTATGAGATCTTTTGTCATTATGTGAGATTTTTGTAAACGATATTTCATTTCCTTTGCATAATTATCCGTGTTGTAAATGGGATCAATTTTTTCTAGCTGTAATTCGTTTGTCATAGTTGCCCTTCTTCCAAAAACTAACTCAAATGGTGTATATTTGTTGTCAAACACTGAACTCGACGTTGAGTTATGAAAAAATGTAAAATACTTTAAATAAGTGTCCCAGTCTGAAATGGTTTCTTTAATATATGATCTTATATATTCGTTAAAAACACGATGATTTCGCTCGATAGTTCCTAACGTTTGGTGGTGATATGCCGTTGAAAAATTAATTTGTATTTTTAAAAATTTACACAGTTCGCAGAAAATTTCGTTTTTAAATTCTGTACCTAAATCTGAAACAATGACATTCATCCTTCCATAGATCAGAATAAAGTTTTCAAAGATTGCTGTGCAACTGTTGTGGCTTTCTTATCAGGTAAAGCAATAGTGACCAAATATTTTGTAAAATCGCACATTAAAGTTAGTGCATACTTATTTTCGTATTTAGATGTTGGCAATGGGCCAATTGTGTCTAATATTACTACATCAAAAGGTTTTATGGGTGTTGGTGTTAATATAAGTTCTTCCTTAGTTCCCGGTTTTACCTTATTTAAATTACATTCTCCGCAATTTCTCACAAATGAGGCGATGTCCCTAGTCATTCCTTTCCAATAATATTTTGCTTTTAGTTTTGCATACAATCGTTTACGTCCACAGTGACCGCCTATGATTGGATCGTTATGATAGATTTCCAAAAGTTGTCTTTTTCTATTTTCATCGAATACCTTTTCTATTGGTTCAACTAACAAAATTTCAAATGTTTTTAATATTTTATTACCATGGTTTTTTAGTTCTTGAATGGTGTATAATGTAAAAAATTTATCGTTTTTTGCCCATTCTGCAATATAAATGTTATTATTGTTGGCTTCTCTTTGTAGCCGTAAAAGCATATCATCGAAATTCAATGTTTCATTAACAATATCAACATTTATAAAAAATTTAAGTTTAAACTTGTTAAAAATTCTTAATTGGATCTGAGTTATTTTCTCATTTTCGTAATATATTACCGATTTAATTTTTGCAACTTTCCGACTAAATTCTTGTGAAAATTTATCATAAATTTGTAATTTTAATGGGTTTTCAACTTTTCCTAATGGCTTTTCATTGCTGTCGTTTCGCTTAGACATCGCGCGAGTTGTCATAGCTAAAATATTTTTATTATCTGTATTTTTCAATTCGTCAATTGAAATACGAGATAAAGCATCTGCTCCGACATTATCTTTGCCTTTAATATATTCGATGGAAAAGTTGTATTCTGATAATTTTAGTCTTATTTTTGTTAATTTAGAAGACGGATCCTTCATATTAAATAAATACACTAACGGTCTATGATCTGATCTAACAATGAATTCGGTGCCGTAAATATATGGTCGAAATTGATTTATAGCAAAATATATTGCAAAAAGTTCTAATTCTATAATTGGTTTTTTCTGATCCGATGAACTAAAAGCTTTGGAAGCGTAATATATAGGTAAATCGTGTCCATTAAAGTTTTGACTAAGAATTGCTCCGCAAGCAATCTTTGATGCGTCAACTGTGATGAGAAATTGTTTTGAAAAATCTGGATATTGAAGAATTTTTGGAGAAATTAATTCCATTTTTAGTTTTTCAAAGGATAGTTGGCATTTTTCATCCCAAACAAAAGTAACCCTTTTCCTTGTAATATGATTAAGGGGTGCTGCAAGAGACGCGAAATTAGGAATGAATCTCCTGTAATAATTTGCAAAAGCAACGAAACGTTTGACAGAATCTTTGTCTGTGGGTACTGTATATTTTTGGACAGCCGAAATTTTGGCGTTATCGGGCAAAAGTCCATTTGAGGTACACCTATGACCCAAAAAGGTTACTTCTGATCTAAAAAAATTGCATTTATAAGGGTTAATTTTTAAATTAAATTTCTTTAATATGTTAAAAACATCGGTTAAATTTTTCAAGTGATGTTGTTTACTACAGCCAACTACAATGATATCATCTATGTATAAAAATGCTTTGTTAGGTTCTAAACCTGAAAATGCTATAGACATCATTCGAGAAAACGAATTTGGAGCCACATTTAACCCAAATGGCAAAACTTTCCAACGGAACGCACCTTGATCAGTATTAAAAGATGTTATATCTCTTGAATCAGCATGAAGTGGTATCTGATGAAAACCAGAAAATAAATCAATAATAGAAAAGTATTTAGCTCGACCCAAATTATCAAGTATGTCATCTATCCTTGGAAGAGGAAACTTGTCAGCAATTAACTTTTTATTGATAGCTCTGAAATCCACGCACATACGATATGATTTGCTTTCATTTGGACTCTTCTTTGGCACTAAAATTAAGGGACTGTTGTAATTCGAAATGCTGGGTTCAATTAAGTTATTATCGAGTAAACTCTGAACTTGCTTTTTTATTTCAGCTCTTTGCGTATACGGAAGACGGTAGTTTTTTATATAAACTGGCGCTGTATCATTGAGCCTTAACTTTTGTTCGTAAAAACTATTCATTGTCATTTTGTCGTCTTTTAACGTGAAAATATCCGCATATTTTTCGCATAAGGGCATTAAATCTTCCCTGATATAATCTGGCATTTTGTCATTTAAGATTGTTTTCAAATTTCGAACACGTTCGTTACAAAGAAAGCCTTCATTAATTGAATAAATATAAAAATCTGAAAGTTTTTCGGTTTTGACATCATAGTTATGAACAAGTTTCATTTCATCAGTCGTATTAAGAATACGTAGAAGAGGATTTTTAGAATTTACAATACATTTGCTGATAAAGATGCCCTCACATATTTCCTGACAATCGACAAAAACTGGTTCGGTTATGGTATCAACCTGAAATTCTCTAAATACTTCACATCTTGGTGGAAGAAAAAACGAATTTTTACCAATTCCATGAAAAACTGGAATAGTTAATTTTTTGTGTATATGATGAACATAAAACGAAACTGTCATTGTGTTGTAATCTATTTGGCACTTATTCGCTTTTAAAAAATCTTTCCCTAGTATTCCATCAGATGGAATATTAAAATTATCAGAAACAATGTGAAAAACTTGGGGTATTGAAACGTTAGAAACTAGTAATTTTGTGTCAATTGTACCCAGTGACTTTGTAGTATTTGTAGTTATACCAACTATATTAACAATGTTTTGTTCATTTATTTTTAAATTATCTTTCAAACAGGAAACTTTAAGAATGGATATATCTGCTTGAGAGTCAACTAAAAACGAATTTGTTTTATACGATGCTAGACAGTTTATCTTTATGAAATCTGAGTAGTTTAAATTTAAACTAAATACAGATTTAACAATAGTTTCATTGATTACATTTGGTTTTCTTCTGCCCTCAACATTTCCTGTTGAGGGGCTTCTGCGTTTAAAGTACACACAGAACTACCTTGACCACCAAAGTTGCCCTGTGATCCTTGGCCACGATTGGAGCTACTGTTGTATCTTCCACGATTATTATAACTACGTCCCTGAGAATTGTTTCGACCCCGAAAATTATTGTGACCACGGGAGTTATTGTTACCACGATAGTTATAATGTGAATTATTTCCGTAAGAATTATTGTAATTAGCCCTATTTGATCTCTGTCTGCTTCTATTAGAATGGTCGCGAAATGATCTACTACTATGCGTTGTTAAAACTTGAAAATCTTTGCCAAATGTCGTTTCTTCTACGAGCAATTTCGCAACTACATCCTTAGGTTCTTTGAAGACTGAAGATGCCAAAATTGCCTTCACCATGTCAGATTTAGCATTATTTCTACAAATATTTACTGTCTGCTCCATTGCCATTTCCTCAGCTTTTTCTTTAGTCATTCCCTCTATTACAAGTGAACGCTGTAAGGCATAAGCTAAATTTTCAACATTTTTTGAAAACTCTTCATAATTGTTGTTTTTAACGTGTAAGGCCGCGATTCTGCCGCTTACAACTTTTGAGCTGTCTGGTTTTATTCTATTTTTAAGAGTATTTTTAATTTGGTCTACGTTCGTTATCTGTTCTGGAAGAATCTCTCTCGCTTTTCCATCTAGTTTCGATTTTATAAAAGAAATGAAACAAGTATTTAGATTAGGTGGAATGAGCTCTTCAATTAAATTGATTTTATCCAGAAAAGAATTCAGAGTAAGGGGATTTCCATCGTAATTCTCCCTAATAATGTTGGAACACATTGAGATGAATTTAGTTTTTTCCTCAATTGTAGCCATTTCAAAATAATTTGTTGTATTAATATTTTGATTCTCCAAAATATTATTTGTAGTGTTAATTTTTCGATTCTCTAAAACAATAGTATTATCTACCGTATCTGTTTTAATATTGTCTTTTAATCTATTCTCATGGTCTTCAACTTCTCCTAATTCTGTTTCAGAACCTGAGTCTGTCATAACCTTATTCTGTACTAATTCAAACAAATTTACACCAAATGGCACTCTAACTTTGCATTCTAACTTACAAAACCATCTCACCAGTAATTCCCTGCAGTGTAATATTTTATTATGAATGTTTACTTTTAAATTATCAGGTAATTGTTCATTATAGGGTTTCGTATATAACAAAATGTCATTGTAATTATTGATTAATAAAATTGTATATTCCTCTATTTTCCCCGGAGCAGTGGAAATCCGACGATTTTGAAGTATCCTCTTCGTAATTTTGTAAAAATTTGATACTAATTTGTTAAACTGTATAATCTGAAAATCTGACATTTATTAAAATAATGCTTCAATAAGGAAATTTTGTACATTAATTTTTATTTCAATCTGTTATCAATACATTAATGAATTTCAATCTGCAAAATGTAAATTTTTACTTTTGGTGTTGATATTATTTACACAAGATTTTTTATTTTGTTTTTAATTTTTGTTTATCAAATTTGTGTTTTCATTTTATATTTTGTTATATTTTTATAATAATAAGATGTTTTTTTTTTTTAATTTTCCCAAAAATTAATGATTTAACAGTCATTATATAAATATAAAAGTCATTATAAAAATTGAAATCTTAATTTGTATGTTTTTTTTTTTATTTGTAAATTTAATTTTTAGTTAATTTCATTTCTTGTTTCCTATTAAGCTTCAACAAATGTTATTATTAAGATATTTTTTCCCATTTTCTTCTGTTTAACCACTTATTAATAATTTCTACAATACTACAAATGTGGTGTACTGTCAAATAAAATAGAATAAACTGGTGTGTTACCATTCTTGTTGTTCTTGGGTTGTTGTGTTTTGTTATATTCCTGTTGTATGCGCGCTGATATTGATGACGTTGCCATTACTTTGTTGCTGCTTACTCGTACGATCGCTGTCACTGTTAATTTTTTTTTCTTTTGTAATTTTTGTTGTTGTTACGCTGGATATTCTTTTCCGCTGTTATGCTTTTTGATGTTTTTCTTTTATGTTACTAAGCTGGTTATGTTTTTCAGTTGTTGTAATAACTGTTCTTTTTTTTTTGTTTTAAATGTTTCTCCATATGCTTGTACTTATTTTGTACAGTTGAGTTTTTATTTCTTTAACGTATAAAAATTTGTTTATAGTGTATTTGAATTAATTTTGGGTTGTTATTATATTTTTTTTTATTCTCTGTTTTTTCTATGTTTCTCATAATTAATCATAACATTTGCATTTTGCTCAAAACTTTTTTTTGAAGGCTTTAAATTGTTATGTTTCCTTAAACACTTCACTCTTACACTAATTTTCTCACTGTCTTTTTTTTTCCAATTAAATTCAACGTCACTTGATTTGTGTGTTTTTCCCTTTTTACTAATGTTGTTTCACACAAATATGCCAGGGTCGCCATGTGGCGGATGGTTGCGAAAGGCAAGTGAAATAAATACTCAAGACGATGATCGTTTGGTGGTTTGTTCAAGACTGCTTCTTAGCAGGTTTATTTTATGTATTTATAATAATGCTTGCTTATATTACAGTGATGGTTACTATTACAGTGTGTATAGTATAAGAGTTATTAATATAGTTATATTATGATTAGAGTAAGTAAGCTAGGTATAGGTACAATAAGTAAGATATAATAAGTAGGATATGAGTAAGTAGTCTAGTTATAAGTAAGTATATAATAAGATACGAGAATAGGATAATGGGTGATGAGTTGGCACTACACAAGCTACATCAGTGTCTGTTAAAAATCAAGACAACGACCTGACGCTTTCAGCCATATACGGCCCACCCCGTTTTACAGTAACAGAAACTCAATTTAAAAAACTTTTTGATTCCCTTGGTTATGGATTTCTAGCTGGTGGTGATTATAATGCGAAACATAAATACTGGGGCTCTCGCCTAATTAATCCAAAAAGCCGACAGCTCTACAACGGAATAACTAACAGACATAGTAAATTCGATTTTGTCTCACCAGGACAGTCCACTTATTGGCCAATAGACCGAAAGAAAATTCCTGATCTTATTGACTTTGCTTTTTCTAAAAATATAGATAGGTCTTTAGTATCAGCGGAAACCTGTGTCGATCTGCTCTTTGATCACTCGCCTGTAATAATCAACCTTTATGAACCTATGTTTCCCCTAGGCACCAACCAAACCGATTGGCTAACGTACCAAAACTATATTAATAGTCATATTTCTACAAGAGTTGAACTAAAATATGCATATGATATAGACAATATTCATATTTTTAACTCCATGCTAGCGACTGCAGCCATAGTGGCAACGCCACAAAAAATTCTAAACTTTGCAAGTATGCCTGTCCAAATAGCCAAATTGAAAATCTTGTAGCACAGAAACGACGGCTGCGCCGAGAATGGCAGACCCATCACTCACCCATCTCTAAACACAATCTAAAATCAGCCGAAAGGGCTATTAAAGATTCTCTTACAAAGGCGGAGGATAAGAACCTAAAAGACTACCCGAAGCAAGTAATCCCAAATTCTACCCAAATTCCTTGCAGTACTGAGATTGATCAGCCTATTAACACTTCCCTTCCTGAAATAGCCAAGCATATTCAACAACTGAATTCAAAAAAGCCTCTGGATACTGCATTTGCATATCTCTGTAAACTTTTCAACGCTCTTTTGGACACCGGTTACTATCCGAATGCATGGAAGAAGTCTCAGATATTTATGATAGCTAAACATGGAAAAGACGCAACGCTGCAGTCTTCGAATAGAACTATCAGCCTGTTGCCTTGCCTCTCCAAGTTGTTGTTGTACTACTAAATAAACTATCTGCTTTTCTTCATAAACATACCGAAATTCCGCAACACAAACTCGGTTCTCGTGATAAGCACAGCACTATTGAGCAAGTGAATCGAATTGCAAATGAAATAAGAAATGCATTTGAACTTGTGGAGTTTTGGTCTGCAATATTCCTTGACGTGGCTCAAGCATTTGATAAGGTATGGCATCAACGACTTTGGTCAAAATCAAAAAGGTTCGTCCAAAAAGCTATTATATCATCAATTCAGTCTCACTTATCCAATAGACGTTTCAATTTCAGACGGTGTAGCCTCCAGTAAGCGAAAGCACACTAATTTCAACATTTACGGATGATACCACCGTACTTACTTGCAACAAATGTTCGATAAAGAAGTCGAGGGCACTACAAGAGCACTTATTTAGGGTAGAAGAATGAAATTCCGGAGTAAACAATATCGAACCGCTACTGGAGCTACTACGGTCGATTGCAGAAAATCAGTACGAGTCGGAATTTTTGAGAGAATATGAGGGCAATATTCAACCGATCAGAAGTGATGAAGGATAATAACACAAAAGTTTTTGTAGAAGGAAACACGGAATTGCACGCTTACAAACCAAAACAAAAGCAAAATTAAAATCGGAATTCTGATGCACACCTAAATTAAATTTGAGCCACCAAAAAAGAAAAGGGAACTCGTACAGCGCACAAACTTCGCCAAAGAGTAGTACAGAGAGATCGCCAAAGAGTAGTACAGAGAGATAAGTTCGTCAATCCAACAACAAAATGATTGGGAAATAGAATGCAAGTATATAAATGCTCGGGGGTCCAATAGCGGTCAGCTTTTTCCTAATAGACTCCAGGGAACAAATACTTTTGGTTTTTTTATAAAATAGTGTTACTGATGCTAATAATTTTTTACTACATATTTACATAAATTAAATGTATAAACTAAAATCAGAAGTGGAATAGTGCTTTAATTATTGATATATTATAAAATTAGATATAATTTAATGTAACAAATTTTGAAAAATTTGCAATAGTAATTATATTGAGTTTTTTGGAGACTCATAAATACATTCTGATATTTTTATATTACTAATTTTCATCCATTTAATCCATTATGAAAAACAAAAAGTACCAAATCAACTCAGAACGTGTAACTTATTAATCGTTTATTGTTGTAGCGTACTTATCTTGTATGTAATATTTAAGCTAATACAAATTACGACACACACACTAATGAATTTAGACATAAGAAAGGGAGACACACAAACTAATGTATTTAGATATAATAAATTGTGAACAAAGGCAAACACAGAAATTCATAACAGCTGACAAACAAATGCGAGGGCATTAGCCCAGCGATCTTGAAAGGCCAGCGCACCCAGATCTAATTTCTCTGAGTGCGCTGACCACATTTTGTTGCTGTGCAATATGCGATACTTTGGCTGGATACGATATTGCGTAGATCAGCCGAAATTTTGTGAATTTGCATTTGAACATTGGAAATGCATTGGGAATCGAATGAAAATCCCATGCAAGTCCAATGGAATTGAACCGGATAAATACCCCTGATTATTCAATAAAGTTTTTAGATTTTATTCTGATTATCTCCAGCAAAGGTCTTTTCTCTAACTTCAACCGTAACTTCTCCGCTGGTTAAATATTGAGTAGTCAAAATACAATTAGGCCATTCGCCTGACTAATAAGCGGTGCTACCCCACTGTATAAACATTGGGTAGAGCAGCTGTCTCGGTTCGGTCCCAGCCTTGTTCAGGGGTACGACACCAGGTTCATCACAATATATCATAAATATTCTTAAGGTTTTTTGCTTTTATAATTGGTTAATCTTTGTAATATTTTACAAATAATTTTGAGTTATAAATAAGAAAGAAAAAATATATAGTGATTAGGTTTATACAAAGCTTATTTGATTGTGCTGCTTTGAAGAAGTTGTCAAGATTGACTTGATTACAATAAGTGGTATAAATAAATAAATATAATACATAAATATAATTCGAATGTAATTATATAGTATTTATAATGCTTTTAAATTTAAGATTTTCTTTTATTTATCCACAACGCAACTCGCAATTATACCCTAAATTTAGTCCCAAATAAATTTCCGTACCACTCCAGGGCGAATTTACATTGCATTGTTTCAACTGTTTTTTAAACATATACATTTTTATATTTTTTATACAAATTCATCATTTGAATATAATTGAAATCAACACAATATTAATATTAAAAATAAAAAAACAAAATCCAAAGTTTAATTTTTGCTTTCTTTAAATTTAATCAGCTAAAATACAAAAAATCTCACGGAAATTTGTACGGGTAATTTTTAATCTGGATGGTTTTCACAAGAATTTTTCAATTTGGAATCACTTTCTATCGAGGATAGAAAAATTCGCTCGTTTCATCCGAGTATAATTTACTCGATATCTTTTCGATAGAAAAGTCTGTCCTATCCTCAATAGAGTGGCGAATCGAATGCGCCTAATGCAAGCATAGGCCAATAGCCCAGATGCGTGGAATACGCTGCCAACCACACAACTATAGATTGCCAACGAAACGTTTGCAGTTGTAATAGGGCCAGTAAAGGCAGTTTTCAGACATACGGAACTTGTTGTTGGTAGTTCCGCAGTCAGCGGTATAACATCAAGTATACCTGTTGGTTGCTGTTGTTGAAGAGAGGGGTTGGCATGGCTATGCCGGCAGATTGCTTATTTGGTTGAGAGCGACTTCCCGTTGGTTGCTCAAGCTCATCGGCCGAATGGACCGAGCACCCGCGCATGAGAGTTTCGCTAGAGTGCCTCGATTCACACTGGTCGAGAGCGTAAAACATTTATTTTTCAGTGCAAAATAAATAAAACGTATTGTCTTAAAATGTGCACATAAAAGAGTCACACAAAAACGTCTTATCGCGCCAGACCACTATTCCCAATTTTTATATTTCTACGCATTTTTTAATCATTTGAAAATAATTTCGAGGTGAAGTCGGCTATTCAATAGATAACATTGAAAGTGTCATTTTAATCCTGCAATTTTCAGAACGAGGAAATGGAAATTCGAATAAGCGACCTACAAATAAAACAAGAGATGGTCCAGGAAGAACTGTCTTTCCCGGAAGCTCAGAAAGTGAAGATTTATTGGGCTACGCGATGAAGAGTACACATCTACGTGATGCCAGAATGATGACAACCAGCGTGTAAATCCAATTGACACTATTGCCATCTTCATACACTGGTTGCCCGCGTCATATGCATGCACAGGAAGCGATGGCATATGTTCGTTCTTATGGTCGACCAGACCTGTTCATCATTTTGCCTGTAATCCATAATGGAGTGAGCTTCGAGAATACTTATTGCCAGGGCAATCGCTAACAGATCGGCAGGACATAACGTCACGCGTGTTTAAACGAAAGCTGAAATCATAGTCAAACACAAAATAGTTAGATAAGCGCAATGCTGGATGTATTCTGTCGAATCGCAAAAAAGAGGACTCCCTCACGCACACATATTATAAGACCGGAACAAATTAATGAGATTATATCTGCGGAAATTCCAGATGAATTTGAAGTTACCACAAAGCACCATTCGTGATTCGTAAATGTTCGAAACGTTATCCCAGAGCATTTATTTCAAACACAGTTACAGGCAATGACGGATACACGTTATATCGTCGCCGGTCGACAGAGGATAACGGAAAATCAACAACTATCAATATGAGAGATCAATACGTTGAAATTGATAATCGTTGGATCGTACCGCTTTCACCGATTTTGTCCAAAACGCACAAAGCCCACATTGGAATATTGTAATTCGGTGAAGTCCATAAAGTACATCTGTAAATACGTACAGAAATAAAGTGACCGACATGGCTGTGTTTGGTGTACCTGATCCAAATAACTAGAAACGACGAAATCAGTTAATTTTCATTAGTGCGTTCTGTCAGCAGTAATGAGGTGGTGTGAAGGATTTTTGCATTCCCAATTCATGAGAGACATCCAACCGTCGTTCATTTAGCTGTCCATCTTGAAAATGGTCCAGGTGTTTATTTTACCGCTGCAAAATCACAACAAAGAGCAGCGACCCCACCATCCACAACATTAACCGAATTTTTGAATTTTGTGCATCAGATTCCATCGCCAGCACGTTGTTGTACACAGAAGCATCGCAATATTATACTTGTGATAAATCGAAAATATGTTTCAAATGCGTAAGCAATGAAAACCAATCGATGACTACCCAAATGTGTTCTCGACAGATGCTTTGGGACGTATTGGCACAGTTCACCGCAACAATGCTGAGCACCTTCTACCTGTCCATTTGCGCCTTGCTTAAATATTTTATTATTTGTTAATGTTGTGGGTTTCCGTAACCAATTCATAATTTCATACATTTGGCTTTCTATAATCTAGCTATAATCTGTCTTAACAAATTTTACGACGTTAGTATAATAGGTGTGACAGCCTATATATGACGCCCATTGCGTATCTAACATCCAGAATGTATATCACCACCAAATGGTGAAAGAGATTCGACAGGTGCATATAACATAGATAGACATATCGTCTATTATTTTCCCACACCTCACCTGCAATACAAATGTGTGCGATGGAAAAAACTAATTTTAATTAAATTCTGTTTCCCTTATCCTCAACTCTCCCGAGTGAGTGCCACTGAGTACAGGCAATTACATTACAGTGTCCCACAACGTTGAGGGTCAGTGTGCTGCCCCAGTATATGTTGTCAGCAGACAATCCTCCTAACTTTAGTCCAGATAAGTATGTTGAGTTCGTGTATGAGTTTTTTATTTTATTTTTTGTTTGTCCTGGGTTGAGAACGGAGGTGGAAATCTTCTGAAAGACACTGGCCGCAATGCGATATCAGTAGTGTGGGATTCCTACCTACTAAAAACCACCTCCATCATTGCCTCCCGCTACAGGCCCACTGCAAGGCATTACTTCACGGTGGATAGTAGTCAGCGGACCTCTTGTAGTTATTTTCAGATGAGCGTGTTCGGACTTCCATGTGACAGATACCTTTCATGATGGCCGCAGAGATAGCACACACCGCATCCATTCCTGTACTATATCTGTTTGTCAAATGGAACTGCTGTCGGAGCATGCAAGAATTCAGGAGAAGTTGCGTGATGTATTAATTCACCTCTGCTTTTACATTGCTGTATATTAGGACGTGTCCCTTCGAAATAGTCTGGCCGCAACCCCAATTCAGTTGCAGATGCACTAAAATCACCAGCAGCAACCACATAATTCCTTCCGCCTCAAACTCATCCATATTTATAGTTAGAATCATGGTTCATTCAACAGTTGCTCTGTTGTAGACGTCATACCTCCTGAGTTCACTGAGTTGGATTGGCCTGGCTCTACCCACCCATAATGCAGGTCATATGCTGTATCCGAACCAGACTCCTCCATGCTTGCCGCGATTCATGTCACTGACCACAGCAGCGTCGACCTTATGCTCTCTCACCGTTTTTTAAAGAGGCTCCTGTGCAAATTTCGTCGACGTATGTATTTTATGTAAGGAAGGGCTTATTGTTTATAGTTGTGAGCTGTACTGGTATCAGTGATAGAAAGGACACATACTAGCAACGATTCACTGATATTCACTGCCATTTATCACCAACCACCATTAATCATTTTGTTTAGACTAGTCCAGCGTGACCACAAACTTTTGTCAATATGGGATCAATTGGGCCGAATTGATTTGAAATCATTTGTCAACAGTTGCATATACGAGTATACTCGTATATGGGAGAAAGGCGTGACCTTTCTCAAAGCTATCTCGTTCTTCCTAGGTCACACTTTTGAAACCCTTCATTACGATTTGTGGAAATAGTGGTCCACAGGCAGACAGAACAATATCAGATATTGATATTGATCATGTGTATACTTACCACGCCTTCGCATTTTTTTTCTGTTATGTTGGTACACATGTCTGTTATATATGTTGGCAATACTAACCATTTTGGATTGTCAGTTGGTTTTTGACAGATAAAAAGGTTAGTCGTGTTTTGGTGTGCTCTTCGATTTTGTACTATTCGAAAAAATGGATCAAAGAAACTGTATTCAGTTTTGTGTAAAAAATGAAATTAAATGCGCAAGGACATTTGAAATGTTGACTGTGGCCTTTGGCGAGTCTACTATGAGCAGAACACAAGTTCAATTGTGGTATAACCGGTTTAAGGAAGGCCGAGAAGATGTCAATGACGATGCTCGTCCTGGTCGCCCGAGCACGTCAACAACCGATGAAAACATTGACGCAATGAAGAAAATGATTTTGGATTATCGTCGAATTACTATCAGAGAGGTTGCTGATGATGTTGGCATATCGTTCGGGTCATGCCAAGCAATTTTTACGGATGTTTTAGGCATGAAACGTGCGGCAGCGAAAATTGTTCCAAAATTGCTAAATTTTGAGCAAAAACAACGTCGCATGGACATCGCTCAGGAGCTGTTTTTGGCTAAAAACAAAACCGTTATCATGCCTCAACCACCATATTCACCGGACTTAGCCCCCGCTGACTTTTTCCTCTTTCCAAAACTGAAGACACCGATGAAAGGAAAGCGTTTTGCTACGATTGAGGAGATAAAAGAAAAATCGAAACAGGAGCTGTAGGCGATACCAAAAAAAGCGTTTCAGAAGTGTTTTGAGGATTGAAAAAAATGCTGGCATAAGTGTATTATATCTGAGGGGAATTACTTTAAAGGGGAAAAGAGAGTTGTTGATGACTAAATAAATACTTTATTTTTTGATCCCACAATAACGGTTCTTATTTGATCACACCTCGTATATCGAAGAGCAGAGTGGTAGTTTCGACTACAAGAATACAGACTGGGTTAAATATAAGATGTTCATAAGTTCACTTCTGGAAATAAAGACCTCCCTAAAGTCTGAGCAGGAAATAAACTCCGCTATTTTCAATTTCACTCAATTGCTATCCCAAACAGTAAAAATTGCTACACCACGTTCTAAAGCTCAAACCCGACAAGAGTGTACTCCCCAAGACATTCTGAAGCTCCTCTCCGAAAAAAGATCTCTTAGGAGAGAATGGCAATTGCAGAGATCACCTTCTCTGAAGAAGGAACTGAATGAATGTACTAAAAAACTGCATCACCTTCTAAAAGAAAAGGAAACCTCCGAGTTTCACGAGTTTGTAGAGACCCTCTGTCCTACAGAAGCCTCAAGCTATTCTCTATGGCGAACGGCCAAAAACTCGAAAAGCCCATTCAAATGGAGTCACCAATACGCCTTCCCAACGGCAACTGGGCAAGAAGTGATGCAGAAAAGGGAATAGCATTCGCAAATCATTTGGAGCAAGTTTTCACCCCTAATCTTGCTAGTTCCGACCGTTCTCTAACGGCGGTTGATGCTATCCCTAGCGTCAATGGTATCTCGATTGCCAAAAAGGAGCTGACAAACGCTATCAAAGAACTCAATGCCAAAAAATCTCCAGGGCGTGATCTGATTACGGGCCAAATGATAAAAGAGCTCCCAGCAATAGCCACAATGCATCTCTTGCATATATTAAATGCTATAATACGCACTGGATTCTTTCCTTACTCATGGAAAATTTCTCAAATTATCATGATTCCCAAAGCTGGAAAGGACCCAACAAGCGTCTCTTCCTACAGACCAATTAGTCTGCTATCAATTTTTTCAAAACTCTTTGAAAGTCTGATAATAAAGTGTATTAAAGACGTTGTCAAACAGTCTAATGTTATACCAAACCACCAGTTTGGGTTTAGAGAAAAACACAGTACTATCGAACAAGTTCATCGCATTGTAAACCCTATACAAGAAACGTTCGAAAAGAAGCAATACTGTTCCGCAGTTTTTCTCGACATCACTCAGGCATTTGATAAGGTCTGGCACGAAGGAATCTTGCACAAACTGAAATGTATGTTACCTCTTAACATCTACACATTGCTCGAAAGCTATCTCTCAAGTAGACGCTTTGTGGTGAAACAAAAAAGCTTCATCTCAGATGAATACCCTATACAAGCTGGAGTACCGCAAGGCAGTGTATTAGGCCCCCTACTCTATACGTTGTTCACTGCAGATATGCCAACAAACGGCAAGACTATCACCTATACTTTTGCCGATGACACAGCCATATTGTGTACTCACACAAATCCGAAAGAGGCGTCAAAACTTCTCCAAGTACACGTCAACATGCTTCAGGAATGGCTTGACCACTGGAGAATCAAAGTCAATGAGTCGAAATGCGTTCATGTCACATTCACTCTATGCAGGAGTACTTGCCCCCCTGTGCAAATTAACACCAAGCCGATCCCTCAGGCGACAGAAGCTAAATATCTAGATCGCAGACTTACTTGGGCAAAGCATATAAGTGCAAAAATTACTCAGATTAAACTCAAAATAAACGAGCTAAACTGGCTTTTGAACAGGCGGCAGTCCACGCTCAAACTGGACTTTAAAGTTCGACTCTACAAAGTAATTATCAAGCCCATATGGACCTACGGTATCCAACTCTGGGGTACTGCTTCACCCTCAAATGTCGAAAAGCTGCAAAAAGCCCAATCGAAAATCCTTCGAATGATTACCAATGGTCCTTGGTACATCAAAAACGTTAACATCCACAGAGATTTACATATCCCGTATGTAACTAAAGAAGTTTCCCGACTTGCTGAATCTTACTTAGCAAAGCTAGACAAGCATCCCAATGCATTAGCGAGGCGCCTACTACAGCATCAAGGACACACCCGCCTGAAAAGGATGGACGTGCTGCGCTTAGCAACAAACTAGATTTTAAGCTTATTAATTACGCTATTATTTAAGTATTGCGCTACTTCTTTTCATATACCATAACTTTGCCGGGTTCAAGTCCGCTGAGAAATGTGTTTATTTTTATATTTTTTTATTTGTTCATCCTTTTTTTGAAAGCAAACTAATAATTATTTTTATAAAAAATAATAAGAATAGTTTCTATTTGAGCATAAATTATCCAGTATTAAATAATTTTACTAAACCACATTGAACTGCTGCTGCTCTAGCAGATCATTAAAGCAAAGCAATTTATATCTTCTACAAATAGTCATAACGGTGTTAATTAACTCCCATACATTAATTCATGTGCGCATGAAACTGTGTTAGTTTTGTACGATTTCAATACTTTTGTTTATGTTAGTTTTTTGATGCTTTTGCGCAATTCGTCTGAAGAAGCTCATAAATTTCACAAATTCTAATCCAATCAAACATTTCGTTCGTCAATGAATATGTGCAATTTTAGGAAGTTTTTGTTTTTCGTATATTGGATTTTAATCTTATGGTAGGAAAAGGAAGAATTTTGCAGATGTATTAAAATTTTTATATTTCTTTTATATTAATACATTATTTACAAAATAATAATTAACTAAAATTAATATAATTAAATTAATATCATTATAATACATAAAAAACATGTAGTTGCATAGAAGAACTTACGACAGTAAATAATTAGAAAATAAAACTAAGAAGAAGTCCCAACTATTATTCACGAATGTAGGTCAAGACAGATTATTTGATTCAAAGTACATATTTTCTATATGTATGGAAGTGGATACACATCCAAAGACAAGTTCACACGCACAAAGAAGCACAAAGCAGTAAGAAGTTTTTGCACATATTTATTAGTTTCCATAACTCAAGTCTCCACGTCAAGGCTGTATTGAGTGGCCGGTTGTAGTATTTCGAATGGCGTTTGTGCAAAAACATGCAAGCAAGTTGACTTGGGCAAGCCCTGCAGACATCATGTATACAGTTTTAGAGGTCAATGTTAAATGTAATGGGCAAAAAGACGCACCTTATATTAAAATATGTTTTACTAAACATTATTTATCCTAATATAAATTTAAAATTTCTTGAATGTTTAAATACTTGAAATAATTTTTTATAGATTTTTGATTATAATAATTTTAGATTATGAAGTGGTTTATTATGCGTTGGAACACAATCATTGTTGAACTACATTTTTCCATAGGAAATAAATGTTTATGTATAGGTAATTGTATTGTATACAGTTTTATTTACAAAACTTTGTAAATCAATGTATAACAATAACATATGCACTTAATAGTAGATAATGAAGTTCATAAAATTTACTTCAAACATGAACATCATATACTATGTAAATGCGGAAAATCAGTGTTCATAGATATAAGCACATATTCATGTACGTACAAGTGGTTTAATTTGTTATAAAATGTGATTACAGTATTTCAAGCTGATCTGACAAAGTAATAAAAAACGCTTAAAACCTTGATTTTGTTGATTGTACCCTTAATCTAAAAATTATTTAGATAAATTTTCTGATGGAATAGACAACAGACTTGTCTTTGGTGGTACTTAGTGCCATTTTGTACAGCCGGATTAGCTTAGCAGCTGACTACTTACGGCGCTTTCGAAGGTGGCTGTGAAGTCGAAAACAGATGGAGTATGTAGTGTGAAAATTTGGCCAATGGTGCCACACTGATAAGGTCCAATCAGATCGTTGTTGATGAGCAGCAGACTTTCACAGAGTTTGTTCAGAAAACATTTCCCGCGGTAGTTCGCACAGACTGCCGCGTCACCCTTCCTGTGGATTGGGCACAGAACACTTAGATTTCAGTAGCTCTATTTTTTATTATTATTATTATTATAATAATTAATCATGTCTGCAATGGTTTGGAGAATTGCGTACTAGCAACTAAGGACTTCGACTCGAACACTACAACATTTAGAAAAAAACATTTGAGACCACTCTCTCGGCAGGATTCCAACGCACAACCACGACTATGAGACAAGCATGTTTACCATTGGCCCGGCAATTCCTTAATAGGCATGATCAAATATAGAAAATCTGCCACAGACACGAATTTCGACTCAGATCTCGCTTTTTATAGGCTTTCGTTGTGGGAACTCAGTAAAGTTTATTACTCTTTTCACGCTACAATTCAAGTTGTCCTTATTGTGTGGTTGAGCTGTCTAAGTTAATACCCAAAAGGATCCCTGATAGTTATACACATGTATGTATATATATTTGACACACTTTACTTTCTGAGTGGATTTTGTTCGACATTGGGACAAAGGACACACTTTCCTCACATATGGTATATTTAATGGCTCACAACCCACTTAACATGGCCACAACTAAGGTTATGTAAATTTGTACCATACTAATCTGTATGGTAACCATCAAAGATCACTGAAGCCGGGCGAGGCCGATTTCAATAAAGCATTTCACGTAAAATTTCGTCGAAGTATCATATACAATAAGGAGTGCTGCATATATCATATATGCGCAGTGCTTATAGGTGTGAGCTGTAACGGTATAAGTGAAAGAAAGAACGCATACTAGCAAAGATCCACTGATCTTCACTGCCAATTATCATCAACCAGCATTTATCATCAACCGTAAATTTCGCCCTCATTTTGCTTAGACCAGTCCACCGTGACCCAAACGGATGTTCCCACCAAGTTTTGTCAATATATGATCAATATTGGGCCGAATTGACTTAAAATAATTTGTCAACAGTTGCATATGTATATGGGAGAAGGGCGTGACATTTCTCAAAGCTATCTCGTTCTTCCTAGGTCACACTTTTGAAACCTTTCATCACGAAAATATCAGATATTGATATTGATCATGTGCATACTTACCACGCCTCCTTGCCAAAGTATACTCTTATTCCTCATTTTTAAGGGTAAAGGCTACAAATATGGGCTGCAACTCTATTTCAAACAATTTCTTAAATCAATATTTTATAAGATTAATGACCGACATTTAAATGATGGATCACAGCTTCACTATAGAACTTTATACAAACTATGGGCGCCCTTACCACGTCTACCACGTCTACTTACTTATATGCACCAAAACAATACTTTTAAATCAAATCAGACATAGT
Organism: Clusia tigrina; assembly: GCA_920105625.2. NCBI lineage: Eukaryota > Metazoa > Arthropoda > Insecta > Diptera > Clusiidae > Clusia > Clusia tigrina. Next base: position 395,125,001 of record OV050030.1, read on the forward strand.
GGTGCATAATTGGGGTATAAAACAATTGTGGCCAGCGCAAAATACATCATGTCTACAAATGAAAGAGTGTTGATTATGGCGCATGGATTTAGTACTTAGAAATTGATCACTTCCACAGAAATTACTCTGCCGTTTATTTAAATCCGTTCCTGTTCAATAAACGGAAGGTCACCTGAAAACGAATGAGACACCCGTTAACACAAAAGTGAAAATGAATCAGATACATCCTTCTTCTATAGCTGGAGATACGATACGGGGGAATCCTAACCAAAGATATCAGACTTATAGACCATAATTAAATAGACCAGACATGCAGTGAATTGCATCGCACGAAAAAGCATGATGGCTAACAAAAATCCCATCACCCACATGGAGAAACATGACTTGATAAGGTTTTCCTAACAATTTCAAATTGAAACTAGGAGAATATAATTTTGAAAATGATGACATGCACATGTGTACCTAGATCTGGAATATAATGAGTTCCGGGGAAAAAAATTAGACCCCAAAATAACCAAAAGCATATTCGATTTTCGTGTTATTATGAAAATATTCCCCAAATCATTGTGTAAAAAATCTGGACTCTTGACTCACTGAGTTACTCGTATTCCACCGTGAAATGTTTTGGGCAGTGCGACGTAGTAAGTCGATTTTAGCCCCATCTTCCCAATAGTATCTTGCTATTCCAGTAAGGGCAGACAACCTCATTCGAACTGTTGTATGGGAGAACACATAAGTCTCCAGCTTGGAAAAGTTGAGCGATATCGCCACTTCTATGGCAATGTGTTAAGAATCTTCTTCTTTGTAATAAGACTTTTATTCTAGGGTAGTCTGGGAATATGAAGCATACATAGATAATACTTATAAACCTGTCGATAGAATTGAGGTAGGTCACATTCATTCACAGACTTATTCAGTTGAGTCTACAAGGGGCTTAGGTGACAAAACATTTCTTTCTAAGTAATCCGAGACTCTCTGCTTAAAGCCCTACAAAGCGAGTACTCTTCGTTTGGCACGTTTTCCTTGACACTTCGAGAGAAACTTAAAAGTTAAATTACACTTTATGGAGAGGCCTTAAATGAAATTGCACTGGCATTGGCATTGCTATTTATCACGAGTCCTGAGTTTGAAAAGTGTTGTTTCGTTAAAAGTACTGTAAATAATAATTTAATTTTCATTTGCACAGCGGCGTTCAATTTTCGAGGAATAACAAAATTTTATAAAACTTCATTTTGCTGGGTTACGATTCGGGCCTACGGGAAATGGACACGTTCGTGATACCAGCATATTATATGTTTAGTTGTGTTTGCCAATTTCACAATGTTTTCAGTTTTACCGCTCTTATTGATGTTTAAAATATTCGCAGACTGTATTTATACAAATGTCGTGTTATTGATTCAAATTGCAGTTATTTGCTATATTTTTATACTATATACGATTATCTGCCTGGGATAGAGACCAGTTACGACGCTTTTGGGAGAAGTACCAAAACAAGTATTTACATGAGAAAATATATGCAGACAAAGTTACAAATCAAATCGAAGTGATTGTTATTTCTTTTAAATCTAGAAATCCACTGAAACTATCATACATGGACTACGATGAACATTATGATGAGGGAATTTAACTCAGACCAAGTTCAAGAACATGTTAAGTTAAAAACACCGTCTTATAAAACCTGCTCTTATATTGAATTCATGTCCCTTGCAAACAGATACAATTGACATCAACTTCATTGAATTTCTAATGTAATATTAAATTTGCAAACATAAATTTGTTATGCATTTAATAATAATCTAAAATTTGCCATTTTTACCATCTTGTACTGCTGAATACGGCCATTTTGGTCCACAGCAAAATTGACCATTTATAATCCTAAACTCAGAGCTGATTTTATCAATGGCATGAATCGGTAGCTTGACACTGGGCCTTTCATTTCGAAAAAACAAATTTATTTAGAATGGTGCCATAATTTGTATTGCGAGTGTTTATTTTTGTTTACTATTTAAATAAGGTGCACGAATCATGGAACATCTGGTACAGAATCTGCATATAAAATAAGATTGGAAATCTGCTCACCTAGAATCCTTGCAGCGAAGATTTATTGTATTACAAAACTTCTGGAGCAGAATGTTGCAGGCGATTCTAACACAGAATTAAATGCACCAAAATCGCAATGAATATTTCATCCAAAATTCATCAGACTACGAACAACATGCACAAAATTAGTATGATAATTTGTTCACAGTTAAAGAGGATTTTGAAGAAACCAAATTTAGTGATAATGAATTCATCGATAACGACCTGGATGATGAGAGACTATGGAGCCGTGACTCTAGCGGGGAAAATAAGACTACGGCAATACACAGCAAAAACACAGAAGGTCAACGAGTTCTTGCAATAAGCAGCAAAACTTTGTTGTGCCCATTTTGTGGCATTGACTATCCCAATTCTTCAGATTGGCGTGACCATGTGAACGGTGTACACCAGTTTAATAAACGTGAGCACCTGAACATGGAGTATACTGACAATAAATGACAAATAAAGGCGAAATGTAAAAAGTGTGGAATGGAATTCAGAACAGAAGCATTTTACAAGTATCCATGGTCACCTTGCCAAAAGTAAGCATAGGAGGATTTATCCAGGACGTTTTGTTTGTCCAATCGAGGTAACTCTTCTGTGTCCATTGTTTGGCATCGAATTTACGAGTGTCTCTGATTGGCGGAACCACATCAATGATATCCATGAACTCAGTAGTCGCAAAAATTTTAACATGGAGGATATTAGTGAGACTTAGGCTAGATGTAGCCAATGAAAAATTGTATTGGTTAAAAAGTCGCCGATTTTACAATGGCACAGAACCAGGCATTTACGATTCAAACTCTATTTTGAAGTTGTGCGACACACAATTCGCTACTAGTAGAGGGAGGATATGCGAAGCATATCGAAGTTATGCATGTCAGTCTACATGATAGGGGAATTGGTGGTTCTTCATTGGTGTAAATGCCGCAAGCAATACTCAGTGGCATCATGTATTGAAAAGTATGTCTAAATGTGGGAGATTCAAATCAGTGGTGGGGCACTGAAATACACATTGGCACAGACACCATGCATCCACGTTTATAGTCAGCAAAGAAAGGGGGTGTAAAAGCATGAAAGAAGTGCGATCTGAGTGCTGGGGCGTAGTCTCCAGAACCACCATAAAGTATTTGAAAAAGTAAAAAAAAATTATAAGACATCGACTGTGAATATTCCTAAGCAAAACAATAACTATGAAATTATTGGAAGATTGAATATAAATATATACAAACACGTAACAATATTTTAATGGCGAAAGGGCGGATGCCGCTTCTCGATCCCCATGCCATACTCCTGGAAACATAATACGATAAAATTCAGTGTACCAACAATTTATTTGTCCGTAATTTCTTATTATGTATGGAAATACAGAGAGGAGGAAACAAAAAACTCGCTTTACGCACTTTAATTTAATATAAATTTTAATATCAATGAAAACTTTGTGAAAAGAACAAAATGATATAAATATTTTCGTCTCATTTCGTACATTGCATGTCCTTTCTTTTAATTATTACAATTTTCCGTTATCACGTTTATAAGTATATTTTTACAAAACCTGTAAATTGCTATAAATAATATAATACACACATTTTTACTAAAGCAGAAGAGTTCTGAGACTGATCTACCACAATTGGGGTAAGTGACAACGCTGGATATGGACAAGTTCCGCCCCGCTTTTCACTCACTTTCAACACCTTTGTCCAGTTTTACTATAAATGCGGTTACTACTTGGTATGCATCTCGCTGCATATCGGCAGATTTCAATGGCGAACTCTTTAGATCTGCAGTATTTAGTTATGAGAAAGTTTTCGCCTCGGCAGAAGTTCGTATTATTTCTAAAAAGATTATCGTATTTTTAGAAATTTTCCAGAGTTTGCCTATGAGGCTCTCTCGAGTGTGTCCTGGAGGAAACGTGCTGCTGAACATACCAGTTGGTCCACTCGATCTATACCATCTATTTATAAGTGCTTTCCTGCTCTTTAACAGTTTGAGACCAGAATATCAGATGATTCCGCAACCAGTTTTTCGATAATTCTTTCTTTGAGTCGCTAACTGATGCTTTTGTCTAATGTGCCTCATGTGGTTGATACGATTTAAATAAAGCTTACCGCATAATTGGCATTTAAAATACCGCTTGTACGGCAGATGTGTCAGTTTGTGGTGCTGTAAATACCTAGTTATCCTTGAGTTTACTATGACATTGCATTGCCTGCATTTCATCTTATCTGCATCCACATGCTCCATATTCAGACTCTCCCGTTTATCGAATTCATGCACATCCTTGAGATGCTTGTGCCATTTACAGGAATTTGGATACTCTATGCCACAAAATGGACACAGGAGAATAGGATCGGCTTGAGAGGGAAAAACTAGTTGGTTTCTGTGAATTCTATCAAAATGCCGCTTGTGGAGTCCAACAGTTGCAAAATATTGATTGCATAATTTACATTTATTACGAAACTTGTGTGGCAGATGCTTTATTCTGTGGCCTTGCATATGATGTAGTTTGTTCATAATTAGCATATTGCACTGCTTGCACTTCCATCTTTTCTCATCAACAAACTCCATGTTGAGATTATGTTTATTGTTGAAATCATGAACGCGATTTATGTGTACGCGCCATTCAGAAATATTGAGAAATTCCTTGCAACAAAATGGACAGACGAAAATGGGTTTATCTGCAGCATCACTTTTTTCTATTTTTCCGTAGAAATTATGTTTCTTTCGTAAATGTTTTGTCAGCGTATCCACATATTTAAAATGCTCTAGGCACAATTTGCACTTCAAATACCGATTGTATGGAAGATGTTTTATTCTGTGTTGCTGTAAATTCGTAAGCGTTTTGGTGGATAATTGAGAGTTGCAGTCCTTACATTGCGCCCTCGAATCACTGATGAAGTCCATGTTTAGATTTTCTCTCTTAATAAAGTCATGAACAACATTGAGATGTTGCCGCCACTCGAAGGGAGCTGGGAATTCTGAGCCACAATATGGGCACAACATAATTATATTGGTTTCCGATTTTCCCTTTTGATCCGCTTCCACATCCTTCTGTTCCAAAATAGCGCTATATTGATATGTAGAGCCGCTGCTGCTTGAGCCACAATCCTCATCACATGTAACACTATTAAACTCTGTGTTGCTGTTGCTTGTCGCCGCAGCTTCCTCTTTTAATAGAAATAAGATTTCATCAAAGGCATCTTCCCAGATTCCTGATTCATTAATAAAATCGTCTTCACTGTTAATTTCCTTCTTTGGCATAAGCATGTGTTGATTGCAGTTTACTTCATCACGGCAACGTGGTGGTTCATTATGGCCATCGTAGTCCTCACTGTGAACTTCCTGCCTCGGTGCAAACTTATATTGGTAGCAGTTTACTTCAACCATCGGTTGGTGTTTCTTTGGAATACAATCAATATTCACCGCCAGATCTTTCGGGGAAGACAGTTCATGGACCATCTCTTGTATTATATGCAGGTCGCTTATTGGAATTTCGATTTCTTCGTTCTGAAAATTGCAGGATTAAAATGACACTTTCAATGTTATCTATTGAATAGCCGACGCGAACCGATGCGACTTCACCTCGAAATTATTTTCAAATGATTAAAAAATGCGTAGAAATATAAAAATTGGGAAAAGTGCTCTAGAGCGATAGGACGTTTTTGTGTGACTCTTTTTCGGGCACATTGTAAGACAATACATTTTATTTATTTTGCATTAAAAAATGAGTGTTTTACGCTCTCGACGAGTGTGACTCGAGGCACTCTAGCGAAGTTCTCGTGCGCGGCCGTTCGGCCCATTCGGCAGCTGAGATTGAGCAACAAAGGGGAAGTCGCTCTCAACCAAAAAAGCAATCTGCCAGCATAGACATCAGTGATGATATTTCTGAATTTTCGAAAGTACTTTTTTACTCAACGCAAAGTACTTTTTCCGGCTCGAGAGTACTTTTTTTTCTAATAAATCATAAATGTAAAGCAAAAACATTTGGTGTTGGTCTTCAAGTGTATATTTAATAGAAAAGTATCCATGATACTTCTGCTTTTAATTTATAATTATAACTACATTTTATATCAATTTCTATTTACATTTATGTTTACATGTATGTATATATTTATATTAACATAATCTACTCACGAAAATCTTTAAATTAGTTCAGGAGGAGTTCTCCTAACGACTTTGACTTAAATAATATAGAAACAACATGCCCTCTTCTTTGATCGAAAATCTAAATAATTTGATAGTGCTTCAAACATGACACCGATGTATACGTTTGTCGTTTTACACTCACACACTCTCAATGTTTGACCGGCATTTGATGTGTCTGCCGTCAGCTTTAGAACATAACATAGGAATTTTGTGCATCGGAGAGTACTTTTTTTGGGTCGAAAGGACTTGGGGACTTCTTAAAATCGAAAGGAGGTAAAAAAGTACAATTCCACTACAAATATCATCACTGATAGACATGCCAACCCCTCTCTCCAACAACAGCTACCAACGGGTATACTTGATGTTATACCGCTGACTGCTGAACTACCAACAACAAGTTCCGTGTGTCTGAAAACTGCCTTTACTGCCCTACTACCAGTGTTACCGGTTTCACTTCGATTGAAGTGTTTCACTTCTTTTTTAAGTCGAACACTTCCGCACTTCCTCTTTAGCAAAACCACTTCGGTTTTCGAGGAATGAGGCTAAGTTCTAAAGAGTAAATTTTCTATAACAAGGTAGGTTCTAAAGAATATATTTATTTTCATAAAAAGGTAAGTTCTAAAGAACACAGCTTCTACAACAAGGTAGATTCTAAAGATTATTTTCATATTTGAACACTTCGAAAAACCTGAAAACACTTCACTTTTTCAGCCATTTCACTTCGCATTGAAATTTAAGAACGAGAACATTGCCTACTACCACTCCAAACCAGTGTGCACAAAGCTTTTTGGAGACTCATAAATACATTCTGATATTTTTATATTACTTATTTCCATCCATTTAATCCATTATGATAAATAACGAGTAAAGAAGTCTGAAGTCTGGTTAGACCGGCTACGAAATACCCTTTACCTTTCCTTGTGCGTGCGAGTTCAACAATTGGGATGTTTTCCTCATAAATCATCATTAGGAGCATACTAACGGTAATTTCGTTGATAAATCTTTAATAGGAACCTAGTAACGATTTTTGGTTAATTGTGGGTGTGGCAGTAATAATAATCTCCCCAAATTTGGAATGCATGTTAGTACAGACCCATTGTATACAACTACCAATTTGTTTTCATATATCATCACTAGAAGCATAGATAGGGTAACTGTCTGTAAGTGGGGTCCCCAAAGTTCATTATATGGGAGGGAGACGTATCCTTTCTCTGATCGACCCCGAATCTTGTATATGGCTTTGTAGGGTCCATATACGTACTAATGTGAAATTTTATCCAAAAATATTATATAGGTCGTAAGTTATAATAATATGTCAATAGTGGGCGTGGCTGTAGAAATAACACGCCCATTTTCTGTGTGGTGGTTAATGTTAGTACCCGCAACCTTCATGTGAAATTTCGTTGATAAATATTTAATAGGAACACAGTAATGATTTTTGGCTAATTGTGGGCGTGGCAGTTCTATTATGACCTCCATATTCTGCACCCACACTATTATGGTCCCCATGTATATTTCTGCAAATTTTTATTCCACTGGCATCAATACGAGCATAGGTAGGCTAATTTTAATTTTAGACCCGAAAGTTCCCTATATCAAAAGTGGGCGTGTCTCTTCTCTGATCAGCCCCATTTGTTGCAGATAGCTTTGTAATGTCCACATGTTCCTTCCCGTAAAATTTCGTCCGCAAATCTCTACCAGATCTTAAGTTATTAATATTTGTTAATAGTGGGCGTGGCAGTTAATATATACTGCCCAATTTTTGTACAGTGTTTAGTAGGACCCACATCTCCACAACTGCCAAATAATGTCACGATTCCGTCAATTGGACCGAAGTTATAGTCATATTAAAAAATATGTATATGTCCATACCTACCACGCCTCCTTCTTGAAATTGCAACCCCTCTCAAAAGCACAAAGTTAGTATACCCTAATTACCTTTTTTAAAGGTAAAGGGTATAAAAAGTACCAACTCAGAACGTGTAACTTATTAATCGTTTAATATTGTAGTGTACTTGTCTCATATGTAATATTTAAGCTAATACAAATTACGAGACACACACTGATGTATTTAGACATAAGAAAGTGAGACGCACAAACTAATGTATTTATGTATAAAAAATTGTGAACAAAGGCAAACACAGAAATTCATAACAGCTGACAAACAATGCGAGGGCATACGCCCAGCGTTCTTGACAGGCCAGCGCACCCAGATCTAATTTCATTGAGTGCGCTGACCACGCTTTGTTGCTGTGCAATATGCGATACTTTGGCTGGATACGATATTGCGTAGAACAGCAGAAATTTTGTGAATTTGCAATTGAAAATTGGAAAATTCAATGGAAGTCCAATGGAATTGAACCGGATAAATACACCTGATTTTTCAATAAAGTTTTCAGATTTTATTCTGCTAAACTCATCGAAAGGTCTTAGTAGTCAAAATACAATTAGGCCATTCGCCTGACTAATAAGCGGTGCTACCCCACTTTATAAACATTTGGTAGAGCAGCTGTCTCGGTTCGGTCCCAGCCTTGTTCAGGGGTACGGCACCAGGTTCATTACAATATATCATAAATAGTCTTACAGTTTTTTGCTTTTATAATTGGTTAATCTTTGTAATATTTTACTAATAATTGTGTGCTATAAATAAGAAAGAAAAAATATATGGTGATTAGGTTTATACAAAGCTTATTTGCTTCTGCTGCTTTGAAGAAGTATTCAAGATTAACTTTCTTACAATAATTGGTATAAATAAATAAATATAATACATAAATATAATTCGAATGTAATTATATAGTATTTATATTGTTTTTAAATTGAAGTTACTATTTTATTTCTCCACAACGCAACTCGCAATTGTACCCTAAATTTAGTCCCAAATAAATTTCCTTACCACAGAATGGCGAATTTACATTGCATTGTTTTTGCTTCACACGGATAAGGAAAAAATGGAATCATTTCCTCAGTTGACATTGGAAGAAGAAGAGTTATCTCTCTATAGGCGCATTCGATTCGTAACTTGCATTGAGCTCGTATCGAGTTGTGCGAATAAAACAGCACACGAGTAAGTGATAAACTGGCAGCACTATTTGAACTGTTTTTTAAACATTTGCTTTTTTATATTTTTTATACGAACTCATCATTTGAATATAATTGAAATCAACACAATAATAATATTAAAAACAATAATAATAGTATACTCATACTAAAAACAAACGTACGCATTCAATTGCAATTGTTGAAAATTGGGGATGGTTGGATGCCAGTGGACAGGAATACAGGTATTATAAAACTACCAAACGATTTTTGCCGCTTCACTCAATCAAAAGAAGAACTGGTTCATAGCGTGTTCCCAAACGTAGCACAACAATACAAAAATCATGCCTGGTTTAGCGAGCGAACAAATATGCTGGAAAGAACAAAGATGTCAATGATCTGGACGAGCCTATTTTAAAAGAAATACCAGGTCCATTATTCACATTCAAATCAGTGGATACCATCATGAATCAATATCCCACCGAATTTTTAAGCGCACTTGATTTGCAGGAACAAAATTGGAATGCCGATTGTTATGCTTCTCAACATCAAAAAACCAAAACTTTGTAAAGGCACCAGGTTTGCCGTCCAGAAAATATTGAGAAATGTGATAGAAGCCAACATTTTGAATAGAAAATTCAAAAGTGAAGACGTTTTGATTCCTCGCATCACAATGATTCCATCTGATGTGCATTTGAATTTAAGCGTCTTCAATTCCCTGTTCGCTTTGCATTCGCCGTTACTATAAATAAGTCGCAAGGACAATCTTTAGAAAAGTGCGGTATAAATTTGGAAAATCCAGTTTTCTCGCGTGGCCAACTGTACGTTGCATGCTTCCGAGTCGGAAAACCATCTGCACTATTTGTTTACAAGAGCGATGGTGAAAAAAAAACCAAGAATGTTGTTCATCTAAAAGCATTGCAATAAATGTTTTAATTTTATTTAAATTGCTCGAAAAAGGTGTTTCCTGGCGAAGCTGGCGGGGGTCCACCTATTTATAAACATATTTGAAAATTCAGGAAAAAATATATAAATATTAAATTTTGAATTAAAGTGAAATTATAATTACAAGAAATCCACAATTTAAACCTACACAAAGGAGTGTGAATCTGAAGTGTAAATTTTTGTGTTGTTGAGGCTTACAGGAGATTTCTAACATAGTTAGAGTAACTTTCAGTACGGAAGGTCAGGGCATGATACAAAGAGTTTTGAACCCAGCTCAGGCATAAACGTACCCGGTCAAGCAATAGATACTAGATATTCCAACACTCTGAATGACTTGGAGAACGTGCCTGATATAGGTAAGGGACTCAGAGAGCTCTGTGGAGTTCACAAGAAGTTCAGTTCATGGAAGAAAAGGGTGGAGAGGGTTTTGAGTCTATACGAGTCTGTTAAAAGTTCACCCAAATATTACGTCATTTTTAAGGCTATAAGGAACATATTGCAGGTGAGGCAGATTCTGCCCTTGAGGCTATAATACTTCATTAGACTGGAAAGTTATTTTCACATGCTTAATGCATCATTACGGTGATCAGGGAAACTTAAAAACCCTAGAATATCAGCTTAAATTCTTGTCGCAAGGAAATATGTCGACCATGGCGTTTTACCAAACCGTGAACGCGCACCTGTCACTTATACTAAACAAGATCTCTTGCATGAATTGTCCCAAATGCATTCGACTGTTTACTGACAGCTTTCGGGATAAAGTTCTGGACAGCTTTGTCACAGGCCTGAAGGGAGATATACCAAGACTACTCGAAGTCAAGGAACCTATTGATCTTCCACACGCTCTCTACGTGGGTCAGAAATTAGAAAGTCAGATACAAAGAGGAACACAAGCTTCAAATCCTCGCGCATAAACAACAATAGTTCCCCCATTACCACCTCGGAGGAATTATTCTTTCGCACCTTGTGCTAATTTCAACCCCCAATTGGCATATACGCCACCAAACCATTCATATTCTAGGCCACGATTTCATGACCCAAGGGCAAAAAAGTACAACAAAAACAATGCAGGGAACAGCAACAACATGCCTGGGCACAGCAACATCCGAGTCAACAGACAGATGCCACAACCAACTGGGAGGGGCTCCAGCACAACAATACTAGAGGCTATACATTGCGTCTGGCCTATAAAATCGGTAGCCACCAGGAAGTCAGTCTCTTTCTTTCAGCATCACTCGACATGGACGCATCGCAAAAAAAAAAAAAAAAAAAAAATATATATATATATATATATATATATATATATATTTATATATATATATATATATATATATATATATATATATATATATATATTTATAAGATATTTATAATAGAACAACAACAACATGCATGGGCATAGCAACATACGAGTTAACAGACAGATGCCACAACCAACTGGGAGGTGCTCCAGCACAATAATACTTCTTGGAGGCTATACATTGCGTCTGGCCTATAAAATCGGTAGCCACCAGGAAGTCAGTCTCTTTCTTTCAGCATCACTCGACATGGACGCATCGCAAAAATATACATATATATATATATATATATATATATATATATATATATATATATATATATATATATATATATATATATATTTATAAGATATTTATAATAGAACAACAACAACATGCATGGGCATAGCAACATACGAGTTAACAGACAGATGCCACAACCAACTGGGAGGGGCTCCAGCACAACAATACTTCTTGGAGGCTATACATTGCGTCTGGCCTATAAAATCGGTAGCCACCAGGAAGTCAGTCTCTTTCTTTCAGCATCACTCGACATGGACGCATCGCAAAAATATACATATATATATATATATATATATATATATATATATATATATATATATATATATATATATATATATATATATATATATATATATATATATATATATATATATATATATATATATATATATATATATTTATATATATATATATATTTATATATATATATATATATATATATATATATATATATATATATAAATATATATATATATATATAAATATATATATATATATATATATATATATATATATTTATATATATATATATATTTATATATATATATATATATATATATATATATATATATATATATTTATATATATATATATATATATTTATATATATATATATATATATATATATATATATATATATATATATATCTATATATATATTTATTTATATATGTGAAATAAAAATAAATAAGGAATATATATAAAACTAGTCCACGAATATAAACTTCTGTAAACGACCCCTGTACCCGCTGAATTCTACCACAGCTAAAATAGAGTCGTGACACGGGTTCATATCTGCCATATTGTGAATGTAGGACGGCAAATTTTCAAATTTTTGGCGGACACAGGATCCAGCTTAAATTATATTAAGGCTTCACTTATCTCTCCCGATTAATGAACTCCCTTTTTATGCTAGTTCAGTCGGAAGGCTGGTACCCATAACTCACCATAGTTTCTTAAACTTATTCGGAGTAAAATATCTCAAAGTACAATTTTTTATGTTACATCCGTTAAAGTCCTTTCATGGTATAATTGGCAAGGACACCATAAAAAATCTAGAAGCCGTTATTGATATCACAAGTAATTGTTTCATGATTCGGGATGGAAAGAGGTTTAGATTGAAGCAACACCCGAATCATTCCGTAAACAATGTTGATGTCAGGAAAGCCCAATGCAATTTTGAAATACACTGAAACTGTTGTTAATAAACTCATGATCGAAAAAAATAAATGAAATAACTAAGAAAACGAATGATATATTGAATATTCTATGTTCGTTTTTCAGCTGATAGTCTCATACAGCAGAATTCTTTGAAGATGTGGAAGTAGTGTACATATATGAGGGAACACATATTTGGTGATGTACATAACTGGAATAAAAATATTGAATTGAATAGAATAACTTCCACTTTCCGGGCTATTTAAGAGATGCTGTTAATTTGTTGTTTGCAGTTCTAGAAGCAGTAGGACCCAATACGACTATTATTAAAAGAGAAAAGATGTGTAAATGAAGTATAAACTGAGTGCTAAATGGGGGCGTCACATTTGAAATTCCACACACAACTTCGTATTTGGTTCACCAAAAAGTTCCTAGAAAGTGGAATTTTTAGTTTTGAGATGTAGGTGACCAATATTTAAAGCACTCGTTTGATTTCTATACATATATATAGATTAATAACTGATTTTACTGTACATAGTCGCACTAATGCTTTATGGTTTTTTTAATATAAGTTTTTAGTCTCATACCAAGTTCCCTGCGTAGAAGGCAAAGTGTTTTACTCCCTAAATGACAAAATTAATGAATATTCCCTGGCAATAAAAAAATTCAGAGTGTTATCTTGACACATTATAATTGCTCTGATAGACTCATAGCATCCTGTGTAAACGTCAGAACGAATTCAGCCATAAGTTTACAAATTAATAACTGGAAACTTCAAAACCAAAACCAATCCTTAGTTCATAAATATACAGAATTGGAATTTACCTTAGAAATTATAGACTTTTCAAACTGACACCATAGTGGAACAATCTTTTAGGATATCAGTTTGGAGCACACACTTTTCCCATTAATACAACGTATGTTTCGAGCTGTAATACTACCAGTTCCTTCCGGCAGAGTACGATTGACCATACTTCCAGTTGAAAAGACAGTTCCCACCAGCAGTTTATTGATCTCGGTATTTAGTATTGAACTTTTGTTTACGATTCTGCTGGAAAGTTGCTTGATATCCTTTCTTCCAATTTTACAAACCACCATCAGTAATGACAATAACGACAGTTTTATAAGTGAACTATTCAAGGTGTTGTTCAATGACACATCCATTAGAGGCACATTGGGCCAAGCATTTGCTATGCCGAAGACAACTAAGACCAGAATTAAGTTCACCTACACTCTGTTATTCCTCGCCGGGATCTTCGTTGCCACAATATACACGGCGAATTTATCATAACTGATTACATGACCTCCTCAGTTAAAACAGATTTCCAGCTTCGATGACCTTTTGAAAACTGACCAGAGAATTACGTTGCCCGTTGATGATATTAACATGATTGCTAATTACCGCGGCACTGAGTTTCGGGACCGATATAAGCCTGCTTTTTATCCAATAACATATTTTCCCGACTTTTCTAAATCTCGCATGTATCTCAACCAAAGTTACGCTTACCCTGTATCAACATCCACTTGGTCGATCATTAAGGAACGACAGAATTATTTCTCTCGGAAACTGTTTCGATTGTCTGAGGAACTGTACTTCTCCGTTTTCTTACTCTATGGCATACCCATGACTGAAAACTCGTTGTACAGGGAACCATTGAATCGACTTATCGGGCGCGAGATTGATTCTGATCTTTACCAACATTGGCGCACAATGGGCTTCTACGATATGCTCCAGTTCGGTAAAATTTCATTCAAAGATTTGAGCAGACCGTTTGTTCCTCGGCCTTTACAAATGTGTGACTTTTTCTGGATTTGGGTCTTGTACTGCTCAGCGATGTGTATTTGTGTATTGGTATTTTTAATTGAAAAAGGCATCTTCATAAAAATATGGCACAAAATTAATCTTCATAATTGGTATCTTAAAACTTTTACTAAATAATACAATTGATTATAGCACGGATCCAATTTTGTATATTTAAACCAGTTTAATTATGCAATAAATATTTTCAAAAGGAATATTCCTATACCTAATAATTTATAACTTAACTGATCCAGGAATAGAAATATAATTTGAGCATTTCAACTACAGAGAGCACCCAGAACCAAACTCAGATGAACACCTCCTAGGTTGCAAAGGAGATGTTGCATCCCTAATGTGTATCCAGTTAAAGGCCATCTTCAAATCCTTCTAATTTCATCTGTGCTTAGGGCTTTGTCTATTTATGGGTTCATCCATGGCCATATAAAGAAGTCCCCCTCCGCCGATTTTCTCATTACTGGGATGTTTGGAAGACATGTTGTCTTTTCAATCATTCTATGGCGTATAAAAGGTTAAAAGAACTCATTCTTTCCCACTACTACTGGCAACATAGTATTTTGTATTGGAATAATGTAGAATGCAATAATGAATGAAAAGCACATTGCAGTTCAGCTGTGACGCAGAAGTAGCTGCGATACTAGTTATTTAAATGAAAAAGAAGGCTTATTGACTAACTTTAAAAATTGCAAACTGTTTTTTTGTGAAGTCTTGTTAAATTAGAACACGTGTTTTAAGGCGAAATAATGAAACAATGAGTTTTGCATGACTTGATACAGTCAGGTAAACAGCATTTTAGCATTTTTTCATAGTATAATTATATGAGGTCGGGGTTAAAGCAATCAAAATGAGGGTCTGCCAGTTTAAAGTGGAACAAGGAAAGAAGAAATGGTGTCGATATACAAATGTATCTGCTAGTGCCAAACAATTCGATATTCCCACAATTATTTTTAGTATTCCAATAGTCCTCGATTGATACTGTCAGTCATCGGAATCAGGCAATAAATAACTTCTCCTTTCACTTATTTGCCTGCTGCTCTTAACATTCGCCCTGCATTTCAGCGCCGCAAATAAAGTGATGTAAACATATTCATGACCACCACTTCACAGCCATAAAATCGGGGTAAATACTGGTAATCTCTGCTTGTATGGCTGCGAATGATTTGCGTTACTATTGTAACTTTTATTTAGTTAACTGTGCTGAGACGGTTCAGTTCTTTACTCTATGGTGGAAGTCACTCTCAAACAAATAAGCTATCTGCCAGCATAGACATGTCAACCCCTCTCTCCAACAACAGCAACCAACAGGTATACAGCAACAAACAGATATACCGCTGAGTGCGGAACTACCAACAACAAGTATGTCTGAATAATTTAACACCAAAAACCGCCTTTACTGGCCCCATTACCATACCAAGCAGTGTGATTACCACCGAATAGTCTATATTAGAGTATAGAATATTTGATTTCCCGGGATGCTTCGTCGAACAATGCAGCGACAACAACATCTACCTCGTCCAACTTGATGAGAAAGTCAATAAGCACAAACAATACCATAGAATAGTAGTTACTCTATGGCAATACTAACGAAGTTGTGAGCACAACTAATTGCTCACACAAAAATAAGAACCCAAGTGAGAAAAATAGCTCAATCGGCAACTCGGAAAAAATTCCGAAAAACTAGACCCAACAGGAACCAAAAAAAAAGATAGACCCAGCCGGAACCAAAAAAAAAGATAGCCGCAGCAGGAACCAAAGGAAAAGCTGAACCCAGCATGAACCAAAACATTTAAATTAGGGGAAATCAAAAGAAATCACCAAGTAACAGAATTCAAAACACTCCGAAGAGCGCTAGATCGACTCCAGACCGGGCCCAATAAAATAAATCAAAACAATATATTAGATGGATCTACCTTTAAATTCAAACAGATTTTCTATCTTAGCAGAAAATGGAAATGACTGTAGTAGCCTGCACACTGAAGAGCCTACATATCCAAAACCAGCTCCAATCTATCTACAGTGTAAAATATGTTACACATTTGATTAAAGCTCAAAATCAAATGATCGAAACTCCTGTAAATAGAAAATGAGTTTGTTAAAAATATGCTTATGGAATGGAAACGGTGTTAACCAGCATAAACTAGCCCTTAACAAGTTTCTGCATGACCACGAAATTGATGTTAAGCTTTTGTCCGAAATACATCTCTTAAATACAACGTTCATCTCCCAGGCTTAAAATTTTATAGCACTAATCATCCTGATGGTAAGGCACATAGTGGTACGGCTATACTAATCAGAAATCGGCTTAAGCATCATCTTATGCAATCGCATTCGATACAATGGATGCAAGCTATATCAGTATCTGATAAAAATCGTGACAAAGACCTGACGCTTCCCTCCCCGTTTTACAGTAACAGAAACTCAATTTAGAGAACTTTTTGATTCCCTTGGTTATGGATTTCTAGCTGGTGGTGATTATAATGCGAAACATAAATACTAGGGCCCTCGTCTAATTAACCAAAAGAAGCCGAGAACTGTACAACGCAATAACTAACAGAACAGTATATTCGATTTTGTCTCAGCAAAACAGCTCATTTATTGGCCCACAAACCCAAAGAAAATTCCTGATCTTATTGACTTTGCTATTTCTAAAAATATAGATAGGCTTTTAGTATCAACGGAAGCCTGTGTCGATCTGTCCTCTGATGACTCGCCATTAATAATCAACCTTTATGGACAGCCAGAATATACAACTCCAATGTTTCGCCTACGGACCACCTATATATTATATATGATTACTAATATAAAGTATATTAGTAGTCATATTTCTACAAGAGTTGAAGCAAAACAAGCAGATGATATAGACAACAATATTTATATTTTTAACTCCATGCTAGCGACTGCAGTCGAAGTGGCAATGCCACAAAAACTTCTAAACTGTCCAAGTATGCCTGTACAAATAGCCAAATTGAAAAACTGGTAGCACAGAAACGACGGCAGCGCCGAGAATGGCAGACCCATCACTCACCCATCTCTAAACACAATCTAAAAGCAGCCGAAAGGGTTATTAAAGATTCTCTTACAAAGTCGGAGGATAAGAACATAAAAGACTACCCGAAGGAGGTAATCCCAAATTCTACCGAAAGGTATTCCCTTTGGAAGGCATCGAAAAGCTTTAAGCCTCCAATGGAAGATGTAAAACCCCAACGAAACCCGAACAGTGCATGTGCTCAAAGCGACTCTGCTTTGCATGACATTTATGCAACGTGTTCCAGCCTAATATGGCTACAAACTCCTTTGCATTGCCTACCTTACCCTGCAGTACTGAGATTGCTCAACCTATTAAAATTTCCCTTCCTGAAATAGCCAAACATATTCAACAACTGAATCCAAAAAAGCCTCTGGATACTGCATTTGCATATCTCTGTAAACTTTTCAAAGCTCTTTTGGACATCGGTTACTATCCGAATGCATGGAAGAAGTCTCAGATATGTATGATAGCTAAACCAGGAAAAGACGCAACGCTGCCGTCATCATATAGACCTATCAGCCTGTGCGCCTTGCCTTTCCAAATTATTTGAGAAACTCCTACTAAATAAACTATCTGCTTTCTCTTCATGAACATAGCGTAATACCGGAACATCAATTCAGTTTTCGAGAAAAGCACAGCACTATTGAGCAAGTGAATCGAATTACAAATGAAATAAAAAATGCATTTGAACTTGGGGAGTTTTGCTGTGCAATATTCCTTGACGTGACTCAAGCAAATAATGATAATGTTCACAAGGACCTGAAAACACTTACAATTATCATAGAAAAAAGTCTAGAAAGGAGAAATACATAACAAAACTGGAAAATCACCCAAATCCATTAGCTAAATCCCTCGCAAAGCCGTTCCAGCCTGCAGAGAAGAGACTTTCCGGCCTTGTGAAGAGCGAAGCAGAGCCGAAATTTCAATTTGGGATAAAATTATTTTTTGTTACTAGTTTCAAGATTTGATATACTCATTGTTAGGCTTAATATTTAAGCAGATTCGAAAAAAAATTAATTCTTTTAAACAAAAAAAAAGGTTTCCGTAGTAGTCAATACAGAACCGCTACTGGAGCTAATACGGTCGATTGCAGAACATCAGTATCAGTTGAAATATTTGAAAGAATATGAAGGCAAAGTTCAACCGAGCACAACACATAAGTTTTTGTAGAAGGAAACACGGAATTGCACGCTTACAAACCAAAACAAAAGCAAAATTAAAATCGGAATTCTGATGCACACCTAAATTAAATTTGAGTAACCAAAAAAGAAAAGGGAACTCGTACAGTGCATAAACTTTCAGAGATATCGCCTTAGAGTGTTATAGAGAGATAACTTCGTCAATCCAACAACCAAAACAATGGGAAATCGAATGAAAGTGCATAAGTGCTCGGGGGTCCACTAGCGATCAGTTTTTCCTAGTAGACCCCAGGTCTGCCTGATTATTCAATAAAGTTTTTAGATTTTATTCTGATTAACTCCAGCAAAGGTCTTTTCTCTAACTTCAACCGTAACTTCTCCGCTGGTTAAATATTGATTAGTCAAAATACAATTAGGCCATTCGCCTGACTAATAAGCGGTGCTACCCCACTGTATAAACATTTGGTAGAACAGCTGTCTCGGTTCGGTCACAGCCTTGTTCAGGGGTACGACACCAGGTTCATTACAATATATCATAAATAGTCTTACAGTTTTTTGCTTTTATAATTGGTTAATCTTTGTAATATTTTACAAATAATTTTGAGTTATAAATAAGAAAGAAAAAATATATGGTGATTAGGTTTATACAAAGCTTATTTGATTGTTTGCTTTGAAGAAGTTGTCAAGATTGACTTGATTACAATAAGTGGTATAAATAACTAAATATAATACATAAATATAATTCGAATGTAATTATATAGTACTAGCGTACCCCTCTGCACACTTCGTAGCGCAAACAACATAAATAAAATAAAAAAAATTAAATATAATTGAATTTTTTTTATTGCAATACTCTTTGATATACAACATTTTTCGTCTTCTTATTTTCCGTATAAATATATAAGACTGACGGTTTGCCGACACGTGAACAGGCAACATACAATTGTCCGTGTGAAAACACTGGATACTCCAAATTCACACCGCAAACTCCTAACGATTGGCCTTGAGCATTGTTTATGGTGACTGCAAACGCGAGACGAATTGGAAATTGCAGTCGTTTAAATTCAAACGGCATATCAGACGGTATCATTGGAATGCGCGGAATTAATACGTCTTCACCTTTAAATTTTCCAGTCAGAATTGTAGCTTCAACCAAATTGTTCATTAATTTTTTGATAGCTAATCTCGTTCCGTTGCACAATTTCGGTTGATTAATATTTCGAAGCATAATTACAGTGACACCAACTTTTAACTGAAGATTATGCGGAGGTAATCCTGGTAGATCTAATGAATTCAGAAATTCAGTTGGATAATTAACCACATCTTCATCATTCGTAACGGTATCAACAGATTTGTATGAAATCAAATCACCAGGAATTTTAGATTGTATCTCAAAATTCAAAGAATGAACATCCTTATTTTTCGCTGCTAAAATGGCTCTTTCACTCAACCAAGCATGATTCTTATAGTGTTGTGCAATGTCCGGAAAAACACTTTCAATCAATTCTTCAGCTGATTGCATAAAATGACAAAAATCAGTTGGCAAAGTAATCAATCCTGATTCATCAACAGGCATTGAACCATTACCAATTTTTAGCAATTGCGCTGAAAACTTAGCAGCAGATGGATCGTTTTGCAATTCCACACGGACATTAGTTGTTAATTTCAATCTTTTGATATAACGCCATAAACAGGATGATTTTAAACATGCATTAATTTCGTCAGCTGCAGTTGATTTGGGAATGTTTGCCTGAAATCACCAGCCAGCAACACCAATGCACCACCAAATAAATCAGTACATCCACGAATATCTCTCATTGTTCTGTCAAATGCTTCAACTGATTTCTTATGCGCCATAGTGCACTCATCCCACACAACAATATCACATGCCTGCAAAAGTTTAGATGTTCCAGATGTTTTCGATATATTACACGTCGGATGTTCAATAACTTGAATATTCAAAGGCAATTTCAAAGCAGAATGTGCTGTCCGTCCACCGTCCAACAAAGTTGCAGCTATGCCAGAAGAAGCCAATGCCAATGCAATTTTATTCTCAGAACGTATGGTTGCCAAAATCAAAGAAATCAAAAATGTTTTTCCGGTACCACCAGGTGCATCCAAAAAATAAAATCCACCGACTCCGCTATTGACAACTTGCATAATCGAATCATACGCCACTTTTTGTTCCAAATTTAATTTCGGACGATTATCTACAACGTATGCATTCAACAAAACACAATCGTACTGCAACTCACGTTGTAACTCCTGCTCGAATAAAGCATGCATTGGACGATTAGGTGATGGCATTCCCAATTGAACTAAAGCCTTATTTCCAATTGCCAAACATAAATCCTCAATCATAAGTAATGCTTCATTGTAAACTTCTGGAGTAAAATCCATCACTGGATTATGATTAATTCGGCGCATTCGATTCAAAATATCTTCCGACAAAAAATCTTGATACTTTGTCCATAACTCCAACGGATTTGATGGAAAACACGTAGACAAAATTATTGCAAATAAATTCCGAATTTGATGCGGATGAGCAACAACAGATGCATCAGCTAAAGTGTGATCCCAATGTGCATCATTTTCCAACAAATTCAATTTCTGACATGCTTCTCTGTACGTCACACATAATTCACTATCGACAGTTCTCAAATCACCAAACGATGTTGGCCCACGAACATTAACTAACAACAAACGCAAATAAAAGCACTCAGCATTATTCGGATGAACAGTGTATATTCGTCCCAAAGCATCACTCGAATACAAATTCATCCACACGATTTCCTTGTTTTCGTCGTTGAAATTCTTTCTTCGTTGCATTCCAAGTAAAATATGTTGGAACCTCAGCATACAACAACGTTTTGGCAAAATCATCAACTGCACACAACTTGAAAAAAGCTGTCAATGTTGTATCTGTAGGTGATGCAGCTCTTTCAGCAGCATTTGCAGCTGTAAAATAAACACGTTGGCCATTTTCTAAGTGTACCGCAAGGTGGACGACTGTTGGATACCTCTCATGAATATGAAATGCAAATATACGCCAAATGGCTTCATTGCTGCTAATATAACGCCCCATTTGAAACTGAGTTACTTCGTCGTTTCTGTTTGGATCTGACACTCCGAAAACTGCCATATCGCTTCCTTTGTTGACATATTTGCAAATGTACTTAATTGACTTAACAGAATTGCAATACTCGACGTTGATATGTGCTTTGAAAACTTTCGACAACAGTGGTGAATATGGCACAATCCATCTGTTATCAACTTCAACGTCTTGATTCCGTACTTTGATAATCAAAGATCTACCATGATCCTCAGTGGATCTACGACGATACAAAGGATAACCATCTTCACCAGTTACTGTATCCGATACCAAAGCTCTTGGATATCGCTTCGTACATTTGCCTTCAGCCATACATGGTGAATTAACGTTGTATTCTCCACACGGTCCATGAATCATGTTTTGAGTAACAACTGCATATAATTCCGGATCACTTGCACAATCTGGTATTTCGGCTGAAATAACATGATCCACCTCGTCCGGAGTGATCTTATTCACCAGCCAAGTCAAAACATCAGCGTGAGGCAAACCACGCTTTTGCCATTCAATGGAATACATCCAACATTTCACCTCACCAAACACCCGACTTTTCACAATTAAATTCATCAATGCCTTCAACTTTTGATTGAATACACGGGCAGTAATATCATGCCGATCCATTGTTTTTTGCCCATCAAAAAGAAGGTCTTTCAACTCATCCCATTGAGGGTTACAGGTAAACGTGATGAAAAGATCGGGACGACCATAATGACGAACGTAACTCATTTCGTCTTGCGCATATTCGTGCATGTGTCTCGGGCTACCTTGATATGACGATGGTAATATGATCATTTTGCCAAGATTATCAACGTTTCCATCATTGTTTATAGCATCCCGCAAGTGAATGTACTCCTCTGAGCGCAATTTCCTCTGATTAAATCTAATGAAATTCAATCTCTCAGTCTCGATTTTTGCATACATGTCAACGAGAAATTGGTGAAGAAGTCGACGGCAATATAACAAATAATTCACTTCACCCTGCCGAACCATGAAACGATATGAATAAAAATTCATTGCGCTTACTTTTTTTCTCGTTTCAACACCTAAAATCAAATTAAATTCAGTTAGAAGTTTTCAGAAATAATTAAAAAAAAATCGAACACACTAACCGGAAGAGGGATTTATCATCTTAATATTGAAATGATAACCATCTTCTCCGCGGCTAAATAACAACGGATACTGCAAACCGTCATAACACCGATGAGTTTCTGATACTCGTTGAAGCTGCATATTGCGACGACGTAATACAATATCTCTCGAATTAAATTCATCTCCAATAATTACAATAGCCACTTCATCCATCGTTGGTGCATTAAACCTTCTAGCATGTTCACCAGGTGGCGTTTTATCAGCACGAATAACACTTGCATACTCGTCAGATGGCATTTGATCTAATGCTGTTTGAAATAATCGAACTAACTCATTTTCATCATGCAACATATTCTGCAACTGTTCAACAACATCATTCCTCAAAATTGATGAAATGTCACAACGACGATTGGTTTCAACAGTCGAGTTACCCACAAAGTATATTTGTAAAAATTGATAGCTTTGATCTGGGAGTGGTAACAAAGAACCAAGTCGATGGTAAACTTGGCCTTGAATCTGTTGAATACCAATATTTTTGCAACCGTACATATTTTTATTATCAAAACAAACATGATATATGTCATTCACCGTAATTACCTTAAATGTCGGCATGAAATTATCTCTGATAATTTTGGTGGCACCAAACGACGTCATTTGAAAACACGAATTGTACGTTTGTATGTTTGTTAAAAAATGCTTTGAACTCGGAGAAGTGCCAATAATCATTGAACGCAAAGGCTCTGGTGGTGGATTCAATTGAGGTAATTTCACTTGGCCACTTGCACAACATAATCCAGGATTTTCATGTTTAAATTTGAAAGCCTTGCAATAAACACACACAACAGACATTGATTAATTTTTTCCACAACTAATCGTTTGTTATAGGACATGATTCAATCAAAGAATTACCAATTTTAAAAATATATCTCGTACAGCTCTGAACACAGCAAACGTTGTGATTCACACACAAAAAATCCAATAAAATGCTCAGAATGGTAAATGCCAAAAATGTAATAAATTGCTAAAATAAAATACAACACACTCTTAAATCAATTGAAATTTTAAACTCACTCGAAATCAAAACGTTGATAAATTTCCTACATACATTCACACACACGTACCGCAGCAACTATTGTTGTGCCTAAACGGCCAAAAATCCAATTTGAATGCTTAAAATGTTCACACCTATTAATAGCAAAAATCAAGCAGCAATTGTTGTGATTAAACATCCAAAAATCCAATAAAATTCTCAAAATGTAACAAACTCCATCCACCAGTTGAGATTCCACTCGAATAATATATCCACTTTTGTAAACAAACAACAGGTTGATACCAAATGAACTGTAATTCCAATGTGTTCCAATCAGACTATTGTCAAATCACTTTCCACGTTCCATTTACTGTAACTCTCACAAAATATAAACAGCTGACTTGATATCGATGTATGTTTACACTCTCAAAACTGATACACAATTCAACAACTTCAAAGCAAAATGAAACAAACAAAACCAAACGAATATTTATTGAAAACCAATTTAAATATTTTTTTTTATTTGAAAATTCAATTAAATTTCGTTCATTTGCCGTATGACCATTTTTTCCCTTTGTTATTGGTTGCGTGCTATTTTGATTGCTATTTCCAACAAATATAGCGCGTATGTACACAATTTGAACTGCATAAAATTCATACATTTACTTTTCATATCAATTAAAATCAAATTTGCAAAAAAAAAAATTTCCAATAGGTCCAAAACCCTTCACTCAAACACATATAACTCGACCAAATCAAAACATTTTCAACCATTTTTTAAAACCATCTAGAGAACGTACCCTTCAAAATGGTATCGGCAGATTTTTTTTTTACCCAGCCGAACTCTCAAACACTCGTCACAAACAGATTTGACAACATTTTTTTATATATATAGATTTATAATGCTTCTAAATTTAAGATTTTTTTTTATTTCTCCACAATGCAACTCGCAATTATACCCTAAATTTAGTCCGAAATAAATTTCCTTACCACAGAATGGAGAATTTACATTGCATTGTTTTTGCTTCACACGGATAAGGAAGAAATGGAATCATTTCCTCAGTTGACATTGGAAGAAGAAGAGTTATCTCTCTATAGGCGCATTCGATTCGTAACTTGCATCGAGCTCGTATCGAGTTGTGCGAATAAAGCAGCACACGAGTAAGTAGTAAACTGGCAGCACCGCTTCAACTTTTTTTTCAACATATACATTTTTATATTTTTTATACAAATTCATTATTTGAATATAATTTAAATCAACAGAATAATAATACTAAAAATCAAAAAACATAATCCAAAGATTAATTTTTGATTTCTTTAAATTTAAACAACTAAAATATAAAAAATCTCAAGGAAATTTGTACGGGTAATTTTTAATCTCGTTGGTTTTCAAACAATTTTCAATTTGGAAGCACTTTCCTTCGAGGATAGAAAAATTCGCTCGTTTCATCCGAGTATAATTTACTCGATAACTTTTTCCATATCTGTCCTATCCTCGATAGAGTGGCGAATCGAATGTGTCTACTGCAAGCATAGTCCAAGAGCCAAGATGCGTGACATGCGCTGCCAGCCACACAACTTAAGATTGCCAACGAAACGTTCGGAGTGGTAATAGCGCCAGTAAAGGCAGTTTTCAGACAAACGGAACTTGTTGTTGGTAGTTCCGCAGTCAGCGGTATAACATCAAGTATACCCGTTGGTTACTGTTGTTGAAGAGAGGGGTTGCCATGGCTATGCCGGCAGATTGCTTATTTGGTTGAGAGCGACTTCCCGTTGGTTGCTCAAGCTCAGCGGCCGAATGGGCCACCCGCGCATGAGAGTTTCCCTAGAGTGCCTCGACTCATACTCCAGAGCGTAAAACACCCATTTTTTAATGCAAAATAAATAAATTGTGTTACAATGTGCACAAAATAGAGTCACACAAGAACGTCTTATCGCTCTAGAGCACTGTTCCCAATTTTTATATTACTACGCATGTTTTAATCATTTGAAAATAATTGAAGTGAAGTCGGGTCGGTACGCGTCGGCGATTCAATAGACAGCATTGAAGGTGTCATTTTAATCCTGAAATTAACATGATTTGCATTTTCCGAATGAAGAAATGGAAATTCCAATAAGCGACTTGCATATAAAACAAGAGATGGTCGATGAAGAACTGTCTTTCCCGGAAGCTCAGGCGGTAAAGATTTATTGGGCTACGCGCTGAAGAGTACATACGTCTACGTGATGCCATTAAAAATGATGACAACCAGCATGTAAATCCAAATGACATTGGCCAATTGACGATATACAGGTAGCCCGCTTCATATGCATGAGTAAGAACTGGATGCGATGGCATATGTTCGTTCTTATGGTCGACCAGACATGTTTATCACTTTTACATGTAATCCACAATGGAGTGAGCTTCGAGAATACTTATTGCCAGGGCTATCGCTAACAGATCGCCATGACATAACGGTACTTGTGTTTAAACAAAAGCTGAAATCATAGTCCAACACAAAGTAGTTAGATAAGCGCAATGCTGGATGTATTCTGTCGAATCGCAAAAAAGAGGACTCCCTCACGCGCACATATTATAAGACTGGATCAAATTAATGATATTATATCTGCGAAAATTCCAGATGAATTTCAACTGATCACAAAGAACCATGCGTGATTGATAGTAAATATTCGAAGCGTTATCCCAGAGTATTGATTTCAGACACAGTTACAGGCAATGATAGGTACACGTTATAATATCACCAGTCGACAGAGGGAAACAGAAAATCAAAAGCTATCGAAAGGAGAACTCAATACGTGGAAGTTGATAATCGTTAGATCGTGACGTATTTACACATTTTGTCCAAAACCTGCAAAGCCCACATTAGCGTGGAATATTGTAATTCGGTGAAGTCCATAAAGTACATCTGTAAATACGTACAGAAATAAAGTGACCGACATGGCTGTATTTGGTGTAGCTGATCCAAATTGAAACGACGAAATCACTCAATTTCAATTAGAGCGTTATGTCAGCAGTAATTAGGCGGTGTGGAGGATTTTTACATTCCCAATTCATGAGAGACATCCAACAGTATTTCATAAACTGTCCATCTTGAAAATAGTCAACGCGTTTATTTTACCGCTGAAAATGCACAGCAAAAACCAGCGACCCCACCATCCACATTATTAACCGAACTTTTGAATTGTGTGCATCAGATACATTCGCCAGCACGTTGTTATACTCAGAAGTAACGCAATATTATACTTGGGAGAAATCGAAAAAAACCAATCGATGACAACCCAAATGTGTTCTCGACAGATGCTTTGGGACGTATTTACAGTTCACTCCATCACTGCTGAGTGCTTTTATTTGCGTTTATTGTTGGTTAACGTTCGTGGTCCAACATCATTTCAAAGTCTTAAAACAGATGATAGACTATTGTGTGCAGCATATCGTCAGGAGTGTCAACGATTGCTTTTACTGGAAGCTTACGCACACTGGGAGGCTACCTTTGCCGATGCATGATCTATT
Source organism: Clusia tigrina (assembly GCA_920105625.2). NCBI lineage: Eukaryota > Metazoa > Arthropoda > Insecta > Diptera > Clusiidae > Clusia > Clusia tigrina. Next base: position 395,152,670 of record OV050030.1, read on the forward strand.
TTACCAAGATTTTCAGCGTGAACGAGATTACGATTGCAACCAACATATTGGATGCATTTCCTCAAGCAAATATTCCAAAAGTTAACAGTGATCAAAAACAAGCATACGACACGATTATGCATGTTGTTAACGATGAAAGTGGTGGAATGTATTTTTTGGACGCGACTGGAGAAACTGGTAAAACATTCTTGATTTCGTTGCTACTAGTAACGTAAAATTGCACTGGCTTTGGCTTCTTCTGGGAATGCTGCTACTTTATTGGATGGCGGTCGAACATCACGCTCTGCATTGAAACTGCTAACAAAAAATCATTAGAAGCATTGGATAGAACAATGAAACATCTACGAGGAAATCATGATATGTTTGGCGGTGCTTTCATACTGTTAGCTGGAGACTTAAGACAAACGTTATCAGTCATAAATCTATTGCTGTTGATGAAATAACGCATGCTTGAAATCTTCAATTCTGTGGAAAAATGTAAGAATATTCACACTAAAAACAAATCGTTCAATTGTAAAACGATCCATACTAAACGACTTTTCACGTATCACTCAATCAAAAGAAGAACTGATTCTTAGCGTGATCCCAAACATACCACAACACCGCCCGGAAAGAACAAAGATGTTAATGATCTGGACGAGCCTATTTTAAAAGAAATACCAGGTCCATTATTCACATTCAGATCAGTGGATACCATCATGAATCAATATCCCACCGAATTTTTAAGCGCACTTGATTTGCAGGAACAAAATTGGAATGTCGATTGTTATGCTTCTCAACATCAAAAAACCAAAACTTTGTAAAGGCACCAGGTTTGCCGTCCAGAAAATATTGAGAAATGTGATAGAAGCAAAAATTTTGAATAGAAAATTCAAAGGTGAAGACGTTTTGATTCCTCGCATCCCAATGATTCCATCTGATGTGCATTTGAATTTAAGCGTCTTCAATTCCCTGTTCGGTTTGCATTCGCCGTTACCATAAATAAGTCGCAAGGACAATCTTTAGAAATGTGCGGTATAAATTTGGAAAATCCAGTTTTCTCGCGTGGCCAACTGTACGTTGCATGCTTCCGAGTCGGAAAACCATCTGCACTATTTGTTTACACGAGTGATGGTGAAAAAAAACCAAGAATGTTGTTCATCTAAAAGCATTGCAATAAATGTTTTAATTTTATTTAAATTGCTCGAAAAAGGTTTTTTCCTGGCGAAGCGGGCGGGGGTCCAGCTATTTATAAACATATTTGAAAACTCAGGAAAAAATATATAAATATTAAATTTAGAATTAAAGTGAAATTATAATTACAAGAAATCCACAATTCAAACCTACACAAAGGAGTGTGAATCTGAAGTGTAAATTTTTGTGTTGTTGAGGTTTACCGAAGATTTCTAACATAGTTAGAGAAACTTTCAGAAGTTCAGGAAATGATACAAGGAGTTTTGAACCCAGCTCAGGCATTTTTAAACGTACCCGGTCAAGCAATAGATACGATATGCCAACACTCTGAATGACTTGGAGAACGTGCCTGATATAGTTAAGGGACTCAGAGAGCTCTGTGGAGTTCACAAGGAGTTCAGTTCGTGGAAAAATAGGGTGGAGAGGGTTTCGAGTCCATACGAGCCTGTTAAAAGTTAACCCAAATATTACGTCATTTTTGTGGACTTTTATAAGGAAGAAAGTTATAGGTGAGGCAGATTCTGCCCTTGAGGTTATAATACTTCATTGGACTGGAAAGCGATTTCCACATGCTTAATGCATCATTACGGTGATCAGGGAAACTTAAAAACCCTAGAATATCAGCTTAAATTCTTGTCGCAAGGAAATATGTCGACCATGGCGTTTTACCAAACCGTGAACGCGCACCTGTCACTTATACTAAACAAGATCTCTTGCATGAATTGTCCCAAATTCATTCGACTCTTTACTAACAGTTTTCGGGATAAAGTTCTGGTCAGCTTTGTCACAGGGCTGAAACGAGATTTACCAACACTACTCGCTGTCAAGGAACCTATTTATCTTCCACACGCTCTCTACTTGGGTAAAAAATTAGAAAGTCAGACTCAAGGAGGAACACAAGTTTCAAATCCACGCAACATATCCATACAACAATAGTACCCCCATTACCACCTCGGAGGAATTATTCTTTCCCACCTTGTGGTAATTTCAACCCCCCATTGGCATATGCGCCACCAACCATTCACATTCTCCACTACGATTTCATGGCCCAAGGGCAAAAAAGTACAACAAAAAATGCAGGGAACAGCAACAACATGCACAGCAACATCCGAGTTAACAGACAGATGCCACAACCAACAGGGAGGGGCTCCAGCACAACAATACTTCTTGGAGGCTATATATAGCGGCTGGCCTATAAAATCGGTAGACACCAAGTCTCTTTCCTTCAGCATCACTCGACGTGGACGCATCGCAAATACTTTTTTCTTCCAGCACCACTCAACAGCGACGCATCAATGCGTGGTGCATGTGTGTGTGACTCCAGTACAGCAAAGTTACACAAGATATACTGCTCCGATTTTGACCAAGACAGACCCAGGCGTTTATGGTTCTACCGATTCGCCCTGGGACTATGACAAACGACACAGAGCCAGACATTTATGGTTCTTCCGATTCGCTCTGGGAAACCACCGTGTCCAAAGAACACCCACATCAGTGAAGACACAAACAGCCCACTATAGACACCCTAAGAAAAGAATAGTTTATACAAAGAAATACAATAATTATATATATAAATGAAATAAAATTAAATAAGGAATATATGGGATCCGCTGAATTCTACCCCAGCTAAAATAGAGTCGTTACAAGGGTTCATCTCTGCCATATATTGAATGTAGGTCGGCATTGAAAGAAATTTCAAATTTTTGGCGGGCACAGGATCCAGCTTAAATTATATTCAGGCTTCACTTATCTCTAAACCGATTTAAAATGCTAGTTCAGCGGGAAGGTTGGTACCCACAACTCACCATACTTTAGTAAACTTATTCGGAATAAAAGACCTCAAAGTACAATTTTTTTATGTAACATCTGTTAAAGTCCTTTCATGGTATCATTGGCAAGGACACCTTAAAGAAGCTCGAAGCCGTTATGGATATCAAAATTAATTGCTTGATGATTCGGGATGGAAGGATGTTTAGATTGAAGCAACAGCCGCATCATTCCATAAACAATGTTGATGTCAACAAAGACCAATGGAAATTTGAAAGACACCGATACTCAAATTGTTGTTAATAAACTCATTATTGAAAAAAATAAATGAATAGACTAACAAAACGAATGAAATAATGAAAAATGATAATAAAATTGAAGACATTCAACATATTTTGGGTATAAAAGTAAAACACTAACTAGAAATTATAAAGGAGGAAGTTTTAAACACTAATTATACCCTAGCATGAGCTAAAGAAACGGTTATAGATTTATTCATTTTGTCTGAGCAGGAAGAGGAATCAGTGAAGAAGATATTTGAAAAAACAATACTCCATTTATAAACTTAGAACAGACACTTGAATTCTCTAAAATAAAAATGGGCTCGAATAATTCATTGACAATTTATATAATTAATATTTCCACAGAACAGATTGCAAATCTATGATGATAAAACAAATTAAAAGAAACAAATCTGTAACAAAGATTCATTATGAAAATTTATTAATTTGTAAGGAACTATTGTATGGAATAAAACTAGAATGTAAGAAATCTGATGAGTTCAAAATATGTACTTATAACACCATTATAGAAATAAGTAATACATAAATGCGTTTCAAAATTAGTAAAAAGCCACCCTGCAAAGTGTAGTAAAGTCAATGAACTAAATATTGCATCTATTAAAATCATCCAACCTTCTAAGTTCAGTTTGTAAAAACCCATGAAGAAAAACGATCAAGCAGAGCTCTTCTATAAAGGAGAAGAGACTCCAAATAAATTTTTCTTTAATTTACATGTAAATGCGGCCTTGCTCTCTTAAATGGCTGCAAGCAAAAAAGTGAAAAAATTTTGGATATTAAATTGTTGAAATTAGACGCACATTTTAATCGATTTACTAAGTTTCAGTTGTACAGGCATATTCATATTTGTCATGCAATTGTGCGCAGTTATTCCCATAAGTGTAAGCACTGACCTCGCTTCTGTGGGTGCATTTGAAAATTGCAGCACTTCAAGGCAAACGGCTATAAAAGCGCCAACACTTGCAACGTTGCTCTTAGTTGTCATTGGTTTACCTGCATTGTGGGTTCAAGTAGTTAAACAGAAAAAAAAATTATGGAGAATCCTGTAAGCATGATAGGAGAGGAGAAAATTGTGGGATTGCCGCTCCCAACACCGATATCGGATTTATTGTCATTACCGACTATTACGAGGGACACAACGAGCCTACAATCGCAAACACTCAGTGATGTGCCGAGCGATATAATAATCAAGTCGCGCATTAAGTACGGTAGTCACTGGTCAGCCTGCAAGGGTCTGCTTATGGAATACTCGAAATGTAGCTCAATTCATGGTATTCGATTCTTATTCGAAGTTCACCGTCCCTTCTATGAGAAGTGAGTCACCTATAAGAGTGTGCCAAGGTTGCCACTGAAGGAAGTCGGTTATTTTTACAGACTTTATTGGGGTGTTCTTCTGCTTACTTCGTTTTACTTTGCGACTTCACTCAGTTGGGATTCGTATCTAAAGTGGCAGGACTCTCCTGTTATACTGGGATTTGCTGAGACCCTTGTTCCGGTGCATAAAATACCTTTCCCGACCATAACGGTGTGTCCGGAAATAAAAATGGATCCGAACAAATTTCACTTTACAGAAGTGTCGCAGAAAATGTGGAAAGGAATCGAAGAATTTAAAACATTTGATATTTACGGGAATCTAACAGAGGAGCAGTAAGTCCTAAATAAGTATAATTTTTATTTGCATTTGAAGAGTAAGTACAGTCTGTGATATCATTTTGCGACAGGATATCACACTTATCAGCCACTATGCACATATGCGATGAAGATGTGGTGCAACGGTTCGCTCCATTTATACCCAAAGATGTGGTGACGAAAGTGGCCCAAACACTGGTGGATCTATCACTATCGAAGGATGAGACTGCCACCTTTTGTAAGTGGAACGGACGATTTTATTTTTGCGATAAGATATTAAATATAGTGGCCACTGATGAGGGTATCTGCTATCAGTTTAACGGTTTGCAGACCAAGGATCTCTATCGTGATCCAAAGTAAAATATTTATTAATTGGCGACATTCGAGTACTTGAACTATGTGTTTATATCTACTTGGAAATTTGTAGCTTCATCAGTTATTACGACAAGGAAGTCATTGATTTCAATAAATACTTCGATGACTTACCACTGCTGAATAATTTGACCGGAAATTGGTGTCTTGATTATGGTTACGTCGGTCAGGGCTACAATGCGTATCCACAGCGCACTGTGTTCTCATCGGTACGAAATGCATTCATTGCCGCCCTGGATGGTTTCCGTCCCGATTTCGATTATGCATGCCGGAGTTTTAAACAAGGTTACAAGGTGAGCAAGTGTGAATAATTTGAAAGAGATAATGTAAACAGATAACAAAGAGGCCATGTCAACCATAAAAAAGGCACTATACTTTTGTGTTACTCTCCCACACCTCCAATTTAGACCCATGAACATCATCAATCGAAAGTTCACTGACGCTGGTTGATTGTGAGCCCCAGGAAATTGAAAATGACCAGAATAGGAATTGGAATATTATATGGCAATGATATTTCTGTGGAATTTAAGTGGAGGAAATTCGACAGAATAGGAACGGGTGGAACTATATAAAACTGCTTGAGAAGTGTGGTCTGTTGCAGGCGCGGCAAGGGGGTTTTTCCATCTTAGGAAGCTTCAAATTTCCCACTGTAAAAGTATTATAAATTGCCTATTCGGATATCTGTTTAAAGATACCAAAATGTTTCAGAAAGTGGGTGCTTCAGTTAGTCATGTCTGCATTCAGACACCTATCAAATGCATATTCTACCTGTCAGTTTGGGCCTTGGTTACACATTTTATCATTTAATAATTTAATAAACTTAATGTTTTGATTCAAATTCAGTGAGTTCTATTTGGTTATTTAAATATGATGTTTTAGGCAAGAGAGACATATACAAAGAGGGAGTGTTTATTTTGCCTGATTTTTACATATCCAAAATATTTATAAAAGTGCAGAGCATTATTTTGTTCTTTCTTTCATATTTCAGCTAACGAAAATGTCAGTGGAAAACGCTGAAGTGTGGTTATATTGACTGTGGAGATGCCCTAAAGCGCAAATCAAAAATTATTGAGAAATTTCAAATCACCAGTTATAAGAATATTTCAGTTATGGGAGTGGCAGGGGAGCTATAAGGTGAATTGTTTATGCAAAGACATCAAAAGTCACCAAATTCTTGAACCATCAAAACCAAATTAGATGGAGTAATTTTAAATGAGCGCTGGCACATTTTTTATATGAGAGAAGTGGGTTTCCTTAACCAATTCATATTTTTTGCCAATAGCTTTCTATAATCTAGCTATAGTCTTTCTTTATAAATTTGACAATGTGCGTGTTTTAGGTATGATAGTCTATATATGTTGCCCATACAATATCTAATAACCACAAAATTGCATCAGTACTTCATCAAAAAGAAGATTCGACAGTTGCATATATGAGAGATAGAAGTTCCCTTTATCCGATTTGCTTCATATAAATATATGATGCTGTATTGAAGTCCAGGCATTGCGTATGCAAAGTTTCATTAAAATATCTCTAACGATGTGTATCGCAGTTGGCCCAAACGGACATGGCTAAATCGAATCAGGAAATGATGCTTTTAAATTATGTGAACGAATGGATGCATGTGCATAGTTATCACACCTCATTCTGGTCATTACAACATTTTCCCACTCCCCAAATACACTACAAGTGTTCAGTGGAAATGACTAATTTTAATTAAATGTGCTTTTCCTTTTCAACAGGTGTTCCTCAATTCTCCCGAGAGTGTGCCACTGAGTACCGGCAATTACATTTTAGTGCCCCATGGCTATGAGGTAATGATCAGTGTGCTGCCCCACTACATTGTGTCAGATGACAATCTTCATAACTTTAGTCCAGATAAGTATGTTGAGCTCGTGTATGAGTTTTTTTTTTGCTTTTTGTCCTAGATTCCACATCCTTCGTTGCCTCCCCGCAGGACCAAGGCAAGGTATTACTTCATGTGGGGTATTATGGTCAGCGGATCCCTTCTAGTTATTTTCAGTTGAGAACTTCAGATGAAGAACTCCTTCGATTGCAATACCTCTTGGTTCCGCCCTTCCATCGTTTCGCCTGGATCGCTTTCTTAGCTTTCTGGACCAGTTCTTTGGTGGCGTTCACAGTGAACTTCGTCTTTCGGAAGCCATACTGCCAATTTGACAGTCCTCCAGATTCTGCAATATGCTTATCGATCCTCTCTCAAATTATCCGCTCCTAAATATTCCCTCTGTATCTGATATTCAGAGTTGGCGGTAAACCGAACGGTTGGTTTGTTGGCTTTCAGCGCCAGGATGAGCCGTTGCCTTTTGCCTCGTGTTGAGAAAATACCTTCCTCATACAGAAGTTTTACATTTTCTTAATAGTTCTGGATGTATTGCAACTCCAGTATTTCGGACACCTGGCGCGGTGGGCATTTCATTTGGCAAACACCTCATCTGTTGTCACAGTGGGTATGCATTCCTCTGTTGGCTCGAAAGAGGAACTCACATGGAACAGCTGCCGGGAAGAGCTGTCCCATTATAAGCCTTATCAAAATTGAACAAGTTGTGGCAGGGCAATATCCGCATAACAACATATGCTGCATGGGTCATCCTCGAATTGTGCGGATAGTTTGGTTAAGCTTGTGCTCTTGCTTTTTTACTGACCTTCTTCAGTTCCTTCCTGACTCTCTTATAGGCCAGGTGTATCTGCAGCGAGCCTGCAGCTAGTATGGAATACTGGTTTGTTCTCTTTGTAATTTCGTATGGTGAGCGGACTACTCCTAGCAATGTTTCATTGCCTGTCTTCGGCACTGCAGGTGGCGGAGGTCTTTCATAATGGCGGCGGTAGTGTCACACACTGCAGCCCATTTCTCCGCGCTCTCAACTAAATTGTCGGGCATCACGAGCTCTCCACACACTTCTTGTAGTTCCTCTCTAGCATTTTTATACCGAGGGCAATAGAAGAAGACATGTTTGGAATCTTTGATCTCTGTACCGCCACAGTTTGCACAGTAGAGCGATTTCTCCAAGTGGAATCTGTGCAGGTATGCCAAAAACATCAATGGACTGTCAGCAGTTGTGCGACGTGATAATTCACCTCACCATGAGACCTGTTTACCCATTGAATCTTGGGGTTCAGTCATCTTGTCCAGCGGCCATTCGAAGATGTGGCCCACTGGGCTTTGCCACTCTTGAAGGTTCCACCGCTTTACAATTACCTAGAGCTCTTCTACACTTGTCGCGTGTGTTCCTTTGCCGTGGTAGAGGTTCATCGCTTCTTTCGCCAGCAGGCTCACGGGAGGCATGCCGGCTATCACGGTGCGGTGTTCGCAAATGACTCCAAGTGCTTTTCTTCTGTATGCGGCGTCAATGGTGCGGACGTAAGCCTTCACATCAGCATTTTCGGCCCATTTTGGAGCCCAATAGAAAATAATGGATCTGATAACCCCAGAGATGAGTCGCCTTTTCCGCTGTCTTGGTCCTCACATGTTGGGCATTATTCTACACAGGAGAGCACATGTGTGTGCTGTCGCAGATGATAGCTTGGTGATCGTTGTGTGTGTGTGTGTGTGTATATATCTCTAGTTTTCCTACTATTAAGTTCCGGCCACATTAGCCTAGTCGTTAAGCAAGTGCCCTCTTGTGCCCAAGACCCATTGGTCTCACGCACGACCCTATCCTTCAGCAGGTGGTGAACTGCGAATAGGCGCGGAAGAACCGCAAGTAGCGCTCATCATTGAAGTAGCATTGACGCCTTCAGAAATATTCACAAAGTTTATAAGGAAAATTATTGAAAATCGATAAAAATACAAACACATATACGAGGGCGGATAATCTTAATGTATAGACTGGCAGCCACTCACTAAGGAGGGGCCAGAGCGATCCTTACAGAAAACTCACTTCCTCGTGAAGAGTGGGAACCGGTGGACAACGGGACATCTGTGCACCACTGAAGGACTTAGCTGGAAAAAACCCAAGAATGAATACCGAAAAAGCATGGTGAACTATGCGAAATGGCTCATGGTACAGCAAAATAGAAACACCGCGAGAGAGCAACTGCTATTGCCATTAGCCAGGGGAGTGCAGCCTAACAAGGTCACTATCCAGGAAGCAGTGTTAAATGTATTAGGGGCCAGCGTGGAGGTGGGCCAGCTCATTCAGAAGATCCTACTAGAAATAATGCACTAAGACGAGATTACCACGGCAGAAGAGGTGTCCGAAGCAGTGTTGAAACAACTGAACATTTTCGAAAAACCTCCCTTTCGGCGATTAGCTCCCTTCGCAAATCGTACGATAGAACACAAATGGCAATAATCAGTCTGCCACTCAGACAACCGCGGGGCTATTACATATCAAGCTGGGAATCGGAGGGACCTCTTGCCGGTTGCGTGAGAAGATAGTATCCAAACTTTGCAACTAGTCGAGGACACCACTTTCCTAGCTCCACTATGGGTATATGGAGACTAGCCATTTCAGCTCAGTGACATCAGGAGCACGACAGGAAGAACCACGATACCAAATCTAGTTATGGATGAGTTTGAGTCTGCAGGAACCCTGTAGTAATTGCTGCTGATTTGAATACATGAGTGACTTAATGGGGCCACGGCCGGACTACGCCAATAGGGGCACAACCTCATGGACGCACTCCCAAGACTTGATGTTATCCTCATGAATACTACCGAGATAATTTTTCTAAAAGTAGGAGTCAGCTCTGTGATAGACCCAACGTCCATGATTAGCAGCTGAGGGATGCAAAATGGCTCGGGAGTGATATACACACACACACACACACAACGATCACCAAGCTATCATCTGCGACAGCACACACATGTGCTCTCCTGTGTAGAATAATGCCCAACATGTGAGGACCAAGACAGCGGAAAAGGCGACTCATCTCTGGGGTTATCAGATCCATTATTTTCTATTGGGCTCCAAAATGGGCCGAAAATGCTGATGTGAAGGCTTACGTCCGCACCATTGACGCCGCATACAGAAGAAAAGCACTTGGAGTCATTTGCGAACACCGCACCGTGATAGCCGGCATGCCTCCCGTGAGCCTGCTGGCGAAAGAAGCGATGAACCTCTACCACGGCAAAGGAACACACGCGACAAGTGTAGAAGAGCTCTAGGTAATTGTAAAGCGGTGGAACCTTCAAGAGTGGCAAAGCCCAGTGGGCCACATCTTCGAATGGCCGCTGGACAAGATGACTGAACCCCAAGATTCAATGGGTAAACAGGTCTCATGGTGAGGTGAATTATCACGTCGCACAACTGCTGACAGTCCATTGATGTTTTTGGCATACCTGCACAGATTCCACTTGGAGAAATCGCTCTACTGTGCAAACTGTGGCGGTACAGAGATCAAAGATTCCAAACATGTCTTCTTCTATTGCCCTCGGTATAAAAATGCTAGAGAGGAACTACAAGAAGTGTGTGGAGAGCTCGTGATGCCCGACAATTTAGTTGAGAGCGCGGAGAAATGGGCTGCAGTGTGTGACACTACCGCCGCCATTATGAAAGACCTCCGCCACCTGCAGTGCCGAAGACAGGCAATGAAACATTGCTAGGAGTAGTCCGCTCACCATACGAAATTACAAAGAGAACAAACCAGTATTCCATACTAGCTGCAGGCTCGCTGCAGATACACCTGGCCTATAAGAGAGTCAGGAAGGAACTGAAGAAGGTCAGTAAAAAAGCAAGAGCACAAGCTTAACCAAACTATCCGCACAATTCGAGGATGACCCATGCAGCATATGTTGTTATGCGGATATTGCCCTGCCACAACTTGTTCAATTTTGATAAGGCTTATAATGGGACAGCTCTTCCCGGCAGCTGTTCCATGTGAGTTCCTCTTTCGAGCCAACAGAGGAATGCATACCCACTGTGACAACAGATGAGGTGTTTGCCAAATGAAATGCCCACCGCGCCAGGTGTCCGAAAAACTGCAGTTGCAATGCATCCAGAACTATTAAGAAAATGTAAAACTTCTGTATGAGGAAGGTATTTTCTCAACACGAGGCAAAAGGCAACGGCTCATCCTGGCGCTGAAAGCCAACAAACCAACCGTTCGGTTTACCGCCAAATCTGAATATCAGATACAGAGGGAATATTTAGGAGCGGATAATTTGAGAAAGGATCGATAAGCATATTGCAGAATCTGGAGGACTGTCAAATTGGCAGTATGGCTTCCGAAAGACGAAGTTCACTGTGAACGCCACCAAAGAACTGGTCCAGAAAGCTAAGAAAGCGATCCAGGCGAAACGATGGAAGGGCGGAACCAAGAGGTATTGCAATCGAAGGAGTTCTTCATCTGAAGTTCTCAACTGAAAATAACTAGAAGGGATCCGCTGACCATAATACCCCACATGAAGTACTACCTTGGTCCTGCGGGGAGGCAACGAAGGATGTGGAATCTAGGACAAAAAGCAAAAAAAAAACTCATACACGAGCTCAACATACTTATCTGGACTATAGTTATGAAGATTGTCATCTGACACAATGTAGTGGAGCAGCACACTGATCATTACCTCATAGCCATGGGGCACTAAAATGTAATTGCCGGTACTCAGTGGCACACTCTCGGGAGAATTGAGGAACACCTGTTGAAAAGGGAAAGCACATTTAATTAAAATTAGTCATTTCCACTGAACACTTGTAGTGTATTTGGGGAGTGGGAAAATGTTGTAATGACCAGAATGAGGTGTGATAACAATGCACATGCATCCATTCGTTCACATAATTTAAAAGCATCATTTCCTGATTCGATTTAGCCATGTCCGTTTGGGCCAACTGCGATACACATCGTTAGAGATATTTTAATGAAACTTTGCATACGAAATGCCTGGACTTCAAAACAGCATCATATATTTATATGAACCAAATCGGATAAAGGGAACTTCTATCTCTCATATATGCAACTGTCGAATCTTCTTTTTGATGAAGTACTGATGCAATTTTGTGGTTATTAGATATTGTATGGGCAACATATATAGACTATCACACCTATCACACGCACATTGTCAATTTTGTAAAGAAGGACTATAGGTAGATTGTAGAAAGCTATTTGCAAAAAATATGAATTGGTTAAGGAAACCCACTTCTCTCATATAAAAAATGTGCCAGCGCTCATTTAAAATTACTCCATCTAATTTGGTTTTGATGGTACAAGACTTTGGTGACTTTTGATGTCTTTGCATAAGAAATTCCCCTTATAGCTCCCCTGCCAATCCCATAACTGAAATATTCTGATAACTGGTGATTTGAAATTTCTCAATAATTTTTGATTTGCGCTTTAGGGCATCTCCACAGTCAATATAACCACACTTCAGCGTTTTCCACTGACATTTTCGTTAGCTGAAATATGAAAGAAAGAACAAAATAATGCTCTGCAATTTTATAAATATTTTGGATATGTAAAAATCAGGCAAAATAAACACGCCCTCTTTGTATATGTCTCTCTTGCCTAAAACATCATATTTAAATAACCAAATGGAACTCACTGAATTTGAATCAAAACATTAAGTTTATTAAATTATTAAATGATAAAATGTGTAACCAAGGCCCAAACTAACAGGTAGAATATGCATTTGATATGTGTCTGAATGCAGACAGGACTAACTGAAGCACCCACTTTCTGAAACATTTTGGTATCTTTAAACAGATATCCGAATAGGCAATTTATAATACTTTTACAGTGGGAAATTTGAAGCTTCCTAAGATGGAAAAACCCCCTTGCCGCGCCTGCAACAGCAGTTTTATATAGTTCCACCCGTTCCTATTCTGTCGAATTTCCTCCACTTAAATTCCACAGAAATATCATTGCCATATAATATTCCAATTCCTATTCTGGTCATTTTCAATTTCCTGGGGCTCACAATCAACCAGCGTCAGTGAACTTTCGATTGATGATGTTCATGGGTCTAAATTGGAGGTGTGGGAGAGTAACACAAAAGTATAGTGCCTTTTTTTTGGTTGACATGGCCTCTTTGTTATCTGTTTACATTATCTCTTTCAAATTATTCACACTTGCTCACCTTGTAACCTTGTTTAAAACTCCGGCATGCATAATCGAAATCGGGACGGAAACCATCCAGGGCGGCAATGAATGCATTTCGTACCGATGAGAACACAGTGCGCTGTGGATACGCATTGTAGCCCTGACCGACGTAACCATAATCAAGACACCAATTTCCGGTCAAATTATTCAGCAGTGGTAAGTCATCGAAGTATTTATTGAAATCAATGACTTCCTTGTCGTAATAACTGATGAAGCTACAAATTTCCAAGTAGATATAAACACATAGTTCAAGTACTCGAATGTCGTCAATTAATAAATATTTTACTTTGGATCACGATAGAGATCCTTGGTCTGCAAACCGTTAAACTGATAGCAGATACCCTCATCAGTGGCCACTATATTTAATATCTTATCGCAGAAATAAAATCGTCCGTTCCACTTACAAAAGGTGGCAGTCTCATCCTTCGATAGTGATAGATCCACCAGTGTTTGGGCCACTTTCGTCACCACATCTTTGGGTATAAATGGAGCGAAGCGTTGCACCACATCTTCATCGCATATGTGCATAGTGGCTGATAAGTGTGATATCCTGTCGCAAAATGATATCACAGACTGTACTTACTCTTCAAATGCAAATAAAAACTATACTTATTTAGGACTTACTGCTCCTCTGTTAGATTCCCGTAAATATCAAATGTTTTAAATTCTTCGATTCCTTTCCACATTTTCTGCGACACTTCTGTAAAGTGAAATTTGTTCGGATCCATTTTTATTTCCGGACACACCGTTATGGTCGGGAAAGGTATTTTATGCACCGGAACAAGGGTCTCAGCAAATCCCAGTATAACAGGAGAGTCCTGCCACTTTAGATACGAATCCCAACTGAGTGAAGTCGCAAAGTAAAACGAAGTAAGCAGAAGAACACCCCAATAAAGTCTGTAAAAATAACCGACTTCCTTCAGTGGCAACCTTGGCACACTCTTATAGGTGACTCACTTCTCATAGAAGGGACGGTGAACTTCGAATAAGAATCGAATACCATGAATTGAGCTACATTTCGAGTATTCCATAAGCAGACCCTTGCAGGCTGACCAGTGACTACCGTACTTAATGCGCGACTTGATTATTATATCGCTCGGCACATCACTGAGTGTTTGGGATTGTAAGCTCGTTGTGTCCCTCGTAATAGTCGGTAATGACAATAAATCCGATATCGGTGTTGGGAGCGGCAATCCCACAATTTTCTCCTCTCCTATCATGCTTACAGGATTCTCCATAATTTTTTTTTCTGTTTAACTACTTGAACCCACAATGCAGGTAAAGCAATGACAACTAAGAGCAACGTTGCAAGTGTTGGCGCTTTTATAGCCGTTTGCCTTGAAGTGCTGGAATTTTCAAATGCACCCACAGAAGCGAGGTCAGTGCTTACACTTATGGGAATAACTGCGCACAATTGCATGACAAATATGAATATGCCTGTACAACTGAAACTTAGTAAATCGATTAAAATGTGCGTCTAATTTCAACAATTTAATATCCAAAATTTTTTCACTTTTTTGCTTGCAGCCATTTAAGAGAGCAAGGCCGCATTTACATGTAAATTAAAGAAAAATTTATTTGGAGTCTCTTCTCCTTTATAGAAGAGCTCTGCTTGATCGTTTTTCTTCATGGGTTTTTACAAACTGAACTTAGAAGGTTGGATGATTTTAATAGATGCAATATTTAGTTCATTGACTTTACTACACTTTGCAGGGTGGCTTTTTACTAATTTTGAAACGCATTTATGTATTACTTATTTCTATAATGGTGTTATAAGTACATATTTTGAACTCATCAGATTTCTTACATTCTAGTTTTATTCCATACAATAGTTCCTTACAAATTAATAAATTTTCATAATGAATCTTTGTTACAGATTTGTTTCTTTTAATTTGTTTTATCATCATAGATTTGCAATCTGTTCTGTGGAAATATTAATTATATAAATTGTCAATGAATTATTCGAGCCCATTTTTATTTTAGAGAATTCAAGTGTCTGTTCTAAGTTTATAAATGGAGTATTGTTTTTTCAAATATCTTCTTCACTGATTCCTCTTCCTGCTCAGACAAAATGAATAAATCTATAACCGTTTCTTTAGCTCATGCTAGGGTATAATTAGTGTTTAAAACTTCCTCCTTTATAATTTCTAGTTAGTGTTTTACTTTTATACCCAAAATATGTTGAATGTCTTCAATTTTATTATCATTTTTCATTATTTCATTCGTTTTGTTAGTCTATTCATTTATTTTTTTCAATAATGAGTTTATTAACAACAATTTGAGTATCGGTGTCTTTCAAATTTCCATTGGTCTTTGTTGACATCAACATTGTTTATGGAATGATGCGGCTGTTGCTTCAATCTAAACATCCTTCCATCCCGAATCATCAAGCAATTAATTTTGATATCCATAACGGCTTCGAGCTTCTTTAAGGTGTCCTTGCCAATGATACCATGAAAGGACTTTAACAGATGTTACATAAAAAAATTGTACTTTGAGGTCTTTTATTCCGAATAAGTTTACTAAAGTATGGTGAGTTGTGGGTACCAACCTTCCCGCTGAACTAGCATTTTAAATCGGTTTAGAGATAAGTGAAGCCTGAATATAATTTAAGCTGGATCCTGTGCCCGCCAAAAATTTGAAATTTCTTTCAATGCCGACCTACATTCAATATATGGCAGAGATGAACCCTTGTAACGACTCTATTTTAGCTGGGGTAGAATTCAGCGGATCCCATATATTCCTTATTTAATTTTATTTCATTTATATATATAATTATTGTATTTCTTTGTATAAACTATTCTTTTCTTAGGGTGTCTATAGTGGGCTGTTTGTGTCTTCACTGATGTGGGTGTTCTTTGGACACGGTGGTTTCCCAGAGCGAATCGGAAGAACCATAAATGTCTGGCTCTGTGTCGTTTGTCATAGTCCCAGGGCGAATCGGTAGAACCATAAACGCCTGGGTCTGTCTTGGTCAAAATCGGAGCAGTATATCTTGTGTAACTTTGCTGTACTGGAGTCACACACACATGCACCACGCATTGATGCGTCGCTGTTGAGTGGTGCTGGAAGAAAAAAGTATTTGCGATGCGTCCACGTCGAGTGATGCTGAAGGAAAGAGACTTGGTGTCTACCGATTTTATAGGCCAGCCGCTATATATAGCCTCCAAGAAGTATTGTTGTGCTGGAGCCCCCTGTTAACTCGGATGTTGCTGTTCGCTGCATTGTTTTTGTTGTACTTTTTTGCCCTTGGGCCATGAAATCGTAGTCTAGAACATGAATGGTTTGCTGGCGTACATGCCAATTTGGGGTTGAAATTAGCACAAGGTGGTAAAGAATAATTCCTCCGAGGTGGTAATGGGGTGCTATTGTTGTATGTGTGCGGGGACTTGAAACTTGTGCTCCTCTCTGTGTCTGACCCTCTAATTTCTTACCCAAGTAGAGAGCGTGTGGAAGATAAATAGGTTCCTTGACAGCGAGTAGTGTTGGTAAATCTCGTTTCAGCCCTGTGACAAAGCTGACCAGAACTTTATCCCGAAAACTGTCAGTAAAGAGTCGAATGAATTTGGGACAATTCATGCAAGAGATCTTGTTTAGTATAAGTGACAGGTGCGCGTTCACGGTTTGGTAAAACGCCATGGTCGACATATTTCCTTGCGACAAGAATTTAAGCTGATATTCTAGGGTTTTTAAGTTTCCCTGATCACCGTAATGATGCATTAAGCATGTGGAAATCGCTTTCCAGTCCAATGAAGTATTATAGCCTCAAGGGCAGAATCTGCCTCACCTATAACTTTCTTCCTTATAAAAGTCCATAAAAATAACGTAATATTTGGGTTAACTTTTAACAGGCTCGTATGGACTCGAAACCCTCTCCACCCTTTTTTTCCACGAACTGAACTCCTTGTGAACTCCACAGAGCTCTCTGAGTCCCTTAACTATATCAGGCACGTTCTCCAAGTCATTCAGAGTGTTGGCATATCGTATCTATTGCTTGACCGGGTACGTTTAAAAATGCCTGAGCTGGGTTCAAAACTCCTTGCATCATTTCCTGAACTTCCGTACTGAAAGTTTCTCTAACTATGTTAGAAATCTTCGGTAAACCTCAACAACACAAAAATTTACACTTCAGATTCACACTCCTTTGTGTAGGTTTGAATTGTGGATTTCTTGTAATTATAATTTCACTTTAATTCTAAATTTAATATTTATATATTTTTTCCTGAGTTTTCAAATATGTTTATAAATAGCTGGACCCCCGCCCGCTTCGCCAGGAAAAAACCTTTTTTCGAGCAATTTAAATAAAATTAAAACATTTATTGCAATGCTTTTAGATGAACAACATTCTTGGTTTTTTTTCACCATCACTCGTGTAAACAAATAGTGCCGATGCTTTTTCGACTCGGAAGCATGCAACGTACAGTTGGCCATGCGAGAAAACTGGATTTTTCAAATTTATACCGCACATTTCTAAAGATTGTCCTTGCGACTTATTTATGGTAACGACGAATGCAAACCGAACAGGGAATTGAAGACGCTTAAATTCAAATGGCACATCAGATGGAATCATTGGGATGCGAGGAATCAAAACGTCTTCACCTTTGAATTTTCTATTCAAAATTTTTGCTTCTATCACATTTCTCAATATTTTCTGGACGGCAAACCTGGTGCCTTTACAAAGTTTTGGTTTTTTGATGTTGAGAAGCATAACAATCGGCATTCCAATTTTGTTCCTGCAAATCAAGTGCGCTTAAAAATTCGGTGGGATATTGATTCATGATGGTATCCACTGATCTGAATGTGAATAATGGACTTGGTATTTCTTTTAAAATAGGCTCGTCCAGATCATTAACATCTTTGTTCTTTCCGGGCGGTGTTGTGGTATGTTTGGGATCACGCTAAGAATCAGTTCTTCTTTTGATCTTCTTCTTCTTGGTCTGCAAACCGTTAAACTGATAGCAGATACCCTCATCGGTGGCCACTAAATTTAATATCTTATCGCAGAAATAAAATCGTCCGGTCCACTTACAAAAGGGGGCAATCTCATCCTTCGATAGTGATAGATCCACCGGTGTCTGGGCCACATTCGTCACCACATCTTTGGGTATAAATGGAGCGAAGCGTTGCACCAATCGATTTCTTTCCACAGTTGCTGCGCCACTTCTGTAATGTCAAATTTGTTGGGATCCATTTTTATTTCCGGACACACCGTTATGGTCGGGAAAGGTATTTTATGCACCGAAACAAGGGTCTCAGCAAATCCCAGTATAACTGGAGAGTCCTGCCACTTTAGATACGAATCCCAACTGAGTGAAGTTGCAAAGTAAAACGAAGTAAGCAGAAGAACATCCCAATAAAGTCTGTAAAAATAACCGACTTCCTTCAGTGGCAACCTTGGCAAACTCTTATAGGTGACTCACTTCTCATAGAAGGGACGGTGCACTTCGAATAAGAATCGAATACCATGAATTGAACTACATTTCGAGTATTCCATAAGCAGACCCTTGCAAGCTGACCAGTGCCTACCGTACTTTATGCGCGACCTGATGATTACATCGCTCGGCACATCACTGAGTGTTTGCGATTGTAGGCTCGTTGTGTCCCTCGTAATAGTCGGTAATGACAATAAATCCGATACCGGTGTTGGGAGCGGCAATCGCACAATTTTCTCCTCTCCTATCATGGTTACAGTATTCTCCATCATTTTGTTTCTGTTTAACTAACTACTTGAACCCACAAAGCAGCTAAACCAATGACAACTGAGAGCAACGTTGCAAGTGTTGGCGCTTTTATAGGCGTTTGCCTTGAAGTGCTACAATTTTCAAATGCACCCACAGAAGCGAGGTCAGTGCTTACACTTATGGGAATAACTGCGCACAATTGCATGACAAATATGAATAGAACTGAACTGAACTGAATATGACTAGAACTGAAAAAGTAAATGGATTTAAATGTGCATCTAGTTTCAAGAATTTAATATTTAATATAATTTCACTTTTTTGCTTGGAGCCTTTTAAGAGAACAAGACAGCAGTTACATATAAATTAAACAAACATTTCTTTAGAGTCTCTTCTCCTTTATAGCAGTACTCTGCGTGACCATTTTTCTTCATGGGTTTTTACAAACTGAACTTAGAAGGTTGGATTTACTTCAGCACACCTTGTAGGATGGCTTTTTATTAAATTTCAAACGCAATTGCAAATTACTTTTTTCTATAAGGGAATTATATGAGGGGTACTATTTATATTTAGGGAACTGGCAACACTAATATCAATAGCTAAAATCTGGCAGCACCATAATAGAGTTTGACATTTTTTAGCTTAAACGTACTCACAGCGTGTTGATGTACAAGTGCTATTTGTTTTGTTTACAGTGAGTTAAGAAAATCAATTTTGGCCAAAAATGGAAATTTCAAGAGAAGGTTTTCGTTGGATTATTTTTCACCACTTTTTATGTGGATTATCTCAACAAGAATGTGTCGATGAACTCAGTTCTTTGTATGGCGATAAAGCACCATCAAAAAACACATATATCGCTGGTATAGTGAATTCTATCGTGGTCGTAGTTCGGTCGACGACGAACTCCGTGAAGGTCGTCCAAAATATGTTGTGGTGCCATAAAACATCGATGCAGTGCGTGAACTGATAATGCAAGATAAGTCATGTGACATATTGTGAGATAAAGGACACCTTGGGAATTACTTCCACTTCCATTCATTCAATATTGCATGAACATTTGGCTGTAAAAAAGATTTGCTCGCGTTGGATCCCACATAATTTGACAATCGCTCAAAAAAAGGCTCGAGTCATTTGGTGTAAGGAAATTAATAAAAAGTTCGACGTGTGGTGAAATCGTGACAGGTGACAAATCATGGATATATACGTATGGTCTGGAAACAAAACAACAATTGACCGTGTGGGCATACCAAGGCGAGCTAAATCCAACAAAAGTTGTTCGTGGAAGAAGCACAGCGAAGCAAATGGTCGCCTGTTTGTTCGGCCGAATGGGTCTTGTGGCTACTGTTCCGTTTGAGCAACGTAGGATGGTCAATTCTGAGTGGTACACCACCATTTGTTTGCTGGAAGTCTGCGGAGAAATTCGTGAAACCATCCGCCAAAGACGAATTATTCTACATCATGACAATGCGGGCTCTCACTCATCTCGTCAAAAAGGTGAATTTTTGAGTAGTCAAAACATCGAATTGATGACTCTTCCTCCGTACAGTCCTGATTTGGCACCCAATGACTTCTTCTTGTTCTCGAATATCAAAGGTAAAATGCGTGGTCAACGATTTACGAGCGCCGAAGTAGCAGTTCAAGCGTTCAAAAACCATGTTTTGGAGGTGTCTCAGGAATGGAAGAACTTCTATGACAAATGGTTTGAACGAATGCTAAAGTGTACTGATCATCAAGGGGAATATTTTAAAAAGCAATAAAGCCACTTCCATTTAAAAATGTTTGTTATTATTTGCTATTCCCGAAATATAAATAGTACCCTTCGTAGTAACATATTTTTAGTTCCTCATATTTCTTACATTCTATTTTTATTCCATACAATTGTTCCTTACAAATTAATAAATTTTCATTATGAATCTTAATTACAGATTTGTTTCTTTTAATTTGTTTTATCATCATAGATTTGCAATCTGTTCTGTGGGAATATTAATTATATAAATTGTCAATGAATTATTCGAGCCCATTTTTATTTTAGAGAATTCAAGTGTCTGTTTTAAGTTTATAAATCGAATATTGTCTTTTCAAATATCTTCTTCACTGATTCCTCTTCCTGCTCAGACAAAATGAATGAATCCATTACCGTTTCTTTAGCTCATGCTAGGGTATAATTAGTGTTTAAAACTTCCTCCTTTATAATTTCTAGTTAGTGTTTTACTTTTATACCCAAAATATGTTGAATGTCTTCAATTTTGTTAACGTTTTTCAGTATTTCATTCGTTTTGTTAGTTATTCCATTCATTTTTTCGATAATGAGTTTATTAACAACAATTTGAGTATCGCTGTCTTTCAAATTTGCATTGGTTTTTGTTGACATCAACATTGTTTATCAACAGCCACAAATTCAATCTAAACATCCTTCCATCCCGAATCATCAAGCAATAATTTTTGATATCAAGAACGGTATGTCTTGTGTAACTTTGCTGTACTGGAGTCACACCGTGGTGCATTGATGCTGTTGAGTGGTGCTGGAAGAAAAAAGTATTTGCGATGCGTCCACGTCGAGTGATGCTGAAGGAAAGAGACTGAGTTCTTGGTGTCTACCGATTTTATAGGCCAGCGGCAATATATAGCCTCCAAGAAGTATTGTTTATTGCTGGAGCCCCTCCCTGTTGGTTGTGGCATCTGTCTGTTAACTCGGATGTTGCTGTGCCCAGGCATGTTGTTGCTGTTCCCTGCATTGTTTTTGTTGTACTTTTTTGCCCTTGGGCCATGAAATCGTAGTCTAGAACATGAATGGTTTGGTGGCGTACATGCCAATTGGGGGTTGAAATTAGCACAAGGTGGGAAAGAATAATTCCTCCGAGGTGGTAATGGGGTGCTATTGTTGTATGTGTGCGTGGACTTGAAACTTGTGCTCCTCTCTGTGTCTGACTCTCTAATTTTTTACCCAAGAAGAGAGCGTGTGGAAGATAAATAGGTTCCTTGACACCGAGTAGTGTTGGTAAATCTCGCTTCAGGCCTGTGACAAAGCTGTCCAGCACTTTATCCCGAAAACTGTCAGTAAAGAGTCGAATGAATTTGGGACAATTCATGCAAGAGATCTTGTTTAGTATAAGTGACAGATGCGCGTTCACGGTTTGGTAAAACGCCATGGTCGACATATTTCCTTGCGACAAGAATTTAAGCTGATATTCTAGGGTTTTTAAGTTTCCCTGATCACCGTAATGATGCATTAAGCATGTGGAAATCGCTTTCCAGTCCAATGAAGTATTATAGCCTCAAGGGCAGAATCTGCCTCACCTATAACTTTCTTCCTTATAAAAGTCCACAAAAATGACGTAATATTTGGGTTAACTTTTAACAGGCTCGTATGGGCTCGAAACCCTCTCCACCCTTTTTTTCCATGAACTGAACTCCTTGTGAACTCCACAGAGCTCTCTGAGTCCCTTAACTATATCAGGCACGTTCTCCAAGTCATTCAGAGTGTTGGCATATCGTATCTATTGCTTGACCGGGTACGTTTAAAAATGCCTGAGCTGGGTTCAAAACTCCTTGCATCATTTCCTGAACTTCCGTACTGAAAGTTTCTCTAACTATGTTAGAAATCTTCGGTAAACCTCAACAACACAAAAATTTACACTTCAGATTCACACTCCTTTGTGTAGGTTTGAATTGTGGATTTCTTGTAATTATAATTTCACTTTAATTCTAAATTTAATATTTATATATTTTTTCCTGAGTTTTCAAATATGTTTATAAATAGCTGGACCCCCGCCCGCTTCGCCAGGAAAAAACCTTTTTTCGAGCAATTTAAATAAAATTAAAACATTTATTGCAATGCTTTTAGATGAACAACATTCTTGGTTTTTTTCACCATCGCTCGTGTAAACAAATAGTGCAGATGGTTTTCCGACTCGGAAGCATGCAACGTACAGTTGGCCATGCGAGAAAACTGGATTTTCCAAATTTATACCGCACTTTTCTAAAGATTGTCTTTGCAACCTATTTATGGTGACGGCGTATGCAAAGCGAACAGGGAATTGAAGACGCTTAAATTCAAATGGCACATCAGATGGAATCTTTAGGATTCGAGGAATCAAAACGTCTTCACCTTTGAATTTTCTATTCAAAATTTTTGCTTCTATCACATTTCTCAATATTTTCTGGACGGCAAACCTGGTGCCTTTACAAAGTTTTGGTTTTTTGATGTTGAGAAGCATAACAATCGGCATTCCAATTTTGTTCCTGCAAATCAAGTGCGCTTAAAAATTCGGTGGGATATTGATTCATGATGGTATCCACTGATCTGAATGTGAATAATGGACCTGGTACTTCTTTTAAAATAGGCTCGTCCAGATCATTAACATCTTTGTTCTTTCCGGGCGGTGTTGTGGTATGTTTGGGATCACGCTAAGAATCAGTTCTTCTTTTGATTGAGTGATACGGGAAAAGTCGTTTAGTATGGATCGTTTTACAATTGAGCGATTTGTTTTTAGTGTGAATATTCTTACATTTTTCCACAGAATTGAAGATTTCAAGCATGCGTTATTTCTTCGAGAGCAGTAGATTTATGACTGGTAACGTTTGTCTAAAGTCTCCAGCTAACAGTATCAAAGCACCGCCAAACATATCATGATTTCCTCGTAGATGTTTCATTGTTCTATCCAATGCTTCTAATGATTTTTTGTTAGCAGTTTCAATGCAGAGCGTGCTGTTCGACTGCCATCCAATAAAGTATCAGCATTCCCAGAAGAAGCCAATGCCAGTTCAATTTTACGTTACTAGTAGCAACGATTCAAGAATGTTTTACCAGTTTCTCCAGGCGCGTCCAAAAAATACATTCCACCACTTTCATCGTTAACAATATGCATAATCGTGTCGTATGCATGCTTTTGATCAATGTTAACTTTTGGAATATTTGCTTGAGGAAATGCATCCAATATGTTGGTTGCAATCGTAATTTCGTTCACGCTGAAAATCTTGGTAAAATAGATCATGCATCGGCAAAGGTAGCCTCCCAGTGTGCGTAATCTTCCAGTAAAAGCAATCGTTGACACTCCTGACGATATGCTGCACACAATAGTCTATCATCTGTTTTAAGACTTTGAAATGATGTTGGACCACGAACGTTAACCAACAATAAACGCAAATAAAAGCACTCAGCAGTGTTGGAGTGAACTGTGTAAACACGTCCCAAAGCATCTGTCGAGAACACATTTGGGTAGTCATCGATTGGTTTTTTTCGATTTCTCCCAAGTATAATATTGCGTTACTTCTGAGTATAACAAAGTGCTGGCGAATGTATCTGATGCACACAATTCAAAAGTTCGGTTAATAATGTGGATGGTGGGGTCGCTGGTTTTTGCTGTGCATTTTCAGCGGTAAAATAAACGCGTTGACTATTTTCAAGATGGACAGTTTATGAAATACTGTTGGATGTCTCTCATGAATTGGGAATGTAAAAATCCTCCACACCGCCTAATTACTGCTGACATAACGCTCTAATTGAAATTGAGTGATTTCGTCGTTTCAATTTGGATCAGCTACACCAAATACAGCCATGTCGGTCACTTTATTTCTGTACGTATTTACAGATGTACTTTATGGACTTCACCGAATTACAATATTCCACGCTAATGTGGGCTTTGCAGGTTTTGGACAAAATGTGTAAATACGTCACGATCTAACGATTATCAACTTCCACGTATTGAGTTCTCCTTTCGATAGCTTTTGATTTTCTGTTTCCCTCTGTCGACTGGTGATATTATAACGTGTACCTATCATTGCCTGTAACTATGTCTGAAATCAATACTCTGGGATAACGCTTCGAATATTTACTATCAATCACGCATGGTTCTTTGTGATCAGTTGAAATTCATCTGGAATTTTCGCAGATATAATATCATTAATTTGATCCAGTCTTATAATATGTGTGCGTGAGGGAGTCCTCTTTTTTGCGATTCGACAGAATACATCCAGCATTGCGCTTATCTAAATACTTTGTGTTGGACTATGATTTCAGCTTTTGTTTAAACACAAGTACCGTTATGTCCTGGCGATCTGTTAGCGATTGCCCTGGCAATAAGTATTCTCGAAGCTCACTCCATTGTGGATTACATGTAAAAGTGATAAACATGTCTGGTCGACCATAAGAACGAACATATGCCATCGCATCCAGTTCATACTCATGCATATGACGCGGGCTACCAGTATATCGTCAATTGGCCAATGTCATTTGGATTTACATGCTGGTTGTCATCATTTTTAATGGCATCACGTAAACGTATGTACTCTTCAGCGCGTAGCCCAATAAATCTTTACCGCCTGAGCTTCCGGGAAAGACAGTTCTTCATCGACCATCTCTTGTTTTATATGCAAGTCGCTTATTGGAATTTCCATTTCTTCATTCGGAAAATGCAAATCATGTTAATTTCAGGATTAAAATGACACCTTCAATACTGTCTATTGAATCGCCGACGCGTACCGACCCGACTTCACTTGATTTGAAATGATTAAAACATGCGTAGTAATATACAAATTGGGAATAGTGCTCTAGCGCGATAAGACGTTTTTGTGCACATTGAAAGACAATTCATTTATTTTGTATTGAAAAATGAGTGTCTTACGCTCTCGGCCAGCGAAACTCTCATGCGCGGGTGTTCGGTCCATTCGGCCGTTGAGCTTGAGCAACCAACGGGAAGTCGCTCTCAACCAAATAAGCAATCTGCCAGCATAGACATGCCAACCCCTCTCTTCAACAACAGCAACCAACGGGTATACTGGATGTTATACCGCTGACTGCGGAACTACCAACAACAAGTTCCGTTTGTCTGAAAACTGCCTTTACTGGCGCTATTACCACTCCAAACGTTTCGTTGGCAATCTTAAGTTGTGTGGCTGGCAGCGCATGTCACGCATCTTGGCTCTTGGACTATGCTTGCAGTAGACACATTCGATTCGCCACTCTATCGAAGATAGGACAGATATGGAAAAAGTTATCGAGTATATTATACTCGGATGAAACGAGCGAATTTTTCTATCCTCGAAGGAAAGTGCTTCCAAATTGAAAATTGTTTGAAAACCAACGAGATTAAAAATTACCCGTACAAATTTCCTTGGGATTTTTTATATTTTAGCTTATTCAAAACAATTTCATTTTTAGTATTATTATTCTGTTGATTTAAATTATCAAATGATGAATTTGTATAAAAAATATAAAAATGTATATGTTTCAAAAACAGTTGAAGCGGTGCTGCCAGTTTACTACTTACTCGTGTGCTGCTTTATTCGCACAACTCGATACGAGCTCGATGCAAGTTACGAATCGAATTCGCCTATAGAGAGATAACTCTTCTTCTTCCAATGGCAGTTGAGGAAATGATCCCAATTTTTCCTTATCCGTGTGAAGCAAAAACAATACAATGTAAATTAGCCATTCTGTGGTAAGGAAATTTATTTGGGACTAAATTTAGGGTATAATTGCGAGTTGCGTTGTGGAGTAATAAAAAAAAATCTTAAATTTAAAAGCATTATAAATACTATATAATTACATTCGAATTATATTTATGTATTATATTTAGTTATTTATACCACTTATTGTAATCAAGTCAATCTTGAAAACTTCTTCAAAGCAACACAATCAAATAAGCTTTGTATAAACCTAATCACCCTACATTTTTTCTTTCTTATTTATAACTCAAAATTATTTGTAAAATATTACAAAGATTAACCAATTATAAAAGCAAAAAACTGTAAGACTATTTCTGATATATTGTAATGAACCTGGTGTCGTACCCCTGAACAAGGCTGGGACCGAACCGAGACAGCTGCTCTACCCAATGTTTATACAGTGGGGTAGCACCGCTTATTAGTCAGGCGAATGGCCTAATTGTATTTTGACTACTCAATATTTAACCAGCGGAGAAGTTACGGTTGAAGTTAGAGAAAAGACTTTTGCTGGAGTTAATCAGAATAAAATCTAAAAACTTTATTGAATAATCAGGGGTATTTATCCGGTTCAATTCCATTGGACTTGCATGGGATTTTCATTCGATTCCCAATGCATTTCCAATGTTCAAATGCAAATTCACAAAATTTCGGCTGATCTACGCAATATCGTATCCAGCCAAAGTATCGCATATTGCACAGCAACAAAATGTGGTCAGCGCACTCAGAGAAATTAGATCAAGATCGCTGTGCTAATGCCCTCGCATTTGTTTGTCAGCTGTTATGAATTTCTGTGTTTGCTTTTGTTCACAATTTATTATATCTAAATACATTAGTTTGTGTGTCTCCCTTTCTTATGTCTAAATTCATTAGTGTGTGTGTCATAATTTGTATTAGCTTAAATATTACATATGAGATAAGTACGCTACAATAAGTTACACGTTCTGAGTTGATGTGCTACTTTTTCTTTAACATAATATAATAAATTAATGGAAATAAGTAATATACAAATATCAGAATGTATTTATGAGTCTCCAAAAAACTCAATATAATTACTATTGCAAATTTTTCAAAATTGGTTACATTAAATTATATCTAATTTTATAATATATCAATAATAAAAGCACTATTCCACTTCTGGTTTTATTTTATTCACTTAAATTTATGTAAATAAATAGTAAACAATTATTAGAATCAGTAACGCTATTTCATAAAGAGTCCAAATGTATTTGTTCCCTGGGGTCTATTAGGAAACAGCTGATCGCTAGTGAACCCCCGAGCACTTATACACTTGCATTCGATTTCCCATTGTTTTGGTTGTTGGATTGACGAAGTTATCTCTCTATAACACTCTATGGCGATATCTCTGAAAGTTTATACACTGTACGAGTTCCCTTTTCTTTTTTGGTTACTCAAATTTAATTTTAGTGTGCATCAGAATTCCGATTTTAATTTTGCTTTTGTTTTGGTTTGTAAGCGTGCAATTCCGTGTTTCCTTCTACAAAAACTTTTGTGTTGTGATCGGTTGAACTTTGCCTTCAGATTCTTTCAAATATTTCAACTCATACTGATTTTCTGCAATCGACCGTAGTAGCTCCAGTAGCGGTTCTGTATTGACTACTACGGAAACCTTTTTTTTGTTTAAAAGAATTAATTTTTTTTCGAATCTGCTTAAATATTAAGCCTAACAATGAGTATATCAAATCTTGAAACTAGTAACAAAAAATAATTTTATCCCAAATTGAATTTGGCTATCAAAATTTCGGCTCTGCTTCGCTCTTCATAAGGCCGCAGAGTCTCTTCTCTGCAGGCTGGAACGGCTTATCGGTTTTGCGAGGGATTTAGCTAATGGATTTGGGTGATTTTCCAGTTTTGTTATGTATTTCTCCTTTCTAGACTTTTTTTCTATGATACATAACTGTAAGTGTGTTCAGGTCTTTGTGAATATTATCATTATTTGCTTGAGCCACGTCAAGGAATATTGCAGAGCAAAACTCCCCAACTTCAAATGCATTTCTTATTTCATTTGTAATTCGATTCACTTGCTCAATAGTGCTGTGCTTTTCTCGAAAACTGAATTGATGTTCCGGTATTACGCTATGTTCATGAAGAAAAGCAGATAGTTTATTTAGTAGGAGTTTCTCAAACAACTTGGAGAGGCAAAGCAACAGGCTGCTAGTTCTATTCGAAGACGGCAGCGTTGTATCTTTTCCAGGTTTAGCTACCATACATATCTGAGACTTCTTCCATGCATCCGAATAGTAACCGATGTCCAAAAGTGCGTTGAAAAGCTTACAGAGAAATGGTGATGCAGAATCTGGTAACTGTTTTAGCATTTTCGGGGTAATATTTTCGAATCCAGGTGCTTGTTTCGGTTTCAGTTGTTGGATATGCTTGGCTATTTCAGGAAGGGAAATTTTATTAGGGTCAGCAATCTCAGTACTGCAAGGTAAGGCAGACAATGCAAAGGAGTTTGTAGTTATATTCGGCTGGAACACATTGCATAGATGTCGTGCAAAGTAGAGTGATTTTTCATTATCGCTTTGAGCCCTCCTCTGATACTAAAGACCTATCCATATTTTTAGAAAAAGCAAAATCAATAAGATCAGGAATTTTCTTTGGGTATGTTTGTCAATAAGTGGGCTGTCCTGGTTTGACAAAAGCGAATTTACTATGTATGTTAGTTATTGCGTTGTAGAGTTGTCGGCGTTTTGGATTAATTAGGCGAGAGCCCCAGTATTTATATTTCGCATTATAATCACCGCCAGCTATAAGTCGATCACCAAGGGAATCAAAAAGTTTTTTAAATTGAGTTTCTGTTACTGTAAAACGGGGTGGGCATTATATAGCTGAAAGCGTCAGGACTTTGTCGCGATTTTTAACAGACACTGATGTAGCTTGCATCCATTGCAATGAATGCGATTGCATACGATGATGCGTAAGCCGATTTCTGATTAGTATAGTAGGGTCTTCAGTGTGCCGGCTACTACAGTCATTTCCATTTTCGGCTAAGATAGAAAATCTGTCTGAATTTAAAGGTAGATCCAGCTAATATATTGTTTTGATTTATTTTGTTGTGCCCGGTCTGGACTCGATCTAGAGTGCTTCGGAGTGTTTTGAATTCTGTTAGTCGGTGATTTCTTTTGATTTCCCCTAATTTAAATGTTTGGTTCCTGCTGGGTCTAGTTTTTCGGAATATTTTTTCCGAGTTGCCGATTGCGCTATTTTTCTCACTTCAGTTTTTATTTTTGTGTGAGCAATTAGTTGTGCTTACAACTTCGTTAGTATTTTGCTATAGAGAACAATAAATGTCAAATTTTCGGACGTTTAAGAAAAAGAGTATCTGCTTATCATTAGTTGCCTGTATAGATAGGTTTATTTATCATTGCTTAACCAGAATTCTGAAGAAAATCAGCCACACTACGACAGTTTTGCACATGAGTAAGTGTGCGCAAAAAGAGAGACTTTTAAGTACCGCGTCTCTATGGTATCTGCTACCAAAAACAATATACAGAAAGTCCAAGAATGATAAAACAGAACGACATTTCATTGCTCTCTTGAGTGAGAATCAACATATTGAAGTGTATGCCAACCACATTGGAATCCTGATCGGCAATTTTACGAAGCAGTCGTGAATATGTATCCATCGGCAGCAACACACATGGCTATTGTTGTTTGCACATTTGTTTGAATAATTTAGTGTTTTTTTTATATTTAACGAGGAGGAAAACATTTAATGTCAAAACCCCGTCAGTGCGGGACTCTAACTCCGCTAAAACCTCCTCTCGTCATTACGGCGATTCCCCCTGGAGACACTGATTAGGTTGTACGTCGGGAGGCCGTAAGAGCATTTACTGCTCACACGGCAGTATTAGCAAAGAACAGACAAGAATAGACAGTTGATTTGAATGTATTTGTGCGAGTTCTGCTACTGAGAGGAGTTTTTAAAATTAATGTGTGTAGTGGTAAAAATACAGTGCACCCCCCTTAACTCTAACTATCGTCATTCCTCAATTCACTTAACTTCTCAAAATAAATGAAAACATAGAATTTCTTTGATAATTTCTCATTGTCAATGAACCCACAAAATCCACAAGTCGAAATATTCCAGTTGCGTTTAAGTAAAAAAATTAATTTGACAAAATAAAAAACTGTTTGGTTCATTATTAAAGAAAGAAACACTACCTCTGTTTAATTAAAAGCATAAAGCCGTTAACTTAATTCGTTTAGGTGCATTTTTGACCTATTTTGGAGATTTTTCTCAGATTATTGAAAATGTTGTTATTTGTGAGAATACTGTAGAAACGTTGAATTCTCTTTTGACCGTAAATTTCTTAATTTTTGTCTTCTTCTGTTCCAAATTCTAATATTTTTACTGTCCCCTGTGCACTTTCGTTCGTTCATGGCCATGCATATTTTTCAACGCTTGGGGTACTACTGGGGCAGTCGGACCCCATTTTAATATAAATGAATTTTTAATAATTATTTTAGTTATTAGTAGTATAATATTATGTCAAAAAACCAAGTAAATATTATTCTACATCTTATGATTACTATGGTGCGTTTACAGTGAACAGAAGTGTAAATGGAAAGCAATTGGATCAGATTTTACATTAAGAATAGTTATAATTTATTAAAAGAACTTGTTAACATTTGAGTTTCAAATTAATTAATACAATTTTTTTTTTTTTATTTATTATTTTATTTTCTTTTTAGAAGTTTCGCAGTTCTTTTTAAATAACAAATGAAGTGACCCCCTAAAATTTTAAATTAAACGTAGCCCTGATTTCCTCTGATTTTTTTTCTCCGAATATTCGCTATTTTAGACAACATCCCAGCAGTGAAACCACCTAGTTAAAGTACTAGTAAAACTCAGATTATATGTAAAATTCATATATACATATTATAATAATTTGTACTCGACATGTAAAATACTGATAAAACTCATAATTTTTTGTAAAATCCATATATATGTATGTATGTACATAATATAATAATGTGTACTCGACATTAATTCAGCAAGTTAATTCATGGTGCCACATTTCCACTCTTCTTTGCGGACACTTTGCGGATATTTTAAAACACGCGTTAACTTGAAGATTTATCACTGATCTGCCACAATTGGGGTAAGTGACAACGCTGGATATGCATAAGTTTCGCCCCGCTTTTCAACTCACTTTCAACAACTTTAACTAGTTTTACTATAAATGCGGTTACTACTTGGTATGCATCTCGCTGCATTTCGGCAGATTTCAATGGCGCACTCTTTAGATCTGCAGTATTTAGTTATGAGAAAGTTTTCGCCTCGGCAGAAGTTCGTCGTATTGCTAAATAGATTATCGTAGTTTTAGAAAATTTACAGATTTTGCCTATGAGGCTCTCTCGAGTGTTGCGTGCAGGAAACATGCTGCTGAACATACCAGTTGGTCCACTTGATCTATACCATCTATTTATAAGTACTTTGCCCTTTAACACTTTGAGACCAGAATGTCAGATGATTCCGTAACCAGTTTTTCGATAATTCTTTCTTTGAGTCGCTAACTGATCCTTTTGTCTAATGTGCCTCATATGGTAGATACGATTTAAAGAAAGCTTACCGCATAATTGGCATTTAAAATACCGCTTGTATGGCAGATGTGTCAGTTTGTGGTGCTGTAAATGCCTAGTTATCCTTGAGCTTACTATGACATTGCATTGCCTGCATTTCATCTTATTTGCATCCACAAGCGCCATATTCAGACTCTCCCGTTTATCGAATTCATGCACATCCTTGAGATGCTTGTGCCATTTACAGGAATTTGGAAACTCCATGCCACAAAATGGACACAGGAGAATAGGATCGGATTGAGAGGGACAAACGAGATAGTTTCTGTGAATTCTATCAAAATGCCGCTTGTGGAGTTGAAAAATATTGGTTGCATAATTTACATTTATTACGAAACTTGTGTGGCAGATGCGTTATTCTGTGGCATTGCATATGATGTAGTTTGTTCATAATTAGCATATTGCACTGCTTGCACCTCCACATTTTCTCATCAACAAACTCCATGTTGAGATTGTGTTTATTTCTGAAATCATGAACGCCATTGATGTGTACGCGCCATTCAGAAATATTGAGAAATTCCTTGCAATAAAATGGACACAGGAAAATGGGTTTGTCTGCAGCTTCACTTTTTTGTATTTTTGCGTAGAAATTATGCTTCGTAAATGTTTCGTCAGCGTATCCACACATTTAAAATGTTCGAGGCACAATTTACACTTCAAATACCGATTGTATGGAAGATGTTTTATTCTGTGTTGCTGTAAATTCGCAAGCGTTTTGCTGGCTATTTGAGTATTGCAGTCTTTATATTGCGCCCTCGAATCACTGATGAAGTCCATGTGTAGATTTTCTCGTCTACTAAAGTCATGAACAACATTGAGATGTTGCCGCCACTCGAAGGGAGTTGGGAATTCTGATCCACAATATGGGCACAAAATAATTATATTGGTTTCCGATTTATCCTTGTGATCCGCTTCCACATCCTTCTGTTCCAAAAGAGCGCTATTTTGATATGTAGAGCCACAGCTGGCTGGGCCACTATCCTCATCACATAGAACACTATTAAACTCTTTGTTAATGTTGCTTGCCTCCGCAGCTTCCTCTTTTAATAGAGACAAGATTTCATCAAATGCATCTTCCCAGATTCTTGATTCATTAATAAAATCTTCACTATTAATTTCCTTCTTTGGCATAGGCATGTATTGATTGCGGTTTTCTTCATCTCGGCAACGTGGTGGTTCATTGTGGCCATAGTAGTCCTCACTGTGAACTTACTGCCTCGATGGAAACTTATATGGGTAGCAGTTTACTTCAACCATCGGCTGGTGTTTCTTTGGAATACAATCAATATTCACGGCCAGATCTTCAGAGGAAGACGGTTCTTCATGGACCATCTCTTGTTTTATATGCAGGTCGCTTATTGGAATTTCCATTTCTTCGTTCTGAAAATTGCAGGATTAAAATGGCACCTGCAATGCTGTCTTTTGAGTCGCCGACGCATACCGACCCGTGTT
Source organism: Clusia tigrina (assembly GCA_920105625.2). Classification (NCBI taxonomy): domain Eukaryota; kingdom Metazoa; phylum Arthropoda; class Insecta; order Diptera; family Clusiidae; genus Clusia; species Clusia tigrina. Next base: position 395,186,142 of record OV050030.1, read on the forward strand.
CACATCGAAATTATTTTCAAATGATTAAAACTTGCGTAGAAATATAAAGATTGGGAATAGTGCTCTAGCGCGATAAGACGTTTTTGTGTGACTCTATTTTGTGCACATTGAAAGACAATTTATTTATTTGGTATTGAAAAATGAGTGTCTTACGCTCTCGGCCAGCGAAACTCTAGTGCGCGGGCGTTCGGCCCATTCGGCCGCTGAGCTTGAGCAACCAAGGGGAAGTCGTTCTCAACCAAATAAGCAATCTGCCAGCATATACAGTGGTTCACAGCTTATTTCAACCAGCATCTGGTCTGAAGTTTAAATGAGTGTAACTTCTGAACGAAACAACATATCAACAAAATTTAAATGCAGTTTCTTTAGATTATCCCTTATAATTAACAAATTAAATTTATTCAGTTCAAAGTACATGTTTTTTAGATCTTATATCCTAATAACTAAAAATAGTGGTACAAAAAAGGTAACTGCTTATTTCAACCAGCTAAACAAATTAATATTTTTTTTAAATAGTGGAATATTTTGTAGATATTAATACTTATTGTGTCCTCCTTTTTGATCGATAACCGCTCTCAGTCTGTTTGGCATGGATTTAACTAGCTTTCGAGTTGCTTGGGGTGTGATTTTAGCCCATTCCTCCTTCAAAGCATTTTTGAGATCATTTTTGTTCGAAATCTGGTGATTACGAACGTTTTGATCTAAAATCGCCCATAAATTTTCAATCACATTGACATCCGGTGATTGTACCGGTGGTGTCATTAAGTGAGGGCAATTCCAAATGAGCCAAGATTGAACAATGCCCGACTTATGTTTTGGGTCTTTATCTTGATAGAACCGAAAATCCCGCCGTATTCCCAGCTTCTCAGCACTTTGCAGCAAATTACTTTTCAGTAAGTTCTGGTAGATATTTTTATCCATTGTAGTCTCTATAAATTCAAAATTTCCTACACCATTGGCTGACATACAGGCCCAAACCATGATACTTCCACCGCCATGTTTGACTGTCGTTTTCAAATTCTGGTTCTGCAGTTCGGTATTTGGCTTGCGCCAGACATACGACTGCCCGTCGGAGCCAAAAATATTGAATTTGGACTCATCGGCGAATATGACACTGTCCCAGAAGCTTTGGTCTTTATTAATATGCTCCTTCGCATATATAAGTCGTTTTTTTTTGGTATTAATAAATTTTGGTTTTTCGTATTAATGAAGGGTTTCTTGCGTGCTACTCTACCATGAAAATCATGGTTTCGAAGAACTCGGCGGATGGTTTCTGCACTACAAGACTTACCCAATTCATTTTTGACTTCAATGGCCAGTTTAGGTGCTGAAAGCTTTGGGTTTTCTCTTATTTTTCTAATAATAAACGGCTCGTCCGTTAAATTAAATATTTTATTAGGGGCTTTTCTGCCCCTATTATTATGGACTCGATTTTCGTGTACAAAACGTGATATTATGCTCTGTACCGTAGAGTCACTTAAACCGACCATTTCTGCTATATTCCGCCGCGAATAATTATTTTTGAAATGGCTGAGGACCAACTCTCGCTGCTCGATTGTTGTACGTCGACCCATTGTCACAAATATCGCTAATGATCTGGTTGAATGATGAAATCACACTAAAACTGCTCTAAATGATTGAGAGTACATTGCCGACAATGAATAGACTTGAAAAAAGTACCGCTATTCGAGCGGTAGTTTCACAAAAACAAAATTGACTTCGCTGGTTGAAATAAGCTGTGAGGTAAATTTATGCGACGTGATTGCTTACCATTCTCAGAGATCAGGGAAAAATAATTTTGAACTTTTTTCTTTTACACATCATGTTAGGACTGTTCTATCAACAATTCGGCATTTAAATTTTATAGATATTTTATTTAGTTTAGAAGATATAATCGGTTTAATATTAAAATGGGTGCTGGTTGAAATAAGCTGTGAACCACTGTACATGCCAACCCCTCTCTCCAACAACAGCAACCAACAGGTATACAGCAACAAACAGATATACCGCTGAGTGCGGAACTACCAACAACAAGTATGTCTGAATAATTTAACACCAAAAACCGCCTTTACTGGCCCCATTACCACACCAAGCAGTGTGAAAACCACCGAATAGTCTATATTAGAGTATAGAATATTTGATTTCCAGGGTTGCTTCGTCGAACAATGCAGCGACAACAACATCTACCTCGTCCAACTTGATGAGAAAGTCAATAAGCACAAACAATACCATAGAATAGTAGTTACTCTATGGCAATACTAACGAAGTTGTGAGCACAACTAATTGCTCACACAAAAATAAAAACTCAAGTGAGAAAAATTGCTTAACCGTCAACTCGAAAAAAAAATTCCGAAAAGCGAGACCCAGCAGGAACCAAAAGAAAAGATAGACCCAGCAGGAACCAAAACATTAAAAGTAGGAAATCAAAAGAAATCACCAACTAACAGAATTCAAAACACTCCGAAGAGCGCTAGATCGAGTCCAGACCGGGCACAACAAAATAAATCAAAACAATATATTAGCTGGATCTACCTTTAAATTCAAACAGATTTTCTATCTTAGAAGAAAATGGAAATGACTGTAGTAGCCTGCACAGTGAAGAGCCTACATATCCGAAACCAGCTCCAATCTATCTACAGTGAAAAAAATGTTACACATTTGATTAAAGCTCAAAATCAAATGATCGAAACTCCTGTAAATAGAAAATGAGTTTGTTAAAAATATGCTTATGGAATGCAAACGGTGTTAACCAGCATAAACTAGCCCTTAACAAGTTTCTGCATGACCACGAAATTGATGTTAAGCTTTTGTCCGAAACACATGTCACAAACAAATATAGCTTTCATTTCCAAGGGTTGGCACATGGCGGTACGGCTATACTAATCAGAAATCGGCTTAAGCATCATCTTATGCAATCGCATTCGATACAATGGATACAAGCTACATCAGTATCTGTTAAAAATCGTGACAAAACCTGACGCTGCCCTCCCCGGTTTACAGTAACTGAAACCTGTGTCGATCTGTCCTCTGATTACTCGCCAATAATAATCAACCTTTATGGACAGCCAGAATATACAACTCCAATGTTTCGCCTACGGACCACCTATATATTATATATGACTACTAATATAAAGTATATTAGTAGTCATATTTCTACAAGAGTTGAAGTAAAACAAGCAGATGATATAGACAACAATATTTATATTTTTAACTCCATGCTAGCGACTGCAGCCGTAGTGGCAACACCACAAAATGCCTGTTCCAATAGCCAAATAAAAACTTGTAGCACAGAAAGGACGGCTCCGCCGAGAATGACAGACCCATCGCTTAACCATCTCCAAAACACAATATAAATTTATATTTTTAACTCCATGCTAGCGACTGCAGCCCTAGTGGCAACGCCACAAAATGCCTGTTCAAATAGCCAAATAAAAATTTGTAGCACAGAAAGGACGGCTCCGCCGAGAATGACAGACCCACCGCTCACCCATCTCTAAACACAATCTAAAAACAGCCGAAAGGGCTATTAAGGATTCTCTTACAAACGAGGAGGATAAGAACCTAAAAGACTACCCGAAGAAGGTAATCCCAAATTCTACCGAAAGGTATTCCCTTTGGAAGGCAGCGAAAAACTTCAAGCCTCGTATTGAAGGTGTAAAAACCCTAAGAGACCCGAACATTGCATGTGCTCAAAGCCACTCTACTTTGCACGACATCTATGCAACGTGTTCCAGCCGAATAACTACAAACTCCTTTGCATTGTCTGCCTTACCTTGCAGTACTGAGATTGCTCAGCCTAATAAAATTTCCCTTCCTGAAATAGCCAAGCATATCCAACCACTGAATCCGAAAGAAGCACCTGGATTCGAAAATATTACCCCGAAAATGCTAAAACAGTTACCAGATTCTGCATCACCATTTCTCTGTAAAGTTTTCAACGCACTTTTGGACATCGGTTACTATCCGAATGCATGGAAGAAGTCTCAAATATGTATGATAGCTAAACCTGGAAAAGACGCGACGCTGCCGTCATCATATAGACCTTCTTGCCGTGCCTTTCCAAATTGTTTGAGAAACTCGTACTAAATAAACTATCTGCTTTTCTTCATGAACATAGCGTAATACCGGAACATCAATTCGGTTTTCGAGAAAAGCACAGCACTATTGAGCAAGTGAATCGAATTACAAATGAAATAAGAAATGCATTTGAACTTGGGGAGTTTTGCTCTGCAATATTTCTTGACGTGGTTCAAACATTTGATAAGGTATGGCATCAACGACTGATGTTCAAAATCAAAAAATTTCTTCCAAAAAGCTTTCATAAAGTTCTTCAGTCTTACTTATTCAATAGACGTTTCAATTTAAGACGGTGTACCCCGAGGTAGTGTTCAAGGCTCTACATTATATGTAGTATTTACATCTGATACTCCTATAAGTGAAATACCACTAATTTCAACATTTGCTGATGATACCGCCGTACTTAGTTGCAATAAATGTTCGATAAAGATGTCGAGAGCACTACAAGAGCACTTATTTAGGGTAGAATGGAATGTGGCTTATAAAAGTCAATGAGCAAAAAAGTAAGCGCGTAATATTCTCTTTGAAGCCTGGTACGTGTCCAGTTATTTATTATAATGCATCCGCTTCCATAATTCAAAAGTTTCAGTCTAAGATACTTGGGTTAATAACAGGTGCTCCATGGTACATGCGTAACGATAATATTAACAAAGACCTGAAAATGCCTACAATTATCACAGAAAAAATGTCTAGAAAGCAGAAATGCATAGCAAAACTGAAGAATTATCCGAATCCATTAACTAAATCCCTCGCAAAACCGATAAGCCGTTCTCGCCTGTAGGGAAGAGGCTTTCCGGCCTTATGAAGAACAAAGCAGAGGCGAAATTTTGATAGCCAAATTCAATTTGGGTTAGAATTACTTTTTTGCTACTAGTTTTAAAATTTGATATACTTATTGTTAGGCTTAATATTTTAGCAGATTTAATAAATAATTAATTCTTTTTAAGCAAAAAAAAATGGTTCCGGAGTCACCAATACAGAACCACTACTGGAGCTACTACGGTCGTGTAGTGCATGTGCACTATTGCGCACAAACGTAGTGTAGCACAAAGACTACCTACGCAAACTACACATGCAAACCATAGCAATATATTAGACACCCCCATCCGCTGCACTGCAACACTATGCCACTTGACATGCGCAGTGTAATTAGAATCCTGGCGCGCGGTCATTGGCGGTCAATTGGTTTGTTTTATATTTGAGTGGAATTTGAGTTAGGCTTAAGCGAAAGGGATTAAAAATAAACAATTAAATTAATCGAGATTTGTTATCGAGTTTGTAATTCAAATAAACCATATAAAAACCCTGCTCGGGAATTAAACTAATCGGTTTCCAACTGGCAACTCAAACATCTGCATTTTTATTGCATTCAGCCTTTCTTCGGCTCACTGTTAGAATTTGCTCAATGGCGGCTTGCCGAGTAACACTATGAATTATATACGTATTTGATATTTTCAATATATGTATATATGTATATATAATTCTCGCACACATATGTATACGTGCATTTCAGTCGATTGCAGAAAATCAGTACGTATTGAAATTTTTGAAAGAATATGAAGGCAAAATTCAACCGATCATATCTGGTAAATGCAGGATTATCACACAAAAGTTTTTGTAGAGGGCCACACGGAATTGAACGCTTACAAACCAAATAAAAAGCAAAACTAAAATCGGAATTATGATGCACAGCAAAATTAAATTTGAACCACCAAAAAAGAAAAGGGAACTCGTACAGTGCAGAAACTTTCAGAGAGATCGCCATCGAGTAGTACAGAGAGATAACTTCGTCAATCCAACAACAAAATCAATGGGAAGTCGGATAAGTGCTCGGAGACCACTAGCGATCAGCTTTTCCTAAGAGAACCCAGGGACAAATACATTTGGACTTTTTATAAAAAAGTGTTACTGATTCTAATAATTTTTTACTACATATTTTCATAAATTAAGTGAATAAATTAAAATCAGAGGTGGAATAGTGCTTTTATTATAGATATATTATAAAATTAGATATTATTTAATGGAACAAATTTTGAAAAATTTGCAATAGTAATTATATTGAGTTTTTTGGAGACTCATAAATACATTCTGATATTTTTATATTACTAATTTTCATCCATTTAATCCATTATGAAAAACAAAAAGTACCAAATCAACACAGAACGTGTAACTTATTAATCGTTTATTATTGTAGCGTACTTATCTTGAATGTAATATTTAAGCTAATACAAATTACGACACACACACTAATGAATTTAGACATAAGAAAGGGAGACACACAAACTAATGTATTTAGATATAATAAATTGTGAACAAAGGCAAACACAGAAATTCATAACAGCTGACAAACAAATGCGAGGGCATTAGCCCAGCGATCTTGAAAGGCCAGCGCACCCAGATCTAATTTCTCTGAGTGCGCTGACCACATTTTGTTGCTGTGCAATATGCGATACTTTGGCTGGATACGATATTGCGTACAACAGCAGAAATTTTGTGAATTTGCATTTGAGCATTGGAAATGCATTGGGAATCGAATGAAAATCCCATGCAAGTCCAATGGAATTGAACCGTATAAATACCCCTGATTACTCAATAAAGTTTTTAGATTTTATTCTGATTAACTCCAGCAAAGGTCTTTTCTCTAACTTCAACCGTAATTTCTCCGCTAGTTAAATATTGGCTGCATGCTGGCAAATACAATATACTACAAAGATACTACATCGTTCTCTTCACTCAGCGAAATGAGTTAAAATTGTGTGGCTGACTATGCGCAAAGACAATATACTATAAGACGTTACATTGCTATTGTATTCAGGAACCGTAGATTTGGATTTTTTTCCATAAGTGTAAATAATATAAATGTATTGATTTTATTTCATTTTTTAAATGTACTCGTATATTAGTAACTATTCATAAATAGAACTACATTTACGATGCAACTACATTTACGTCGAGTAAACCCAAAAAATTGCCAGTCTCCAGAACTAATGGGCAACTGGATAAACTTAATAATTTTATTGAGTCTATCCAGAGTTTGAAAGTGCTTTTCCATGTTACAATACATTGCATTGACAGGTACACTATACATATACGAACACTCGGCAATGATTTTGTTTAGCAACGAGTCAGTTAAGTGAGTCAGGGCTGTCTGGAAAATTTATTTTCCGTATTGAGATCTAAATTTGGAAACAATGTTAATCCCTCAGTACGAGAAATAAAATATCTGACGGTTAGATTATTATCTATGAAAATCGTCACACATTCATTCTTATTAATACTAACTGCAATGATGATCATGACACTAATTTGGACTGGAACTTCTCCCTGGCATTGGATGCTAATACTGTATCATGTGAACAAATTATTGATTGAGTTATGCATACTTCCGGACAATTTCGACAATTCCAACATTCACGATGAAATGACATTTATTGACAATAGTACTGAAAATGGCGGTGGGGAAGAACCAAATGCAGAAGCTGCTGCGTCGCGTTACTTTGCAGGTCACAGTTTGCAGGCTAGCCTTAACAAGATTAGCTGCGCAAACTGCAACCTGACTTTGGCGAAGGGGGGCTCTTTGCACTTGGATACCGAAAGATTCATTAAGGAAAAAAGCTACACGCCAAATCTTCTCCTTAAAAATCCTTCTAATATATTTTTCCAGATCTGCCAAATACATTTTAAAGTATTTGGAGACATATTTCCTTCCATCCGTCACTAAAGCCATTTAAAACAACAAATAGTTGTCTCTTGTGTAACAAAAACTAATAAAACAAACCCATATTGGTTTTCGCATGTAATATGTGGGACACATAGACTGGAGGTCCTGAAATTTCTAATAGTGGTGTTACTTAGAAAGCACTGCCGATGGATGCTTCAAGACCATTTGACCAAGATCAGGCATCAAAACGTGTGCAATAGAACTTCTGACAACAACCGCAAGGGACAACCAAATAATAAATTTGCCAAATTTGGGGGCTAGTCATATTGTGGTCCATTCCATAAGTCTGAAGCCAGCTTGAATTTGGGTTGAGTATATTATGTTCACTGAGAACTAATTTCCTTGTACTCATTTTAATATTAATGGAGCTGCTGGCTATTCCATGTACAGCGTAGGAACTTAACTTTTTTATAATATAAAGATGTGTCAGGCTAAAATCTTTATACTTTGTGTAAATAGAATAAGGAATTAATAATTGTATAATAGAGTCTTATTGCTATTTAGTTTTTGGTCTCCTTATTTCTTGTCATAAATTAGAGTAGCACTTTCGTTCGAATTAGTGTAGTATTGCATGTTAACCTTCCCACAAGTTATTTAGTGCACTTACTTTCTTACTCTTTGCAAATATTTGTAGGACTCCAGAAGTTTATTGTTACTGTACAGGGCAAAGTATTTCAATGAGTGCCGCTATAAATCGTGTTTTGCTGGATATATATGTACATATGCTATTTACAATTTTGTCAATACTTTCATTACTGCAGTACTGTTGTTTTAACTGCAGTTATGGCTTCAGCTAGTTTGAATCTTCAACACTTAAATTTTATGAAATTTTCTCTTGTTATACCCTTTACCTTTAAAAAAGGTAAATAGGGTATACTAATTTTGTGCTTTTGAGAGGGGTTGGAATTTCGAGAAAGAGGCGTGGTAGGTATGGACATAGATATACAGATATGGTCAGAATCACTTTCTAAAGAATTTTTATTTTGTCCGTCCGTCTGTGCATTTTGCCACTCACTGAACCAGGCAGCCGCCCACTGGCACTTGGGTCCCCTACCAAACTACAATTAGGTGCAGCGGAAGTAGTCGGGCCACTTGTTTCATTAATCGGCTACCTCAGACGATATTTTACTCTCACTGAACTTAGTTTAAACATTTTTTAGTGGACGCAGAAGAAACCTGCATAACATTTTTCGCAGAATCTTATTTGCTTTTTATTTGGTTTTGCAAATTCTGTATTCAAATTCAAATTCAGGGCACACGCATTAGTACTCCCTGTTCAAATCTACAGGGTGGCCCAAATAATACCAGCTGATGTGAAACACAAATAACTTTTTTATTTTTTAACATAATTTATTTTTTCTTTTTGCAGATTATAACTGAACTCTTGGAAATTTAAAATGAATACGTACAGTCCACAACAACGCATTAAAATTATCGAATTTTATTATTCTTCTCAACGATCAATTGTTCTGACGCAGCGAAATTATCGCCGTTTTTTTAACGTAAGATCAGCGCCCACATCTTCCATGATTAAAGGTTTACTTCGCCGTTTTGAGGAAGTGGGTTCAGCTGCCGACCGTCCAGGAAGAGGTGCTCATCGAAATATTCGTACTGAAGACAACGTGGAAGCTGTGCAGCAGAGTGTTGCAAATGATCCATCTGTCTCAACTCGTCGCCGTTCCGGCCAATTGGGTATACCCAGAACAACATTGTGGGGCTCCGAAAATACAAGGGCAATACATCAACATCAGTCACACCCAATCAGATGCACTGTTTGGTGCGGTGTTATGGCCACAAAAATCATCGGCCCATATTTCTTTGAGAATGAGGATGAAACGCCAGAAACGGTCTCCGGGGCTTCTTACAGAACAATGATCGACAACTTTTTGCAGCCAATGGTGGAGCAACATCCTAATTTGTGGTTTCAACAAGATGGAGCCACTGCGCATACTGCTAGACAAACTATTGACATGCTGCGTGAAATATTTGGTGAACGCATAATTTCAAGAAATTCAGATTTCCCTTGGCCTCCTCGTTCACCAGATTCAACTGCGCCCGATTTTTTTTATGGGGATATTTAAAAGACAAAGTGTATGTTAACAAACCACAGACACTTGGACAGCTCAAGCAGAATATTCGAGTCGAAATACGGCGCCTTCAACCAGAAACATTACGCCGTGTAATGCAAAATGCGCTAAAAAGAGCCAATGCCTGTATCGAGCAAAATGGTGGTCATTTGTCTGATGTCATATTTCACACATAGTCACATTAAATTTCCATAAAATGTAGTTAACATATTAAAATAAATCATTTAAAAAAACCCGTTATTTCAAGAGTTACACGTGTTTAACATCACTAGGTCTCATTTGGGCCACCCTGTAAAATTGGCTTTTATGTTGTCAAAAGCGAGAGCCTTTTCACAAGCCAAATTCGGGAAATTGTTGTTATTGTAGACTTGTTGTGGCCTTGCGGCCACCTTCTTAGTGCGCACTGGTACGTACACCACAAGAAATAGTATTCCTTTTCATTGTTGCTTAAACAAATCAGATCTGGAGAAAAATCAGATATGTGTGAATCCCAACCAGACAAATTCTCAATACGCACGTACATACATTTATGCATACATATACAGTTCTGCTAGGCAGCGACTTGTGAAGGGACCGAAATGAAAAAACAAGCAAAGAAGATCAGGACAGGCATACTTGCACAATTTAGAAGTATTTTGTGTCGTTGCAACTATGGCAGCAGTCGCTAGCATGGAGTTAAAAATATGAATATTGTTGTCTATATCATATGTATATTTTAGTTCAACTCTTGTAGAAATATGACTACTAATATACTTTTTGTATTTTAACCAATCGGTTTGGTTGGTCCCTAGGCGAAAGATAGGTTTATAAAGGTTGATTATTACAGGCAAGTGATCAAAGGACAGATCAACAAAGGTTTCCGCGTATACAAATGACCTATCTATATTTTTAGAAATAGCAAAATCAATAAGATCAGGAATTTTCTTTGGGTTTATTGGCTAATAAGTGGGCTGTCCTGGTGAGAAAAAATCGAATTTACTATATCCGTTATTTATTGCGCTGTACAGTTGTCTGCCTTTTGGATTAATTAGGCTAGAGCCACAAGGGAATCAAAAAGTTCTTTAAATTGAGTTTCTATTACTGTAAAACGGGGTGAGTAGCATATAGCTGAAAGCGTCAGGTCTTTGTCACTATTTTTAACAGACACTGATGTAGCTTGCATCCATTGCAATGAATGCGATTGCATAAGATGATGCGTAAGCCGATTTCTGATTAGTATAGTAGGGTCTTCAGTGTGCAGGCTATTACAGACATTTCCATTTTCGGTTAAGATAGAACATCTGTAAAAGTAGATCCAGCTAATATATTGTTTTGATTTATTTTGTTGTGCCCGGTCTGGACTCGATCTAGCGTGCTTCGGAATGTTTTGAATTCTGTTAAATGGGGGAAATCCGAAATACAATATATTTTTTCCCCATTGAATAAGAAATAGGGGTTTTTTGCAGTTACATTAAAATTTGAAAGCATCTTTCTGTTAGCTGAGCCCTGGTCGCATGTAATTGCACGAACCGTAACTCCGATTTCTTTTAACATTCTGAGGTTTTCTAAAATAATATTGCTTAAGCAATCCCCTGACAGACCGTTTTCAGAAATGAAGTAGGTCATGATAAGAGACCAATTAGAAAAGAGACCTTTTATTATAAACAGATAGAGTTGATTTCCTATTGCCTTTGTTTTAAAAAACCCCATGTTTTAAAAGCCATCAATTTAGCGCCATTTCGTCCAAAATCATATCTGCGAAATTTTTGTCACTCTGCATCAATGTGTTGCATTTTTTTTTTTAAACTTTCTAATCCAGAATTGACAAAGCCCGGTTGTAAAGATTTTATAGGGGTCCAGTTGCTTACCGTATTTTCGTGAGGCAAATTGAACTTTAATCTGTTTTGTAAAAATATATATGTGGATCGGGAAACAAGACAAAGATTTTGCGCTAAGAATCTTGTTTCTTCGTCGTATTCTTTTTATCGCGATAAAAGCAACATTTTACAAAATGATTTCGATTCTTTGCTAACATTTTGGACAGAATCGATGGCCTCTATAATGCTCTTGTTTTTCTTTTTCGTCTTCTCTACTTTCAGCAGTTTTATTTCTTTACGCAGCCGTTCATTTTCTTTCAGCGCGTTGACATATTTCCCCTTGGTTTTCTTTTCACAATTATGGCAAAAAGACTCCATAACTTCTTCTGTTTGTTTGTAATTGGACAAGTTTTGAAGTTCTTTTAAATTATCTTGCGCTTCATCACATCCCAGATTATAAACAGGATAAACGCCTCGTTTTAAAAATTGTTTGCCTATGTCGGAGGGATCAAAGTGTTTGTCGCAAATTTTCAATTTTTTTCCATAGTCTTCTAAACGAATCGAACACTTTTCTCGCCAAATTTGACCTGACGCATTGTCGGCATCTGGAAACCGAAACAATTTTATGTTTGGTTCGTATCGGCGTGACCGATGGCATGAAGAAATACAGCAAATATCTCCGCTACGTTTTCGCAGGTCCATGGCTTTATAGATCACTCAAAACTTTATAGATCACGAAAATACAACTTTTATTCCTACGCACGGTCGCAGGCAGTTTCGCCAACATGCCCCACCGATCCTTGCATACAATATTAAGTTTCCCTTCAACTGTCTGCCTTAGGCATAAACATTTTCTACATATGTATAATTCAATATTAAGAATCAAAGATCGCAGCCAAAGGTCTTAGAGGCATGTGCTGGTTTTTTTTTTGGCTCTTTACTATTACTACTAATAACTACTACTTTTTATAATAAAAATATAATGATAATAGTAATAATAATATTTATAACATAATAAAAACAGATTTAGTATAATATTGTGTAATAATAAAATTTAAAAAGTAATGTCTCCGTTTATGAAGGCAACAATCGTAATCATAAAGAAAAATGTGCTAGAAGCCCAATAGTAAATGCAAAATGTGCACTGTCAAGCTATCTAGGCAAAGAGCGTAAACGTGCCGTACATGGATGCATGTGTATTTTTGCATACATACTGGCATATATAAGTTAAATACTCACCTAAGCAAAATCTTTTAATAATAGAAATATATATATTTAATTTTTATTTCAATATTTTATTATTTTAATCATCCTTCTCCTTCGAGCTCTAGTCTATCAAAAGATGCGAGCTCTCATACTCGTGTTCTTTTTATACCTTTTCGCCGCCGACAATCGCATGGTGACTGCGCTTTGAGGCGGCATTGCGCGACAGCGTTTCACGGCTGGGCTTGGCGGCACCGATATACAACACATGTCTCGCCAATTCCTCCGGCACCGAGAACCATCACCGTCTGCCGTATCTACGCGTAGCGGCTGTGCCGCGCATTTTGTACAATGCTTTTTTCGTATGTTTTCTCGCGTACCGAGAACCAGCACCGTCTATCGTGCCCTTGCGCAGCTGATGGCAGCGGATGGCAGCAGACCCTGTTGCAGCACATTTCGTACAATGCTTTGCACCGCTGCGCTAGCGCATGGCGCCAATGCTCTCAGTCTTGTGTTTTCCCACGCACCGAGAACCAGCACCGTCTACCGTGCCCCTGTGCAGCGGATGGCAGCAGACACTGTTGCAGCGTATTTCGTACAATGCTTTGTACCGCTGCGCAAGCGCACAGCGCCAATGACATGCAACGCGTATGTTGCTAACTCCTCCCCCCCTTAAGATCAGCCGTCCTCGGCTGACGGGCGTCCCGCCTTCGGGCACTACCACGCTATTTCTGATATGATTGAAAATATTCAAAGTTTTCCTTGTCTCTCTTTCTAAAATTGGTCACGTGTGAGGACCAAAATCACGGCAACAAAGCAGGACCCATCATGCCCCGACCCTCTAGAATTTTTAAGAATGGACAATAGCTGGAGACGACCAGGGAAACAAAAAGAACATTTCAAGCTTTAACCAGTTTCAAATGAGAAACACTTCCTTTTAAAACAAATTTAAAGTTCAACTTTAATATCATAAACGTTATAAATTTAATCGATGTATTGCCCATATGAATTGAATGAGGTGATTCGAGTTGCTGCTGGTAAGAGTGCTTGTAAGGGAAAATATGCCCTAACGTAGGTTGTCTTTGTGGACTACTCGGCCATCCACCAGGATACTCGATCCGAGGTCTGCGCCTACAGTCTTCTGGTTGTAAACTTTTGATAGTTTGTTTCAAAGCCTTTTATTTGCCTTAACAAATACCTTGTCTCCTGTTTTGAAAAATTTCGTTTTTCGCAGCCGGTTGAAATATTGGAGTTTAGTTTGTTGCGTAACTCGTAGTCTGGCTTCCACCTCGCCTCTCATTACCTCGGAAATAGAATGAAGTATGTCGACAGGTCTCTGATTAGTAACAGAGTGGATTGTGCGGTTGTACCTGGATACCGCTAACAAAACTAGCTCCCCTATATCCGAGGAATAGTCCGCTGCTTTGAGACATCTTGAAATCTCCGTCAATGTGCTGTGGAAGCGTTCCACCTGTCCATTAGATGTGCTGTGAAGGGGCGGAACTGCATGAACGCTAGCATCGAACTGATTTTGTAGCAGTGACCTTATAGTGTTAGAAGTCAGCGATTTTTCGTTGTTGCATACCACAGTACGTGTATCCTTAAAGACATTGAGGGTTTCCAGTAGGGGTCCTTTGAGGTCCACTATACTTCTGGATCTTATGGGTTTTACAATGGCAAACTTGGAGAACTTATCCAGGCATGTGAGGAAGTGGTGACCTGCCGTGGAATAGATATCCAGATGCAAAATTTCGCCCGGATGCGTGGGAATAGGGGTTTTGCCTATTTGGGTTGCGTGTGGGTGTCGATTGTACTTGCCTTTCTGACATATGCGGCAGGCAGATGCCAGCTGCTTGAATTGTTTACGGACACCGGGGAAATATGCCATCCGCAACACCTGCCGTGTAGTTTCATCCGGCGAACGATGTGCTCTGTTGTGCTCTCCGGCTAAGATTTCTTGTTGCTCGCTTGGGTTGGTGATATCCTTTACCCTTCTCTCACTGAATCGGAACTTCACGGATGGGAAGAGATCCGGCAAGGTGTCCTCCAAATATTGCAATGTAACTCGATCGCAATATATTCCATTCACAACATTGACGTTAACGGACTCGTTCAGCAGCTGCGGCAAGTCCGAAGGTGAGGCATAAGTTAGGACATGCCTGAGCTGTTTCTGGAATACTATGAAGGAAGTTTTCTTCGACTTCTCTGTACCTTGAGGATAAGCTGATTTCTGAAGCAATTGACGGAGTTATCGACAGTCGGTATAGGAGATCCCAGCGACTTTTCAGCGCTTATATTGGTTTCACGTTGCTTAGGTTTCTTCATTATTGCATTTATGTGCTGTCGTGAAAGCGCGTCCGCGACAACATTGAGTCTTCCTGGCTTGTAATGGAACCTCGGGGCGAACTCCTCAATGAAGGATCGCCATCGTTTCATCTTCGAGTTAATATTTCTGTCCGAGAGAGCGAATGTAAGGGGTTGATGGTCTGTAAAAATATTTAGGTTCTTGACTCCGTATAGGTAGTTTCTCAGCTTCTGCAATGACCAAACAATTGCAAGCAGCTCTCGCTCATTAGTTGCATAGTGCTCCTCTGTATCGGAGAGAGTGCGCGAGATCATGGTAATGGGCCGACCTCCCTGCGATAGTACAGCCCCTAAGGCATGGGATGAAGCATCCGTGGTTAGATCGAATAGTTTTCCGAAATCCGGATAGAGAAGCAAAACATCCTCTGATGCAAGTGCTGACCTCACACGCCGAAAGGCGTCTAATGCATCCGCATCGAGGACAATCGAAGTGTTTTTAGACTTTGATGCGCCTATATGACCATTCTTCCCCCTCAGATACCTGGTTAGTGGCTTGGTAATCCGAGCATAATCCTTGATGAACCTTCTATAGTAGCCCGCCAAACCTAAGAAGGATCTTAAGGCGCGAAGGCTGTGGGGCTGCTCAAAATCAACGATATCCCTCACCTTGTTTGGGCAAGTTTTTATACCAATGTTGGAAACAACAAATCCCAGGAACTCTACCTCCTTTTTAAAGAACCTAGACTTTTCTCTAGTGACTCGCATATTAGCCTGGAATAACCTGTCCAAGACCCTGCGTAGATCCGTAAGATGCGTTGTTGCATCAGGAGAAAATATGATCACGTCATCCATGCAAACATAACAGCTCCTTCCAATCTCCTCCCGGAGTTCGTCATCAATAGCTCTTTGGAAGATACTAGGGGCGTTCTTAAGGCCCATGGGTAGACGACAATATTCATACTTGCCATTATTTATTGAAAAGGCAGTTTTCTCCCGGTCCTCCTCTGCTAAAGCGATCTGGTAGAAGCCATTTTTTAGATCGATAGTTGAGAAATATGTAGATTTTCCCAAGTTTGCGAGAATGACCGAAGTGTCGGGTATTGGATATCGGTCGCTGATGGTTTTATCATTTAATCGCTTAAAATCCAAAACCAATCGCAGTTTCCTGTCCCCGTTTTCATTTACTCCTTTCTTGGGTACTACCCAGAGAAGGTTATTAAAGGGGGACCGAGAAGGTCGTATGATGCCGTCCTCGAGCATGCTAGTTATTTCCTTATTTACGAATGTGGTGGCTGCAATGGGGTAAGGATATGATCGGGCGTAAACTGGATCATTGTCTGTAGTTCGGATGGTTTCAAGGACGTTGGTGTTGAACAGCAGGCCCTCTCTGGGATCCGCAAACACTCCATTCAGATCAATCAGGAGTTGCTGGAATTCCGTAGTGGCCTCAGAGGGAATTTCCGTTTGATCGTTGCTGCTGGTATGCTCTTCTTCCTCGTTCTCGTCTATGATGGAATCTGTGTAATTCACCCCTTCACACTCCTGAAAGAGCAGCGTTTCCATTCCCCGGGCATGGCTGAGTGTTCCCACGTCTAAGTTGACACAAGCCGAGACGTCCGTTAGCAGATCAAACCCGATTATAGCGTCAAAGGTGTTGAGAGTGGGAAGCATGTAAAAGGTAGAAGTCCTTCCTAGCACATTCATTCCACATTTCCTAGTGACAGGAACACTCCCCACCACAGTTTTGACCTTAAATGGTTTGATTACCGGCTTTATTCCCCGCAGGCCAGGGATATCCCTAATATAATTCTTGGCAGAGCCGGTGTCCACCAAGAACTTTAAACGCTGTGATGCTAAGGTCATTTGAAGGTATGGGAGGAGTGACCTCCCATCCCTAAAAAATTCACCTCGTCGAAAGTTGTTTCTCCCTCAACATCGGCACCGGGGTCATCCCGTCTGTAGTTTCGGTTGCGACGACGACCTTCACCCCGGAGGCTTCCATTGGCCCAGCCACCAGGAGAAGAATTACTTAACTCAGCGTCCAGGAAATTGACTCTTGGGTGTTTCGAATCGTGTGAAGGTGGTAGCGACGAGTGTGGCCTTTTTGTAGCTGGATCCCTCCCTTCAAAATGGCTGGCTATCCGAGTATCCTTTCCGCATATGAGGAGCGCCGATAGAAGCTCCAAACCGGTTTGCATTGAAGGGATTTCGTGGAGGAGCGTCTATGGCGGGAATCGTAGACGGATTGTCCCATCGGGGTGGAGTTCTTGGCTGGGCGATGCCCCCAGTTCTTTGACGACCAATGGCAAGTCGAGCTGAGTCGGGCTGATACATCCTTATAGGCTGCTGGTTGACGCTATAATTGAAGGTGGGGTGCATTCCCTGGGGCCCCCGTCGCTTCCATGACTGGTCTATATGGGCTCTGGCTGTGTTTATTTCTAGCTCCAAGGCCAGAGCGAGGGCTGCTGACATATCCGGGGGACTAGCACAAAGAACTGATGAACTCATGGGCTCGTTGAGCCCCGAAATGAATACGCTCCTAGCCAGGTTCCTGTGCTCTTCATTCAGGATTTGCTTCCGCGATGCATCACCAGAATTGCTCATGTCGTTCTGGTTGGTTAGAAGGGTGAGCCTCTTCTGAATCTCGTCATAATACTTAGAAACGGACCATCCCCTTTGCCTGAGACTCAGCATTTCTTGTTGAAGCGCGTATGAGGGTCTTCTGTCTGCATATGTAAAATCTAACCGAGCCAGTATTGCGTCAAGGTTAGTAGGGGTATTGAAGGATGTTAGGAGGACATCGGCCTCTCCCATTACCTTGCTTCGGATCAGGTGAACGGCCTGGTAATGGCGAGTAAGACCTTCCGAACCCGTGAAAGGGGCGTAAGCGCTAGTGACAGATCTCCGCCAAGAAGCGTACTGCGTCCTGCTTCCACCAAACTCGCGAAGAGCTTGAATGAGCACGAATGAATCAACCCCTTCACCCTCTCGATCGAACGTAACATCGTTATAAACTGTGGGAGGTACTGCCGGTTGTCCAAGGATCTGCAGTTCTTTTCGGAGTTCGCATATCTCGTTGCGACTCTCAATAAATCGTCGGTTGCTTTCTTCAGTCAAAGAGGAGAAGGCGGTGTTGATCATAGCCTCAAATATAGCCAAATCACCGCGGGGTTGGTGCGCTGCTTCGCTGTGCGCCATACTAAAGTCTAGAAGCGCACTCTGCTTTGCGATGAACGGTACTAGAGACCTGACTGAACGTGGCCTGTGCTGGTCTTCCCTTGTTACAGCGGAAGTCCTTGGTGTGGTGAGCCGTGCACCGTCTTTTTCGGATGCTCTCTACGTCACCAAGAATGTGCTAGAACGTATGGTTGGGCTGTGCAACGCCTTTTGGGTAGTTCTAAAAATGTTAAGATTTATTATTTAAAAATTTTTTATTTTTTTTTATTAATTTTTTTTAATTAAAATTTTGTTTACGTTAAACCTGGACGGTCCCGTAGGAATCGTAGATTTTAACGCAATATATCACCACATATCGCCATTCGTGCTTTATACCGGTGAACGTGGAGATGGGCTATGCACCACCTTTTTCGGTCGCACCGTGTTTAATAATAAACCTTGCGAATGGTCAATACGCAGCGAACCGCCTTTTTCGGTAGCGCTAAAAATCTATTATTAATTATAAATTTGTATATATTTGTACTAAAAACTGGAGGGTCCCGTAGGAATCGCAGATTTTACCTCAATATATAACACGTATATGTTACAAAAACTGGAGGATCCCGTAGGAATCGCAGATTTGCTTTTTTATTAACCCCTCTCAAGGGTGGGTTATGAGCCAGTGCAGCGACTTTTTCGCATGCTCCAAGTTGGGCGCCAGTTAAATACTCACCTGAGCAAAATCTTTTAATAATTATTATTTTAATCATCCTTCTCCTTCGAGCTCTAGTCTATCAAAAGATGCGAGCTCTCATACTCGGGTTCTTTTTATACCTTTTCGCCGCCGACAATCGCATGGTGACTGCGCTTTGAGGCGGCATTGTGCGACAGCGTTTCACGGCTGGGCTTGGCGGCACCGACATACAACACATGTCTCGCCAATTCCTCCGGCACCGAGAACCATCACCGTTTACCGTATCTACGCGTAGCGGCTGTGTCGCGCATTTTGTACAATGCTTTGTACTGCTGCGCAAGCGCATGGCGCCAATGCTCTTTTCGTATGTTTTCTCGCGTACCGAGAACCAGCACCGTCTATCGTGCCCTTGCGCAGCTGATGGCAGCGGATGGCAGCAGACCCTGTTGCAGCACATTTCGTACAGAGAACCAGCACCGTCTACCGTGCCCCTGTGCAGCGGATGGCAGCAGACACTGTTGCAGCGTATTTCGTACAATGCTTTGTACCGCTGCGCAAGCGCACGGCGACAATGACATGCAACACGTATGTTGCTAACTTATACATACCGGTGTATGTCTTTTTTTTCGATGGTGTTTAAAGTGTAAGCTGGAGTCCTTCGGGCAATATTGGCTTATACAAATAATAAGGAAAAAGGTCGCTTAGAGCGATAAAATTCAGTTCTCTGCACTGTCTCTCTCAGCTTTCGTATAATTCCCCCGACCGATCTCTTCTAAAAATGAGTGACATTTCAGATTGTGACTCTTATTTCTTTACTCTATGCTTGCATTCATTGCATTGAATGCGATTGCATAAGACGATGCTTACGCTGATTTCTGATTAGTATAGTCGTACCGCCATGTGCCAACCTTGGAGATGAAAGTTGTATTTGTTTGTGAGATGCGGGTTTGGGACAAAAGCATGACATAAATTTCGTGGTCATGCAGAAACTGGTTAAGGGCTAATTTATGCTGGTTAACACCGTTTGCAATCTATAAGCATATTTTTATAAAACTCATTTTCAATTTACAGGAGTTTGGATCATGTTATTTTGAGCTTTAATCAAATCTTGTTGCATATTTAGTAGATAGATTGGAGTTGGTTTTGGATATGTGGGCTCTTCAGTGTGCCGGCTACTACAGTCATTTCCATTTTCGGCTAAGATAGAAAATCTGTCTGAATTTAATGGTAGATCCAGCTAATATATTGTTTTGATTTACTTTGTTGTGCCCGGTCTGGACTCGATCTAGCGCTCTTCGCAGTGTTTTGAATTCTGTTAGTCGGTGATTTCTTTTGATTTACCCTAATTTAAATGTTTTGGTTCATGCTGGGTCCAGCTTTTCCTTTGGTTCCTGCTGCGGCTATCTTTATTTTTGGTTCCGGCTGGGTCTATCTTTTCTTTTGGTTCCTGCTGGGTCTAGTTTTTCGGAATTTTTTCCGAGTTGCCGATTGAGCTATTTTTCTCACTTGGGTTCTTATTTTTGTGTGAACAATTGGTTGTGCTCACAACTTCGTTAGTATTGCCATAGAGTAAATAATATTCTATGGTATTGTTTATGCTTATTGACTTTCTCGTCAAGTGAGACGAGGTAGATGATGTTGTCGCTGCATTGTTCGATGAAGCAACCTTGGATATCAAATATTCTATACTTTAATATAGACTATTTGATGGTAATCACACTGTTTGGAGTGGTAATAGGGCCAGTAAAGGCGGTAAATTATGCTTCCGCTCCTATCTACCTACCTATCAATTTGGTTTTCGCAACAAGCACTCGACACTAGACCGAATCCTTCGAATCACGCACACAATCGAAAAACCTGTAGAAGCAAAAAGGTATGCTCAATTATCTTTCTCGATGTAGTCAAAGCATTCTCCAAAGTATGATATGTTGGTCTGCTCACCAACATCAATGCTACTCTAGCAACTCTATTCATTGATATCCTCGCTTCATATAACTCAGAACGATACTTTAGAGCAAGGCAAAAAATCGGTGGTCAAAGAGACCAAAGCTGGAGTACCGTAAGGTAGCGTATTAGGACCACTCCTTGATTTGCTCTGCACATGCGGCGTACTTCGTAGGAACAACAGCCAGGTTCGCAGATGACAATGGGCTTATAACTGTTGGAAAAGCGGAGTTTGTACCAACAACGCACTCCAAGTCGCTGTAAACGACATCACCTCCATCCAAGCCGATTTCACCACATCCATCCAAGTCGATTTCACCAACAAAAAAATACAACACCTACCATTACATATTAACGATGTACAAGTACCATATTGGATTCAGACAAAATATTTTGGTATTACATACATGAAAACACCGAGTGGAGCCATGTCTTCTTGAACTTGGTCCTTCCGCCCACCCGGTGGCATCGATTCAAACACTTTTCTGGCCTGAGCACGACATGACCCAGCCAACCAAGCCACTGAATTTGCCGCGTCACACTTCTTGTGGATTGGGCAGAGAACACTTAGGTTCCAGTAGCTTTATTTTTTATTTTTATTAAAATGATAATAATAAATCATGCCTGCAATGGTTTGGAGAATTGAGTACTAGCAACTAAGGACTTCGGCTCGAAGACAAAAAATTTAGAAAAAACATTCGGGACCACTCTCTCGGCAGGATTCCAACGCACAACCACGACTGTGAGACAAGCATGTTTACCATTGGCCCGGTAATTCCTTAATAGGCATGATCAAATATAGAAAATCTGTCACAGACTCGAATTTCGACTCAGATCTCGCTTTTTATAGGCTTTCGTTGTGGGAACTCAGCAAAGTTTATTACTCTTTTCACCCTACAATCCAAGTTATCCTTATTGTGTGGTTGAGCTGTCGAAGTTAATACCCTAAAGGATCCCTGATTGTTATACACATGCGCATATATTTGACACACTTTACTTTCTGAGCGGATTTTGTTCGACATTGGGACAAAGGACACACTTTCCTCACATATGGTATATTTAATGGGTCACAACCCATTTAACATGACCACAACTAAGCTATGTAAATGTGTACCATACTAATCTGCATGGTAACCAGCAAATATCACTGAAGCCGGGTTAGACCTATTTCAATAAAGCATTTCATTTGTGGACGATGCTGCAAATGTCGCGGAGTTCGTGCAGAAATTGATTTCCAACATATTCTGGTAATCATAAACATGGATCTGGAGCAGAGAAACTGGGAGTTCGTTCATAAACTGTTTGAACTGTGTCAGAATTTGAAACTGATCAACGTGGTTGTTCTGCATCGGGATTTCTAGTAGACGCTTCAATATGAGAGCTACACCCAATTTCCTGCATTCAAATTGGAGACTCGTTCCTTGGAAGCAGATTCCGGAGTCGTGTTTACGAATCGTTTGAGAAACTTACATGGCAAAGTACTTTTGACTTTACCCGATCTGATGGAACCACGCACCGTGCTCTATATGGACGCCTCAGGTCGACAACAACTGAGCGGCTATGTGGGAAAATTACTGCGGGAGTTTGCGACACTGTACAATTGCACCTTGCAATTTCCACAAAACTTATCCAGTGATCAGGTGTCATTCTTCACGACCGTTAGTAGCGCTCCCTCAACGACTCCATTGATATATCCAGTAGCATCGCGGAGCTTTAGCTCTCAGAATACGATATGCACTAATTTACTTAGCCAATTGAGATCATCAAGTTGCTGACTATGCTGCCAGTTGAGCAGTCGGTGCCAGTCAATCGCCTGCTGTTGTCTGTGTTTAGCTGGGAATTTGTGCTCATAATACTAATCCAATATTATCTGATAGCAGTGCTACTGCTGCCGCAAGTGCCCAAAGAAAAAAGGGGACGTCCTGGAATAAGCGCAATAACGTATTAAATATTCTATAATGACGCCTCTCTGCGCGGCATATTGGGGCAAACTTTTGAGATGGAGAAACAATCGCGTACTGGTCTGAAGTTTACCTATTTCTTGTTATTTCTGGTTGGCCTCTTTGTCAGCACCACATTTGCCGCGAATTTATCGCAATTGCTCGCCTTCAACTCAAAAACACATTTCCAGCTTCGACGACATTTTGAAGCATAATCTGTCGATATTTATTTCGAAGGAGCAGATACCTTATCTGATTCGAACCACAGGGGTAATCTTTTGGGAAAAGTACAATTCTGCGATTACCATAGTCGATACCTTCATGGAGTTTATGCAGATGCGTCGCAGCTTTAAACTCGATTTGGATACCCTATCTCAACCTCATTGTGGTCGATATTCGTGGAGCTACAGAAGTATTTTGCAAAAAAGTGTTTCGCATTTCAGCTGAGCTCTCCTACAGTGATTTCTTGCTGAACATCTTTCCAATGAATGAGACTTCCTTCTACAAGGAACCCACGAATCGTCTTATAATACGCGCACTTAATTCCGGACTCTTCAGTCGAATGTGTTTTATGACCTTTTACGACATGGTGGCTTGGAACGAATGTCGTTTCGTGATCTGAGTAGAGCCTACACTGTTCGGCCTCTGTGTGTATTTGACCTATTCTGGATTTGGATCCTTTATTGTTCTGCTGTGAGTATCTGTGGAGTGGTGTTTGTGATCGAGAAGTGTGGTTATAGTAAAAATTCATATTAAAAAAATTTATATTATTGTAACAGTGAAGAGTGCGGTTTCTAATATTGGTTGAATGATGAAGATAGCTGCAGGTGCTTCCTAGTTCCACGCTGGAGAATATTTTGTAGGTTGCATACCGTGTGGCCTAGCTCTTCTAATTCTTTTTTTCTTCCTAATCCGCAGGTGGATGCATGTTACGAGGACAACTCTGAAATTTGATTCTTTCTTGGTCTATAGGTGTAGTACTGACGCTTGGAACATCTTTATAATTGCGCAGTAGGCGGAAGAATCAATAGTTTGGATTTAAGTTCGTATAACTTTTCTGCGTTGGAATTAAGAGGACTAGCAAGATTTTTTTAAATTCTGGACGCCTTGTATGTATTTGAGAGAAGGCTTGGGAGCCCTTTCGAATTCTTCGTGTCCTGTTTTATTAGCCATCCTTTGCATTTTGGTCGCGAAGTTCTTCATCTGGAGCCAAATTCTCAAACCAATTCTCAGAATTTTTATCATTGGGCTGGCTTAGCCAGTGGAACTGTGACTTGCAGGATATATAAATATCTACTAATCTCCTATATACATATGAAATGTGTAGGAGATTAGTGGCTTTGTCGTTGACATTGCTTGTGGTTGTAAGGATATATAAAGATAATTAGCCTTGGTTAATTTCGATATCTTTAAACGATCGTGTTTTACTGCTTGTTAACCAAATTTTCAAACGATTAATGTAAAGATAAAACGGCAGTTCGTTGAATGGTAATCAAAATCGCAACCCACTGCTATCTTCACTTAATATAGCCCAAACTCGGATAAGAATTCGAGAAAGTAGCGAATTAGGAGAAATTGGAACAGCCACTTCTCCAATTTAGTTTTCTGCTTCCAAATAATACATTTATATAATGTCTAATTGTGACAGCTTTGAAAGCGTGTTTGAAGGCTGCTGGCAGTATAAATTATAAAGGGCAAAGTGATATTTAATACGAACGAATATCCAAATATCCCAGTAATGAGAAAATCGGCGGAAGGGGACTCCTTTATATGCCCATGGATGATCCCATAAATAGACAAAGCCATAAGCACAGATGAAATTAGAAGGATTTGAAGAAGGCCTTTAACTGGATACACATTAGGGACGCAACATTTCCTTTGCAACCTGGGAGGTGTTCATCTGAGTTCGGTACTGGGTGCTCTCTGTAGTTGAAATGCTCAAATTATATTTCTACCTGGATCAGTCAAGATACATATTATTAGGTATAGGAATATTGCTTTTGAAAATATTTATTGCATAATTAAACTGGTTTAAATATACAAAATTGGATCCGTGCTGTAATCTATTGTATTATTTAGTAATGTTGGTAAAGACCAGAATCAATCACGCGCCCGATAAGTCGATTCAATAGTTCCCTGTACAACCAGTTTTCATTCATGGGTATGCAATAGAGTAAGAAAACGGAGAAGTACAGATCCTCAGACAATCGAAACAGTTTCCGAGAGAAATAATTCTGTCGTTCCTTAATGATCGACCAAGTGGATGTTGATGCAGGGTAAGCGTAATTTTGGTTGAGATCCATGCGACATTTAGCAACGTGAGGAAGATATGTTATTGGATAAAAAGCAGACTTATATCGGTCGCAAAGCTCAGTGCCGCGGTAATGAGAAATCATGTTAATATCATCAACGGGCAACATAATTCTCTGGTCAGTTTTCAAAAGATCATCGAAGCTGGAAATCTGTTTTAACTGAGGAGGTGATGTAATCAGTTATGATAAATTCGCCCTGTATATTGTGGTAACGAAGATCCCCGCGAGGAAAAATAGACTGTAGGTGAACTTAATTCTGGTCTTAGTTTTCTTCGGCATAGCAAAAGCTTGGCCCTATGTGCCTCTAATGGATGTGTCATTGAACAATACCTTGAATAGTTTACATTTTAAAATTGTCGTTATTGTCATTACTGTTGGTGGTTTGTAAAATTGGAAGAAAGGATATCAAGCAACTTTCCAGCAGAATCGTAAACAAAGTTCAATACTAAATACCGAAATCAATAAACTGCTGATGGGAACTGTCTTTTCAACCGGAAGCATGGTCAAAAGCTTAACAATTTCAACGGGGTAACTGTTTCGACTCAAACTCATCCGTAGTTGGGGTTAGAATCATGGTTCATTCAACAGTTTCCCTGTTGTAGACGTCATACCTCCTGACTTCACTGAGTTGGATTGGCCTGGCTCCACCCACCCATAGTGCAGATATGCTGTTTTCGATTCAGACTCCTCGACGCTTGCTGCGATTCGTCTCGCTGTGTACAGCGGCGCCGACCTTATGCTCCCTCACCGTCTGTTACAGAGGTTCCCGTGCCGCTGTGCAGTGGACAAGTTTAAGATGTAGTAACTTTATTTCTTTCGTTTCGACTCCATTACGGCTAGCTTCGACATTGGGACAAAGAACACACTTTCCTCCCATATAGTATATGGGTCACAACCTATTTAACATGGCCTCAACTAAACTATGTAAATGTGTACCATACTAATCTGCATGGAAACAAGCAAATATCACTGAAGCCGGGTTAGACCGATTTCAATAGACCTTTTCACGTAAAATTTCGTCGACATATCATATATCAGGAGGGGCTTAGTGTTTATAGGTGTAAGCTTTACTGGTATCAGTGATAAAACGGACACATAATAGCAACGTTCCTCTGATCTTCACTGCCATTTATCACCAACCACCATTTATCATCAACCGTACATTTCGTCTCATTTTGTTTAGACCAGTCCTGCGTGACCCAAATGGATGTTATCACCAAGTTTTGTCAATATATGATCAATTGGACCGAATTGATTTAAAATCATTTGTCAGTAGTTGCATTTGTATATGGGAGAAGGGCGTGACCTTTCTCAAAGCTATCTCGTTCTTCCTAGGTCACACTTTTGAAGTGCTTCATTACGATTTCTGGAAATAGTGGTCCACAGGCAGACAGAACAATATCAGATATTGATATTGATCATGTGTATACTTACCACGCCTCCTTGCCATCCTGAGTATCCTCCTTTTAAGGGTAAAGGGTATAAATGTGGGCTGCAACACCAGTGCAATTTCAGTAATTCAAACAATTTCTCAATTCAAGATCTTATAAGATTAATAACCGACATTTTACATGATGGATCAGAGCTTCACTATAGAACATTTTCTGAACTACGGACTATTTTACAACGTCTACCACGTCTACTTACTTATATGCACCAAAACAATACTTTTAAACCAAATCAGACATAGCTGTGCATAATTGGGGTATAAAACAGTTGTGGCCAGGGCAAAATACATCATGTCTACAAGTGAGGAAGAGTTGATCGATATAACTCCTGTTCAATAAACGGAAGATCACCTGAAAACGAATGAGGCACCCGTTAACACAAAAGTGAAAATGAATCAGATACATCCTTCTTCTATAGCTGGAGATACGATACGGGGGAATCCTAACCAAAGATATCAGCATTATAGACCAGAATCAAATAGAGCAGACATGTAGTGAATTGTAGAGCACGAAAAAGCATGATGCCTAACAAGATTCCCATCACCCACATGGAGACACATGACTTGATAAGATTTTCTTAACAATTTCAAATTGAAACTAGGAGAATATAATTTCGAAGATGATAACATGCACATGTGTACCTAGATCTGGAATATAATGAGTTCCGGGAAGTAACTTTAGACCCCAAAATAACCAAAAGTACATTCGAGCTTCGTGTTATTATGAAAATATTTCCCAAATCATTGTGAAACGAGTAAAGAAGTCTGAAGTCGGGTTAGACCCACTACGAAATACCCTTTGCCTTTTCTTGTGCATGTGAGTTCAACAATGGGGATGTTTTCTTCATAAATCATCATTAGGAGCATATTCACGGTAATTTTTGTAGGGTACCTTGAAATGATTATATCGACCACATTTCTTGTGTATGGCTTTGTAATATCTTCAGATGCCATCTGTCGATTCTGTGGAGAAAGTGACGAAACCTCACTGCACCTGATCAGATTCTGCGGACCATTGGCACACAAAAGACACAGGTGTTTTGTAGAATATATCTTAGATATGAGCAAGATCCCTCAACTTGATTCCTCCAATATATAAGAATTCCTGTCGGAAATTAACAAGACAGAAGATTTATAGATGAGACTATCCTCATCTTTCAAATAAATAGGGGCATCACAATAGATCTTTCAGGTCGCAGTGTATAACACCCTTAAATTTATCTACCTATCTATCAATGGCTTTGTCGTGTCAATATGCCACTAATATAAAATTTCGTTCAAAAATATTGTATAGGTCGTAAGTTATAATAATATGTAAATAGTGGGCGTGGCTGTAAAAACAAAACCCCCATTTTTTGTGCGGTGTTTAATATTAGTACCTGCAACCTTCCTGTGAAATTTCGTTGATAAATATTTAATAGGAACACATTAATGATTTTTGGCTAATTGTGGGCGTGGCAGTAGTAAATCAAATCAAATCATATTTATTTTAAGCATATAAATATACCAAAAATAATAAGTTAACAGCACTAGCTCGAGGCCATCAGCTGGTTTCTTCTTAGCTTTCTATTTAAATATTACAATTTTTGTTTCTTACGTATACAAAATTCAAAAGTGTATAATACATTAAATTAAATGAGATATGTGACATAATGCTATAAATTTAGATATATTGTTTATATTTAACGATGTTGTGTTTGCGAGAAGATCCGATGGAACTGAAGTGCCAAAAACCATCCGCCTTGTATTTTTGAAACGGGGACATTTATCTAAGATATGTTTAACTGACGTGCTGGAAGCGTTGCAAAAACAGCAGGATGCATCTCCAGAATTTAACAGGTAACCATGTGTGATCTGAGTATGAAGCCTTGTGAAAATTAAAATATCTTTATGTTTAGTTTGAGAAGGAAATATCGGCTTCATTTTGGTGGGATTAATAGAAGAATAATGATGAACGTAATCATTCCACTTCAATAATGACTCATTATGTAAGTACTGCTTTATTAGAAGTTTTAAGTCAGCTTTTTCCAGAGCGTCAAAACAGAGTGCAGGTTCCATATTAACACCCTTTGCAGTATAATCAGCGAATTCATTGCCTCGAATACCGCAGTGGCCAGGTATCCACATTAACATAATTTTACTTTCTTGTTTAATGAGCAAATCTCGAACGTAAGTTACCAGCAGACTGTTATTACTAAAGTTTCGTAGGGCATCGATGGCAGATTGACTATCAGTACAGATGCAGAATTTACCTTTAGCTTGGGAGGCTATTACAGTGGCTTGGTAGATAGCAAACATTTCGCAGGTGAAGATGGAGCAGTGGTTGTGCATGAGTCCTTTTTTTAAAACCATCTGGTCTTCCGATATAACCGCGAAAGACGCTGAAAAGCAGTTTTTTGAGCCATCGGTAAAGATGAATTTAAACGATTTTAAGCTTCGCTGTCGTTTGTTCTCCAGAAAGAAGTTACAATGAAATCTAAAATTGTATTTGCTATCAAAGAACACACCTAATATTTTCATTTCGTTAACATTATTTATAGATATATTATTATAGTACAGTTGTATACTCGAACAGCACCTCTTCCGACAAATATGCAGGATACTACATTTCTCATATGAAATAATCGCTCCCGATTCAAGCGACCATACAGAAATGTCTTGAAGGATTCTATTCGTCATCGGCATAAACACTGTGGTTAATATTGTACTTATTTATAATTTTGCTAATTTCGTCAAAAGCTATAATAAATAAAACCACAGAAAGAGGCGAACCTTGAGGGATTCCATTTTCTAAATTATGTTTGTCGAAAAAGGAACTGTTTATTCTGACCATAAGTCTTCGGTTCCTTAAGAAACTTTTAATAAAGTTGTATATCTTAAGGCCTACCCCCCATTTT
This sequence comes from Clusia tigrina, assembly GCA_920105625.2. Classification (NCBI taxonomy): domain Eukaryota; kingdom Metazoa; phylum Arthropoda; class Insecta; order Diptera; family Clusiidae; genus Clusia; species Clusia tigrina. Next base: position 395,215,720 of record OV050030.1, read on the forward strand.
CTTAATTGTCTGAGGACAATATGTGCTCCAATACGATCAAAAGCTTTTTCGAAATCAAGGGAAAGTGTTGTAACATGCTTCTTTCTATATATAGCACTTGAAGAGAAATGGTCAAAAGATAAAAGTGCATCAACCGTGCTATGTCTTTTTTTAAAGGCAACCTGATTAAAATTTAGAAGCTTATGTTTGGAAGCAAACCACATCAGTCGATTTGCAACTATTTTTTCCAGGATCTTGCTGATACATGGTAGAAGGGATATGGGTCGAAAGTTGGAAGGGTCATCTATTGGTTTATTAGGCTTAGGTATGGGAGATACACAAGCACATTAACTATGAGGAATGACGCCAGAAGAAAAAATGCAGTTGTACAAGTTTAATACTCTAGTCTTAATAGAATCAGATACATTTTTTATCATAGCATAATTAATACTGTCATGCCCAGGAGAGGTGCCCTTGACTTTATTAGCAATATTGTCGAACTCTTGCATATTGATGGTACTGTCAATTTCCCTTGCAGAACGCATGGGGGTTTCCGGGGGACAATATCTTTCATTTAAAATTCTAGATTTATGAACAGCAAAGGCATGGGAAAAGTTTTTATCTCCTGAATAGTCAGACCAATGTTTTCCAAATGAAACTGCAATTTCTTTTGTAGAGAAAATGAGTTTATTATTTATCACAAGCTGTGGTATAGTAAAATGACTATAAGAACCCGATAGTTTTTTTAACATTCTTCCATATATCTTTAGGAGAAGATGACGGATTGATGGAACTGGTAAAAGCTTTCTTTTTTTAGCTTTTTTTGCATAAAGTTTAAATTTGGCATTTGCTGCTTTATATAGCATGAGGTTTTGGCTGGAGCGAAAGCGTTTAAAAGTATACCATGCATCTTGTTTTTTTGTACGTAGCTCAGCAAGCTCCTTATTCCACCAGGGAACATATTTTTTTGTGACATATGGTTTCGTTTGGGGAACAGATGACGTAGCTGCATTAAGAATTATCTTTTTAATCGATGCGGCCTCTTTATTTATGTTGTGACTGGTGGGGTGAAGTAGGTTTTGTTCGTCACACAACAATCTATATTTCTCCCAATCAGCTTTATCGCTTTTTATTGCTTTTGTCATAGTTCAGATCAAACACTATAGGGTAGTGGTCACTACCACAGAGATTTTCTAAAATTTTCCATGAAAGGAGAGGGTAAATGTTGGTTGACTATACCGAGATATCTACATGAGTGAAAGAGCCATGTGTGGAAAAATGCGTCGGAGATTTATCATTTAAGACAATTAAGTCTTGCGAACAGATAAATTCCTCAATTGATTTGTCCCTTTTATTTTGTACAGAAGAACCCCAAGAGGACTCCAACCATTAACATCTCCACAAAAAATTTGCGGCTGAGGCAATGAAATTAAAATTGATTTAAACTCACTCAGATCAAATTCTTTGCTAGGTGGAAGATAAGCGGATATAATTGTAAAGGTTATATTAGTTTTAATTTCAAATGCAATAATGTTTAAGCTAGTTTGAATATGGATTCTTTTATGATAAACACCTTTTAAATGATCACACCTGTCCCATGTTTATTCAAATTATTTGTATTATGGAAATAAGCTACATAAGGAGAAGGAGGGGAGGGATTATTGGGGTAGCCAAGGTGTGTTTCTTGTAAAGCAATTATATCGGGTTTAAATTCTGATATAAGCAAAAGAAGCTCATGATAATTATGGAAAAAGCCATTTACATTCCATTGCAAAAATGTGAACATCAGTAAATGGTACAATTTCAAACGTAAATAAGAAACTCAAATTACTGAAATTGGTTATTGTGAGCATCATTCATCAGACAAGTCTGACATATGAGATAATTGAGAAAAAGAAAGAACTCTCTTCATAGATGGAAGAGGGGAAAAATTACTATTCGAAAAATTAGCGTCTGTAATAGTTTTGGTATTTTTGAGAGAATTATTTGAGTTGTTATAGTCTACTGCGGATAGATCATGTCATTGTGCTGTTTGATTTCTCAAAAGAAATATTCTCTTCACTAGATTGTTGGTAACCTAAGCTGTTTATTGGAAAAAGAGATGTTTGGTTGTTGGAGACTTTTGGGTTTGAAGAGTAGTTTTGCTTGGTATTCAATGAATTTGTGGTGTTAATGTCTTTGTTCATTAATGTGTTTGGGATAGAGGGAGTTTGCTTAAAAGTAGCAAGTGGTGATACAGTTAAAGAAAGAGAAGTGCTTGGAGAGTTATTTTGTTTGGTGTTCAATGATTTGATGTTGTTACCTTTATTTATTGTTGTTTTTGGAATAGAAGTACTTTGTGCAGTTACTGTAGTAGCAGCATGGGAAGTGTTTGATAATGTAAGAGCAGCGGCTTAAGATGTTGAAGAATTAAGGGGGGATAGTGTAATTTGTGTACGATAAATATTTCTAACTTCCATCATAGAGCATTTATTTTTGGTTTTAATAGCTAAGATATCTTTAGCTTGTTTAAATTTTTTGCATTCGTTGGATGATGAAGGATGTTGTTCCGAACAATTAGTACACATAATGCGACTACAATCGTCTGGTTGATGTGGGGGCAGTGCACATCCAACACATATTGGTTGATTTTTGCACCATTTTGAAGTGTGACCAAGTAGTTGGCACATTTTGCATCGCATGGGATTAGGGATATACTCCCTGACTTTCACGGAGTGCCATGATACATCTATTTTGTTAGGCAGTTTGTAGGAGTCAAAGGTGGCAGTTCTAGTATGATCTCCATATTCTGCACACACACTATTATGGTCCCCATGTATATTTCTACCAATTTTTATTCCGCTGGCATCAATAAGGGCATAGGTAGGCTAATTTTAATTTTAGACCCGAAAGTTCCCTATATCAAAAGTGGGCGAGTCTTTCGCTGATCAGCCACATTTGTTGCAGATAGCTTTGTAATGTCCACATGTTCTTTCCCGTAAAATTTCGTCCGTAAATCTCTACCAGAGCTTGAGTTATTAATATTTGTTAATAGTGGGCGTGGCAATTAATATATACCGCCCACTTGTTGCACAGTGTGTAGTGGGACCCACATCTCCATAACTGCCAAAAAACATCAAGAATCCGTCAATTGGACCGAAGTTATAGTCATTTTAAAAAAGGTGAAAAAAGTTCCTTATATGGGAGGAAGGCGTAGTCTTTGTCCAAATCGGCCCCTATAGCAATCTGGTTCTGTATCTTTGTCCAGACTATACTGTTGTAGGATTTCATTAAGATAGCTCTAACGGTGTAGAAAAAAGTGGCCACAGACGGACAGACGGACAGATGGACGGACAAAATAAAAATTGCTTAGAAAGTGATTCTGGTCATATCTGTATATATATGTCCATACCTACCACGCCTCCTTCTTGAAATTCCAACCCCTCTCAAAAGCACAATGTTAGTATACCCTATTTACCTTTTTTAAAGGTATAGGGGGAATAAAAAACTGGACTTTTCACTCACTGAGTTACTCGTAGTCCATCGTGAAATGTTTTGGTCACTTCGGAATATTAAATACTCTATAATTATAGAGTATTTGGGCATAGTTAGTCGATTTTAGTCTCCTCTTCTATTCTAGTTAGGGCACACAACCTCATTCGAACTGTTGTATGGGAGAACACATTGGTCCCCAGTTGGAAAAATTGAGGATATCGCCAATTCTATAACAATGTGTTAATTACAAGATAATATAAATTACAAATTGTTTGAGAATCTTCTTGTTTGTAATAAGACTTTTATTCTAGGGTAGTCTGGGAATAAGAAGCATACATAGATAGTACTTATAAACCTGTCAATAGAATTGAGGTAGGTCACATTCATTCACAGACTTATTCAGTTGAGTCTACAAGTGGCTTAGGTGACAAAACATTTCTTTCTAAGTGTTCCGAGACTCTCTGCTTAAAGCCCTACTAACCGAGTTCCCTTCATTTGGCACGTTTTACTGATTACTTCGAGAGAAACTTAAAAATTAAATTACACTTTATGGAGAGGTTTTAACTGAAATTGCTCTGCTATTGGCATTTTTGTTGTTTATTTAGTACGAGTCGTGAGGTTGAAGCTCTCGAAATGTGTTGTTTCGTTAAAAGTAATGTAAATAATAATTTAAATTTCATTTGCACAGCGGCGTTAAATTTTCGATTAATAACAAAATTTTATAAAACTTCATTCAGCTGGGCTAGGATTTGGGCCTACGGGAAATGGACACGTTCGTGATACCAGCAAATTGTTTGTTTAGTTGTGTGCCAATTTCACAATGTTTTCAGTTTCACCGCTCTTATTGATGTTTAAAATATTATTATTCGCAGACTGTATTTATACAAATGTGGTGTTATTGATTCAAATTGCAGTTATTTGCTATATTTTTATACTATATACGATTATCTGCCTGGGATAGAGACCAGTTACGAGGCTTTTGGGAGAAATAGCAATCCAAGCATTTACATGAGAAAATATCCGCAGACAAAGTTACAAATCAAAACTAAGTGATTGATTTTTCTTTTAAATCTAGAAATCCACTGAAGCTATCATACATGGCCTACGACGAACATTATGATGAGTAAATTTTACTCAGACCCCGTTCCAGAACAAGTTAAGTTAAAAACACCGTCTTATAAAACCTGCTCTTATATTGAAATTATTATATATGAATTCATGTCCCTTCCAAACAGATACAGTTGACATCAACTTCATTGAATTTCTAATGTGATATTAAATTTGCAGATATAAATTTGTCATGCATTAAATAATTATCTAAAATTTGACTTATTTACCATCTTGTACTGCTGAATGCGGCCATTTTGGTCCACAGCGTTCGTTCCACAGCAAAATTGACCCTTTATAATCGTGAACTCACAGCTGATTTTATCAATGGCATCAATCGGTAGCTTAATCCTGGGCCTTTCATTTTGAATAAACAAATTTGTTTATGAATGGTTGCGCTTGTTTATTTTTGTTTACTATTTAAATAAGGTGTACGAATCATGGAACATCCGATACAGAATCTGCATATAAAACAGGAGAGAGTCACAGTGAGGCAATCTGGTCACCTAGAATCCTTGCAGCGAAGATTTATTGTATTACGTAACTTCTGGAGCAGAATGTTGTTGGAAGTTCGCAATGAAAATGACATGCAAAATTCATCAGACTACGAACAATATGCACAAAATTAGTATGATAATTTGTTCACAATTAAAGAGGAGTTTGATGAAACCAAATTTAGTGATGATGAAATTTAGTGAATGAATTCATCGATAACGACCTGGACGATGAGAGACTATGGAGCCGTGACTCTAGAGGGGGAAATAAGACTACGGCAATACACAACAAAAACACAGAAGATCAACGAGTTCTTGCAATAAACAGCAAAACTTTGTTGTGCCCATTTTGTGCCATTGAATATCCCAATTCTTCAGATTGGCGTGACCATGTGAATGACGTACACCAGTTTTATAAACGTGAGGACCTGAACGAGGAGTATATTGACAATAAAAAGGCGAAATGTAAAAGTGTGGAATATAACTAAGCACACGCATGGAAGGTTTACAGAAGCACGTAATTAGGCATCTGCGGTACAAACTGTACGTGAAATGAAAATTATGCGGCCTGACTTTTGCACGGTGCGCTTCGCAACAGAAGCATTTTACAAGTATCCATGGGCACCTCGCCAAAAGTAAGCATAGGAGGATTTATCCAGGACGTTTTGTTTGTCCAATCAATGTAACTCTTCTGTGTCCAATGTATGGCATCGAATTTTCGAGTGCCTCTGATTGGCGGAACCACATCAATGATATCCATAAACTCAGTAGTCGCAAAAATTTTAACATGGAGGATATTAGTGAGACTTAGGCTAGATGTAGCCAATGAAAAATTGTATTGGTTAAAAAGTTGCCGATTTTACAATGGCACAGAATCAGACATTTACGATTCAAACTCTATTTTAAATGCAAGTTGTGCGACACACTATTCGCTACTAGTTGAGCGAGGATATGCGAAGCACATCGAAGTTATGTATGCCAATCTACATGATAGGGGCATTGGCGATTCTGCATTGATGTAAATGACGAAAGCAATACTCAGTGGCATCATGTATTGAAAAGTATGACTAAATGTGGAAGATTCAGATCAGTGGTTGGCCACCGAAATACACATTGGCACAGACACCATGCCCACATCATACACATTTGTAGTGAATAATAAGTCAGCAAAAAAGGGGGTTTAAAAGCATGAAAGAAGTGTGAACTGCGTACTGCGGTGTAAACTCCAGTTCCACCATAAAGTATTTGAAAAAGAAAAACAAAAATTATAAGAAATCGACTGTGAATATTCCTAAGCAAAACAATAACTATGAAATTATTGGAAGATTGAATATAAATATATACAAACACGTAACAATATTTTAATGGCGAAAGGGCGGATGCCGCTTCTCGATCCCCATGCCATACTCCTGGAAACATAATACGATAAAATTCAGTGTACCAACAATTTATTTGTCCGTAATTTCTTATTATGTATGGAAATGCAGAGAGGAGCAAACAAAAAACTCGCTCACTTTAATTTAATATAATTTTTAGTATCAATGAAAATTTTGTTAAGAGAACAAAATGATATAAATATTTTCGTCTCATTTCGTACAATGCATGTCCTTTCTTCTAATTATTACAATTTTCCGTTATCACGTTTGTAAGTATATATTTACAAAACCTGTGAATTGCTATAAATAATTTAATACACACATTGTTACTAAAGCAGAAGAGTTCTGAGACTGATCTACTACAATTGGGGTAAGTGACAAAGCTGGATATGGACAAGTTCCGCACCGCTTTTCAACTCACTTTCAACACCTTTATCCAGTTTTACTATAAATGCGGTTACTACTTGGTATGCATCTCGCTGCACTTCGGCAGATTTCAATAGAGGTGCAGTCTTTAGGTATGAAAAAGTTTTCGCCTCGGCAGAAGTTCGTCCTATTGCCAAATAGATGATGGTATTTTTAGTAAATTTCCAGACTTTGCCTATGGGGCTCTCGCGAATGTTAAGTGCAGGAAACATGCTGCTGAACATTCCACTTGGTGACCTATACCATCTATTTATAAGTGCTTTCGTCTTCTTTAACAGTTTGAGACCAGGATGTCAGATGAATCCGCAACCAGTTTTTCGATTATTCTTTCTTTGAGTCGCTAACTGATGCTTTTGTCTGATGTGCCTCATGTGGTAGATACGATTTAAAGAAAGCTTACCGCATAATTGGCATTTAACATACCGCCTGTACGGCAAATGTGTCAGTTTGTGGTCAGCTGTCCTTGAGCTTACTATGACATTGCATTGCCTGCATTTCATCTTATCTGCATCCACATGCTCCATATTCAGACTCTCCCGTTTATCGAATTCATGCACATCCTTGATATGCTTGTGCCATTTACAGGAATTTGGATACTCTATGCCACAAAATGGACACAGGAGAATTGGATCTGCTTGAGAGGAAAAAACTAGATGGTTTCTGTGCATTTTATCAAAATGCCGCTTGTGGAGTCCACCAGTTGCAAAATATTGGTTGCATAATTTACATTTATTACGAAACTTGTGTGGCAGATGCGTTACTCGGTGGCCTTGCATTAAATGTAGTTGGTTCATAATTAGCATATTGCACTGCTTACACTTCCACATTTTCTCATCAACAAACTCCATGTTGAGACTATGTTTATTTCTGAAATCATGAACGCCATTGATGTGCACGCGCCATTCAGAAATATTGAGAAATTCCTTGCAACAAAATGGACACACGAATATGGGTTTATCTGCAGCATCAATTTCTTCTATTTTTCCGTAGAAATCATGCTTCTTGCGTAAATGATTCGTCAGGGTTTCAACACAATTAAAATGTTCGAGGCACAATTTGCATTTCAAATACCGATTGTATGGAAAATGGTTTATTCTGTGTTGCTGTAAATTCGTAAGCGTTTTGGTGGATAATTGAGAGTTGCAGTCTTTACACTGCGCTCTGGAATCACTGATGAAGTCCATGTTTAGATTTTCTCGCTTACTAAAGTCATGAACAACATTGAGATGCTGCCGCCACTCGAAGGGAGTTGGGAATTCTGATCCACAATATGGGCACCAAATAATTATATTGGTTTCCGATTTATCCTTTTGATCCGCTTCCACATCCTTCTGTTCCGAAAGAGTACAATTATGATATGTAGAACCGCTGCTATATGGGCCACTATCCTCATCACATGTAACATTATTAAACTCTGTGTTACTGTTGCTTGCCTCCGCAGCTTCCTCTTTTAATAGAGACAAGATTTCATCAAAGGCAGCTTCATCCTCCCAGATTCCTGATTGATTCATAAAATCGTCTTCACTGTTAATTTCCTTCTTTGGCATAAGCATGTATTGATTGCGGTTTACTTCATCTCGGCAACCTTGTGGTACACTCTGACCATTGTAGCACTCACTGTGAACTTCCTGCCTTGGTGTAAACTTATATTGGTAGCAGTTTACTTCAATCATCGGTTGGTGCTTCTTTGGAATACAATAAATCTTCACCGCCAGATCTTCCGGGTAAGACAGTTCTTCATCGAACATCTCTTGTTTTATATGCAGGTCGCTTATTAGAATTTCGATTTCTTCGTTCTGAAAATGCAAATCATGGTAATTTTAGGATTAAAATGAGAACTTCAATGCTGTCTATTTAGTCGCCGACGCGCACCGAACCGACTTCACTTCGAAACTATTTTCAAATGATTAAAACATGCGTAGTAATATAAAAATTGGGAAAAGTGCTTTAACGCGATAATACATTTTTGTGTGACTCTACTTTGTGCACATTGTAAGACAAATTATTTATTTTGCATTGAAATATGAGTGTTTTACGCTCTCGACCAGTGTGAGTCGAGGCACTCTAGCGAAACTCTCATGCGCGGGCGTTCGGCACATTCGGCCGCTGAGCTTGAGCAACCAACGGGAAGTCGCTCTCAACCAAAAAAGCAATTTGCCAGAATAGACATGCCAACCCCTCTCTCTACCAACAGCAACCAACAGGTATACTTGATGTTATACCGCTGACTGCGGAACTACCAACAACAAGTTCCATATGTCTGACAACTGCCTTTACTGGCCCTATTACCAAAGAACATACAAGAATAGACAGTTGATATGAATGAATTTGTGCGAGTTCTGCTACTGAGAAGAGTTTTTAAAATTGATGTATGGGGTGGTAAAAATACAGTGCACCCCCCTTTACTCTAACTATCGTCATTCCTCAATTCACTTAATTTCTCAAAATAACTGAAAACACCAAATTCTGTTGATAATTTCTCATTGTCAATGAACCCTCAAGATCCACAAGTCGAAATATCCAACTTGCGTTTAAGTAAAAAAATTAATTTGACAAAATAAAAAATTGTTTTCGTCATTATTAAAGATTGTTTTCGTTAATAGCATAAAGCAGTGTTTCTTTCTTTAATAATGACGAAAACAATTTTTTATTTTGTCAAATTAATTTTTTTACTTAAACGCAAGTTGGATATTTCGACTTGTGGATCTTGAGGGTTCATTGACAATGAGAAATTATCAACAGAATTTGGTGTTTTCAGTTATTTTGAGAAGTTAAGTGAATTGAGGAATGACGATAGTTAGGGTAAAAGGGGGTGCACTGTATTTTTACCACTACATACAGAAGTCCCTCCATTTACGTCATGATTGGTACCGGAAAATGGCGACGTAAATCGAAACGACGTAAATCGAATTTTAAATTCTCCATACTTTGAGCAAGTTCAATTTATTAACATATTTAAAAAAAGAAGAAAATTCAACAAAATTAAAAAAAGAAAAGACAATTCATATGTACATATATTAAAAAGTAAATATAAATAATTAAAGATAAAATAAGAAATTAAGAAAAGTTATAAAAATTCATACATAAATGTAAGGACATATGTTCATATTAATTATCAGAATTAATGGATGAACATACAATTTCAGAAATCATCATTTCGATATGCTCGTCTGAAGAAGAGCGCTGTGCCTGTTCCTGGCGCAATGCAGGCGTTTCCGAAGAAACTTGTTTGAAAAATGAGTCAATTCGCTTCTGAGGCAAGGACAACTTTTTCTGTTCGTACAGATCTCTGTAATATTTAAGACTCGTGTTCATTGATATTTTTGTTGTCTCAATTCTGTCTTCGTCTTTATCGAATTCTTCAAAAATTTCCATAGCCTTATTAATGCAGTCAAAGGCCTCCTTTAATTTCTTCAGTGGTATTTCTGAACTCTCCGTGCAAGTTTCGACATTAGAGCCCATTTCATCACTGTAACGTTGATTTGATAGATTTGTCAATGCAAATAGCTCCGAGTTTGTTAATGGTTCATCCCCTTGGTTCAAAACATCAACAATATCGGATTCATCTATTTCTGAAAATCCTAAACTTTGGGCCAGGTTTACAATTTCTGTGTTTATCTCGTTCAAGTTAAAGTCATTGCCGCCATCAGTTGTGCATTCAGGCCATACGTTTTTCCATCCATTTTTCATTGTTGATGCAGAAACTTCTTCCCAGCTTTTTTTTATGTTATCCACTGCTTGCAAGTTATCATAATTTTTCCAAAATTGTCTAATGATGTTGATATTTTGATCAGTTTGGCATCCTGGTGTATCAATTGCGTCAATAAGGCTTCTAAAACTTCGTCGTAAATAGTAGGTTTCTTAAATGCGGCGATAATGCCCTGATCCATAGGTTGAAAAAGGGATGTAGTATTTGGAGGTAAAAATACAATTTTCACGTCATCGCTAATGTCATCCAAACTGATGGAGTGGCCAGGTGATTATCGATTAGTAGCAGTGCTTTATGGGACATATTATTTTGTTCACAATATTTTTTAACTTTAGGACAAAAGTGCTCCTAAACCACTCGTCAAATAACTTAGAAGTGCTCCAAGCTTTTTTGTTCGACTTCCAAATCATTTTGTTTGCAAATATTCTTCATAGTCCTTGGAGATTCAGATTTATAAACTAACAAAGGCTTAACCTTAAAGTCCCCGGCAGCATTACCTCCAAGGAGAAGCGTAAGCCTAGCCTTCGAAACTTTCGATATAAAGGTTCTTCCTGGCATTCGCTTCCAGAATAGGCCAGTCTCGTCTACATTGAACACTTGCTGAGGTGCGTATCCTCCTTCAGCAATTATTTGCTTTAGCTTTTCCGGAAAACTTTTGGCTGCTTCATGGTCTGCGCTTGCAGATTCACCGACGACTTTTATGTTATGAAGTCTTGCTCTTTTCTTAAATTTCTCTAGCCATCCACCACTGGCGTTGAAAGTAAAATCACTCGATTCTTCATTTTGAGCAGATTTAGCTTAAGATCGTTGAACAAATGTATAGCCTTACTTTCAATAGCTAATGTTGTTATTGGAATATTCTTTTCGACTAAATCTTTTATCCACACAGTTAGTGCCTTTTCCATTTGTTCCATCAAAACCGGTCTCCTTTTAGTGGTGGTTCCGAGAGAAAAAGTTCCAGCTGCAGTTGCACTTGCACGAATTTCACTGGCATTTTTTATTATAGTTCTTGCTGTGGTTGGTGGAAGACCCATCGTACTGGCAATATTAAAAGCCTTTTCACCACTATCATGACGGCGAATAACTTCTAATTTTGTTTTTATTGATATAACATTTCGGGTTGTTTTTAACCGAGGTTCAGAAATTTTATTAGTTTTTCGTTTGGAGCTCATTGTACATATTTCAACTTGTTGATACGCAAATACACACACAAATGAAAACGAAATTGAATGCGAGTATGTATGTATGTATACATACATTTAACAACGGGATTTCCGTTCCGCGATGTAAGTTCCAATTCACACGAGGCGATGTAAATCGAATGACAACGCAAATCGAATTTAGAAGGAACAAAAATTTTAACGACATAAATCGAAACGATGTAAATAGAGAGGACGTAAATCGTGGGATTACTGTACATCAATTTTAAATAATGACGAAAACAATTTTTTAATTAACACTGTTTAATTAAAAGCATATAGCCGTTTACTTAATTCGTTTAGCTGCATTTTTGACCTATTTTGAAGATTTTTCTGAGATTATTGAAACTGTTGCTATATGTGAGAATACTGTAAAAACGTGGAATTCTCTTTTGACCGGCAATTTCTTAATTTTCGTCTCTCTCTGTTCCACATTCTAATTCGTTTGTGTCTCTTTTACAGATTCATTCGTCGAGTCAACTCACCATATTTCACCACATCAGAGATGCAAAAATTGGTACTTTTCTAAGTTCTCAGTTTTTAATAATTTATTTTTTTTTTTATATCGTGAAGAATTAATTACATAAGAATAAGGTCTCATTAATGCTCACAAATTAAGTTTAAGTTTTAACAATGAGAAATGCCAAATTATTGCACATTATTTGTTGCGAAATAATCAATTTCGCGGAATTTTAAGAAATATGCGCAAATTTAACTGGTTTAATAGTTTAATGTTTCGTGAATGCCCCTTGAGCTGAGTTTATTCTTACATAATGTTATATCTACGAGTATATATACATAAAATATGTTTTATATATACATATATAAAATAATCGAGTTGTCCGCAGTTTTCTTATATCCACGTTGTCGCAGTGGCTATGCCCATTCAAATAGCCATTCTCATTGCCTATCGTCATGGCCAAAGCCGAAGTAAATAAATTAAAAAATCTTCACGACGGATTTAAGTGTTTAAATGAAATTAAATAAATTAATATACACTCTATATCGTAATCAATTCATTAAGAAAATACACAAAAGTAAAAGAAAACTAGAAGATAAGGAAATTTGCCGATTCTACTTTCTTTTTTTTACAAACAAAATTTTCAACATTTGGATTCATCAGCTATTAGTGTATGGTAAATTGTTAAGAAACTCTTATGAGAACAATCCAATGTAGAACACTGCATATATGCCGATGATGTCTTTATCTTCTCAAATTGCCAAGACAACAATCTCATACGCAGTACTTTCACCACTATTCTTGAAGACTTATCTAAATGGTCAAACATCTCTGGAGCGAATGTAGCGTTTAACTAATGCAGCACCCTACATATTTGCAAGAAGAAATCATGTGCCGGTTTTGATATAAGCTTTCGAAATGCAATCATTCAAAACGCAAATACGTTGAAAATCTTAGGCATAATCATAGACAGTAAATATACTTTTAAGGAACACTGTTGTTACATTAGGGAAAGCCTTGACATAAGACTGAATATTATCAAATTTCTTTCTTCTAAATTCTGTCGAACCCATCCTAAAATCTTACTCAACATCACAAGGTCACTTATCTTGTCAAAAATTGACTACGGACTCCCTATATACGGAAATTGTGCAGCTAGCAATATTCGACGTCTAGCCGCACCATACCATACTGGTATAAGAAGAAGCCTACGCGCATTCCCAACAACACCTACGAAAAACATTCTAGCTGAGGCAGGAATGCCGTCATTAGAAGAAAGAATTCAATACGCCACCCTACGTTTAATATCAAAATTATGGTCCGGATTTAGCCCTATCCTTCACAAAGTGATCACAAAATGCTTAAATCACGAACGACCAATAAAAATTCTTAGTACCATCGATAAATGTATCCGATTTGTAAAACAAGAACAACTAATTATTAACCCTATCAAAAGATCTCATAATCTATATCCATCTACTACCGCTACCTACCAGCAAATTTTCCTGGAAAACAAATCAAGATTGGAAAAATCGTGGCAATATATATATACCGACGGTTCAAAGAGTATTGATGGGACGTCTTTCGCTGTAGTAAACAATAATGGTGAGGTATCAAGCATTGGTCTACTCGGCAACCATTGCTCTGCTTTCACTGCAGAGCTAACAGCAATCAACAACGCAATTACCCAATCTGCCAAAGCCAGGGGTAAATTTATAATTTGCTCAGACAGTCAAGCAAGTATCAATTATATTCGCAATTTATCAAAAGGAAGTGATACAGTCTCTAAAATCCGAGATAAACTTATAAAATATATAATATGTTTCTATTTTTATCAAATTGAGCAATAAAATTCTTTGAAATAAAACTCAATTGCGTTTGTCTGTAAACGAAAGTTAATGTTTATTTAACATTTTAGATATTTGTTTATTTAACAATGTTACCTGTAAACGAAAGAAACAACATTTAAAGCCTTATTTTCAGATTGTGTTCTTTCTTTTTATAATACTTAGTTTAAGTCTCTATTTTATTTTAACTAATTGACACTTTGTTTCGCTTTTTACATGTGCCCTGTCTCCATACTCATGATATGTCAAGTTTTCTTGTTTGACACTTGTTTTACTTTGTAAATGTTTTCTCTCTCTCTCTCTCTATGATGTTTTCTTATCTTCTTAACTTAATAGTGTTACCACACCAGTCGTTGAGCGCTGAAGATTTAATATTTAGAAAAACGATGACCGTCATACGTGTTGTCGATTTTCTTTACAAATATAACAAAAAAATCAAAATAATGTGGATTCCAAGCCATTCTGGTATTCGCGGAAACGAATATGCTGACGCAATGGCCAATATTGCCCGAAGAACTCCAGCTTACACTTTAAACACCATCGAAAAAAAAGACATACACCGGTATGTATAAGTTAGCAACATACGTGTTGCATGTCGTTGGCGCCGTGCGCTTGCGCAGCGGTACCCAGCATTGTAGGAAATACGCTGCAACAGCGTCTGCTGCCATCCGCTGCACAGGGGCACGGTAGACGGTGCTGATTCTCGGTGCGTGGGAAAACACAAGACTGAGAGCATTGGCGCCATGCGCTAGCGCAGCGGTGCAAAGCGTTGTACGAAATGCGCGGCAACAGAGTCTGCTACCATCCGCTGCCATCCGCTGCGCAGGGGCACGATAGACGGTGCTGGTTCTCGGTACGCGAGAAAACATACGAAAAGAGCATTGGCGCCATGCGCTTGCGCAACAGTACAAAGCATTGTACAAAATGCGCGGCACAGCCGCTACGCGTAGATACGGTAGACGGTGTTGGTTCTCGGTGCCGGAGGAATTGGCGAGACATGTGTTGTATGTCGGTGCCGCCAAGCCCAGGCGTGAAACGCTGTCGCGCAATGCCGCCTCAAAGCGCAGTCACTATGCGATTGTCGGCGGCGAAAACGTATAAAAAGAACCCGAGTACGAGAGCTCGCATCTTTTAATTGGCAGGAGCTCGAAGGAGAAGGACTACCATAATAATACAAATAATAAAATAATATAAAATAATTTAAACTCTTTTATTATTATAGATTTTGCTCAGGAGAGTACTTAACTTATATGAATATATGCTCAAAATACAAAAAAGATCTTGGGCTGACTACGTACACCATTATGCTACAATCAACCCATTGAGACTTTGCCCTAACTACCCAGCACATCTCAATTGGTCCGAGATCCGGCCATTCATTCGCCTTAGACTAGGGCACATCAAAATTAGCCACGAACATCTGCTAAATGGATCAGGCACACCAAATTGCCAGTTCTGCAATACACAATCAGTCTCAATAATCCACTTATTGGACGAATGCCAGCACTTCAATATTGCGAGGAGCAATCTTCTTTCGAACCCTTCAACCGATAATATAAAAAAATTATATAGTTTCATAAAAAATACTAATTTAATTAATTTCATTTAAAAATAGTAACAAAGTATACAACATGTATTAAATGTAAAAAAAACTAATATACCATATTTATTACACGAGAGCTGAAAGCCGCAGTTGCTAGTGCTCCTCTTACAAATTGTACACTAATTAATTTTTGTATAAATTATAATAATAATAATAATTTTTAACAAATTGCTTATTGATAATTATAATTGTACATTCAGAACGAAAATATATATTATTTTGCATTACTCTATTTTTCTTGTATAAACCATTTCAATTACTATTGTTTATACAATTGTAAACTAAATGCTTAATTTTAAACAATTTCTTTCTCTTGATATGAGGTGATGTGTTCTGAAATTTATTTCAGAACCATTGTGTATATACCATTGTGTGTATACCATTTCAATTACTATTGTTTATACAATTGTAAACTAAATGCTTAATTTTAAACAATTTCTTTCTCTTGATATGAGGTGATGTGTTCTGAAATTTATTTCAGAACCATTGTGTATATACCATTGTGTGTATACCATTTCAATTACTATTGTTTCTACAATTGTAAACTAAATGCTTAATTTTAAACAATTTCTTTCTCTTGATATGAGGTGATGTGTTCTGAAATTTATTTCAGAACCATTGTGTATATACGTAAAAAATGGAATTACTGAGATGCGTTACTCTTCACGATAACAGGGCACATTTAATTAAGCTGATTTATGGAACAATTGCATTTTATATTTAAAAAAATCAACTTAATACAATGCATAGCAATTTAACGCAAGTAAATAAATTATTGCTTTATCAGGCAAATAAAACTTATGATTATAAAATCTTATACTTTGGTTGTAAAAAATGAAACAATCATATGTTAAAGTATTTTATTTGTTGTATAGCAAAGATGGCAAACGAACAATATTTTCCAAAGAGAGCATGGAACATATATATACAAAAGTGACGCGATTCAGAATTTACTTAACTATTTAAAATAACAATAATAGTTGATTTTTACTGTGGTTTAAGGTGGTAGCAGTACTAATGTAAAACCATTGTTAATATTCATGCTAAAATCCACTTTAATGCAACCCTGTGCCATTTTTCCGAAAAGGTGAATTCCAAATATTTCACCAAATTTCGTTTTCAATTGTGTTGAATAGTTTTTGTTTTACCGCGCTTGGCTTCACAACGAAGGTAATTTTTTCAAATATTGATATATATTTTATATTTTTAAATTAATATATATCATTTTAAGATATATTAGAATAATGCCTCATACAAGGAAGTGCGCCGTTGGATGTATTGGATACAATATATGCTACAAATTTCCAAACAACATAAAATTGAGGTAGGTCATACATATATACTCGTATTTTATATTGATGTGCATCCGAAACACCATAATAATTGTAGGAAACTTTTATTCTTTTTTGTTACATTTTATTATTATTTTGTGTTATAAATCTATTTAAATATTGTGCAATATTTTATTTTTAGTTCTTTTTTGTTACATTTTATTATTATTATTATATAGTTTTAATGTTTAATTAAATTTATATAATCTACTTATACAAATTGGTTCTTATTATTTTTATTTTAATAGTAATTTAAAATATTGTAATGGGTGAAACCGAGCATCCAAATGAAAAATTTACCCGGTAACGCACCACTGCTTCCCCCTGGGTGGTGTGGAAAGTGCAAAATTAATAATAAAATTATTTACTTTTAAAAAACTTATTTATTATTTATTTATTTATTTAAATAGTTATTTATATCAAATAGTTTTCGCTTTTCTATACAAGCTAAGTACATGCAAAAATTAAGAATAATTAAAATTCAAGTATTTATTAAATACACTTTTTTAATGTACTGGATTTTACATTTTTTGCATATTTTCTCAGTCCAGAGTCCGCAATGCTTCGAAATAATATAATGCAGCGTTTCATTTGACACCGTCCACTATTTGTAACACTACTAATAATATTTTCTACAATACGAAATAATATATTCAATAAAATATTTTCTTGATTTTAGACCAGCAAAAAATAGTAAACAAAAACAGCTGTTTGTTATTCACCACTTTACTACACAAACATGGCAACCCGCATGTGGTATACGTTACAACAAACACAATAAATTCACATACACTGTGACCAAAAAAAATGGTCGGAACGGTAAATAAATTTGGAGGGAATTGAATGTATTTTCTTTGTCTTCTTTGCTATTACCACTCCAAACGTTTCGTTGGCAATCTAAAGTTGTGTGGCTGGCAGCGCATTTCTCTCATCTTGGCTCTTGGACTATACTTGCAGTAGGTGCATTCGATTCGCCACTCTATCGAGGATAGGACAGACTTTTGTATAGAAAAGATATCTAGTAATTATACTCCGATGAAACGGGCGAAATTTTCTATCGATAGAATGTGCTTCCAACTTGAAAATTTCTTGTGAAAACCAACGAGATTAAGAATTACCAATAGAAATTTCCTTGACATTTTTTATATTTTAGTTGATTAAATTTAATGAAAACAAAAATTAAACTTTTGATTTTGATTTTTGATTTTTAATATTATTACTGTGTTGATTTCATTTATATTCAAATGATGACTTTGTCTAAAAAATATAAAAAAGTAAATGCTTAAAAGACAGTTGAAACAATGCTGCCACTTTACCACTTATTCGTGTACTGTTTTATTCGCGCAACTCGATACGAGCTCGACACAAGTTACGAAGCGAATGTGCCTACGGTATAGAGTAGTATAGAGAGATAACTTCGTCAATCCAACAACAAAATCAATGGAAACTCGAATGCAAGTGTATAAGCAAAGACAATACAAGAATGATAAAATAGAAGATTGCGCCATGCGCAGGTCCGTTATTCCTCTCTCGACAAAATCACAGCTGATTGGCTGTGACGTCATAAGGCGCTTTAAAATATTTTTTTATATGAAAAATGCATGTGTAAGGGCAATAATTTATGAATTAAAAGGATTTTAATTATTTTTAATAATATATAACTTAACAAATGCACTTGCAAGTAAATGAGTACAAATTATTGAAAAACTCGTTCGATAAAAAGTACTTAACCAGCGGATTAAGCAGATTTTCATGTACCAAAAAAGAAAAAGTGAATTTGTGTATTGATTTAATAAATATAAATATATTAATATTATATAAATATACATATATTTAATAAATATACACATATTAGAATTTCATTTCTCATAATTATTTCATTTTATATTCCCATTATCGCACCAAAACAGTAAATAGCAACTTTCACGACACAAATTTTACCAACAAATTTTTGAATAGAACAAAAATTTTAATGCCAAATAAATTTAAATATATAATTTCACATTTATTTATATAAAAATTATCATAAAATGCGACAAATATTAAAATATTTAATATTAAACACAAATTATCACATTTCTCACCCTAAAATGTATGCAATTTTGGATGTTCTCTCATTTCGTGTGCGCCTTAGGACGAGTTGCGCAGAGAGAGGAAATTTTCGTGCCAGCATTGGTGCAATCTTCTATTTTATCATTCTTGAAGACAATATACTATAAAGATATTACATTCTTCTCTTCACTCAGCGAAATGAATTAAAATTCCGTGGCTGCCTATGGAGCCAAAACCCGAAGTGTGCTCGGCAATTCAAAGGCAAAACATGTAGATACACATTCTGGTTTTTGCGTTCTATTTGAGCGTGTGTGTTTACTACATGTGCGAATGTTTCTATGCTTGCTTGCATGTTTACTACTGTGTATTTATTTAATTTATTGTTTTATCCCCAAAAAAAGCCACCATCAAATTGCACAGCAAAACTTCATGGCTGCACTAGCAGAAGACTAAAAGTTATTTTTTCCGGAATGTTATGTACAGAATTATAGAAGTTTTAGTTAGCTCCAAAATCAACAAAAATAGTATGAGTGTCTTTAGTTCAATGCTTTGCTCGTTGGTGTATAGTTTTTGTGGCTTAGGGTTCGAGCCCCAGCAAAATGCTGTGTTTTATCGGATTTTTTTTTATATTAATAATAATTTTTATAAATAGTAGTAAAAGTATTTTACTATTTTCCATAAATTAACCAGTATTATATCATTTTACTTGACCTAAACTAGAGCAGAATTATTTCTTGTATGTTATAGAAGAATACTGGAAACGGTGGAGTATTATGAAATTCAATCTTGACAAATCATATAAAGGGTGTTTTTTTTAGACATGTGGTTTTCAAGCAGAAATTAAATGCATGTAATTGTATGCTATGGCCAAGAATTTAGCTTTATTAATAAGTTAAGGGTTTGCCATTATGTTTTAAAAATGATTTCGGGCAAGTAGCCGCCGCGGCTGCCTCGAATAAATTCCAGCCGAGAGGCCCAATTTTCGACCACTTTTTGCAGCAATTGGGGCCGTATGTCAGCAATAACGCAGCGAATATTCGCTTCCATGGCGTCAATCATCTCGGGCTTATCTGCGTAGACAAGCGACTTCACATAACTCCACATAAAATAGTCCAGCGGTGTTAAATCGCACGATCTTGGAGGCCACGCCACAGGCCCACGACGCGAGATAATGCGCTCACCAAAAGTTTCCTTCAATAAATTGATTGCCCCATTGGCTGTATGGCATGTAGCACCGTCTTGTTGGAACCAAAGGTCGTCCACATCAACATCCTCAAATTCAGGCACTAAAAAGTCATTAATGGCTTCATTTTTGAAGAAATATGGACCAATGATTGCTTCTGCCCATAGAGCGCACCAAACAGTGACTTTATGAGGATGTAACGGCGTCTCAACAATTGCTTGTGGATTATCGTCACTCCAAATACAACAATTTTGCTTATTAACTTACCCATCCAACCAAAAGTGAGCTTCATCGCTAAACAAAATTTTCTTCTGAAAATCGGGATCGGTGGCCATCTCGTTTTGAGCCCCTTCACCGAACATGCGACACGCTTGAAGGTCGTTCGGCTATAAACTTATGAAATGGCAAACCAAACTGAGCATAAATCAAGTGACAGCTGTCAAAAAGACCAACTCCGAAAAAAGTATTGCCAGATTGAAAACCACACGTCTAAAAAAAAACCCTTTACATACATACATACATATGTATGTACATATGAACTTATTTGTGTTTGATCATTTTGCCAGGTAGCGAATTGTTCCATAAAAAGAATGAAAGAAATGAAAATGAAAGCGCCCTCATGTCTGGTATTTTTATTTTAGGTGCTGTTTGGATTCTTTAAATATAATGAATTCAATTTGTCATGAAATTTTGGATATTTGAATTTTTTCAGAATAGACAAATCTCAGCAAAGTTTATTCTTTCGATTTTATATTTTCGCTTTAGCAGGATCCGATCAAACATTTTCTGAGTGAATCAAAAGAAAGAATAATTATGCACAAAAAACCAATTTTGCTAAAATTAGTGTTAATATTTTAATATTCAAATCTTCGTCTGTTGTCTATTCCATCAGAAAATGTATCTAAATAATTTTAGATTAAGGGTACAGTCAACAAAATAAAGGTTTTAAAAGTTTGTTTTTTACTTTGTCAGTTCAGCTTGAAATACTATAACCACATTCTATTACAAATTAAACCACTCGTACGTACATGAATATGTGCATACATATCTATGAACACTGATTCTCCGCATTTACATAGTATATGATGTTCAGGTTTGAAGTAAATTTTATGAACTTCAATATCTAGTATTAAGTGCATATGTTCTTGTTATACATTGATTTACAAAGTTTTGTAAATAAAACCGTATACAATACAATTACCTATATATAAACATTTATTTCCAATGGAAAAATGTAGTTCAACAATGATTGTGTTCCAACGCATAATAAACCACTTCATAATCTAAAATTATTATAATCAAAAATCTATAGAAAATTATTTCAAGTATTTAAAAATCATATCATAGTTCATGTTTGAAGTAAATGTTATGAACATCAATATCTAGTATTAAGTGCATATGTTCT
Organism: Clusia tigrina; assembly: GCA_920105625.2. Lineage (NCBI taxonomy): Eukaryota > Metazoa > Arthropoda > Insecta > Diptera > Clusiidae > Clusia > Clusia tigrina. The sequence goes on from OV050030.1 coordinate 395,237,365, forward strand.
TGTTATACATTGATTTAAAATGGAGGATTTGAGGAGAATCGCTGACAAGAAAGCTCCCGGTCTAGATGGCATCCCAAATGTGGCACTAAAAGCGGCAATAGAGACGAGGCCAGAGGTTTTTGCTTTGATGTACAATACGTGTATAAAGGAAGGGGTATTCCCAGATAGATGGAAAGAGCAACGGCTGGTACTACTGCTTAAGACGGGAAAGCAACCAGACCAACCATCAGCATATCGACCACTGTGCATGTTAGACACGATAGGCAAAATTTTGGAGCGGATTATCTGCGAACGACTCCAGGAGGCGGTAGAAAAACATGGTGGGCTTTCAGACCGTCAATATGGTTTCCGAAGGGAACGTTCGACGATAGATGCCATTCAGGCAGTAACGGACATAGCCCGTGAAGCAACAAGTGGCAAGCGATGGCGAGGAGGTACAAAGAAGTATTGCGCGGTGGTAACGCTGGACGTAAAAAATGCGTTCAACTCAGTGAGCTGGCCTCTAATTATGGAAGCACTTCGGAGTTTCTGCGTTCCGGTGTACTTACAACGCTTGATATCCAGCTACTTCCAGCACAGAGTGCTGTTATACGACTAGAGGGCTTTCGTCGCTCTACAGTCACGGGTGGCGTCCCACAAGGATCTGTACTCGGCCCTATCCTGTGGAACATCATGTGTGATGGCATACTCCGCTTGGACCTACCAATGGATGTAACGCTCATCGGGTACGCAGACGACATCGAAATGGTGGCGGTTGCAAAACACATACACACACTGCAGAAGAGATGCAATGACGCAATTGGGTGTGTTATGGAGTGGCTCACTAGTGCTAAGCTGGAACTGGCCGCACATAAACACATAAAGCAACAGAGGTGGGAACAATCCGAAAAGGGTCGATGGACATTCATGCTGATCCCTCACATCACACCATGGGTAACAAGGACGCACGGGGAACCAAATTAGTACGTCACACAGTTGCTAACTGGTCACGGCTGCTTTAAGCAGTACCTCCATGTTAGAAAGTATGGGGAAGACCCGTACTGTCCGTACTGCCCTGGGGTGCTCGAGCATAGGCAGCACGTGTTTTTCGACTGCCCACACTTCAAAGGCACCCGGGATAAACTGAGTGCTGTCCTCGATGAACCACCAACAATGGACAACCTCTGTGAGCACATGTGCGATAAGCTCGTCAAGTGGGAAGCAGTTTGCTCGGCAGCGGCCACCATCATGAAGGCGCTGCGAATCGCAGAACGAGCGCGTAACGCTGAACCAAAGACAATATACTATAAAGACATTACATCGCTCTCTTCACTCAGCGAAATGAGTTAAAAAACTGTGGCTGCCTATTGGACCAAAATCCGAAGTGTGCTCGGCAATGCAAAGGCAAAACATGTCCATAGATACACATTCTGGTGTTTGCGTTCTATATGAGCGTGTGTGTTTACTACATGTGCGAATGTTTGTATTCTTGCCTTCATGTTTACGGCATGCATATGCGTGTATCGATATGAATGTACGAATGTTATTTTTAATTTATTTGTTGGAATTGGAATGAAAACGAATTTCAATCATAGCAATCGAAGACGAGGCATTATAACTAATTATGGGAATATTTTTAAAATTTATATTGTAAATTAGTTAAAAAAGAAAAAATCGGTGTATAAAATTAATAAATAATAATGTATATTTATTTAATTTATTGTTTTATCCCCAAAAAAGCCACCATCGAATTGCACAGCAAAACTTCATGGTTGCACCAGAAGGTGCATAGCACCAATAAAAAATATTTTTTTTACTTTAATAACACCAATGTGATTAACTTTCCATGCATACAGATGAATGTACATATGTATGTATGTATGCACATATTTGTCTTCTGATCTTTTGTCAGGTAGCGAATTGTGCCATAAAAAGAATGAAATGAAATGAAAATAAAGCGCCTTTTTGTCCCGATTGGAGTTATGATGTGCGGTGTGGCTTCTTTAAACATAAAGTGAAGCAGAATTAGAATTCAATTTGTCATGGAATTTTGGATATGGGCAAATCTTAGCGTTCTGACGTTACGTTCAGACGTTACGTTTGGACGCTTTTTTCATGTAATTTGCACAGAAATTGGACATATTTTTTTAAATGCGTTCACTGCTAGATTACTTTACAAATGCAAAATATATATAAAGAAAAATATTAGGGTTCTCAAGTCTTTTCTCAGAGATATTGTATTTAAAAAACTGCGTTCGCCCGTTACAAAAACTGCGTTCGCCCGTACGAAACTAACACAGTTTCATGCGCACATGAATTAATGTATGTGAGTTAAGAAACACCGTTATGACTATTTTTAGAAGATATAAATTTCTTTGCTGTAATGATCTGCTAGAGCAGCAGCAATTGAATGTGGTATAGTAAAATTATTTAATACTGGATAATTTATGCTAAAGTAGAAACTATTCTTATTATTTTTGATAAAAATAATTATTAGTTTGCTTTCAAAAAAAGGATAATATATCATAGGGCCGAGCTTTAGGCTACTATGGGGGTCAGCAGGTGGCGGATAGCTTAACGGTCTACAGACATGTAGGCCAGCTGCGAATATAAAATAAGCAGTCCCCGACCATTAGCGGCAGGAATGGAAGGCGTGGCATAAAAGGTCACAAAAGCCTAATGAAATTACTGTGACAGGGCGAGTCGGTGCCGCCCCTTAAATAAGTATCAAACAACCCCCTGGGCCGGATTAAGGTGTCATACGACCCGTGCCGAGAATCAACCTGGCTGAGGGCCCAGTCTTAAAAATAGCTCAGCCACTAACGGAGTATCCGGATACCTGGCGTCCTCCGGATTATCTAGCCTTATCTGTATATAGCGGATCTCTGTACAGATAGACCACCCTATCTCCGCCACTCATGGGATATACTATGTCGAATCCAAAAGAACTCAAACACAACAACCTCAGAGACCGGTCCTCTTATAACTCCGGCGGGGAACGAGGTTCCCAACACTACAGGGGAGTGCATTGGCGTGCGCACGGACCCTTTCAAAAAGAGCGCGGTTCTTGCCAGGTCTCCTAAAGACCCCACGTGCAGCATGCCACCCAGGCAACCAGATGATAGTAGCAACATCCGAATGCCTACACCTGTAGCAAGGAGTGATCCCTCAGTTCCAAAACACACATCTTTTTGAAAACTTGGGGAACAAATCGCGTTACTAGGTGAAATGCTGGAAGATGGAAAGAGGTGCACAATTCATCAACCAATGCGGGACGCGATTGAGAGCATCAGGGCGCTTTATGAGCTCTCAGCGATAGAAGCGAAGGATGAAGCTGCCAAACAAATCATAAGAAGGCACAACTCGTCCCAAACATCGCCGTATTTTATACCAGGAACAGATCAGAAGCGGAAAAAAAACACACTGATCTAGAGACGCCCCCAACGAAACGGGTAGCTACACCAGTTGGGAAAAAGGTCACCAACCGGCACCACCCCGAAGTCACGGAGAAAAAGGGGCGAGAAATCTCCGCGGCCAAAAAAAGTGAGGACACACATGCGCAACCAAACAAGGAACAGGAATGGACAAAAGTCCAACACAAGAAGCAGAGGTTCCGACCAAGAACGGACGCGCTGATAATCACAGCTACGTCCGGACAAACGTATGCGGAGATCCTTCGGACCATTAAGGGGAATGGTGCGCTGAAGGAACTCGGTGAAAACGTGAAGGCGGTGCGGCGCACAGCAAATAACGAGCTGCTGCTTGAACTGAAGCGAGCCCCGGAAAGTAGCGCCGCGATGTACCAAGTTGCAGTGGTGGGCATCTTGGGCGAGAAGGCTAAAGTCATGGCGAAGACTCGCTCCATAACGGTTCAGCTAAGGGATCTCGATGAGGTTACAACAGTATCGGAAGTGTGCGACGCATTGCATAAGCAGTGCGACATAAAACGTTCGGACGAGATTTCAGTTCGCAGTTTGCGAAAGAGCCACCATGGTACGCAGACAGCCTACGTCTGCCTGTCGGACGACGATGCAGCAAAGGTGCTGAAGGTGCAGCGGATACGCATCGGCTGGGTTTGTGCCGAGTACGCGAGAGCATTTCTCCCTCAAGATGCTTCAAATGCTGGGGCTACAACCACCTACCACGTAATTGCAAGGAGACGGTAGACCGCAGCAACCAATGTAGAAAATGTGGTGAAGAAGGACACCTAGCGGCGGCATGCACCAACAAAGAAAAATGTGCGCTATGCAAAGGAGGTCACACAGCTGGCAGCTCCCGCTGTATGGCACGTCAAAAGGCGGTGCAGAGAGGTGGGCGATGAAAATCGTACAACTCAATCTTAACCACTGCGTTGCGGCACAGGACTTGTTGCGGCAAACCGTTTACGAGGGGCAATTCGACCTTGCCATCATAAGCGAACAGCACCACAACGTGAGAGGATGTCACTGGACACCGGACGCGAGCAGCAAAGCGGCGTTATGGACGCTCGGAAGTAGGATGCACCAAAACAAACCGAATGCACCCAACTCTGGTTTCACCTGGATAAAGCTCGACGGAATATATTTTTTCTCGTGCTACGCTCCGCCGAGTATGCACATAGCGCTTTTTGAACGAATGCTGACGAAACTGGTCGCAGAAGCGAGAGGTAAAACTCCAGCACTTATCGCGGGAGACTTTAATGCCTGGTCAACAACATGGGGCAGCAGGAGCACAAACCGCAGGAGCAGAATGCTGATAGAGTGTCTTGCCACGTTGGATGTTGAACTCCTAAACAATGGGCAACATACATTTGAGGCAGGGGCGAAACGGTCTGCGGTGGATCTTACCTTCGCTCACAACTCGATCGCGCGCACTGCCACATGGAGCATTGGGGATTTCCACACTTACAGCGACCATAGAGCTATCGTAATCGAGCTGAGGCACAACATGCAGCCGTCCCGAGTAATTAAAGTGCAAACAAAAGGTTGGAGACAACATGCATTTGATGCTGAAGTCTTTCAACTGGTGTGGGGTGAGGGAGAGACCTCGGATGATGGAGCCACAAACATGGCCGCGGACATTAGACGCCGGCTAAGCGCTGCATGCGACGCCGCCATGCCTAGAAGGACGAGCGTGCCATCCAGGAAGCCGGTTTACTGGTGGACTGAGGAAATCGCTGAGCTCAGAAGACGCTGTAAGAGTGCGCGCAGAAAGGCGCAGCGCGCACGGCCCCGGTCCCACCTTATATGGCAACCACTATGGGCCGCCTACAAAGACTGCCGGCAGCAGCTCAAGGAAGCCATCCGCAGCAGCAAGGAGGCCTGTTTCAAGGAACTGAGGGATAGCGCGGATATCGATCCCTGGGGTAAAGCGTATAAGGTGGTGATGAGCAGAGTCAAAGGACCGAGACCACCGCAACCCACCGATGCCGCGATCATGCGCAACGTGGTAACAACACTCTTTCCCCCACAGGGGGAACGGGTCCACCACTATCACGGTGACAGTGGACGAAGTGCTGTTGCCGCTTCGGAAAGTGTCCGACAGCACGACTCCTGGGTTGGATGGTATTCCCAACGTTGCGATGAAGTCGGCCATAAGGGCGGATCCCGACACATTTGCGAGAATGTACACCGCATGCCTCAATGAAGGCATATTTCCTGAGTTCTGGAAACAGCAAAGACTGGTGCTGCTATTGAAAGCTGGAAAGCAGCCTGACCAGCCATCCGCGTATCGCCCATTATGTATGCTCGACTCCCTGGGTAAAGTGTTGGAGAGCATCATTGTTCAGCGACTGCACGAAACGCTCGAGGGGCCTAGGGGCCTATCCCCGCGGCAATTCGGATTCCGCCAGGGCAAGTCTACTGTTCACGCGATTCAGATGGTAATGAACATTGCACGTGATGCGACGAGCGGAGAAAGGTGGAAAGGTGGCGACAAGAAATACTGCGCAGTGGTAACTCTTGATGTCAAAAATGCGTTCAATTCGGCGAGCTGGTATCGAATACTGCAGGCGCTGAGTGACTTCAATATACCATGCTACTTGCAGCGAATTATTGCGGACTACTTCGAAGGTAGAGTGCTTCTCTACGACACTGACGACGGTGTAAAGCGTCACAAGGTCTCCCATAGCGTCCCACAAGGCTCGGTGTTAGGACCAACATTGTGGAATGTGATGTACAATGGCGTTCTGACGATGGATCTCCCAAACGGTACGACGATGGTTGGCTATGCAGATGACGTCGCACTGGTGGTAGTGGCGAAGGATATTGCCACACTAGAGATGCGGTGTAGCGATGCGGTGTCAAAAGTCACGAGGTGGCTGGAGTGTGCAGACCTTGAATTGGCAGCGCAAAAAACGGAGCCGGTCCTCCTGACCACACGGAAAAAACTGGAGACTTTCTCGTTCATGGTTGGTCACCACGAGATAGTATCACGGCCATATCTGCGGTATCTGGGCGTGCTTATTGATGCCCGGATGTCTTTCAAGGAGCATCTGCTAGCGGTCAGTGAAAAGGCCGCTAAGGTAAACGGCGCGCTCTCACGCATCATGTCGAACATCGGAGGACCACGCTACAGCAGAAGGAAGCTTCTACCAAGGGTCACGAGCTCCATACTGCTGTATGCTGCGACGGAGAAGGCGTCATATTTCGCTGGCATCCGGGCAACGTATTGCTACAGTGAATTGAGAGTGGCTAGTGCATTCCGCACGGTTTCGGATGATGCTATCTTAGTGATTGCTGCTATGCCACCAGTGGACATCCTGACCTCTGAATGCCAACGTACGTTTACTGCAGGCGCACATGCATCTAAAGTGGATGCACGTCATCGGAGCAACATGATCTGGCAGCGACGCTGGGAGAGAGCCGATAAGGGAAGATGGACATTCGCCATGATCCCAAATATCACCGCCTGGATAAGTCGCAAACATGGAGAGGTGGACTTTTACACCACCCAGTTGCTCAGCGGACATGGCTGCTTCAAGCAATACCTCCACCGCTTCAAGTATGAGGAGGACCCGTTCTGTCCCAGTTGTCCACACGAAATCGAAGACGCGCGGCATGTCCTAATGCACTGTCCCCGTTTTTGCCACGTACGAGCTGAGGTGATGGAAGCCTTTGGAGAGATTCCAACCGTGGAGAACATTGTGGCACACATCTGTGAGACACCATCGAAATGGCGAGCCTTTCAAGATGCAGCGGCGAAGATCATGATTGAGCTTCGCCGCATTGAGCGAGGGAGAAACGCTGACCGCGCAAGGTTGCGCGATGCGATCGTGAACAGTAGCGAATCCTCTGCAACAAGGACGGATGGTTGACTAAGACCAACGACTGACGGTTGAGCAATTATGCTCTGACAGCCTCTCGACGGAATACCTGACGGTGGGCTCCGGGGGGATCCACCCGTACATTTGAGGAGATATTTAGTGGGTTAGAGTCTCACACTGACTCCGGCTTTAGACGCTTTTATTCCTCGTTAAAAAAAAAAAAAAAAAAAAAAAAAAACACATATGCATACCGTAAACATGAAAGCAAGCATACAAACATTCGCACATGTAGTAAACACACACGCTCATATAGAACGCAAAAACCAGAATGTGTATCGACATATTTTGCCTTTGCATTGCCGAGCACACTTCGGGTTTTGGTCCAATAGGCAGCCACGGTTTTTTAACTCATTTCGCTGAGTGAAGAGAGCGATGTAACGTCTTATAGTATATTGTCTTTGCTTGAAGCCAAAGACAATATACTATAAGACGTTACATTGCTCTCTTGAGTGAGAATCAACATATTGAAATTGCTGGCCACCACATTGGAATTCAGATCGGCAATTTCACGAAGCAGTCGTCAATATGTATCCATCGGCAGGCACATACATGGCTATTGTTGTATTGCATTCGTATGAATAATTTAGTGTGTGAGTTTTTGTGTGTGCTCACAGCAGAAGCGACTAATTTGAAATCAAATTTTTATTTTCTGTTCTGTGTGGCTGGGGTAAAATACACAAGAATGAATTTTCTGTATGGCAATGGTTTCTTATTCGGAAAGTGGGGCTGAAAACAAAGCATTTGTGGTTTTGCGTATAAGAAAGATTTGCCATGTCATGACGAAGCATAATGCGTGCATATTAGAATACTTGTCAATATAAAATAAATATGCATACATAGGATCTTTTATAAAGACCGAAGCGCAAGTGGTAAAGCGTTGGTCTATCAATTTTACGATGCCGGGTCCAAGTCCGCTGAGAAATATGTTTATTTTTATATTTTTTTAATTGTTCATCCTTTTTTTGAAAGCAAACTAATAATTATTTTTATAAAAAATAATAAGAATAGTTTCTATTTTAGCAAAAATTATCCAGTATTAAATAATTTTACTAAATCACATTAAACTGCTGCTGCTCTAGCAGATCATTACAGCAAAGAAATTTATATCTTCTAAAAATAGTCATAACGGTGTTTCTTAACTCACATATGTACATTAATTCATGTGCGCATGAAACTGTGTTAGTTTTGTACGATTTCAATACTTTTGTTTATGTTAGTTTTTTGATGCTTTTGCGCAATTCGTCTGACGAAGCTCATAAATTTCACAAAATCTAATCCAATCAAACATTTCGTTCGTCAATGAATATGTGCAATTTTAGGAAGTTTTTGTTTTTTCGTATATGCTCTGTACATATATTAAATAAATTGTTTGATTGGATTTTATTGTTATGGTAGGAAAAGGAATCATTTTGCAGATGAATTAAAATTTTTTATATTTATTTTATAATACATTATTTACAAAATAAAAATTAACTTAAATTAATATAATTAAATGTATATTATTATAAAATATAAAAAACATGCAGTTGCATAGAACTTATACAGAAAATAATTAAAAAATAGAACTAAAAAGAAGTCCCAAATATTATTCACGAATGTAGGTCAAAAGAGATAATTTCATTCAAATTATTTCCTATATAAGTGGATACACATCTAAAGACAACTTCACACGCACAAAGCAGTAAGAAGTTTTTGCACATTTTTATTAGTCTCCATAACTCCAAGTCTCCACGTCAAGGCGAGTGATGTAATGAGTGGCCGGTTGTAGTATTTCAAATGGCGTTTGTGCAAAAACATGCCAGCAAGTCGACTCGGGTAACCCCTGCACACCTCATGTAGACATTTTTTGAGGTAAATATCAAAAGTAATGGGCAAAAAGACGCACCTTATATTAAAATATGTTTTACTAAACATTATTTATCCTAATATAATTTTAAAATTTCTGGATTTTTAAATACTTGAAATAATTTTCTATAGATTTTTGATTATAATAATTTTAGATTATGAAGTGGTTTATTATGCGTTTGAACACAATCATTGTTGAACTACATTTTTCCATAGGAAATAAATGTTTATGTATAGGTTATTGTATTGTATACGGTTTTATTTACAAAACTTTGTAAATCAATGTATAACAAGAACATATGCACTTAATACTAGATATTGAAGTTCATAAAATTTACTTCAAACCTGGTTTAATTTGTAATAGAATGTGGTTATAGTATTTCAAGCTGATCTGACAAAGTAAAAAAAAATCGTTTAAAACCCTGATTTTGTTGACTGTACCCTTAATCTAAAAATTACTTAGATAAATTTTCTGATGGAAGGGGCAATAAACGCACATATGAATATTAAAATACTAACACTAATTTTAGTAAAATTGGTTTATTCTTTCTTCGGATAGATTCAAAAAATGTTTGATCACATGCTGCTAACGCGAAAATATGAAATATAAGATCGAAAGAGTAAATTGTGCTGATATTTGTCCATACTGAAAATATTGACATATCTAAAACTTCATGACAAATTGAATTCTACTTCTCCTTCACTTTATATTTAAAGAATCCACACCGCACATCATACAACAAAAACGCCAATCCAGACAAAAATGCGCTTTATTTTCATTTCATTTCATTTTTTTTATGGCACAATTCGCTACCTGACAAATGATCAGAAGACAAATATGTGCATACATACATACATATGTACATTCATCTGTATGCATGGAAAGTTAATCACATTGGTGTTATTAAAGTAAAAAAAATATTTTTTATTGGTGCTATGCACCTTCTGGTGCAGCCATGAAGTTTTGCTGTGCAATTCGATGGTGGCTTTTTTGGGGATAAAACAATAAATTAAATAAATACATATTATTATTTATTAATTTTATACACCAATTTTTTCTTTTTTTTACTAATTTACAATATAAATTTTAAAAATATTCCCATAATTAGTTATAATGCCTCGTCTTCGATAGCTATGATTGAAATTCGTTTTCATTCCAATTCCAACAAATAAATAAATAACATTTTTGCATTCATATCCATCCACACATATGCATGCCGTAAACATGACAGCAAGAATACAAACATTCGCACATGTAGTAAACACACACGCTCATATAGAACGCAAACACCAGAATGTGTAATAATTCCATAATTAGTTATAATGCCTCGTCTTCGATAGCTATGATTGAAATTCGTTTTCATTCCAATTCCAACAAATAAATAAATAACATTTTTGCATTCATATCCATCCACACATATGCATGCCGTAAACATGACAGCAAGAATACAAACATTCGCACATGTAGTAAACACACACGCTCATATAGAACGCAAACACCAGAATGTGTATCGACCTGTTTTGCCTTTGCATTGCCGAGCACACTTCGGGTTTTGGTCCAATAGGCAGCCACGGTTTTTTAACTCATTTCGCTGAGTGAAGAGAGCAATGTAACGTCTTATCATGAATGAATAAAAACTCTTGCTTCATGACGTCTTGCTTCATGACGTCTTATAGTATATGAACTCTTGCTTCATGACGTCTTATAGTATATTGTCTTTGCGCATAGTCAGCCACACAATTTTAACTCATTTCGCTGAGTGAAGAGAACGATGTAGTATCTTTGTAGTATATTGTATTTGCCAGCATGCAGCCAATATTTAACCAGCGGAGAAATTACGGTTGAAGTTAGAGAAAAGACCTTTGCTTGAGTATATCAGAATAAAATCTGAAAACTTCATTGAATAATCAGGGGTATTTATCCGGTTCAATTCCATTGGACTTCCATTGCATTTTCATTCGATTCCCAATGCATTTCCAATGTTCAATTGCAAATTCACAAAATTTCGGCTGATCTACGCAATATCGTATCCAGCCAAAGTATCACGGCAACAAAATGTGGTCAGCGCACTCAGAGAAATTAGATCTGGGTGCGCTGGCCTTTCAAGATCGCTGGGCTAATGCACTCGCATTTGTTTGTCAGCTGTTATGAATTTCTATGTTTGCCTTTGTTCACAATTTATTATATCTAAATACATTAGTTTGTGTGTCTCCCATTCTTATGTCTAAATTCATTAGTGTGTGTGTCATAATTTGTATTAGCTTAAATATTACATATAAGATAAGTACGCTACAATAATAAACGATTAATAAGTTACACGTTCTGAGTTGATTTGGTACTTTTTGTTTTTCATAATGGATTAAATGGATGAAAATTAGTAATATAAAAATATCAGAATGTATTTATGAGTCTCCAAAAAACTCAATATAATTACTATTGCAAATTTTTCAAAATTTGTTCCATTAAATAATATCTAATTTTATAATATATCTATAATAAAAGCACTATTCCACCTCTGATTTTAATTTATTCACTTAATTTATGAAAATATGTAGTAAAAAATTATTAGAATCAGTAACACTTTTTTATAAAAAGTCCAAATGTATTTGTCCCTGGTGTCTCTTAGGAAAAAGCTGATCGCTAGTGGTCCCCGAGCACTTATCCACTTGTATCCGATTTCCCATTGATTTTGTTGTTGGATTGACGAAGTTATCTCTCTGTACTACTCGATGGCGATCTCTCTGAAAGTTTGTGCACTGTACGAGTTCCCTTTTCTTTTTTGGTGGTTCAAATTTAATTTTGCTGTGCATCATAATTCCGATTTTAGTTTTGCTTTTTATTTGGTTTGTAAGCGTTCAATTCCGTGTGGCCCTCTACAAAAACTTTTGTGTGATAATCCTGCATTTACCAGATATGATCGGTTGAATTTTGCCTTCATATTCTTTCAAAAATTTCAATACGTACTGATTTTCTGCAATCGACTGAAATGCACGTATACATATGTGTGCGAGAATTATATATACATATATATATTGAAAATATCAAATACGTATATAATTCATAGTGTTACTCGGCAAGCCGCCATTGAGCAAATTCTAACAGTGAGCCGAAGAAAGGCTGAATGCAATAAAAATGCAGATGTTTGAGTTGCCAGTTGGAAACCGCTTAGTTTAATTCCCGAGCAGGGTTTTTATATGGTTTATTTGAATTACAAACTCGATAACAAATCTCGATTAATTTAATTGTTTATTTTTAATCCCTTTCGCTTAAGTCTAACTCAAATTCCACTCAAATATAAAACAAACCAATTCACCAATGACCGCGCGCCAGGATTCTAATTACACTGCGCATGTCAAGTGTCATAGTGTTGCAGTGCAGCGGATGGGGGTGTCTTATAGATTGGTATGGTTTGCATGTGTAGTTTGCGTAGGTAGTCTTTGTGCTACACTACGTTTGTGCGCAATAGTGCACATGCACTACACGACCGTAGTAGCTCCAGTAGTGGTTCTGTATTGGTGACTCCGGAACCATTTTTTTTTTGCTTAAAAAGAATTAATTATTTATTGAATCTGCTAAAATATTAAGCCTAACAATAAGTATATCAAATTTTAAAACTAGTAACAAAAAAGTAATTCTAAATACTACATATAATGTAGAGCCTTGAACACTACCTCGGGGTACAACGTCTTAAATTGAAACGTCTATTGGATAAGTAAGACTGAAGAATTTTATGAAAGCTTTTTGGAAGAAATTTTTTGATTTTAAACATCAGTCGTTGATGCCATACCTTATCAAATGTTTGAACCACGTCAAGGAATATTGCAGAGCAAAACTCCCCAAGTTCAAATGCATTTCTTATTTCATTTGTAATTCGATTCACTTGCTCAATAGTGCTGTGCTTTTCTCGAAAACCGAATTGATGTTCCGGTATTACGCTATGTTCATGAAGAAAAGCAGATAGTTTATTTAGTACGAGTTTCTCAAACAATTTGGAAAGGCACGGCAAGAAGGTCTATATGATGACGGCAGCGTCGCGTCTTTTCCAGGTTTAGCTATCATACATATCTGAGACTTCTTCCATGCATTCGGATAGTAACCGATGTCCAAAAGAGCATTTACAGAGATATGCAAATGCAGAATCTGGTAACTGTGTTTGCATTTTCGGGGTAATATTATCGAATCCAGGAGCTTTTTTGGATTCAGTTGTTGAATATGCTTTGCTATTTCAGGAAGGGAAGTGTTAATAGGCTGAGCAACCTCAGTACTGCAAGGTAAGGCTGGCAATGCAAAGGAGTTTGTAGCCATATTCGGCTGGAACACGTTGCATAAATGTCATGCAAAGCAGAGTGGCTTTGAGCACATGCACTGTTCGGGTATCTTAGGGTTTTTACACCTTCAATACGAGGCTTGAAGTTTTTCGCTGCCTTCCAAAGGGAATACCTTTCGGTAGAATTTGGGATTACCTTCTTCGGGTAGTCTTTTAGGTTCTTATCCTCCTCGTTTGTAAGAGAATCCTTAATAGCCCTTTCGGCTGCTTTTAGATTGTGTTTAGAGATGGGTGAGCGGTGGGTCTGTCATTCTCGGCGGAGCCGTCCTTCCTGGCTACAAATTTTTATTTGGCTATTTGAACAGGCATTTTGTGGCGTTGCCACTAGGGCTGCAGTCGCTAGCATGGAGTTAAAAATATAAATTTATATTGTGTTTAGAGATGGTTGAGCGATGGGTCTGTCATTCTCGGCGGAGCCGTCCTTTCTGTGCTACAAGTTTTTATTTGGCTATTGGAACAGGCATTTTGTGGTGTTGCCACTACGGCTGCAGTCGCTAGCATGGAGTTAAAAATATAAATATTGTTGTCTATATCATCTGCTTGTTTTACTTCAACTCTTGTAGAAATATGACTACTAATATACTTTATATTAGTAGTCATATATAATATATAGGTGGTCCGTAGGCGAAACATTGGAGTTGTATATTCTGGCTGTCCATAAAGGTTGATTATTACTGGCGAGTAATCAGAGGACAGATCGACACAGGTTTCAGTTACTGTAAACCGGGGAGGGCAGCGTCAGGTCTTTGTCACGATTTTTAACAGATACTGATGTAGCTTGTATCCATTGTATCGAATGCGATTGCATAAGATGATGCTTAAGCCGATTTCTGATTAGTATAGCCGTACCGCCATGTGCCAACCCTTGGAAATGAAAGCTATATTTGTTTGTGACATGTGTTTCGGACAAAAGCTTAACATCAATTTCGTGGTCATGCAGAAACTTGTTAAGGGCTAGTTTAGCTGGTTAACACCGTTTGCATCCCATAAGCATATTTTTAACAAACTCATTTTCTATTCACAGGAGTTTCGATCATTTGATTTTGAGCTTTAATCAAATGTGTAACATATTTTACACTGTAGATAGATTGGAGCTGGTTTCGGATATGTAGGCTCTTCACTGTGCAGGCTACTACAGTCATTTCCATTTTCTTCTAAGATAGAAAATCTGTTTGAATTTAAAGGTAGATCCAGCTAATATATTGTTTTGATTTATTTTGTTGTGCCCGGTCTGGACTCGATCTAGCGCTCTTCGGAGTGTTTTGAATTCTGTTAGTTGGTGATTTCTTTTGATTTCCTAATTTCAATGTTTTGGTTCCTGCTGGGTCTATCTTTTCTTTTGGTTCCTGCTGGGTCTCGCTTTTCGGAATTTTTTTTTCGAGTTGACGGTTAAGCAATTTTTCTCACTTGAGTTTTTATTTTTGTGTGAGCAATTAGTTGTGCTCACAACTTCGTTAGTATTGCCATAGAGTAACTACTATTCTATGGTATTGTTTGTGCTTATTGACTTTCTCATCAAGTTGGACGAGGTAGATGTTGTTGTCGCTGCATTGTTCGACGAAGCAACCCTGGAAATCAAATATTCTATACTCTAATATAGACTATTCGGTGGTTTTCATACTGCTTGGTGTGGTAATGGGGCCAGTAAAGGCGGTTTTTGGTGTTAAATTATTCAGACATACTTGTTGTTGGTAGTTCCGCACTCAGCGGTATATCTGTTTGTTGCTGTATACCTGTTGGTTGCTGTTGTTGGAGAGAGGGGCTGGCATGTACAGTGGTTCACAGCTTATTTCAACCAGCACCCATTTTAATATTAAACCGATTATATCTTCTAAACTAAATAAAATATCTATAAAATTTAAATGCCGAATTGTTGATAGAACAGTCCTAACATGATGTGTAAAAGAAAAAAGTTCAAAATTATTTTTCCCTGATCTCTGAGAATGGTAAGCAATCACGTCGCATAAATTTACCTCACAGCTTATTTCAACCAGCGAAGTCAATTTTGTTTTTGTGAAACTACCGCTCGAATAGCGGTACTTTTTTCAAGTCTATTCATTGTCGGCAATGTACTCTCAATCATTTAGAGCAGTTTTAGTGTGATTTCATCATTCAACCAGATCATTAGCGATATTTGTGACAATGGGTCGACGTACAACAATCGAGCAGCGAGAGTTGGTCCTCAGCCATTTCAAAAATAATTATTCGCGGCGGAATATAGCAGAAATGGTCGGTTTAAGTGACTCTACGGTACAGAGCATAATATCACGTTTTGTACACGAAAATCGAGTCCATAATAATAGGGGCAGAAAAGCCCCTAATAAAATATTTAATTTAACGGACGAGCGCTTTATTATTAGAAAAATAAGAGAAAACCCAAAGCTTTCAGCACCTAAACTGGCCATTGAAGTCAAAAATGAATTGGGTAAGTCTTGTAGTGCAGAAACCATCCGCCGAGTTCTTCGAAACCATGATTTTCATGGTAGAGTAGCACGCAAGAAACCCTTCATTAATACGAAAAACCAAAATTTATAATACCAAAATTTATTAATACCAAAAAAAACCGACTTATATATGCGAAGGAGCATATTAATAAAGACCAAAGCTTCTGGGACAGTGTCATATTCGCCGATGAGTCCAAATTCAATATTTTTGGCTCCGACGGGCAGTCGTATGTCTGGCGCAAGCCAAATACCGAACTGCAGAACCAGAATTTGAAAACGACAGTCAAACATGGCGGTGGAAGTATCATGGTTTGGGCCTGTATGTCAGCCAATGGTGTAGGAAATTTGGAATTTATAGAGACTACAATGGATAAAAATATCTACCAGAACTTACTGAAAAGTAATTTGCTGCAAAGTGCTGAGAAGCTGGGAATACGGCGGGATTTTCGGTTCTATCAAGATAAAGACCCAAAACATAAGTCGGGCATTGTTCAATCTTGGCTCATTTGGAATTGCCCTCACTTAATGACACCACCGGTACAATCACCGGATCTCAATGTGATTGAAAATTTATGGGCGATTTTAGATCAAAACGTTCGTAATCACCAGATTTCGAACAAAAATGATCTCAAAAATGCTTTGAAGGAGGAATGGGCTAAAATCACACCCCAAGCAACTCGAAAGCTAGTTAAATCCATGCCAAACAGACTGAGAGCGGTTATCGATCAAAAAGGAGGACACAATAAGTATTAATATCTACAAAATATTCCACTATTTAAAAAAAATATTAATTTGTTTAGCTGGTTGAAATAAGCAGTTACCTTTTTTGTACCACTATTTTTAGTTATTAGGATATAAGATCTAAAAAACATGTACTTTGAACTGAATAAATTTTATTTGTTAATTATAAGGGATAATCTAAAGAAACTGCATTTAAATTTTGTTGATATGTTGTTTCGTTCAGAAGTTACACTCATTTAAACTTCAGACCAGATGCTGGTTGAAATAAGCTGTGAACCACTGTATATGCTGGCAGATTGCTTATTTGGTTGAGAACGACTTCCCCTTGGTTGCTCAAGCTCAGCGGCCGAATGGGCCGAACGCCCGCGCACTAGAGTTTCGCTGGCCGAGAGCGTAAGACACTCATTTTTCAATACCAAATAAATAAATTGTCTTTCAATGTGCACAAAATAGAGTCACACAAAAACGTCTTATCGCGCTAGAGCACTATTCCCAATCTTTATATTTCTACGCAAGTTTTAATCATTTGAAAATAATTTCGATGTGAACACGGGTCGGTATGCGTCGGCGACTCAAAAGACAGCATTGCAGGTGCCATTTTAATCCTGCAATTTTCAGAACGAAGAAATGGAATTTCCAATAAGCGACCTGCATATAAAACAAGAGATGGTCCATGAAGAACCGTCTTCCTCTGAAGATCTGGCCGTGAATATTGATTGTATTCCAAAGAAACACCAGCCGATGGTTGAAGTAAACTGCTACCCATATAAGTTTCCATCGAGGCAGTAAGTTCACAGTGAGGACTACTATGGCCACAATGAACCACCACGTTGCCGAGATGAAGAAAACCGCAATCAATACATGCCTATGCCAAAGAAGGAAATTAATAGTGAAGATTTTATTAATGAATCAAGAATCTGGGAAGATGCATTTGATGAAATCTTGTCTCTATTAAAAGAGGAAGCTGCGGCGGAAAGCAACATTAACAAAGAGTTTAATAGTGTTATATGTGATGAGGATAGTGGCCCAGCCAGCTGTGGCTCTACATATCAAAATAGCGCTCTTTTGGAACAGAAGGATGTGGAAGCGGATCAAAAGGATAAATCGGAAACCAATATAATTATTTTGTGCCCATATTGTGGATCAGAATTCCCAACTCCCTTCGAGTGGCGGCAACATCTCAATGTTGTTCATGACTTTAGTAGACGAGAAAATCTACACATGGACTTCATCAGTGATTCGAGGGCGCAATGTAAACACTGCAATACTCAAATAGCCAGCAAAACGCTTGCGAATTTACAGCAACACAGAATAAAACATCTTCCATACAATCGGTATTTGAAGTGTAAATTCTGCCTCGAACATTTTAAATGTGTGGATACGCTGACGAAACATTTACGAAACATAATTTCTACGCAAAAATACAAAAAAGTGAAGCTGCAGACAAACCCATTTTCCTGTGTCCATTTTATTGCAAGGAATTTCTCAATATTTCTGAATGGCGCGTACACATCAATGGCGTTCATGATTTCAGAAATAAACATAATCTCAACATGGAGTTTGTTGATGAGAAAATTTGGAGGTGCAAGCAGTGCAATATGCTAATTATGAACAAACTACATCATATGCAACGCCACAGAATATCGCATCTGCCACACAAGTTTCGTAATAAATGTAAATTATGCAACCAATATTTTTCAACTGGTGGACTCCACAAGCGGCATTTTGATAGAATTCACAGAAACTATCTCGTTTCTCCCTCTCAATCCGATCCTATTCTCCTGTGTCCATTTTGTGGCATGGAGTTTCCAAATTCCTGTAAATGGCACAAGCATCTCAAGGATGTGCATGAATTCGATAAACGGGAGAGTCTGAATATGGAGCTTGTGGATGCAAATAAGATGAAATGCAGGCAATGCAATGTCATAGTAAGCTCAAGGATAACTAGGCATTTACAGCACCACAAACTGACACATCTGCCATACAAGCGGTATTTTAAATGCAAATTATGCGGTAAGCTTTCTTTAAATCGTATCTACCATATGAGGCACATTAGACAAAAGCATCAGTTAGCGACTCAAAGAAAGAATTATCGAAAAACTGGTTACGGAATCATCTGACATTCTGGTCTCAAAGTGTTAAAGGGCAAAGTACTTATAAATAGATGGTATAGATCAAGTGGACCAACTGGTATGTTCAGCAGCATGTTTCCTGCACGCAACACTCGAGAGAGCCTCATAGGCAAAATCTGTAAATTTTCTAAAAATACGATAATCTATTTAGCAATACGACGAACTTCTGCCGAGGCGAAAACTTTCTCATACCTAAATACTGCAGATCTAAAGAGTGCGCCATTGAAATCTGCCGAAATGCAGCGAGATGCATACCAAGTAGTAACCGCATTTATTGTAAAACTAGTTAAAGTTGTTGAAAGTGAGTTGAAAAGCGGGGCGAAACTTATGCATATCCAGCGTTGTCACTTACCCCAATTGTGGCAGATCAGTGATAAATCTTCAAGTTAACGCGTGTTTTAAAATATCCGCAAAGTGTCCGCAAAGAAGAGTGGAAATGTGGCACCATGAATTAACTTGCTGAATTAATGTCGAGTACACATTATTATATTATGTACATACATACATATATATGGATTTTACAAAAAATTATGAGTTTTACCAGTATTTTACATGTCGAGTACACATTATTATAATATGTATATATGAATTTTACATATAATCTGAGTTTTACTAGTACTTTAACTAGGTGGTTTCACTGCTGGGATGTTGTCTAAAATAGCGAATATTCGGAGAAAAAAAATCAGAGGAAATCAGGGCTACGTTTAATTTAAAATTTTAGGGGGTCACTTCATTTGTTATTTAAAAAGAACTGCGAAACTTCTAAAAAGAAAATAAAATAATAAATAAAAAAAAAAAATTGTATTAATTAATTTGAAACTCAAATGTTAACAAGTTCATTTAATAAATTATAACTATTCTTAATGTAAAATCTGATCCAATTGCTTTCCATTTACACTTCTGTTCACTGTAAACGCACCATAGTAATCATAAGATGTAGAATAATATTTATTTGGTTTTTTGACATAATATTATACTACTAATAACTAAAATAATTATTAAAAATTCATTTATATTAAAATGGGGTCCGACTGCCCCAGTAGTACCCCAAGCGTTGAAAAATATGCATGGCCATGAACGAATGAAAGTGCACAGGGGACAGTAAAAATATTAGAATTTGGAACAGAAGGAGACAAAAATTAAGAAATTTACGGTCAAAAGAGAATTCAACGTTTCTACAGTATTCTCACAAATAAAAACAGTTTCAATAATCTCAGAAAAATCTTCAAAATAGGTCAAAAATGCAGCTAAACGAATTAAGTTAACGGCTTTATGCTTTTAATTAAACAGAGGTAGTGTTTCTTTCTTTAATAATGAACCAAACAGTTTTTTATTTTGTCAAATTAATTTTTTTACTTAAACGCAACTGGAATATTTCGACTTGTGGATTTTGTGGGTTCATTGACAATGAGAAATTATCAAAGAAATTCTATGTATTCATTTATTTTGAGAAGTTAAGTGAATTGAGGAATGACGATAGTTAGAGTTAAGGAGGGTGCACTGTATTTTTACCACTACACACATTAATTTTAAAAACTCCTCTCAGTAGCAGAACTCGCACAAAGCCATTGAAATCAACTGTCTATTCTTGTCTGTTCTTTGCTAATACTGCCGTGTGAGCAGTAAATGCTCTTACGGCCTCCCGACGTACAACCTAATCAGTGTCTCCAGGGGGAATCGCCGTAATGACGAGAGGAGGTTTTAGCGGAGTTAGAGTCCCGCACTGACGGGGTTTTGACTTTAGATGTTTTCCTCCTCGTTAAATATAAAAAAAACACTAAATTATTCAAACAAATGTGCAAACAACAATAGCCATGTGTGTTGCTGCCGATGGATACATATTCACGACTGCTTCGTAAAATTGCCGATCAGGATTCCAATGTGGTTGGCATACACTTCAATATGTTGATTCTCACTCAAGAGAGCAATGAAATGTCGTTCTGTTTTATCATTCTTGGACTTTCTGTATATTGTTTTTGGTAGCAGATACCATAGAGACGCGGTACTTAAAAGTCTCTCTTTTTGCGCACACTTACTCATGTGCAAAACTGTCGTAGTGTGGCTGATTTTCTTCAGAATTCTGGTTAAGCAATGATAAATAAACCTATCTATACAGGCAACTAATGATAAGCAGATACTCTTTTTCTTAAACGTCCGAAAATTTGACATTTATTGTTCTCTATAGCAAAATACTAACGAAGTTGTAAGCACAACTAATTGCTCACACAAAAATAAAAACTCAAGTGAGAAAAATAGCGCAATCGGCAACACGGAAAAAATATTCCGAAAAAATAGACCCAGCAGGAACCAAACTTTTAAATTAGGGGAAATCAAAAGAAATCACCGACTAACAGAATTCAAAACACTCCGAAGCACTCTAGATCGAGTCCAGACCGGGCACAACAAAATAAATCAAAACAATATATTAGCTGGATCTACTTTTACAGATGTTCTATCTTAACCGAAAATGGAAATGTTTGTAATAGCCTGCACACTGAAGACCCTACTATACTAATCAGAAATCGGCTTACGCATCATCTTATGCAATCGCATTCATTGCAATGGATGCAAGCTACATCAGTGTCTGTTAAAAATCGTGACAAAGTCCTGACGCTTTCAGCTATATAATGCCCACCCCGTTTTACAGTAACAGAAACTCAATTTAAAAAACTTTTTGATTCCCTTGGTGATCGACTTATAGCTGGCGGTGATTATAATGCGAAATATAAATACTGGGGCTCTCGCCTAATTAATCCAAAACGCCGACAACTCTACAACGCAATAACTAACATACATAGTAAATTCGCTTTTGTCAAGCCAGGACAGCCCACTTATTGACAAACATACCCAAAGAAAATTCCTGATCTTATTGATTTTGCTTTTTCTAAAAATATGGATAGGTCTTTAGTATCAGAGGAATCCTGTGTCGATCTGCTCTCTGATTACTCGCCTGTAATAATCAACCTTTATGAACAGCCAGAATATATAAGTCCAATAGGGACCAACCAAACCGATTGGTTAAAATACAAAAAGTATATTAGTATTCAGATTTCTACAAGAGTTGAAGTAAAAGATGCAGATGATATAGACAACAATATTCATACTTTTAGCTCCATGCTAGCGATTGTAGCCGTAGTGGCAAACCCAACAAAATGCCTTTCCAAATAGCCAAATTGAAAAGCTTGTAACACAGAAACGACGGCTGATCCGAGAATGGCAGTCCAATCACTCACCCATCTCTAAACACATTCTTCCGAAAGGGCTCTTAAATATACTCTGACAATGGAGGAGGATAAAAACCTAAAAGAGTACCTGAAGAAGGTAACCCCAAATTCTACCGGAAGTTATTCCCTTTGGAAGGTAGCGAAAAATTTCAAGCCTCGTATGGAAGGTGTAAAACCCCTGAGAGACCCGAACGGCACGTGGGCTCAAAGCGATAATGAAAAATCACTCTACTTTGCACGACATCTATGCAACGTGTTCCAGCCGAATATAACTACAAACTCCTTTGCATTGTCTGCCTTACCTTGCAGTACTGAGATTGCTCACCCTAATAAAATTTCCCTTCCTGAAATAGCCAAGCAGATCCAACAACTGAATCCGAAACAAGCACCTGGATTCGAAAATATTACCCCGAAAATGCTAAAACAGTTACCAGATTCTGCATCACCATTTCTCTGTAAGCTTTTCAACGCACTTTTGGACATCGGTTACTATTCGGATGCATGGAAGAAGTCTCAGATATG
The DNA here is from genome assembly GCA_920105625.2 of Clusia tigrina. NCBI lineage: Eukaryota > Metazoa > Arthropoda > Insecta > Diptera > Clusiidae > Clusia > Clusia tigrina. The sequence goes on from OV050030.1 coordinate 395,259,883, forward strand.
TATGATAGCTAAACCTGGAAAAGACGCGACGCTGCCGTCTTCGAATAGAACTAGCAGCCTGTTGCCTTGCCTCTCCAAGTTGTTTGAGAAACTTCTACTAAATAAACTATCTGCTTTTCTTCATGAACATAGCGAAATACCGCTACACCAATTCGGTTCTCGAGAAAAGAACAGCACTATTGAGCAAGTGAATTGAATTACAAATGAAAATAGAAAAGCATTTGAACTTGGGGAGTTTCGCTCTGCAATATTCCTTGACGTGGCTCAAGCATTTGATAAGGTATGGCATCAACGACTTATGTTCAAAATCAAAAAGTTTCTTCCAAAAAGCTATTATTTCATCAATTCAGTCTCACTTATCCAATAGACGTTTCAATTTCGGACGATGTAGCCCAAGGTAGTGTTCTAGGCCCTACATTGTATGCAGAATTTACATCTGATACTACAATAAACGAAAGCACACTAATTTCAACATTTGCGGATGATACCGCCGTACTTAGTTGCAATAAATGTTCGATATGGTTTCGAGGGCACTACAAGAGCACTTATTTAAGGTAGAAGAATGGCTAGGGATGTAGCGTATAAAGGTCAATGAGCAAAAAAGCAAGCACGTAATATTCTCTTTGACGCCTGGTACGTGTCCAGCTATTCGGCTCAATAATATCGAGATGCCGCAAGCTAATGAAGTCATTTACCTCGGCATTCATTTAGACATGCGATTAACTTGGCGTACGCACATTTCAGCTAAAATTTTAAATATTAAGTTGAAGGTCGCCAATCTGCATTGGATAATTAACCATAAATCTTCCTTAAGTCTGGAATATAAAATCCTCTTAAACAATGCCGTTATTAAACCGATATGGTTGTACGGGATTCAACTATGGGGTAATGCATCCGCTTCCATAATTCAAAGGTTTCAGTCTAAGATACTTGGGTTAATAACAGGTGCTCCATGGTACATGCGTAACGATAATATTAACAAAGACCTGAAAATTCCTACAATTATCACAGAAATAATGTCTAGAAAGCAGAAATACATAGCAAAACTGGAAAATCACCCGAATCCACTTGCCAAATCCCTCGCAAAACCGATAAGCCGATAACGCCTGCAGAGAAGAGACTTTCCGGCTTTATGAAGAGCGAAGCAGAGCCGAAATTTTGATAGACAAATTCAATTTGGGTTAAAATTATTTTTAGTTACTAGTTTTAAGATTTGATATACTTATTGTTAGGCTTATTATTTTAGCAGATTCAATAAATAATTAGTTCTTGTTACACAAAAAAAATATGTTTCGGGAGTAATCAATACAGAACCGCTACTGGATCTACTACGGTCGATTGCAGAAAATCAGTACAAATTGAAATTTTTCAAAGAATATGAAGGCAAAGTTCAACCGATCACAACACAAATTTTTGTAGAAGGAAACACGGAATTGCACGCTTACAAACCAAAACAAAAGCAAAATTAAAATCGGAATTCTGATGCACACTAAAATTAAATTTGAACCACCAAAAAAAGAAAAGGGAACTCGTACAGTGCACAAACTTTCAGAGAGATCGCCATCGAGTAGTACAGAGAGATAACTTCGTCAATCCAACAACAAAATCAATGGGAAATCGGATACAAGTGGATAAGTACTCGGGGACCACTAGCGATCAGCTTTTTCCTAAGAGACCCCAGGGACAAATACATTTGGACTTTTTATAAAAAAGTGTTACTGATTCTAATAATTTTTTACTACATATTTTCATAAATTAAGTGAATAAATTAAAATCAGAGGTGGAATAGTGCTTTTATTATAGATATATTATAAAATTAGATATTATTTAATGGAACAAATTTTGAAAAATTTGCAATAGTAATTATATTGAGTTTTTTGGAGACTCATAAATACATTCTGATATTTTTATATTACTAATTTCCATCCATTTAATCCATTATGATAAATAAAAAGTAGCACATCAACTCAGAACGTGTAACTTATTAATCGTTTATTATTGTAGCGTACTTATCTCATATGTAATATTTAAGCTAATACAAATTATGACACACACACTAATGAATTTAGACAAAGAATGGGAGACACACAAACTTATGTATTTAGATATAATAAATTGTGAACAAAGGCAAACATAGAAATTCATAACAGCTGACAAACAATGCGAGGGCATTAGCGCAGCGATCTTGAAAGGCCAGCGCACCCAGATCTAATTTCTCTGAGTGCGCTAACCCCATTTTGTTGCCGGGCAAGATGCGATACTTTGGCTGGATACGATATTGCGTAGATCAGTCGAAATTTGTGAATTTGCATTTGAACATTGGAAATGCATTGGGAATAGAATGAAAATCCCATGCAAGTCCAATGGAATTGAACCGGATAAATACCCCTGATTATTCAATAAAGTTTTTAGATTTTATTCTGATTAACTCCAGCAAACGTCTTTTCTCTAACTTCAACCGTAATTTCTCCGCTGGTTAAATATTGAGTAGTCAAAATACAATTAGGCCATTCGCCTGACTAATAAGCGGTGCTACCCCGCTGTATAAACATTTGGTAGAGCAGCTGTATGGGTTCGCTCCCAGGTTCATTACAATATATCAGAAATAGTCTTACAGTTTTTTGCTTTTATAATTGGTTAATCTTTGTAATATTTTACAAATAATTTTGAATTATAAATAAGAAAGAAAAAATAAATGGTGATTAGGTTTATACAAAGCTTATTTGATTGTGCTGCTTTGAAGAAGTATTCAAGATTGACTTGATTACAATAAGTGGTATAAATAACTAAATATAATACATAAATATAATTCGAATGTAATTATATAAGTTAAGGTGAAATAAACTACATTCACCTAAACAAAGCAAATCTCATATTGCACACTCAACCCGTGTGCAAATAATTCACACGTTTTGTGATGACACCGCGTCTGCCAAAATCCGAACACCTGCAAGCTGCAATTTAGTTCACTCATCCCAATCCAGAATCGTGGGAATGCAAGTTCAGCATCTTCCAGCGACAAACCATCCGGCAGCATACGGTATAATAGGCTTAAACTTAAGAATATTTTGTATTAGATTTTAGTTCGTTTTCAATCCTCAAATAAAGAAGGTGCATAGCACCAATAAAAATATTTTTTTAACTTTAATAACACCAATGTGATTAACTGGCGCCCGAGCAGGTCTGGATCACAGTCACTAGTTTACAATAATATTCGAAACAAACAGAGCCCTCAAAGAGGGCGTGATTCGTAAAGTGTAACTAAACAAAGCGAAAAGATCCTTAAGCAGTGTCAAGCTTTCCGCGAGTGTCTTAAAAAAGTGATAATAGACAGCGGTATGATCCAGTACCCGCAATTAACATCAGCCAGGAAACGAGGCCCCCCAGTACTCCACGCAAAGGACAAAAAGGAGCAGCTAGATCTGCAGCCACCTGGACAAGATGAACCATATAGTTTTTATGTAAGTTAGAACTAATTATAATTAGTTAAATTTAAGAAATTAGAAAAAAAAAAATAATAATAAAATCAAAGTGAAAATAACTTAAAATTTATAAAAGTATAAATAAAGTAAGAATAAAGTGAGCACAAGATATTTTAGAAAATTTAATAATTTTTTTTTATGGAATAAATTTAATAATAAATTAATGGAATAAATTTAATAATAAATTAATGGAATAAAATATTGAGTTACAAGTTTAAAAAAAAAAAAAAATATAAATAAAATTTGTACATCTATGCTTACACAACAGACCCTCCAGAGCGTGGGAATTTAAAGATAACAAACAATTTATAGCAAAATAAAAAATAAAAATATCTGAAAATTATTGAATATTTAAATAATATACTAATCCATATCCTATTCCCTACCTAATAAAAATGCCTAACGAAAATATCCTTAGACCAGCTACTTTAAATGCAAATGCTGCAGGCTTTTCCACAAGTGGCACTTCAAATGCCCAAACTACCCCAGAATTAGAAACCCTTATAAGCACCCTAATAGTTAGAATTTTGAATACAGAAGGACGAACGTTAATTCAATCGATCGTTAGTCCACCTCCCGAAATTGCACGCGACCAAACTATAGACGAATGCCACAGAGGACAAACGGACGGCTTAGAAAAAATTCCGGATATTATCCGAGGCTTGAGGGAATTTTCAGGTAATCCACGCGAGTTTTCCTCTTGGAAAAAAAGTGTTGATCGTGTACTTCAAATTTACGAATATCAGAAAGGAACACCAAAGTATTTTGGAATACTAAATGTCATCAGAAACAAAATAACGGGTGATACAGATACCGCCTTGGAATCTTACAACACACCCCTGGAGTGGAAGGCCATATCTCGTTGCCTTACCATCCATTATGCTGACAAGCGAGATTTGGGTACCTTGGAGTACCAGATGACATCGCTAGTCCAAGGTAGATCAACTGTACAAGATTTTTATCAGCAGGTATATTCGCACCTGTCGCTCATTTTAAACAAGATTGCATGTTTAGAAATATCCGAGGAATCACTACACTTGCTCACTCAAACATACAGAGACAAGGCCTTGGATACTTTCGTGAGAGGTCTCAGAGGTGACCTGCCAAGACTTTTGGGCATTAAGGAACCAACTAACTTGCCTCAAGCATTACATCCTTGCTTGAAAATGGAAAATCAGAATTTCCGCGCAAGCTACGCCCACGGTAACCAGGGAACTATGGGAAAGACGAACTATAACCCACCACAGTTACCACCACGTCGAAATAATTACACTCAACAGTATACGTTCAATAGACAGCCATTTTACCCAGAAATAGCTTACTTACCCCAAACCCAACAACGACAACCCTACCGTCAAACGCAACCTAACTTCCAACAATATCGTAACCAATACGCAACACAATCTCCTATTAATTCAAACTTTTACCCAAATTTTCCACCACCACGGCCAGAGCCTATGGAAGTGGACCCCACTATTAACTCTAGAATGGTAAATTACAGTAACAGACCTCGTAACAACGTACTGTATGGAAAAAGACCAGACGAACAATTCTCGGCTCAAGTTCCCAGGAAAATGCAAAGGAACTTTCACGTAAATGCAGTGAACGAAGATCTTCAGGAGTATTACCAACAAATAGACCCACAGAACGAAACATGTGACCAAAACTTTTCTGAATATATTGCAAATGAAGTAACTGATGAAAACGGCGCTCAAACCGACTTTCATGAATTTAGTGACATACATTTTTTAGAATAACGGACTCTTCGTTGCCATATTTCAATTGCAAAACGAAGAGCGGACAGATTCTAAGAATACTTATAGATACGGGCTCAAATAAAAATTACATTCAATCGTGCTTAGTAGAAAACCCCCTCCAAAATAATCAAAAATTCAATGCAAACTCAATAGCTGGAAATGTCGAAATTACTCAGCATACTCTTCTAAATCTTTTCGGACTTAAAGACAATATTTTGAAATTTTATTTATTACCATCCCTGAAATCATTTCATGCTATCTTGGGAAACGATTCTCTAAAACACCTTTCAGCAGTTATTCACACAAAAGATAATTATATGCTAGTAAATAATAGAATCAGGATAAGAATAAACCAACAAAAATCCGAATCAGTTAATGCAATAAAACTAAAAACAGATCACATGAGCGTCAGCCAACAAAAATCAGTATACGAAATTGTAAGAAATTTTCCTCGACTATTCGCAGATCCCGACGAAAGATTAACTTATACAACCAAAGTACAAGGCGAAATTCGTACCACAAGCGATACACCCGTGTACACTAAATACTACCCCTATCCTAACGCACTCAAAGGGGAAATCGACAAACAAATACTCCAGCTTCTGAATGATGGCATTATAAGACCATCACGATCCCCATACAACTCTCCCGTTTGGATCGTTTCGAAGAAACCCGACTCACAAGGACAGAAACAGTACAGAATGGTAATAGACTACAGAAAACTGAATTCCGTCACAATTGCCGATCGCTATCCAATTCCCGAAATAGGAGAAGTTTTAGCACAATTGGGAAAAAATAAATGGTTTACGATACTAGACTTAAAAAGCGGATTCCATCAAATCCCGCTCGCCAAACGCGACATTGAAAAAACTGCATTCGCAGTAAGTAATGGCAAGTATGAATTTACTCGGTTACCATTTGGCCTTAAAAACGCACCGTCCATATTTCAACGCGCGCTAGATGAAATACTCAGAGACCACATAGGCAAACGCGCTTATGTTTACATAGATGACATCATAATATTTAGTAAAGACGAGAAATCCCATTTAGAAGGCATAGCTAAAGTTTTTAGAACCTTGTGCGAAGCAAATATGAAGGTCCAACTTGACAAATGTCACTTTTTTCAAATGGAAGTAGAATTTCTTGGGTTTATAGTGTCATCTGATGGTATAAAAACAAATCCATCCAAAGTAGAAGCAATAGCGAACTATCCATGTCCAAAAACACTGAAAGAACTTCGATCTTTTCTTGGCCTATCTGGTTATTACCGCCGGTTTATAAAAGATTACGCCAAAATGGCGAAACCCCTTACAAGTCTTTTAAGAGGCGAGGATGGGCGAGTATCCAAGAAAAACTCCAATAAGAAAGAGGTATATCTGAACAAGGAAGCGGTAAAAGCGTTTAATCAAATTAAAAATGCCTTATTAGGAAAGGAAATTATGCTGGCATATCCCGACTATAGTAAAGATTTCGAACTGACGACGGACGCGTCTAATTACGCCATTGGCGCCGTGCTCTCCCAACAAGACAGACCTATCACCTTCATATCAAGAACCCTTAGCAAAACCGAGGAAAGTTACGCAGCGAACGAAAAAGAAATGTTGGCCATAATCTGGTCACTAAACTCGATACGGAACTACTTGTACGGATCTGCAAAAGGAAAGATATTTACAGACCACCAACCTCTAACATACGCGCTGAGCAATAAGAACAACAACTCCAAAATGAAACGTTGGAAAGCGATACTGGAGGAGTACAATTATACGCTACAGTACAAACTTGGAAGAACTAATGTCGTAGCGGATGCTCTTTCGCGACTATCTAAGAACACGTTCGTAAACTCATTAACACCCACACAGCACAGCTCAGAAAGTTCGCCACACAACTTAATTCCTAGTATTGAAGCCCCAATAAACGTCTTCAAGAATCAAATTTTCTTAAATGAAGGAAGCCCTCCGAATTACAACTTCAAAATAATATTCCCCACTTACCACAGGCATTTAATAACTGAACCCAATCTTACTCCCGAAAAACTAGTAGATATTTTGAAAAGATACCTAAATCCCAGCGTAATCAATTGCATTAAAACGCAAGAAAATATAATGGGCCAAATCCAAGAAATCTACCCAAATTTTTTTTCAAGTTATCGTATTCGGTTCTCACAACTACAGGTGGAAGATATCACCAACGAACAAGAACAAGAAGACCTAATAATTCAAACCCATAATAGAGCACATCGAAATCCACGTGAAAACAAAATTCAGATGTTAGAAAAGTACTACTTCCCAGCAATGCCCAGAAAAATTAAAAGAATCACAGAAATGTGTACCATATGCAAGAAAAATAAATATGAAAGGCACCCAAACTCACCTAAACTAAATGAAACCCCCATACCAACTTTCCCCGGACATACAGTTCATATAGACATTTTCAGTACCGAAAAAAAACTTGTAATGACCGCAATGGACAAATTCTCTAAGTATGCTCAAACAAAAATTCTGCAGGGAAAATCAATAGAAAATATCAGGCAACCACTCAGGGAACTATTACTCCTTTTCGGAGTTCCAAAATTTGTCGTTATAGATAATGAAAAGTCACTCAACTCAGAGTCAATACTTTTCATGATGAAAAACGAGCTCCATATTGACGTGTACACCACACCACCATATAGAAGCGAAGCAAACGGACAGGTCGAACGATTCCACTCGACCTTGATTGAAATCATGCGATGCTTAAAGAACGAGAGTGGACACAGAAATTTTGAAGAGCTTCTCGAACGAGCCGTTAACGAATATAACCATAGTATTCATTCAACAGTAAGAAAAAGGCCCATAGATATTTTTTTTTGGAAGAAACATAAATTGCACACCTGAAGACTACGAAAGAGCAAGACAGGACAATATAGACAAATTACTAGAAAAACAGAAGAAAGACCTTAGTTACCATAACAAAAACAAACAGGAAACAAAACAATATTCAGCCGGACAGACAATTTATGTCGAACGAAATAGAAGAGTAGGATCTAAACTACATGAAAGATTCAAAGAGGAAATAGTGAAGGAGGACGGAAACACAACAGTATTAACAGAAAGCGGCAGGATAATTCATAAAAAACATATTCGAAACTGACGACGAATGACCACTAAATTAAAATTTTTTTTTCAGAATTACCTTTGCTCTCGTCAAATCTGAAACACAAATACTTGACTATTCTAACTCAAAGCTGATTGCTATAAATACAGGTATAGCAAGGCTTCAGACTGGTACCTTCAGGCTGATACATGTTATAGAACTGGATCATTATGGAGATTTCATTAACGAAATGGAAATTGTCGTTAGGAAAAATATAAATCCCGAACACCCATTCTATCCCTTCCTACTGCATCAAATCTTCCAAACCCGAGAACACTTATCCAGACTAATCCCCAAAACAAAGATCAAAAGATCAATTGATTTTATCGGCAGCGCTTGGAAGTGGATTGCTGGAAATCCAGACCACGCTGACTTTGATATCATATCCCAAAAAATAAACAATGCATTAGAAAACAATAACCAGCAAGTAATAATAAGTAAAGTAACGCTTGAAAAAATAAAAGAACTCACTAATGAAACGAATAAAATTTTAAAATTGGTAAAAAATGAAAATATAATTAAAGATGAATTACCATTAAGTATGAAGTATAAAATAGAAATTATAAAAGAAGAAATTACAAATATTGAATACGCTATAAATTGGGCTAAGGCTAACATTGTAAACTCCTTTATTCTATCAAATAATGAAATAAATGTTACTAAGACAATATTAGAAAATGAAAATATGCAATTTATAAATATAGAAGAAGCATTTGAATTTGCTGACATAAAAATAGCGGCAAATAATTCGGTCATAATTTACATAGTAAATATGCCCACAACTAGCAATGAAATTTGTCAAACAATGTTAATAAAACCGGTAAAAAATGGTCATGTTGTAACCAGAACCGAGTTCGAGAATATTTTAAATTGTAATAATAATATGTACGGCATAAAAAGCCAATGTAAGGAATATAATGACATATCTATCTGTAAGGATAAAAATATTGTTAATTTAAGTAATACAACCTGTATACCGAACTTGCTCAGAAGCATACCCCACACTTGCACCCTTACGAACAACCAACACGTGCCAACCGTGGAAGAAATTAACCCAGGACTACTGCTGCTGAATCAATATAATGGGACAATTACCATGAACAACGAGATGTTAAACCTGCGGGAAACATATCTTATCCGGTATCAAAATGCATCAATAACGGTCGAAAATCGGACTTATTCGTACAACAGTGTGCTGAAAGTACAGCCGTTACCAGCCATACTGCAACCAAAGTCTGCAGCCAGCCGATCAGAGGAGCATCTAACTCTCGAAATGGTTAAAGAACTTAATATCAACAATACAAGAAACATAGATCTCCTAGAACAGAAAAATCAGTTGAGATCCGTTGTAAACTATGCGCTTATTACAACAATAGCATTAATATTATCGGTGACCATGGGGAAGAGGTACCTCAAGAAAGTAAAGGTAAATAGCACAGAACAAAAGGTCGACATAGAAGAAACACCAGAAACATCGATATCTCTACCAGACTTGAGCGTTGACAACACCGGCAAGCCAACCAAGAAAATTACAAGGCTAAGCCAGATTCCGCTTTTTTAAGGAAAAAAGAAAAAATATGACATATCGATCGAGGACGACCGAATTTAAGCGTGGAGGAGTTAAGGTGAAATAAACTACATTCACCTAAACAAAGCAAATCTCATATTGCACACTCTACCCGTGTGCAAATAATTCACACGTTTTGTGATGACACCGCGTCTGCCAAAATCCGCACACCTGCAAGCTGCAATTTAGTTCACTCATCCCAATCCAGAATCGTGGGAATGCAAGTTCAGCATCTTCCAGCGACAAACCATCCGGCAGCATACGGTATAATAGGCTTAAACTTAAGAATATTTTGTATTAGATTTTAGTTCGTTTTCAATCCTCAAATAAAGAAGGTGCATAGCACCAATAAAAATATTTTTTTAACTTTAATAACACCAATGTGATTAACTGGCGCCCGAGCAGGTCTGGATCACAGTCACTAGTTTACAATAATATTCGAAACAAACTGTTTTTAAATTTAAAACACTATTTTATTTCTCCAAAACGCAACTCGCAATTGTATCCTATATTTAGTCCAAGAGCCAAGATGAGAGAAATGCGCTGCCAGCCACACAACTTTAGATTGCCAACGAAACGCTTGGAGTGGTAGTAGCATGAATGAAAGAATTATAAGATTACGCCGATAGTGTTGACAAAGTGTTCTCTCTCTGCGCATGACGTCACATCTCTAGTATTCTTAAGTAAATTGTGAAATATGTATGGAGATTCGCATGAAACAATAAATTGAGAAGAAATTGTAATCTAATGTGAGTAAAAAATTAAAACGGTTAAGAAAAAAATTGTATTAGACCGTTTTTAAAAACTAATACTTTTAATCCATTTAAATATTTATGAATTTGTTAGAGTAAAATGTCGGGTTATTTACTGTTTTTTGCAGACATTTCTTCCTGGAGATAATTGATAGACAGAAATAATACTTACTAATTATAAAAAATGAAAATATTATTATATATTGAAGAAAGTGATAAAAAGGCAGTATATACTAACAATTAAGCGTATTACAACCAGTGCCCCCTCTTAAAACCCAGTACAAATGAAAGACATTTTTGGACGATAACGAATCAAGTTTTTAGTTTAGTGTTTTATTCCACTTTCTTTTTCTATTTTTCGACAATTCAAATAGGTCTCTGTTTAATTTTCTAATTAAGAAGTACATTCGTGCACGAAAGAATAGTTTTTTTACTTTTTCGCTGCACTGAATGCTAACAGCTTCCTCCATATGCTTTTTCAGAAAACCATTTGTGATCAGAAGACCATCCTGGTTGATTCAACAACGAATTGACAATCTTTTTATTATCCCTTTTTTCAATTCTAGAAGCCCGCTGGGCACTGACTTCAACGTTTTCAAGCGAATCAATGTTGATCGTTGGAACTACTCCTTTTTTTAAAAAACGACGTTCGGCATAACCTTCAAGTAAAATATTAAATGAAATCAAATGAAACTCTTCCTTGTTTTACATACTTACCCATGTCATACTGTAAACCATTTTCGATGTCCTCAGGTTTGAAATGCAGCATACAAATATATCTTTTATTTGGTTTAAATTGTTTTTCACGCCGGCAAAAACTAACCCATTTCTTTTTTAACACTGCGTTAGTCGGAAATATAAAAAAGCTTATGTCGGACGATTTGTCCTCGGAAGTGCTATTGCAATTCGCTACAGAACACTTCATAGTTTATGTTTCTTTAAATAAATTAAATTTTTTTAATACTTATGTTCTTTATTTTTTTTAGCATTTTTATTTAATTTAAAAATCACTTATTTTTTGATTTAAGGCTTTTTATATATTATTACTTTTATCTTCTGATTAAACAACTAATAACATAAAAAACGATTTTTACAAATAACCAAAAGTATTATGTTTGTGAAAAAAATCAATATTTTCTTTCATATGTTTATGATCAGTAACATAATCAATAAATACCTATCTATGTTTTAGTGCAAAAAATATGTGATATTTAAATTTTGTTTAATACTTTCAAACGAAAATTACAAATTCCACTTTGTATTCTTTATATTTCTATAAATAACTTAAATTTTCACAGTTATTTTTAAACACTGATCACAAATTCCAATTCACTTTCTTCACTTATCGAAGGCTTACAATTGAATGCATAACAAATTTCTGGAGATGTGACATCATAGAGAGTGTGAGAGAATTCAACCAAACATAACGGACCTGCGCAATGCGTAATCTTGTATTCTTTTTTTCATGTGGTAGCAGGGCCAGTAAAGGCAGTTTTCAGACATACGGAACTTGTTGTTGGTAGTTCCGCAGTCAGCGGTAAATATCAAGTATAAGTCTTTGTTGCTGTTGTAGGAGAGAGAGATTGGCATGTCTATGCTTTCAAATTACTCATTTGGTTGAGAGCGACTTCCCCTTGGTAGCTCACGCTCAGCGGCCCAACGGCCCGAACGCCCGCGCATGCGAGTTTCGCTAGAGTGCCTCGACTCACACTGGTCGAGAGCGTAAAACACTCATTTTTCAAAGCAAAATAAATAAATTGTCTTACAATGTGCACAAAATAGAGTCACACAAAAACGTCTTATCGCGCTAGAGCACTATTCCAAATTTTTATATTACTACGCATGTTTTAATCATTTGAAAATATTTTCGAAGTGAAGTCGGGTCGTTACGCGTCGGCGATTCAATAGACAGCATTGAAGGTGTCAATTTACTCCTGTAATATTCAGGACGAAGAAATGGAAATTCCAATCAGGGACCTGCATATAAAACAAGAGATGGTCAATGAAGAACTGTCTTCCCCGGAAGTTCTGGCGGTGAAGATTTATTGGGCTACGCGCTGAAAACTACACATCTACGTGATGCCAGAATGATGACAACCAGCGTGTAAATCCAATTAACGCTATTGCCAACTTCATACACTGGTAGCCCACGTCATATGCATGAGTATGCACAGGAAGCGATGGCATATGTTCGTTCTTATGGTCGACCGGACCTGTTTATCATTTTACCTGTAATCCACAATGGAGTGAGCTTCGAGAATACTTATTGCCAGGGCAATCGCCAACAGATCGCCAGGACATAACGTCATGCATGTTTGAACAAAAGCTGAAATCATAGTCAATCACAAAGTAGTTAGATAAGCGCAATGTTGGATGTATTCTGTCGAAGCGCAAAAAGGGGACACGCACACATATTATAATACCGGATCAAATTAACGACATTATATCTGCGAAAATTCCAGATGAATTTGAAGTGATCACAAAGAACCATGCGTGATTGATAGTAAATATTCGAAGCGTTATCCCGGAGCATTGAATTCCAACACAGATACAAGCAATGACGGATACACGTTATATTGTCACCAGTCGACAGAGGGAAACAGAAAATCAAAAGCTATCAAAAGGAGAGCTCAATATGTTTAAAATGATAATCGTGCCGTATTCACCGATTTGTCCAAAATGTACAAAGCCCACATTAACGTGGAGTATTGTAATTCGGTGAAGTCCATAAAGTACATCTGTAAATACGTACAGAAATAAAGTGAGCGACATGGTTGTGTTGGGTGTACCTGATCCAAATAGAAACGACGAAATCACTTAATTTTCATTAAGGCGTTATGTCAGCAGTAATGAGGCGGTGTGGAGCATTTTTACATTCCCAACCCATGAGAGACTTCCAACCGTCGTTCATTTAACTGTCCATTTTGAAAATAGTCAACGCGTTTAATTTACCGCTGAAAACGAATAGCAAAGAGCAGCAACCCCACCATCCACATCATTAACAGAACTTTTGAATTGTGTGCATCAGATACCGTCGCCAGCACGTTGTTATACTCAAAAGTACCGCAATAATTTCCTTGGGATTAATCGTGAAAAAAATTTTAAAGGCGTAAGCAAGGAAAACCAATCGATGGCTACCCAAATGTGTTCTCAACAGATGCTTTAGGACGCACTTACACAGGTCACCCCTAGAATGCTGAGTGTTTTATTTACGTTTATTGTTGGTTAACGTTCGTGGTCCAACATCATTTCAATGTCTTAAAACAGTTGATAGACTATTGTGAGCAGCATATCGTGAGGCGTGTCAACGATTGATTTTACTGGAAGATGACGCCCACTCGGAAGCTACCTTTGCTGATACTACAGTTTCATCTACTCCTCTCCAAATGAGGACTATTTATAATAATTGTATCATCATGTTTCCCATCAAATCCACTTGGACTATGGAGAAATTATCAAGATTTCATGACAGGAGATATTTTGAACAGACTTCGCCGTACTCCGTCAAATCCACACTTGCTGTGCACACCGGAAATGCATAATGAAGCTTTTGATTATAATTGAAGATATTTGCTTAACAATTGGACATAAAGCATTGGCACAACTTGGCATAGTTTAACCAAATCGCTAAATGCATGATCTGTTTAACCGAGATTTGCAGTGTTAACGAGATTACGATTGCAACGTACTGGATGCATTTTCTCAAGCAAATATTCCAACATTGAACGTAAAGTAGCACAGGCATTTTTTTTCTGGGATTGTTTCTACTTTTTGGATACCGCTCGAACAGCACACTCTGCACTGAAACTGCTAACAAAATATCATTAGAAGTATTGGATAGAACAATGAAATATATACGAGGAAATCAAGATTTGTTTGGCGGTGCTTTGATACTGTTAGCTGGAGACTTTAGACAAACGTTACCAGTCATTCTTAAATCTTCTGCTGTCGATGAAATAATCGCATGCTTGAAATCTTCAATTCTGTGGAAAAATGTAAGAATGCTCACACTAAAAACAAACATCAGTTCAATTGCAAATCGACCCAAGAGCAGCTGAATTTTCAATGCAATTGTTGAAAATTGGGGATGGAACAATGCCAGTCGACAGGAATACAGGTATTATAACATTTCACTCAATAAAAAGATGAACTGATTCGTAGCGTATTCCCAAACATAGCACAACAGTACAAAAATCATGCTTGGTTAAGCGAGCTAGCAATACTACCGGAAAGAACAAAGATGTCTGTGATCTCAATGAGGCTATTTTAAAAGAAATCCCAGGTCCATTATTCACGTTGAAATCAGTGGATACCATCACGAATCAGGCTGAGGTGGTGAAATATCCCACAGAATTTTTAAACGCACTTGATTTGCCAGGAATACCACCACATGTATTGCAGCTAAAAATTTAAGCGCCGATTATTATGCTTCGCAACATCAACCAACCAAAACTATAAAATTCAAAGACGAAGACGTCTTGATTCCTCGCATCCCAGTGATTCCATTTGAATTTAAGCGTATTCAATTCCCTGTTCGCCTTGCATTGCATGTTGTCTCTATCTAAAAGCACTGCAATAAATGTTTTAATTTAATTGAAATTCTTGGAAATGTTTTCTTTTACCTGGCGAAGCGGGCGGGGGTTCAGCTAGTATAAAATGAAATGAATGAAGAATGATAGAATAGAAGATTGTGCTAATACTGGTAAGAAAATTTCCCCTCTCTGCGCATGTCGCGACATGTCGTTACAAGGCACATACGAAATGAGAGAACAGCCAAAATGCTTACTTTTTTGTGTGTTGGGGTCCTCGTGTCTGCTTGTCGGCGAGAGCGACGTCCTGTCGCCGTTTTCAGGCGAGTGGCTGAAAAATCAAGAGCCCTAACGTAGAATTTAAACACTACCACTTTTCGGTTTCAAAACACAAGAGAGATTTATTCTTAAAATGCTAGTTCTTATATACTATTTGTAAATGTGCATTACCGCCTACGTCTTGACTTTTCTGGTGTTCCAGTTTCGCAGTTGTTATTTGGTGTCAGTGGCTCAAGCCCACTGACCTACTGCAAGTAAAAGTGTCGTCGGTGCATTCTAAATGCCCCTCGTCAGCTTGACTGCGGAACTGTGACACCCCAAAAGTTTACATCATAATTAATGAATAATCACTATTCATTTACAATATTTGCACCCTAAAAATATGTGCGTTCTTAATGAATTTAATAGGAGCCGGTGCTGTGAGTCAACTACGCGTAGGTAGCTTGATTCTAACTCACAACATCCCTCCCCTCTTTCTGAAAGAAGTTAGTGCAACTAACTTCCATTAAATCTCTACAATATTTTTCTTGCACTGCAAACATATATGTGCATCGATTGAACTCTATATTACATACATATAATTTGTTTTTATTTACATCTTTTTTTTTTAATCGCCTTATTTGGGTTCTGTCACGTTTTTTATTTTTTCTTTTTTATTCTTTTCTTTTCTATATATTTCTTTTTCTCTAGCTTTTATTTTCTTTTGTAGTTTTCTTTCTTTTATTTTTTTTTTTCTTCACTTTGCTTTTGTTTTTTTTTTCTTATTTTTATCCATCATTATTTTTTTTATAATCCCCTTTTTATAATTTGGTCCTTCATTGACTCTTTTCTCATTGGCGTATATACAAACATCTAAACAATAACACAATTCTACTCTATACATAAAACCTTATATTATACTGCGCTCTCTGGTACCCGCTGGTCCATTTGACGACCGTCGTTGTCGGAGTGAAGTCCCTCGATGAACTCTGCATACCCCTCCCTTCTTTCTGGATCGGTACGTACAAAGATAGGTTGGCGATCTGGTTTGCCATTAAAACTTTGCTTTTAGTGGCCTTCTTCTTTCCATTTATATAGTGTGCCCCACGGCTGTAGGTGGTACTGCCTCTGCTTATAGTGTTCAACTTGTAAAAAACATTTGGAATACATGAGAGACTACAATACTCCGTCTTACTTTGCAGCAATGCGTTTTATGGTGGAAGTGTTTCTCTTGAGCTTCCTCATAATGGTATTTGACATCGTTTGGCTTTGATATGGAGACAATCGGTATTTTTCTGAGATACACGTTCAATTATGTAATTTGTGTACTCTGTTCGGTTACCAGTCTCTGTGTCCTCTTGTATTAAATCATATTTCATATGTAAATCACATATCATATGTTCATACTCTAGATTGGACATATACTTCAATGAAGCAATTAACTTCCGTGAGCCAAATTTCCTCTGCTTATTATATTTGGTGGTGGTTTCAGTCACCCTCCTTAAGCTTTTACCCATCTTCAACTTATTCAAAATCGATTCTGTTGAGATTGTGATACACTGGGTGGACATTGCACTATAAAATTGTCCAATTCAAAAAATGACTCCTCAAGGAAACTTGTTTATTTTTCGTTGCTTGTCAATAACTCATCCACAACGCGTTCAAATGCTGCGGCCATATGCCGTTTCGCAAAATTAAAATTACATCCGTCGCCATTCATCCCCAAGCTAATATGTTGGCATCTTTGGGGTCACAAACCTTAGATAACTGCCAAAAATCTCTGTTTTTCAAAACGCATATTTCCGAATACTATGTTGGTCCCTTAGCCCGCACCGTATTCCAATATCCGTTCTTCCCGGAACTTCCTGCTTCGCTCCAGATCATCAGAGCGATATAGAGAACACCTATAATAATTTTCTTAATTTCCTAGTATACATTTTAGTTTGACATATGTTTAATTTTTGTCAAACATTTCATAAGTCAATTTAATAAATGAATTTCAAAATTATATAATATTTAAATAAATACACTATATGTACTATATATACTCTTGGGTATAATTTCCCAATTAAGTATAATTTTTGTTTTTCTTTTTTTTTTTTATTATAACACTTATTTCATTTTAAAGTTAGATTTTAAACAATTAATTTTTAACTCAAATTTTTTCTAAACTACCTTTAATTTTAATCTGAACTTTTACTCAGATTATAATTTTTAAATCTATAACTTTTCTTAAACATACGCTATTCCGGAATATATAAACCAAAAAACAATATTTCTACAACATGCTTTTTTTATAATTGAATGCTATATCATTCAATTTGCATCCACTCGTCTTTTCCCCTTACATTATCGGATTCGCTACCGTATCCTAGAGGAAAAAAGGACTGGACTATGTGTTTTCATAGCCATATAGGGCATCAGTTTTGCTCTGATTAATTTTTCGTGCTCTTTTTCAACACGTGAGTTATCACTCATTTCAACTTTGAACCAATTCATTGGCCCTCCGACAAAAACCAGATTATACAAAATAATCCCGTTTGTGTCAAAACTTTTTCCATTGCATGACTATACCTTTCATTGCATACAATTACTTTTTATTTAAATTTACTTCTAGCCTGATATGTATATATCCATTATCGATTCTACTTTCCATCCTGTAATTAGCTCGTATATGAATACATGCATACATTCAAGGCGCCTTAAATTATCTAGAATTAATTACTAACGTTATTTTCCCCAATTAACTATACATTTTTTCAAATTTCCATACGCTAATTTCCTAATCAATAAACAGTAAAAACCTATGTACGAGTATATTTACATATAGCCGACTGCAGTATTTGCAAAAATATACATACGCATATACCCATTCCTCTTAACTAGAATACTTACTTTTTTAAATATACATTCGTACATTCATTCTTTATCCTATACACATATATACATACTCGTATATATATGTACTTTCTTCACCAGCAGTGCCGGCGCTACTGCTTTCATTTCATTAACCGTCGTATGTATGTGGGAAAGCAACCTGACGGAATGACGGACAAACAGGTGGCAACTACAGAACGTTTGACAAGAAGTGGACTAAATTACTAAAGTGACAACACTGTTTTGGTATGACAGAGACCGGACGTTGACACTTAACGAAAAAAAGAGCAGAAAAAGAGTCGTCGTGCGTCGCTCGAAAGTAAAAGATGTAAAATAGCCATTAAGCATATTTTTCACAAACTAATATTTTAATAAGTGTGAATATTTAAGAACAATTGAATTTTAATAAAACATTACTTTAAACTATTAAACAATTGGGTTTATTTGTTCGGAGTCCTACAAGTGGTGTCAGAAGTGGGATGCAGGCTCAGTGAGTGCAAACAAAATTGTTGCAAAGTGAAGAAAATTAACAAAAGTTAATAGAAAACTAAACTGAAGTGCTGCAAAAAACTGCATGTGAAAAGTGGTTAAAAATACATGTAAAATTGTTGGAAAACAATTTGAGAAACAGTACTGTACGCGATAATTCTCGCCACCAAGCAGAAACGTACAGCCGAATGGGTTTTCAATTGCGCAGCGGCAGCGAGGGGCGGTTGAAGGTCTAGTCTCCAACCTAGAACTTCAACCAAATTTGAAATTGTGCGGCAGCAACAACAAGAGTGTGAGTGCATGTAAATTTCACAAGGGACTTCGAGCGACATACGAATGCAGGTTGCAACAACAACGAGCATAGCGACAACGAAAAGACTGCAGCGAGGGATGATTGTGTGCGCAAAGAGCGGCGACAAAGCTAAGTGCGCAGCGACAAAGAAAAGTTTGCACAACATTAAAAACAGAGCAGTTGCAAGCGACGCAAATTTATGTGTTCAACGGAAGAAAATTCTAACAAGGAAGACAGCAGTGGAGAGTTTTAGCGGAGATTCATGAGCAGCGACTGAAGCAGAGAGCGGATATCGTGAGAGGCGGCGGGAAGAATGTAAAACTGGTGCTGTGCGGTGTTAAACAGATGAGTAAAGTTTTGTAGTTAGATATTTGTATTTTGGTTTGAACAATAGAGTGACCAGGCGATCATTTTTACTGTGTGAACAAAATAAGATTTTGTTTTGAATAAAATCTGTCAATTTAGTGGTAATTATTATTTTAAAAAAATTAAAGTGACCAGATGGTTAATTTCGAATACTTTTAAGAAGTGGAAAAGAAATATTTTCGAGTAAATTTGCATAATTTTGTTATGGTTTGAAAAAAAAATTTTGAAAACAATTTTGATTGAATAAAAAGTTGAAGAGCAGCTTATTGAAATATTTAACTTCATTTAAAATTTCATGCACAGCGAATAATTTTACTTTAATTAATAGCTTATTGAAATATTTAACTTCATTTAAATTTCATGCACAGAAAATAATTTTATTTTAAGGTTTTAAAAATATAATTATTAATATTATTGAAAGTCCAAGGTCTTTATTTTCAGTATATTGGCTTTATTATAAATTGAAATTTAATTTTATTTGTAATCGACATGGACAGTGAACAGATTCTTAGGTTGACGGTTGATAAGTTGAAGGACGAACTACGAACAGTGGGGTTATCAACGACAGGTAGAAAAGCGACATTACAGGATAGGTTGCTGGAACACTTCGGCTTGAATGTAAGTGAGGCTGAAGATTCCGACTACAATGATGCCGCGAGCCAACGGAGTCTGGTTGTACGCGCAGCGAATGTGGAGCGGTCGGCGTTCACTCTTCGGGACATAGAGGATTCCATGACTTCATTCTCGGGATCCGGTCAACCAAGTTTGGAACAATGGCTAGAAATATTTGAAGAAAATGCTGAGGCAGTATGCTGGAGTAACCTGCAAAAATTTATTTATGCAAAACAGTTGCTTAAGGGTGGCGCAAAAATATTTGTTCGGAGCCAAAGCGGCATTAACAGCTGGAGCTCGCTGAAGCAAGCCCTACGCAAGGAGTTTAGAACAACATTTTCTTCAATCGAAATCCACCGTCTGTTGCGAAATCGTCGAAAGCGCCAAGGAGAAGACTTTCGTGAATACCTTTATAGCTTGATGGAAATCGGCAAGCCTATAAATTTAGACGATTCAAGTCTCATAGAATACTTCATTGATGGTATTCCGGACGCAAAATCAAACAAGAGTAATTTGTACCAGGCGAAGACTGTCGAAGATTTGAAAGAGCAAATCAAGGTTTATGAAAAACTAAGGACAAGTAAACCGCAGTACAGTATTGAGAGCCAGGCCCAACCACCGTCATCAAACAAGGTTTCGCCGAACTCAAGAGATGCAACGAAAAAGTGTTTCACTTGTGGTGATGCAACGCATTTTGCAAGAAACTGTCCACGAAAGGTGATTAAGTGTTTCAAATGTGGTCAAGAAGGACACCGAGCAGCGGAATGCAAAGCAGCTGGAACATTTATAAAAACGGAAAAGAGCAAGGTTAACGTCATGAATAACGAAAGCATCGAAGTTAAACCAGAGAAGAAGTGCGGATTAATTTTTAAAAAACTTGTTTTGAATGGCTTTAATCTATTGGCACTAATAGATACTGGATCTGATTTGTGTTTGATGCGCTATGATACTCTCATAATGTTGGAGCTGGACGTAAAGTTGAGTGAAGAGAAACGGCGATTGGTAGGCATTGGTAACAGTGAGCTTACAACAATGTGCAGCTTTACCATGCTGATCGAGATTGATGATGTGTGGGTGAACACAACTTTCCATGTTACCAGGGAGCGAGATATATCCTACGCAGCAGTTATTGGAAACGATGTTTTACAGCAAGTGGATATTATAATGACAGAAGACGGTGCGGAATTCAAAAAGAAAGCGGTGCAGGTGAAAATGGAGGGACAATTGGGGTTGAATGTTGCAAAGGACAAGAAGGTGGTGGCTTTAGAGCCAAAGCGAAACGCAGGTGTGTGTGCAGATAAGACTCAAGAGACTTGTGATGGTGCGAACATGCACAGGGCAGTGACTGGAGAGTCAGGGGAAGAATACTCGAGGAAGCCTTGTGGTGCATGCGCATGCTGGAACGTGGTTGGAGAGCCAGGGGAAGAACACTCGAGGGAAAGTGAGAGTCAAGCTGCTGAACTTTTAGAAGGGTTTCGAGATTTGTGCCTTGTAGCTGGTTTGAAGGAAAACGATGTTGATTTGTCCCATCTTGATAAGATGCACGCTAACGAAGTAAAAAGTATGGTTGAAACATACTGTCCCGCACAGAATATCTCATCGCCAGTTGAAATGAAAATTATTCTAACAGACGATATTCCTGTTTATGAAAGGCCAAGACGAATGTCGTTCGCTGACAGGTGTACAGTTGACGAGCAGGTGGCACAGTGGCTTGAGGAAGGGATTATCAAGCCAAGCACCTCAGAATACGCATCGCCGATAGTTTTGGTGTCCAAGAAAGATGGAGGGAAAAGGCTTTGCTGTGACTATCGACGTCTTAATCAGAAGATCGTCAGGGACAATTTCCCTATGCCATTGATAGACGATGTTATCGAGCGGTTGCAAGGAGCGAATATGTTTTCAACACTGGACCTGGAAAACGGTTTCTTTCATGTTCCCGTCGAGGCCAACTCAAGAAAGTTTACCTCCTTTGTAACTTATAATGGCCAGTATGAGTTTCAATATGTGCCATTCGGAATTTCAAATTCGCCAGCAGTTTTCTCAAGGTTCATTGTCGCTGCCCTGAGAGATTTAATACAAAATGGAACAGTCGTAGTCTACATGGACGACTTGATAATTCCCTCAAAGGATGAAGTCGAAGGCGTTCAGAAGTTAAATACGGTATTTAAGGCGGCAGCTGCTAACGGTTTGCGAATAAAGTGGCGAAAGTGTCAATTCCTAATGACAAAAGTTGAATTCTTGGGATATGTTATAGAGCACGGATCAATTAAACCATCGGACGAAAAAACGAAGGCGATAAAGAACTTTCCATTGCCGCACGATCGGAAATCGATGCAGCGTTTCCTCGGGTTGACGTCCTACTTCCGTAGATTCGTCGAAGGTTATGCAGTCATGGCGAAACCATTATCCGATTTGCTGAGGAAGAATGTTGACTTTTTGTTAAAAGACGAGCAGCTAGTGGCATTTAAGCAGTTAAAAACAGCGCTTATGAATGCACCGGTATTAAGGCTCTATGATCCCAAAGCGGTTACAGAAGTGCATACAGATGCTTGTATGCTTGGATATGGGGCAGTTTTGTTACAAAAGGATGTCGATGATCAACAGTTCCATCCAATCCAGTTCATGAGCCGCAAAACCAGACCCGAAGAGGAAAAGTACCACTCCTACGAGCTAGAGGTTCTAGCAATAATAAAGGCATTAAAGAAATGGCGAGTGTACTTGATGGGCATTAAATTCAAGATCGTGACGGATTGTAATGCGTTCACCATGACGATGAATAAACGAGATGTTCCACTAAGAGTATCTCGCTGGGCAATGTTTCTGCAGGACTTCAATTATGAGATCGAGCACCGGAGCGGTACGAAGATGAAGCATGTTGATGCCTTGAGCAGGGTTGCATGTCTCATGTTGGAAGATTCCCTTAGTCATCGCTTGAAACAGGCGCAGCTATCCGACGACTGGATTCGAGCAGTTCGCAAAGTCTTGGAACGAGATGAATACGACGATTTTTACATGAAACATGATGTACTTCATAAGAATCCCGACAAGGAACTTATTGTTGTCCCATCGCTCATGGAGGAAGAGATTATTAAAATGGCACATCAGCAAGGACATTTTTCCACCAAGAAAACCCAAGATGTCGTAGAAAAATCATTTTATATTCCGCAGTTGAGTCTAAAGGTTGCTAAAATTGTCAAGAGCTGCGTACAATGCATTGTGGTCGATAGTAAGTCTGGGAAAAGGGAAGGTTTCTTAAATCCCATAAACAAAGAGGATCAGCCGCTGGGAACATTCCATGTCGATCATGTGGGACCGATGGAAACGACTAACAAGTCGTATAACTACATTTTGGTGGTCGTTGACGCATTTTCAAAGTTTGTATGGTTGTACCCAACTAAGAATACTGGCGTCGAAGCTGTTGTTGAAAAACTGAGGAAGCAGGCAGCGATATTCGGCAACCCGAAACGGATAATATCGGACAGGGGTGCAGCGTTTACTTCCAATCTATTTAAAGATTATTGTGAAAGTGAAGGTATTCAACATCTACTCATAGCTACCGGGGTTCCACGCGGGAACGGACAAGTGGAGCGTATTCACAAGATTGTTGTACCCATGATATCGAAGCATTGCAGTGAGAGTCCCGATAAATGGTATAAACACATTGAAAAGGTACAGCAGTACATCAACAGCACTCCACCTCGCAGTACTAAAGTGTCACCCTTCAGGATAATGACAGGCTTAGATATGCGAATACCAGGGATACCAGATTTTCAAGAGCTTTTGAATGATGTTGCGATTGACGAACTTGACGGAGAACGTGAAAAGGTCAGAGAAGAGGCCCAAGAAAACATCTCTAGAATTCAACAGGAGAATCGCAGGACTTACAACGCAAATCGTAAAAAGGAGAAGATTTACAATGTGGACGAGCTCGTTGCCATCAAGCGAACACAGTTCGGTTCAGGGCTGAAGTTAAAGCCTAAATTCTTCGGACCCTACCGGGTAGCAAAAAAGATGGCACACGGAAGATACGAAGTTGTTAAGATTGGTGATCACGAAGGCCCAGGCCGAACCACAACGGTCGCCGAATTTATGAAAAAATGGGAACTTTCATTCGAGCCGAATGAGAATACAGGATGGCCGAATGTGGGAAAGCAACCTGACGGAATGACGGACAAACAGGTGGCAACTACAGAACGTTTGACAAGAAGTGGACTAAATTACTAAAGTGACAACACTGTTTTGGTATGACAGAGACCGGACGTTGACACTTAACGAAAAAAAGAGCAGAAAAAGAGTCGTCGTGCGTCGCTCGAAAGTAAAAGATGTAAAATAGCCATTAAGCATATTTTTCACAAACTAATATTTTAATAAGTGTGAATATTTAAGAACAATTGAATTTAAATAAAACATTACTTTAAACTATTAAACAATTGGGTTTATTTGTTCGGAGTCCTACATGTATGTATGTACATATTTGAAGTTAAGTTTTATATTACTTACCCACGACTGTCTTATTATTTTATTTTATTTTTAAATTACGTGCAATATTTATCATTTAATATTTAAAAAAAAAATATTTTTCCCTGCTGTGCTTCGTTCGGCCATAGTGCATAATAAGCACTTTTATTACGTCAACTTTAATCGCACACTTCTCTGGCCTTGACTTTGAAAATCGGAGCTGTGTGTGTTATTTGATACACACACATACTTGTTTACGTTGTTATTCTTGTGTTTACACTTGTAAAACACTGTCAACACATGTCTTTAGTTGTGTGGTCTAATGTGGAATAATTTTAACAAATTATTATGCAGCTTTTTATTTTTTCCTTTAATCGTTACGACTGTTGTAACTGGGCTTCGGATCTCTGCTACTACATACGGACCTATCCACACAGGTGAGAATTTGTTTCTCCTAGCCTGATTCTTCATTAGTACTTGATCACCCACGTTCAAAACGACTGGGTTTAGTACCTTGTTATAGGCCTCCCTGGCCACTCGTTTAGCACATTCCTGGTTTTCTCTAACCAATTCGTGCGCTCGTTCTAACTGATACTTTTGCACTTTATTCGGGTCATCAGCATTGTATACAGGCGCACATTTGCGCTTCAAATTCGCTGGCATGTTGAAGTCAAACCCGTAGAGTGTTCTAAACGGAGTTTGCTTCGTTGATACATGTACCGTATTATTGTGTACATGCATTGCAGTGGTCAACCATTGATCCCAATTCGAGCCGTCTTCTTTGGCAAAACTGCGCAAGTACTCGGCCAGAGGTCGATGACTACGTTCCAATGAGCCATTCGCCTGTGGATGATATGGTGTTATGTGCAACTTCTTGATTCCCAGCATTTTACACGTTTCTGAGAATAGTTTTGATACGAAATTTGAACCATTGTCGGTTATCAAAACCTTAGGTATGTTGTATCGTGCTATAATTTCATCAAAGAATGCTTTGGCTACCGTACCTGCTTCCGCATCGGGTATAGCCACGCATGCCATATACTTTGAGAAATCGTCTTGGAACGTCAATATGTATTTATTGCCCGAAACAGTCTCAGGTAAAATACCTACAATATCCATATGGACTTTATCAAATGGCTGTTTCGGTGTGTCAGCTAACACCATTGGCATCTTTGTTAGCCTTGAACTTTTGTTGGCCTGGCACTTTGTGCAACTTTTTATATATTTTTTAATGTCCTTGAGCATACCTTTCTATCCGTATACTCGCCTAATTCTGTCATGGGTTTTCCAGAATCCCTGGTGTCCTCCTAGAGGCGAATCATGGAAACCCTTTAACACAGCCTGGATATCCTTTATATCCTCCAGCCATTCCACACTACTGGCTCCTTGTTCATTAGCAGCGTCACCCGCATTGCTAACATTTCTTGTTGCATCAATTTTATCCCCTTGAATTCTCTCGGCCTTCTCCTTATCTGACCGTGCTTTGGCCCTGGTTTGCACTACTGATACCTTCTGTGCCTGCGGTACTCTGCTGAGTGCGTTCTCATTAGGATTCTTCTTCACAGGTTTGTATATGATTTCAAAATCATACTCAGACAATTTGTGTCTGAACCTGGCTAGCCTAGACGTTTGGTCTTTCAAATTGGCTATGCCTCTCAACGGCTGGTGATCAGTGTATATCTTGAATGGGCGTCCTAGCAGATATGCTCTAAAATTCTTCGTAGCCCATACTATGGCTAGAAATTCCTTTTCTATTGTGGAGTATCTTTTCTCCGTATCGCTAAGCGCTCTGCTTGCGAATGCTATTGGTCGGTCATTACCGACTTCCCCTTGTGACAATACTGCCCCTAATGCTTCATTCCTAGCATCAGTGGTCAACAAAAAAGTTTGCTCAAAGTCGGGGTATGCCAAAATTGGTGGCGAACTAATTATTTCCTTTAGCCTCTCGAATGCTTGCTGACATCTCTCTGTCCATTCGAACTTTGCCTCTTTTCGTAGCAACTTGTTAATTGGCAACGCAATTCCGGCTAGTCCTTCCACGAACTTTCTATAATAGTTCACTAGTCCTAGGAATGCTTGCACTTCTTTTCTGTTCCTGGGAACCGCTAAATTTCTAACGCATTCCACATTCTGCGGGTCAGGCAGTGCTCCTGCTTCTAAGCAACGATGGCCTAAATAAACCACCTCTCTCCGCAAAAATTGACACTTCTCCGTGTTCAATTTCAAGTTGTGTTCTCGCAATTTCTGGAGCACCTTGCGCAAGCGTTGCGAATGCTGCTGCAAGTTCTTCCCATAAATTACAATATCATCGAGATACACAAAACAATCTAACCCTTGTAAGCCTGTTAGCACATGGTTCATTAGCCGTTGGAAGGTAGCCGGTGCCCCTGTTAATCCAAACGGCATTCTATTGAACTCATAATGGCCTAAACCGGTGCTGAACGCGGTTTTCTGCTTATCTTGGGTATCCACCAGGACTTGGTGGTAGCCACTCGCTAAATCAAGTGTAGAAAAATATCTACTGTGTCCCAATTGATCCAGAATCTCTTTTATCCTTGGTATCGGGAACACCTGCTTGATAGTGGCGTCGTTCAATTTCCTAAAATCAACGACCATTCTCCACTTCTTCTGACCGTGAGCACCTCCCTTCTTTGGCACCAAAATTATTGGTGAATTCCAAGGCGAGATACTCGGCGAAATAATGTTATCCTTTAACATTCCTTCCACTTGCCTATTTACCTCATCCTTGTGAGCCTGTGGCAACCTGTATTGCTTCTGGTTAATCGGTGCTTCATCCACCCTAGTAGGTATTTCATGCTCTACCTCTGGTGTATACGTTAACTGGTCTCCTTCCAGCAAAAATATGTCATGGAATGACATACAAATGGCTTCTATTGATGCCTTCTCTTCCGAATTTACGCTTGGGTCTAACTTTAGTGATTCTAGCACTCTCTCCATTCTCTTTCTTATATCTACCTGCTTAATTTGATTAACCGATCCATAACTCGGTTCCTTAAAATTATCGTAACTAGTGAACTTAGGTCTAAAACCCTCATCCATCAGGTAGTCCTTTTCTGATGCGTTGAGTACGCAAGCGTACACTCTACGCTTATTAACGTGCGTTATGGTCTCTCCCATATATACGCCGTCCGCTAGTTGCTGCTTGTGCAAAACAACAGTCCTAAGTTTCGTGTTTACACGAATAGAAACTACTCTGGTTGACCTTGCGTTCACTACCTCTATACAATTCTTAACCCTATTCACGGTTCCTTCCTGCCATGACTTTAATGGGAGAGTAAGGATTCTATTCTTATTATCATCATAAAATGATAACTGTTTCTCTAGCGCATCCAGTATGGTGCGGCCCCAGAGATTATCGCGGCCAACTATCCCATCGGCCGGGATACCTTCCCTATCCAATTCAACTGCGTGCACTCTAAAACTCATTTCCTTAACTTTACTGTGCCCTATTTTAAGTGACCCCAGTGTTCTGATGCAACCTCCGAACGCTCCATTAAGCGTTCTTACATCTTTTGGGTTAATAACTAGTCCTTTCCGTAAAACACTAGATTTTACGAGGCTAGTATCCGCCCCTGAATCTACCAAAAGCATTAGCTTTCCACTAGCCGCCTCCTTGCAGGGTATCTCGATGAAAGCATCTCCTACCCTGCTCACAACGAAACAACGCCCTTTTGACTCCAAAATGGACGCGTATCTACTTCCTAGCTCTTCCAATTTTCTCCTCCATGCACCATAGTTATGCCTTACAACCCTATACTCCCTCAAAATTACCGCTAATACCTTAACTATACATCCTCGTACCACGTACGCGGCGATTGGACTATACTCTCTAATCTTATTAAAACTTAATCTAAGTGCTAGAATCATCACAGTTACCCAAATCAATACGCAATCAAAAATCTTCTCCCGGAGAGACTCTGGCTCCTCCGTAACTTGAACCATTGTTCTTACGTTACTCGGTACGTGGTATTGGAGAGCCTCTTGCTCCTCCTTTTCCTGGACTGTACTTCCTACATTACCAGTCACACGTACCTTCGGCCTATCTGTTGCTCCCTGTCTTTTGGCTTTCCAGTCTATTGGCCTCGACTGGGCCGCTGGAAGTTTCCCTGGTTCCTCTGTTGGAACTGTCTATCCCTGCATTCCGCAGCACGATGCCCCATCCGTCCACATGAGAAGCATTTCAACCCCTGTTGGGTGTTGCCTAACCTTTGTCCTCCTCTAGTATCCCAGTTTGGCCGCTGTTGACCATTCCCAGTGCTGAAAGGATTTCTTCCTTGGTTAATCCCTTCCGTTGAGTTGACTCGAGGACCACTACCCCTGCTGTCCCTTAAGGGTGGATCTGGCTGCCTTCTACTTTGATCCCATTTATTGTCTAATTGGCACTGTCTACTTGCCTCATGACCATATGTTTGGCACTCCATACAATAGGGTGTATTCTTGCGTGTAATGCATTCATCTCTCGTATGGCCTGGCCTATGGCAGAACGAACATGTGGGAGCCCTCTGTACACCCTCCCTGTGCGGTTTTCTCTGATACGTGGCTCTGCTGTCGGAGACACCGGGATTATACGCTCCTCTGTACACGTTTGTGACGGAATTAATTCCTTCTCTATCCATGACAGCGGCAGTTAAACTGTCCTGTCTATTTTCAAACATATGTATCTCCCCCAAACCAGTCGTACTCCGTTCCACAAGGACTTGTGCTCTAATTGCTTCTTCTACCAACTCCTCCAGATTTCCTGTTTTGCTATTCAGCATATGAATCTTTAGAGCGGAGTTGCGGAGCCCCACTACGAAAGTCGTTAACACCGACTTGTCAACTTCGTATAATAACGCGGTATCACCAACGCCATCGTACTTATTCTTGATTACTTCTTGGGCCATCATCCGAAGTGACTCCAAACGCCTGGCAAAGGCGCGTATGTCTTCACCTGCCAGTTGTTTCCCGATTCTAATTTCTTGGGATATGTCTTCCAGAGTTCTCTCCTTTAGATAAGTTCTCTTCAGAAGGCCGTAAAGTTCATTCACACTGGCGAATTGTTTTGGCAGCACAAGGTTGTACGCATCTCCAAATAACCTTTGCTTAACACAGTCAAATAAGTCCTGCAACTCATCAGGGCCTCTGCTTCGCTTTGCAAGTTCACAACCTTGAATGAACCTACTGAGTTCGGACCTTAAATCTTCTGAAGCAGCACCAGTAAACACAGGTACTAGCCTGGACACGGTCTTTGAAATCTCCTCTATACCCATTTTACGTATTTTTGTTTTACTTATGACCGGTAAAACTTGAGCGCTATCTTTGTGGGTCGTTCCTAGATTCACTTCTCTCGGATCTGAGAGGTAATTGACCAATGACGGACTCAAACTAATTAGTCTTCGATCGTTTGTTCGTACAGGCGAAATACTGTCCACAGTATTGGGCCTGTCCTGTACCGTTACTGCTTCTGGCTCTTTTGGCGTATATCCCTTATTTTTATTAGTTACCGGACGTTCTGGAGAAAAAGGCTCGACCCCGATTTCAGATGCTCCAAACAAAAATCCCGCTTCACTTTCTCCAGTCAATACTAATCTAGGCTTTACCACACGACCTATCCCTTCCGGAGTTAAATACTCCGGCCAGCGAACTTCGGGAGGCAATGTCAACACTGTCTGTGTAAATCCAGACGATGCTGATTTTGATCTCTCCTCTCTATGTGGGTTGCTATTGGTCGCCCGTCCTCTTTTCAATCCTGCACACTCCTTCTCCAACAGCGCTGCTGCTTCTTCTGTTTCCGACAATCTCTGAGAAAGTTCCTTTACCTTATTCTCAAGATATTCTTTTTGTGCTCTCAAATATTCTGTTTTCTCATGAAATTTGAACAACTTTTCTTCTGTCCTTTTTTGGATTGCCGTCAAGGCTTGATCCGCTACTTCTAATGGTGACGCAGCGCCTCCGGCGTTCGCCTGCCTCCACAGTTCCTGAGCTTCTTCCCTGCTCGTACTCGCTTCGAACTGGTCAACTATTTTCCCAGTAAACAGTTTCACCTCTGACTGTATTGATTTTAATCTGTTCCTTACTTCCTCTTCTGGCGAAACCAAACTCACTGTTTGTTGCCCTAGTCCTTCTAATTCAGAGCTAAATGTATCTGCCCATTCGTTGACCAGACTATTTATGTAGTCTGCGTATTTTTCCGCAAAATATTTTCCCTTGCCGTACTCAACTGCGTGAGGCAACAACAGTCCGTGATTATTGTTGAACTCTCTCCCCAGATCTTGCAACTGTGTTATTCGCTTGCGATAATACACGTTGTCCTTACGTAACCTGCCGTCTTTCTTAAAGTTACGGACCAGCTTTTCAATCGTTTCGCCAATTTGTTCCTGTCTCAGCAGTAATCCTTGCGCTTCCTTCGTCATATCCCAAATCCCAGAACAGATGTCGTATCCCAATTACAAATAAAAATCCAATATTTGTTAAAACTTGTTACAATATTTTATTCGATCTTACTTAATGATTCAAAACAGAGTTATTTAAAAATAAACATTCCACCGCAAATTCTATCTTTATACACATATTCTGCTATACTTGTTTTCCATCACAAAGTTCCGCTGTCTACCGGCGTCCATTAAGTCCTTCCATCAATGCAAATTGGTCCTTGGCTTCCTCACAGATACTCCTTGATTTCCTCTCACCATCTTTAATTCTCCCAAGAATCCATAGAAAAAGGCCATATGTTTGTGAAAACCGAAATTTAATTTACCGGCAAAAGTGTCTTGATTCATTCCCGGAAGTTTGAATCCGTATTTAAAAATAAACCCGTAACGTATGCGCCACATAATAATAGCATTTAAATGTTTTCTTCAACATTGCTACGCAAATCGTAGTTTCCGAACTTCAAAAACTTTGATGCAACAACACGTGTTGTCTGCACCTCTTCACCTAATACCCTAAACTCAAAATGCCAAATATTTAAATCAGTCTTTATTGTGATTTCAAAACAATATAAATTGAATCGTATAAATGTCCCTACCGACAAACAAACACAAATCCCCTATCATAACCGTACGAACCCTATACCGTGGCACGTTCTTTCCGAACCAAACCAACCGGTATACAGAAGTTCGCAATTCAATAACGCAAAATCCGTGAATAAACAGACACGTCCCACATTCCCCGAGAATGCTGAAACAAAATGTATTAAAAAGTATGAGCCTAATCTCAGTGGAACAACCCTATACAACCTGACCGTAAGTAAAAATTTTTCTTTTGGATGGACCTATTGTCACCTAACCGCAGCGGCTAATCAGCCCCAATGCTGCTTCTTTTGCATGACCGGCGCAAAAGCGCCCACACGGCCACCGAAGAATCGTCGACAAAATTCACTTAGATACTAGAATGTCCTACCATAGACATACTGACCATTTTCGTTCCCTCCATTGAACTCCTGATGGTTTCCTGTTGGTGGATTCCCGCGTAGGAGTGCTTCTTTCCTGGCACTCGACGTGGGATCCTACCGGCTGCGCCAAAATGTTGGGGATCTCGAGTCCTTGTTTGACGGGGGACGTCCTTCTGCTGCGCTCGTGTATCTGAAAAGCCTAAATCACTCTTTGTACAAATCACTACATTACACTTTTAGTTTTTAAAATCACAAGCCTTTATTTCTTAGAATACTAACTCTTATATACTATTTACAATTCACAATTACAATACAAAAACTGACCTTTCTGGTGTTCCAGTTTCGCACCTGTTAATTGGTGTCAGTTGGTCAAGCCAACTGACCTACGCCAATCTGAAATGTTGATGGTGCATTCTAACTTTGAATGCCCTTCGGTGGGTCGAATGCAAAACTGTAGCACCCTAAAAGTTTACATAATAATTATTACATAGGTAATATTAATTCTAAATACTCGCACCCTAAATATATGTGCTTTCTTAAGTAACTTTAACACATGCTAATCACACAGAATGTGTGGCATCTGTTAGGAGTCGATGCTGTGAGACACTACGCGCAGGCAGCGCTAGATTCTAGCTCACAACACATCAAAGATGAACGGATTCCCTCAGCTAAGTGGCGATTGCGTGGTGTTATTAAATGCTTTCCTGGAGATGATGGTAAGATGAGAGTGTTAAAACTCAGAACTGCGAATGGGCTGTTAACACGACCAATTACTAAATTGGTTCCTATTCTAACAAACAATAATTAAAACGATTCGTTTTAAACGCAACTGCCTTTAAAAAAGGTAAATAGGGTATACTAATTTTGTGCTTTTGAGAGGTGCTGCAATTTCATGAAGGTGGCGTGGTAGGTATGTACAGATATGATGAGAATCACTTTCTAAGCAATTTTAATTTTGTCCGTCCGTATGTCCGTCTGAGGCCACTTTTTTTCTACACCGTTAGAGCTATCTTAATGAAATTTTGCAAAAGTATAGTCTGGACAAAGATACTAGATCGCCATATGGGCCGATTTGGACAAAGACCACGGCTACCTCCCATGTAAGGAAGCTTTTTCACCCTTTTTAAAATGACTATAACTTCGGTCCGATTAATGGAATCGTGACGCAATTTGGCAGTTATGGAGATGTGGGTCCTACTAAAGACTGTGCAAAAAGTGGGCGGTATATATTAACTGCCACGCCCACTATCAACAAATATTCATAGCTTAAGATCTGGTAGAGATTTATGGACGAAATTTTACACGAAGAAACACGTGGACATTATAAAGCTATCTGCAACAAATGGGGTTCATTAGGGAAAAACACGCCCACTTTAGTTTATCTATGAAGAAAAATCAGCCTATCTATGCTCGTATTGATGCCAGCGGAATAAAAATTGGCAGAAATATATATGGGGTCCAAAATAGTGTGTGTGGAGATAATAATATAACTGCCACGCCCACAATTAGCCAAAAATTATTACTAGGTTCCCATTAAAGATTTATCAACGAAATTTCACATGAATGTTGCGGCAAACAACAGTAAACACCCCACAGAAAATGGGCGTGTTATTTCTCCAGCCATGGGATTGAAGCGTCAGTTTCGTTGAAGCGTAAATTTTCGCAGGATGTGAATATGCGATTATAGTTCTAGGAACATTAGCCTCTATCCCATCTAGACCGATAGTGCGTGGCGAAGAGTCACATCCTGCCCGAGGTAACCCTGCTATTTACAACAGAACACTGGCTGCCACGGGGATCTATCGGCAGCAGACAGTAGAGGGGCAGCTCAAAGAAGGCTGCTGGAGTAGGCCAGACGTTAAAGCCCGTCCGTCCGTCAAAGCAGGCCTTTTACGAAAACAAGGCGGCTTTCAAGGTCTTAACAAAATATGAAGCTATACCAACTGACCAGGACAATGAAGAGCAGTTGATAGAGCAGTTGGTAGGCCAAATCGGTAGAGTGGGGAAGGGGTGTGGAATCCGGCTTGGGCAAACCAGCGGGAACAGCCCCATAAAGACAACGTTCGGCTGAAGAGGCGGGTGAGGTCGCTAAAAGACAAATAGTCGGCGGCCAGAAATACCCATCCTTCAGTGAAGTCGTCAAAGGTGGGGGTGAGATGCTGGCCATCATTGACCGGAAGGCGGAGGAAGGGGTCGTACCCAAAGAGAAGTGGAGGTGGGTGGAGCAAGCGATTGCCGAAATCTACCTCCAGGTCTTAGAGGAAAACTCTGGACCCCCACTTTCTGTCACGATGCGGGCTGGTATCAGGTCAGGGCCAACCTTATCGCATGCGATGACAGCAGGTCAGCCAACCTATACAAGATCGCGGTAAGCAAGGTTGGCTCGAGGCCGTCCAGGGAAGAAGTTCCCAGCAGACCCAGAGCCCGGGTCTAGATCCCGGCTAAGCCAGCTGAAGCGGAGAAAGAAGAGGCGATCTTTAGATCGTGTAATAGAGAGCTGCCAAGTAGCGAAACTCGAGGAGCCAGTCGAATGTAGGAGGCAGGTGTTGCTAATACTCAACACTGAGTCCCTTGCCCCACTGGCAGATAGAAAAGGGGTAGTCACGTTCGGGATCGTTGACGCGACCGTTCGGATCTACCGCAGCGGCGAGCAAGCTTTGGAAGCGGAAGAGATAGAGGGTGACAAGGCTAGCGTGGCTAGCGGTGGTGAAGAAGGGTTGTCCAGCAGCCAAAGGTCGACTGACTCAGAGCAGCTGACCAGGGTCAGCAGCTCTTTGAGGAGGACGACCTTCTTGACTACACCGAAGAAGAGGAGGACGCGGACGTTACGATGGTGGAGGTAAGAAGGACAGATTCCTATGAAGCTGATACAAATCAACCTCCACCATTGTAAACTCGCCTCCGTGAATCTGATGGTCCGCCTGGGTTCCGGTGGTTTTGTCGTGGCCATCATCCAAGAGCCGTGGATATGCGGCAACAAGATCTGCGGTTTGAAGATGAGAGACTTCAAGATGATAGCCGCTCAGAGCACAGGTAAGCCTCGTGCTTGTATAAATTAACTTATTTCATTATTTTTTGATTTTTTAAAAAATAAACATCAGAGAGAAACTCTGATGTTAAACTTTATTTATTGAATTCAAAACAAGAACTAACTTACAATTTTTTGATAACTTAACTTAAATTCAAATAGCGGCAGCGTTGAAGCAGTGCAGCGGTTAGCGACAGCGTTGGAGCAGTGCAGCGGTTGGCTCGTGCAGGAAGTATTGCAGACACAGCGTCAGCAATTTAGCTTTTGTTGATTAGCTTGAATTGAAGTTGGACTTAATAAAGACCAAGAAAAAAATATAATTATTGTTAACTTAATTATCGTTAACTCCTCCCCTCTTAAATTCAAGCGTCCGCGCTTGAAGTGCATGGGAGAAGTTTTGGCTGGATTATGTTTTGCTGTATTTTTGGTTGGATTTCTATAGTTCTTCTTCCAAACCTTGAGGCAAATATTTTTGCTAATATTACTACGACGATAATAATTAATGCGATTATTGACACGCTTATTATGCTTATTCGTCCTCTTGTCTCTAAGAATTCTATTGCCCTTGTGTTATTCGTATGAAGTTCCTTGATGAGTTCCATAGTAAGTCCTTCCTCATATTTACCGGGTAAAACAGAAGATCTTAGAATAGCTGGTAGGGGTTCTATTGAAAAGCTTTCATTAAATTCATAAATTTGGTTGTTGGCAGTGATTGTTGCATTTCGAAATTTTATGACATAGGAGCCTGTTAGGTTCAATTGGTTGTCATCTACAAATATTGAGCCATTGAATTGATTGAGGAGAATAATTCCGGGTTGGATATCTTCTATTGGAGCAATGTGTAGATTATTTACTCTAGTACAGGATGCTGGTTTGCTATGTAATATTTGTGGAATGCAGGAGCTTTTACTTATATCTACGATATCTTTATAATTACATATTTTAAGGTTTTTATAAGTTTTGCAAGAATTTTTAATTGCGTAAATTTTATCTTTACAAATTATATAGTTTTCATAAGAGATTTTTATAATTTCATTGCCTCTTTTAATAGGCTTTAACAATATCTCTTCACATGTTTCTTTATTGGTAGTTGGTATGCTTATAATATATAGTATGATAGTCTTATTTGATGCTATCGAAACATCTGCGATTTGAAAAGATTCTTCTATATTTGAAAAACTGATGTTATCTTTTTGTAACATTTGTCTGAATAACTCCACTTCATTATTTGAAAGCATAAATGAATTTATTAATCCAATTTTTGCCCAATTTATGGCATGATCTATATTAATTACTTCTTGTTTTAATATATCTAAATAATTTTTAATATTAAGACTAATAGTACTTTGGACATTTGTGCTGTCAAAATTTTTCATAATTAATTCATTTGTAGCATTTACAACATTATTCAATTTTTCAATTATTAATCTGTTAATTACCATTTGTCTCTCATTATTTTTAAGTATATTATTTGTCTTATCACTAAGTATTTTAAAATCATCGTGGTCGGGACTTCCCGCTATCCACTTCCATGTTGTTCCAATGAAATTTAAAGATCTTTTACTTATACTATTAGGCTTTAACCTATCTATATGGTTTTGTATTTGGGATATTTCATGTTGAAGGAATGGGAGAAGGGCGTTGGTTTTATTAACTTGTTTTATTATTGTCTTATTTAGTCGATCGACTGCGTCCTGGTACTCATTTATGTCAATCGTATGTATCAGTTTATAAGAGCCTGTTTGGATTTTAGCTGATCCCATGGTGAACGTGACAACTTCTGAATTTGAATAGTCTAGAACTTGTATCTCGCTGTGGCATGATGCAATGAGTAATCTGTAAAGAGGTTTTAATTAGTTTTAATAAGACTTTTGTGAACTACTAATCCTGATTCCGTAATAACAGTGCTGTTTTTATTTTCTTTGACTATTTCCTTTTTATACCTAGAGCACAATTTATTTCCAATACGCTTATTTTTCTTTACATATATAATGTCGCCTGTATTAAAAGACTTCAGATTGGTTCTATTTTGATTGTGATAACGTAAGTCCTTGTCCTGTTTTGTTTCGAGTTTTACAATATTTTCTAACCTATGTTTGTCTAATTGTTCCGGGCTTGTGCTGACAATACGTCCAAAAAATACTTCGATTGGTTTTCTGTTGGTGGTCGAATGAATTGAATAATTATACTTACAAATTGACATGTCTAGCAAGTCTGAAAATGAACGATGTGTATTTTCGGCTTTTGTACAACGCATTATCT
Source organism: Clusia tigrina (assembly GCA_920105625.2). Taxonomy (NCBI): domain Eukaryota; kingdom Metazoa; phylum Arthropoda; class Insecta; order Diptera; family Clusiidae; genus Clusia; species Clusia tigrina. The sequence goes on from OV050030.1 coordinate 395,297,137, forward strand.
CTGATAACGTTGAATGGAACCTTTCTATTTGTCCATTAACCGTGCTAGTGTAGGGCGGGGCTTTGAAAATGTCTATTCCTAATTGATCTTGCAACATAAATGTAATGGAAGCTGAACTAAGCGCTTTTTCATTATCGATAACTATTTTTTCAGGTATGCCAAAAGAAATAAGGATTTGTCTTAATGGTTCTTTTATGTCTTCGGTGGCTCTAGACTTTATAATTTTCGCTTGAGCATATTTGGAGAATTTGTCTATGGCAGTCAGAATGGTACGATTGTTTGTATGATATATGTCGAGATGTACAATATTACCTGGATATTGGGGTATGGGGGTTGACTGTAATATGTGTTTAGCTGGGTGCCGATCGTATTTATTCTCGCGGCATATTTTACAAAGTTTTACTATTTTTTCAATTTTAGCCTGCATTTGTGGAAAATAATATTTAGTCAAAAGCTGTGATTTATTTTCTCGAGAATTCCTGTGAGCTCTATTGTGTTCTGTTATAATTTTTGACTCTTGTTCTACTTCGGAAGTAATATCTTCAATCATTGTTTGAGTGTATCTGATTTTGTATGTTGAGAAGTGTAAAGGATATAGTTCTTGTATCTTACCCATGATTTCTTCTGATGTGAACAAACCGTTTACTACGCTTGGATTTAAATATCTCTTAAATATTTGTATAATGTCATCTGTAGAGTAATTTCTTTGTATTACGATATGTCTGTGATATGTGGGAAAAGGAATTTGGAATTGATGTCTATTTTCTTCACCTATTTTCAAAAACAATTGATTCTTAAAAACATTGATTGGTGCTTCTGTAGCAGGTATCAAATTTTGTGATGAACTGTCTTCGCTATGTATTGTACCTGTCAACGAGTTGATATCGTCGTTATTGGTGTTTGGTAAGAGATTAATTTGGGGTGGTCTTGAGAGGGCATCTGCAACTATGTTTGATTTCCCGGGTTTATAGAGAAGCTCATAGTTGTACTCCTCTAAAATTGCTTTCCATCTCTTCATTTTATTGTTATTGTTCTTATTGCTGAGAGCGTACGTAAGGGGTTGGTGGTCTGTGTAAATTTTTACTTTGGCGGATCCGTAGAGATAGTTTCGCAAGTTATTCAGTGACCAAATAATTGCTAGCATCTCTTTTTCATTGGTAGCGTAGTGTTCTTCTGCGCTACTTAATGTACGAGATATAAACATGATAGGTCTATCGTCTTGAGCTAGGACTGCTCCAATCGCATAATTGGATGCGTCCGTCGTGAGTTGAAATTCTTTTGAATAATCGGGGTATGAGAGCAGAACTTCTTCTGAGCTAAGGGAATTTTTTAGTTTTTGAAATGCTTCTAGTGCTTCTTTATTTAAATTTATTTTTATGTTTTTTGATATATTTTTGGATATTCGTCCTTCCTCCCCTCTTAAAAGGACTGTAAGGGGTTTCGCCAGTTTTGCGTAGTCCCTTATAAAACGGCGATAATAACCTGAAAGTCCTAAAAATGAACGTAGGTCTTTCAGAGTTTTTGGTTCAGGGAAATTATTGATTGATTCAATTTTTTTTGGATTGGTTTTGAGGCCATTTTCCGACACTATGTATCCTAAAAATTCTACTTCGGTTTTTAGGAATTCACATTTATCGAGTTGTATTTTGAGGTTTGCTGATTCTAGTGTATCAAATACTAATTTTATGTCATTAAAATGATCTTCCTGATTTTTACTGAATATAATGATGTCGTCAATATAGACAAAACATCTTTTTCCTATGTGATCTCTTAAGATGTCGTCAAGAGCTCTCTGAAAAATAGAAGGAGCATTCTTGAGACCAAAAGGGAGACGAGTGAATTCATATTTCCCGTTATTAACTGAGAAAGCTGTCTTCTCCGTATCTGATTCTTTTAGAAGAATCTGATGGAAACCACTTTTCAGATCGAGTACTGAAAATATTTTGTTTTTTCCAAGTTGAGATAGAACTTCGCTTATTTCGGGAATAGGGTATCTGTCTGGTATTGTAATTGAATTTAACTTCCTATAGTCTATGACCATACGGTATTTTTTCTCTCCTGACGCATCTAATTTTTTTGGGACCACCCATACAGGTGAATTATATGGTGATCTAGATGGTCGTATTATACCGTCACGTAAGTATTCGTTAATTTGCTGTTCTACATGGTTTTTGAGGCACATTGGGTACGGATAACATTTGGTATAAACAGGATTGTCTGATGTCGTACGAATTGTACCTTTAACTGTTGTAGTAAAAGTAAGTTTTTCGTCTGGATCACAAAAAAGTGATTTATAATCGGATGTGAGTTTTATTAGACATTCTTTTTGATATTGAGTTAAGTGTTCCGATCGGATGTGAATTTGGTTAACGCTTTGCGAAATTTGTTGTTTCAATTTTATACAAAATTTGTTTTTTATTGTCATGTAATTTTCTTTGGTGTGTATTATGGCATTTAGTTCTTTAAGTGAATCATTACCTATGATGGCATGAAAAGATTTTAAGGTGGGAAGCAAGAAAAATTTTATTTTTGTGTCGTCTATGCCGAAAATATTAGCAAAAGTATGATGGGTTATTTTGATTTGTCCTCCGACTGAACTAGCATAGAATATTTTTTCATTTATAATAGGTGTTTTTACTAGATGCGGCTGTACATAGTTTTTATTTGATCCGGTATCAATTAAAACTTTAATGATCTCTCCACTACTTAGCTTACATTCGATATAAGGTAATGAAGAGCTGTTCATTCTAAAAAATGAATATCAAGGCAATCTATTTTATCTAAAGAGTCTGAATTAAAACTTTGTTGTTCATTAGTTTCATAGTTTTTTATACAATCGGTATAAACTGATAAGGGTTGGTCAAAGTCATGGTCGTTATTATTTATTGCGTCTTCATATTGCTGAACTTCAATGTTAAAGTTTCTTTGTCGTTTATCTATATTTTGTGGTGGTGGACTTGGTCTTTTGCCATAGTGTGCATCGTTATGGGTAGGGCGATTCATGTAATTTATTCTCTTTGTTTGCATGCTTTGGTCTACATCCATAGCTTCAGGTCTAGGTAATGGCTTAGGGCCAAATGGTCGAGGTGGTGGACGTTGTTGGTATTGATACAAATTTTGAGAACGGTTTTGCTGTGGATTAAATATCGGAAATTGTCGTGTTGGATAAGTAGGGTGATTTCTTTGTGGGTATTGTTCCCAATTAACTAGATGAGGATAAAATGGTTGTTGATTTTGTGGTTGTAGTCTATCTTTCCGTGGAGGAATTGGTGGTTGAATATTAGGAAATTCTCGTTGTTTCCTTTGAAAATTCTGACCAAGCGCATAGTTTGATCTGAAATTTTGGTTTTCCAGTTTCATACATAATTGTAATGCCTGGGGTAGGTCAATGGGCTCTCTCATACCAAGCAATCTTGGCAGATCGCCTCTCAGTCCGCGTACGAACGTATCCAGTGCTTTGTCCCTGTATGTTTTTGTTAATAGGCCAACGGCTTCCTGTCCTATATCCATACATCCTATTTTATTCAATATTAATGAAAGGTGTGAATAAACTTTTTGGTAATACTCTTGCGTGCTAAGGTTTCCTTGTATTAGAGTTGACATTTGGTATTCTAGAGTGCCAATGTCTCGCTTATCTGCATAATGCGTTGTAAGACAGCGAGATATAGCGTTCCAATTTAATGGCGTATTGTATGATTCTAAAACGTTGTCTGCATTCCCTATTACTTTGCTACGTATAACGTTCAAAATTCCAAAATATTTCGGTGTATTTTTTATGGTTTCATAGACACTTAAAACTCTGTCAACACTTTTTCTCCATGAACTAAAATCTGCTTCATTTCCAGAAAATTCTCGTAAATTTTTTACTATGTCTGGTATTCTTTCTAGTTCGTTCAAATTTTCCCTAGTACTAATACCAAACGGTTGGTCAACTTCTATTTGGTTAGTGCTACACTGAATAGTTAGGTCCCTTACTAACTGTGGTAATGTACCTTCTAGAATTCTTAATACCGAAGATTGTATTATTTCGTTTAATTCTTCCTGTCCAAGTGGTCTAACTGGTTGGTCGGGATTAGGATTAGGAGCATTTAATAGAGGTGGTCTAATGAGGTTGTTAGGATTTGCCATGTTACTTTATTTTTTTTTTTTTTTTTATTTTTTTTTTTTTGATTTTTTAATTAATTTATTTTAGAGTATTCCACGAAAATCAGTAAGTATTGTACGCCTTTATTAAATAAATTTTTTCTTTCTTAATTTATCTTTTTTCTCCGATTTCGTTTACTAGGATTTATTTTTAGAGAGTAGATTTAAATAGTTAGTCGAGCTACAGTTTTCAGAAAAAATTTTATTTATTGTTATCTCTATATTTTGTGATACTCTAGAGGGTCCGGCTTTTTGGGCTACGGAATCGCAGAGTGGTTTTGCAATGTATTATTATTTTGTTGTTATAGTTTAGTTTTATAGGCTTTTATTCCGTTATAAACTGGAGGGTCCGGCTTTATGGGCTACGGAATCGCAGTTTCAAAAATATTTAGTTATTTCTTTACGTTATTTTATTTAAAAAATTTTTTTCTTTCTTTTTTTTTTTTTTTTTTTTTCACTTTTAAATTTTGTTTGTTGAAAATTTTCTTAAAATTGTTTTACTTCTTATCTAGTCTTAAAGGTTAATTCTTTTTCTAAAAACACTTTCTTTGTTTACTTTTAACTTATTATTTTCTCAAAATTCTATTTTATTTCTTAATTTATCTTAAACTAGCTTACAATATTCCGCACAGGTTCTCCATGATTTTTCCTTTTTGTCCGCTATCCGGTGACTCGGGATCTCTGATAGAACACAAATCGTGTGGTTGCGTTTTTATTCCAACGAATTCTAACGCTTAATTAGTTGTGGTTTCTATTCGGGCTACACAATTAATTTATCGAACTTCTTGAGGACACTTTATAAATTAACCGTGATGAGTACTGCTTAAGGACTTCTTTCCCGAATACCACGACGTTGGGCGCCAATTAACTTATTTCATTATTTTTTGATTTTTTAAAAAATAAACATCAGAGAGAAACTCTGATGTTAAACTTTATTTATTGAATTCAAAACAAGAACTAACTTACAATTTTTTGATAACTTAACTTAAATTCAAATAGCGGCAGCGTTGAAGCAGTGCAGCGGTTAGCGACAGCGTTGGAGCAGTGCAGCGGTTGGCTCGTGCAGGAAGTATTGCAGACACAGCGTCAGCAATTTAGCTTTTGTTGATTAGCTTGAATTGAAGTTGGACTTAATAAAGACCAAGAAAAAAATATAATTATTGTTAACTTAATTATCGTTAACTTATATTAGCAAAGGATAACATTAAAATCTGTCTTGCTCCTATAGTAAAATAATGGCGATACGGTGGCGGCAAGCATTGAGCTGCAAAATAGCAGTCTCTGGGTACCCTCTGCATATATGCCCCATGATAAGGACGCTCCACCGAAAGATGTTCGGACATTGGTCATGGAGGCAGTAGCAGCCAACAGAAATTTGGTTGTCTCCACCGACGTAAACGCACACAACACATTGTGGGGAAGCTCGAACACTAGAGCAAGTGAGTCAGTTTTAGACTTTATTTCAGAAAATAAGCTTAGTATCCTAAATTTAGGCTCAGAGCCGACTTTTATAACACAAAATAGAAAGGAAGTGTTAGATATTACCCTGACCTTCGATAATTTCGCGAACAATATAAAAAGATGGAGCGTGTCAAATGAAAATTCCTACTCTGACCATCGCTATATAGAATACGAATTGAACTTCCCAGTAGCTCCAGTTAAGACCTTTAGATATATACGGAGAACGAACGGGGGGAAGTATAGGAACACTCTCAGGGCCTCACTGCCAATAAATCCTCAGTCTGGTCCCACAGACCCTGTGGAATTAGACGAGCTGATCAATCAGGTAACCACGGCCCTGATAGTTCACTGACAGCCGGGTGCCCGGTTGTAAAACTGAGAGGCAGGAACAAACAACCTTGGTGGCCAATGGATCTAGGCCTTCTACGGAAGTCGAATAGGCGGTTATTTAACAGGGCCAAAATTTGGGTCTGCCCGCGGACTGGGAAGCCTACAAGGCTGAGCTAAAAATATACAAGAACTGCGCAGCGACAGTCCTGGCAAAATTATTGTTGGGATGTGGAAGAAACATCGGAAGCAGCTAGACTAAGAAGAATCCTAGCGATGACACCACACAACTTGGGCTACCTTAAAGGTCCGGGTGATGGGTGGAGTGAAACGAGCGAGGAATATTTGGCTCTCCTCTTAGATACGCATTTTCCAGGCAGTAGCACAGTGGAGGGTGATAACTCGACACATAGGGGCAGGCAGTCTGAGATAGGGAATGCGATAGTTACAGTCGAGAAAGTTGATTGGGCCATTAACACCTTTGGTCCATATAAATCTCCGGGTCCGGATGGAATTTATCCAGCAGAACTGCAACAATCACGGGACATAATTACGCCCTGGGTTGTGACTGCAATTAGAAGCTGTCTAAACATGGGATATATTCCGCTAAGATGGAGAGAAACGAAGGTTTCCTTCATACCCAAAGCCGGCAGGTCCTCACATGTGAATCCTAAACACTTCAGAAAAATCAGTCCCACGTCTTTCCTCCTAAAAACACTGGAGAGATTGATGGATGCTCACCTACGGGAAGCTATACCAACTGGTACAATCTCCTCGGCACAACATGCTTCGTGTATGGGCAAATTGACAGAGACGGCGTTACATGTACTCATTGGTATAGTGTAAAAAGCCATCCAGCAGAAGGATTTCGCACTAGCGGCGTTCATTGACATAGAAGGCGCTTTCAACAACATAAATGCGAACTCCATTACGGGAGCGTTAGAAGCTCTGGGCGTCGATCCTACTATGGTAGCGCTGATAGAGACGATACTCGTTAGCAGAATGGTAACTGCCAGCTTGGGTTCCTACACCTTAAGCAGACAGGTCTGCAGAGGCACTCCTCAGGGAGGAGTCCTCTCTCCACTGCTCTGGAATTTGGCAGTAAATTTATTACTGCTAGCCAACCCCCCATTGCAATGTCGTCGCCTATGCTGATGACTTGGCAATTATGATTAGAGGAAAATATCCAAACACTCTTATGGATATTTTGCGCTCTAGCATGGCCACGCTTACTGGTTGGACGGGAAGAAAGGGATTAGGGCTAAACCCCGATAAAATGGAATTAATCCTCTTTTCCAAGAAAAATATATCTCCTAGTGTCGCCCCGCTACCATACAAAGGTGTGGAAGTTCCGATGAGAGAGTTAGATATTTGGGACTAGTACTAGATAGGAAACTTACCTTGAAACCCAATATTAAAGAAAGAGTCAGACAGGCCAATATTGCTTTGTACACATGTAAAAAAGCGGTCGGAATCAGGTGGGGGCTATCACCACGAATTATGCACTGGCTGTACATTTCGGTAGAAACAAAGCTATTTGAAGCTTCTGAGCAAGGTCCAAAGAACGGCTTTTTTATGCATCTCTGGTGCTTTAAGGACCACGCCTACTAAAGCTTTAGAAGTAATACTCAACCTACCTACATTAGAGCTGGTAGGGAAACAATTGGCCGCCACATCAGCACTAAGGCTGAAATGTGCGGCGTTATGGCATGAACGGTAGATTGGTCACTCGACTTTTGCGCATGCCTGGAGTAGTTCTATCCAACACATTGACCACTCTATACCTAATCTCAACTTCGAAAGGCACTTCCAGACATATATTCCGTCTAGAAGAAAGTGGCAAAAATCAATGCCACGGAGAAGGGGGGAACTGAATTTCTACACTGACGGATCCAAACTTGACGATAGAGTCGGTTTTGAAGTTTTCTCAAAAGAACTGGGACTGGAACTTTCCTTCCGTCTCTTCGACCATAATAATGTTTATCAAGCAGAGGTCCTATCCAATCAACTCGGTGGCAATGAAATTAAAGGTTGCTCAGGACTGCCGAGCAGCCCTAAATGATATCAGTACCGTTTTCAAGGTACGCCTTATATGGGTTGCGGGGCATAGGGATATTGAGGGGAACTGTAGGGCTGATGCCTTAGCCAGACGGGGTACCAACCCTCCTATATGCACGGACAGATGTGAGATTGGAATACCAATTGCCACCTGTAAACTGATGCTGAAGTATAGGGTCGTGCGTGAGACCAACGGGTCTTGTGCCCAAGAGGGGACTTGCTTAATGACTAGGCTAATGTGGCCAGAACTTAATAGAAGGGTACTTGCTAACTGGTCACTGGCTGTTCGGCAGACATGCTCTCAGGCTGGGAGTATTCTCTCATGAATACTGCAGAAGCTATGGGGATGAGGATGAGGAGGAGGAGGAGACTGTGGAACATCCCTTCTGTAGTTGCCCCGCTCTGGCTAGAAGCAGAGCGGGCTCTTTAGGCAAATACGCTTTTATCTCTCTTACAGAGGTGTGTAGCGTGAAGGTCAAACAAATACTCCGCTTTATTAGGGCTCCGAAATGGTTCGACGAGTGCATCGGAGGTGCGTTGTTGCGCGGTGGTATCACAATTTACCTATGGTGGTCAGAGTGAGCTGGTCCGTAGACCGGCTGCCACGTTAATCTAACCTAACCTAAGGTTAATGCGGCAAACTCTTCATGGCTGCCCTTCTGATTTGTTTATTGTCATTGCGAATGCAAGCCGCACCGTCATTGCATTGCAGGCGCTTAAAGTCGATTGGCAGGTCGGTCGGAATTATTGGGTGGTATCAAAACGTATTCTTCATTGTACTTTCCTTTAAGAATTATTGCTTTTATTAATTCGTTCATGAAATTCTTCTCTGTAAGCCGGGTGTTATTACAAAGACGTGGTTGGTTGATATTTCGCAATATTATGATTGCCGACCCGACTTGCAATTGGAGATTGTGAGGCGGCAATCTAGGCAATTCCAGCGAGTTTGAACATTATTTTCGATAGTAACGGAATCCACCGATTTGTACGTCATCAATTCGACAGAAATTTCACTTTGAATCTGAAAACTCAATTCGTCAATATCAATGGTTTTCGCAGCCAATTTAGCACATTCGCTTAACCAAATATGCTTTTTGTAATTTTGAGCAATTTTTGGGAACACCTTTCGGATAAGTTCCCTTTTTGATTCGGTGAACGGGTAGAAATCGACGGGGAATGTAATACAGCCAGTAAGTGTAATCCAGCAATTGTTTTGAAATTACTTCACCAGATTGCTGGTTCTGAAACTTGGCACGAATGTTCATATTTAATTTAAGTGTTTAACGTTTTTCCACAAACCAAACGATTTCAAACATGCATTAAGTTCATCGGCTGGTGTTGACTGTGGAGTCACTGGGACTGTTTGGCGATTAAAACCGATTTTGATTGTTTCGTAGATCTTGCATTGTTCGGCCGAATGCCTCCAAAGCCTTTTTATGCGCCAACGTACATTCATCGCAAACAATGAATTTACATTGCTGCAAAACGTTTGATATCGCACAGTGCTTCGAAAGGTTGCACGTTGGAGTTTCCTTGCTTTGCATATTCAATGGCAACTTGAGTGCTGATCAGTTATTCGACCGCCTTCCAACAACATAGCAGCAATTCCTGATGAACCTAGTGCAATTTCATTTTGCGAGCGAATCGATGCCAAAATAAATTCAACTAAAAATGTTTTCCAGGTCCACCGAGAGTCTCCAAGAACAAAATCCCTCCAGTTCCATTGTTCACAATTTTCATAAGAGTCGTATGCATATTTTTGTTGTGAATTCAACAACGGAACGATCGCTCGAACTGATTCTCTCAATGCAAAATAATTATATAGCTTTTCTTGTTCCAACTCTTGATGAAACGCGTCATGCATCGGACGATTGGGAGCTGACCTGCTAAATTGTTCGATATTATCAAGAACATGTCCTCGGTTAATATCAATGCCTCGTTGTGAATCTCTTCGCTCAGTTGCAAATCTGGATTTGATGTTCAAAGTACGCATTTTCCGCAAAATATTATGAGACATGTCCTCTTTGTATTTGGTCCTCAATTCAATTGGTTGCGGTGGCAAGCTTGTTGAGATAATTATCGATATCGTAGTTGATGAGACTTTGATGAAATCACAGAACCTTCGAGGGTGTAATCCCAGAGTGTCATCCTCTAGCAATCGTAAACTTTAACAGGCTCTCTATATGTGCCACACAAATCTTAATTTACAGTTCGTAGATGTAACTGCGACCTAAAGCGTCGGTGCAAAATACATGTAGGTAACCTGGAACTGTTTTCCTTGTTTGCGTTGTTGGAATTTTTTTGCCGATTGAATATCTTGGCATTTCGGAATTAGTAGCGTTCTTTAACCATTTTACAGATGTACGGCAAAATGAACAAAAGTGGGATTGGGGTATGAAAAAATGCACCAACATACAAATACATCAGCTTCAATTTCCTGTTCATTCACTTTGACAACATAAAAACTACAACAAAGTTGTTTGTTTCGAGTTCCGGCATGAATATGTGTATCCATTCGCTTCATAAGCGATCACTTCATACATCTTCATAACCCAAAGCGAATCAACAACATTGTTGTAATTTTATGTTGTTCTTACGAACATTTTAAAACCATTATTCCACCTGTGTTTATGAATTGAAAATTTGACCTTGAGCTTCTTAGAGAAATTATCTTTCAAATCTTATCTTTCAATTAAATTTCAAAATCGGTTCAACCGTTATCAAGTGATTCAGAATTCCAATTCATTTTTATAAATATAGAGGTATATATGTATAGGCCATTTAATACACACAAATGTTACACTTACCTTACAATGAGCATATTTCGTGTTATTTTCTCAAATTAGTCCAACCCTGCGTGAGGATTGTGAAAATATTACACCGTGAGAGGGCGAAAATGTAACATTTTCGACCCTGTCTTCACCGACAGGGCGAACAATGGTGCCTCAGTTGAATGTTGTACTCGTATGAATGCAAATTATTATTCGTATGGTAGACAGAGATGAGCATTGTCTTTAGAGATTAAATTGAATTGAAGTTATGAGTTGAAATGGCGTTAAATAAAGAAATTATTGTTCTGGCTAAAAGTATCTTGGATGAATTATTTCCACTTTGAATGAAGATGAATACAATGGAGTTCTCGTAGGACTTAAAATAGACCCACGTAGAGCGCTACAACTTATTTGTGTATTTCTGAACATAACCATGCACCCCTCTGGCAGTGTTCAGGAAAATATTGAAAGAATGCTAACCTTTCGCATGGTGACACTTTCAGTTGGAAAAGGAAACCTTATAAATATTTTATCGCAGAACTGAAGTTCAAGTGTCATATATCAAATGTCAGTACCCCCAACTCTCCAATACACCTTTCTGAATTTCACATAATTAATGGGTGGTGCAGCTACATTTAATTTGTTTGCAACTTCTTCCCATAATCGCTTTGTCTTCAGCCCCATTTGGAAGAGTGTTCTGCGCTAAATGTGCATTCTCCATCATGTACTCTCCCATTAAGTTTATTTTACAATATTTAAAGTTGTCCTTAAGAAGTTAAACAATTTTATTAGTTATTCAAACAAAAATGATAATAAATTATCAAAATGAACTTTCATTTTGTGTTTAATGCATTTCACTTCAAATATCTGACAAAATTATATTTGCTATATACTTTTGCGAAGTCCTCCCAAGTAGAACTAACTGCCAATATATTCTCTTGCAATACGAATAAAAACCATCCAGCAATTCTTTCGATAGCCGCTGATATATCGAAAGACGTTGCGAATATTTGCATTTGATTGATAACTCGTTATGTTTCTACGTCGATACGTTTGGTTTCATAACGTATGCCGCATTCCCAAATGTAAAAATTTCGAAAGACTTAACTCAATCACTAATGCCGCGATTTGACCCCAGGCTTATCTGGAAAATGTTCTCTATGTTTTTGCTTCGGATTTCAAAAAGAATGTCAATATTCTTATCAATCAGAGAATTAATGGTGTTTAGCTGGGAAGACATGGGGTTGCAAAACTCACATTCCGAAATGGAAGTACACCATGATAGTTAGGCCGGTTCTAACATATGGAGTAGTGGCATGGGCTCAAAGAACTAAACTGAAAACCATGAAAAACTCTTTGAACAAGGTACTTTGGCTAGTATGTATATGCAGTACCGGAGCTATGAGCACATGTCCCATAGTAGCAATGGAAACCCTTTCAGATCTTACTACGCTACATTTTACAGGAGAAATGGATGCAAAAAAAAACCTATTAAGGATCGTCAAGAAAGATGCTGTCCGGGACAAAATTTGTAGTAATAAACAACGGGACTGCATCGTTGCCACTATACCCCTGGCGAACCCTACCTAGAGACGACATGAACAAAATATACAACTTTGAGCAATGGGGAAATCGCCCAACATATTCCAGGCAGAGATGCATACAATGCCTTTGTGTTATCTTTAACCTCTGACGTAACTTTTTAGGTCTAGATATTGGTATCATGTATGACAGCAGAGCAGCTGTAAAAGCATTCAATTCCTACGAGATTCACTCTAAACTTGTATCGGAATGCTTAGAACTTTTAAAGAAGTTAGGACGCCTCAATAAAGTTTCCATAATATGAGTCCCAGGACACATTGGTATCCTTGGAAAGGAAAAGGCGGATAGTCTTGCCAGGAATGGGCCAGCCACACCATTTATTGGACCTGAACCATTTATTAGCATATGAGCAAATATAATAAAAGATATATTAAGACAAGTGGAAAAATCCATAAGATCACGCTTCTGGGACTCACTTCCAAACCTTAGACAATCCAATCTCATGATTGGGGACTATATGTCAAATCGTGCAGCTCTTTGTCTAGAGGTAAGAAAAATAATTTAAGAACCCTGACAGACCATCTCAGAAGCCCCTGTCATTTAAGAAGCCACCTCATGAAACTGGGACTATCATTACTAAGCACGAGGCAGCAGAAACACCAGAGCAGCTTCCAATGAACTGCGAAGCTTTAGCTCGCGGTAAGAAAAAACATTTGGGGCATTATTGGCCCGAGGGCAGAGATATTACAGCAATGAACCCCTACTCACTGCTAAGATTCGAACTGTTGGACTAATAGAAGATCCTTAAGAGGAACATGCAAGATAAGTACATTTTCCCTATTTGTGTCATTCATTCATTCATTGAAAATTCTTATTGTAATGATGTTTTAAAGGAATCTTCATGATCTTGCAGTATATTGAAGAAATTGAATTCTGTTGATTTACAAACTTCAATCGTCTGTGACCAGTATTCGGAGAGCCCTTGTAATTTCTTTCCTGTATATCTATAAATCACTTTCGGTATACGATTGAATACAAGGACACTTCTTAGTTCCTTGAAATATAGTTGCAAAAGCTACTATGGCTTATGTCCACTTATATATGTGGAATATAATTTTTATTCTTATCGAATTTTGGTAAAAAGGAAATCTGATGGTTACACACATATATATACATGCATAGTGTATTTATAATAGTCGGTGCGACCGAATGGCTTAACATTATTCTGTGCCCTACGACAAGTTAATTATTTGTGTGCTCGGCCTCTCCCAGCAGTACTTTCTTTTCAACACTGCGCCGTCTGCGTATATTAGCAACGAGACGCACTGAAAAGAAGTAAATCAGTTCCACTACACTTAAGCTGAAAATGCCCATAAAGAGACCAAATATGCCACCGCAATTCGCAATCAATGTGGTGACACTGACATACGTTGTGACACCGAACAACATGGTTACACTGAACACGGTACGCTTAATTGCGGTGAACTGATGCTCCTTGAAGTAGATCACCAAGCGACTGACCATTAAACTATAAATTGGATTGAGCGATATTAAATTGCATGTCTGTATATTTTTATATTTAACTGAAAACTCACTCAGGATCCTCGTATAATTCATGTACAGCCTCCAACATTTTATTCACATCATAACGAGAGCGAGATATTTGCACATTGTATTCCAATGAAGTACAGGCGGGCATGCAATCACACATAATCTCCATTTTAGCGTCCAAAATCTTCCGCTTTGTTTGTTTCTGCAGCAGAAGGTTCAACTCGTTTTGAGCCTCTGTATAGCAATTGATATCGACCACGCCACATTCGCGCACATCAAGTGGTTCTTAAGAAATGAGGTACAAGTGTGTGGATTACCTTATAAGAATAGGATACTTACTTGGCATCCAGAATTTCGCACAGCCACATTCTGAGATGGTGTAATTAGCCAAGCACTCGGTTTTACAGTTGGGCTGCGAATAGGCGCGGAAGAACCGCAAGTAACGCTCATGATTGAAGTAGCACTGACGCCTTTAGAAATATTCACAAAGTTTATAAGGAAAATTATTGAAAATTGATAAAAACACACACACATATACGAAAACGAATAATCTTAATGTAAACACATATACTAGGGAGGATAATCTTAAGGTAAAGACTGGCAGCCACTCACTAGGGAGGGGCCAGAGCGATCCTTACTGAGAACTCCTCACGGAAAACTCATTGCCTCCCCGTGAAGACCCTGAGCAAAGGGTTACTAGCACTGGATTGTTACTAGTCAAAGTGAGCGACGACTCTTTTAGCGATGACCCGTAGGGGCGGCTGAGTAGGACTCGGTGGACAACGGGGCATCTGTGCACCACTGAAGGAGTTAGTTAGAAAAAACCCAAGAGGGAATACCGAAAAAGTAATAAGACAAGCACCATGGTGAATTCGGCGAAATGGGCAACTGCTGTTGGCATTGGACAGGGGTGTGCACCCAACAGGGTGACTCTCCAGGAAGTAGTGTTAAATGTATTAGGCGCCAGCTCATTCAGAAGATCCTACTAGAAATAAAGCACTAAGACGAGATTACCACGACAGAAGAGGTGTCCGAAGCACTGTGCCATCAGCTGAACGTCTTCGAAAAATCCCCATTACGGCGATCAGGTCCCTTCGTAAAGCGTACGAGAGAATATAAACGGCAATAATAAGTCTGCCACTCAGGCAGCCACGGCGCTATTACATATCAAGCTGAGAAGCGGAGGGACTTCTTGCCGGGTGCGTGAGAAGATAGTATCCACACGTTGCTACCAGTCAATGGATTGAGTCGAGGACACCACTTACCTAGCTCCACTATGGGTATGTGGAGACAAGCCACTTAAGCTCAGTGACATCAGGATCACGATAGGAAGAACCACGACACCAAACCTATTAATGGATGAGTTTGAGTCGGCAGTAGTAATTGCTGTTATCCTCATGAATACCACCGAGATTATTTTTGCAAAAGAGGGAGTCAGCTCTGTGATAGACCTAACGTTCATGAGTGGCAGGTCGAGGAGGGGTGCAAAATGGCTGGGGAGTGACATACACACACACAACGATCACCAAGCTGTCCTCTGTGACTGTAAACACTTGCTTTACTGTGTAGAATAATGCCCAACATGTGATTACCAAAACAGCGGAAAAGGCGACTCATCCCTGGGGTAATCAGATCCAATATTCTCTATGGAGCGCCAATATGGGCCGAATGCGGATGTGAAGGCTTACGTGCGCACCATTGACGCCGCATACGGAAGAAGGTCACTGGGAGTAATTTGCGAACACCGCACCGTGTCCACAGATTGGTGATAGCCGGCATCCCGTGAACCTGCTGGCGAAAGAAGCGATGAACCTCTACCACTGCAAAGGGACACACGCGACAAGTGTAAAAGAGCTCTAGGTAATTGTAAAGCGGAGGTCCTTTCAACAGTGGAAAGCCCAGTGGGACACATCTTCGAAAGGCCGCTAGACAAGAAGAATGTTTCCCAATATTCAATGGGTAAGCATGTCTCACGGTGAGGTGAATTACCACGTCACACAATTGTTGACAGGCCATGGAGGTTTTCTGGCATACCTGTACAGATTCCACTTGGAGAAATCCCCCTACTGTGCTAACTGTGGAGGTACAGAGATAGAAGATCCCAAACATGTCTTCTTCTATTGCCCTCGGTATAAAAATGCTAGAGAGGAACTACAAGAAGTGTGTGGAGAGCTCGTGATGCCCGACAATTTAGTTGAGAGCGCGGAGAAATGGGCTGCAGTGTGTGACACTACCGCCGCCATTATGAAAGACCTCCGCCACCTGCAGTGCCGAAGACAGGCAATGAAACATTGCTAGGAGTAGTCCGCTCACCATACGAAATTACGAAGAGAACAAACCAGTATTCCATACTAGCTGCAGGCTCGCTGCAGATACACCTGGCCTATAAGAGAGTCAGGAAGGAACTGAAGAAGGTCAGTAAAAAAGCAAGAGCACAAGCTTAACCAAACTATCCGCACAATTCGAGGATGACCCATGCAGCATATGTTGTTATGCGGATATTGCCCTGCCACAACTTGTTCAATTTTGATAAGGCTTATAATGGGACAGCTCTTCCCGGCAGCTGTTCCATGTGAGCTCCTCTTTCTAGCCAACAGAGGAATGCATACCCACTGTGACAACAGATGAGGTGTTTGCCAAATGAAATGCCCACCGCGCCAGGTGTCCGAAATACTGGAGTTGCAATGCATCCAGAACTATTAAGAAAATGTAAAACTTCTGTATGAGGAAGGTATTTTCTCAACACGAGGCAAAAGGCAACGGCTCATCCTGGCGCTGAAAGCCAACAAACCAACCGTTCGGTTTACCGCCAACTCTGAATATCAGATACAGAGGGAATATTTAGGAGCGGATAATTTGAGAGAGGATCGATAAGCATATTGCAGAATCTGGAGGACTGTCAAATTGGCAGTATGGCTTCCGAAAGACGAAGTTCACTGTGAACGCCACCAAAGAACTGGTCCAGAAAGCTAAGAAAGCGATCCAGGCGAAACGATGGAAGGGCGGAACCAAGAAGTATTGCAATCGAAGGAGTTCTTCATCTGAAGTTCTCAACTGAAAATAACTAGAAGGGATCCGCTGACCATAATACCCCACATGAAGTACTACCTTGGTCCTGCGGGGAGGCAACGAAGGATGTGGAATCTAGGACAAAAAGCAAAAAAAAAACTCATACACGAGCTCAACATACTTATCTGGACTATAGTTATGAAGATTGTCATCTGACACAATGTAGTGGAGCAGCACACTGATCATTACCTCATAGCCATGGGGCACTAAAATGTAATTGCCGGTACTCAGTGGCACACTCTCGGGAGAATTGAGGAACACCTGTTGAAAAGGGAAAGCACATTTAATTAAAATTAGTCATTTCCACTGAACACTTGTAGTGTATTTGGGGAGTGGGAAAATGTTGTAATGACCAGAATGAGGTGTGATAACAATGCACATGCATCCATTCGTTCACATAATTTAAAAGCATCATTTCCTGATTCGATTTAGCCATGTCCGTTTGGGCCAACTGCGATACACATCGTTAGAGATATTTTAATGAAACTTTGCATACGAAATGCCTGGACTTCAAAACAGCATCATATATTTATATGAACCAAATCGGATAAAGGGAACTTCTATCTCTCATATATGCAACTGTCGAATCTTCTTTTTGATGAAGTACTGATGCAATTTTGTGGTTATTAGATATTGTATGGGCAACATATATAGACTATCACACCTATCACACGCACATTGTCAATTTTGTAAAGAAGGACTATAGGTAGATTGTAGAAAGCTATTTGCAAAAAATATGAATTGGTTAAGGAAACCCACTTCTCTCATATAAAAAATGTGCCAGCGCTCATTTAAAATTACTCCATCTAATCTTCTTTTGATGGTACAACAATTTGGTGACTTTTGATGCCTTTGCATAAAAAATTGCCCATATAGCTCCCCTGCCACTCCCATAACTGAAATATTCTGATAACTGGTGATTTGAAATTTCTCGATAATTTTTGATTTACGCTTTAGGGCATCTCTTCCGTCGTATAACTACACTTCAGCTGTCTCCACTGACATTTTCTTAAGCTGAAATATAGAAGAAAGAACAAAATACTGCTCTGCAATTTTATAAATATTTTGAGTATGTAAACATCAGGCAATAATCACGCCCTCTTTGTATATGTATCTCTTGCCTAAAACATCATATTTAAATAACCAAATGGAACTCACTGAATTTGAATCAAAACATTAAGTTTATAAAATTATTAAATGATAAAATGTTTAACCAAGGCCCAAACTGACAGGTAGAAGATGCATTTGATATGTGTCTGAATGCAGACAGGACAAACTGAAGCACCCACTTTCTGAAACACTTTGGTATCTTTAAACAGATATCCGAATAGCCAATTTATAATAATATTTGTACAGTGGGAAATTTAAAGCTTCCTAAGATGGAAAAACTCACTTGTCGCCTCTACAACAGATCGTACTGCTAAAGTAGTTTTATATAGTTGCACCCGTTCCTATTCTGTTGAATTGGCTCCACTTAAATTTCACAAGAATAGCATTGCCATATAATATTTCAATTCCTATTATGGTAATGTTCGATTTCCTGGGATTCACTATTCCCCAGTGGCACTGAACTTTGGATTGGCGATGTTCATGGCTCTAAATTGGAGGTGTGAGAGTGTAACACAAAAGTATAGTGCCTCTTTTATGGTTGGCATGGCCTGTTCCTTATCTGTTTACATTATCTCTTTCAAATTATTCACACATGCTCACCTTGTAACATTGTTTAAAACTCCGGCATGCATAATCGAAATCGGGACGGAAACCCTCCAGGGCGGCAATGAATGCATTCCGTACCGATGAGAACACAGTGCACTGTGGATACGCATTGTAGCCCTGACCGACGTAGCCATAATCAAGAGACCAATTTCCAGTCAAATTATTCATCAGCGGCAAGTCTTCGAAGTAGTTATTGAAATCACTGACTTCCTTGTCGTAATAACTGACGAAGCTACCAATTTCCAAATGGATATAAACACATACTTCAAGCACTCGAATGTCGTCAATTTAAAAATATTTTACTTTGGATCACGATAAAGATCCTTGGTCTGCAAACCGTTAAATTGATAGCAGATACCCTCATCGGTGGCCACTAAGTTTAATATCTTATCGCAGAAATAAAATCGTCCGTTCCACTTACAAAAGGGGGCAGTCTCATCCTTCGATAATGATAGATCCACCAGTGTTTGGGCCACATTCGTCACCACATCTTTGGATATAAATGGAGCGAAGCGTTGCACCACATCTTCATCGCATATGTGCATAGTGGCTGATAAGTGTGATATCCTGTCGCAAAATGATGACTGGACTTGCCCTCCAAATGCAAACAAAAACTATACTTATTTAGAACTTACTGCTCCTCTGTTAGATTCTCGTAAATATCAAACGTTTTAAATTCTTCGGTTTCTTTCCACAGTTGCTGCGCCACTTCTGTAATGTCAAATTTGTTGGGATCCATTTTTATTTCCGGACACACCGTTATGGTCGGAAAAGGTATTTTATGCACCGGAACCAGGGTCTCAGCAAAACCCAGTATAACGGGAGAGTCCTGCCACTGTAGATACGAATCCCAACTGAGCGAAGCCGCAAAGTAAAACGAAGTAAGCAGAAGAACACCCCAATAAAGTCTGTAAAAATAACCGACTTCTTTCAGTGGCAACAATGGCCAACTCTTATAGGTGACTCACTTCTCATAGAAGGGACGGTGAACTTCGAATAAGAATCGAATACCATGAATTGAACTGCATTTCGAGTATTCCATAAGCAGACCCTTGCAGGCTGACCATCGCCTACCATACTTTATGCGCGACCTGATGATTATATCGCTCGGCACATCGCTGAGTGTTTGCGAATGTAGGCTCGTTGTGTCCCTCGTAATAGTCGGTAATGACAATAAATCCGATTCCGGTGTTGGGAGTGGCAATCCCACATTTTTCTCTCCTCCTATCATGCTTACAGGATTCTCCATCACTTTGTTTTTGTTTAACTAAGTACTTGAACCCACAATGCGTGTAATCCAATGACAACTGAGAGCAACGTTGCAAGTGTTGGCGCTTTTATTGCCGTCTGCCTTGAAGTGTTGTAATTTTCAAATGCACCCACAGAAGCGAGGTCAGTGCCTACACTTGTGGGAATAACTGTGCACAATTGCATGATAAATATGAATATACCCGTGAACAGAAACTTAGTAAATCGATTTAAATGTGCGTCTAATTTCAACAATTTAATATTCAAAAAATTTTCACTTTTTTTGCTTGCAGCCATTTAAGAGAGCAAGACCGCAATTACATGTAAATTAAACAAAAATTTATTTGGAGTGTCTTCTCCTTTACAGCAGCGCTCTGCTGGACCGATGAGTTTTTACAAACTGAACTTAGAAAGTTGGATGATTTTAAAAGATGCAATATTTAGTTCATTTACTTTAATCCACCTTCCAGGGTGGCTTTTCATTTTTGAAGTTTGAAAAGCAATTACGTATTACTTATTTCTATAATGGTGTTATAATAACATATTTTGATATCATCAGATTTTTAATTCATCATATTTCTTACATTCTACTTTTATTCCGTATAATTAATAAATTTTCATAATGAATCTTTATTACAGATTGGTTTTTTAAAATTTGTTTTATCATCATAGATTTGCAATCTCTTCTGTGTGAATATTAATTATATAACTTGTCAATGAATTATTGGAGGCCCTTTTTATTTTAGAGAATTCAAGTGTCTGTTTTAAGTTTATAAATCGCATATTGTCTTTTCAAATATCTTCTTCACTGATTCCTCTTCCTGCTCTGACAAAATGAATAAATCTATAACCGTTTCTTTAGCTCATGCTAGGGTATAATTAGTGTTTAAAATTTCTTCCTTCATAATTTCTAGTTAGTGTTTTTCTTTTATAGCCAAAATATGTTGAATGTCTTTTTAATTTTATTAACATTTTTCATTTATTGTTTTCAAAAATTAGTTTATTAACAACAATGTGAGTATCGGTGTCTTTCAAAATTGCATTGGTCTTTCCCGACATCAACATTGTTTATGGAATGATTCGGCTGTTGCTTCAGTCTAAAACTCTTTCCATTCTGAATTATCAAGCAATTAAAAATTTTTATTTTGAGGTCTTTTACTCCGAATAAGTTTAAGAAAGTATGGTGAGTTATGGGTACCAGCCTTCCTACTGAACTAGAGTGTTTATTTAAAATCGGGCTAGAGATAAGTGAAGCCTGAATTAAATTGAAGTTAGATCCTGTGTGAGCCAAATTTTGAAAATTTCTTCCAATCCCGACCTACATTCAATATATTGTGGAGATGAACCGTTGTAATGACTCTATTTTAGCTGGGGTAGAATTCAGCGGGTCGCAGGGTTCGTTTACCTTATTTATTTTTATTTAATATATTTATATTATTTAATTAATTTATATATATAAGTTAGCAACATACGTGTTGCATGTCGTTGGCGCCGTGCGCTTGCGCAGCGGTACCCAGCATTGTAGGAAATACGCTGCAACAGCGTCTGTTGCCATCCGCTGCGCAAGGGCACGGTAGACGGTGTTGGTTCTCGGTGCACAAGACGGAGAGCATTGGCGCCATGCGCTAGCGCAGCGGTGCAAAGCATTGTACAAAATGCGCGCCAACAGAGTCTGCTACCATCCGCTGCGCAGGGGCACGATAGACGGTGCTGGTTCTCGGTACGCGAGAAAACATACGAAAAGAGCATTGGCGCCATGCGCTTGCGCAGCAGTACAAAGCATTGTACAAAATGCGCGGCACAGCCGATACGCGTAGATACGGTAGACGGTGATGGTTCTCGGTGCCGGAGGAATTGGCGAGACATGTGTTGTATGTCGGTGCCGCCAAGCCCAGCCGTGAAACGCTGTTGCGCAATGCCGCCTCAAAGCGCAGTCACTATGCGATTGTCGGCGGCGAAAACGTATAAAAAGAACCCGAGTACGAGAGCTCGCATCTTTTAATTGGCAGGAGCTCGAAGGAGAAGGACTACCTTAATAATAATAAAATAATATTAAAACAAATTAAATATCTTTATAATTTTAGATGGATGCAGGAGATACTTAACTGGCGCCCAACTTGGAGCATGAGAAAAAGTCGCTGCACAGGCTCATAACCCACCCTTGAGAGGGGTGAATAAATAACAAATCTGCGATTCCTACGGGACCCTCCAGTTTTTGTGTCGTAAGCGTGGGGCATGCGAAAAAGTCGCTGCTCAGCCTCTTACCATACCCTTGAGAGGGGTTAATAAACAAAAGCAAATCTGCGATTCCTACGGGACCCTCCAGTTTTTGTGTCGGAAGTGTGGGGCATGCGAAAAAGTCGCTGCCAAAGCTCTTACCGTACCCTTGAGAGGGGTTAATAAAAAAAGCAATTCTGCGATTCCTACGGGACCCTCCAGTTTTTGTAAAATATACGTGGTATATATTGAGGTAAAATCTGCGATTCCTACGGGACCCTCCAGTTTTTAGCACAAATAATTAAAAATTTATAATTAATAATAAATTTTTAGCGCTACCGAAAAAGGCGGTTCGCTGCGTATTGACCATTCGCAAGGTTTATTATTAAACACGGTGCGACCGAAAAAGGTGGTGCATAGCCCATCTCCACGTTCACCGGTATAAAGCACGAATGGCGATTTGTGGTGATATATTGCGTTAAAATCTGCGATTCCTACAGGACCCTCCAGGTTTAACGTAAACAAAATTTTAATTTAAAATAATGAATAAAAAAAAAATAAAAAATTTTTAAATAATAAAACTTAAAATTTTTAGAACTACCCAAAAGGCGTTGCACAGCCCAACCATACGTTCTAGCACATTCTTGGTGACGTAGAGAGCATCCGAAAAAGACGGTGCACGGCTCACCACACCAAGGACTTCCGCTGTAACAAGGGAAGACCAGCACAGGCTACATTCAGTCAGGTCTCTAGTACCGTTCATCGCAAAGCAGAGTGCGCTTCTAGACTCTAGTATGGCGCACAAGGAAGCAGCGCACCAACCCCGCGGAGATTTGGCTATATTTGAGGCTATGATCAACACCGCCTTCTCCTCTTTGACTGAAGAAAGCAACCGACGATTTACTGAGAATCGCAACGAGATATGCGAACTCCGGAAATAACTGCAGATCCGTGGACAACCGGCAGCACCTCCCACAGTTTATAGCGATGTTATGGTCGATCGAGAGGGTGAAGGGGTTGATTCATTCGTGCTCATTCAAGTCCTTCGCGAGTGTGGTGGAAGCAGGACGCAGTACGCTTCCTGGCGGAGATCTATCACTAGCGCTTACGTCCCTTTCACGGGTTCGGAAGGTCTTCCTCGCCATTACCAGGCCGTTCACCTGATCCGAAGCAAGGTAATGGGAGAGGCCGATGCCCTCCTAACATCCTTTAATACGCCTACTACCCTTGACGCAATACTGGCTCGGTTAGATTTTACATATGCAGACAGAAGACCCTCATACGCGCTTCAACAAGAAATGCGGAGCCTCAGGCAAATTGGATGGTCCGTATTATGACGAGGCTCACCCTTCTAACCAACCAGAACGACATGAGCAATTCTGGTGACGCATCGCGGAAATGAAATCCTGAATGAAGAGCACAGGAACCTGGCTAGGAGCGTATTCATTTCGGGGCTTAACGAGACCATGAGTTCATCAGTTCTTTGTGCTAGTCCCCCGAATATGTCGGGAGCCCTCGGTCTGGCCTTGGAGCTAGAAATAAACACAGCCAGAGCCCACATAGACCAGTCATGGAAGCGACGGGGGCCCCAGGGAATGCACCCATCCGTCAATTATAGCATCAACCAGCAGCTTATAAGGATGTATCAGCCCGACTCAGCTCGACTTGCCATTGGTCGCCAAGGAACTGGAGTCATCGCACAGCCGAGAACTCCACCCCGATGGGACAATCCGTCTACGATACCCGCCATAGACGCTCCTCCACGAAATCCCTTTAATGCAAACCGGTTTGGAGCTTCTACCAGCGCTCCACATATGCAGAAATGATATTCGGATGGCCAGCAATTTGAAGTGAGAGAACTAGCTACAAAAAGGCCACCTTCGTCGCAACCACCTTCACACGATTGGAAACACCCAAGAGTCAATTACCTGGGAACTAAGTTAATTAATTCCTCTCCTGGTGGCTGGGACAATGGAAGCCGCCGGAGTGAAAGTCTTCGTCGCAAGCGAAACTACAGACGGGGTGATGCCGGTGCCGATGTTGAGGGAGAAACAACTTTCGCTGAGGTTAATTTTTTTGGGGAGAGGGCACTTCTTCCATACCTTCAAATGCCTCTAGCATCACAGCGTTCACATTTCTTGGTGGACACCGGCTCTGCCAAGAATTATATTAGGGATATCCCTGATCTACGGGGAATAAAGCCGATAAGCAAACCAGTTACGGTCAAAACTGTGGTGGGGAGTGTGCATGTCACTAGGAAATGTGGAATCAATATGCTGTGAAGGACGTCTACCTTTTACATACTTCCCACTCTAAACACCTTTGATGCTATAATCTGGTTTGATCTGCTAACGGACGTCTCAGCTTGTGTCAACTTAGACGTGGGAACCCTCAGACAAGCGCGGGGAATGGAAACACTGCTCTTTCAGGAGTGTGAAGGGATTAATTACAGAGATTCCAGCATAGACGAGAATGAAAAAGTAGAGCATACCAGCGGCAACGATCAAACGGAAGTTTCCTCAGAAGCCACTAACCAGGTATCTGAGGGGGAAGAATGGTCATATAGTACCATCAAAATCTAAAAACACTTCGATTGTCCTCGACGCGGATGCATTAGATGCCTTTCGGCTTGTGAGGTCAGCACATGCTTTGCTCCTCTATCCAGATTTCGGAAAACCATTCGATCTTACTGCGGATGCTTCATCCTATGCCTTAGGGGCTGTACAATCGCAGGGAGGTCGGCTCATCACCATGATCTCGCGCACACTCTCCAATACAGAGGAGAACTATGCGACTTATGAGAGAGCTGCTTGCAATTGTTTGGTCATTTCAGAAGCTGAGAAATTACCTATACGGAGTCAAGGACCTAAATGTTTTTACAGACTATCAACCGTTTGTTAATTCAAAATTTGCTTTGAATTTATGTTTTGATTTTCCAGTACTTGAGCTGGGAATTCACGATGATTAAATTTTAATTCAAGATTTTAATCTGAATTTATGGTTTTGAATTTTCAGTACTTGAACTGAAGACTCTCGACGAAACAAAATTGAAGTTAACTTAAAACTGACCTTCTAGTACTTGAACTAGAAAACCACGAAGAAATGATAATTCAATAATTGTTCATTTTGAGTTCTGATTTTGAACGGATTTTATTAAATTATTGCATGCGTTTTTATACAAAATTAACATGTCAAAATCCAGAGCAATACAATACTGTAGTTTGATGCAAGTTGCACAACATATTTGCTAGAATAGCATATTATCATGACACTACAACAACCAAAAAACGTGTCGAATTTCCGTCTGCTTAATGTGCAAGACAATTTAAACTGTTGTTATGCAAAGTGCAACGAACTTCTGTTATTATTGACGCAAAGAATAAATTGAACAGAAATCAAAATTGCAGTTTTAAACAACATTAACACCTTCGATCTCTCGGACAGAAATGTTAACTCAAAGATGAAACGATGGCGAACCTTCATTGAGGAGTTCGCCCCGAAGTTCCATTACAAGCCAAGAAGACCCAACATTGGTGCGGAAGCGCTTTCACGACAGCACATAAATGCAATAATGAAGAAACCTAAGTAATGTGAAACCAATAGCAGTGCTGAAAAATCGCTGGGATCACCTATCCCGACTGTCGATAACCCCGTCAATGGCTTCAGAAATCAGCTTATCCTCAAGCTACAGAGTAGTCGAGGAAAACTATCTTCATAGCTCAGGCATGTCCTAACTTATGCCTCACCTTCGGACTTGCCCCAGCTGCTGAACGAGTCCGTTAACGTCAATGTTGTGAATGGAATATATTGCGATCGAGCTACATTGCAATATTTGGAGGACACCTTTTAGGATCTCTTCCCATCCATGAGGTTCCGACTCAGTGAGAGAAGGGTAAAGTATATCACCAACACAAGCGAGCAACAAGAAATCCTAGCCAGAGAGCACAACAGAACCCACCGTTCGCCGAATGAAACTACACGTCAGGCTTTGCGGAGGACATATTTCCCCGGTAACCGTAAGCAATTCAAGCAGCTGACATCTGCCTGCTGCATATGTCAGGAAGGTAAATACAATCGACACCCACACGCAACCCAAATAGGAAAAACCCCTATTCCCACGCATCCGGTTGAAATTTTGCATCTGGATATCTATTCCACGGCAGATCACCACTTCCTCACATGCCAGCACAAGTTCCGCAAGTTTCCCATCGTAAAACCAATAATATCCAGAAGTATAGTGGACCTTAAAGGACCCCTACTGGAAACCCTCAATGTCTTCAAGGATACACGTGGTAGTGCCCCAGGGCGGGACGCCCGTCAGCCGAGGACGGCTGATCTTAAGGGGGGGAGGAGTTAGCAACATAGGTGTTGCATGTCGTTGGCGCCGTGCGCTTCCGCAGCGGTACCCAGCATTGTAGGAAATACGCTGCAACAGCGTCTGCTGCCATCCGCTGCGCAGGGGCACGGTAGACGGTGTTGGTTCTCGGTGCGTGAGAAAACACAAGACGGAGAGCATAGGCGCCATGCGCTAGCGCAGCGGTGCAAAGCATTGTACAAAATGCGCGGCAACAGAGTCTGCTACCATCCGCTGCCATCCGCTGCGCAGGGGCACGATAGACGGTGCTGGTTCTCGGTACGCGAGAAAACATACGAAAAGAGCATTGGCGCCATGCGCTTGCGCAGCAGTACAAAGCATTGTACAAAATGCGCGGCACAGCCGCTACGCGTAGATATGGTAGACGGTGATGGTTCTCGGTGCCGGAGGAATTGCCGAGACATGTGTTGTATGTCGGTGCCGCCAAGCCCAGAATGTGAGAATACTGTGAGAATACTGTGAAAGCGTGGAATTCTCTTTTGACCGTCAATTTCTTAATTTTTGTCTCCTTATATTCCAAATTCTAATATTTTTGCTGTCCCCTGTGCACTTTCATTCGTTCATGACCATGCATATTTTACCACGCTTGGGTTACTACTGGGGCAGCCGGACCCCATTTTAATATAAATGAATTTTTATTAATTATTTTAGTTATTAGTAGTATAATATTATGTCAAAAAACCAAATAATTATTATTCTACATTCTTATGATTACTATGGTGCGTTTACAGTGAACAGAAGTGTAAATGGAAAGCAATTGGATCAGATTTTACATTAAGAATAGTTATAATTTATGAAAAGAACTTGTTAACATTTGAGTTTTCAATTCCAAATTAAATATACAATTTTTTTGATTCATTATTTTATTTTCTTTTTAGAAGTTTCGCAGTTCTTTTTAAAATTCAAATGAAGTGACCCCCTAAAAGTTAAATTTAAACGTAGCCCTGATTTCTTCTGATTTTTTTCTCCGAATATTCGCTATTTTAGACAACATCCCAGCAGTGAAACCACCTAGTTAAAGTACTAGTAAAACTCAGATTATATGTAAAATTCATATATACATATTATAATAATGTGTACTCGACATGTAAAATACTGGTAAAACTCATAATTTTTTGTAAAATCCATATATATGTATGTATGTACATAATATAATAATGTGTACTCGACATTAATTCAGCATGTTAATTCATGGTGCCACATTTCCACTCTTCTTTGCGGACACTTTGCGGATATTTTAAAACACGCGTTAACTTGAAGATTTATCTCTAAAATGAGGAATTACAAAAAGTGGTTAGAATTATAAAAAGAACTGTTTTTCTTCAAATTCCAATGTTTGTCTTTACTTCCTTTTTTATTAAATTGACAAGAAATGAAAAATTTAGTATACACGGCAATGAAGTGCCGCAGAATTCAGCAACTGGTTAACTTTTAGATAAGTTTTGAACTAGTAAATTAACCACTTGATTTTTTACTATTAACTTTAGTAGCATATTTTGAAAACTGCCTATAATTTTCACTACAGGGATATGGAATATTTTTACATCAAACACAATAAATACACATACACTCTACGTGTGACCAAAAAAAATGGTCGGAACGGTAAATAAATTTGGTGGGAATTGAATGTCTTTTCTTTGTCTTCTTTGCAGATGCAGCCACGCTTGGGGTGTTCGAGAGGAAAATTCTTCGCAAAATCTTCAGTCTTATTCGCGTCGGCGACGACTGCCGTATTCGGATGAACCGTGAACTGTACGAGCTCTACGCTGATATTGACATAGTCAGACGCATCATATACAACGTCTGCGCTGGCTTGGACATGTCGTGCGTATGGACGAAGAAGGTCCAGCGAAAAAGGTTTTCGAAGCGGAATCCGCTGGACGACGACGCAGGGGACGACCATGCCTCCGATGGAGGGGCCAAGTCGAGGAAACCCTAACCACGATTGGTATAACAGATTGGAGAAGACGCGCGCAAAGCAGAGGCGCCTGGGGAGCTCTATTAATTTCGGCCGTAGCCCGTTAGCGGGTTGTTCCGCAGATACTGCGATTAGGTCACGAAAGTAAGTAAGTAAGAATTTAAATATTAGAATAGAAGTTCTCATATTACATAAATGCTTTCAGAGATAGTCTTCGATTTGCCTGAATGCATAATTTAAATTACAAATCCACATTCTCTCATATGCAGAGAACTGTAGAGTATAATAAATCGAGCATTGCCGATATAGACTTTTTTAAATTCTGTGCAAAAGTTGTGCTACAATCATACCTCCGAAGAAGTAAGGACACAATTTTTTCATTTTTTCAACTTTGTTTCGAACTTTTTTATACCGAGACACTTCTAAATGAACCGAACAATGAAGTGCGGAGTTCTTGCATGATTGACGACCTTTGGATGATGCTGGTGCAGGAGTCTGGAGTTTGGGTGTGATTTTTAAGCGATTAAATGCAATACAACCCTGTTGAAATTAGTCTACTTGTTGGTACATCTTGAGAAAGCGACAAATTCGACTGAGTCTGTAAAAAATTGAGTAGCGTGCGCACATACTAGCGCAGCATTCATAAAATGAATTTTACTGAAAGTTGGTAGAAAATAACATCCACTATAAATTAGGTATATCTGGAAAAATGGTCTGCAAGTTTTTGGCTCGGATTTCAAAAAGAATGTCAATTTTCTTATTGTAATGATGTTATAAAGGAATCTTCATGATGTTGCAGAATGTTTAAGCAAAGAACTATGTTTATTTACCAACTTCAATTGTCTATTTCCACTAAACGGGGAGTTCTTATAAATTGCTGATATTGTGCTGGATTTTGAACTTATAATTCGGTAAATTTACTCAACTCGGCTGATGATGATTTGAGATTTTATTAAACAATTTCTTTTCTTGTAAATTTTTAATGATTACAGTCGCTCTTTGTGCCATGTTGATCACATTTCATCAGGACTTAACATTATTCTGCGCCATGAGTAGTTTATTGTTTGTATGCTCGGACTCTCCCTGATTTAATTTCTTTTTAACAATTCGTCGTCTGCGTATATTAGCAACGAGATGTACTGAAAAGAAGTAAATCAGTTCGATAATTTTTAAAATGGAAATGCTCATAAAGAGGCCAAATATGCAACCGCAATTCGCAATCAATGTGGTGGCACTCAACACGGTGCACTTAATAGCGAGGAACTGATGTTCCTTGAAGTGCACCGACAATTGAGAGGCACTATACTAAATTGGATTGAATTCTTAGACTTTGGCATCCAACATCTTCCGCGTTGATTGTTTCTGCAGAAAAAGGTTAAACTCGTTTTGAGCGGTTGTATAGCAATTGATATAAGTTAGCAACATACGTGTTGCAAGTCGTTGGCGCCGTGCGCTTCCGCAGCGGTACCCAGCATTGTAGGAAATACACTGCAACAGCGTCTGCTGCCATCCGCTGCGCAGGGGCACGGTAGACGGTGTTGGTTCTCGGTGCGTGAGAAAACACAAGACGGAGAGCATTGGCGCACTGCGCTAGCGCAGCGGTGCAAAGCATTGTACAAAATGCGCGGCAACAGAGTCTGCTACCATCCGCTGCGCAGGGGCACGATAGACGGTGCTGGTTCTCGGTACGCGAGAAAACATACGAAAAGAGCATTGGCGCCATACGCTTGCCCAGCAGTACAAAGCATCGTACAAAATGCGCGGCACAGCCAATACGCGTAGATACGGTAGACGGTGATGGTTCTCGGTGCCGGAGGAATTGCCGAGACATGTGTTGTATGTCGGTGCCGCCAAGCCCAGCCGTGAAACGCTGTCGCGCAATGCCGTCTCAAAGCGCAGTCACTATGCGATTGTCGGCGGCGAAAACGTATAAAAAGAACCCGAGTACGAGAGCTCGCATCTTTTAATTGGCAGGAGCTCGAAGGAGAAGGACTACCTTAATAATAATAAAATAATATTAAAACAAATTAAATATCTTTATAATTTTAGATGGATGCAGGAGATACTTAACTTATATATATACACCACATTCGGGCACATCAAGTGGCTCTTAAGAAATCAGGTACAAGTGTGTGGATTACCTTATAAGAATAGGATACTTACTTGGTATCCAGAATTTCGCACATCCACCCTCAGAGATGGTGTAATTAACTAAGCACTGTGTTTGGCAGTTGGCCTGAGAATAGGCGCGGAAGAAACGCAAGTAGCGCTCATCATTGAAATAACATTGACGCGTTTAGAAATAATCACAACGCAGGGGCGGTTGAATGAGACTCGATGGACAACGAGGTATCTGTGTACCACTGAAGGTTTTCGGTGGATCATCGTTAGAAAAACCTAAGAGTGAATTCCGAAAAGGAAATACCTTGGTCAGCTGTCATCATACTTGCTGCAGCTATAACCCTTACGTATGTGATACCGGATGGCTATGGGCCGACGATTCTGCTTTCCTGCCTTAGTGCTTAAGTGAGAAATCTTGCCGAAATGGTTGGCAGCTTAATATTGCAGTCTTCTCTGTCCCATTAAATCATTATGTTGGGTGTACAGGCACTGATGCAACATTCAAGACTAACGCTGATCCGGTTCGAAATACAGGCTCCCATAATGACTTGTATCAAATCTTACAGAGACTCCCGGCTGCGGCATAGATAACCATGGTATTATGAAGGCGAATGTGCTACTGGCAATGATGACGATCCTGTGCGTGGACCCTACAAACAAACACAATAACAACATTAACCAAAAAGGCAAATAGGAAAGAGCATTACACTTTCCATAGGATCTTTATATTCTGCGGATTCTGCCTAGTAGCGAGCAAGAGCAGAGATTAACGGTTCGCTGAAACCCTCTGGGTGATCCAAGTGCGAAGTAAATGCGGATGGCATGCAGGAGATGCTAGAAAAACTGACACTGTTCTCACTACTGGAAATGATAGCAAAGAAGAAAATGGTCATGGTAGAGTGGCATGGCGGAGCATTCATCAGCTTCGTTGCAGAGCGTTAAAGAAAATACGGTGAAAATCCGCAATATATGACTGGAAGTGGAGTGAGAATAGGGAGCGATCGCAGCGGCATGCTAGTTCTCCTTCCCGGGCTAAGCCGAAGGCACTCGAAAAAGCGAAGTCCCGCAAAATGTGATGCGATTCTCATCCAGAAAGTCTTGTGGAGAAAAACGACCGAGCAGCACCATGGTAAATTATGTCAACGGGCCAGAAAATTAGAAACATCGCGAGAGGGGAGCGGACATGGCAAGCGCATTGAAGTTGGTCCAGCATGGAGAGTTTGCCACGGCGTGAGAGGTGTATGAAGCTTAGTGAAACTGAACGCGTTTGAAAAACCTCCAGTAACGGTGATCAGATCCCTGCACGAAGCAAATGGCTGAACACAAGCGACAACCATCAGTCTGACCCTTCAAACGGTCGCGGTGTATTAGCTGGAAAACCAAGAGTCGGGTGGATCCTTTGCAGGGAGCGTGAGATGATGAAACCTTAAGTGTATGGATTTTGGGCATATTTCAAAAATGGGCAGCAGGAAGGAGAACTACCGCAACCGATGCTACAGATGCGGTGCTGAAGCACACATCCAGCCGCAAAGATATGAAGCAAAATACTGGATGCAGCCCATGCCCGTCCTATAAGCAAGCCGTAAAGGAGTGGAAACGAAAGAAATGAAGTTACTCCAGCTTAAACTTATCCACTGCGCAGCTGCACAACAGCCTCTGTAACAGATGGTGAGAGAGCATACGGTCGACGCGGCTGTGCACAGCGAGACGAATCGCCGCAAGCATTGAGGAGTCTGGATCGAAAAAATCATATAAGCTGCACTATGGATGGGTGGAGGCAGCCCACTCAGTGAAGTCAGGAGGTAAAACGTCTACAACAGGGCAACTGTTGAAGGAACGATTATACTAAGCCCAACTATGGATGATTTTGATTCGGAAGGAACCCTGTAGATATTGCATGTAATTTTAATGCATCTGCAACTGAATGGGGCTGCGGCCAGACTAGGTCGAAGGGACACGTACTAGTATACAGCAATGAAAAAGCAGAGGTGAATTAACACATCACACAACTTCTCCTGAATTCCGTCATGCTCCGATAGCAATTCCATTTGATAGACAGACGTAGTACAGCATATGCTTAAGAGCCCGGACGAATGGGATGCGGTGTGTGATAATACCTCTGCCGCCATCATGAAAGTACTGTAGGGGAAGGCAACGACGGAGAAGATTTCCACCTCCCTTCTCAAACTAGGACAAAAATAAAATAAAATAAAAAACTCATACGCGAACTCAACATTATTATCTGGACTAAAGTTATGAAGATTGTCTGCTGATACAATATACTGGGGCAGCACCCTGACCATTATCTCATCGTTGTGGGACACTGTAATGTAATTGCCGGTACTCAGTGATACACTCTCGGGAGAATTGAGGAAAATGGAAACAAAATTTAATTAAAATTATAATTTTCCACCGCACTCATTTGTATTGCAGGTGGGGTGTGGGAAAATGTTGCAATGGCCCAAAAGAAGGTGTGGCAGCTATTCACATGTATACATTTATGTACATAATTTAATAGGATCACCAAATCAGATTCATATATAAAGCAAAACGGATAAACGATATGTCTATCTATTTTATATGCAGCTGTCGAATCCTCTTTCACCATTTGGTGGTGATATACATTTTGGATGTTAGATACGCAATAGGCGTCATATATAGGCTGTCGCACCTATTATACTCACGTCGTAAAATTTGTTAAGACAGATTATAGCTAGATTATAGAAAGCCATATGTACAAAATTATGAATTGGTTACGAAAACCCACAACATTAACATATAAAAAAATATTTAAGCAAGGCGCAAATGGACAGGTAGCAGATGCATTTTGTTAATGACTTTAGACCGGCTTCAAAGTTTTAACTGAATTTTTTATTTATTTTCAATTCTAATCAAAATATTATAATTGTAGAGGAAAAAATAAAATGCCGCTCGCCGCACACCCATGTTTTTCTGTTTCTGTTTTTCTCGTCGATCTTCCTTCTTTTACTCGTTCGTCTTTTGCAGGGTTGCCAGTTCGCTAGGACATATTTCGATATGTGTCTGAATGCAGACAGGAGTAACTGAAGCACAAATTTCCTGAAACATTTTGATATCTTTAAAAAATATCCAAATGTGTAATTCAAAACACTTTTACAGTGCGTATTTGAAAGCCTCCTGAGATGGAAGAACTCATTTGTTGCGCCTGCAAAATATCGCACTTCTAAATTTGCAGTTTCAAGTAGTTTTATATAGTTCTACCACCGATATTTCCTCGGATTTGCACCCCTTTCATTCAGACGAAGTCCATGCGCCTCTACAATACCCCTATTAAATTTCCTGGATTTCACATGATGTGTGGGTGCTGCTTGTGATCAAAGTTCCCTCCAAGTTGCGCAGCCGTTATGGTATTCTGCGCACAATGGGCTTGTTCATCATTTTTTTATATCAATTTATAAAAGAATTGCATATAAAAATGACAAAAATGCAAACAGGCACTGGAAACCCCACTTCACTTGCACACTTTTAGATACACTTTGAATATTTTTGCTCCCATATACTTATTTTCCGCGTAGCCATCGAAAAAATTAATGGGAACTTTGCTTATGACTCTAATAAAAGTCGTGTGAGAGTCACACAAAAGTATAGTGTTGTTTTTAGCGTCGGCACGATCGACAATAAATTTTTTTAGCTGTTTGCTTTAACTCTTCCAAATTATTCACACTTGATCAGCTTGTAACCCTGTTTGAAACTCCGGCATTCATAATCGAAATCGGAAGCGACACCAAACGAGAAGGCAAAGAACGCATCCCGTACCCATGAAATCACAGTGCGCAGTGGATACGCATTGTAACCCTAATCAAGATTCCAATTTCGCGTCACTTTATCATCAGTGGCATTCAAATCAACGAATTCCTCGTCGTGATAACTGTGGAAGATACCATTTTGCCTATGGATATGAACACATACTTCGAGTACTTGAATATCATAAATTAAATCCCAAATTTTACCTTGGATCGCGATAAATAGCCTTGCTCTCCAACCCGTTAAAATGATAGCAAATACCCTCATCCGTGGCCACTAAGTTGAATAAGTGATTGCCGGCATAAAAACGTCCATTCCACTTGCAATCCGGGATAGTTTGGTACGTCCTTGTCGATAGATTCAGCAGTGTTCTAGCCACATTCGTCACCACATTTTTGGGTATAAATGGAGCGAAGCGCTGCATCACATCTTCATCATGTGTATAGTGGTTGCTAATTGTGATATCCTGTCGCTAAATGATATCACAGACTGTACTCGCCCTTCAAATGCAAATAAAACTCTACTAATTTCCAACTTACGGCTCCTCTGTTAGATTCCCGGAATTATGAAATGGCTTCGATTCTTCGATTTGTTCGCACATTTGACGATACATTTCCAACGTCAAATTTGTTGTGATCAGGAAAGGTATTTTATGCACCGGAACAAGGGTCTCATCAAAACCCAGTATAACGGGAGAGTCCTGCCACTTCAGATACACATCCCAATTGAGCATAGTCACAAAGTAAAACGAGCTAAACAGCAAAACACCCCAATAAAGTATGTAAAATAACCCACTCGCATCGGTGGTGTTGGGGCCCGTGCGTGCTGTCGTTAATAGCGAGTGCACTTTTGTTGCCGGTAATAGGCGCTTGCGTGGTCGAATATCTGGTGGTTCCTAACGAGGCGCTTAACGCTGCCAGGTAAAACACTGTGTTGTTTTTCGTTACAAGCGAGACAAGAGGTTTATTACTTAAAATATTAAACCATATATACTATTTTACAATGAATACTTGCAGTCAAGGTAAGCACCTTTATGGTGTTCCAGTTACGCAAATGTTGATTGGTGTCAGTTGGTTAAGGCAACTGACCTACTCGATATAAAAATGTCGATGGTGCATTGTAAAGTCCAATGCAAATCATCATCTCGATTGCAGAACTGTGACACCCTAAAAGTTCACATAATGAATGAGACAATAATCAACGCACCCTGAAAGCATGTGCGTGAATATAACTTAAATTTTAACTACTCTGGATAGGACTGGGTGCTGTGGGTCAACTACACGGCGGTAGCTTGATTCTGACTCACAACAGTTGTAACCATGCCGAACTGTTATAGGTGACTCACTTCTCATAGAAGGGGCGGTGTACTTCGCATAAGTATCGAATACCATAAATTATGCTTTTCGAGTTGTTTATAAGCATACCCTTGCAGGCTGACCAGTGGTTACCGTACTGTATACGCGATTTGATGATTATATGGCTAGGCACATTGCTGAGTGTTTCTGATTCCAGACTCATTGTGTCCATCGTAATAGTCGGTACCGACAGAGAATCAGATTCCATTATTGGGAGCGTCAAATGCCCATTTTCCCCATATGTTGATCTGATTTCAGGATTCACCATCATTTTGTTTCCAATTATTTCACGAACTACTTGAAACCGCAACGTAGGTAATCAAATGACAACTGAGAGCAATGTTAGAAGCGTTGGCGTTTTCCTGAAAATGTTATGAAAATTTCAATTGAACTCAAAGGATCCCAAAAGACCCGGCTCGGTACTTACATTTCTGGGTATAACTTGCTCACAATTGCATGACAATTATGATTACACCCTTAGAACTGAAACTTAATATATCGATTAAAAATTTGTGTCTAAATTCAAGAATTTAATATTTAAAATAATTTCAGCTTTCTTGCTTGGATCCAATGAAGAGAACATGGCAAATACAGGGTGGCCCAAATAAGACCAGCTGATGTGAAACACAAATAACTTTTTTATTTTCTAACATAATTTATTTTTTCTTTTTGCAGATTATAACTGAACACTTGGAAACTTAAAATGAATACGTACAGTCCACAACAACGCATTAAAATTATCGAATTTTATTATTCTTCTCAACGATCAATTGTTCTGACGCAGCGAAATTATCGCCGTTTTTTTAACGTAAGATCAGCGCCCACATCTTCCATGATTACAAGTTTACTTCGCCGTTGTGGGGCTCCGAAAATCCAAGGGCAATACATCAGCATCAGTCACACCCAATCAGATGCACTGTTTGGTGCGGTGTTATGGCCACAAAAATCATCGGCCCATATTTCTTTGAGAATGAGGATGAAACGCCAGAAACGGTCTCCGGGGCTTCTTACAGAACAATGATCGACAACTTTTTGCGGCCAATGGTGGAGCAACATCCTCATTTGTGGTTTCAACAAGATGGAGCCACTGCGCATACTGCTAGGCAAACTATTGACATGCTGCGTGAAATT
This sequence comes from Clusia tigrina, assembly GCA_920105625.2. NCBI lineage: Eukaryota > Metazoa > Arthropoda > Insecta > Diptera > Clusiidae > Clusia > Clusia tigrina. The sequence goes on from OV050030.1 coordinate 395,333,923, forward strand.
TTTGGTGAACGCATAATTTCAAGAAATTCAGATTTCCCTTGGCCTCCTCGTTCACCAGATTTAACTGCGCCCGATTTTTTTTTTTTATGGGGATATTTAAAAGATAAAGTGTATGTTAACAAACCACAGACACTTGGACAGCTCAAGCAGAATATTCGAGACGAAATACGGCGCCTGCAACCAGAAACATTACGCCGTGTAATGCAAAATGCGCTAAAAAGAGCCAATGCCTGTATCGAGCAAAATGGTGGTCATTTGTCTGATGTCATATTTCACACATAGTCACGTTAAATTTCCATAAAATGTATTTAACATATTAAAATAAATCATTTAAAAAAACCCGTTATTACAAGAGTTACACGTGTTTAACATCACTAGGTCTCATTTGGGCCACCCTGTAGTTGACGCAGTTCCGATTGGTTGCTTGGAGTTGACAATACTAATTACTGTCTGATTCCGCTTGATTATAACGCAAGATTTTTATAACATGAATGACATTTTAAATCACACAAAATTTAAATATACTATATATACTGATATTCTCTGTATCTCACTTGGCTAAGACCGCATTTATCTGCTTGCATAAAGTGCTGTTCGTCTAGAAGGTTGAAGCTTAGAGCAAAATAGATACGTAGGAATCTGTCGTGTAAAATAAAGTTTATGGACGTTAGGATGTCTTTGAAAAAAGTGCACGAAATTTAAGCGGAAAAATAGCTGCTTACCAACTATTCTAATTAATTAAATATAAAGTGACTTCTCATTGACTACTCCACTCAAACTGGCCTTTATAAATGTTTAATTTATATGTGCCTTACATCAATCTGCTTATTGCACAGCAAGATTAACTTAATTTTACGAATCAACGGTATGTGCAGGATGGCTAGCTTGCTCTGAACCATTAAGGTGAGGCTGCCTCCTGCACTTGCTTCTGAAAATATTTTTATTGCTGGGCACTGCACTGCATTCTAACATTGCAAATAGTTATAAGAATGCAAATATTTCTTGAAACATTTAAATTGTTGTTGTCACTAAGTGGCTACGGATGTGTGAATCTCAATTATTTAATTAAATTTGATACAAACTAAATATAAAGTTCTCTGGGTGTACTTCTGCGATTCCGAATTACAACAAAGACCTTTGGTAGCTGCGCCCGTGTTGTAAACGTTGTTGTTATTTTCATTAGTAATCTCTTCGGCCTAATTTTTGTTGGTGCATGACCAAATTTTACGTCTTGCTGACAATTCGGTGTGTCGTCAAACTTGTCGAAAAACAAGTTTTCATTTTATGCAACAACATTATCTCTAACTGCATGCGTGCAGGGATCTCGTGCCATCACATTCTCCTTTGGTTTATGTTTAAGGATCAAATGTTAAATTGTATTTTAAACTAAGTAAAAATGTTAAAAATATGATAGTAATATTACAAAGAATTTTTTATAGATCTGTGTCAATAATTTGATTTAGAAGTGGATTGGACCGTGTAATGATCCAAATTTTACACGCGCATGACCAATTGAGGATAAAAGGAGCATACATATTTGGATAAAAGAAAGTGTTCACCATCATTAAAATTACGATAATAATTTGCTGAATAAACTCAAAACACGTTACGTGACAAAGATTTTTTTTTAATATTACTAACCAGGTGACTGCTTTTCTGCTTTTTTACAATTATTGTTTCAACAATTGAATGCCGCCCTCTGTGGTCTACTAGACTCACTGGTTGCAGGTTGCTTTCTCTTCGAGTCAAAGGCCTGTGTAGCTAGTACTCATTCCCCCAACATCTTGCACTCATAATTAATTACGTCGTAAGATATAAGAATTATGATAATAATAATGAATGTCCGTTCTTTATTGTGAATTAACATCCATTTGAGTTGCTTGCTTGATTGCTTTTTAATGTTTCTTTTGTAGCTTTTGCAATCAATGCAGGACTATGTTTTATTCACCATTCATGAAATTTCACCAACAAATGAAATTTGGCTTTAACTGATTCGGACTTTTGTTGGTTTATTCTTATCCTGATTCTATTATTTACGAGCATATAATTATCTTTTGTGTGAATAACTGCTGAAAGGTGTTTTAGAGAATCGTTTCCCAATATAGCATGAAATGATTTCAGGGATGGTAATAAATAATATTTCAAAATATTGTCTTTAAGTCCGAAAAGATTTAGAAGAGTATGCTGCGTAATTTCGACATTTCCAGCTATTGAGTTTGCATTGAATTTTTGATCATTTTGGAGGGGATTTTCTACTAAGCACGATTGAATGTAATTTTTATTTGAGCCCGTATCTATAAGTATTCTTAGAATCTGTCCGCTCTTCGTTTTGCAATTGAAATATGGCAACGAAGAGTCCGTTATTCTAAAAAATGTATGTCACTAAATTCATGAAAGTCGGTTTGAGCGCCGTTTTCATCAGTTACTTCATTTGCAATATATTCAGAAAAGTTTGGTCACATGTTTCGTTCTGTGGGTCTATATGTTGGTAATACTCCTGAAGATCTTCGTTCACTGCATTTACGTGAAAGTTCCTTTGCATTTTCCTGGGAACTTGAGCTGAGAATTGTTCGTCTGGTCTTTTTCCATACAGTACGTTGTTACGAGGTCTGTTACTGTAATTTACCATTCTAGAGTTAATAGTGGGGTCCACTTCCATAGGCTCTGGCCGTGGTTGTGGTTTTTGGGCAAATGGCCGTGGTGGTGGAAAATTTGGGTAAAAGTTTGAATTAATAGGAGATTGTGTTGCGTATTGGTTACGATATTGTTGGAAGTTAGGTTGCGTTTGCCGGTAGGGTTGTCGTTGTTGGGTTTGGGGTAAGTAAGGTATTTCTGGGTAAAATGGCTGTCTATTGAACGTATACTGTTGGGTGTAATTATTTCGACGTGGTGGTAACTGTGGTGGGTTATAGTTCGTTTTTCCCATAGTTCCCTGGTTACCGTGGGCGTAGCTTGCGCGGAAATTCTGATTTTCCATTTTCAAGCAAAGATGTAATGCTTGAGGCAAGTTAGTTGGTTCCTTAATGCCCAAAAGTCTTGGCAGGTCACCTCTGAGACCTCTCACGAAAGTATCCAAGGCCTTGTCTCTGTATGTTTGAGTGAGCAAGTGTAGTGATTCCTCGGATATTTCTAAACATGCAATCTTGTTTAAAATGAGCGACAGGTGCGAATATACCTGTTGATAAAAATCTTGTACAGTTGATCTACCTTGGACTAGCGATGTCATCTGGTACTCCAAGGTACCCAAATCTCGCTTGTCAGCATAATGGATGGTAAGGCAACGAGATATGGCCTTCCACTCCAGGGGTGTGTTCCAAAATACTTTGGTGTTCCTTTCTGATATTTGTAATTTTGAAGTACACGATCAACATTTTTTTTCCAAGAGGAAAACTCGCGTGGATTATCTGAAAATTCCCTCAAGCCTCGGAAAATATCCGGAATTTTTTCTAAGCCGTCCGTTTGTCCTCTGTGGCATTCGTCTATAGTTTGGTCGCGTGCAATTTCGGGAGGTGGACTAACGATCGATTGAATTAACGTTCGTCCTTCTGTATTCAAAATTCTAACTATTAGGTTGCTTATAAGGGTTTCTAATTCTGGGGTAGTTTGGGCATTTGAAGTGCCACTTGTGGAAAAGCTTGCAGCATTTGCATTTAAAGTAGCTGGTCTAAGGATATTTTCGTTAGGCATTTTTATTAGGTAGGGAATAGGATATGGATTAGTATATTATTTAAATATTCAATAATTTTCAGATATATTTTTTTTTATTTTGCTATAAATTGTTTGTGATCTTTAAAGCTCTGGAGGGTCTGTTGTGTAAGCATAGATGTAAAAATTTTATTTATTTTTTTTTAAGCTTGTAACTCAATATTTTATTCCATTAATTTATTATTAAATTTATTCCATTAATTTATTATTAAATTTATTCCATTAATTTATTATTAAATTTATTCCATTAATTTATTATTCAATTTATTCCATTAATTTATTATTAAATTTATTCCATAAAAAAAAAATTATTAAATTTTCTAAAATATCTTGTGCTCACTTTATTCTTACTTTATTTATACTTTTATAAATTTTAAGTTTTTTTCACTTTGATTTTATTATTATTATTATTTTTTTAATTTCTTAAATTTAATTAATTATAATTAGTTCTAACTTACATAAAAACTATATGGTTCATCTTGTCCAGGTGGCTGCAGATCTAGCTGCTCCTTTTTGTCCTTTGCGTGGAGTACTGGGGGGCCTCGTTTCCTGGCTGATGTTAATTGCGGGTACTGGATCACACCGCTGTCTATTAACACTTTTTTAAGACACTCGCGGAAAGCTTGACACTGCTTAAGGGTCTTTTCGCTTTGTTTAGTTACACTTTACGAATCACGACCTCTTTGAGGGCTCTGTTTGCTTCGAATATTATTGTAAACTAGTGACTGTGATCCAGACCTGCTCGGGCGCCAGTTAATCACATTGGTGTTATTAAAGTTAAAAAAATATTTTTTATTGGTGCTATGCACCTTCTTTATTTGAGGATTGAAAACGAACTAAAATCTAATACAAAATATTCTTAAGTCTAAACCTATTATACCGTATGCTGCCGGATGATTTGTCGCTGGAAGATGCTGAACTTGCATTCCCACGATTCTGGATTGGGATGAGTGAACTAAATTGTAGCTTGCAGGTGTTCGGATTTTAGCAGACGCGGTGTCATCACAAAACGTGTGAATTATTTTCACACGGGTTGAGTGTGCAATATGAGATTTGCTTTGTTTAGGTGAATGTAGTTTATTTCACCTTAACTTATAGTATAGTAGGTAGCGACTTGCGAAGGGACCGAAATGCCCAATACAAAGAGGATTTGTCCACATTACATAACAATTTAATAATTTTAATTTTCAATTCCTGATGTGAAGAAGGAATTAAAATTCACATAAAAGCTAATTCCCACAAGATACATTTTATAAAAAGCGCTTTAAAAAAATGTTGTTCCCCATATTTGACAGCAACATTTCAAGATTTTGTACTAATTGAGAGGATGTCGCATATTCTTTATAGAGAGTATTTGCTACAGGCAAACCTGAAACCGCTGGAGTGAGGTGGCTGACCGACAGGAGTTGAAGTTACAATAACAACAAGCCTGGCCACAACAACAACAAGCGAGGCGATTAGCAGAAAGCGAGGCCGCCCAACGGAAGTGCAATCACACAACGGTGGCCCGCCAACAACAACATGCACCAGCCGCTGTGACAAATTGGGCTATATAAGCCGTGTGGCCCAAACAGCAGTCTCTTCTTCAGGGAATAACCTCCGAGCCGACAACAGCATTCAGAACCATACGCCGTCGAGACTTAGTAGGAACAACAGGTTTCCAATCGATTTCTTACTAAGTCACGTACACAACCACGACATAGCAACTCAATAAGAGCACCAGGTTTCCAATCGGTTTCTTACTGGGGTACCTGTATCACTGGACCATACACTTGCCGACACAGAAAGACTGACAACGAGTTCACAAAGGTTAAGTCTATTGTATAGGAATAGGATTAATAACTAGTTTTGTTTGATTTTTTTAATTTAAATAAACACCATAAAAATCTAACTCGCCGGAGTATTATATTTTCTGTATACGACCCCTGGAGCAGCTGAGTTTACCCCAGCTATAAAAAGAGTTGTTACATCACATGCATTCATTTATGTACATAATTGAAAAGGATCACCGAATCAGCTTCATATATACTGCAAAACGGATAAACGATATGTCTATCTATTTTATATGCATCTGTCGAATCCTCTTTCACCATTTGGTGGTGATATACATTTTGGATGCTAGATACGCAATGGGCGTCATATATAGGCTGTCACACCTATTATACTCACGTCGTAAAATTTGATAAGACAGATTATAGCTAGATTATAGAAGGCCATATGTACAAAATTGTGAATTGGTTACGGAAACCCACAACATTAACATATAACGAAAAAGTTAGTAACTTGCAGGAAGGACAGGATATAGTGGATATGACACCAAGTAGTAGCTCTGAGATTACCTTGAATCTCCAGCGGCATTTCACAGGGTATGGAATATACAAACCCCTTAAAAACATAACAGAAGTTGGGTCAGACCGACTTCGAAATACCCTTTACCTTTTCTTGTGCATGCGAGTTCAACAATAAAGATGCTTTCTTCATAAATCATCATTATGAGCATATCACGAATGATAGAAATGAAGATTACGACATGCACATGATCAGAGAGTATGAGAAATGAAACTTACTTATACATTCACAGAATACACTTGTATTGCCGGCAATTTTTTCGCCACTGGATGTACACAAAGCAATTTTTCATTCCCCACTGGATGTAAACATTGGGGTGAGTTTCGGAAAAACACTATTTGGGGTTTTTAATAAATTCAATATATTTTGCTATAGTTAGTGGAAAAACTCTTCATTTTTACAGTTTCCCGAAGTATGCAGCGAAAAACGCAGCTTGGTACGTTTTATACAAATACACATCTATCGGATTGTAATTCATATACATATTTAGATTCAGGTGACGGGGTTGCATTTGGAAGGTAAAGTGCATGATCCGTGCAGGTGCACCTCAAGTATCTCAAAAGGATGGATGCCTTAGACTTGGTTTAGTAAAGTTTTATTGCGTGCTATGAAAACACTAAATATTCGATGCAGTGGCTGAGGATATTACCTAAATATGTAAACGTAGTCTGTAAGCTTACAAAAATCACTTTTAGTTTCTTGACAAAGAAAGATTCAGTAAATAAATAAATGATGAAAATAATGAAAACGCGTTAGAAAAACTAGAATTTGACGGTTTGGATAATTTGGCTGGCTTTATTTGCCACAAATTGAAAAATGAAAACTATTTTCTTCTGGTTAATTCTCTACAGGAAAAATTATTGCTTACTCGCGGGAAGATTGAAGCAACTGAAAACCTAAAAAAAATTAATTTTAGATGTAGAATTTACTTTAGAATAAGATTACTTAATACAGAAATTGCTCAAAATGCACATGCACGAAGAGAAAATTAAAAGAGAACATCATCATTTTCAAATAATGATAAGAAAAATAATAAATCGTCCTACTGTCATATTTACCCAAATATTTTACTGGTAATTATCAGCCAATATGAACAAAGTTAGCTTGACGTCATTTGTGCTACATGCGTACAACATTTCAATTTTCTACGCGGGAAGTCGTAATCATTGTTTCTAACATTCTTGGGAGCGTATCTACGGTAATTTTCGGTAGGGTACCTTGAATCGATTATAACGACCCCATTTGTTGTGTATGGCTTTGTAGGGTCCATATACGAGTACATACTTATATAAAATATCGTCCAAAAATATTGTATAGGTCGTAAGTTATAAAAATATGTCAATAGTGGGCGTGGCTGTAAAAATTTTTTGTGCGGTGTTTAATGTTACTACCCGCAACCTTCCTGTGAAATGTCGTTGATAAATCTTTAATATGAACACAGTAATGATTTTTGGCTAATTGTGGTCGTGGCAGTTCTAGTATGATCTCCATATTCTGCACACACACTATTATGGACCCCATTTATATTCCTGACAATTTTTACTCCGCTGGCATCAATACGAGAATAGGTAGCCTAATTTTAATTTTAGATCCGAAAGCTGCTTATATCAAAAGTGGGCGTGTCTTTTCTCTGATCAGCCCCAGATAGCCTTATAATGTCTACATGTTCTTTCACGTAAATTTTCGTCCATAAATCTCTACCAGATCTTAGGTTATGAATATTTGTTAATATTGGGCGTGGCAATTAAAATATACCACCCACTTTTTGCACAGTGATTAGTCAGACCCACATCTCCATAACTCCCAAATTGCGTCACTGTTGCATAAATTGGACTGAATTTATAGTCATTTGAAGAAATGTGAGAAAAGTTCCTTATATGGGAGGTAGGCGTGGTCTTTGTCCAACTCGGCCCATGTAGCAATCTGGTTCTGTATCTTTGTCCAGACTATACTTTTGCAAAATTTCATTAACATAGCTCTAACGGTGTAGAAAAAAAGTGGCCACAGACGGACAGACAGACGGAGAGATGGACAAATAAAAATTGTTCTTACAAAGTGATTCTGATCATATCTGTATACTTATGTCCATACCTACCAAGCCTCCTTCTCGACATTGCAACCATTCTCGAAAGCACATAAGTATTATAGCCTTTTTAGCTTTTTCAAAGGGTAGAAAAAATAGGTGAACAAGCCCATTGTCCGCAGAATACCATAATGGCTGCGCAACTTGGAGGGAGCTTTGATCACAAGCAGCACCCATATCCGAAGTGGACCCCACACAACATGTGAAGTCCAGGAAATTTAAAAGGAATATTGTAGTGGCACGTGGACTTCGTCTGAATTCAAGGGGAGTAAATTCGAGGAAATATGGGGGGTAGAACTTTATAAAACTACTTGAAACTACAAATTTAGTAGAGCGATATTGTGTGGGCGCAAGAAATGAGTTGTTCCATCTCAGGAGGCTTTCAAATACCCACTGTAAAAGTGTTTTGAATTACGCAGTTGAAAATTTTTTAAAGATATTAAAATGTTTCAGAAAATGGGTGCTACAGTTACTCCTGTCTGCATTCAGACACGTATCGAAATGCAACTTGTATCTGTCCATTTGCGACTTGCTTAAATATTTTATTATTTGATAATGTTGTCGGTTTCCGCAACCAATTCACAATTTTGTACATATGGCCTTCTATAATCTAGCTATAATCTGTCTTAACAAATTTTACGACGGGATTATAGTGGGTGCGACAGCCTATATATGACGCCCATTGCCTATCTAACATCCAGAATGTATATCACCACCAAATGGTGAAAGAGGATTCGACAGATGCATGTAAAATAGATAGACATATCGTTTATCCATTTTGCTTTATATATGAATCTGATACGGTGATCCTATTCAATTATGTATATAAATCAATGCATGTGAATAGCTGCCACACCTTCTTTTGGGCCATTAACGCCATTATGCTCTCTCACCGTATGTTACAGAGGCTCCTGTACCGCTGTGCAGTGGAGTAGTTTAAGCTGGAGTAACTTTATTTCTTTCATTTCGACTCCATTACGGCTAGCTTCGACATTGGGACAAAGGACTCACTTTCCTCATATATGTTATATGGTCACAACCTATTTAACATGGCCACAATTAAGCTATGTAAATGTGTAAATCTGCATGGTAACCAGCAAATATCACTGAAGCCGGGTTAGACCGATTTCAATAAAGCATTTCATATAAAATTTAGTCGACGTATCATATATATGGAGGGGCTTGGTGTTTATAGGTGTAAGCTGTACTGGTATAAGTGATATATAGGACGCTTAGCAACGATCCACTGATCTTCACTGCCATTTATCATCAACCACCATTTAGCACCAACCGTGAGTCAAATGGATGTTCCCAACAGGTTTTGTCAATATATGATCAATTGGGCCGAATTGATTTAAAATTGTTTGTCAACATTCGTTTATATATATGGGAGAAGAGCGTGACCTTTCTCAAAGCTGTCTCGTTCTTCGTAGGGCACACCTTTGAAACCTTTCATTACGATTTATGGAAATAGTGGTCCACAGGCAGACAAAACAATATCAGATATTGATATTGATCATGTGCATACTCACCACGCCTGTTTTGCCAACCTGAGTATGCTCTCATTCCTTATTTTTAAGGATAAAGGGTATAAATATGGGCTGCAACTCCAGTGCCATTTCAGTAATTCAAACAATTTCTCAATTCAAGATTTTATAAGATTAATGACCGACATTTTACATGATGGATCACAGCTTGGCTATAGAACATTATCCAAACTATGGGCTTCTTTACCACGTCTACCACATCTACTTACTTATATGCACCAAAACAATATGTTTAAACAAAATCAGACATATTTGCGCATAATTGGGGTATAAAACAGTTTTGGCCAGCGCAAATCACATCATGTCTACAAATGAGGAAGTGTCGATCAGTGCTTAGAAATTGATCACTACCACAGAAATAAATCCATTGAAATTTGTTCATTGAAATTTGTTCCTGTTCAATAAATGGGAGGTCACCTGAAAAGAAATGAGGCAACTGTGAACACAAAAGTGAAAATAAATCGGATATATTCTTATTCCATAGCTGGAGATGCGATACGGGGAAATCCTAACCAAAGATATCAGACTTATAGACCAGAATTAAATAGACCAGATATGCCGTGAATTGTCGAGAACGAAAAAGCATGATGCCTAACAAGAATCATATCACCCACATGGAGAAACATGACTTGATAAGGTTTTCGTAACAAATTGGAACTAGGAGAATATAATTTGGAAGATGGTAACATGCACATTTGTATCTAGATCTGGAATATAATGAGTTCCGGGAAAAAAATTAGACCCCAAAATAACCAAAAGCACATTCGAGTTTCGTGTTATTATGAAAATATTTCCCAAATCATTGTGTGGAAATCTGGACTCTTCACTCACTGAGTAACTCGTAGTCCACCGTGAAATGTTTGGTCACTGCGGCGTAGTAAGTCGATTTTAGCCCCATCTTCCCAACAGTTTCTCGCTATTGTAGTAAATGCAGACCACTTCATTCGAACAGTTGTATGGGAGAACACATGAGCCTCCAGCTTGGAAAAGTTGAGCGATATCACCACTTCTATGGCAATGTGTTAATTACAACAAAATATAAATTACAAATTGTTTGAGAATCTTCTTCTTTGTAATAAGACTTTTATTCTAGGGTAGTCTGGGAATATGAAGCATACATAGATAATTCTTATAAACCTGTCGATAGAATTGAGGTAGGTCACATTCATTCACAGACTTATTCAGTTGAGTCTACAAGGGGCTTAGGTGACAAAACATTTCTTTCTAAGTGATCCGAGACTCTCTGCTTAAAGCCCTACAAAGCGAGTACTCTTCGTTTGGCACGTTTTACTGATTACTTCGAGAAAAACTTAAAAACATTTCTTTCTGAGTGATCCGAGACTCTCTGCTTAAAGCCCTACAAAGCGAGTACTCTTCGTTCGGCACGTTTTACTTATTACTTCGAGAGAAACTTAAAAGTTAAATTACACTTTATGGAGAGGCCTTAAATGAAATTTCTCTGGCATTGGCATTTTTGTTGCTATTTGTCACGCGTCGTAAGTTTGAAGCTCTCGAAATGTGTTGTTTCGTTAAAAGTAGTGTAAATAATAATTTAAATTTCATTTGCACAGCGGCGTTCAATTTTCGAGGAATAACAAAACTTTACAAAACTGCATTCTGCTGGGCTAGGATTCGGGCCTACGGGCCATGGACACGTTCGTGATACCACCAAAATATTTGTTTAGCTGTGTTTGCCAATTTCACAATGTTTTCAGTTTCACCGCTCTTGTTGATGTTTAAAATATTCGCAGACTGTATTTATACAAATGTCGTGTTATTGATTCAAATTGCAGTTATTTGCTATATTCTTATACTATATACGAGTATATTTTTTTTTTTTTTTTAATTCAACATGGATTTATTTATTGCATCTTTTCAATCGAAACCAACAATAATTTTACAAAGCTTACAACTAATAAATAAATTGATGCTCCGCGCCAGTACTTAGAGCAATTTTAGTTCAAGTACATATTATATAAATTATGTTATGTAGAAAAAAAAAATAAATATAAAAATATTAATATAAAGAAACTCTATTTTTTTAAAAAAGTGGCCTTTTAAGTCGAGATGTATTCATCCTATGAAGCAGATTCCTTGCTAGTTCGTTAGGATGACACTGAAGTTTGAATTGGTATTTTGTTTTTAAAACTGTTAGTTCTTCTTCAACGGGTGCTATATTAAGGTCGCGGTGAATATTTTCGTTTCTGACGAACCATGGAGCGCCGCTGATCGTTCTCAGAATTTTCGATTGAGCCCTTTGAATTATTTGCAAGTTTGATACACTAGTAGTGCCCCATATCTGAATACCATAAGTCCAAATCGGTTTAATTACAGCCTTGTAGATAAGTACTTTATACTCTAAACGCAGTTTTGATTTTCGGTTGGTAAGCCAATACAAGGAACTTGCCTTGAGTTTCATTTGCATTTTCTTGGCTTCTATATGTTTTTTCCAGGTGATCCGTCGGTCAAAATGCACTCCTAAGTATTTAACCTCTGTTGCTTGCGGGATTACAATGCCATTTAAGGAGACTGCCGGACAAGAACTGGGCTTAAGGGTAAATGTCACATGTACACTTTTTTGCTCATTTACTTTCATGCGCCAATCTGCTAGCCAACTTTCTATTGTTTTAAGGTGTTCCTCTAAATCCCGGGAGGCTGTCCGTGGATTTAGGTGAGAGCTCAGGATAGCTGTGTCGTCAGCGAAAGTCGAGGTAACGAGGTTTTTATCCGTTGGCAGATCGGAAGTGTACAGAGTGTAAAGCATAGGTCCAAGCACACTACCTTGTGGTACTCCAGCCATAATTTCAAAGTCTGGCGTTACAAATTCTTTATATTTAACCCTAAATTTGCGATTTGTTAAATATGACTCCAGAATCTTATGCGAACTATTTGGCAGAAGTTTTTTAATTTTATATATGAGTCCTTCGTGCCAGACTTTGTCAAAGGCTTGTGCAACGTCTAGGAATATTCCGGAGCAGTACATCCTCTGTTCAAATGCTCGCCTTATTTCAGAGGCAATACGGTGCACCTGTTCAATAGTTCCATGATGTTTGCGGAAACCAAATTGGTGGTGAGGAATGATTAAATCGAGCTTTGGTGCTAATTTTTCCAGCAATAAGCGTTCGAGCGTTTTAGAGAGCGTTGGCAGGAGACTTATGGGCCGATAAGAAGATACCTGAGTAGGGTCTTTTCCGGGTTTTGGAATCATTATTATTTCCGATGTTTTCCATGTTGTAGGGAAGTAGCCCAGACGGAGTATTGCGTTAAAAATGTGTGTGAGATGTATTAGAGCTATTTGCGGCAATTCACTTACCATTTTATTGGTAATTAGGTCACAACCAGGTGCCTTTTTTGGGTTTAGACTCGTTGTACATAGGCGTATAACTTCCTTTGGTTTGAAATGAATTGGTACTGCTGACCTCGTAATTGAAAAGTTCTGTATGCTAGTTGTTGCAGGTCGGCGGGTTAGGTTGAAATACTGACCTCAGATGGGCTGCAAAGAAGTTGCCTTTTTCTTCTTCTGTTTTTGCCCAAGTTCCATCGCTTTGTCTTAGAGGCAATTCACTATCCTTTGGTGTTTTAACCATTCTTGTCGCTCTCCAGAGTGAGTAATTGGTGACTTTGAGAGGAGCCAAATCTTCAAGGTACTTATTAAGGTTTTCTTCCTTTTCCTCCCGTAGAGTGTTTTTCAGCTGATTTTGTAATGACTTTAATTTTACTCTTAGTGCTGGAGATCTGTATTTTTGCCATTCACGCCTTAATCTCCTCTTTTCTCTAACGAGGCATTCCACATAGTGTGATTTGCAGATTTCACAATGGCACAGTATCAGGCATTTACCATTCAAAATCTAGTTTAAATGCAAGTTGTGTGACACACAATTCGGTGCTAGTAGAGGGAGGATATGCGAAGCACATCGAAGGTACGCATGCCAGCCTACATGACAGGGGCATTGGTGGTTCTTCATTGGTCTAAATGGCGCAAGCAATACTCAGTGGCATCATGTATTAAAAGTGTGACTAAATGTGGAAGATTCAGATCAGTGGTGGGGCACTGAAATACAAATTGGCACAGACACAATGCATCCATATTTATAGTCAGCAAAGAAAGTTTGTTTGAAAGCATGAATGAAGTGCTAACTGAGTGCTGGGGTGTAGTCTCCAGTACCACCATAAAGTATTTGAAGAAGAAATACAGAAATTATAAGACATCGACTGTGCAAAACAATAACTATGAAATTATTGGAAAATTGAACATAAATATATACAAACACGTAACAATATTTTCATGGCGAAAAGGCGGATGCCGCTTCTCGATACCCATGCCATACTCCTGGAAACATAATAGGATAAAATTCAGTGTACCAACAATTTATTTGTCCGAAAGTTCTTATTTTAATGGAAATAGAGACAGGATCAAACAAGAAACTAGTTTACTGACTTTAATTTAATATAACTTTTAGCATCTATGAAAACTTTGTTAAGAGAACAAAATGATGCAAATATTTTTGTCACATTTCGAACATTGCATGTCCTTTCTTTTAATTATTACAATTTTCCGTTATCACGTTTATAAGTATATAGTTACAAAACCTGTAAATTGCTATAAATAATTTAATACACACATTTTTACTAAAGCAGAACAGTTCTGAGACTGATCTACCACAATTGGGGTAAGTGACAGCGCTGGATATGGATTAGTTCCGCCCGGCTTTTCAACTCACTTTCAACACCGTTGTCCAGTTTTACTACAAATGCGGTTACTACTTGATATGCATCTCGCTGCATTTCGGCAGATTTCAATTTCGAACACTTTAGATCTGCAGTATTTAGTTATGAGAAAGTTTTCGCCTCGGCAGAAGTTCGTCCTATTGCCAAATAGATTATCGTATTTTTAGAAAATTTTCAGAGTTTGCCTATGAGGCTCTCCCGAGTGTGTCGTGGAGGAAACGTGCTGCTGAACATACCAGTTGGTGATTTATACCTTCTATTTATACGTGCATCGTCCTCTTTAACAGTTTGATACCAGGATGTCAGATGATTCCGCAACCAGTTTTTCGATAATTCTTTCTTTGAGTCGCTAACTGATGCTTTTGTCTAATGTGGCTCATGTGGTAGATACGATTTAAAGAAAGCTTACCGCATAATTGGCATTTAACATACCGCTTGTACGGCAGATGTGTCAGTTTGTGGTGCTGTAAATAACTAGTTATACTTGAGCTTACTACGACATTGCATTGCCAGCATTTCATCTTATCTGCATCCACATGCTCCATATTCAGACTCTCCCGTTTATCGAACTCATGCACATCCTTGAGATGCTTGTGCCATTTACAGAAATTTGGAAACTCTATGAAACAATATGGACACAGGAGAATAGGATCGGATTGAGAGGGACAAACGAGATAGTTTCTATGCACTCTATCAAAATGCCGCTTGTGGAGTCCACCAGTTTTAAAATATTGGTTGCATAATTTACATTTATTACGAAACTTGTGTGGCAGATGCGTTATTCTGTGGCCTTGCATTAAATGTAGTTTGTTCATAATTAGCATATTGCACTGCTTGCACTTCCACATTTTCTCATCAACAAACTCCATGTTGAGATTATGTTTATTTCTGAAATCATGAACGCCATTGATGTGCACGCGCCATTCAGAAATATTGAGAAATTCCTTGCAACAAAATGGACACACGAAAATGGGTTTATCTGCAGTATCACTTTCTTCAGTATTTCCGTAGAAATTATGTTTCTTTCGTAAATGATTCGTCAGCGTATCCACACGTTTAAAATGTTTTAGGCACAATTTGCACTTCATATACCGATTGTATGGAAGATGGTTTATTCTGTGTCGCTGTAAATTCGTAAACGTTTTGGTGGATAATTGAGAGTTGCAGTCTTTACACTGCGCCCTCGAATCACTGATGAAGTCCATGTGTAGATTTTCTCTTCTACTAAAGTCATGAACGACATTGAGATGTTGACGCCACTCGAAGGGAGTTGGGAATTCTGATCCACAATATGGGCACAACATAATTATATTGGCTTCCGATTTATCCTTTTGATCCGCTTCCAAATCCTTCTGTTCCGAAAGAGCGCTATTTTGATATGTAGAGCCGCAGCTGGCTGGGCCACTATCCTCATCACATGTAACACTATTAAACTCTGTGTTAATGTTGCTTGCCGTCGCAGCTTCCTCTTTTAATTGGGACAAGATTTCATCAAAGGCAGCTTCCCAGATTCCTGATTCATTAATAAAATCGTCTTCACTATTAATTTCCTTCTCTGGCATAAGCATGTATTGATTGCGCTTTTCTTCATCTCGGCAACGTGGTGGTTCATTATGGCCATTGTAGTCCTCACTGTGAACTTCCTGCCTCGGTGGAAACTTATATGGGTAGCAGTTTACTTCAACCATCGGTTGGTGCTTCTTTGGAATACAATAAATCTTCACCGCCAGATCTTCCGGGTAAGACAGTTCTTCATCCAACATCTCTTGTTTTATATGCAGGTCGCTTATTAGAATTTCGATTTCTTCGTTCTGAAAATTTCAGGACTAAAATGACACCTTCAATGCTATCTGTTGAATCGCCGACGCGTACCGACCCGACTTCGCTTCGAAATTATTTTCAAATGATTAAAACATGCGTAGTAATATAAAGATTGGGAATAGTGCTCTAACGCGATAATACATTTTTGTGTGACGCGATTTTGTTCACATTTTAAGACAACTTATTTATTTTGCATTGAAAAATGAGTGTTTTACGCTCTCGACTAGCGAAACTCTCGTGCGCGGGCGTTCGGCCCATCCGGCCGCTGAGCTCGAGCAACCAAAGGGAGCCGCTCACAACCAAATGATTAATTTGAAAGCATAGACATGCCATTGCTCTCCATACTTGATGTTATACAACCAGTATTGCCGTTTTGGTTATTTTTAACCAAAAATGGTTATTTGTTTTCAATGTGGAGATGTGAACTTTTTTTCAATTTGGAAAATTTTTTTAGTAATATTTTTGCTGTATTTTATGTGATAAATTAGCATATCATGTCTTCAGTTTATGAATTAAAATCTACAAAACCATTAGCTTTGATATTTATTACTTCTGACGTTAAATCTCTCGCTATGATCACGGCAAGGGCTGTGAATTAAATGCAGAAAATTTGTACTATTCAAGAGTGCTACATGAAATTTTGACAATTAAAACAATGGGACAATTGTCAAAATTTTCTCTTTGATGATGAAAAGTCTTGATTTAACACACACCTAAGGTAAAAGTATGTTGTTCGCTTTACGTAATAATCAACTCTAGGCGACCAAAATATACATTACTTTTTACATTGGCGTAATGAAAAAAGTAGTCTGAATTGAACAATTTCTAAGAAAGCTTAAGTTTGTGGGAAAAAAAGACATAAAATTTAATAAATGGACAAGTAAGTATTTGTATTTTGAAATGTTTGAATGTATGTATTTGAATTCAATTATATTTTTTAAATTCTTTTTAAGTTTTTATTGAAAAATACTGAAGCTAATGGAAAAAATAATGAAACAGAAGAATTATCATCTGAAAGCGACAATGAAAGTATTTAAAAACTTAATCGTTTAATTTGTCATACATTTTTTCTATATAAAAATTATTTCCCATACAGTAAAAATAAAAAGATCCCTAAAAGAAAGTTTCGGACTGCATGGCTAGATGAATTTCCTTGGCTACTAAATAAAGATGGTAATGGGTATTGTATAGCTTGTGAAAAGAAATTGTGCAATCACGTAAGCTATTTAAAAAAACATGTACAAATACGTATTCATATACAAAATGTGGATAGGAAAAAAAACTAAATCAAAATAAATTCTTTTGCAAGTGCAGAAAACGAAAATCTTGTTAAACAAGTATACCATGCCGAACTAGCACTTGTAATGTTTCTAATTTTCCACAATTTGTCATTTATATTAATGGGTTATTTACCCGGCTTATTAGTGGAGTGTTGTCCTGACTCTAAAATTGCACGGAATATTAAATGTTGCAGAACAAAAGGAACACAGCTAGCATAGACATTGTGATTTCAAGAATTTCAAAATTATTACAGTGTAGAACCACATAAAATATTAGGTATTTCTGTAACCCGGTGGCTGGCACTAGAAAATGTTATCAATCGTATAATTGAGCAGTGGGTTGCTTTGCATTTATATTTTATATCGTTTCACTTCGAAGTAAACGGTATAAAAGTTTGTGAAATGGGAGAACTGATGGGCGACGCTGGCTTAAAAGTATATTTTTTATTTCTCTCATATATTCTTAATATAATTAATAACTTAAATAAAGAATTTCAATCGGAAAAAGTGATTCTTCCATACGTCTATAGCCAACTGGAAATAAATTTCAAATTAATTTTAAGCAATTTTACCAAAAGCAGTTACGTTAAAAGTTTAGATTCTTTGGAAACTGTAAATTTATTTGATGAAAGGAATTACTTAAATGTGGAAAATATTTTTATTGGCCATAAAGCTGAACTATATATGCAGGAATGTAACTTGTCCTGTACAGAAATATGAAATTTAAAAAAATATACAATCTTTTTATATCGAACTTTTAAAAGAAATTTCAAAACGTTTTGACTTTTCAAGAAAAGGTTTAAAACATCTTTTCAATATAACACCAAATCAAGTATTAAATAATTTAGAAAGAACCTTGGAGCCTTTATTGTCATCATTCCCAAACTTTACAGGCGGTAATGAAGAAAAAATTTTAACCCAATGGAAACTATTAAGATTTTCGAACATATCAGATTTAAATAGTGACATGGCTATAGTTGAATTTTGGGATAAAGTATCCAAATACAAAAATGGAATGGGTGAAAAATGTTTTGAAGAACTAATTTATTTTGTTCAAAATTTACTGACATTGCCACATAGTTCAGCTGTGCCGAAAGAAAATTTTCAGAACTTAATTTAATAAAAACCAAGTTCCGAAATAAACTTGATTTTAAAACTATTAATAATATAATGCAACCAAAAGAATTGTGCAAAAACCAACAAAATTCCCACTATGTGTGGTCTGCCAAAGGGACGTTTTAGCTTTATCGATTTTTTTATCTTAATACAGTGATGAATTTTATCTGAACTAATATGTTGATCTCTATTTGTAATAAAATTACATTTAAGATTTTTAGTAATTAAATATTTAATTATTTAATATGTAAAAGAATTACATTTTTGTTTTGTTTTTTGTTAACTCTGAAGTACAAATTTTAATCATTATTTTATCCAAATGATAAATATGGTAATATATTTAAATAAAAAATTTAAAAAAAAACTTGAAATTTTGGTTATTTTTTTCTAATTTGGTAACTTTTTTAAAAATTTTGGTAACAAAAAATTTTTGGTCGTGGCAACACTGTATTCTGTATTTCTGAATAATTTAGCACCAAAAACCTCCTTTACTGGCCCAATTACCACTCCAAGCAGTGTGATTACCACCAAATAGTCTATATTAGAGTATAGAATATTCATTACCACTATTGCTTCGTCGAACAATGCAGCGACAACAACATGTACCTCGTCTAACTTGATAAGATAGTCAATAAGCTCAAGCAATATCAGAAAGTAGTAGCAGATACCATAGAGACGCGATATTTCAACCAAAGAAGACTAAGAAAAGACATTCAATTCCCTCCATATTTATTTACCGTTCCGACCATTTTTTTGGTCACACGTATGGTGTACATATGTGAATTTATTGTTTTAGGCAGTCTTCAAAATCTACTACTAAATTTAATAGTAAAAAATGAATTGGTTAATTTATTAGTTTAAAATTTATCTATAAGTTCATCCAGTTACTGACTTCTGCGGCACTTCATTGCCGTTTAAACTTAATTTTTCCTTTCTTGTCAATTTATAAAAAAGGAAGAAAAGACAGTTCTTTTTATAATTTCAACCACGTTTTGTAATTCCTCAATTTAGAGATAAATCTTCAAATTAACGCGGGTTTTAAAATATCCGCAGTGTCCGCAAAGAAGAGTGGAAATGCGGCACAATGAATTAACATGCTGAATTAATGTCGAGTATGTACACATTATTATATTATGTACATATATATGAATTTTAAATAGTTTTACTAGTATTTTACATGTCGAGTACACATGTAAATATGCATGGCCATGAACGAATGAAAGTGCTACAGGGGACAGTAAAAAAATTAGAATTTGGAACAGAGGAAACGAAGACTAAGAAATTGCCGGTCAAAAGAATGTTCCACGTTTTTATAGTTTTCTCACAAATAACAACAGTTTAAATAATCTCAGAAAAATCTTCAAAATAAGTGGAAAATGCAGCTAAACGAATTAAGTTAACGGCTTTATGCTTTCAATTAAACAGATGTAGTGTTTCTTTCTTTAATAATGAAGAAAACAATTTTTTATTTTGTCGAATTAATTTTCTTACTTAAACGCAACTGCAACATTTCGACTTGCGGATCTTGAGGGTTCATTGACAATGAGAAATTATCAAAAAAATTTTATGTTTTCAGTTATTATGAGAAGTTAAGTGAATTGTGGGATAACGATAGCTAGAGTTAAGGGGGGTGCACTGTATTTTTACCACTACATACTTCAATTTTAAAACCTCCTCACACTAGCGGAACTCGCACAAATGCATTCATATCAACTGTCTATTCTTGTATGTTCTTTGCAAATACTCTCTATTAAGAATATGCGGCATCCTCTTTTCCGTACAAAATCGTGTTGCTGCATTCAAAATTGGTGAAGTGGAACGAACTTCTGATCTTGTTATCCCGTCTTTCGATGTTTTTTGGGTTCTGTATCACTCCGGATTAAATAAAGGACACGAAAAGAATGGAAGAATGCGATTATTGAGAGATGGACCTGTTAGCGAGGTGCGGAGAAGACAGATTTGTGAGGCATACACAATATACTCACAATCACTCACTTCTTGTTTGTCATTGTCAATTTTGTGTAAGTTAATTAAACACAATTGGTTTAATGTTTTAAATAATTTTATTTACTCACTATGTGAGTTTGGAACTTAAAATTTATTATACTCACTATGTGAGCTTCGAACTTAAAATTTATTATACTCACTATGTGAGCTTCGAACTTATAGCTATTAAATGCGGATTAGAACTAACTCACTAAAACTAAATGCCCTAACTTATATGTGTCTCAGCTTAGGTTTGGCTGTTGATGTTGTTGTTGGTGCTGCCTGATGTCTTCCATGCAGTCGGCAAATTATCAAATACCAAGCCAATGGCTAACGTAAACAAATTGCATCTTAAAGATAAATATAAGAAGTTGAGCATCGGCGAGTTCTTGGTTGATGCTGTATCTCATTTCATGATGGGATAAACATAAACAAGTTGCATCCTGAAGATTCAAGCAAGTCTTTATCTTAATTCGTTCCTACCACAAAAGTGAAGACATCAGCAGCTTCTTGCTGATGCAATTCTTCATCCAATGATGAAATACTCATCCTCCGAAGAATCCCACTGAGAATGATGTGTTAGCTGCCCCCCTTCTAAGTCAAGACCGTCCTCGGTCGCTTTTACGATTTCCGCTACTATTTTTTCTCTCTTGATCCTATCTTGTTTATCCTGCCTATATGCTCTTAATTTTCTGAATATTAAAGCAGATCCAATAATAATGATTATGATAATTAGTATAAGTCCACCATGAGTCGAGCGCGTTTGGATGACGTCATACAATTTTTGAATGTGTTCCACGTTCTTCAGATTAATTTTATGCAAATAGGGCAAGCTTAAAATTTCCAATTCTTCCGTAAAATTGACAAACTGAGTTGAAGGAACTTCAGGCCGGAGCATTGTTATTCCTTTCTTATTAACAAAAGCTGTACCGTTTATGGAGATTTCCTTTTCGAATGTTATTAGATAAGTTCCGCATAGCGTAACTGTTGAATTTTTTGTTTCTTGAACCTCAACTGTTTGATCATTTATTAGAATCAGTCCACTATCCACATCAGCAATCGGATCGAGTTGGCTGAATATAATTTTACACGTTGCTTTGTGATTATTGAGCAGCTGTTGCACACATGTTGCATCCAATTTTTCCCTACAGAACGTAGCAGATAGCGCCGTCGAGCAATTTGTAACTGGAACCGTTGAATTTCCACAATCTGCAACTGTATTGGTTTCCAAAAATATTGTCGTTCCGTTGTGTGCCACAGGAAAAATTCTAACCAAACTACATAATTTTTGTATTCTCGGAAATTTAACATAAAAGTAAACTAAATCATCATTTTGCAAAATTTTTAGCTTAGAATTACTTATAATATCGCTTATACTAACGTTTGTGGTGTATTAAGTGATAAATATTTCTGAAATTTCTTTTGTGTCGAGAATGACAGAGTTTACAATATTTAATTTTCCCAAAACTATAGAATAAATTATATTGTCCAAATCCGTTATAACAGCTCTGTTCCTTGTCATCAGTAATTCAAATAAATGTCCTGTATCTATTTCCTTTTGTTTTTTAGTTTTTAAAATTTGATTGACCGTTTCAGTAAGTTTGTTTATCTGTTGTTGTATTTGAGTATTGATTGAGAATTGATGTTCATTAGCTTCAATAAGAGCTGCTTCTCTGTATTTTACCTCATTAAAATCATCAAAGTCTGGGGTTCCAGCTATGTATTTAAGGGCTGTACCAATTATGTTTATACTTCGTGCATGTCTATGATGAATCTGCAGAGTATCAATTAGTCTAATAATTTGTTCAATGTCCGACTGGAGGATTTTTTTCATATGGGATTGAGGGAAAACATGAAGTATGTTATTTGTTTCTTGTAAGACGTTTCGGTAAATCGTTAAATTCGTACAGTGCGTTACCGAATCATACTTTTCCCATATTGCAACTTTTCCATCCGTGATTGGTATGTAGTTTGAATTCGAAAAATCAGTTATCTTACCGTCCAGTCCTGGAGTACCCAAGAAAAATATTAGAATTCTAAAAAAAAATAAAAATTAAAAAAATATTATTATTACCTCAGGTTGCATTTATGAACCTTCCTATTATCTATAAGAACGGTGGAACCTAAACCTTTTGTACCGTTTTCTCTACAAATACTTTTGAAAACTTATTGCCTATTCTTTTATTAGTTCTTACGTATACTTTCTCTCCTGGATGAAAAATTCGTGTATTTTTACCCTTATTATTCCTCTTCAATTCCATTTCCTGAGCTTTAATTATTTTTGCTTTAATTTCGGTTTTAAGATCTGTAGGTATAAAAGACATTAACTCAACCGGTTTCCACCCAGTTACAGAATGAATAGATCTGTTATATTTTGAAGTAGCAAGAAGAATTAATTCGTTTGTGTCGTTTATAGCTTGTTCTATTTTTGTACATCGGGCAATTTCTGTAAGTGTACTATGAAATCTCTCTACCTGACCATTAGTTGTACTATGAAAAGGAGGACTTGTAAAAATTTCAGCACCAAAATTATTGTTTAGAATCGATTTTATAGTTTGAGAGTTTAACGATTTCTCATTACCAAATGTCACATTTTTTGTATTATTAAAACAATTAAGAATCTGAAGTAAAGCCTGTTTAACGTCAAAAATGGCTCTAGTTTGTATGGGAACAACAGTAGCAAATTTTGAGAATTTATCTATGCTAGTTAGAAAATAATGTTTATCCGTGGAGTAAATATCAATATGTAACATTTCTCCTGGATAAGATGGTACTGGGGTTTTTCCTATTTCTGGAATAATGGGATGCCGTTGATATTTGGCTTCTTTACAAATTTTACAATTTAAAACAATTGCCTTCAATTTTTTTCTCATATTTGGAAAATAATAGTCACATAAAACTTGTTTTATATTTTCTCGGGCAGAGCGATGTGCCCTACTGTGTTCCATTTCCAGAATCTCATTCTGATCATTTTCGTTATACATAAATCTCCTCCACACGTTTTGTGGTATGACGAAACTTTACTGAGGTAAATTTATTTACAATTTCATTTTGAATTTTCCCTAATGTTGGTAAATCACATAGAATTGCATTAACCACATCAGGATTTATGCTTTCTCCAATCAATGCCATAAGGTCATGCAAAGTTGCAAATGTAATTTGATGCCTAATTCTTGATTTAAATATAATTTTTGTAACTTTTGTCGAAGTATTTCCTTCTTCCAAGATTATTTGATTTCGAAAGGAGTTTACCGGGGTTTCAACAGTTCGAATGACTTCTGATAAAGATTCTTCGCTATGCACCGTAAAAGATGAAGAATCTTTTGAATGCTCTAAAGCATTTATGTGTTGTTGAGACAATGCATCGGCAATGAGATTATCCTTGCCAGGCTTATAAAAAAATTGAGGAGAAAATTCTTCTATGAACGCTCTCCAACGCTTCATCTTTGTATTCGGATTTTTGTCCGAGACAGCAAAAGTTAAGGGTTGATGGTCGGTAAAAATATTAAGTTGCCTAACCCCATATAAATAATTTCGCAGTTTTTGAAGTGACCACACAATTGTCAATAATTCCCTTTCATTCGTGGCATAGTTTTCTTCGGTGGACGATAATGTCCTAGAAATCATGGCAATTGGTCGTCCGCCTTGGGATAATACTTCACCAAGAGCATGCGCTGATGCATCGGTTGTTAAGTCAAAAGGTTTTGTGTGATCTGGGTACAACAGAAATACATCCTCTGAAGCCAAAATTTTCTTCACCCTTTCAAAGGCAAACAATGCATCATTGTCAAAATTAATTTTAACATTTTTAGACTGATTAGCCCCTATGTGGCCATTTTCTCCTGTTAAATATTTAGTAAGAGGTTTAACTATTGACGCATAATCTTTAATAAATCTCCTATAATATCCTGACAACCCAAGAAATGATCGGAGACCACGAAGTGTGCTAGGAATGCGATAATTCACTATGTCGTGGACCTTTTCAGGACATGTTTTAATTCCTTCTTTCGAAACAATGAACCTTAGGAACTCAACTTCTTCTTTAATGAATTTTGATTTTTCCATTGAAACACGCATGTTTGCTTCATAAAGCCTTGTTAAAATTCTCACAATATCTTTATAGTGCTGTTCCTTGTTACTGGAAAATATAATGACATCGTCGATATAGACGTGACAACACTTTCCTATTTCGTCCCTTAAAACGTCGTCAATAGCTCTCTGGAAAATTCCAGGAGCATTTTTTAATCCAAAGGGAAGCCTACAAAACTCGTACTTTCCATTATTAATGGAAAATGCCGTCTTCTCTCTATCCTTCTCCGCTAGCTTGATCTGGTGAAATCCAGATTTTAAGTCAAGGGTTGTAAAAAAAACTGACTATCCCATGTTTGTCAAGATGACAGAAGTGTCTGGGATGGGATACCTGTCAGAAATTGTTTTTCCATTTAACTTCCTGAAATCAATTACCATACGCATTTTCTTTTGTCCATTCTTATCAACTCCTTTTTTATCAACGACCCATACGGGGTTATTAAAAGGTGATCGAGAAGGACGAATGATCCCATCACGAAGTAAATTAGAAATTTCTTGGTTTATAAATTTGGAAGCTGCTATTGGATATGGATCTCTTGGAATATACTGGTTCATCATTGACAGTCCTTATTATAGCAACGACGTTAGTATTAAATGGCAATGCTTCATTTGGATTAGCAAAGGCCCCTGAATGTTTCTTTATAATTAGTGAAATCATGTCGCTCTCAGTGGTTTCAACTGTAGAATTTTCACGTAATACTACTGTTTCGTCGGATTTTAGTTATTAAGGGAACGAACGGCCTTTTAGTACACTTGGAAACGTTTGCTTTATTCAATTTGTTTATTGTAAGTTTGATATATCATACAGTAAATGAATTTTTATATTTGTAATAATTTTTCCGTTTTCAGTGAACTTTTAAAGAAATGCGTCCGCCTTTGTCCAATATTAAGCCAAAATCAGCCTACCGTTTGAATTCTCGTTTTTGACCGCTTATTTGTGCTTTACATACATACATACATATTACATATTACATTTTACATTTTTAAAGCAAAAGGTATATAATGCAGGATAGCTAATTCATGGTGTTAACAGGGCGGTGGAAGTTTTGACATAATTTATTTATAATTTCGGCGGTAACAACTACGTTATTAACATTCTTACAGTTATAATAGTACAACTTCTCCTGACCACCCTTGTAATACAATATTCCTGTTTTTAAATCCAATTTCGCTTCGATTTCCTTCATAAAATCAAACCCTATTATGCCATCAAATGTTTTTAATTCAGAAAGGAGATAAAAAGGTGTATTTCTTTCGAAAATATTAACAAAACATCTTTCCTTTATCTCGGTGGTGCCATTAATTGCTTTCACTCTAAATGGCTTATCGATTTCCTTTAATCCTTTTAAAATTCTATTATATTTTATAAAATTTTTTCCCGCCCCTGTATCAATTAAAAGCTTTATTGGTCGCCCTGCCAGCTCTCGGCTTACATATGGCAGGAGCGACTTTTTCCTAAAAAATTGATTTCTTCAAAAAACTCGCTTTGGGCTTTATTATTGATAAAAATTTTCTTCATCGTTATTTTGATTTATATGGTTTATTCTTTGCATTTTAGGGAGAGTCTGCCTATCGCTGTCACGCTGTATTTTAAATGCCTCCCTTTGGTTATTATTAGGCAACGGCCTCTGATATGATTGACGAGTTCCAGAGGAGTTCTGTGCGACCCTCCAGTTTGTGTTGAAATTGGTTTTCTGCCTGAAATTTGAAGTAGAAGGATCAACATCCATGGGGGTAGGATTATTCTGTGGTTGTCCGTTAATTTGCCTATAGTGAGGAGAATATTGCGGCGCAAAGGTCCTTCTATTATTATGTCCTGTCTGAGTAACTTCATTTCTATTGCTAAAAGAATTCGCGAATGAGTATCGCGCATGGTTAGCCTCCAATTCTTGCTCTAATGCCAAAGCGCTGGGCATATCCACAGGCTGTGACGAAAACATTATGTCGCTCATAGGCCTACGTAATCCTGATATAAACACCCTAAGAGCATCTTGCCTATACTTCTGGCATAGTGACATAATGAGTTCATTGTTACCCTCGTGTGACATTATAGTTTTATTTATTATAAGTGTTAATTTTTTTTCCACTTCATCATAAAATTCTACAATTGAAAACTTTCCCTGACGGAGAGTCGACATCTCTTGTTCAATTAAATAGATGGGTCTTTTGTCCGCGTATGTAAAGTCTCAACGCGCAATAATCGCATTGAAATTAAGGATTGTATTAAATGATGACAATACTTGATCAGCCGGACCTACAATTTTATTTCTCATAATAGCTACCGCTTGGTAGTGCCTCGAGCTATTTTCAAATTTCTCAAGAAGCTTATAAGCTGCAAAGGCAGCTTGTCTCCAACTGACTTAGCGTGTCCTATCACCATTGAACTCAGGTAGTGATTTAATAATATCGAGAGATTCCTCGCATTTCACAGCCGGATTTATTTCAACCGGTTTATATTCTTCTACCCTAGCAGGTGTTTCTAAAATCTTAAGTCTGTCAGTCAAATCCTGTATTGTCTTTTCAAATGAAATTCTGGTCCGCTCTGTGGCAGTGGTAACTGCAGCACCTATCAGTATTCTCAATTGGTCTTCGTTCATTTTATTTTTTTTATTATTAACCCGAGTACAACGAAAAGAAGAAGAAACAAAAATTCTAATTGATAATCCTTAAAGCACGATCTGCTTATTAAACAATTATTAATTTAGATTGATTCAAAAAAATATATATTTTTTGAAGCACTGGATACGGCTTATTAGGAAAATTCCAGATAAATTTTTTTCACTAAATATTGGTCACTGAGTACTTACATACAAAATTGATTCAACATTTTTTTTTAAATACAGGATTCTACTTAAACTGTTTAAACTGATTTCCATGAGGGATTTCGCTCGACCTCGTCCTTTTATTCCAATCGTCTTCACTTAGGTTCTTATAGTTTTGTGCAAAGGTATTTTTGTAGAGCTTTCAGCTTTTTTTTTTTGCACTTAAATTTTCCAACTCTATTACAATTTTCTGTTTTTTTCGTTTCATAAAATTTTCCAAATTCACTTTTAAAATTTTCTCAGTTTTCCGAGTTCACTTTTATAATTTTTTCAGTTTTCCGAGTTCACTTTTATAATTTTTTCAGTTTTCCGAGTTCACTTTTATAATTTTTTCAGTTTTCCGAGTTCACTTTTATAATTTTTGCAGTTTTCCGAGTTCACTTTTATAACTTTTTTTCACGTTGGTCGCCAGTTAATTAAACACAATTGGTTTAATTTTTTAAATAATTTTATGTACTCACTATGTGAGTTTGGAACTTAAAATTTATTATACTCACTATGTGAGCTTCGAACTTATAGCTATTAAATGCGGATTAGAACTAACTCACTAAAACTAAATGCCCTAACTTATATGTGTCTCAGCTTAGGTTTGGCTGTTGATGTTGTTGTTGGTGCTGCCTGATGTCTTCCATGCAGTCGGCAAATTATCAAATACCAAGCCAATGGCTAACGTAAACAAATTGCATCTTAAAGATAAATATAAGAAGTTGAGCATCGGCGAGTTCTTGGTTGATGCTGTATCTCATTTCATGATGGGATAGACATAAACAAGTTGCATCCTGAAGATTCAGGCAAGTCTTTATCTTAATTCGTTCTTACGCCAAAAGTGAAGACATCAGCAGCTTCTTGCTGATGCAATTCTTCATCTAATGATGAAATAGCTGTTGCCCATTACTCATGCATCCTCCGAAGAATCCCACTGAGAATGATGTGTTAACTTGTATGCTTTTGATTAATGAATGCTCATATGGTGTTGATTCATATATTTTTTATATTTTTAGAATTTTTTATCATTTGTAAGTTTGACAATTTGCCCCAAATTGCCACATTTCATGTGAGAAACGCATACTATTTTATGCAATCAATTTTATACATACGAACATGAATATGTGTGATTAAGAAATATTGAATTAATTTGATTTAATTTTTACTGATTTTTAAAAAAAAATGCAATTATTGGTACTCCAATTGATTAGGATTCTGTAGATTTTGTTGTATTATATTAATAATAAATAAAAAAGTCTTATTTATATTGAGTATGTTCGCCACTCATACAAGGCAAGCAGTATCAGTATTGGTGATTTACAATTGGAATCCGAAATTATTCTTCAATTGCACACTTTTTAACCAGCTGTCCCCAAAGCACAAAATTGCAGTACGCTTAAAGAAAGCTTACATATTTGCAAGTTTTCGCAATTGTAGCTAAGTTTCAAGCTATGAAAGCGCTGTTTATTGCTTCGTACGTACCAGGGCACACCTTAAAGTTAGTCGCAAGGGAGAATTATCTTCTTCATGTTTTGATTTTGACGCTTCCTCATTTTACACCACAAGAAATGGTATTCCTTTTCATTGTTACTTAAAAAAATCTGGAGAAAAGTATGTGTTATGGACAACGGTCACTTGAAGTCACGTACTTTACTTTTCCTATTGTCATTCGTCTAAGTCACATACGTTACATTTCCTAATGGCATTCTTTGGTGCTGTAATAAGACACCCAATTTCCAAATGCATTTTTACTTTGCCCCAAATCAAATATTATGACAATGAGAACTTTTCGAAAGCGGTACTCTTTGTCAAGTCAGCACATTGGTATGAAACCAATTGCATTTTTAATTAAAATCAATCGATGCCGCAACATGTGTGACATTTTGCTATATGCCACCCGCTGCTAACGAAATTCAAGTGACCCTTTTCCATCAGCACATTGAGTCAGCGATCGGAAGACATCGATCGCTGACCACATGTAAAATTAGTGTAGTGTTGTTAGTTCTAAGTAGGGGATTCATACAAGTTACCACGCTCTTATAGCTTACTCATCATTATACCACGACAGAGGACAGCTGCACAATAGGTCAATAAACTTATGCACCCGCCCAAGGTTGCCTTCCATCCGTTGCACAAGCACGTGGATATAGCCCACTCAGCACTCTCGCACGATCGAGTGCAATTGCACAACAGGTAACCGAACTCTTGCATCCGCTCCAGTTTGCGCATATCCGTCGCGCAACCTTTTTTATATTTTATTTTAAGCTTATTCTATATTTCTTAGCATTAAGCAATTAGCGTATTAAGCATTTAATTGATATAAATATAAGGTCAATAAAGAATAAGTCGTGCAGTGTTGTTGTGACGACTCCGAAATAAAGTTATTGTTTTATTTTTTTGATGCTTCGTGGATAACGCTCCGTAACTGGCGCCCGAGGAAACGTGAACAAAGCTAAAATTAAAACCCGAGCACACGTGAACAAAGTTAAAAATTAAAAACCGAGCAAACGTGAACAAAGTTAAAAATTAAAACCCGAGCAAACGTGAACAAAGTCAAAAATTAAACCGAGCAAACGTGAACAATGTTAAAAATTAAAAACCGAAAAATTGAAAATTAAAACCGGGTAAATCAATTAAAACTTGACAAAATTTACCGGCAAACATATAATTAGTAAATTCAACTAAGTGTCTAAGGACCAAAAAAAAAAAAAGTGCTGAAATAAAGCTAGTCCGCAAAGACTTTAAATAATAAGTGCGAAATTCTAGTCCGCAAATACATAAAAGTAAAACGGAATCCTAGTACCCAAAGACATGGAGTTTACACGAAGACGATCATCAAGGAGCAGCCAACACTCAACCAGGCAAGTGATCGAGCACCGTACCAATAGTAGGCCACAGCCAAAAAGGAAAAATACGGGTCGTCCAAATGAAGCCATCAATTTATTTGTAAGTCAAATTTTAAATAATAAGAATTATATAATTTTTCCATATAAAAATTTATATATATAACAAAAAGAATTTATCTAAGGGAAATTTCTATAAAGAAATATATTTGTAAAAGGAATTTACTTTCCAAATTTAAAGAAAGTCATTGAAAGTGTAACAAAATATTTAAATTATATTTTTCCAAGTGAAAATTTTTTTCTGTATTCTGGAAGCATGTTTTTGTAAACTAGAATTTAAGAAAAATAATTGAAAAATTTTGCTAAAATATTGTGAAAAAATTTAATTTCAAAAAAAAAACTGTACAAACATGGAGCAAATTCAAGAGAATCTAAAACTCTTAACAGGAGCTGTAAATGCTCAAATCCAGCAGCAAAAAGTGCTGACGGCCAGGCTTGAGCGATTAGAAGCAAGAGCTAATGAACCAATAAATAGTAATATAATTGAAGAAATTTCAATTCTCTGTGCTAAAATAGAAAACATAGAATCAGGAGTAAATTCACACTTAGTAAGAACAAAAAATTCAAATACACCAAAAACTGAGCAAGATCTCAGAGACACTAGTAAGCTGCCTGACAGTGTGAAGGACCTTCCAATATTTACTGGCAACCCCACTCATTATATGTCCTGGGTACACCAGGTAGAAACAATTTTAGATGATTATTCTATAGTTAAAAATAAGCCAATTTATAGAGCAATTCTCAACCATATTCGTAGGAAAGTACAAGGACAGGCAGACCAGGCTCTTATCTCTTACAATATATTCAATGAAGAATGGTTGGAAATTAAAAACTGTCTATCGCTGCACTATGCAGACAAAAGAGACATTATAAGTTTAGAATTCGAATTAGGTAGTTTGTACCAAGGAAAACTTTCTGTTGATGAATATTATGCTAAAGTAAATCATCAACTATCTCTGATAATAAATAAAGAGAAAACAGAGACTCATTCAAGAGAGACTATTACAGCACTAATTGAAGGTCATAGAAACAGAGCATTGGATGTATTTATCCGAGGACTCAGACTTGAAGTCTCAAAAATGCTTAAATTTCAAATACCAAAAAATTTGCCAGAGGCATATGCCGCATGTCTTGATTTCCAGAACGTAAATTACCGCGACCACACATTACATTACAGAAATGACCGTAACAATATATCTGCACCCATTAATCAAATGACGTATAATAATAATTTACGTTCACCACCAAGACCGGACAGAAATTACATCCCACCTAGAAAAATCTTTCCACAGGAACAAAATAAAATTTATAACGCTGCCCATAGCAGATATATGAGCAACCCTCCACCAAGACCCACCCAACCGAAGCCACCAGTGCCAATGGAAGTGGATCCATCCTTGCGATCGCAGAGGATCAACTATATGAATAGACCGAATCCTGTCATCCGATTGTCCAATGAATCATCCAACATACCGCGTAAGCAACAACGAGTATTTAATATTGAGACAAAACAGGAGGAGTCCGAAGATGAATATACAGAACAATATGAAAGGAACTACGCTCAAACGCAAAACAACTCAGACGAAATAAATTTTATGACACAAGCCTCTCTAGCGTACCCTACATAGACTACTATGACGCTAACGGCAAAATCCTAAAATTTTTAATAGATACCGGTGCTAACAAAAATTTCGTATGTGAAAATTTAGCTTTCAATTCCAAACCTGTGTGTTCCCCGTTTAAAATTCATTCTGCTGCTGGACAGATCCAAATAACCAGAAAAATTTCAGGACCTTTTTTCTCTTCATTAGGCAATGACAAAATAATTTTTTTTTTGTCCTCCCAGGTCTGAAAAGTTTCGATGGTATCATAGGTGATGATACCCTCAGAGAACTCGAAGCCATTATCGATAGGAAGAATGAAATTCTTCATCTACTTCCCAACATTAAAATACACCTTAAAGCGAAACCCACAAAGCAGGTTCAAACGCTATTAATAAACGAAGAAGAGGTCAATTCCATCATAGGAAAATACCCATCATTATTCGAACCAATAAGTGTCAATAACTTAGTCGACACCAATGTTCGTGCAGAGATCAGAACGTCAACTAATGAAATTGTCTATACCAAATCTTACCCCTATCCTGCTAATTTAAGGATAGAAGTGGAAAAACAAATAGAGAAAATGCTCGAAAACGGTGTAATCAGACCGTCTAAAAGTCCCTATAATTCCCCATTATGGATAGTACCCAAAAAGGCGAATTCAGTAGGCGAAAAACAATATAGACTAGTAATCGATTTTAAACGATTAAATGCCATTACGATACCTGACGCGTATCCTATACCCGATATTAATTACACGCTCGCTCGCTAGCCTTGGTGAATGTAAATATTTCACCACAATTGATTTAACGTCCGGATTCCACCAAATCCGCATAAAAGAAAGCGACATAGAGAAGACAGCATTCTCAGCAGCCAACGGAAAGTATGAATTCACAAGGCTTCCGTTTGGTCTGAAAAATGCACCTGCAATATTTCAGAGAACCATTAATGACGTACTAAAACCGTTAATAGGTAAATGCTGCTACGTATCTTTAGATGATATAATTATCATCGGAAGAAACAAGGGAGAACACATGTCTAATATTGACAAAGTTTTCTCTTTACTTGACAGTGCTAATTTAAAGATTAACCTCGAGAAATCAAAATTCTTAAGAACAGAAGTCGAATTTCTTGGATATATTATATCCGGCGAAGGAATCAGGCCTGACCCTAGCAAAATAGCCGCAATCCAGGATATACGGCCTCCACGTAATCTTAAAGATCTTAAAAGTTTTTTAGGCTTAGCATCCTATTATAGGAAATTTATCGCAGAATTTGCAAAAATTGTAAAACCATTGACAAACATTACTAGAGGATTTAATGCCCAAGTAAATGCACGTCAATCAAGAAAAGTTGAAATATCATTAGACCAAACTGCTCTTAAAGCACAGATTAAAGAATTACTTACTACTTCAGGAATCCTAATTTTTCCTGACTTTTCAAAGCCTTTCATACTCACTACCGACGCCTCTAATTATGCAATAGGTGCGGTACTATCTCAGAGTAGAATGGGAGGAGATCGCCCAATAACATTTTTATCAAGCTCCCTTCATAAAACAGAAGAAAACTACTCAACCATAGAGAAGGAAATGTTGGCCATCATATGGTCACTCGATAAATTAAGGACATACTTATATGGCGCAAAAGAAATAACAATATTAACAGATCATCAACCTCTTACATTTGCGCTCAGCAACAATAACAATAACGCAAAGCTGAAAAGATGGAAAGCGCGTATAGAGGAATATAATTACAAACTCGTATACAAACCTGGCAAAACAAACTTCGTCGCCGGCGCACTTTCTAGATTGCCACCTCAATTGAATACTTCAACCTCTTCTGACACACAACATTCAGCAGAAGAAGATAACACGGATCTCATTCCCCATTGCGAATGTCCAATAAACGTTTTAAAATACCCAGACAAAAAAGCAAAAGATCTATAAATTGGATTGGGTCAGCATGGAAATGGTTGGCAGGAAATCCAGACGCAACAGACTGGGACGAGCTACTCAGCAACTGCAATAGAATTTTAAACGAAGTTGACAGTAATAATACAGACAAGTACGAACAAATAGCATTTAACAAACTCTCCATACTTAAAGATGATTTAGAACAGATAAATTTAGCAGGACAATTACCAAAAACAGACATTGTGAATAGTGCTCTCCTAAATAGAGCAGAAATAGCAAAAATATTATCTCAAATAGAAACACTTCCATTTCAAAATGAACTGCAAGCAATAGAATATGCAAAACCAGCTATGGTTGTAAGAGATTTACAATAACATATTCCTCAACACTAATTTCAAAATTGAACCAATTAAATTAAATATTTAAATCACCGAGACGATGATTCTTAAGAAGGGGGGAGTTACCACGCTCTTATAGCTTACTCATCATTATACCACGACAGAGGACAGTTGCACAATAGAGTCAAAGTCAATAAACTTATGCACCCGCCCAAGGTTGCCCTCCATCCGTTGCACAAGCACGTGGATATAGCCCACTCAGCACTCTCGCACGATCGAGTGCAATTGCACAACAGGTAACCGAACTCTTGCATCCGCTCCAGTTTGCGCACATCCGTCGCGCAACCTTTTTTATATTTTATTTTAAGCTTATTCTATATTTCTTAGTAATAAGCAATTAGCGTATTAAGCATTTAATTATATTTTATTTTAAGCTTATTCTATATTTCTTAGTAATACGCAATTAGCCTATTAAGCATTTAATTGATATAAATATAAGATCAATAAAGAATAAGTCGTGCAGTGTTGTGTGACGACTCCGAAATAAAGTTATTGTTTTATTTTTTTGATGCTTCGTGGATAACGCCCCGTAACTTCAATGCTGAGCACGAAGTTATGCGGTCCTGTAGTATGAAACGCACACAACGACTGGCAGCACACTCAAATCCGGAGTGAGGCAG
This sequence comes from Clusia tigrina, assembly GCA_920105625.2. Taxonomy (NCBI): domain Eukaryota; kingdom Metazoa; phylum Arthropoda; class Insecta; order Diptera; family Clusiidae; genus Clusia; species Clusia tigrina. The sequence continues at coordinate 395,368,869 of OV050030.1, forward strand.
CTACCATTGAAAATGCGCAACGGAGACGACTAGAACGCCTTCCACAAACAGACTTAGTAAGCCGTACTTTTTCACTTTGGAATCATCACACTCATTCAGTAGGGCAATTAACTTGTCCATTTGATAGGGGGAAATAAAAAACAAAATAATCCATTCTTCTAAAAAGCTGATCTCAAGATTGAAAAGAGCTATTGAAAATTATTTTATATACTCGTATAGCCCAGTTCTGTGCATGGATCGGAAAAAATCGGACCACCAAACCGCCCAATTTCTATAAGCCTATTTTGTTGAAAAGAACACTTCTTAAAAATTCTGGGATCAGGAGTGCGTTCCTATTACCTGGAGGCAGCAATCTACCAATGCCTGGATTCAGGTTTTCCGAGGTAGTAAATTTACATATACATTTAAGTCTGATATAATTATTGGAAAGGGGATTAAAAAAGAATATCATCTGTTAAATATATACTCGTATGGTAGTTTGTCTTTAACAGTCGGTGTGACAGACTATAGACATTCCTTATTTGTTCTGTGGCACCACCAGATCATTCCAACATACTATTTTGCAATATTGCTAACCGACGGGCACATTAAAACATAATCTTTTAAATGTCTTCAGTGAGAGAAAGGGAGACAACACCCCAACTATATAATGAATATTGTTACAAAATTGCCCCCCTGACAATTTATTCCAACTCGTTCATTTGAATGACATCGACGATGACTTGCCAGTGATGAGTGAAGTGACGGGAAATTTGTCTCGTTACGTCGGTCAGGGCAACAATGCATATCCACTGCGCACCGTGTATTCATGGGTACGGAATGCGTTTTTTGCCTTCTCGTTTAGTGTCGGTTCCGATTTCGATTATGAATGCCGGAGTTTCAAACAGGGTTACAAGATGAGCAAGTGTCAATAATTTGGAAAAATTAAAGTAACAGCTGAAAAATTTATTGTCGATCGTGCCGACGCTAAAAAAAACACTATACTTTTATGAGACTCTCACAAAACTTTTATTAGAGTCATAAGCAATGTTCCCACTAATTTTTTCGATGGCTACGCGGAAATAAGTATATGGGAGCAAAAATATTCAAAGTGTATCTAAAAGTGTGCAAGTGAAGTGGGATTTTCTGTGCCTGTTTGTATTTTTGTCATTTTTAGAAGCAATTCTTTTATAAGTTGATATAAAAAAATGGTGAACAAGCCCATTGTGCGCAGAATACCATAACGGCTGCGCAATTTGGAGGGAACTTTGATCACAAGCAGCACCCATATCCGAAGAGGACCCCCACACAACATGGACTTCGTCTGCCGTTCGCCGGGTTAGACCGCTTTCGTTCGTTCGCCGGGTTAGACCGCTTTCAATAGAGCTTTTCACGTAAAATTTCGTCGACATATTATATATAAGGAGGGGCTTAGTGTTTATAGGTGTAAGCTGTACTGGTATCAGTGATAAAATGGACACATACTAGCAACGTTCCTCTGATCTTCACTGCCATTTATCACCAACTACCATTTATCATCAACCGTACATTTCGTCTCATTTTGTTTAGACCAGTCCTGCGTGACCCAAATGGATGTTATCACCAAGTTTTGTCAATATATGATCAATTGGACCGAATTGATTTAAAATCATTTGTCAGCAGTTGTATTTGTATATGGGAGAAGGGCGTGACCTTTCTCAAAACTATCTCGTTCTTCCTAGGTCACACTTTTGAAGTGCTTCATTACGATTTGTGGAAATAGTGGTCCACAGGCAGACAGAACAATATCAGATATTGATATTGATCATGTGCGTACTTACCACGCCTGCTTTGCCAAACTGAGTATGCTCTATTAAGGATAAAGGGTATACGAGGTGTGATCAAAAAATAACCGTTATTTTCATCTTTTCGTGAGATACGTATGTTCGATGTTCGCATTTTTTTTCTGTTATGTTGGTACAAATGTCTGTTATATATGTTGGCAATACTAACCATTTTGGATTGTCAGTTGGTTTTTGAGAGATAAAAAGGTTAGTCGTGTTTTGGTGTGCTCTTCGATTTTGTACTATTCGAAAAAATGGATCAAAGAAACTGTATTCAGTTTTGGGTAAAAAATGAAATTAAATGCGCAAGGACATTTGAAATGTTGACTGTGGCCTTTGGCGAGTCTACTATGAGCAGAACACAAGTTCAATTGTGGTATAACCGGTTTAAGGAAGGCCGAGAAGATGTCAATGACGATGCTCGTCCTGGTCGCCCGAGCACTTCAACAACCGATGAAAACATTGACGCAATGAAGAAAATGATTTTGGATAATCGTCGAATCACTATCAGAGAGGTTGCTACTGATGTTGGCATATCGTTCGGGTCATGCCAAGCAATTTTTACGGATGTTTTAGGCATGAAACGTGCGGCAGCGAAAATTGTTCCAAAATTGCTAAATTTTCAGCAAAAACAACGTCGCATGGACATCGCTCAGGAGCTGTTTTTGGCTAAAAACAAAACCGTTATCATGCCACCATATTCACCGGACTTAGCCCCCGCTGACTTTTTCCTCTTTCCAAAACTGAAGACACCGATGAAAGGAAAGCGTTTTGCTACGATTGAGGAGATAAAAGAAAAATCGAAACAGGAGCTGTAGGCGATACCAAAAAAAGCGTTTCAGAAGTGTTTCGAGGATTGAAAAAAATGCTGGCATAAGTGTATTATATCTGAGGGGAATTACTTTAAAGGGGAAAAGAGAGTTGTTGATGAATAAATAAATACTTTATTTTTTGATCACACAATAACGGTTCTTTTTTGACCACACCTCGTATATCGAAGAGCAGAGTGGTAGTTTCGACTACAAGAATACAGACTGGCTTAAATATAAGAAGTTCATAAGTTCACATCTTGAAATAAAGACCTCCCTAAAGTCTGAGCAGGAAATAAACTCCGCTATTTTCAATTTCACTCAATTCCTATCCCAAACAGTAAAAATTGCTACACCACGTTCTAAAGCTCAAACCCGACAAGAGTGTACTCCCCAAGACATTCTGAAGCTCCTCTCCGAAAAAAGATCTCTTAGGAGAGAATGGCAATTGCAGAGATCACCTTCTCTGAAGAAGAAACTGAATGAATGTACTAAAAAACTGCATCACCTTCTAAAAGAAAAGGAAACCTCCGAGTTTCACGAGTTTGTAGAGACCCTCTGTCCTACAGAAGCCTCAAGCTATTCTCTATGGGGAACGGCCAAAAACTCGAAAAAACCCATTCAAATGGAGTCACCAATACGCCTTCCCAACGGCAAGTGGGCAAGAAGTGATGCAGAAAAGGGAATAGCATTCTCAAATCATTTGGAGCAAGTTTTCACCCCTAATCTTGCTAGTTCCGACCGTTCTCTAACGGCGGTTGATGCTATCCCTAGCGTCAATGGTATCTCGATTGCCAAAAAGGAGCTGACAAACGCTCTCAAAGAGCTCAATGCCAAAAAATCTCCAGGGCGTGATCTGATTACGGGCCAAATGATAAAAGAGCTCCCAGCAATAGCCACAATGCATCTCTTGCATATATTAAATGCTATAATACGCATTGGATTCTTTCCTTACTCATGGAAAATTTCTCAAATTATCATGATTCCCAAAGCTGGAAAGGACCCAACAAGCGTCTCTTCCTACAGACCAATTAGTCTGCTATCAATTTTTTCAAAACTCTTTGAAAGTTTTTTAATAAAGCGTATTAAAGACGTTGTCAAACAGTGTAATGTTATACCAAACCACCAGTTTGGGTTTAGAGAAAAACACAGTACCATCGAACAAGTTCATCGCATTGTAAACACTATACAAGAAACGTTCGAAAAGAAGCAATACTGTTCCGCAGTTTTTCTCGACATCACTCAGGCATTTGATAAGGTCTGGCACGAAGGAATCTTGCACAAACTGAAATGTATGTTACCTCTTAACATCTACACATTGCTCGAAAGCTATCTCTCAAGTAGACGCTTTGTGGTGAAACAAAAAAGCTTCATCTCAGATGAATACCCTATACAAGCTGGAGTACCGCAAGGCAGCGTATTAGGCCCCCTGCTCTATACGTTGTTCACTGCAGATATGCAAACAAACGGCAAGACTATCACCTATACTTTTGCCGATGACACAGCCATATTGTGTACTCACACAAATCCGAAAGAGGCGTCAAAACTTCTCCAAGTACACGTCAACATGCTTCAGGAATGGCTTGACCACTGGAGAATCAAAGTCAATGAGTCGAAATGCGTTCATGTCACATTCACTCTATGCAGGAGTACTTGCCCCCCTGTGCAAATTAACACCAAGCCGATCCCTCAGGCGACAGAAGCTAAATATCTAGATCGCAGACTTACTTGGGCAAAGCATATAAGTGCAAAAATTACTCAGATTAAACTCAAAATAAACAAGCTAAACTGGCTTTTGAACAGGCAGTCCACGCTCAAACTGGACTTTAAAGTTCTACTCTACAAAGTAATTATCAAGCCCATGTGGACCTACGGTATCCAGCTCTGGGGTACTGCTTCACCCTCAAATGTCGAAATGCGGCAAAAAGCCCAATCGAAAATCCTTCGAATGATTACCAATGGTCCATCAAAAACGTTAACATCCACAGAGATTTACATATCCCGTATGTAACTAAAGAAGTTTCCCGACTTGCTGAATCTTACTTAGCAAAGCTAAACAAGCATCCCAATGCATTAGCGAGGCGCCTACTACAGCATCAAGGACACACCCGCCTGAAAAGGATGGACGTGCTGCGCTTAGCAACAAACTAGATTTTAAGCTTATTCATTACGCTATTATTTAAGTATTGCGCTACTTCTTTTCATATACCATAACTCCTCAAAGCACTGGCACTGGGAGGTTGGTAATGATTGATATGAATTTAAAAGTGAAATGTTAAATATACTATGGAGATTTATTGTTAGTTCTAAGATATTTTTTAGAAGATTCAATAAAATATATACTCGTATATATAATAAAAAAAAAATAAATAAATTACAAAACGATCCCACAGCTGATGTGTTCTCCAAACAACTGATAGCCATCGGTAATGGTGAAATTCCCGTCGATGTCACAACCGGCTTGATTTCATTTCCGTCGAATTTTTGTAATTTCGTTACATCGAAAGATGGGGTGGGGTGTAATGCAGACCGCCTCCACGCGGTGCACCCTGGGTTACGCTAAATGGTCTACACTCCCCCAGGTGCTGCTGTTTTCTTGCACGGGAGTTCAGTAGCACCAATTGGCACGACCCCCATCCTTCGTCCCCGGACTTCTCTTTGGACCAATGTAACTGTTCTGATTGCCCTGGGCTGGTAGCTGTAATTTTCTGGACCTAGCTGTCTTTTGTCACGGTAGCACCAAGGTGAGACTTGAGTGTGAACGGCTCCAGTCTAAGGTTGCAGCTGCCCCCGTCCCGTTAAAACCTTGGCAGGTCTCAAAGTATGTTCGACGTCTGTTACCGTTAGGTCGGTAGTGTGGGTTCGGTTGAGTGGAACTCCCGATTAGCACTGGTCTGGCTCTGAGCACTTGACCCCATAAGGACTTGTGCCAACCCTCGCATGGCCTCCCTGCTTGCACAGATAACCATGGGACCATATTTAGTGACCACACGTTCGGACTGAGATAGCGGCTTTGAGTGGGGACCCTTATTGCATGGACACAACAAAAAATAAAAACACAAACATAAACACAAACAAAATTTCCGCGCATATCCCTTCAGGGACGCGCAAAACCCCGGCTAGGCAAATGCCCACCAGCAACACCCCCGCCCTTGGTTCGAAGACAAGCAGCATAAGCAATGCCCCTTCAACAAGCACCACAGCTTCGGCTAATAAGCCACCCAAGAGCTCTTCGCTGTCCCCAGGCTCTTCAGCGGCTGCTAGGGTATTGACTCACAAACCAGCAGCAGTCGCTCCGCCTAAGCCCTCTTCAGCAAACGCCTCGATATTGCCTCACAAGTCGATGGTAACTGCTCCCCGTACCGCTCCTCCTTCAGGTGCACCTACCAACGTGAACCCGAGTACAAGGGCGTACAGGACGCGTAGAGCGGCTTACCGTATTTTGACGAGGCTCAACGCTTCAGAACCTTCTCAACTGTCAGAATACTACAAGGGCAAGCTTGAGTGGGCAAAAGCACACGCTGATGTGCGTGCCCACTCCTCCACTGCACAAGCAGCCGGTAACCCCAAGAGGCAGAGATCAGCCGATCGCCCGGGCCAATCCACCCAATCCACCCAAAGCATCCCTAAGCGCGTAAGGCTGGCTACTCCCAAGCCTAAGCTCTCCAAACCGCTTAGTGAGATTGTGAAAGAGAGCCTCACATGGGCTGTGGTCGACTCTGCCAATGCCGATGGGACCATTACTCCTGCCAATTGGAGACAGGTCGAAATGGCACTGTTACCAATATTCGTTGAATTTATGTCCCTCAACCCTGGTTCTTCACCCAGCCACCGTGACGCAGGGTGGTATCAAGGACATATTAAGATCGTATCTTGCTCGGACCAACGCTCGGCGGATCTATACAAGGTAGCGATCAATAGGGTAGGTGAGATATGGCCGGGTGCACAGCTCAACGCTGTACCTTTGGACCAGGTTCCCCAACGCCCTCGCTCCAAAACATGGCTTCCTGCCGAGCCCTCTGAGCCCGAGGCAACCTTAAAGATCCTCAAGCTCAGCAACACCGATCTTCCAACCGATGGCTGGAAGGTCGCAAAAGTTGGTGACCCCAAAGGCACTTTGCGTGAGGTCACCATCATTTTGAACGAGCAATCCCTTGTTCCCATCAACTCCCGCGAGGGGGTGATTAATTATGGCTTTGGAGCCATCACTCTCCGCATCTACAAGTGCGATGCCCAAGCCCCCCAACAGCCTCCCCCAGTTGGTGCTGTTCCACAAGCCACTGCCAAAGAGCCTAGCTGCTCGGGCCCGGCTCTCACCCCTTTGTCGGGTAGTGACAATGAGAGTATGTGCTCCGTTACAACCAGAAGCAGCCGCTTCTCAACTTCCGAACTGGTCGGAGAATTCTTCGACCACATGGACACGGATGCGGCTGGTGAATACATCTCTCCAATGTCCGAAGAGGAGGAGTTGAATTCCACAATAATCACTCTTCCAGACAATGCTGAAGGTACTACAGATTAACCTTCAGCATTCGAAAACTGCCTCGGCAGCCCTGCTTCTCCGCCTCTCGGATATAGGGGAGGAGCTCATTCCCGTCCAAGAACCTTGGGTCATAAATGACCGGGTTTCTGGTTTCTGGACTCACTGCATACGGATATCGTATGGTATATATCGAGGATCAAGGTAAACCAAGATCCTGCATTCTGGTAAAAAACAGCGTTAACGCTCTTTTACTCCCTAGATTCAGTGACAAAGACAATGTTGCCATTGTCATTGAAATGGGTCCACGGACCTTCTGGATCTCCTCGAACGACATGGCTCATGACTATGGCGACTCACCGCCACCAGACATAGTGAAGCAAATGGTTGCTGTAGCCCACCAGAAACAGATTCCGGTAATTATCGGCGCCGATGCCAATGCCCATCACGAAATATGGGGCAGCTCCGGCACAAATGATCGAGGTGAGTGTCTTTTCGACTTTATCATTTCAAATAACTTAGGCATTGCTAACCGGGGAAATGAGCCGACCTTCCTTACATCCGTCAGGAAGGAAGTGCTTGACATCACCCTCATCAGCGATAACTACTTCGGGCGGTCGACGATCTGATCACAGCTTTTAAAAAAGCCACTCATATTTCTTGCATTACTCCCGAACCACGGGGCAAACCTAAACCTCCGTGGTGGAACTCGGAAATTGCAAGTCTTCTCAAAACTTGTAGAATGCTTTTCAACAAAGCTAAAGTTACAGCTGATTGGGCCCCTTTCAAAAATAAACAAAAAGTGTTGAAATACGCCATTAGGCGAGGGAAACGAGCGTCATGGAGGGAGTTTTGCGAAAGCATTGAATCGACGTCCGAAGCTAGCCGTCTTCGTAAAATTCTCCACTTCTCTAATAAAGCCCTTGACTGTATCCAAAAACCAGATGGCAGCTGGACTCACTCATGCGCCGAAACCCTTGATATCCGGCTAGACACCCACTTCCCAGGGAGTTTAGCCTCAGCGGATCAAGCACTCTACCAGGTGGAGCAGGTTTCCCATGATAGCCTCCCCACATTCCAAGTGACAAAAAGTCACCTTGAGTGGTCCATTCAAACCTTTAAGCCATACAAGTCCCCCGGACCGGACGGCATCATTCCTGCCGATATCCAAAATGGGGAAGAGATTATCCTTCCATGGCTGCTTCAAATATATAATGCAAGCCTCAGATTGCAATACATTCCCTTACGCTGGCGCACGGCTCGGGTCGTCTTCATACCAAAAGTTGGGAAGGCCTCGCACACCAAACCTAAGGATTACAGACCCATAAGTCTAACATCCTTTCTTCTTAAGGTTCTAGAAAGTGCTCTTGACCTACGTATCAGGACATCGATCAACCCTTCTCTTCTTTCTGTATCTCAACACGCTTACTCTAAAGGCAAATCGGTTGAAACAGCACTTCATTCTCTCATTTCTCAAGTTGACAAATCTTTGGCGTACAAGGAATTCACACTTGCCATATTTCTGGTCATCGAGGGAGCATTCAACAATGTATGCCCCAACGCTGTCATTTCCGCACTCTATAATCTTAACCTGAATTCAGGTCTTCTTAAATTTATAGAGCTTCTACTAAAATCTAGGATCATCACTTCCACGATCGGCAGTGCCCAATCCAGGAGGGTGGTTAACAGGGGCACGCCACAAGGGGGTGTTTTATCACCCCTCCTCTGGAGCCTGGCAGTTAACACACTACTGGTGAGATTGGAATCTACTGGATGCAAAGTGATAGCCTATGCGGACGACATAGCAATCGCGGCATCCGGCAAATTCCCCCAAACACTTTCCGAAAAACTGAACTATTCACTCTCTATTGTGTCGAACTGGTGTCGCGAATTCGAACTTGGGGTTAACCCATCCAAAACCGAGACTATGCTTTTCACTAGGAAGTACAAAATTCCAAAGTTTACAATGCCTAGTCTAAACGGCACTCCGCTCTCTTTGAGCACACACGTTAAGTACTTAGGCCTGATTCTCGACCCAAAGCTTAATTGGAAAGCCAATCTAGCTGAGAGGGCACGTAAGGCAACATGCGCTATATACTGCTGTAAAAGAGCAGTTGGTGCACGATGGGGACTTCGTCCTCGAGTCGTGCTCTGGCTCTACACGGCCATCGTTGAACCAAACCTGTTATACGGGTCGGTCTTCTGGTGGCAAGCTCTCGAAAAAGGCTGTAATATCAAACCCCTTGATGAAATCAGAAGATCCATTGCTCTACTGATCACTGGCGCTCTTCGTAGCACACCTACGAAAGCCCTTTTTGCCATGCTGCACTGGCTCCCCTCGGGGATCTTGGTTAAGCAACAAGCCAAGCTGACAGCGATTAGACTTAATGCTCTTTCGCACTGGCGCATAACCCTGGCAGGCCATGCTTCAATTCTGAATCAGGACCCACCTGTCCCCAACTTTATCGATTATATGTCAGTCTATCCCGATTTGAACAGGGAATTCGACCTCACTATTCCAAGTCGAAGCGACTGGACCTCGGAAAACCGAATCGTCGGTGAAACAGTCGAAATCTACACCGACGGTTCCAAGCATGGAGGTAGAGTCGGCAGTGGTATTTATTCCGACAAGCTGGATTTAAACATCTCCCTACGTCTCCCAGACCATTGCAGCGTTTTTCAAGCTGAGGTCATAGCCATTTACCACGCAGCCAAATGGATGCTGAGTAGTGATATCGGCGCAGGTGACGTATCTATCTTCTCAGACAGCCAGGCCGCCATTAAATCTCTTTTTGGCTCCACGGCCACATCAAGACTAGTTCATGAATGTCGAACATCTTTAAATGAGCTCGCAAGTTACTCTCGGGTGCACCTAGTCTGGGTTCCCGGACACAGCGAAATCCCGGGAAACTGCGAGGCGGACGAGCTTGCCAAGGCAGGCACGCTAATGCACGACATTCACCCCTCTGTAAACATCGGCATTCCACTGGCAACAGCCAAGCTCGAAATCAAACGGAAATAACTGGCTGACGCCTACAAATCCTGGGCTAACGAGGAATCCTGCCACACGGCTAGACTAACTTGGGCAAGAATGGACAAAAACAGAACCAATCAACTTCTTCGACTTGATCGCGTATCACTGTCGACAACTGTGTCGGTTTTGACCGGCCACTGCATAATGGGACAGCACGCAGAAAGACTGGGCCTACCCTCAAATTACTTTTGCCGAGGCTGTGGCTTCGAGGAGGAGGACGAGACGGTTTTCCACCTCTTATGCCACTGCCCATCCTTGAGCAGAAGAAGAATTCGCACCTTTGGTGCCCCATTTCTTACAAGCCTGACAGAGCTGTCATCCATTAATATTAGGGACATAGCCAGGTTCATCAAACAATCAGGATGGTTTCCTGAAACATGACGGGGGAGTCGTGCCTTTCCTAGCGCTGACTATCACCATCCCAAGTATGGGAACCTTTTTAGTCAGTGCTTGAACGGCGCCACACCGTGGTATCACAATGGGCCATTATGTGTGCTCAAGTGTGCTTTTGGCAAACTGGGCGGCCACTCCTACCTACCTACCTACCTAAATGAAAAAATGAAAAAACTTACTTTTAGATGTAGAATTTACTTTAGAATAAGATTACTTAATACAGAAATTGCTCAAAATGCCAATGCAGGAAGAGAAAATTCAAAAAGGACGTCATTTAAAAATTTTTTTTTTCATTTTTCACTTTCAAATAATTTGAGAAGAAAAATAATAAATCGTCCCACTGTCATATTTACTCAAATATTTTGCTGGTAATTATTAGCCAATAGGAACACATTTAGCGAGAAGTCATTTGTGCCACATGCACAGGACATTTAAATTGTCTACGCGGGAAGTCGTAATCATTGAATCTAACATTCTTGGGACCATATCTACGGTAATTTTCGATAGGGTACCTTCTTGAGCATGGGTTTGTAGTGTCAATAAACGTACTTATATAAAATATCATCCAAAAATTTTCTTAAGGTTGTAAGTTATAATAATATGTCAAGGGTGGGCGTGGCTGTAAGAGGAACATGCCCATTTTTTGTATGATATTTAATGTTAGTACCCGCAACCTTCGTGTGAAATTTGGTTGATAAATCTTTAATAGGAACCTAGTAATGAGTTTTGGTTAATTGTGGGCGTGGCAGTTGTATTATTATCTCCACATTCTGCACACACACTATTATGGACGACCCCTTATATATTTCTGCAAATTTTTATTCCGCTGGCATCAATACGAGCATAGGTAGGCTTATTTAAATTTTAGACCCGAAAGTTCCTTATATCAAAAGTGGGCGTGTCTTTCCCTTGATAAACCCTATTTGTTGCAGATAGCTTTATAATGCCCACGCCCACATGTTCCTTCCAGTAACATTTCGTCCATAAATCTGTGTGGTTGAGCTGCCTAAGTTAATAACCAACAGGATCCCTGATAGTTATACACAAGTGCATACTTTCTGAGCGGATTTTGTTCGACATTGGGGCAAAGGACACACTTTCCTCACATAAGGTATATTAAATGGGTATTTAACATGACCACAACGAAGCTATGTAAATGTGTACCATACTAATCTGCATGGTAACCAGCAAATGTCACTGAAGCCGGCTTAGACCGAATTCAATAAAGCATTTCACGTAAAATTTCGTCGACTTATCATATATAAGAAGGGGCTCAGTGTTTATATTTGTCAGCTGTACTAGTAACAATGATAGAAGGACGCACAGTAGCAACGATCCACTGATCTTCACTGCCATTTATCACCAACCACCATATATCATCAACCGTGGTGATGTATATACATTTCGCCCTTATTTTGTTTAGACCAGTCCAGCGTGACCCAAATGGATGTTACCACCAAGTTTGGTGCCCCAATCATTGTGTGAAGAGTCTGGACTCTACACTAACTGAGTTTCTCGTAGTCCATCGTGAAAAGTTTTGGTCACTGCGATATAGTAAGTCGAATTTACCCTCATCTTCAAAACAGTTTCTCGCTATTTTAGTACGGACACACAACCTCATTCGAACTGTTGTATGGGAGAAAACATGTTGAGAAGATATCGCCACTTCTATGACAATGTGTTAATTACAACAAAATATAAATTACAAATTGTTTGAGAATCTTCTTGTTTGCAATAAGACTTTTATTCTAGGCTTGTCTGGGAATAAGGAGCATACATACAGATCACTTATAAACCTTTAAATGATTTGAGGTAGGTCACATTAATTCAAAGCACTGTAAATACTAATTTAAATTTCATTTGCATAGCAGAATCAATTTTTTCGAGGTATAATAAAATTTTATAAAATTTCATTCTGCTGGGCCCGAATCCAGCATGAACACGCTCGTGATACCACCAAATTATTTGTTTAGTTGTGTTTGCCAATGTCACAATGTTTTCAGTTTCACCGCTCTTGTTGATATTTAAAATATTCGCAGACTGTATTTATAAAAATGTGGTGTTATTGATTCAAATTGCAGTTATTTGCTATATTCTTATACTATATACGAGTATCTGGCTGGGATTGAGACCTGTTACGAGGCTTTTGTGAGAAATACCAAAACAAGTATTTAATTACGCAAATGCCGTCCAAACTGTACCCAAAATGCAAATTATGCGGCTGACTTTTGCACGGTGCGCTTCCCAACAGAAGCATTTTACAAGTATCCATGGTCACCTTGCCAAAAATAAGCTTAGGAGGATTTATCCAGAATGTTCTGTTTGTCCAATCAATGTAACTCTTCTGGTCCAATGTATGGCATCGAATTTTCGAGTGCCTCTGATTGGCGGAACCACATCAATGATATCCATAAACTCAGTAGTCGCAAAAATTTGAACATGGAGGATATTAGTGAGACTAAGGCCAGATATAGCCAATGAAAAATAGTATTGGTTAAAAAGTTGCCGATTTTACAATGGCACAGAATCAGGCATTTACGATTCAAACTCTATTTTGAAGTTGTGCGACACACAATTCGCTACTAGCAGAGGGAGGATATGCGAAGCACATCGAAGTTATGCATGCCAGACTACATTACATTATAAGACATCGACTGTGTATATTCCTAAGCAAAACAATAACTATGAAATTATTGGAAGATTGAATATAAATATATACAAACTCGTAACAATATTTTCATGGCAAAAAGGCGGATGCCGCTTCTCGATACCCATGCCATACTCCTGGAAACATAATTCAAAAAAATCCAGTGTACCATATTTGTTCATAATTTCTTATTATGTATGTTAACACAGAGAGGAGGAAACAAAAAACTCGCTTTACTCACTTTAATTTAATATACAGTTTAGTATCAATGAAAACTTTGTGAACAGAACAAAATGATGTAAATATTTTTATCACATTTTGTACATTGCATGTCCTTTCTTTTAATTATTAAAATTTTCATTTATCACCTTGATAAGTATATATTTACAAAACCTGTATTTGCTAAAAATAATTTAATATACACATTTTTACTAAAGCAGAAGAGTTCTGAGACTGATCCTCCACAATTGAGGTAAGTGAGAACGCTGGATATGGATAAGTTCCGCCCCGCTTTTCAGCTCACTGTCAACACCTTTGTCCAGTTTTACTATAAATGCGGTTACTACATGGTATGCTTCTCCCTGCATTTCGGCAAATTTCAATGACGAACTCTTTAGAGGAGCAGTATTTAGCTATGAGAAAGTTTCGCCTCGGCAGAAATTCGCTATTTCGTATTTTTAGAAAATTTCCAGAGTATGCCTATGGGGCTCTCTCGAGTGTTACGTGCAGGAAACATGCTGCTGAACATACCAGTTGGTCCACTTGATCTATACCATCTATTTATAAGTGCTTTCGTGCTCTTTAATAGTTTGAGACCAGGATGTCAGATGATTCCGTAACCAATTTTTCGATCATTCTTTCTTTGAGTCGTTAATGCTTTCGTCTAATGTGCCTCATGTGGTAGACACGATTTGAAGACAGCTTGCCGCATAATTGGCATTTAAAATGCCGCTTGTACGGCAGATGTGTCAGTTTGTGGTGCTGTAAATACCTAGTTATCCTTGAGCTTACTATGACATTGCATTGCCTGCATTTCATCTTATCTGCATCCACATGCTCCATATTCAGACTATCCCGTTTATCGAATTCATGCGCATCCTTGAGATGCTTGTGCCATCTACAGGAATTTGGAAACTCTATGCCACAAAATGGACACAGGAGAATAGGATCTGCTTGAGAGGAAAAAACTAGATGGTTTCTGTGCATTTTATCAAAATGCCGCTTGTGGAGTCCACCAGTTGAAAAATATTGGTTGCATAATTTACATTTATTACGAAACTTGTGTGGCAGATGCGTTATTCTGTGGCCTTGCATTAAATGTAGATTGTTCATAATTAGCATATTGCACTGCCTGCACTTCCACATTTTGTCATCAACAAACTCCATGTTGAGATTATGTTTATTTCTGAAATCATGAACGCGATTGATGTGTACGCGCCATTCAGAAATACTGAGAAATTCCTTGCAACAAAATGGACAGACGAAAATGGGTTTATCTGCAGCATCACTTTTTTCTATTTTTCCGTAGAAATTATGTTTCTTTCGTAAATGTTTTGTCAGCGTATCCACATGTTTAAAATGCTCTAGGCACAATTTGCACTTCAAATACCGATTGTATGGAAGATGTTTTATCCTGTGTTGCTGTAAATTCGTAAGCGTTTTGCTGGTTAATTGAGAATTGCAGTCTTTACATTGCGCCCTCGAATCACTGACGAAGTCCATGTGTAGATTTTCTCGCTTAATAAACTCATGAACGACATTGAGATGTTGCCGCCATTCGAAGGGATTTGGGAATTCTGAGCCACAATATGGGCACAACATAATTATATTGGTATCCGATTTACCCTTTTGATCCGCTTCCACATCCGAAAGAGTGCTATTTTGATATGTAGAGCCGCTGCTGGCTGGGCCACTATTTTCATCACATTTAACACTATTAAACTCTGTGTTACTGTTGCTTGCCTCCGCAGCTTCCTCTTTTAATAGAGACAAGATTTCATCAAAGGCATCTTCATCCTCCCAGATTCCTGATTCATTAATAAAATCGTCTTCACTGTTAATTTCCTTCTTTGGCATAAGCATGTATTGATTGCGGTTTAGTTCATCTCGGCAACGTGGTGGTTCATTGTGGCCATCGTGGTCCTCACTGTGAACTTCCTGCCTCTGTGCAAACTTATATGGGTAGCAGTTTACTTCAACCATCGGTTGGTGTTTCTTTGGAATACAATAAATCTTCACCGCCAGATCTTCCGGGGAAGATAGTTTTTCATGGACCATCTCTTGTTTTATATGGAGGCTGCTTATTGGAATTTCGGTTTTTTCGTTCTGAAAATTGCAGTATTAAAATTACACCTTCAAAGCTGTCTATTGTGTTGCCGACGCGTACCGACCCGATTTCACTTCGAAATGATTAAAACATGCGTAGAAATATAAAAATTGGGAATAGTGCTCTAGCGCGATAAGACGTTTTTGTGTGACTCTATTTTATGCACATTGTAAGACAATTCATTTATTTTGTATTGAAAAATGAGTGTCTTACGCTCTCGGCCAGCGAAACTCTCGTGCGCGGGCGTTCGGCCCATTCGGCCGCTGAGCTTGAGCAACCAAGGGGAAGTCGCTCTCAACCAAATAAGCAATCTGCCAGCATAGACATGCCAACCCCTCTCTCCAACAATAGCAACCAACAGGTATACTTGATGTTATACCGCTGAGTGCGGAACTTCCAACAACAAGTTCCGTATGTCTGAATAATTTAACACCAAATACCGCCTTTACTGGCCCCATTACCATTCCCAACAGTGTGATTACCACCAAATAGTCTATATTAGAGTATAGAATATTCGATTACCACTATTGCTTCGACGAACAATGCAGCGACAACAACATCTACCTCGTCTAACTAGATGAGAAAGTCAATAAGCACACGCAATACCATAGAATAGTAGCAGATACCATACAGACGCGATTCTTAAACATCTCTCTTTTTGCACACACTTACATGTGCAAAACTGTTCTGGTTAACCAATCCTATCCATATAGGCAACTAGAGACAGATTTATTCTCTGTGTTTTCTGGTAGTAGCTATTCTATGGTAATACCAAAGAAGTTTTGAGCACAAAAGTAAAAGCTCAAGTGACTCGGAAAAAAAATTCCAAAAAGCTAGACCCAGCAGGAACTAAAAGAAAAGATAGACCCAGCCAGAACCAAAAGAAAATATAGACCCAGAAAGAACCAAAGGAAAAGGTAGACCCAGCAGGAACCAAAACATTTAAATTAGGAAATCAAAAGAAATCACCGACTAACAGAATTCAAAACACTCCGAAGCGCTCTAGATCGAGTCCAGACTGGGCACAACAAAGTAAATCAAAACAATATATTAGCTGGATCTACATTTAAATTCAGACAGATTTTCTATCTTAGCCGAAAATGGAAATGACTGTAGTAGCCTGCACACTGAAGAGCCTACAGTTCCAAAACCAACTCCAATCTATGTCTCCTGAGCAAAATATGCTACAAGATTTGATTAAAGCTCAAAATTAAATGATCCAAACTCCTGTAAATAGAAAATGAGTTTGATAAAAATTTGCTTATGGAATGCAAACCGTGTTAACCAGCAAGCCCTTAACAAGTTTCAGCATGACCACGAAATTGATGTTTTGCTTTAGTCCGAAATACATCTCTTAAATACAACGTTCATCTCCCAGGCTTCAAATTTTATAGCACTAATCATCCTGATGGTAAGGCACATAGTGGTACGGCTATACTAATTAGAAATCGGCTTAAACATCTTCTAATGCAATCGCATTTAATGCAATGGAGTAGCGAATTAGGAGAAGTGGGAACAGCCACTTCTCCAATTTAGTTTTCTGCTTCCAAATAATACATTTATATAATGTCTAATTGTGACAGCTTTGAAAGCGTGTTTGAAGGCTGCTGGCAGTATAAATTATGAAGGGCAAAGTGATATTTAATACGAACGAATATCCAAATATCCCAGTAATGAGAAATTCGGCGGAGGAGGACCCCTTTATATGCCCATGGATGTACCCATAAATAGACAAAGCCATAAGCACAGATGAAATTAGAAGGATTTGAAGAAGGCCTTTAACTGGATACACATTAGGGACGCAACATTTCCTTTGCAACCTGGGAGGTGTTCATCTGAGTTCGGTACTGGGTGCTCTCTGTAGTTGAAATGCTCAAATTATATTTCTACCTGGATCAGTCAAGATACATATTATTAGGTATAGGAATATTGCTTTTGAAAATATTTATTGCATAATTAAACTGGTTTAAATATACAAAATTGGATCCGTGCTATAATCTATTGTATTATTTAGTAATGTTGGTAAAGACCAGAATCAATCACGCGCCCGATAAGTCGATTCAATAGTTCCCTGTACAACCAGTTAAGAAAACGGAGAAGTACAGATCCTCAGACAATCGAAACAGTTTCCGAAAGAAATAATTCTGTCGTTCCTTAATGATCGACCAAGTGGATGTTGATACAGGGTAAGCGTAATTTTGGTTGAGATCCATGCGACATTTAGCAACGTGAGGAAGATATGTTATTGGATAAAAAGCAGACTTATATCGGTCCCAAAACTCAGTGCCGCGGTAATGAGAAATCATGTTAATATCATCAACGGGCAACATAAATCTCTGGTCAGTTTTCAAAAGATCATCGAAGCTGGAAATCTGTTTTAACTGAGGAGGTGATGTAATCAGTTGTGCTAAATAAGCCGTGTATATTAACGAAGATCCCCGCGAGGAATAACAGATTGTAGGTGAACTTAATTCTGGTCTTAGTTTTCTTCGGCATAGCAAATGCTTGGCCCAATGTGCCTCTAATGGATGTGTCATTGAACAATACCTTGAATAGTTTACATTTTAAAACTGTCGTTATTGTCATTACTGTTGGTGGTTTGTAAAATTAGAAGAAAGGATATCAAGCAACTTTCCAGCAGAATCGTAGACAAAGTTCAATTCTAAATACCGAAATCAATAAACTGCTGTTGGGAACTGTCTTTTCAACCGGAAGTATCGTCAAAAAGTTAATTATTTCAACGGGGTAGCTGTACTCATGTACATATATTGAGATCCTGCTGTGGTGAAGAGAGGCTACCCGAAATGTCGATAGTGTCATTACGTGCATATAAGAGGATGTCATGATTAAGCAGCACAAGACCTGTAGTCAAATTAAAGGGGAACTTGAAAGTGTAGTTGTAATGCATGGCAAATGTGCGAATAAACTTTATTGCTTATTTGCTGCCGTCCCGATGCATCCGTATACAACAGAGTATGGGGCATATTTTGATCAGGAAGTGTGATTAACTCCTTTCCCCTCAGATTATTTAGGCGATACGGAAAGATCATCTCGTTCCCTGATAGAGCACGAGTTTCCAACTGAAATTCTGGAAATTGCGTGTAACTATGAAACAGACGCGATTGGTGTAAATCTCGATGAAGTAAATTCACCTTGAGTAGTTTCAGTAACTCACACTGTACAAACAAGTTGATGAGGTCATCATCATTGCTCTCGAAAAGGTCCTCATTGATTATGATAATGATTCTTGTATTGCGGATATGCTGCAGATTGACAGCCAACTTTTCCAGGAAGTCTTTGTCAATTATGTATTTATTATACCCTTCAAATAAATGGTCTCCTTAGCGTCATAGGCCACGAACGGTATTTTGAAGTGGAGGTGCATATTGTCAGAGGGCGCTCAGAATAAACCTTTTCCAGTATACCATAATATTCAAAGTGTGGCACTTCCGTTTCCCCAGCAACGTTTCCCAATAAGTGGACGATTATTAAAAGCAGAAGATTTTTCCAAAGCACTTTCATTTTTAAACCTTTCAACGTTGTGTGCTCCAAACTGATTTTATCCTAAAAGATTGTTCTACTATGGTGTCAGTTTGAACAGTCTGTAATTTCTTAGGTAAATTCCAATCCTGGACTAAGGATCGATTTCCAATATTTATGAACTAACGATCGATTTTGGTTTTGAAGTCCCCAGTGAGTAATTTGTAAACTTATGGCTGAATTCGTTCTGACACAGGATGCTATGAGTCAAACAGTGCAATTATAGTGTGTCAAGATAACAATCTGAATTTTTTATTGCCAGGTAATATTCATTAATTTTATCTTTTAGGGACTAAAACTGTTTGCCTTCTACACAGGGGACTTGGTACGAAACTAAAAAATTATATTAAAAAAACCATAAAGTATTAGTTCGACTATGTACAGTAAAATCAGTTATCAATCGATATACTCGTACATGTATATAAATCAAACGAGTGCTTTAAATATTGGTCACCTACATCTCAAAAAATTTTAGTTAAAATGGGAATAAAGATGATATTTATCACATATATGAGTTGTATAGATTTTCTGGGCAGTTCGCACTATTAAGCGCACTCTTCGCACACCCCCATTTTCCTGAAGAGCAAAGTTAAAAACAGATTTAGATAAAAATATTTTCTTTTAAGAAAAACAGTCAAATCATTCACTAAAGAAAATCCAGTTCTACAACACTATATGGATAAATCTATATGTATGGATTATCAATTTGGGGTAATGCGAGCAAATCCAACATAAGCATCACGACACGAATACAATACAAAATATTTTGTCCAAACAACAGAGCTGTGTGTAAATCGCCAATTATATTGTCCATAGAGATGTCAACATCAATGCTGAGTACGAAGTTATGCGGTCCTGTAGTATGAAACACACACAACGACTGGCAGCACACTCAAATCCAGAGATGAGGCAGCTACCATTGAAAATGCGCAACGGAGACGACTAAAACGCCTTCAACAAACAGACTTAGTAAGCCGAACTTTTTCACTTTGGAATCATCACACTCATTCAGTGGGGCAATTAACTTGTCCATTTGAAAGGGGGAAATAAAAAACAAAATAATCCATTCTTCTAAAAAGTTGATCTCAAGATTGAAAAGAGCTATTGAAAATTATTTTATATACTCGTATAGCCCAGTTCTGTGCATGGATCGGTAAAAATTGGACCACCGAACCCCCAATTTCTATAAGCCTATTTTGTTGAAAAGAACACTTCTTAAAAATTCTGGGATCAGGAGTGCTTTCCTATTACCTGGAGGCAGCAATCTACCAATGCCTGGATTCAGGATTTCCGAAGTAGTAAATTTACATATACATTTAAGTCTGATATAATTATTGGAAAGGGGATTAAAAACGAATATCATCTGTTAAATATATACTCGTATGGTAGTTTGTCTTTAACAGTCGGTGTGACAGACTATAGACATTCCTTATTTGTTCTGTGGAACCACCAGATCATTCCAACATACTATTTTGCAATATTGCTAACCGACGGGTACATTAAAACATAATCTTTTAAATGTCTTCAGTGAGAGAAAGGGAGACAACACCCAACTATATAATGAATATTGTTACAAAATTGCCCCCCTGACAATTTATTCCAACTCGTTCATTTGAATGACATCGACGATGACTTGCCAGTGATGAGTGAAGTGACGGGAAATTTGTCTCGTTACGTCGGTCAGGGCAACAATGCATATCCACTGCGCACCGTGTATTCATGGGTACGGAATGCGTTCTTTGCCTTCTCGTTTGGTGCCGATTCCGATTTCGATTATGAATGCCGGAGTTTCAAACAGGGTTACAAGATGAGCAAGTGTCAATAATTTGGAAAAATTAAAGTAACAGCTGAAAAATTTATTGTCGATCGTGCCGACGCTAAAAAAACACTATACTTTTATGTGACTCTCACACAACTTTTATTAGAGTCATAAGCAATGTTCCCACTAATTTTTTCGTTGGCTACGCGGAAAAAAAGGATATGGGAAAAAATTTTCAAAGTATATGTAAAAGTGTGCAAGTGAAGTGGGGTTTCCAGTGCCTGTTTGCATTTTTGTCATTTTTAGAAGCAATTCTTTTATAAGTTGATATAAAAAAATGGTGAACAAGCCCATTGTGCGCAGAATACCATAACGGCTGCGCAATTTGGAGGGAACTTTGATCACAAGCAGCACCCATATCCGAAGTGGACCCCACACAACATGTGAAGTCCAGGAAATTTAATAGGAATATTGTAGTGACACATGGACTTCGTCTGAATTAAACGGGAGTAAATTCGAGGAAATATGGGGGGTAGAACTATATAAAACTACTTGAAACTGCAAATATAGAAGCGCGATATTTTGAGGGCGCAGCAAATGAGTTGTGTGTTCCATCTCAGGAGGCTTTCAAATAACCACTGTGAAAGTGTTTTTAATTACGCATTTGGATATTTTTTAAAGATATCAGAATGTTTCAGAAATTGGGTGCTTCAGTTACTACTGTCTGCATTCAGACACATATCGAAATGCACCTTCTACCTGTCCATTTGCGCCTTGCTTAAATATTTTTTTATTTATTTGTTAATGTTGTGGGTTTTCGTAATAATCCAATTCATAATTTTGTACATATGGCTTTCTATAATCTAGTAGGTGGAAATCTTCTGAAAGGCACTGGCCGCAATGCGGTACCAGTAGTCTTTGATTCCTACCCACTAATAACTACCTCCATCGTTGCCTCCTCCTACAGGGCCACGGCAAGGTATTACTTCACGGGGGATAGTATAGTCAGCGGACTTCTTCTAGTTTTTTTCAGATGAGCGTGTTCCGACTTCAATGTGACGGATGTCTTTCATGATGACAGCAGAAGTATCACACACCGCATCCCATTTGTCCGGACTCTTAAGCATATGCTGTACTACGTCTGTCTGCAAATGGAACTGCTGTCGAAGCATGAAGGAATTCAGGAGAAGTGGCGTGTTGTGTTAATTCACCTCACCATGTGATCTGCTTTTTCATTGCTGTATATTAGGACGTGTCCCTTCAACGTAGTCTGACCGCGGCCCCAATTCAGTTGCAGTTGCATTAAAATCAGCAGCAGCAACCACATAATTCCTTCCGCCTCAAGCTCATCCGCATTTATAGTTAGAATCATGGTTCATTCAACAGTTTCCCTGTTGTAGACGTCATACCTCCTGACTTCACTGAGTTGGATTGGCCTGGCTCCACCCACCCATAGTGCAGGTGATATGCTGTTTTCGATCCAGACTCCTCGATGCCTGCCGCAATTCATGTCACTGACCACAGCGGCGCCGACCTTATGCTCTCTCACCGTCTGTTACAGAGGTTCCTGTGCCGCTGCGCAGTGGACAAGTTTAAGATGTAGTAACTTTATTTCTTTCATTTCGACTCCATTACGGCTATCTTCGACATTGGGACAAAGAACACACTTTCCTCCCATATAGTATATGGGTCACAACCTATTTAACATAGCCTCAACTAAACTATGTAAATGTGTACCATACTAATCTGCATGGAAACAAGCAAATATCACTGAAGCCGGGTTAGACCGATTTCAATAGAGCTTTTCACGTAAAATTTCGTCGACATATCATAGATAAGGAGGGGCTTAGTGTTTATAGGTGTAAGCTGTACTGGTATCAGTGATAAAACGGACTCATACTAGCAACGTTCCTCTGATCTTCACTGCCATTTATCACCAACTACCATTTATCATCAACCGTGCATTTCGTCTCATTTGGTTTAGACCAGTCCTGCGTGACCCAAATGGATGTTATCACCAAGTTTTGTCAATATATGATCAATTGGACCGAATTGATTTAAAATCATTTGTCAGCAGTTGCATTTGTATATGGGAGAAGGGCGTGACCTTTCTCAAAGCTATCTCGTTCTTCCTAGGTCACACTTTTGAAGTGCTTCATTACGATTTGTGGAAATAGTAGTCCACAGGCAGACAGAACAATCTCAGATATTGATATTGATCATGTGCATACTTACCAGGCCTCCTTGCCAACCTGAGTATGCTCTTATTCCTCCTTTTAAGGGTAAAGGGTATAAATATGGGCTGCAACTCTAGTGCAATTTCAGTAATTCAAACAATTTCTCAATTCAAGATCTTATAAGATTAATCACCGACATTTTACATGATGGATCAGAGCTTCACTATTGAACATCATCCAAACTCTTTTACCACGTCTACCACGTCTATTAGTAACTTGTATGCACCAAAACAATATTTTTAAACCAAATCAGACATAGCGGTGCATAATTGGGGTATAAAACAGTTGGAGCCAGCGCAAAATACATCAAGTCTACAAATGAGGAAGAGTCGATTGTGGCGCTTGGGTTCAGTACTTGGAAATTGATCACTATCACAGACATAATTCTGCAGTTCAATGAAATGTGTTCCTGTTCAATAAACGAAAGGTCACCTGAAAACGAATGAGGCTCCCGTTAACAAAAATCTGAAAATGAATCGGATACATTCTTCTTCCATAGCTGGAGATACAATACGGAGGAAACCGCTAACCAAAGATATCAGCATTATAGACCAGAATCAAATAGATCAGACATGCAGTGAATTCTAGAGCACGAAAAAGCATGATGCCTAACAAGATTCCCATCACCCACATGGAGACACATGACTTGATAAGATTTTCCTAACAATTTCAAATTGAAACTAGGAGAATATAATTTTGAAGATGATAACATGCACATGTGTACCTAGATCTGGAATATAATGACTTCCGGGAAGTAACTCAGGACCCCAAAATAACCAAAAGTACTTTCGAGCTTCGTGTTATTATGAAAATATTTCCCAAATCATTGTGAAAAAAACTGGACTTTTCACTCACTGAGTTACTCGTAGTCCATCGTGAAATGTTTTAGTCACTTCGGAATATCAAATACTCTATAATTTTAGAGTATTTGGGCATAGTAAGTCGATATTAGTCTCCTCTTCTATTCTAGTAATGGCACACAACCTCGTTCGAACTGTTGTATGGGAGAACACATGAGTCCCAAGCTTGGAAAAGTTGAGCGATATCACCACTTCTATGGCAATGTGTTAATTACAAAAAAATATAAATTACAAATTGTTTGAGAATCTTATACTAGGCTTGTCTGGGAATAAGGAGCATACATACAGAATACTTATAAACCTTTCAGAATTGAGGTAGGTCACATTCATTCACAGACTTATTCAGTTGAGTCTACAAGGGGCTTAGGTGACAAAACATTTCTTTCTAAGTGATCCGAGACTCTCTGCTTAAAGCCCGACAAACCGAGTACTCTTCGTTTGGCACGTTTTCCTTGACACTTCGAGAGAAACTTAAAAATTAAATTACACTTTATGGAGAGGCCTTAAATGAAATTTCTCTGGCATTGGCATTTTTGTTGCTATTTGTCACGCGTCGTGAGTTTGAAGCTCTCGAAATGTGTTTGTTTCGTTAAAAGTACTGTAAATAATAATTTAAATTTCATTTGCACAGCGGCGTTCAATTTTCGAGGAATAACAAAACTTTACAAAACTGCATTCTGCTGGGCTAGGATTCGGGCCTACGGGCCATGGACACGTTCGTGATACCAGCAAATTATTTGTTTCGTTGTGTTTGCCAATGTCACAATGTTTTCGGTTTCACCGCTCTTATTGATGTTTAAAATATTATTATTCGCAGACTGTATTTATACAAATGTGGTGTTATTGATTCAAATTGCAGTTATTTCCTATATTCTTATACTATATACGAGTATCTGGCTGGGATAGAGACCAGTTACGAGGCTTTTGGGAGAAATAGCAAACCAAGTATTTACATGAGAAAATATATGAAGACAAAGTTCCAAATCCAATCGAAGTGATTGATTTTTCTTTTAAATCTAAAAATCGACTGAAGCTAGCATATATGGACTACGATGAACATTATGATGAGGGAAATTTTCTCAGATCGCTTTCCATAACTTGTTAAGTAAAAACATCGTCTTCTAAAACCTGCTCTTAAAATGAAATTATTATACATAAATTCATGTCCCTTGAAAACGAAAAATAAGCAAATTTACTATCAATAAAAATCAGATACAATTGACATCAGCTTTATTCACTCACGCTGATTTTATCAATGGCATCAATCGGTAGCTTGATCCTGGACCTTTCATTTTGAATAAACAAATTTGTTTATGAATGGTGCCATAATTTGTATTGCGCTTGTTTATTTTTGTTTACTATTTAAACAAGTTGCACGAATCATGGAACCTCCGATACAGAATCTGCATATAAAACAGGAGAGAGTCCCAGTGAGGAAATCTGCTCACCTAGAATCCTTCCAGCGAAGATTTATTGTATTACAGAACTTCTGGAGCAGAATGTTGCAGGCGATTCTAACACAGAATTAAATGCACCAAAATCGAAAGTTTCCAATGAAAATGACATCCAAAATTCATCAGACTACGAACAACATGCACAAAATTAGTATGATAATTTGTTCACAGTTAAAGAGGATTTTGATGAAACCAAATTTAGTGATAATGAATTCATCGATAACGACCTGGATGATGAGAGACTATGGAGCCGTGACTCTAGCGGGGAAAATAAGACTACGGCAATACACAACAAAAACACAGAAGGTCAACGAGTTCTTGCAATAAGCAGCAAAACTTTGTTGTGCCCATTTTGTGACATTGACTAACCCAATTCTTCAGATTGGCGTGACCATGAGAATGGTGTACACCAGTTTTATAAACGTGAGGACCTGAACGAGGAGTTTATTGACAATAAAAAGGCGAAATGTAAAAAGTGTGGAATATAACTAAGCATACGCATGGAAGGTTTACAGAAGCACGTAATTAGGCACCTGCGGTACAAGCTGTACGTGAAATGCAAATTATGCGGCCTGACTTTTGCACTGTGCGCATCCCAACCGAAGCATTTTACAAGTATCCATGGTCACCTTGCCAAAAGTAAGCTTAGGAGGATTTATCCAGGACGTTTTGTGTGTCCAGTCAATAACTCTTCTGTGTCCATTGTTTGGCATCGAATTTTCGAGTGCCTCTGATTGGCGGAACTACATCAATTCAATCCATGAACTCAATAGTCGCAAAAATCTGAACATGGAGGATATTAGTGAGAGTAAAGCCAGATGTAGACAATGCAAAGTTGTATTGGTTAAAAAGTTGCAGATTTTACAATGGTACAGAATCAGGCATTTACGATTCAAACTCTATTTTGAAGTTGTACGACACACAATTCGCTACTAGTAGAGGGAGGATATGTGAAGCATATCGAAGTTATGCATGCCAGCCCACATGACAGGGGCATTGGCGGTTCTCCATTCCTATAAATGGCACAAGCATACTCAGTGGCATCATGTATTGAAAAGTATGACTAAATGTGGAAGATTCAGATCAGTGGTTTGGCACTGAAATACAAATTGGCACAGACACCATGCATCCACATTTATTTATCGTGAATAATAAGTCATCAAAGAAAGGGGGTTTAAAAGCATGAAAGAAGTGCGAACTGAGTTCTGGGGTGTAGTCCACCATAAAGTATTTAAAAAGAAAAACAAAAATTATAAGACATCGAGTGTGGATATTCCTAAGCAAAACAATAACTATGAAATTATTGGAAGATTGAATATAAATATATACAAACACGTAACAATATTTTCATGGCGAAAGGGCGGATGCCGCTTCTTGATCCCCATGCCATACTCCTGGAAACATAATACGATAAAATTCAGTGTACCAACAATTTATTTGTCCGTAATTTCTTATTATGTATGGAAATACAGAGAGGAGGAAACAAAAAACTCGCTTTACTCACTTTAATTTAATATACAGTTTAGTATCAATGAAAACTTTGTGAACAGAACAAAATGATGTAAATATTTTCGTCCCATTTCGAGCATTGCATGTCATTTCTTTTAATTATTACAATTTTCATTTATCACGTTGATAAGTATATATTTACAAAACCTGTAAATTGCTATAAATAATCTAATATACACATTTTTACTAAAGCAGAAGAGTTCTGAGACTGATCTACCACAATTGTGGTAAGTGAAAAAGCTGGATATGGACAAGTTCCGCCCCGCTATTCAACTCAGTTTCAACACTTTTATCCAGTTTTACTACAAATACGGTTATTACTTGATATGCATCTCGCTGCATTTCGGCAGATTTCAATGGCGAACTCTTTAGAGTTGCAGTATTTAGCTATGAGAAAGTTTCGCCTCGGCAGAAGTTCGTCCTATTGCTAAATAGATTATCGTATTTTTAGAAAATTTCCAGTGTTTGCCTATGGGGCTCTCTCGAGTGTTACGTGCAGGAAACATGCTGCTGAACATACTAGTTGGTCCACTTGATCTATACCACCTATTTATAAGTGCTTTCGTGCTCTTTACCAGTTTTAGACCAGGATGTCAGATGATTCCGCAAACAGTTTTTCGATTAATCTTTCTTTGAGTCGCTAACTGATGCTTTTGTCTAATGTGCCTCATGTGGTAGATACGATTTAAATAAAGCTTACCGCATAATTGGCATTTAAAATACCGCTTGTATGGCAGATGTGTCAGTTTGTGGTGCTGTAAATGCCTAGTTTTCCTTGAGCTTACTATGACATTGCATTGCCTGCATTTCATCTTATCTGCATCCACATGCTCCATATTCAGACTATCCCGTTTATCGAATTCATGCGCATCCTTGAGATGCTTGTGCCATCTACAGGAATTTGGAAACTCTATGCCACAAAATGGACACAGGAGAATAGGATCTGCTTGAGAGGAAAAAACTAGATGGTTTCTGTGCATTTTATCAAAATGCCGCTTGTGGAGTCCACCAGTTGAAAAATATTGGTTGCATAATTTACATTTATTACGAAACTTGTGTGGCAGATGCGTTATTCTGTGGCCTTGCATTAAATGTAGATTGTTCATAATTAGCATATTGCACTGCCTGCACTTCCACATTTTGTCATCAACAAACTCCATGTTGAGATTATGTTTATTTCTGAAATCATGAACGCGATTGATGTGTACGCGCCATTCAGAAATACTGAGAAATTCCTTGCAACAAAATGGACAGACGAAAATGGGTTTATCTGCAGCATCACTTTTTTCTATTTTTCCGTAGAAATTATGTTTCTTTCGTAAATGTTTTGTCAGCGTATCCACATGTTTAAAATGCTCTAGGCACAATTTGCACTTCAAATACCGATTGTATGGAAGATGTTTTATCCTGTGTTGCTGTAAATTCGTAAGCGTTTTGCTGGTTAATTGAGAATTGCAGTCTTTACATTGCGCCCTCGAATCACTGACGAAGTCCATGTGTAGATTTTCTCGCTTAATAAACTCATGAACGACATTGAGATGTTGCCGCCATTCGAAGGGATTTGGGAATTCTGAGCCACAATATGGGCACAACATAATTATATTGGTATCCGATTTACCCTTTTGATCCGCTTCCACATCCGAAAGAGTGCTATTTTGATATGTAGAGCCGCTGCTGGCTGGGCCACTATTTTCATCACATTTAACACTATTAAACTCTGTGTTACTGTTGCTTGCCTCCGCAGCTTCCTCTTTTAATAGAGACAAGATTTCATCAAAGGCATCTTCATCCTCCCAGATTCCTGATTCATTAATAAAATCGTCTTCACTGTTAATTTCCTTCTTTGGCATAAGCATGTATTGATTGCGGTTTAGTTCATCTCGGCAACGTGGTGGTTCATTGTGGCCATCGTGGTCCTCACTGTGAACTTCCTGCCTCTGTGCAAACTTATATGGGTAGCAGTTTACTTCAACCATCGGTTGGTGTTTCTTTGGAATACAATAAATCTTCACCGCCAGATCTTCCGGGGAAGATAGTTTTTCATGGACCATCTCTTGTTTTATATGGAGGCTGCTTATTGGAATTTCGGTTTTTTCGTTCTGAAAATTGCAGTATTAAAATTACACCTTCAAAGCTGTCTATTGTGTTGCCGACGCGTACCGACCCGATTTCACTTCGAAATGATTAAAACATGCGTAGAAATATAAAAATTGGGAATAGTGCTCTAGCGCGATAAGACGTTTTTGTGTGACTCTATTTTATGCACATTGTAAGACAATTCATTTATTTTGTATTGAAAAATGAGTGTCTTACGCTCTCGGCCAGCGAAACTCTCGTGCGCGGGCGTTCGGCCCATTCGGCCGCTGAGCTTGAGCAACCAAGGGGAAGTCGCTCTCAACCAAATAAGCAATCTGCCAGCATAGACATGCCAACCCCTCTCTCCAACAATAGCAACCAACAGGTATACTTGATGTTATACCGCTGAGTGCGGAACTTCCAACAACAAGTTCCGTATGTCTGAATAATTTAACACCAAATACCGCCTTTACTGGCCCCATTACCATTCCCAACAGTGTGATTACCACCAAATAGTCTATATTAGAGTATAGAATATTCGATTACCACTATTGCTTCGACGAACAATGCAGCGACAACAACATCTACCTCGTCTAACTAGATGAGAAAGTCAATAAGCACACGCAATACCATAGAATAGTAGCAGATACCATACAGACGCGATTCTTAAACATCTCTCTTTTTGCACACACTTACATGTGCAAAACTGTTCTGGTTAACCAATCCTATCCATATAGGCAACTAGAGACAGATTTATTCTCTGTGTTTTCTGGTAGTAGCTATTCTATGGTAATACCAAAGAAGTTTTGAGCACAAAAGTAAAAGCTCAAGTGACTCGGAAAAAAAATTCCAAAAAGCTAGACCCAGCAGGAACTAAAAGAAAAGATAGACCCAGCCAGAACCAAAAGAAAATATAGACCCAGAAAGAACCAAAGGAAAAGGTAGACCCAGCAGGAACCAAAACATTTAAATTAGGAAATCAAAAGAAATCACCGACTAACAGAATTCAAAACACTCCGAAGCGCTCTAGATCGAGTCCAGACTGGGCACAACAAAGTAAATCAAAACAATATATTAGCTGGATCTACATTTAAATTCAGACAGATTTTCTATCTTAGCCGAAAATGGAAATGACTGTAGTAGCCTGCACACTGAAGAGCCTACAGTTCCAAAACCAACTCCAATCTATGTCTCCTGAGCAAAATATGCTACAAGATTTGATTAAAGCTCAAAATTAAATGATCCAAACTCCTGTAAATAGAAAATGAGTTTGATAAAAATTTGCTTATGGAATGCAAACCGTGTTAACCAGCAAGCCCTTAACAAGTTTCAGCATGACCACGAAATTGATGTTTTGCTTTAGTCCGAAATACATCTCTTAAATACAACGTTCATCTCCCAGGCTTCAAATTTTATAGCACTAATCATCCTGATGGTAAGGCACATAGTGGTACGGCTATACTAATTAGAAATCGGCTTAAACATCTTCTAATGCAATCGCATTTAATGCAATGGAGTAGCGAATTAGGAGAAGTGGGAACAGCCACTTCTCCAATTTAGTTTTCTGCTTCCAAATAATACATTTATATAATGTCTAATTGTGACAGCTTTGAAAGCGTGTTTGAAGGCTGCTGGCAGTATAAATTATGAAGGGCAAAGTGATATTTAATACGAACGAATATCCAAATATCCCAGTAATGAGAAATTCGGCGGAGGAGGACCCCTTTATATGCCCATGGATGTACCCATAAATAGACAAAGCCATAAGCACAGATGAAATTAGAAGGATTTGAAGAAGGCCTTTAACTGGATACACATTAGGGACTCAACATTTCCTTTGCAACCTGGGAGGTGTTCATCTGAGTTCGGTACTGGGTGCTCTCTGTAGTTGAAATGCTCAAATTATATTTCTACCTGGATCAGTCAAGATACATATTATTAGGTATAGGAATATTGCTTTTGAAAATATTTATTGCATAATTAAACTGGTTTAAATATACAAAATTGGATCCGTGCTATAATCTATTGTATTATTTAGTAATGTTGGTAAAGACCAGAATCAATCACGCGCCCGATAAGTCGATTCAATAGTTCCCTGTACAACCAGTTAAGAAAACGGAGAAGTACAGATCCTCAGACAATCGAAACAGTTTCCGAAAGAAATAATTCTGTCGTTCCTTAATGATCGACCAAGTGGATGTTGATACAGGGTAAGCGTAATTTTGGTTGAGATCCATGCGACATTTAGCAACGTGAGGAAGATATGTTATTGGATAAAAAGCAGACTTATATCGGTCCCAAAACTCAGTGCCGCGGTAATGAGAAATCATGTTAATATCATCAACGGGCAACATAAATCTCTGGTCAGTTTTCAAAAGATCATCGAAGCTGGAAATCTGTTTTAACTGAGGAGGTGATGTAATCAGTTGTGCTAAATAAGCCGTGTATATTAACGAAGATCCCCGCGAGGAATAACAGATTGTAGGTGAACTTAATTCTGGTCTTAGTTTTCTTCGGCATAGCAAATGCTTGGCCCAATGTGCCTCTAATGGATGTGTCATTGAACAATACCTTGAATAGTTTACATTTTAAAACTGTCGTTATTGTCATTACTGTTGGTGGTTTGTAAAATTAGAAGAAAGGATATCAAGCAACTTTCCAGCAGAATCGTAGACAAAGTTCAATTCTAAATACCGAAATCAATAAACTGCTGTTGGGAACTGTCTTTTCAACCGGAAGTATCGTCAAAAAGTTAATTATTTCAACGGGGTAGCTGTACTCATGTACATATATTGAGATCCTGCTGTGGTGAAGAGAGGCTACCCGAAATGTCGATAGTGTCATTACGTGCATATAAGAGGATGTCATGATTAAGCAGCACAAGACCTGTAGTCAAATTAAAGGGGAACTTGAAAGTGTAGTTGTAATGCATGGCAAATGTGCGAATAAACTTTATTGCTTATTTGCTGCCGTCCCGATGCATCCGTATACAACAGAGTATGGGGCATATTTTGATCAGGAAGTGTGATTAACTCCTTTCCCCTCAGATTATTTAGGCGATACGGAAAGATCATCTCGTTCCCTGATAGAGCACGAGTTTCCAACTGAAATTCTGGAAATTGCGTGTAACTATGAAACAGACGCGATTGGTGTAAATCTCGATGAAGTAAATTCACCTTGAGTAGTTTCAGTAACTCACACTGTACAAACAAGTTGATGAGGTCATCATCATTGCTCTCGAAAAGGTCCTCATTGATTATGATAATGATTCTTGTATTGCGGATATGCTGCAGATTGACAGCCAACTTTTCCAGGAAGTCTTTGTCAATTATGTATTTATTATACCCTTCAAATAAATGGTCTCCTTAGCGTCATAGGCCACGAACGGTATTTTGAAGTGGAGGTGCATATTGTCAGAGGGCGCTCAGAATAAACCTTTTCCAGTATACCATAATATTCAAAGTGTGGCACTTCCGTTTCCCCAGCAACGTTTCCCAATAAGTGGACGATTATTAAAAGCAGAAGATTTTTCCAAAGCACTTTCATTTTTAAACCTTTCAACGTTGTGTGCTCCAAACTGATTTTATCCTAAAAGATTGTTCTACTATGGTGTCAGTTTGAAAAGTCTGTAATTTCTTAGGTAAATTCCAATCCTGGACTAAGGATCGATTTCCAATATTTATGAACTAACGATCGATTTTGGTTTTGAAGTCCCCAGTGAGTAATTTGTAAACTTATGGCTGAATTCGTTCTGACGTTTACACAGGATGCTATGAGTCAAACAGTGCAATTATAGTGTGTCAAGATAACAATCTGAATTTTTTATTGCCAGGTAATATTCATTAATTTTATCTTTTAGGGACTAAAACTGTTTGCCTTCTACACAGGGGACTTGGTACGAAACTAAAAAATTATATTAAAAAAACCATAAAGTATTAGTTCGACTATGTACAGTAAAATCAGTTATCAATCGATATACTCGTACATGTATATAAATCAAACGAGTGCTTTAAATATTGGTCACCTACATCTCAAAAAATTTTAGTTAAAATGGGAATAAAGATGATATTTATCACATATATGAGTTGTATAGATTTTCTGGGCAGTTCGCACTATTAAGCGCACTCTTCGCACACCCCCATTTTCCTGAAGAGCAAAGTTAAAAACAGATTTAGATAAAAATATTTTCTTTTAAGAAAAACAGTCAAATCATTCACTAAAGAAAATCCAGTTCTACAACACTATATGGATAAATCTATATGTATGGATTATCAATTTGGGGTAATGCGAGCAAATCCAACATAAGCATCACGACACGAATACAATACAAAATATTTTGTCCAAACAACAGAGCTGTGTGTAAATCGCCAATTATATTGTCCATAGAGATGTCAACATCAATGCTGAGTACGAAGTTATGCGGTCCTGTAGTATGAAACACACACAACGACTGGCAGCACACTCAAATCCAGAGATGAGGCAGCTACCATTGAAAATGCGCAACGGAGACGACTAAAACGCCTTCAACAAACAGACTTAGTAAGCCGAACTTTTTCACTTTGGAATCATCACACTCATTCAGTGGGGCAATTAACTTGTCCATTTGAAAGGGGGAAATAAAAAACAAAATAATCCATTCTTCTAAAAAGTTGATCTCAAGATTGAAAAGAGCTATTGAAAATTATTTTATATACTCGTATAGCCCAGTTCTGTGCATGGATCGGTAAAAATTGGACCACCGAACCCCCAATTTCTATAAGCCTATTTTGTTGAAAAGAACACTTCTTAAAAATTCTGGGATCAGGAGTGCTTTCCTATTACCTGGAGTAGTAAATTTACATATACATTTAAGTCTGATATAATTATTGGAAAGGGGATTAAAAACGAATATCATCTGTTAAATATATACTCGTATGGTAGTTTGTCTTTAACAGTCGGTGTGACAGACTATAGACATTCCTTATTTGTTCTGTGGAACCACCAGATCATTCCAACATACTATTTTGCAATATTGCTAACCGACGGGTACATTAAAACATAATCTTTTAAATGTCTTCAGTGAGAGAAAGGGAGACAACACCCAACTATATAATGAATATTGTTACAAAATTGCCCCCCTGACAATTTATTCCAACTCGTTCATTTGAATGACATCGACGATGACTTGCCAGTGATGAGTGAAGTGACGGGAAATTTGTCTCGTTACGTCGGTCAGGGCAACAATGCATATCCACTGCGCACCGTGTATTCATGGGTACGGAATGCGTTCTTTGCCTTCTCGTTTGGTGCCGATTCCGATTTCGATTATGAATGCCGGAGTTTCAAACAGGGTTACAAGATGAGCAAGTGTCAATAATTTGGAAAAATTAAAGTAACAGCTGAAAAATTTATTGTCGATCGTGCCGACGCTAAAAAAAACACTATACTTTTATGTGACTCTCACACAACTTTTATTAGAGTCATAAGCAATGTTCCCACTAATTTTTTCGTTGGCTACGCGGAAAAAAAGGATATGGGAAAAAATTTTCAAAGTATATGTAAAAGTGTGCAAGTGAAGTGGGGTTTCCAGTGCCTGTTTGCATTTTTGTCATTTTTAGAAGCAATTCTTTTATAAGTTGATATAAAAAAATGGTGAACAAGCCCATTGTGCGCAGAATACCATAACGGCTGCGCAATTTGGAGGGAACTTTGATCACAAGCAGCACCCATATCCGAAGTGGACCCCACACAACATGTGAAGTCCAGGAAATTTAATAGGAATATTGTAGTGGCACATGGACTTCGTCTGAATTAAACGGGAGTAAATTCGAGGAAATATGGGGGGTAGAACTATATAAAACTACTTGAAACTGCAAATATAGAAGCGCGATATTTTGAGGGCGCAGCAAATGAGTTGTGTGTTCCATCTCAGGAGGCTTTCAAATAACCACTGTGAAAGTGTTTTTAATTACGCATTTGGATATTTTTTAAAGATATCAGAATGTTTCAGAAATTGGGTGCTTCAGTTACTACTGTCTGCATTCAGACACATATCGAAATGCACCTTCTACCTGTCCATTTGCGCCTTGCTTAAATATTTTTTTATTTATTTGTTAATGTTGTGGGTTTTCGTAATAATCCAATTCATAATTTTGTACATATGGCTTTCTATAATCTAGTAGGTGGAAATCTTCTGAAAGGCACTGGCCGCAATGCGGTACCAGTAGTCTTTGATTCCTACCCACTAATAACTACCTCCATCGTTGCCTCCTCCTACAGGGCCACGGCAAGGTATTACTTCACGGGGGATAGTATAGTCAGCGGACTTCTTCTAGTTTTTTTCAGATGAGCGTGTTCCGACTTCAATGTGACGGATGTCTTTCATGATGACAGCAGAAGTATCACACACCGCATCCCATTTGTCCGGACTCTTAAGCATATGCTGTACTACGTCTGTCTGCAAATGGAACTGCTGTCGAAGCATGAAGGAATTCAGGAGAAGTGGCGTGTTGTGTTAATTCACCTCACCATGTGATCTGCT
The DNA here is from genome assembly GCA_920105625.2 of Clusia tigrina. Classification (NCBI taxonomy): domain Eukaryota; kingdom Metazoa; phylum Arthropoda; class Insecta; order Diptera; family Clusiidae; genus Clusia; species Clusia tigrina. Next base: position 395,404,315 of record OV050030.1, read on the forward strand.
TTTTCATTGCTGTATATTAGGACGTGTCCCTTCAACGTAGTCTGACCGCGGCCCCAATTCAGTTGCAGTTGCATTAAAATCAGCAGCAGCAACCACATAATTCCTTCCGCCTCAAACTCATCCGTATTTATAGTTAGAATCATGGTTCATTCAACAGTTTCCCTGTTGTAGACGTCATACCTCCTGACTTCACTGAGTTGGATTGGCCTGGCTCCACCCACCCATAGTGCAGGTGATATGCTGTTTTCGATCCAGACTCCTCGATGCCTGCCGCAATTCATGTCACTGACCACAGCGGCGCCGACCTTATGCTCTCTCACCGTCTGTTACAGAGGTTCCTGTGCCGCTGCGCAGTGGACAAGTTTAAGATGTAGTAACTTTATTTCTTTCATTTCGACTCCATTACGGCTATCTTCGACATTGGGACAAAGAACACACTTTCCTCCCATATAGTATATGGGTCACAACCTATTTAACATAGCCTCAACTAAACTATGTAAATGTGTACCATACTAATCTGCATGGAAACAAGCAAATATCACTGAAGCCGGGTTAGACCGATTTCAATAGAGCTTTTCACGTAAAATTTCGTCGACATATCATAGATAAGGAGGGGCTTAGTGTTTATAGGTGTAAGCTGTACTGGTATCAGTGATAAAACGGACTCATACTAGCAACGTTCCTCTGATCTTCACTGCCATTTATCACCAACTACCATTTATCATCAACCGTACATTTCGTCTCATTTGGTTTAGACCAGTCCTGCGTGACCCAAATGGATGTTATCACCAAGTTTTGTCAATATATGATCAATTGGACCGAATTGATTTAAAATCATTTGTCAGCAGTTGCATTTGTATATGGGAGAAGGGCGTGACCTTTCTCAAAGCTATCTCGTTCTTCCTAGGTCACACTTTTGAAGTGCTTCATTACGATTTGTGGAAATAGTAGTCCACAGGCAGACAGAACAATCCTCAGATATTGATATTGATCATGTGCATACTTACCAGGCCTCCTTGCCAACCTGAGTATGCTCTTATTCCTCCTTTTAAGGGTAAAGGGTATAAATATGGGCTGCAACTCTAGTGCAATTTCAGTAATTCAAACAATTTCTCAATTCAAGATCTTATAAGATTAATCACCGACATTTTACATGATGGATCAGAGCTTCACTATTGAACATCATCCAAACTCTTTTACCACGTCTACCACGTCTATTAGTAACTTGTATGCACCAAAACAATATTTTTAAACCAAATCAGACATAGCGGTGCATAATTGGGGTACAAAACAGTTGGAGCCAGCGCAAAATACATCAAGTCTACAAATGAGGAAGAGTCGATTGTGGCGCTTGGGTTCAGTACTTGGAAATTGATCACTATCACAGACATAATTCTGCAGTTCAATGAAATGTGTTCCTGTTCAATAAACGAAAGGTCACCTGAAAACGAATGAGGCTCCCGTTAACAAAAATCTGAAAATGAATCGGATACATTCTTCTTCCATAGCTGGAGATACAATACGGAGGAAACCGCTAACCAAAGATATCAGCATTATAGACCAGAATCAAATAGATCAGACATGCAGTGAATTCTAGAGCACGAAAAAGCATGATGCCTAACAAGATTCCCATCACCCACATGGAGACACATGACTTGATAAGATTTTCCTAACAATTTCAAATTGAAACTAGGAGAATATAATTTTGAAGATGATAACATGCACATGTGTACCTAGATCTGGAATATAATGACTTCCGGGAAGTAACTCAGGACCCCAAAATAACCAAAAGTACATTCGAGCTTCGTGTTATTATGAAAATATTTCCCAAATCATTGTGAAAAAAACTGGACTTTTCACTCACTGAGTTACTCGTAGTCCATCGTGAAATGTTTTAGTCACTTCGGAATATCAAATACTCTATAATTATAGAGTATTTGGGCAAAGTAAGTCGATATTAGTCTCCTCTTCTATTCTAGTAATGGCACACAACCTCGTTCGAACTGTTGTATGGGAGAACACATGAGTCCCAAGCTTGGAAAAGTTGAGCGATATCACCACTTCTATGGCAATGTGTTAATTACAAAAAAATATAAATTACAAATTGTTTGAGAATCTTATACTAGGCTTGTCTGGGAATAAGGAGCATACATACAGAATACTTATAAACCTTTCAGAATTGAGGTAGGTCACATTCATTCACAGACTTATTCAGTTGAGTCTACAAGGGGCTTAGGTGACAAAACATTTCTTTCTAAGTGATCCGAGACTCTCTGCTTAAAGCCCGACAAACCGAGTACTCTTCGTTTGGCACGTTTTCCTTGACACTTCGAGAGAAACTTAAAAATTAAATTACACTTTATGGAGAGGCCTTAAATGAAATTTCTCTGGCATTGGCATTGCTATTTATCACGAGTCGTGAGTTTGAAGCTCTCGAAATGTGTTGTTTCGTTAAAAGTAGTGTAAATAATAATTTAAATTTCATTTGCACAGCGGCGTTCAATTTTCGAGGAATAACAAAACTTTACAAAACTGCATTCTGCTGGGCTAGGATTCGGGCCTACGGGCCATGGACACGTTCGTGATACCAGCAAATTATTTGTTTCGTTGTGTTTGCCAATGTCACAATGTTTTCGGTTTCACCGCTCTTATTGATGTTTAAAATATTATTATTCGCAGACTGTATTTATACAAATGTGGTGTTATTGATTCAAATTGCAGTTATTTCCTATATTCTTATACTATATACGAGTATCTGGCTGGGATAGAGACCAGTTACGAGGCTTTTGGGAGAAATAGCAAACCAAGTATTTACATGAGAAAATATATGAAGACAAAGTTCCAAATCCAATCGAAGTGATTGATTTTTCTTTTAAATCTAAAAATCGACTGAAGCTAGCATATATGGACTACGATGAACATTATGATGAGGGAAATTTTCTCAGATCGCTTTCCATAACTTGTTAAGTAAAAACATCGTCTTCTAAAACCTGCTCTTAAAATGAAATTATTATACATAAATTCATGTCCCTTGAAAACGAAAAATAAGCAAATTTACTATCAATAAAAATCAGATACAATTGACATCAGCTTTATTCACTCACGCTGATTTTATCAATGGCATCAATCGGTAGCTTGATCCTGGACCTTTCATTTTGAATAAACAAATTTGTTTATGAATGGTGCCATAATTTGTATTGCGCTTGTTTATTTTTGTTTACTATTTAAACAAGTTGCACGAATCATGGAACCTCCGATACAGAATCTGCATATAAAACAGGAGAGAGTCCCAGTGAGGAAATCTGCTCACCTAGAATCCTTCCAGCGAAGATTTATTGTATTACAGAACTTCTGGAGCAGAATGTTGCAGGCGATTCTAACACAGAATTAAATGCACCAAAATCGAAAGTTTCCAATGAAAATGACATCCAAAATTCATCAGACTACGAACAACATGCACAAAATTAGTATGATAATTTGTTCACAATTAAAGAGGAGTTTGATGAAACCAAATTTAGTGATAATGAATTCATCGATAACGACCTGGACGATGAGAGACTATGGAGCCGTGACTCTAGCGGGGAAAATAAGACTACGGCAATACACAACAAAAACACAGAAGGTCAACGAGTTCTTGCAATAAGCAGCAAAACTTTGTTGTGCCCATTTTGTGACATTGACTATCCCAATTCTTCAGATTGGCGTGACCATGTGAATGGTGTATACCAGTTTTATAAACGTGAGGACCTGCACGAGGAGTATATTGACAATAAAAAGGCGAAATTTAAAAAGTGTGGAATACGCATACGCATGGAAGGTTTACAGAAGCACGTAATTAGGCACCTGCGGTACAAGCTGTACGTGAAATGCAAATTATGCGGCCTGACTTTTGCACTGTGCGCATCCCAACCGAAGCATTTTACAAGTATCCATGGTCACCTTGCCAAAAGTAAGCTTAGGAGGATTTATCCAGGACGTTTTGTGTGTCCAATCAATAACTCTTCTGTGTCCATTGTTTGGCATCGAATTTTCGAGTGCCTCTGATTGGCGGAACTACATCAATTCAATCCATGAACTCAATAGTCGCAAAAATCTGAACATGGAGGACATTAGTGAGAGTAAAGCCAGATGTAGACAATGCAAAGTTGTATTGGTTAAAAAGTTGCAGATTTTACAATGGTACAGAATCAGGCATTTACGATTCAAACTCTATTTTGAAGTTGTACGACACACAATTCGCTACTAGTAGAGGGAGGATATGTGAAGCATATCGAAGTTATGCATGCCAGCCCACATGACAGGGGCATTGGCGGTTCTCCATTCCTATAAATGGCACAAGCATACTCAGTGGCATCATGTATTGAAAAGTTATGACTAAAAATGTTTATTTTCGACATAATCGCTGGGAATATTGATGATCCCACCTTACTTAATCTTGTAAATTTTAATATACCTATGAGGCAGTTGCGGTTCCCTAAATTATTCTTTATTAAATGTCATCGTACTAACTATGCTCTAAGTGAACCTTTAACTAGAGCATTGTCTTTATGTAACTCATTGTCAATTAATAATTGTATTGATTTCTCATTGTCTAAATTTACTTTTAAAAATTTCATTGTTAATTTATCCTAATGTTGGTTTTCAATGTTATCTGTCACTTTAAATTTATATATTATGTTAAATCTTATTAATGTGTATTTTTACTCACTTCATATTAACTCTAGTCTGTAAGGATTTCTGTTATCCATAGACTCAATAAAGATCAAATAAAAAATGTGGAAGATTCAGATCAGTGGTTTGGCACTGAAATACAAATTGCCACAGACACCATGCATCCACATTTATTTATCGTGAACAATAAGTCATCAAAGAAAGGGGGTTTAAAAGCATGAAAGAAGTGCGAACTGAGTTCTGGGGTGTAGTCTCCAGTTCCACCATAAAGTATTTAAAAAAAAAACAAAAATTATAAGACATCAAGTGTGGATATTCCTAGGCAAAACAATAACTATGAAATTATTGAAAGATTATACGAGTATATTGCAAACAGGCGGAAGCTGCTTCTGGATAACCATACCCCTGGAAACATAATACGATAAAATTCAGTGTACCAATAATTTATTTCTCCGTAATTTCTTATTAAGTAAGGAAATACAGAGAGGAGCAAACAAAAAAGTAGTTTACTCACTTTAGTTTAATATAAATTTTAATATCAATGAAAACTTTGTGAAGAGAACAAAATGATATAAATACTTTCGTCCTATTTCGAGCATTGCATGTCATTTCTTTTAATTATTACAATTTTCAGTTATCACGTTTATAAGTATATTTTTACAAAACCTGTACATTGCTATAAATAATATAATACACACATTTTTACTAAAGCAGTTCTGAGACTGATCTACAACAATTGGGGTAAGTGAAAAAGCTGGATATGGACAAGTTCCGCCCCGCTTTTCAACTCACTTTTAACACTTTTATCCAGTTTTATTATGAATGCGGTTACTATCGGGTTTTTCAATAAGAGCGCTACAAAAGTTTTTTTAAATAAAACAAAACCGGTTTTAGATATCAATGAAATTCTTTATTTCTGTGAAAGTACGTTCGATGCCAATATGTATAGAACTCGATTTCTTTTGCATGGCCACCACGGGCACGCTTGCAGAAGTCCAGACGCTGAACCCAATTTTCAACGGTTTTCAAGCATAAATCGGCCGATACTGCTGCAATTTCACGTTCGATATTCGTACGAAGTTCATCAATCGTCGCTGGCTTGTTGGCATAGACCATAGACTTGACGTAGCCCCACAGGAAATAATCTAACGGCGTCAAATCGCACGACCGAGGCGGCCAATCGACTGGGCCATTTCGTGAGATAACACGTTCACCAAACTTGGTGGCGCCGTCCTGTTGGAACCACATGTCCTCCAAGTCCATATTATCCAATTGGGGCCAAAAATATTCGGTTATCATTGAACGGTAGCGATTCGCATTCACAGTAATGTGCCGGTCTTGATCATCACGGAAGAAGCACGGCCCAATGACGTCGCCGGCCCATAAACCGCACCAAACCGTAATTTTTTCGGGATGCAATGATGACTCATGGAGTACACATATTTTGCTTATTGACGAAGCCATTCAGCCAGAAATGAGCCTCATCATAAATTGGACGTAGCGCTCTTAAAGTTGAGGCGACTGACTCCGAATTTCGGTAGTAAATTTTAATAATTTCGACTCGTTGTTGGCTCGTATAACTTTGCATGATGAAATGGCAAACCTTACTGAAGAGAAATGTCAAAGGAGCGGGAAAAAATATGGCGTCGTTTGCTGTCACTATGAATTTACTTTTGAAGCGTTTCTTTTGAAAAACCCTTTACTTGGTATGCATCTCGCTGCATTTCGGCAGATTTCAATGGCGAAACCTTTAGAACTGCTGTATTTAGGTATGACAAAGTTTTCGCCACGGCAGAAGTTCGTCGTATTGCTAAGTAGATTATCGTATTTATCGAAAATTTTCAGAGTTTGCCTATGAGGCCCTCTCGAGTGTTACGTGCAGGAAACATGCTGCTGAACATACCAGTTGGTCCACTTGATCTATACCATCTATTTATAAGTACCTTCGTGCTCGTTAACAGTTTGAGACTAGGATGTCAGATGATTCCGCAACCATTTTTTCGATAATTCTTTCTTTGAGTCGCTAACTGATGCTTTTGTCTAATGTGCCTCATGTGGTAGATACGATTTAAAGAAAGCTTACCACATAATTGGCATTTAACAACCCGCTTGTACGGCAGATGTGTCAGTTTGTGCTGTAAATACCTAGTTATCCTAAAGCTTACTATGACATTGCATTGCCTGCATTTCATCTTAGCTGCATCCGCATACTCCATATTCGTATTCTCCCGTTTATCGAGCTCATGCACATCCTTGAGATGCTTCTGCCATTTACAGGAATTTGGAAACTCTATGCCACAAAATGGACACAGGAGAATAGGATCGGATTGAGAGGGACAAACGAGATATTTTCTGTGAAATCTATCAAAATGCGTCTTGTGGGCTCCACCAGTTGAAAAATATTGGTTGCATAATTTACATTTATTACGAAATTTGTGTGGCAGATGCGTTATTCTGTGGAGTTGCATTAAATGTAGATTGTTCATAATTAGCATATTGCACTGCCTGCACTTCCACATTTTCTCATCAACAAACTCCATGTTGAGATTATGTTTATTTCTGAAATCATGAACGCCATTGATGTGTACGCGCCATTCAGAAATATTGAGAAATTCCTTGCAACAAAATGGACAGACGAAAATGGGTTTATCTGCAGCATCACTTTTTTCTATTTTTCCGTAGAAATTATGTTTCTTTCGTAAATGTTTTGTCAGCGTATCCACATGTTTAAGATGCTCTAGGCACAATTTGCACTTCAAATACCGATTGTATGGAAGATGGCTTATTCTGTGTTGCTGTAAATTCGTAAGCGTTTTGCTGGTTAATTGAGAATTGCAGTCTTTACATTGCGCCCTCGAATCACTGACGAAGTCCATGTGTAGATTTTCTCGCTTAATAAACTCATGAACGACATTGAGATGTTGTCGCCACTCGAAGGGATTTGCGAATTCTAAGCCACAATATGGGCACAACATAATTATATTGGTATCCGATTTACCCTTTTGATCCGCTTCCACATCCGAAAGAGTGCTATTTTGATATGTAGAGCCGCTGCTGGCTGGGCCACTATTTTCATCACATTTAACACTATTAAACTCTGTGTTACTGTTGCTTGCCTCCGCAGCTTCCTCTTTTAATAGAGACAATATTTCATCAAAGGCATCTTCATACTCCCAGATTCCTGATTCATTAATAAAATCGTCTTCACTGTTAATTTCCTTCTTTGGCATAAGCATGTATTGATTGCGGTTTAGTTCATCTCGGCAACGTGGTGGTTCATTGTGGCCATCGTGGTCCTCACTGTGAACTTCCTGCCTCTGTGCAAACTTATATGGGTAGCAGTTTACTTCAACCATCGGTTGGTGTTTCTTTGGAATACAATCAATCTTCACCGCCAGATCTTCCGGGGAAGATAGTTTTTCATGGACCATTTCTTGTTTTATATGCAGGCTGCTTATTGGAATTTCCGTTTTTTCGTTCTGAAAATTGCAGGATTAAAATTACACCTTCAAAGCTGTCTATTGTGTTGCCGACGCGTACCGACCCGATTTCACTTCGAAATTAGTTTCAAATGATTAAAACATGCGTAGAAATATAAAAATTGGGAATAGTGCTCTAGCGCGATAAGACGTTTTTGTGTGACTCTATTTTATGCACATTGTAAGACAATTCATTTATTTTGTATTGAAAAATGAGTGTCTTACGCTCTCGGCCAGCGAAACTCTCGTGCGCGGGCGTTCGGCCCATTCGGCCGCTGAGCTTGCGCAACCAAGGGGAAGTCGCTCTCAACCAAATAAGCAATCTGCCAGCATAGACATGCCAACCCCTCTCTCCAACAACAGCAACCAACAGGTATACTTGATGTTATACCGCTGACTGCGGAACTACCAACAACAAGTTCCGTATGTCTGAATACTTTAACACCAAAAACCGCCTTTACTGGCCCCATTACCATTCCAAACAGTGTGATTACCACCAAATTGTCTATATTAGAGTATAGAATATTCGATTACCACTATTGCTTCGACGAACAATGCAGCGACAACAACATCTACCTCGTCTAACTAGATGAGAAAGTCAATAAGCACAAACAATACCATAGAGCAGTAGCAGAGACCATAGAGACGCGATTTTTCACTTCTACATGTACAAATCTGTAGTAGTCTGGCTGCTTTTCTTCAGAATTCTGGTTAACCAATGATAAATAAACCAACCCAGACTAGCAACGAATGATAAGCAGAGACAGTTCTTTTTAACCGACCGAAAATTTGACGTTCTCTGTTCTCTATGGCAAATACTAACGAAGTTGTGAGCACAACTAATTGCTCACACAAAAATTAGAAAATTGCTCAATCGGCAACTCAGAAAAAATCTTCAGAAAAGCTAGACCCAGCAGGAACCAAAGGAAAAGATAGACCCAGCAGGAACCAAAGGAAAGGTTAGACAAAGCAGGAACCAAAACATTTAAATTAGGAAACGAAAATAAATCACCGACTAAACCGAAACGGGCTGGATCGAGGCCAACCCGGGCACAACAAAATATACCAACACTATATATTTGCTGGATCCACCTTTAAATTCAAACAGATTTTCTATCTTAGCTGAAAATGGAAATGACTGTAATATCCTCTACACTGAACAGCCTACAGTTCCAAAACCAAATCCAATCTATGTCTCCAGAGCAAAATATGCTACAAGATTTCATTAAAGCTCAAAATCAAATGATCCAAAATCTTGTCAATAAAAAATGACTTTGTTAAAAATATGCTTATGGAATGAAAACGGTGTTAACCAGCAAGCCCTTAACAAGTTTCTGCATGACCACGAAATTGATGTTATGCTTTTGTCCGAAACACATCTCACAAACAAATATAGCTTTCATTTCCAAGGGTTGGCATATGGCGGTACGGCTATACTAATCAGAAATCGGCTTACGCATCATCTTATGCAATCGCATTCGATACTATGGATGCAAGCTACATCAGTGTCTGTTAAAAATCAAGACAACGACCTGACGCTTTCAGCCATATACGGCCCACCCCGTTTTACAGTAACAGAAACTCAATTTAAAAAACTTTTTGATTCCCTTGGTTATGGATTTCTAGCTGGTGGTGATTATAATGCGAAACATAAATACTGGGGCTCTCGCCTAATTAATCCAAAAAGCCGACAGCTCTACAACGGAATAACTAACAGACATAGTAAATTCGATTTTGTCTCACCAGGACAGTCCACTTATTGGCCAATAGACCGAAAGAAAATTCCTGATCTTATTGACTTTGCTTTTTCTAAAAATATAGATAGGTCTTTAGTATCAGCGGAAACCTGTGTCGATCTGCTCTTTGATCACTCGCCTGTAATAATCAACCTTTATGAACCTATGTTTCCCCTAGGCACCAACCAAACCGATTGGCTAACGTACCAAAACTATATTAATAGTCATGTTTCTACAAGAGTTGAACTAAAATATGCATATGATATAGACAATATTCATATTTTTAACTCCATGCTAGCGACTGCAGCCATAGTGGCAACGCCACAAAAAATTCTAAACTTTGCAAGTATGCCTGTCCAAATAGCCAAATTGAAAATCTTGTAGCACAGAAACGACGGCTGCGCCGAGAATGGCAGACCCATCACTCACCCATCTCTAAACACAATCTAAAATCAGCCGAAAGGGCTATTAAAGATTCTCTTACAAAGGCGGAGGATAAGAACCTAAAAGACTACCCGAAGCAAGTAATCCCAAATTCTACCCAAATTCCTTGCAGTACTGAGATTGATCAGCCTATTAACACTTCCCTTCCTGAAATAGCCAAGCATATTCAACAACTGAATTCAAAAAAGCCTCTGGATACTGCTTTTGCATATCTCTGTAAACTTTTCAACGCTCCTTTGGACACCGGTTACTATCCGAATGCATGGAAGAAGTCTCAGATATTTATGATAGCTAAACATGGAAAAGACGCAACGCTGCAGTCTTCGAATAGAACTATCAGCCTGTTGCCTTGCCTCTCCAAGTTGTTGTTGTACTACTAAATAAACTATCTGCTTTTCTTCATAAACATACCGAAATTCCGCAACACAAATTCGGTTCTCGTGATAAGCACAGCACTATTGAGCAAGTGAATCGAATTGCAAATGAAATAAGAAATGCATTTGAACTTGTGGAGTTTTGGTCTGCAATATTCCTTGACGTGGCTCAAGCATTTGATAAGGTATGGCATCAACGACTTTGGTCAAAATCAAAAAGGTTCGTCCAAAAAGCTATTATATCATCAATTCAGTCTCACTTATCCAATAGACGTTTCAATTTCAGACGGTGTAGCCTCCAGTAAGCGAAAGCACACTAATTTCAACATTTACGGATGATACCACCGTACTTACTTGCAACAAATGTTCGATAAAGAAGTCGAGGGCACTACAAGAGCACTTATTTAGGGTAGAAGAATGAAATTCCGGAGTAAACAATATCGAACCGCTACTGGAGCTACTACGGTCGATTGCAGAAAATCAGTACGAGTCGGAATTTTTGAGAGAATATGAGGGCAATATTCAACCGATCAGAAGTGATGAAGGATAATAACACAAAAGTTTTTGTAGAAGGAAACACGGAATTGCACGCTTACAAACCAAAACAAAAGCAAAATTAAAATCGGAATTCTGATGCACACCTAAATTAAATTTGAGCCACCAAAAAAGAAAAGGGAACTCGTACAGCGCACAAACTTTCAGAGATATCGCCAAAGAGTAGTACAGAGAGATAAGTTCGTCAATCCAACAACAAAATGATTGGGAAATAGAATGCAAGTATATAAATGCTCGGGGGTCCAATAGCGGTCAGCTTTTTCCTAATAGACTCCAGGGAACAAATACTTTTGGTTTTTTTATAAAATAGTGTTACTGATGCTAATAATTTTTTACTACATATTTACATAAATTAAATGTATAAACTAAAATCAGAAGTGGAATAGTGCTTTAATTATTGATATATTATAAAATTAGATATAATTTAATGTAACAAATTTTGAAAAATTTGCAATAGTAATTATATTGAGTTTTTTGGAGACTCATAAATATATTCTGATATTTGTATATTACTTATTTCCATTCATTTAATCCATTATGAAAAATAAAAAGTACCAAATCAACTCAGAACGTGTAACTTATTAATCGTTTATTGTTGTAGCGTACTTATCTTGTATGTAATATTTAAGCAATTACAAATTACGACACACACACTAATGAATTTAGACATAAGAAAGGGAGACACACAAACTAATGTATTTAGATATAATAAATTGTGAACAAAGGCAAACACAGAAATTCATAACAGCTGACAAACAAATGCGAGGGCATTAGCCCAGCGATCTTGAAAGGCCAGCGCACCCAGCTCTAATTTCTCTGAGTGCGCTGACCACATTTTGTTGCTGTGCAATATGCGATACTTTGGCTGGATACGATATTGCGTAGATCAGCCGAAATTTTGTGAATTTGCATTTGAACATTGGAAATGCATTGGGAATCGAATGAAAATCCCATGCAAGTCCAATGGAATTGAACCGGATAAATACCCCTGATTATTCAATAAAGTTTTTAGATTTTATTCTGATTATCTCCAGCAAAGGTCTTTTCTCTAACTTCAACCGTAACTTCTCCGCTGGTTAAATATTGAGTAGTCAAAATACAATTTGGCCATTCGCCTGACTAATAAGCGGTGCTACCCCACTGTATAAACATTGGGTAGAGCAGCTGTCTCGGTTCGGACCCAGCCTTGTTCAGGGGTACGACACCAGGTTCATCACAATATATCATAAATATTCTTAAGGTTTTTTGCTTTTATAATTGGTTAATCTTTGTAATATTTTACAAATAATTTTGAGTTATAAATAAGAAAGAACAAATATATAGTGATTAGGTTTATACAAAGCTTATTTGATTGTGCTGCTTTGAAGAAGTTGTCAAGATTGACTTGATTACAATAAGTGGTATAAATAACTAAATATAATACATAAATATAATTCGAATGTAATTATATAGTATTTATAATGCTTTCAAATTTAAGATTTTCTTTTATTTATCCACAACGCAACTCGCAATTATACCCTAAATTTAGTCCCAAATAAATTTCCGTACCACTCCAGGGCGAATTTACATTGCATTGTTTCAACTGTTTTTTAAACATATACATTTTTATATTTTTTATACAAATTCATCATTTGAATATAATTGAAATCAACACAATATTAATATTAAAAATCAAAAAACAAAATCCAAAGTTTAATTTTTGCTTTCTTTAAATTTAATCAGCTAAAATACAAAAAATCTCACGGAAATTTGTACGGGTAATTTTTAATCTGGATGGTTTTCACAAGAATTTTTCAATTTGGAATCACTTTCTATCGAGGATAGAAAAATTCGCTCGTTTCATCCGAGTATAATTTACTCGATATCTTTTCGATAGAAAAGTCTGTCCTATCCTCAATAGAGTGGCGAATCGAATGCGCCTAATGCAAGCATATGCCAATAGCCCAGATGCGTGGAATACGCTGCCAACCACACAACTATAGATTGCCAACGAAACGTTTGCAGTTGTAATAGGGCCAGTAAAGGCAGTTTTCAGACATACTGAACTTGTTGTTGGTAGTTCCGCAGTCAGCGGTATAACATCAAGTATACCTGTTGGTTGCTGTTGTTGAAGAGAGGGGTTGGCATGGCTATGCCGGCAGATTGCTTATTTGGTTGAGAGCGACTTCCCGTTGGTTGCTCAAGCTCATCGGCCGAATGGACCGAGCACCCGCGCATGAGAGTTTCGCTAGAGTGCCTCGATTCACACTGGTCGAGAGCGTAAAACATTTATTTTTCAGTGCAAAATAAATAAAACGTATTGTCTTAAAATGTGCACATAAAAGAGTCACACAAAAACGTCTTATCGCGCCAGACCACTATTCCCAATTTTTATATTTCTACGCATTTTTTAATCATTTGAAAATAATTTCGAGGTGAAGTCGGCTATTCAATAGATAACATTGAAAGTGTCATTTTAATCCTGCAATTTTCAGAACGAGGAAATGGAAATTCCAATAAGCGACCTACAAATAAAACAAGAGATGGTCCAGGAAGAACTGTCTTTCCCGGAAGCTCAGAAAGTGAAGATTTATTGGGCTACGCGATGAAGAGTACAAGTGAACAAAATACAAATTAAATCTTTTTAATTATTCCATTTATTAAACTCAACGGTCTACCGTACAAATTCACTCTAACAATTTAATATAATCTTTATTATTTTGATTTAATAGTTTTCCATTCCTGCTATGCAGGTTTGAGACTTAAAATAAGACTGACTTAGAATCTAACAGAAACTCTGTGGCCAAAATGTCGACTAAGCGAAACAGTCTATTTGGAAAATAAAATAAAACATCAGCCAGACGCTGATGGGACAAAATTTGAAACGCGCGTGTGGTTTGTTTGCACAATTGCATTCGCGTCAAGTCAAAACAACAACAATGAATGCTTTAAGCATAAGAACGGACAACAACAATGCATGCTTCAAGCATGAGAACGGATGTGCGCGCGGTTTGCATGGAGTTTGCAAGTTCGAAATATGAAACGAAAGGAATTTTTTGGTCACGTTGAGGCGACGTGTCTTAACTACTCCCCCCTTTAAATATCAGACGTCCCCGTCTGATCCATCTCGCGAATGACATTATTAATGGTTATCTTTCGCCGTTTCTTTGCAAGGAAGTAGGCTGCGCAAATTAATAAAATCAGGAAAAATAAGGAAGCAGAGGTGTAAAAGGTTCTTTTTACTCCTGAGTGTAAGTAGGAAATGCTTTCCAGATTTTTAATATTTAATTCGTGTAAGTATTGTAAGGATATGAGAGAGATATGGTCTGTAAGGTTTACAGAATGTGCCATAGGAGTCTCAGGACTTCTGAATGCAGTTTTGCGAAGATTCACGAATTCTGTAGAGTTTACCATTACTTTGTTTTCGAATGTTATCAGAAAGGTGCCCTTCTGAAGAGACTTTGTTTCGCCTTCCAGAAAAATTACGGAGGTTTGATCGTTAATGATAACGATACCATCATTAACCTCCGTGATAAGTGGCGTGCTATGTGCAGAAATTGTACCACAAGAGGCGGTATAATTGTTAAGAAGACTGTTAAGACATGAGCTGTTTTTGCTGTCGAGCAGTTGACAGAATGTAACCACAGACTTTCTTTTACAATTTTTTAGCATTAAATACTTATTGCCGCATTTTGCGACGTCATTGGTTTCAAATGATACAATTTTGTTGTGGTGGACCACTGGATAGATCAATTTTTTTTCGTGAAATTGCTTAATTCTTGGAAATTTAATTAGGAATGTTATTATGTTTTCATTTTGTAGTATCTTTAATTTCGAGTTTACAATTATTTCGCTTATACTGATGTTAAAGTCTGACTCAGATTTAAAAATGAAATCGACCTCCGAGCTGTCCAACAGAATGGGATTAATCATTTGCAGTCTTCCCAGAGCTATTGACAATGCAATGTTATCCAATTCTCTAATTATTGCCTTGTTTCTGCCGCTCAGCAGGTCGTACAAGTGTCCAGAATCTATATCGTAAGTTTTTGTTTTATTAAGTAAAATATTAACGGTCCTAGTCAAGTTATTAATCTGTAATTGCATCTCTGTGTTAATGGTTCTCTGGAGGTTACTTGCCGTTATTAGTTCGTTTTGCTTATCGTGTACTCCCGCGAAGTCGTCGTAGTCTGGTGTACCGGCTACATACTTTAGTGCAGTACCGAGAAAGTTAATGCTGCGTGCATGCCTATGATGAATGCGCAGCGCGTCTATTGTCCTCAGTATTTGGTCCAGGTCTGCTTCTAATAACTTTCTCATATGAGATAGTGGCAATAATTCAGTCAACTTCCCCGTTGCCTCCGCTATCACTTCAAAGTCCGTTAAGTTCGTGACATGTGCCAACATTCCGTAGTTCTCAAAAATAGCGACGTTTCCGTCCGAGAGCGGGATATAATGGGAAGAGGAATAATCCAGTATGTTGGCTTGATTGATGAGTGGAAAGGATAGGGATATCAGGATTCTGTAACGAGGAATTGAACGTTATCTTTATGGACTATTTTGTTATCAATTTTAAGGGTGGTGCCTAAATCTTGTTGGACTATCTTTTCAATAAAAACTTTGTTGAACTTATTTCCTAGACGTTTATTAACTTTAACATATACCTTATCCCCGGGTCTATATGTTCTAGCAACTGCCTTTCTATTGTGGAAAGCTAAGTCAGCTTTTTGTTTTTCGATTATTTTTAGTCGGATTTTTTCTTTTAAGTTATCTGGTATTGATTGAATTACATCCACTGGTCTGAGGTTTGTAGTGGAGTGGATTGTTTTGTTGTATTTCATTGTAGCTAGAAGAACAAGTTCCGTGGAATCCTCTATTCCATATTCCATTTTCAAACATCTGGCTATTTCAGTCAGTGTCCCGTGAAATCGTTCTACCTGTCCGTTGGAACCGCTATGCATAGGTGGAGTTGCATGGATATCAGCTCCGAAGTTATTTCTTATGAAAGATCTCACGGTTTCCGAAACTAGAGATTTTTCATTGTCGCAGATAATTGTTTTGGTGTCTTTGTACAGGCTCAGCGCCTCTATAAGGGCCGGCTTAACATCGACTATGGCTCTGGAAGCTATTGGCTTGATAGTGGCAAATTTCGAGAACTTGTCCAAGCAAGTCAAAAAGAATTTTTTATCTGTGTTGTAGATGTCTACATGCAAGATTTCTCCTGGAGAGGAGGGTATTGGTGTTTCACCAATTTCGTATTTTTGGGGATGTCTTCGGTATTTGGCCTCGCGACAAATTTTACAACTTGATACGATTTCTTTAAGTTTTTTTCCTATGTCTGGGAAGTAGTAGTCCTTGAGGACTTGCTTTGTATTTTCTAAAACTGAGCGGTGTGCCCTGTTGTGTTCGGTTGTTAGGAGTTCAGTTTGATCATTAGTGTTAAAAACATCTGTTACGAATTTCTCCGTGTATCGAAATTTTACGGTTGGATAATTTGTTATAAGGGTGTGCTGAATTTGTGCTAAGGTGTGTAAGTCGCAGTAAATTGCGTTTACTATCTGTGGATTTATAGCATCCTTAATTCTATCGAAAATGTCGTCTATTTCTTTGTATGCGATGTAATGGCGAATGCGATTTCTAAAAAGGATTTTAGTTTCAACTCTTGGTTCTGACTCTTGAGTCAGGATAATTTGATTTTTAAAAGAATTAACTGGGTTCTCCACTGTGGGGATAACTTCCGTGAGGGACATTTCGCTTCCCCAAGCTTGAACTGAGGATGTGGACTTTGAATTTACCATTGAGTTGATGTATTGCCTAGATAGAGCGTCGGCAACCACATTATCTTTGCCGGGCTTATAGAAAAATGTTGGTGAGTACTCCTCGATGAAGGCTCTCCAACGCTTCAATTTAGAATTTGGGTTTTTATCTGACATGGAAAAGGTTAAAGGCTGATGGTCGGTAAAGATATTCAGTTTATTAACTCCGTAAAGGTAGTGTCTTAAATTTTTTAGAGCCCACACAATGGCTAGAAGTTCGCGCTCATTAGTGGCGTAGTTCTCCTCGGTAGGAGACAACGTCCTAGAAATCATAGTGATTGGGCGTCCGTTTTGTGAGAGGACAGCTCCAATCGCATGTGAAGAAGCATCTGTCGTTAAATCGAATGGTTTTTCGAAATTGGGATACAAGAGTAGGACGTCTTCTGAAGACAATATTTCTTTAATTTTGTGAAATGCAAACAAGGCGTCAGTGTCTAAGCTTATTTTAGTGTATCTCGACTGTTGGGTGCTTACATGACCGTTTTCTCCCCGTAGATATCTAGTTAAAGGTTTCGCTATGGCGGCATAGTCTTTTACAAATCTTCTGTAATAGCCGGCCAAGCCTAAAAATGATCTAAGGCCTCTTAAGGTTGAAGGGGCTTCATACTGTAGTATTGTTTCAATTTTCTTTGGGCATGTTTTTATGCCATTAACGGAGACAGTAAACCCTAAATATTCGACTGATGTTTGGAAAAATTTTGATTTTTCAATGGAAACTCTCATGTTTGCATTGTAAAGCTTCTTTAGTATTCTATCAATATCGTACACGTGTTTTTGATCTGAATCGGAAAATATGATTATATCGTCGATATAGACGTGGCAAGATTTGCCGATTTCGTCTCGTAAGACGTCGTCTATAGCACGTTGAAAAACACTGGGTGCATTTTTTAGGCCGAATGGTAAACGACAGAATTCGTATTTACCATTGTTGACACTAAATGCTGTTTTTTCGCGATCACGTTCTGATAGGTTTATCTGGTGAAATCCACTTTTGAGATCTAAAGTAGTGAAAAACTTTGCTTTACCGAGATTCGATAAAATAATTGATGGGTCGGGAATGGGGTATTTATCTGGAATAGTCTTCGCGTTGAGTTTAGTATAGTCGAAAACAAGACGTTTGTTTGGTTTCCCATTTTCGTCAAGTCCCTTTTTATCGACAACCCAGACTGGGCTATTATAAGGAGATCGGGATGGTCTTATTATACCATTTTTTAGGAGCTCTTGAACTTCCTTGTTCACAAAGTCAATCATATGAATAGGGTAGGACTGATACCTCGAGTAAATGGGCTCTTGGTCCTTTGTCCTAATTGTTGCGGATATTTTAGTGTTGAAGGGTAGAGATTCGTTTGGAGTGGCGAAGACTCCGAAATTTCCGTTGATTTTTTTGAAAAATATTTCCTCGATATTCTTTGGAACTGCTGCAGTTTCTAATATGGGATTCACTGCATCTAGTTTGAAGTATTTTAATTTTTCTCGCCCATTCTCAAAATTGATTATGTCATTTTCTGTATCGATGACTCCTTTAATGCTTTTCAAAAAGTCGAATCCTATAATTCCATGAAACAGAGATAGGTTAGGGAGAATAAAGAATGTGTCGGTTCTGCCGAGAACGTTAACCAATGTTTTACGGTCAATAATGTCGGCACCGTGAATAGACTTAACTTGGAATGGTTTGTTTAGTTTTTTAATATTTTTTAAACCGCGAATATCCGTGATGTAGCTTTTTGAAGCTCCTGTATCGATAAGAAGTTTTATAGTCCTACCGCCTACTACTCGTTCGATATAAGGGAGGACGGATCGTCCCCTAAAAAATTAACTTCATCCTCACATGGCAAGTCTGCGGAAGGTTGGTATTCTGTTGGGTCTTGATTAACTGATTGGTCTGAATATTCCTGAAAACTTTGAACTTTTTCTGAAACTTGGTCCTGTTGGATTTGTTGTTCGAGGTGATTGATTCTTTGAATCTTATTTGGAATTTGTTTGTCAGATATTGCTCTCTTTTGGTTCTGGAAATTATTTGTACGCACAGTTCGCATGCTTACGTCGGTGTCAATTTGCTGCGGTGTTGGGAAAGGGTTAGTGGCCTGTTGATTTGCGGTTGGAGCGGTGTTTGGCATGAAAGCACGAAGGTTTGAACGTGGTTGATAGTTGGGGTTTGGACTATTAAAACGTTGTGACTGATTTGACATTTGTTGAGGGCGATTTTGGAAAAATGGCGTATTTGGTTGCATAAAAGGGCTTAAAGGTGCATTAGGGAAATTGTATTGCTGATTATTAGGATTTTGTCTGATGCTTCCTGGGTTTGCTCTAAGAAGTGGCTGAGCCGAAAGGGTTGGCAGGGCCCTGTTTAAGCCGTTATTGTAAATGGAAGCAAAATGATACCGGTTTTGGTTGGTTTCCAATTCCTGAGCCAAAGCCAAAGCCGAAGGCAAGTCCGCTGGCTTACATGAGAAAAGCGTGTCACAAAGAGGTCTTTTTAGTCCTGAAATAAAAACTCGTAGGGCATCTAGTCGATACTTTTGGTTTAGTGACTGAATGAGCGAAGCGTCTCCCTCATAGGACATTGTTACCTTGTTAACAATAGCGGTCAATTTTCTTTCAACTTCGTCGTAATATTGAACTATAGTTTTCTGTCCTTGCCTGAGCGTTGAAAGTTCCTGCTCTAATGTGAAAATTGATTTTTTATCCGAGTACGTAAAGTCTAGCCTCGCTATAATTGCTTGAAAATTTAAAACTGTATTGTATGCGCTTAATGTAGCGTCCGCGGTGCCAGTAATTTTGTTTCTTAAAATGGCCACAGCCTGATAGTATTTTGAGCTTCCTGTGTAAGGTTCAAATAGCTTGTGCGCTGTAATGGCGGCTTGACGCCAAGAAACGTATCTAGAGGAGTCGCCCTTAAATTCGGGGACAGACTTCACAATGTCTAGTGTCTCTTCACATAGTATGTTTGACACGATTTGTATTTCTTTGTATTCTTCTACAGTAGAGGTTGGTTGCAAATTATTGATTTGTCTAGTCAAATCATCTATGGTTGATTGAAATTCTTGCTTGGTCGCTTGGATTGCCTGCTGAATGGCAGTGTCTAGAAGTATTTTTAGGTTTGCAGCGTCCATTGCGCTTCCACTACTTTTCGCTTTACTTTCTGAAATTGACAAACCCCGTAGTCTTGTTAAAAGTTCGTCTGTTTTCCTGTGCGCCTCCCCTATGTCTTGCATTTAATTCAGAGGGAAAAACAATAATTTCGTTAATCTTGGGAAAACAGCAAAGATCTATCGGTTTCGGAAGCAATTTCTCTCCAAATCTGGTATTAACTTGTAAAAATCCTCACATTGATTTCTTATAAATAAATTTCACTTTTTCATAATTCAGTAGAATTTACTTAAATAAATTAATGAAATTCAATAAAACCTTCACATTAGTTTTTTCTTAAAAGCAAAATTCACACTTTTTTATATAATTCCGTAGAATTTACTTAAATAACTTCGTGACATTAATTTATTCAAAAACAGAATTTATAGTTCTGAAAAATTTACTTAAATAACTTTTTTTAAATCAGTTGCTTCAAAAACAAAATTCACTTTTTGTAATTCTGTAAGATTTACTTAAATAATTTTGGGAAATTCACAATCTTTATCGTTAATTAAAAGAGACAAGAATATCTTAAACTTTAACTTACATAAAAATGAACATTTTGGTGATTTTGAATCGGTGTTATGCTTCCTTTGCTGTGCTAAAAAGTTGACAATCGGCAGCTTGTCTTTGTTGTTCCTTTTCCTCAAAAATCTTTCGACGTTCTTAGTTTCGTATGATGGTTTTTTGATGGCTCGTTCTTTTTTTGGAAGTGCCACAAATTTGATAATTTGTTATTTTAAATCAAAAAATTTTGACGTTTTTACGATAATTGTGTATGATAATTTTTTGGTGGTTCGCTTTTTTCTCTTTTTAAAGTGTTATAAATTTGGTAATTTGTTATTTTAATTCAAAATTCTTTCCACGTTTTTATAATAGTTTTTTGTTTTTATATATTTTTTCCCTATGAGAAACTGGTTGATTTCTTTTTTTTTTTTTTAAATTTCGCGATTTCCTTTATAAGGAATTTTATTTACGCACTTTATTTAATTTTACGTTGGGCGCCAGTGAACAAAATACAAATTAAATCTTTTTAATTATTCCATTTATTAAACTCAACGGTCTACCGTACAAATTCACTCTAACAATTTAATATAATCTTTATTATTTTGATTTAATAGTTTTCCATTCCTGCTATGCAGGTTTGAGACTTAAAATAAGACTGACTTAGAATCTAACAGAAACTCTGTGGCCAAAATGTCGACTAAGCGAAACAGTCTATTTGGAAAATAAAATAAAACATCAGCCAGACGCTGATGGGACAAAATTTGAAACGCGCGTGTGGTTTGTTTGCACAATTGCATTCGCGTCAAGTCAAAACAACAACAATGAATGCTTTAAGCATAAGAACGGACAACAACAATGCATGCTTCAAGCATGAGAACGGATGTGCGCGCGGTTTGCATGGAGTTTGCAAGTTCGAAATATGAAACGAAAGGAATTTTTTGGTCACGTTGAGGCGACGTGTCTTAACTTACACATCTACGTGATGCCAGAATGATGACAACCAGCGTGTAAATCCAATTGACACTATTGCCATCTTCATACACTGGTTGCCCGCGTCATATGCATGCACAGGAAGCGATGGCATATGTTCGTTCTTATGGTCGACCAGACCTGTTTATCATTTTGCCTGTAATCCATAATGGAGTGAGCTTCGAGAATACTTATTGCCAGGGCAATCGCTAACAGATCGCCAGCACATAACGTCACGCGTGTTTAAACGAAAGCTGAAATCATAGTCAAACACAAAATAGTTAGATAAGCGCAATGCTGGATGTATTCTGTCGAATCGCAAAAAAGAGGACTCCCTCACGCACACATATTATAAGACCGGAACAAATTAATGAGATTATATCTGCGGAAATTCCAGATGAATTTGAAGTTATCACAAAGCACCATTCGTGATTCGTAAATGTTCGAAACGTTATCCCAGAGCATTTATTTCAAACACAGTTACAGGCAATGACGGATACACGTTATATCGTCACCGGTCGACAGAGGGAAACAGAAAATCAACAACTATCAATATGAGAGATCAATACGTTGAAATTGATAATCGTTGGATCGTACCGCTTTCACCGATTTTGTCCAAAACGCACAAAGCCCACATTGGAATATTGTAATTCGGTGAAGTCCATAAAGTACATCTGTAAATACGTACAGAAATAAAGTGACCGACATGGCTGTGTTTGGTGTACCTGATCCAAATAACTAGAAACGACGAAATCAGTTAATTTTCATTAGTGCGTTCTGTCAGCAGTAATGAGGTGGTGTGAAGGATTTTTGCATTCCCAATTCATGAGAGACATCCAACCGTCGTTCATTTAGCTGTCCATCTTGAAAATGGTCCAGGTGTTTATTTTACCGCTGCAAAATCACAACAAAGAGCAGCGACCGCACCATCCACAACATTAACCGAATTTTTGAATTTTGTGCATCAGATTCCATCGCCAGCACGTTGTTGTACACAGAAGCATCGCAATATTATACTTGTGATAAATCGAAAATATGTTTCAAATGCGTAAGCAATGAAAACCAATCGATGACTACCCAAATGTGTTCTCGACAGATGCTTTGGGACGTATTGGCACAGTTCACCGCAACAATGCTGAGCACCTTCTACCTGTCCATTTGCGCCTTGCTTAAATATTTTATTATTTGTTAATGTTGTGGGTTTCCGTAACCAATTCATAATTTCATACATTTGGCTTTCTATAATCTAGCTATAATCTGTCTTAACAAATTTTACGACGTTAGTATAATAGGTGTGACAGCCTATATATGACGCCCATTGCGTATCTAACATCCAAAATGTATATCACCACCAAATGGTGAAAGAGATTCGACAGGTGCATATAAAATAGATAGACATATCGTCTATTATTTTCCCACACCTCACCTGCAATACAAATGTGTGCGATGGAAAAAACTAATTTTAATTAAATTCTGTTTCCCTTATCCTCAACTCTCCCGAGAGAGTGCCACTGAGTACAGGCAATTACATTACAGTGTCCCACAACGTTGAGGGTCAGTGTGCTGCCCCAGTATATGTTGTCAGCAGACAATCCTCCTAACTTTAGTCCAGATAAGTATGTTGAGTTCGTGTATGAGTTTTTTATTTTATTTTTTGTTTGTCCTGGGGTGAGAACGGAGGTGGAAATCTTCTGAAAGACACTGGCCGCAATGCGATATCAGTAGTGTGGGATTCCTACCTACTAAAAACCACCTCCATCATTGCCTCCCGCTACAGGCCCACTGCAAGGCATTACTTCACGGTGGATAGTAGTCAGCGGACCTCTTGTAGTTATTTTCAGATGAGCGTGTTCGGACTTCCATGTGACAGATACCTTTCATGATGGCCGCAGAGATAGCACACACCGCATCCATTCCTGTACTATATCTGTTTGTCAAATGGAACTGCTGTCGGAGCATGCAAGAATTCAGGAGAAGTTGCGTGATGTATTAATTCACCTCTGCTTTTACATTGCTGTATATTAGGACGTGTCCCTTCGAAATAGTCTGGCCGCAACCCCAATTCAGTTGCAGATGCACTAAAATCACCAGCAGCAACCACATAATTCCTTCCGCCTCAAACTCATCCGTATTTATAGTTAGAATCATGGTTCATTCAACAGTTGCTCTGTTGTAGACGTCATACCTCCTGAGTTCACTGAGTTGGATTGGCCTGGCTCTACCCACCCATAATGCAGGTCATATGCTGTTTTCGATCCAGACTCCTCCATGCTTGCCGCGATTCATGTCACTGACCACAGCAGCGTCGACCTTATGCTCTCTCACCGTTTTTTAAAGAGGCTCCTGTGCAAATTTCGTCGACGTATGTATTTTATGTAAGGAAGGGCTTATTGTTTATAGTTGTGAGCTGTACTGGTATCAGTGATAGAGAGGACACATACTAGCAACGATTCACTGATATTCACTGCCATTTATCACCAACCACCATTAATCATTTTGTTTAGACTAGTCCAGCGTGACCACAAACTTTTGTCATTATGGGATCAATTGGGCCGAATTGATTTGAAATCATTTGTCAACAGTTGCATATACGAGTATACTCGTATATGGGAGAAAGGCGTGACCTTTCTCAAAGCTATCTCGTTCTTCCTAGGTCACACTTTTGAAACCCTTCATTACGATTTGTGGAAATAGTGGTCCACAGGCAGACAGAACAATATCAGATATTGATATTGATCATGTGCGTAATTACCACGCCTTCGCATTTTTTTTCTGTTATGTTGGTACACATGTCTGTTATATATGTTGGCAATACTAACCATTTTGGATTGTCAGTTGGTTTTTGACAGATAAAAAGGTTAGTCGTGTTTTGGTGTGCTCTTCGATTTTGTACTATTCGAAAAAATGGATCAAAGAAAGTGTATTCAGTTTTGTGTAAAAAATGAAATTAAATGCGCAAGGACATTTGAAATGTTGACTGTGGCCTTTGGCGAGTCTACTATGAGCAGAACACAAGTTCAATTGTGGTATAACCGGTTTAAGGAAGGCCGAGAAGATGTCAATGACGATGCTCGTCCTGGTCGCCCGAGCACGTCAACAACCGATGAAAACATTGACGCAATGAAGAAAATGATTTTGGATTATCGTCGAATTACTATCAGAGAGGTTGCTGATGATGTTGGCATATCGTTCGGCTCATGCCAAGCAATTTTTACGGATGTTTTAGGCATGAAACGTGCGGCAGCGAAGATTGTTCCAAAATTGCTAAATTTTGAGCAAAAACAACGTCGCATGGACATCGCTCAGGAGCTGTTTTTAGCCAAAAACAAAACCGTTATCATGCCTCAACCACCGTATTCACCGGAGTTGGCCCCCGCTGACTTTTTCCTCTTTCCAAAACTGAAGACACCGATGAAAGGAAAGCGTTTTGCTACGATTGAGGAGATAAAAGAAAAATCGAAACAGGAGCTGTCTTTCGAGGATTGGAAAACACGCTGGCATAAGTGTATTATATCTGAGGGGAATTACTTTAAAGGGGACAAGATAGTTGTTGATGAATAAATAAATACTTTATTTTTTGATCCCACAATAACGGTTCTTTTTTGATCACACCTCGTATATCGAAGAGCAGAGTGGTAGTTTTGACTACAAGAATAGAGACTGGCTTAAATATAAGATGTTCATAAGTTCACATCTTGAAATAAAGACCTCCCTAAAGTCTGAGCAGGAAATAAACTCCGCTATTTTCAATTTCACTCAATTGCTATCCCAAACAATAAAAATTGCTACACCACGTTCTAAAGCTCAAACCCGACAAGAGTGTACTCTCCAAGACATTCTGAAGCTCCTCTCCGAAAAAAGATCTCTTAGGAGAGAATGGCAATTGCAGAGATCACCTTCTCTGAAGAAGAAACTGAATGAATGTACTAAAAAACTGCATCACCTTCTAAAAGAAAAGGAAACCTCCGAGTTTCACGAGTTTGTAGAGACCCTCTGTCCTACAGAAGCCTCAAGCTATTCTCTATGGCGAACGGCCAAAAACTCGAAAAGCCCATTCAAATGGAGTCACCAATACGTCTTCCCAACGGCAACTGGGCAAGAAGTGATGCAGAAAAGGGAATAGCATTCGCAAATCATTTGGAGCAAGTTTTCACCCCTAATCTTGCTAGTTCCGACCGTTCTCTAACGGCGGTTGATGCTATCCCTAGCGTCAATGGTATCTCGATTGCCAAAAAGGAGCTGACAAACGCTATCAAAGAACTCAATGCCAAAAAATCTCCAGGGCGTGATCTGATTACGGGCCAAATGATAAAAGAGCTCCCAGCAATAGCCACAATGCATCTCCTGCATATATTAAATCCTATAATACGCACTGGATTCTTTCCTTACTCATGGAAAATTTCTCAAATTACCATGATTCCCAAAGCTGGAAAGGACCCAACAAGCGTCTCTTCCTACAGACCAATTAGTCTGCTATCAATTTTTTCAAAACTCTTTGAAAGTCTGATAATAAAGTGTATTATAGACGTTGTCAAACAGTCTAATGTTATACCAAACCACCAGTTTGGGTTTAGAGAAAAACACAGTACTATCGAACAAGTTCATCGCATTGTAAACCCTATACAAGAAACGTTCGAAAAGAAGCAATACTGTTCCGCAGTTTTTCTCGACATCACTCAGGCATTTGATAAGGTCTGGCACGAAGGAATCTTGCACAAACTGAAATGTATGTTACCTCTTAACATCTACACATTGCTCGAAAGCTATCTCTCAAGTAGACGCTTTGTGGTGAAACAAAAAAGCTTCATCTCAGATGAATACCCTATACAAGCTGGAGTACCGCAAGGCAGTGTATTAGGCCCCCTACTCTATACGTTGTTCACTGCAGATATGCCAACAAACGGCAAGACTATCACCTATACTTTTGCCGATGACACAGCCATATTGTGTACTCACACAAATCCGAAAGAGGCGTCAAAACTTCTCCAAGTACACATCAACATGCTTCAGGAATGGCTTGACCACTGGAGAATCAAAGTCAATGAGTCGAAATGTGTTCATGTCACATTCACTCTATGCAGGAGTACTTGCCCCCCTGCGCAAATGACCACCAAGCCGATCCCTCAGGCGACAGAAGATAAATATCTTGGAATGCATTTAGATCGCAGACTTACTTGGGCAAAGCATATAAGTGCAAAAATTACTCAGATTAAACTCAAAATAAACGAGCTAAACTGGCTTTTGAACAGGCAGTCCACGCTCAAACTGGACTTTAAAGTTCTACTCTACAAAGTAATTATCAAGCCCATATGGACCTACGGTATCCAACTCTGGGGTACTGCTTCACCCTCAAATGTCGAAAAGCTGCAAAAAGCCCAATCGAAAATCCTTCGAATGATTACCAATGGTCCTTGGTACATCAAAAACGTTAACATCCACAGAGATTTACATATCCCGTATGTAACTAAAGAAGTTTCCCGACTTGCTGAATCTTACTTAGCAAAGCTAGACAAGCATCCCAATGCATTAGCGAGGCGCCTACTACAGCATCAAGGACACACCCGCCTGAAAAGGATGGACGTGCTGCGCTTAGCAACAAACTAGATTTTAAGCTTATTAATTACGCTATTATTTAAGTATTGCGCTACTTCTTTTCATATACCATAACTTTGCCGGGTTCAAGTCCGCTGAGAAATGTATTTATTTTTATATTTTTTTATTTGTTCATCCTTTTTTTTGAAAGCAAACTAATAATTATTTTTATAAAAAATAATAAGAATAGTTTCTATTTTAGCATAAATTATCCAGTATTAAATAATTTTACTAAACCACATTGAACTGCTGCTGCTCTAGCAGATCATTAAAGCAAAGAAATTTATATCTTCTAAAAATAGTCATAACGGTGTTTCTTAACTCCCATACATTAATTCATGTGCGCATGAAACTGTGTTAGTTTTGTACGATTTCAATACTTTTGTTTAAGTTAGTTTTTTGATGCTTTTGCGCAATTCGTCTGAAGAAGCTCATAAATTTCACAAATTCTAATCCAATCAAACATTTCGTTCGTCAATGAATATGTGCAATTTTAGGAAGTTTTTGTTTTTCGTATATTGGATTTTAATCTTATGGTAGGAAAAGGAAGAATTTTGCAGATGTATTAAAATTTTTATATCTCTTTTATATTAATACATTATTTACAAAATAATAATTAACTAAAATTAATATAATTAAATTAATATCATTATAAAATATAAAAAAACATGCAGTTACATGGAAGAAATTAGACAGCAAATAATTAAAAAATAAAACTAAAAAGAAGTCCCAACTATTATTCACGAATGTAGGTCAAGACAGATTATTTGATTCAAAGTACATATTTTCTATATGTAAGTAAGTGGATACACATCCAAAGACAAGTTCACACGCATAAAGAAGCACAAAGCAGTAAGAAGTTTTTGCACATATTTATTAGTTTCCATAACTCAAGTCTCCACGTCAAGGCTGTATTGAGTGGCCGGTTGTAGTATTTCGAATGGCGTTTGTGCAAAAACATGCAAGCAAGTCGACTTGGGCAAGCCCTGCAGACATCATGTATACAGTTTTAGAGGTCAATGTTAAATGTAATGGGCAAAAAGACGCACCTTATATTAAAATATGTTTTACTAAACATTATTTATCCTAATATAAATTTAAAATTTCTTGAATGTTTAAATACTTGAAATAATTTTTTATAGATTTTTGATTATAATAATTTTAGATTATGAAGTGGTTTATTATGCGTTGGAACACAATCATTGTTGAACTACATTTTTCCATTGGAAATAAATGTTTATATATAGGTAATTGTATTGTATACGGTTTTATTTACAAAACTTTGTATATCAATGTATAACAATAACATATGCACTTAATAGTAGATAATGAAGTTCATAAAATTTACTTCAAACATGAACATCATATACTATGTAAATGCGGAAAATCAGTGTTCATAGATATGTATGCACATATTCATGTACGTACAAGTGGTTTAATTTGTTATAAAATGTGATTACAGTATTTCAAGCTGATCTGACAAAGTAATAAAAAACGCTTAAAACCTTGATTTTGTTGATTGTACCCTTAATCTAAAAATTATTTAGATAAATTTTCTGATGGAATAGGCAACAGACTTGTCTTTGGTGGTACTTAGTGCCATTTTGTACAGCCGGATTAGCTTAGCAGCTGACTACTTACGGCGCTTTCGAAGGTGGCTGTGAAGTCGAAAACAGATGGAGTACGTAGTGTGAAAATTTGGCCAATGGTGCCACACTGATAAGGTCCAATCAGATCGTTGTTGATGAGCAGCAGACTTTCACAGAGTTTGTTCAGAAAACATTTCCCGCGGTAGTTCGCACAGACTGCCGCGTCACCCTTCCTGTGGATTGGGCACAGAACACTTAGATTTCAGTAGCTCTATTTTTTATTATTATTATTATAATAATAATTAATCATGTCTGCAATGGTTTGGAGAATTGCGTACTAGCAACTAAGGACTTCGACTCGAACACTACAACATTTAGAAAAAAACATTTGAGACCACTCTCTCGGCAGGATTCCAACGCACAACCACGACTATGAGACAAGCACGTTTACCATTGGCCCGGCAATTCCTTAATAGGCATGATCAAATATAGAAAATCTGCCACAGACACGAATTTCGACTCAGATCTCGCTTTTTATAGGCTTTCGTTCTGGGAACTCAGTAAAGTTTATTACTCTTTTCACGCTACAATTCAAGTTGTCCTTATTGTGTGGTTGAGCTGTCTAAGTTAATACCCAAAAGGATCCCTGATAGTTATACACATGTATGTACATATATATATTTGACACACTTTACTTTCTGAGTGGATTTTGTTCGACATTGGGACAAAGGACACACTTTCCTCACATATGGTATATTTAATGGCTCACAACCCACTTAACATGGCCACAACTAAGGTTATGTAAATTTGTACCATACTAATCTGTATGGTAACCATCACTGAAGCCGGGCGAGGCCGATTTCAATAAAGCATTTCACGTAAAATTTCGTCGAAGTATCATATACAATAAGGAGTGCTGCATATATCATATATGCGCAGTGCTTATAGGTGTGAGCTGTAACGGTATAAGTGAAAGAAAGAACGCATACTAGCAAAGATCCACTGATCTTCACTGCCAATTATCATCAACCAGCATTTATCATCAACCGTAAATTTCGCCCTCATTTTGCTTAGACCAGTCCACCGTGACCCAAACGGATGTTCCCACCAAGTTTTGTCAATATATGATCAATATTGGGCCGAATTGACTTAAAATAATTTGTCAACAGTTGCATATGTATATGGGAGAAGGGCGTGACATTTCTCAAAGCTATCTCGTTCTTCCTAGGTCACACTTTTGAAACCTTTCATCACGAAAATATCAGATATTGATATTGATCATGTGCATACTTACCACGCCTCCTTGCCAAAGTATACTCTTATTCCTCTTTTTTAAGGGTAAAGGCTACAAATATGGGCTGCAACTCTATTTCAAACAATTTCTTAAATCAATATTTTATAAGATTAATGACCGACATTTAAATGATGGATCACAGCTTCACTATAGAACTTTATACAAACTATGGGCGCCCTTACCACGTCTACCACGTCTACTTACTTATATTCACCAAAACAATACTTTTAAATCAAATCAGACATAGTGGTGCATAATTGGGGTATAAAACAATTGTGGCCAGCGCAAAATACATCATGTCTACAAATGAAAGAGTGTTGATTATGGCGCATGGATTTAGTACTTAGAAATTGATCACTTCCACAGAAATTACTCTGCCGTTTATTTAAATCCGTTCCTGTTCAATAAACGGAAGGTCACCTGAAAACGAATGAGACACCCGTTAACACAAAAGTGAAAATGAATCAGATACATCCTTCTTCTATAGCTGGAGATACGATACGGGGGAATCCTAACCAAAGATATCAGACTTATAGACCATAATTAAATAGACCAGACATGCAGTGAATTGCATCGCACGAAAAAGCATGATGGCTCACAAAAATTCCATCACCCACATGGAGAAACATGACTTGATAAGGTTTTCCTAACAATTTCAAATTGAAACTAGGAGAATATAATTTTGAAAATGATGACATGCACATGTGTACCTAGATCTGGAATATAATGAGTTCCGGGGAAAAAATTAGACCCCAAAATAACCAAAAGCATATTCGATTTTCGTGTTATTATGAAAATATTCCCCAAATCATTGTGTAAAAAATCTAGACTCTTGACTCACTGAGTTACTCGTATTCCACCGTGAAATGTTTTGGGCAGTGCGACGTAGTAAGTCGATTTTAGCCCCATCTTCCCAATAGTATCTTGCTATTCCAGTAAGGGCAGACAACCTCATTCGAACTGTTGTATGGGAGAACACATAAGTCTCCAGCTTGGAAAAGTTGAGCGATATCGCCACTTCTATGGCAATGTGTTAAGAATCTTCTTCTTTGTAATAAGACTTTTATTCTAGGGTAGTCTGGGAATATGAAGCATACATAGATAATACTTATAAACCTGTCGATAGAATTGAGGTAGGTCACATTCATTCACAGACTTATTCAGTTGAGTCTACAAGGGGCTTAGGTGACAAAACATTTCTTTCTAAGTGATCCGAGACTCTCTGCTTAAAGCCCTACAAAGCGAGTACTCTTCGTTTGGCACGTTTTACTTATTACTTCGAGAGAAACTTAAAAGTTAAATTACACTTTATGGAGAGGCCTTAAATGAAATTGCACTGGCATTGGCATTGCTATTTATCACGAGTCCTGAGTTTGAAAAGTGTTGTTTCGTTAAAAGTACTGTAAATAATAATTTAAGTTTCATTTGCACAGCGGCGTTCAATTTTCGAGGAATAACAAAATTTTATAAAACTTCATTCTGCTGGGTTACGATTCGGGCCTACGGGAAATGGACACGTTCGTGATACCAGCAAATTATTTGTTTAGTTGTGTTTGCCAATTTCACAATGTTTTCAGTTTTACCGCTCTTATTGATGTTTAAAATATTCGCAGACTGTATTTATACAAATGTCGTGTTATTGATTCAAATTGCAGTTATTTGCTATATTTTTATACTATATACGATTATCTGCCTGGGATAGAGACCAGTTACGACGCTTTTGGGAGAAATACCAAAACAAGTATTTACATGAGAAAATATATGCAGACAAAGTTACAAATCCAATCGAAGTGATTGTTATTTCTTTTAAATCTAGAAATCCACTGAAACTATCATACATGGACTACGATGAACATTATGATGAGGGAATTTAACTCAGACCAAGTTCAAGAACATGTTAAGTTAAAAACACCGTCTTATAAAACCTGCTCTTATATTGAATTCATGTCCCTTGCAAACAGATACAATTGACATCAACTTCATTGAATTTCTAATGTAATATTAAATTTGCAAACATAAATTTGTTATGCATTTAATAATAATCTAAAATTTGCCATTTTTACCATCTTGTACTGCTGAATACGGCCATTTTGGTCCACAGCAAAATTGACCATTTATAACCGTGAACTCAGAGCTGATTTTATCAATGGCATGAATCGGTAGCTTGACACTGGGCCTTTCATTTCGAAAAAACAAATTTATTTAGAATGGTGCCATAATTTGTATTGCGCTTGTTTATTTTTGTTTACTATTTAAACAAGTTGCACGAATCATGGAACCTCCGATACAGAATCTGCATATAAAACAGGAGAGAGTCCCAGTGAGGAAATCTGCTCACCTAGAATCCTTCCAGCGAAGATTTATTGTATTACAGAACTTCTGGAGCAGAATGTTGCAGGCGATTCTAACACAGAATTAAATGCACCAAAATCGAAAGTTTCCAATGAAAATGACATCCAAAATTCATCAGACTACGAACAACATGCACAAAATTAGTATGATAATTTGTTCACAATTAAAGAGGAGTTTGATGAAACCAAATTTAGTGATAATGAATTCATCGAGAACAAACTGGACACTGAGAGACTATGGAGCCGTGACTCTAGCGAGGAAAATAAGACTAGGGCAAAATAGAACAAAAACTCAGAAGGTCAAGTTCTTGCAATAAGCAGCAAAATTTTGTTGTGTCCATTTTGTGGCATTGAATATCCCAATTCTTCAGATTGGCGTGACCATGTGAATGACGTACACCAGTTCTATAAACATGAGGACCTGAACGAGGAGTATATTGACAATAAAAAGGCGAAATGTAAAAGTGTGGAATATAACTAAACACACGCATGGAAGGTTTACAGAAGCACGTAATTAGGCAACTGCGGTACAAGCTGTACGTGAATTGAAAATTTTGCGGCCTGACTTTTCCACGGTGCGCTTCCCAACAGAAGCATTTTACAAGTATCCATGGTCACCTCGCCAAAAGTAAGCATAGGAGGATTTATCCAGAACGTTTTGTTTGTCCAATCAATGTAACTCTTCTGTGTCCAATGTATGGCATCGAATTTTCGAGTGCCTCTGATTGGCGGAACCACATCAATGATATCCATAAACTCAGTAGTCGCAAAAATTTTAACATGGAGGATATTAGTGAGACTTAGGCTAGATGTAGCCAATGAAAAATTGTATTGGTTAAAAAGTTGCCGATTTTACAATGGCACAGAACCAGGCATTTACGATTCAAACTCTATTTTGAAGTTGTGCGACACACAATTCGCTACTAGTAGAGGGAGGATATGCGAAGCATATCGAAGTTATGCATGTCAGTCTACATGATAGGGGAATTGGTGGTTCTTCATTGGTGTAAATGCCGCAAGCAATACTCAGTGGCATCATGTATTGAAAAGTATGTCTAAATGTGGGAGATTCAGATCAGTGGTGGGGCACTGAAATACACATTGGCACAGACACCATGCATCCACGTTTATAGTCAGCAAAGAAAGGGGGTGTAAAAGCATGAAAGAAGTGCGATCTGAGTGCTGGGGCGTAGTCTCCAGAACCACCATAAAGTATTTGAAAAAGTAAAAAAAAATTATAAGACATCGACTGTGAATATTCCTAAGCAAAACAATATCTATGAAATTATTGGAAGATTGAATATAAATATATACAAACATATAACAATATTTTAATGGCGAAAGGGCGGATGCCGCTTCTCGATCCCCATGCCATACTCCTGGAAACATAATACGATAAAATTCAGTGTACCAACAATTTATTTGTCCGTAATTTCTTATTATGTATGGAAATACAGAGAGGAGGAAACAAAAAACTCGCTTTACTCACTGTAATTTTATATAAATTTTAATATCAATGAAAACTTTGTGAAGAGACAAAATGATATAAATATTTTCGTCTCATTTCGTACATTGCATGTCCTTTCTTTTAATTATTACAATTTTCCGTTCTCACGTTTGTAAGTATATATTTACAAAACCTGTAAATTGCTATAAATAATATAATACACACATTTTGACTAAAGCAGAAGAGTTCGAAGACTGATCTACCACAATTGGGGTAAGTGACAGCGCTGGATATGGATTAGTTCCGCCCCGCTTTTCAACTCACTTTCAACACCGTTATAAAGTTTTACTATAAATGCGGATACTACTTGGTATGCATCTCGCAGCATTTCGGTAGATTTCAATGGCGAACTCTTTAGATCTGCAGTATTTAGTTATGAGAAAGTTTTTGCCTCGGCAGAAGTTCGTATTATTT
The DNA here is from genome assembly GCA_920105625.2 of Clusia tigrina. Classification (NCBI taxonomy): domain Eukaryota; kingdom Metazoa; phylum Arthropoda; class Insecta; order Diptera; family Clusiidae; genus Clusia; species Clusia tigrina. The sequence continues at coordinate 395,438,718 of OV050030.1, forward strand.
CTAAAAAGATTATCGTATTTTTAGAAATTTTCCAGAGTTTGCCTATGAGGCTCTCTCGAGTGTGTCGTGGAGGAAACGTGCTGCTGAACATACCAGTTGGTCCACTCGATCTATACTATCTATTTATAAGTCCTTTCCTGCTCTTTAACAGTTTGAGACCAGAATATCAGATGATTCCGCAACCAGTTTTTCGATAATTCTTTCTTTGAGTCGCTAACTGATGCTTTTGTCTAATGTGCCTCATGTGGTTGATACGATTTAAATAAAGCTTCCCGCATAATTGGCATTTAAAATACCGCTTGTACGGCAGATGTGTCAGTTTATGGTGCTGTAAATACCTAGTTATCCTTGAGTTTACTATGACATTGCATTGCCTGCATTTCATCTTATCTGCATCCACATGCTCCATATTCAGACTATCCCGTTTATCGAATTCATGCGCATCCTTGAGATGCTTGTGCCATTTACAGGAATTTGGATACTCTATGCCACAAAATGGACACAGGAGAATAGGATCGGCTTGAGAGGGAAAAACTAGTTGGTTTCTGTGCATTCTATCAAAATGCCGCTTGTGGAGTCCACCAGTTTTAAAATATTGATTGCATAATTTACATTTATTACGAAACTTGTGTGGCAGATGCTTTATTCTGTGGCCTTGCATATGATGTAGTTTGTTCATAATTAGCATATTGCACTGCTTGCACTTCCATCTTTTCTCATCAACAAACTCCATGTTGAGATTATGTTTATTGTTGAAATCATGAACGCGATTTATGTGTACGCGCCATTCAGAAATATTGAGAAATTCCTTGCAACAAAATGGACAGACGAAAATGGGTTTGACTGCAGCATCACTTTTTTCTATTTTTCCGTAGAAATTATGTTTCTTTCGTAAATGTTTTGTCAGCGTATCCACATATTTAAAATGCTCTAGGCACAATTTGCATTTCAAATACCGATTGTATGGAAGATGGCTTATTCTGTGTTGCTGTAAATTCGTAAGCGTTTTGGTGGATAATTGAGAGTTGCAGTCCTTACATTGCGCCCTCGAATCACTGATGAAGTCCATGTTTAGATTTTCTCTCTTAATAAAGTCATGAACAACATTGAGATGTTGCCGCCACTCGAAGGGAGCTGGGAATTCTGAGCCACAATATGGGCACAACATAATTATATTGGTTTCCGATTTTCCCTTTTGATCCGCTTCCACATCCTTCTGTTCCAAAATAGCGCTATTTTGATATGTAGAGCCGCTGCTGCTTGAGCCACAATCCTCATCACATGTAACACTATTAAACTCTGTGTTGCTGTTGCTTGTCGCCGCAGCTTCCTCTTTTAATAGAAATAAGATTTCATCAAAGGCATCTTCCCAGATTCCTGATTCATTAATAAAATCGTCTTCACTGTTAATTTCCTTCTTTGGCATAAGCATGTGTTGATTGCAGTTTACTTCATCACGGCAACGTGGTGGTTCATTATGGCCATCGTAGTCCTCACTGTGAACTTCCTGCCTCGGTGCAAACTTATATTGGTAGCAGTTTACTTCAACCATCGGTTGGTGTTTCTTTGGAATACAATCAATATTCACCGCCAGATCTTTCGGGGAAGACAGTTCATGGACCATCTCTTGTATTATTTGCAGGTCGCTTATTGGAATTTCGATTTCTTCGTTCTGAAAATTGCAGGATTAAAATGACACTTTCAATGTTATCTATTGAATAGCCGACGCGAACCGATGCGACTTCACCTCGAAATTATTTTCAAATGATTAAAACATGCGTAGAAATATAAAAATTGGGAAAAGTGCTCTAGAGCGATAAGACGTTTTTGTGTGACTCTTTTTCGGGCACATTGTAAGACAATACATTTTATTTATTTTGCATTAAAAAATGAGTGTTTTACGCTCTCGACGAGTGTGACTCGAGGCACTCTAGCGAAGTTCTCGTGCGCGGCCGTTCGGCCCATTCGGCAGCTGAGATTGAGCAACAAAGGGGAAGTCGCTCTCAACCAAAAAAGCAATCTGCCAGCATAGACATCAGTGATGATATTTCTGAATTTTCGAAAGTACTTTTTTACTCAACGCAAAGTACTTTTTCCGGCTCGAGAGTACTTTTTTTTCTAATAAATCATAAATGTAAAGCAAAAACATTTGGTGTTGGTCTTCAAGTGTATATTTAATAGAAAAGTATCCATGACACTTCTGCTTTTAATTTATAATTATAACTACATTTTATATCAATTTCTATTTACATTTATGTTTACATGTATGTATATATTTATATTAACATAATCTACTCACGAAAATCTTTAAATTAGTTCAGGAGGAGTTCTCCTAACGACTTTGACTTAAATAATATAGAAACAACATGCCCTCTTCTTTGATCGAAAATCTAAATAATTTGATAGTGCTTCAAACATGACACCGATGTATACGTTTGTCGTTTTACACTCACACACTCTCAATGTTTGACCGGCATTTGATGTGTCTGCCGTCAGCTTTAGAACATAACATAGGAATTTTGTGCATCGGAGAGTACTTTTTTTGGGTCGAAAGGACTTGGGGACTTCTTAAAATCGAAAGGAGGTAAAAAAGTACAATTCCACTACAAATATCATCACTGATAGACATGCCAACCCCTCTCTCCAACAACAGCTACCAACGGGTATACTTGATGTTATACCGCTGACTGCTGAACTACCAACAACAAGTTCCGTGTGTCTGAAAACTGCCTTTACTGGCCCTACTACCAGTGTTACCGGTTTCACTTCGATTGAAGTGTTTCACTTCTTTTTTAAGTCGAACACTTCCGCACTTCCTCTTTAGCAAAACCACTTCGGTTTTCGAGGAATGAGGCTAAGTTCTAAAGAGTAAATTTTCTATAACAAGGTAGGTTCTAAAGAATATATTTATTTTCATAAAAAGGTAAGTTCTAAAGAACACAGCTTCTACAACAAGGTAGATTCTAAAGATTATTTTCATATATGAACACTTCGAAAAACCTGAAAACACTTCACTTTTTCGGCCATTTCACTTCGCATTGAAATTTAAGAACGAGAACATTACCTACTACCACTCCAAACCAGTGTGCACAAAGCTTTTTGGAGACTCATAAATACATTCTGATATTTTTATATTACTTATTTCCATCCATTTAATCCATTATGATAAATAACGAGTAAAGAAGTCTGAAGTCTGGTTAGACCGGCTACGAAATACCCTTTACCTTTCCTTGTGCGTGCGAGTTCAACAATTGGGATGTTTTCCTCATAAATCATCATTAGGAGCATACTAACGGTAATTTCGTTGATAAATCTTTAATAGGAACCTAGTAACGATTTTTGGTTAATTGTGGGTGTGGCAGTAATAATAATCTCCCCATATTTGGAATGCATGTTAGTACAGACCCATTGTATACAACTACCAATTTGTTTTCATATATCATACTAGAAGCATAGATAGGGTAACTGTCTGTAAGTGGGGTCCCCAAAGTTCATTATATGGGAGGGAGACGTATCCTTTCTCTGATCGACCCCGAATCTTGTATATGGCTTTGTAGGGTCCATATACGTACTAATGTGAAATTTTATCCAAAAATATTATATAGGTCGTAAGTTATAATAATATGTCAATAGTGGGCGTGGCTGTAGAAATAACACGCCCATTTTCTGTGTGGTGGTTAATGTTAGTACCCGCAACCTTCATGTGAAATTTCGTTGATAAATATTTAATAGGAACACAGTAATGATTTTTGGCTAATTGTGGGCGTGGCAGTTCTATTATGACCTCCATATTCTGCACCCACACTATTATGGTCCCCATGTATATTTCTGCAAATTTTTATTCCACTGGCATCAATACGAGCATAGGTAGGCTAATTTTAATTTTAGACCCGAAAGTTCCCTATATCAAAAGTGGGCGTGTCTCTTCTCTGATCAGCCCCATTTGCTGCAGATAGCTTTGTAATGTCCACATGTTCCTTCCCGTAAAATTTCGTCCGCAAATCTCTACCAGATCTTAAGTTATTAATATTTGTTAATAGTGGGCGTGGCAGTTAATATATACTGCCCAATTTTTGTACAGTGTTTAGTAGGACCCACATCTCCACAACTGCCAAATAATGTCACGATTCCGTCAATTGGACCGAAGTTATAGTCATATTAAAAAAGATGAAAAAAGTTCCTTATATGGGAGGTAGGTGTGGTCTTTGTCCAAATCGGCCCATATAGCAATCTGGTTCTGTATCTTTGTCCAGACTATACTTTTGCAAAATTTCATTAAGATAGCTCTAACGGTGTAGAGAAAAAGTGGCCACAGAGGGACACACGGACAGAGTGACGGACAAAATAAAAATTGCTTAGAAAGTGATTCTGATCATATCTGTATATATATGTCCATACCTACCACGCCTCCTTCTTGAAATTGCAACCCCTCTCAAACGCCAAAGTTAGTATACCCTATTTACCTTTTTTAAAGGTAAAGGGTATAAAAAGTTCCAAATCAACTCAGAACGTGTAACTTATTAATCGTTTAATATTGTAGCGTACTTATCTCATATGTAATATTTAACCTAATACAAATTACGACACACACACTGATGTATTTAGACATAAGAAAGTGAGACGCATAAACTAATGTACGTGTATTTAGATACAAAGAATTGTGAACAAAGGCAAACACAGAAATTCATAACAGCTGACAAACAATGCGAGGGCATTAGCCCAGCGTTCTTGACAGGCCAGCGCACCCAGATCTAATTTCATTGAGTGCGCTGACCACGCTTTGTTGCTGTGCAATATGCGATACTTTGGCTGGATACGATATTGCGTAGAACAGCAGAAATTTTGTGAATTTGCAATTGAAAATTGGAAAATTCAATGGAAGGCCAATGGAATTGAACCGGATAAATACACCTGATTTTTCAATAAAATTTTCAGATTTTATTCTGCTAGACTCATGGAAAGGCCTTTTCTCTAAATTTAAGCGTAACTTCTCCGCTGGTTAAATATTGATTAGTCAAAATACAATTAGGCCATTCGCCTGACTAATAAGCGGTGCTACCCCACTGTATAAACATTTGGTAGAGCAGCTGTCTCGGTTCGGTCCCAGCCTTGTTCAGGGGTACGACACCAGGTTCAATACAATATATCATAAATAGTCTTACAGTTTTTTGCTTTTATAATTGGTTAATCTTTGTAATATTTTACAAATAATTGTGTGCTATAAATAAGAAAGAAAAAATATATGGTGATTAGGTGTATCCAAAGCTTATTTGATTGTGCTGCTTTGAAGAAGTATTCAAGATTAACTTTCTTACAATAATTGGTATAAATAAATAAATATTATACATAAATATAATTCGAATGTAATTATATAGTAATTATATTGTTTTTAAATTGAAGTTACTATTTTATTTCTCCACAACGCAACTCGCAATTGTACCCTAAATTTAGTCCCAAATAAATTTCCTTACCACAGAATGGCGAATTTACATTGCATTGTTTTTGCTTCACACGGATAAGGAAAAAATGGAATCATTTCCTCAGTTGACATTGGAAGAAGAAGAGTTATCTCTCTATAGGCGCAATCGATTCGTAACTTGCATTGAGCTCGTATCGAGTTGTGCGAATAAAACAGCACACGAGTAAGTGATAAACTGGCAGCACTATTTGAACTGTTTTTTAAACATTTGCTTTTTTATATTTTTTATACGAACTCATCATTTGAATATAATTGAAATCAACACAATAATAATATTAAAAACAATAATAATAGTATACTCATACTAAAAACAAACGTACGCATTCAATTGCAATTGTTGAAAATTGGGGATGGTTGGATGCCAGTGGACAGGAATACAGGTATTATAAAACTACCAAACGATTTTTGCCGCTTCACTCAATCAAAAGAAGAACTGGTTCATAGCGTGTTCCCAAACGTAGAACAACAATACAAAAATCATGCCTGGTTTAGCGAGCGAACAAATATGCTGGAAAGAACAAAGATGTCAATGATCTGGACGAGCCTATTTTAAAAGAAATACCAGGTCCATTATTCACATTCAAATCAGTGGATACCATCATGAATCAATATCCCACCGAATTTTTAAGCGCATTTGATTTGCAGGAACAAAATTGGAATGCCGATTGTTATGCTTCTCAACATCAAAAAACCAAAACTTTGTAAAGGCACCAGGTTTGCCGTCCAGAAAATATTGAGAAATGTGATAGAAGCCAACATTTTGAATAGAAAATTCAAAAGTGAAGACGTTTTGATTCCTCGCATCACAATGATTCCATCTGATGTGCATTTGAATTTAAGCGTCTTCAATTCCCTGTTCGCTTTGCATTCGCCGTTACTATAAATAAGTCGCAAGGACAATCTTTAGAAAAGTGCGGTATAAATTTGGAAAATCCAGTTTTCTCGCGTGGCCAACTGTACGTTGCATGCTTCCGAGTCGGAAAACCATCTGCACTATTTGTTTACAAGAGCGATGGTGAAAAAAAAACCAAGAATGTTGTTCATCTAAAAGCATTGCAATAAATGTTTTAATTTTATTTAAATTGCTCGAAAAAGGTGCTTCCTGGCGAAGCTGGCGGGGGTCCAGCTATTTATAAACATATTTGAAAATTCAGGAAAAAATATATAAATATTAAATTTTGAATTAAAGTGAAATTATAATTACAAGAAATCCACAATTTAAACCTACACAAAGGAGTGTGAATCTGAAGTGTAAATTTTTGTGTTGTTGAGGCTTACAGGAGATTTCTAACATAGTTAGAGTAACTTTCAGTACGGAAGGTCAGGGCATGATACAAAGAGTTTTGAACCCAGCTCAGGCATAAACGTACCCGGTCAAGCAATAGATACTAGATATTCCAACACTCTGAATGACTTGGAGAACGTGCTTGAGTTAAGGGACTCAGAGAGCTCTGTGGAGTTCACAAGAAGTTCAGTTCATGGAAGAAAAGGGTGGAGAGGGTTTTGAGTCTATACGAGTCTGTTAAAAGTTCACCCAAATATTACGCCATTTTTAAGGCTATAAGGAACATAGTTGTAGGTGAGGCAGATTCTGCCCTTGAGGCTATAATACTTCATTAGACTGGAAAGCTATTTTCACATGCTTAATGCATCATTACGGTGATCAGGGAAACTTAAAAACCCTAGAATATCAGCTTAAATTCTTGTCGCAAGGAAATATGTCGACCATGGCGTTTTACCAAACCGTGAACACGCACCTGTCACTTATACTAAACAAGATCTCTTGCATGAATTGTCCCAAATGCATTCGACTGTTTACTGACAGCTTTCGGGATAAAGTTCTGGACAGCTTTGTCACAGGCCTGAAGGGAGATATACCAAGACTACTCGAAGTCAAGGAACCTATTGATCTTCCACACGCTCTCTACGTGGGTCAGAAATTAGAAAGTCAGATACAAAGAGGAACACAAGCTTCAAATCCTCGCGCATAAACAACAATAGTTCCCCCATTACCACCTCGGAGGAATTATTCTTTCGCACCTTGTGCTAATTTCAACCCCCAATTGGCATATACGCCACCAAACCATTCATATTCTAGGCCACGATTTCATGACCCAAGGGCAAAAAAGTACAACAAAAACAATGCAGGGAACAGCAACAACATGCCTGGGCACAGCAACATCCGAGTCAACAGACAGATGCCACAACCAACTGGGAGGGGCTCCAGCACAACAATACTAGAGGCTATACATTGCGTCTGGCCTATAAAATCGGTAGCCACCAGGAAGTCAGTCTCTTTCTTTCAGCATCACTCGACATGGACGCATCGCAAAAAAAAAAAAAAAAAAAATATATATATATATATATATATATATATATATATATATTTATATATATATATATATATATATATATATATATATATATATATATTTATAAGATATTTATAATAGAACAACAACAACATGCATGGGCATAGCAACATACGAGTTAACAGACAGATGCCACAACCAACTGGGAGGCGCTCCAGCACAATAATACTTCTTGGAGGCTATACATTGCGTCTGGCCTATAAAATCGGTAGCCACCAGGAAGTCAGTCTCTTTCTTTCAGCATCACTCGACATGGACGCATCGCAAAAATATACAAATATATATATATATATATATATATATATATATATATATATATATATATATATTTATATATATATATATATATATATATATATATATATATATATATATATCTATATGTATATATTTATATATGTGAAATAAAAATAAATAAGGAATATATATAAAACTAGTCCACGAATATAAACTTCTGTAAACGACCCCTGTACCCGCTGAATTCTACCACAGCTAAAATAGAGTCGTGACACGGGTTCATATCTGCCATATTGTGAATGTAGGACGGCATTAGAAGAAATTTTCAAATTTTTGGCGGACACAGGATCCAGCTTAAATTATATTAAGGCTTCACTTATCTCTCCCGATTAATGAACTCCCTTTTTATGCTAGTTCAGTCGGAAGGCTGGTACCCATAACTCACCATATTTTTTTAAACTTATTCGGAGTAAAAGATCTCAAAGTACAATTTTTTATGTTACATCCGTTAAAGTCCTTTCATGGTATAATTGGCAAGGACACCATAAAAAATCTAGAAGCCGTTATTGATATCACAAGTAATTGTTTCATGATTCGGGATGGAAAGAGGTTTAGATTGAAGCAACACCCGAATCATTCCGTAAACAATGTTGATGTCAGGAAAGACCAATGCAATTTTGAAATACACTAAATCTGTTGTTAATAAACTCATGATCGAAAAAAATAAATGAAATAACTAAGAAAACGAATGATATATTGAATATTCTATGTTCGTTTTTCAACTGATAGTCTCATACAGCAGAATTCTTTGAAGATGTGGAAGTAGTGTACATATATGAGGGAACACATATTTGGTGATGTACATAACTGGAATAAAAATATTGAATTGAATAGAATAACTCCCACTTTCCGGGCTATTTAAGAGATGCTGTTAATTTGTTGTTTGCAGTTCTAGAAGCAGTAGGACCCAATACGACTATTATTAAAAGAGAAAAGATGTGTAAATGAAGTATAAACTGAGTGCTAAATGGGGGCGTCACATTTGAAATTCCACACACAACTTCGTATTTGGTTCACCAAAAAGTTCCTAGAAAGTGGAATTTTTATTTTTGGGATGTAGGTGACCAATATTTAAAGCACTCGTTTGATTTCTATACATATATATAGATTAATAACTGATTTTACTCTACATAGTCGCACTAATGCTTTATGGTTTTTTTAATATAAGTTTTTAGTCTCATACCAAGTTCCCTGCGTAGAAGGCAAAGTGTTTTACTCCCTAAATGACAAAATTAATGAATTTTCCCTGGCAATAAAAAAATTCAGAGTGTTATCTTGACACATTATAATTGCACTAATTGACTCATAGCATCCTGTGTAAACGTCAGAACGAATTCAGCCATAAGTTTACAAATTACTCACTGGAAACTTCAAAACCAAAACCAATCCTTAGTTCATAAATATACAGAATTGGAATTTACCTTAGAAATTATAGACTTTTCAAACTGACACCATAGTGGAACAATCTTTTAGGATATCAGTTTGGAACACACACTTTTCCCATTAATACAACGTATGTTTCGAGCTGTAATACTACCAGTTCCTTCCGGCAGAGTACGATTGACCATGCTTCCGGATGAAAATACAGTTCTCACAAGCAGTTTATTGATCTCGGTATTTAGTATTGAACTTTTGTTTACGAATCTGCTGGAAAGTTGCTTGATATCCTTATTTCTAATGTTACAAACCACCATCAGTAATGACAATAACGACAGTTTTATAAGTGAACTATTCAAGGTGTTGTTCAATGACACATCCATTAGAGGCACATTGGGCCAAGCATTTGCTATGCCGAAGACAACTAAGACCAGAATTAAGTTCACCTACACTCTGTTATTCCTCGCCGGGATCTTCGTTGCCACAATATACACGGCGAATTTATCATAACTGATTACATGACCTCCTCAGTTAAAACAGATTTCCAGCTTCGATGACCTTTTGAAAACTGACCAGAGAATTACGTTGCCCGTTGATGATATTAACATGATTGCTAATTACCGCGGCACTGAGTTTCGGGACCGATATAAGTCTGCTTTTTATCCAATAACATATTTTCCCGACTTTTCTAAATCTCGCATGTATCTCAACCAAAGTTACGCTTATCCTGTATCAACATCCATTTGGTCGATCATTAAGGAACGACAGAATTATTTCTCTCGGAAACTGTTTCGATTGGCTGAGGAACTGTACTTCTCCGTTTTCTTACTCTATGGCATACCCATGACTGAAAACTCGTTGTACAGGGAACTATTGAATCGACTTATCGGGCGCGAGATTGATTCTGATCTTTACCAACATTGGCGCACAATGGGCTTCTACGATGCTCGAGTTGGGTAAAATTTCATTCAAGGATTTCAGCACACAGTTTGTTCCTTTACAAATGTGTGACTTTTTCTGGATTTCGGTCTTGTACTGCTCAGCGATGTGTGCTTGTGTATTGGTGTTTTTAATTGAAAAAGGCTTCTTCATAAAAATATGGCCCAAAATTAATCTTCATAATTGGTATCTTAAAACTTTTACTAAATAATACAATTGATTATAGCACGGATCCAATTGTGTATATTTAAACCAGTTTAATTATGCAATAAATATTTTCAAAAGGAATATTCCTATACCTAATAATTTATAACTTAACTGATCCAGGAATAAAAATATAATTTGAGCATTTCAACTACAGAGAGCACCCAGTACCAAACTCAGATGAACACCTCCCAGGTTGCAAAGGAGATGTTGCATCCCTAATGTGTATCCAGTTAAAGGCCATCTTCAAATCCTTCTAATTTCATCTGTGCTTAGGGCTTTGTATATTTATGGGTTCATTCATGGGCATAAAGAAGTCCCCCTCCGCCGATTTTCTCATTACTGGGATGTTTGGAAGACATGTTGTCTTTTCACTCATTCTATGGCGTATAAATGGTTAAAAGAACTCATTCTTTCCCACTACTACTGGCAACATAGTATTTTGTATTGGAATAATGTAGAATGCAATAATGAATGAAAAGCACATTGCAGTTCAGCTGTGACGCAGAAGTAGCTGCGATACTAGTTATTTAAATGAAAAAGAAGGCTTATTGACTAACTTTAAAAATTGCAAACTGTTTTTTTGTGAAGTCTTGTTAAATTAGAACACTTGTTTTAAGGCGAAATAATGAAACAATGAGTTTTGCATGACTTGATACAGTCAGGTAAACAGCATTTTAGCATTTTTTCATAGTATAATTATATGAGGTCGGGGTTAAAGCAATCAAAATGAGGGTCTGCCAGTTTAAAGTGGAACAAGGAAAGAAGAAATGGTGTCGATATACAAATGTATCTGCTAGTACCAAACAATTCGATATTCCCACAATTATTTTTAGTATTCCAATAGTCCTCGATTGATACTGTCAGTCATCGGAATCAGGCAATAAATAACTTCTCCTTTCACTTATTTGCCTGCTGCTCTTAACATTCGCCCTGCATTTCAGCGCCGCAAATAAACATATTCATGACCACCACTTCACAGCCATAAAATCGGGGTAAATACTGGTAATCTCTGCTTGTATGGCTGCGAATGATTTGCGTTACTATTGTAACTTTTATTAAGTTAACTGTGCTGAGACGGTTCAGTTCTTTACTCTATGGTGGAAGTCACTCTCAAACAAATAAGCTATCTGCCAGCATAGACATGTCAACCCTTCTCTCCAACAACAGCAACCAACAGGTATACAGCAACAAACAGATATACCGCTGAGTGCGGAACTACCAACAACAAGTATGTCTGAATAATTTAACACCAAAAACCGCCTTTACTGGCCCCATTACCATACCAAGCAGTATGATTACCACCGAATAGTCTATATTAGAGTATAGAATATTTGATTTCCCAGGATGCTTCGTCGAACAATGCAGCGACAACAACATCTACCTCGTCCAACTTGATGAGAAAGTCAATAAGCACAAACAATACCATAGAATAGTAGTTACTCTATGGCAATACTAACGAAGTTGTGAGCACAACTAATTGCTCACACAAAAATAAGAACCCAAGTGAGAAAAATAGCTCAATCGGCAACTCGAAAAAAATTCCGAAAAACTAGACCCAACAGGAACCAAAAAAAAAGATAGACCCAGCCGGAACCAAAAAAAAGATAGCCGCAGCAGGAACCAAAGGAAAAGCTGGACCCAGCATGAACCAAAACATTTAAATTAGGGGAAATCAAAAGAAATCACCAAGTAACAGAATTCAAAACACTCCGAAGAGCGCTAGATCGAGTCCAGACCGGGCCCAATAAAATAAATCAAAACAATATATTAGCTGGATCTACCTTTAAATTCAAACAGATTTTCTATCTTAGCAGAAAATGGAAATGACTGTAGTAGCCTGCACACTGAAGAGCCTACATATCCAAAACCAGCTCCAATCTATCTACAGTGTAAAATATGTTACACATTTGATTAAAGCTCAAAATCAAATGATCGAAACTCCTGTGAATAGAAAATGAGTTTGTTAAAAATATGCTTATGGAATGCAAACGGTGTTAACCAGCAAGCCCTTAACAAGTTTCTGCATGACCACGAAATTGATGTTTTCCTTTTGTCCGAAATACATCTCTTAAATACAGCGTTCATCTCCCAGGCTTAAAATTTTATAGCACTAATCATCCTGATGATAAGGCACATAGTGGTACGGCTATACTAATCAGAAATCGGCTTAAGCATCATCTTATGCAATCGCATTCGATACAATGGATGCAAGCTATATCAGTATCTGATAAAAATCGTGACAAAGACCTGACGCTTCCCTCCCCGTTTTACAGTAACAGAAACTCAATTTAGAGAACTTTTTGATTCCCTTGGTTATGGATTTCTAGCTGGTGGTAATTATAATGCGAAACATAAATACTAGGGCCCTCGTCTAATTAACCAAAAGAAGCCGAGAACTGTACAACGCAATAACTAACAGAACAGTATATTCGATTTTGTCTCAGCAAAACAGCCCATTTATTGGCCCACAAACCCAAAGAAAATTCCTGATCTTATTGACTTTGCTATTTCTAAAAATATAGATAGGCTTTTAGTATCAACGGAAGCCTGTGTCGATCTGTCCTCTGATGACTCGCCATTAATAATCAACCTTTATGGACAGCCAGAATATACAACTCCAATGTTTCGCCTACGGACCACCTATATATTATATATGACTACTAATATAAAGTATATTAGTAGTCATATTTTTACAAGAGATGAAGTAAAACAAGCAGATGATATAGACAACAATATTTATATTTTTAACTCCATGCTAGCGACTGCAGTCGAAGTGGCAACGCCACAAAAACTTCTAAACTGTCCAAGTATGCCTGTACAAATAGCCAAATTGAAAAACTGGTAGCACAGAAACGACGGCAGCGCCGAGAATGGCAGACCCATCACTCACCCATCTCTAAACACAATCTAAAAGCAGCCGAAAGGGCTATTAAAGATTCTCTTACAAAGGAGGAGGATAAGAACCTAAAAGACTACCCGAAGCAAGTAATCCCAAATTCTACCGAAAGGTATTCTCTTTGGAAGGCATCGAAAAGCTTTAAGCCTCCAATGGAAGATGTAAAACCCCAACGAAACCCGAACAGTGCATGTGCTCAAAGCGACTCTGCTTTGCATGACATTTATGCAACGTGTTCCAGCCTAATATGGCTACAAACTCCTTTGCATTGCCTACCTTACCCTGCAGTACTGAGATTGCTCAACCTATTAAAATTTCCCTTCCTGAAATAGCCAAACATATTCAACAACTGAATCCAAAAAAGCCTCTGGATACTGCATTTGCATATCTCTGTAAACTTTTCAAAGCTCTTTTGGACATCGGTTACTATCCGAATGCATGGAAGAAGTCTCAGATATGTATGATAGCTAAACCAGGAAAAGACGCAACGCTGCCGTCATCATATAGACCTATCAGCCTGTGCGCCTTGCCTTTCCAAATTGTTTGAGAAACTCCTACTAAATAAACTATCTGCTTTCTCTTCATGAACATAGCGTAATACCGGAACATCAATTCAGTTTTCGAGAAAAGCACAGCACTATTGAGCAAGTGAATCGAATTACAAATGAAATAAAAAATGCATTTGAACTTGGGGAGTTTTGCTGTGCAATATTCCTTGACGTGACTCAAGCAAATAATGATAATGTTCACAAGGACCTGAAAACACTTACAATTATCATAGAAAAATGTCTAGAAAGGAGAAATACATAACAAAACTGGAAAATCACCCAAATCCATTAGCTAAATCCCTCGCAAAGCCGTTCCAGCCTGCAGAGAAGAGACTTTCCGGCCTTGTGAAGAGCGAAGCAGAGCCGAAATTTCAATTTGGGATAAAATTATTTTTTGTTACTAGTTTCAAGATTTTATATACTCATTGTTAGGCTTAATATTTAAGCAGATTCGAAAAAAAATTAATTCTTTTAAACAAAAAAAAAGGTTTCCGTAGTAGTCAATACAGAACCGCTACTGGAGCTAATACGGTCGATTGCAGAACATCAGTATCAGTTGAAATATTTGAAAGAATATGAAGGCAAAGTTCAACCGAGCACAACACATAAGTTTTTGTAGAAGGAAACACGGTATTGCACGCTTACAAACCAAAACAAAAGCAAAATTAAAATCGGAATTCTGATGCACACCTAAATTAAATTTGAGTAACCAAAAAAGAAAAGGGAACTCGTACAGTGCATAAACTTTCAGAGATATCGCCTTAGAGTGTTATAGAGAGATAACTTCGTCAATCCAACAACCAAAACAATGGGAAATCGAATGAAAGTGCATAAGTGCTCGGGGGTCCACTAGCGATCAGTTTTTCCTAGTAGACCCCAGGTCTGACTGATTATTCAATAAAGTTTTTAGATTTTATTCTGATTAACTCCAGCAAAGGTCTTTTCTCTAACTTCAACCGTAACTTCTCCGCTGGTTAAATATTGATTAGTCAAAATACAATTAGGCCATTCGCCTGACTAATAAGCGGTGCTACCCCACTGTATAGACATTTGGTAGAACAGCTGTCTCGGTTCGGTCACAGCCTTGTTCAGGGGTACGACACCAGGTTCATTACAATATATCATAAATAGTCTTACAGTTTTTTGCTTTTATAATTGGTTAATCTTTGTAATATTTTACAAATAATTTTGAGTTATAAATAAGAAAGAAAAAATATATGGTGATTAGGTTTATACAAAGCTTATTTGATTGTTTGCTTTGAAGAAGTTGTCAAGATTGACTTGATTACAATAAGTGGTATAAATAACTAAATATAATACATAAATATAATTCGAATGTAATTATATAGTATTTATAATGCTTTTAAATTTAAGATTTTTTTTTATTTCTCCACAATGCAACTCGCAATTATACCCTAAATTTAGTCCCAAATAAATTTCCTTACCACAGAATGGAGAATTTACATTGCATTGTTTTTGCTTCACACGGATAAGGAAGAAATGGAATCATTTCCTCAGTTGACATTGGAAGAAGAAGAGTTATCTCTCTATAGGCGCATTCGATTCGTAACTTGCATCGAGCTCGTATCGAGTTGTGCGAATAAAGCAGCACACGAGTAAGTAGTAAACTGGCAGCACCGCTTCAACTTTTTTTTAAACATATACATTTTTATATTTTTTATACAAATTCATTATTTGAATATAATTTAAATCAACAGAATAATAACACTAAAAATCAAAAAACATAATCCAAAGATTAATTTTTGATTTCTTTAAATTTAAACAACTAAAATATAAAAAATCTCAAGGAAATTTGTACGGGTAATTTTTAATCTCGTTGGTTTTCAAACAATTTTCAATTTGGAAGCACTTTCCTTCGAGGATAGAAAAATTCGCTCGTTTCATCCGAGTATAATTTACTCGATAACTTTTTCCATATCTGTCCTATCCTCGATAGAGTGGCGAATCGAATGTGTCTACTGCAAGCATAGTCCAAGAGCCAAGATGCGTGACATGCGCTGCCAGCCACACAACTTAAGATTGCCAACGAAACGTTTGGAGTGGTAATAGCGCCAGTAAAGGCAGTTTTCAGACAAACGGAACTTGTTGTTGGTAGTTCCGCAGTCAGCGGTATAACATCAAGTATACCCGTTGGTTACTGTTGTTGAAGAGAGGGGTTGGCATGGCTATGCCGGCAGATTGCTTATTTGGTTGAGAGCGACTTCCCGTTGGTTGCTCAAGCTCAGCGGCCGAATGGGCCGAACACCCGCGCATGAGAGTTTCCCTAGAGTGCCTCGACTCATACTGGTCCAGAGCGTAAAACACCCATTTTTTAATGCAAAATAAATAAATTGTTTTACAATGTGCACAAAATAGAGTCACACAAGAACGTCTTATCGCTCTAGAGCACTGTTCCCAATTTTTATATTACTACGCATGTTTTAATCATTTGAAAATAATTGAAGTGAAGTCGGGTCGGTACGCGTCGGCGATTCAATACACAGCATTGAAGGTGTCATTTTAATCCTGAAATTAACATTATTTGCATTTTCCGAATGAAGAAATGGAAATTCCAATAAGCGACTTGCATATAAAACAAGAGATGGTCGATGAAGAACTGTCTTTCCCGGAAGCTCAGGCGGTAAAGATTTATTGGGCTACGCGCTGAAGAGTACATACGTCTACGTGATGCCATTAAAAATGATGACAACCAGCATGTAAATCCAAATGACATTGGCCAATTGACGATATACAGGTAGCCCGCTTCATATGCATGAGTATGAACTGGATGCGATGGCATATGTTCGTTCTTATGGTCGACCAGACATGTTTATCACTTTTACATGTAATCCACAATGGAGTGAGCTTCGAGAATACTTATTGCCAGGGCAATCGCTAACAGATCGCCAGGACATAACGGTACTTGTGTTTAAACAAAAGCTGAAATCATAGTCCAACACAAAGTAGTTAGATAAGCGCAATGCTGGATGTATTCTGTCGAATCGCAAAAAAGAGGACTGCCTCACGCGCACATATTATAAGACTGGATCAAATTAATGATATTATATCTGCGAAAATTCCAGATGAATTTCAACTGATCACAAAGAACCATGCGTGATTGATAGTAAATATTCGAAGCGTTATCCCAGAGTATTGATTTCAGACACAGTTACAGGCAATGACAGGTACACGTTATAATATCACCAGTCGACAGAGGGAAACAGAAAATCAAAAGCTATCGAAAGGAGAACTCAATATGTGGAAGTTAATAATCGTGCCGTATTTACACATTTTGTCCAAAACCTGCAGAGCCCACATTAGCGTGGAATATTGTAATTCGGTGAAGTCCATAAAGTACATCTGTAAATACGTACAGAAATAAAGTGACCGACATGGCACAAATACAAATAGAAACCTGATACAAATAGAAACGACGAAATCACTCAGTTTCAATTAGAGCGTTATGTCAGCAGTAATTAGGCGGTATGGAGGATTTTCACATTCCCAATTCATGAGAGACATCCAACAGTATCTCATAAACTGTCCATCTTGAAAATAGTCAACGCGTTTATTTTACCGCTGAAAATGCACAGGAAAAACCAGCGACCCCACCATCCACAATATTAAACCAACTTTTGAATTGTGTGCATCAGATACATTCGCCAGCACGTTGTTATACTCAGAAGTAACGCAATATTATACTTGGGAGAAATCGAAAAAAACCGATCGATGACTACCCAAATGTGTTCTCGATAGATGCTTTGGGACGTGTTTACACAGTTCACTCCATCACTGCTGAGTGCTTTTATTTGCGTTTATTGTTGGTTAACATTCGTGGTCCAACATCATTTCAAAGTCTTAAAACAGATGATAGACTATTGTGTGCAGCATATCGTCAGGAGTGTCAACGATTGCTTTTACTGGAAGATTACGCATACTGGGAGGCTTCCTTTGCCGATGCATGATCTATTTTACCAAGATTTTCAGCGTGAACGAGATTACGATTGCAACCAACATATTGGATGCATTTCCTCAAGCAAATATTCCAAAAGTTAACATTGATCAAAAACATGCATACGACACGATTATGCATGTTGTTAACGATGAAAGTGGTGGAATGTATTTTTTGGACGCGACGGGAGAAACTGGTAAAACAGTCTTGATTTCGTTGCTACTAGTAACGTAAAATTGCACTGGCATTGACTTCTTCTGGGATTGCTGCTACTTTATTGGATGGCGGTCGAACAGCACGCTCTGCACTGAAACTGCTAACAAAAAATCATTAGAAGCATTGGATAGAACAATGAAACATTTACGAGGAAATCATGATATGTTTGGCGGTGCTTTGATACTGTTAGCTGGAGACTTTAGACAAACGTTACCAGTCATAAATCTACTGCTGTCGATGAAATAACGCATGCTTGAAATCTTCAATTCTGTGGAAAAATGTAAGAATATTCACACTAAAAACAAATCGTTCAATTGTAAAACGATCCATACTAAACGACTTTTCACGTATCACTCAATCAAAAGAAGAACTGATTCTTAGCGTGATCCCAAACATACCACAACACCGCCCGGAAAGAACAAAGATGTTAATGATCTGGACGAGCCTATTTTAAAAGAAATACCAGGTCCATTATTCACATTCAGATCAGTGGATACCATCATGAATCAATATCCCACCGAATTTTTAAGCGCACTTGATTTGCAGGAACAAAATTGGAATGCCGATTGTTATGCTTCTCAACATCAAAAAACCAAAACTTTGTAAAGGCACCAGGTTTGCCGTCCAGAAAATATTGAGAAATGTGATAGAAGCAAAAATTTTGAATAGAAAATTCAAAGGTGAAGACGTTTTGATTCCTCGCATCCCAATGATTCCATCTGATGTGCCATTTGAATTTAAGCGTCTTCAATTCCCTGTTCGGTTTGCATTCGTCGTTACTATAAATAAGTCGCAAGGACAATCTTTAGAAATGTGCGGTATAAATTTGAAAAATCCAGTTTTCTCGCATGGCCAACTGTACGTTGCATGCTTCCGAGTCGAAAAAGCATCGGCACTATTTGTTTACACGAGTGATGGTGAAAAAAACCAAGAATGTTGTTCATCTAAAAGCATTGCAATAAATGTTTTAATTTTATTTAAATTGCTCGAAAAAGGTTTTTTCCTGGCGAAGCGGGCGGGGGTCCAGCTATTTATAAACATATTTGAAAACTCAGGAAAAAATATATAAATATTAAATTTAGAATTAAAGTGAAATTATAATTACAAGAAATCCACAATTTAAACCTACACAAAGGAGTGTGAATCTGAAGTGTAAATTTTTGTGTTGTTGAGGTTTACCGGAGATTTCTAACATAGTTAGAGAAACTTTCAGTACGGAAGGTCAGGAAATGATACAAGGAGTTTTGAACCCAGCTCAGGCATTTTTAAACGTACCCGGTCAAGCAATAGATACGATATGTCAACACTCTGAATGACTTGGAGAACGTGCCTGATATAGTTAAGGGACTCAGAGAGCTCTGTGGAGCTCACAAGGAGTTCAGTTCATGGAAAAAAAGGGTGGAGAGGGTTTCGAGTCCATACGAGCCTGTTAAAAGTTAATCCAAATATTACGTCATTTTTATGGACTTTTATAAGGAAGAAAGTTATAGGTGAGGCAGATTCTGCCCTTGACGCTATAATACTTCATTGGACTAGAAAGCGATTTCCACATGCTTAATGCATCATTACGGTGATCAGGGAAACTTAAAAACCCTAGAATATAGGCTTAAATTCTTGTCGCAAGGAAATATGTCGGCCTTGGCGTTTTATCAAACCGTGTACGCGCACCTGTCACTTATACTTAACAAGATCTCTTGCATGAATTGTCCCAAATTCATTCGACTGTTTACTGACTGTTTTCGGGATAAAGTTCTGGAAAGCTTTGTCACAGGCCTGAAGCTAGATTTACCAACACTACTCGGTGTCAAGGACCCTATTTATCTTCCACACGCTCTCTACTTGGGTAAAAAATTAGAAAGTCAGACACAGAGAGGAACACAAGTTTCAAGTCCAGGCACACATACAACAATAGCACCCTATTACCACCTCGGAGGAATTATTCTTTCCCACCTTGTGCTAATTTCAACCCCCAATTGGCATATCCACCACGATATCATGGCCCAAGGGCAAAAAAGGGTAACAAAAAATGCAGGGAACAGCAACAACATGCGTGGGCATAGCAACATCAGAGTTAACAGACAGATGCCACAACCAACTCCTAGGGGCTCCAGCACAACAATACTTCTTGGAGGCTGTATGTTGCGGCTGAACTATAAAAGCGGTAGCCATCAAGAACTCAGTCTCTTTCCTTCAGCATCACTCGACGTGGACGCATCGCAAATACTTTTTTCTTCCAGCACCACTCAACAGCGACGCATCAATGCACCACTGTGTGACTGCAGTACAGCAAAGTTACACAAGATATACTGCTCCGATTTTGACCAAGACAGACCCAGGCGTTTATGGTTTTACCGATTCGCCCTGGGACTATGACAAACGACACAGAGCCAGACATTTATGGTTCTACCGATTCGCTCTGGGCAACCACCGTGACCAAAGAACACCCACATCAGTGAACACACAAACAGCCCACTATAGACACCCTAAGAAAAGAATAGTTTATACAAAGCAATACAATAATTATATATATAAATGAAATAAAATTAAATAAGGAATATATGGGATCCACTGAATTCTACCCCAGCTAAAATAGAGTCGTTACAAGGGTTCATCTCTGCCATATATTGAATGTAGGTCGGCATTGGAAGAAATTTCAAATTTTTGGCGGGCATATGATCCAGCTTATATTATATTCAGGCTTCACTTATCTCTAACCCGATTTAAAATGCTAGTTCAGCGGGAAGGTTGGTACCCACAACTCACCATACTTTAGTAAACTTATTCGGAATAAAAGACCTCAAAGTACAATTTTTTTATGTTACATCCGTTAAAGTCCTTTCATGGTATCATTGGCAAGGACACCTTAAAGAAGCTCGAAGCCGTTATTGATATCAAAATTAATTGCTTGATGATTCGGGATGGAAGGATGTTTAGATTGAAGCAACAGCCGCATCATTCCATAAACAATGTTGATGTCAACAAAGACCAATGTAAATTTGAAAGACACCGATACTCAAATTGGTGTTAATAAACTCATTATTGAAAAAAATAAATGAATAGACTAACAAAACGAATGAAATAATGAAAAATGATAATAAAATTGAAGACATTCAACATATTTTGGGTATAAAAGTAAAACACTAACTAGAAATTATAAAGGAGGAAGTTTTAAACACTGATTATACCCTAGCATGAGCTAAAGAAACGGTTATAGATTTATTCATTTTGTCTGAGCAGGAAGAGGAATCAGTGAAGAAGATATTTGAAAAAACAATACTCCATTTATAAACTTAGAACAGACACTTGAATTCTCTAAAATAAAAATGGGCTCGAATAATTCATTGACAATTTATATAATTAATATTTCCACAGAACAGATTGCAAATCTATGATGATAAAACAAATTAAAAGAAACAAATCTGTAACAAAGATTCATTATGAAAATTTATTAATTTGTAAGGAACTATTGTATGGAATAAAACTAGAATGTAAGAAATCTGATGAGTTCAAAATATGTACTTAAAAAAACCCATGAAGAAAAACGATCAAGCAGAGCTCTTCTATAAAGGAGAAGAGACTCCAAATAAATTTTTCTTTAATTTACATGTAAATGCGGCCTTGCTCTCTTAAATGGCTGCAAGCAAAAAAAGTGAAAAAATTTTGGATATTAAATTGTTGAAATTAGACGCACATTTTAATCGATTTACTAAGTTTCAGTTGTACAGGCATATTCATATTTGTCATGCAATTGTGCGCAGTTATTCCCATAAGTGTAAGCACTGACCTCGCTTCTGTGGGTGCATTTGAAAATTGCAGCACTTCAAGGCAAACGGCTATAAAAGCGCCAACACTTGCAACGTTGCTCTTAGTTGTCATTGGTTTACCTGCATTGTGGGTTCAAGTAGTTAAACAGAAAAAAAAATTATGGAGAATCCTGTAAGCATGATAGGAGAGGAGAAAATTGTGGGATTGCCGCTCCCAACACCGATATCGGATTTATTGTCATTACCGACTATTACGAGGGACACAACGAGCTTACAATCCCAAACACTCAGTGATGTGCCGAGCGATATAATAATCAAGTCGCGCATTAAGTACGGTAGTCACTGGTCAGCCTGCAAGGGTCTGCTTATGGAATACTCGAAATGTAGCTCAATTCATGGTATTCGATTCTTATTCGAAGTTCACCGTCCCTTCTATGAGAAGTGAGTCACCTATAAGAGTGTGCCAAGGTTGCCACTGAAGGAAGTCGGTTATTTTTACAGACTTTATTGGGGTGTTCTTCTGCTTACTTCGTTTTACTTTGCGACTTCACTCAGTTGGGATTCGTATCTAAAGTGGCAGGACTCTCCTGTTATACTGGGATTTGCTGAGACCCTTGTTCCGGTGCATAAAATACCTTTCCCGACCATAACGGTGTGTCCGGAAATAAAAATGGATCCGAACAAATTTCACTTTACAGAAGTGTCGCAGAAAATGTGGAAAGGAATCGAAGAATTTAAAACATTTGATATTTACGGGAATCTAACAGAGGAGCAGTAAGTCCTAAATAAGTATAATTTTTATTTGCATTGGAAGAGTAAGTACAGTCTGTGATATCATTTTGCGACAGGATATCACACTTATCAGCCACTATGCACATATGCGATGAAGATGTGGTGCAACGCTTCGCTCCATTTATACCCAAAGATGTGGTGACGAAAGTGGCCCAAACACTGGTGGATCTATCACTATCGAAGGATGAGACTGCCACCTTTTGTAAGTGGAACGGACGATTTTATTTCTGCGATAAGATAATAAATATAGTGGCCACTGATGAGGGTATCTGCTATCAGTTTAACGGTTTGCAGACCAAGGATCTCTATCGTGATCCAAAGTAAAATATTTATTAATTGACGACATTCGAGTACTTGAACTATGTGTTTATATCTACTTGGAAATTTGTAGCTTCATCAGTTATTACGACAAGGAAGTCATTGATTTCAATAAATACTTCGATGACTTACCACTGCTGAATAATTTGACCGGAAATTGGTGTCTTGATTATGGTTACGTCGGTCAGGGCTACAATGCGTATCCACAGCGCACTGTGTTCTCATCGGTACGAAATGCATTCATTGCCGCCCTGGATGGTTTCCGTCCCGATTTCGATTATGCATGCCGGAGTTTTAAACAAGGTTACAAGGTGAGCAAGTGTGAATAATTTGAAAGAGATAATGTAAACAGTTAAGAAAGAGGCCATAACAAACATAAAAAAGTCACTATACTTTTGTGTTACACTCTCACACTTCCAATTTAGAGCCATGAACATCGCCAATCCAAAGTTCACTGACGCTGGTTGATTGTGAGCCCCAGGAAATTGAAAATGACCAGAATAGGAATTGGAATATTATATGGCAATGATATTTCTGTGGAATTTAAGTGGAGGAAATTCGACAGAATAGGAACGGGTGGAACTATATAAAACTGCTTGAGAAGTGTGGTCTGTTGCAGGCGCGGCAAGGGGGTTTTTCCATCTTAGGAAGCTTCAAATTTCCCACTGTAAAAGTATTATAAATTGCCTATTCGGATATCTGTTTAAAGATACCAAAATGTTTCAGAAAGTGGGTGCTTCAGTTAGTCATGTCTGCATTCAGACACATATCAAATGCATATTCTACCTGTCAGTTTGGGCCTTGGTTACACATTTTATCATTTAATAATTTAATAAACTTAATGTTTTGATTCAAATTCAGTGAGTTCCATTTGGTTATTTAAATATGATGTTTTAGGCAAGAGAGACATATACAAAGAGGGCGTGTTTATTTTGCCTGATTTTTACATATCCAAAATATTTATAAAATTGCAGAGCATTATTTTGTTCTTTCTTTCATATTTCAGCTAACGAAAATGTCAGTGGAAAACGCTGAAGTGTGGTTATATTGACTGTGGGGATGCCCTAAAGCGCAAATCAAAAATTATTGAGAAATTTCAAATCACCAGTTATCAGAATATTTCAGTTATGGGATTGGCAGGGGAGCTATAAGGGGAATTTCTTATGCAAAGACATCAAAAGTCACCAAATTCTTGTACCATCAAAACCAAATTAGATGGAGTAATTTTAAATGAGCGCTGGCACATTTTTTATATGAGAGAAGTGGGTTTCCTTAACCAATTCATATTTTTTGCAAATAGCTTTCTACAATCTACCTATAGTCCTTCTTTACAAAATTGACAATGTGCGGTGATAGGTGTGATAGTCTATATATGTTGCCCATACAATATCTAATAACCACAAAATTGCATCAGTATTTCATCAAAAAGGAGATTCGACAGTTGCATATATGAGAGATAGAAGTTCCCTTTATCCGATTTGCTTCATATAAATATATGATGCTGTTTTGAAGTCCAGGCATTTCATATGCAAAGTTTCATTAAAATATCTCTAACGAAGTGTAATGCAGTTGGCCCAAACGGACATGGCTAAATCGAATCAGGAAATGATGCTTTTAAATTATGTGAACGGATGGATGCATGTGCATAGTTATCACACCTCATTCTGGTCATTACAACATTTTCCCACTCCCCAAATACACTACAAGTGTTCAGTGGAAATGACTAATTTTAATTAAATGTGCTTTCCCTTTTCAACAGGTGTTCCTCAATTCTCCCGAGAGTGTGCCACTGAGTACCGGCAATTACATTTTAGTGCCCCATGGCTATGAGGTAATGATCAGTGTGCTGCCCCACTACATTGTGTCAGATGACAATCTTCATAACTTTAGTCCAGATAAGTATGTTGAGCTCGTGTATGAGTTTTTTTTTTGCTTTTTGTCCTAGATTCCACATCCTTCGTTGCCTCCCCGCAGGACCAAGGTAGTACTTCATGTGGGGTATTATGGTCAGCGGATCCCTTCTAGTTATTTTCAGTTGAGAACTTCAGATGAAGAACTCCTTCGATTGCAATACTTCTTGGTTCCGCCCTTCCATCGTTTCGCCTGGATCGCTTTCTTAGCTTTCTGGACCAGTTCTTTGGTGGCGTTCACAGTGAACTTCGTCTTTCGGAAGCCATACTGCCAATTTGACAGTCCTCCAGATTCTGCAATATGCTTATCGATCCTCTCTCAAATTATCCGCTCCTAAATATTCCCTCTGTATCTGATATTCAGAGTTGGCGGTAAACCGAACGGTTGGTTTGTTGGCTTTCAGCGCCAGGATGAGCCGTTGCCTTTTGCCTCGTTTTGAGAAAATACCCTCCTCATACAGAAGTTTTACATTTTCTTAACAGTTCTGGATGCATTGCAACTGCAGTTTTTCGGACACCTGGCGCGGTGGGCATTTCATTTGGCAAACACCTCATCTGTTGTCACAGTGGGTATGCATTCCTCTGTTGGCTCGAAAGAGGAACTCACATGGAACAGCTGCCGGGAAGAGCTGTCCCATTATAAGCCTTATCAAAATTGAACAAGTTGTGGCAGGGCAATATCCGCATAACAACATATGCTGCATAGGTCATCCTCGAATTGTGCGGATAGTTTGGTTAAGCTTGTGCTCTTGCTTTTTTACTGACCTTCTTCAGTTCCTTCCTGACTCTCTTATAGGCCAGGTGTATCTGCAGCGAGCCTGCAGCTAGTATGGAATACTGGTTTGTTCTCTTCGTAATTTCGTATGGTGAGCGGACTACTCCTAGCAATGTTTCATTGCCTGTCTTCGGCACTGCAGGTGGCGGAGGTCTTTCATAATGGCGGCGGTAGTTACACACACTGCAGCCCATTTCTCCGCGCTCTCAACTAAATTGTCGGGCATCACGAGCTCTCCACACACTCCTTGTAGTTCCTCTCTAGCATTTTTATATCGAGGGCAATAGAAGAAGACATGTTTGGAATCTTTGATCTCTGTACCGCCACAGTTTGCACAGTAGAGCGATTTCTCCAAGTGGAATCTGTGCAGGTATGCCAAAAACCTCAATGGACTGTCAGCAGTTGTGCGACGTGATAATTCACCTCACCATGAGACCTGTTTACCCATTGAATCTTGGGGTTCAGTCATCTTGTCCAGCGGCCATTCGAAGATGTGTCCCACTGGGCTTTGCCACTCTTGAAGGTTCCACCGCTTTACAATTACCTAGAGCTCTTCTACACTTGTCGCGTGTGTTCCTTTGCCGTGGTAGAGGTTCATCGCTTCTTTCGCCAGCAGGTTCACGGGAGGCATGCCGGCTATCACCAATCTGTGGACACGGTGCGGTGTTCGCAAATTACTCCAAGTGCTTTTCTTCTGTATGCGGCGTCAATGGTGCGGACGTAAGCCTTCACATCAGCATTTTCGGCCCATTTTGGAGCCCAATAGAGAATAATGGATCTGATAACCCCAGAGATGAGTCGCCTTTTCCGCTGTCTTGGTCCTCACATGTTGGGCATTATTCTACACAGGAGAGCACATGTGTGTGCTGTCGCAGATGATAGCTTGGTGATCGTTGTGTGTGTGTGTGTGTGTATATCACTCCCGAGCCATTTTGCATCCCTCAGCTGCTAATCATGGACGTTGGGTCTATCACAGAGCTGACTCCTACTTTTAGAAAAATTATCTCGGTAGTATTCATGAGGATAACATCAAGTCTTGGGAGTGCGTCCATGAGGTTGTGCCCCTATTGGCGTAGTCCGGCCGCGGCCCCATTAAGTCACTCATGTATTAAAATCAGCAGCAATTACTACAGGGTTCCTGCAGACTCAAACTCATCCATAACTAGATTTGGTATCGTGGTTCTTCCTGTCGTGCTCCTGATGTCACTGAGCTGAAATGGCTAGTCTCCATATACCCATAGTGGAGCTAGGAAAGTGGTGTCCTCGACTAGTTGCAAAGTTTGGATACTATCTTCTCACGCAACCGGCAAGAGGTCCCTCCGATTCCCAGCTTGATATGTAATAGCCCCGCGGTTGTCTGAGTGGCAGACTGATTATTGCCATTTGTGTTCTATCGTACGATTTGCGAAGGGAGCTAATCGCCGAAAGGGGGGTTTTTCGAAAATGTTCAGTTGTTTCAACAGTGCTTCGGACACCTCTTCTGCCGTGGTAATCTCGTCTTAGTGCATTATTTCTAGTAGGATCTTCTGAATGAGCTGGCCCACCTCCACGCTGGCCCCTAATACATTGAACACTGCTTCCTGGATAGTGCCCTTGTTAGGCTGCACTCCCCTGGCTAATGGCAACAGCAGTTGCTCTCTCGCGGTGTTTCTATTTTGCTGTACCATGAGCCATTTCGCATAGTTCACCATGGTGCTGGTATTATTGTTTTTTCGGTATTCATTCTTGGGTTTTTTCTAACTAAGTCCTTCAGTGGTGCACAGATGTCCCGTTGTCCACCGAGTCCCACTCTTCACGAGGAAGTGAGTTTTCTGTAAGGATCGCTCTGGCCCCTCCTTAGTGAGTGGCTGCCAGTCTATACATTAAGATTATCCGCCCTCATACATGTGTTTGTATTTTTATCGATTTTCAATAATTTTCCTTATAAACTTTGTGAATATTTCTGAAGGCGTCAATGCTACTTCAATGATGAGCGCTACTTGCGGTTCTTCCGCGCCTATTCGCAGGCCAACTGCCAAACCGAGTGCTTGCCTAATTACACCATCTCAAAATGTGGCTGTGCGAAATTCTGGATGCCAAGCAAGTACCTATTCTTATAAGGTAATCCACACATTTGACCTGCTTTCTTTAGAGCCACTTGATGTGCCCGAATGTGGCGTGTTCGATATCAATTGCTATACTGAAGCTCAAAAGGAGTTGCACCTTCTGCTGCAGAAACAAACAACGCAGAAGATTTTGGACGCCAAAGTAGAGATTATGTGTGATTGCATGCCCGCCTGTACTTCATTGGAATACAATGTGGAAATATCTCGCTCTCGCTATGATATAAATAAAATGTTCGAGGCTGTACGTGAAGTATACGACGAACCTGAGTGAGTTTTCAGTTTAAATAAAAATATACAGACATGCAATTTAATATCGTTCATTCCAATTTATAGTTTAATGGTCAGTCGATTGGTGATCTACTTCAAGGAGCATCAGTTCACCGCAATTAAGCGTACCGTGTTGAGTGTCACCATGTTGTTCGGTGTCACCACGTTTGTCAGTGTCACCACATTGATTGCGAATTGCGGTGGCATATTTGGCCTCTTTATGGGCATTTCCAGTTTAAGTGTGATGGAACTGTTTTACTTCTTTTCAGTACGTCTCGTTGCTAATATACGCAGACGGCGCATTGTTCAAAAGAAAGTACAGCAAGAAGAGTCCGAGCACACAAATAATTAACTTGTCGTAGGGCACAGAATAATGTTAAGTCATGAAGAAGTATGAAGCCATGAAAACAAGTGGACATTGACTACATTCGGTCGCACAAACTATTATAGATACACTATGCATGTATATATATGTGTGTAACCATCAGATTTCTTTTTTACCATAATTCGATAAGAATAAACATTATATTCCACATATATAAGTGGACATAAGCCATAGTAGCTTTAGCAACTTGTTTTGTTTCATGGAACTAAGAAATGTAATCTTTGAAAACTAAAAAATTAAATAAAGTCTTCCAAAAAATGTATGACGCGGAATGGTTTATAGATGTATAGAATTATAAGGTGAATTCCAGCACTAAATTAATGAATTAAATTACAAGGGCTCTCCGATTACTGGTCACAGACGATTGAAGTGTGTAAATCAACAGAATTCAATTTCTTCAATATTCTGCAACATCATGGAGATTCCTTTATAACATCATTACAATAAGAATATTCAATGAATGAATGAATGACACAAAGAGGGAAAATGTACTCATCCTGCATGTACGAGTACCTATTAAAGATCTTCTCTTAGTCCAACAGTTCTAAGGAAACTTGACACTGAGTTCGGTTCATTGCTCTAATATCTCTGACCTCGGGCCAATAATGCCCCCAATATTTCTTCTTACCTCGAGCTAAAGCTTCGCAGTTCATTAGAAGCGGCTCTGGTGTTTGTTCTGCCTCCGTCCAGAACCTACACGTGTTTACTGGTGAGAGTCACAGTTTCATGAGGTGGCTTCTTAAATGACAGTGGCTTGTGAGATGGTCTGTCAGAGTTCTTAAATTATTTTTTGCGTAACTGTACACAAAAAGTTGCACGATTTGAGTTATAGTCCCCAATCATGAGATTGGATAAGTTTTGGGAGTGAGGTCCAGGAAGCGTGATCCTCTGGACTTTTCCTCGTGTCTTAATTTATCTTTTATTATATTTGCTCATATGCCAATAAATGGTTAAGGTCCAATAAATGGTGTGGCTGCCCCATTTCTGGCAAGACTATCCGCCTTTTCGTTTCCAGGGATACCAATGTGTCCTGTGACCCATCTTATGAAAACTTTATTGTGGCGCTCTAACTTATTTAAAAGTTCTAAGCATTCCGATACAAGTTTAGAGTGAATCTCGTAGCAATTGAGCTGCTCTGCTCTCAGACATGATAGCAATATCTAGACCTAAAAAGTTACGTCGGAGGTTAAAGATAACACAAAGGCAATGTATGTATCTCTGCCTGGAATATGTTGGGCGATTTCCACATTGGTCAGAGTGGTTCACCCTCGACCCAAATATGCCGGCTTGTATCCCTTCTTCTGTTTTTGAACCATCTCTGAACCACCTGATGTTATGATCTTTCCATTCCTTCCTTGTTGTTCCCAAGCACCATTGTGAAGCGTTTCTCAAAGTTGTACATTTTGTTCATGTCGTCTCTAGGTAGGACCGCGGGGGCTATAGTGGCAACGATGCTGTCCCGTTGTTTCTTACTACAAATTTTCTCGCGGCCAGCACCTTCCTTTACGATTTCTAATAGGTTTTTTTCTGCAGCTATTTCTCCTGTATTATGTAGCGCAGTAAGATCTAAAAGTGATAGAGGAAACTCTTTCGAAATCTTTACGTTTGGGATATCGGCATATGTTATCAAACAAAACGTATCCATATCGACGTAGAAACGTAACGAGTTATCAATCGAATGCAAACATTCGCAGCGTCTTACGATATATCAACGGCTATCGAAATAATTGCTGGATGGTGTTTATTCATTTTTCTAAATTTTCTGCTAAAGAAGTGAAATTTTTAATAGAAACTAAAAAAACTTGGAGAATAGGAAAATATATTTATGCCATAGTGGGATAAATTTGCGAAAGTACATTCTTGAACTACAGGAAATCAAGAGAAAGGCTTGGGAGGACTTTTTCTTGGGAGGACTTCTCAAAAATATATATAGCTAGAATTGTGTTGTCAGATATTTTAAGTGAAATGCATTCAATACAAAATGTAAGTTCATTTGGATTATTTATTATCATTTTTGTTTGAATAATTAGTAATATTGTTTAAATTCTTAAGGACAACCTTAAATATTGTAAAATAAACTTAATGGGAGAGTACATGCTGGAGCATACACATTTAGCGCAGACCACTCTTCCAAATTGGGCTCAATACAAAGTTGTTTCACACCGATTATGGGAGTAAATTGCAAACAAATTAAATGTAGCTGCACCACCCATTGAAGATGTGAAGGATGAGGAAGGTAGATTGGAGAGCTGGGGTACTGACATTTGACATATGACACTTGAACTTCAGCTCTGAGATAAAATATTTATATCGTTTTCTTTTGCACATAAAAGTGTTACCATGCGAAAGAGTAGCAGTATTTCAATGTTTTCCTGAACACTGCCAGAGGGTTGCATGGTTATGTTCAGAAATAAACAAATAAGTTGTAGCGCTCTACGTGGGTCTATTTTAAGTCCTACGAGAACTGCATTGTATTCATCTTCATTCAACGTGCAACTACTTCATCCAACATACTTTTAGCCAGAACAATCACTTCTTTATTTAACGTCATTTAAACTCATAATAACTTCAATTCAATTTAATCTCTAAAGTCAATGGTCATCTCTGTCCTAGTTTGCATTCATACGAGTGCAACTTTCAACTGAGTGCAACATTGTCCGCCCTGTCGGTGAAAACAGGTTAAAAAGGTTACATTTTCGCCCCCTCACGGTGTACCATTCTTAGAGCCCTCTCGCTGGGTTGTACTATTTTGAGAAAAGAACACGAAATATGCTTATTTTAAGGTAAGTGTAACATTTATCTCTTGGAAAGGAAACGCTATTTAATGGTATCTGTAATCTAAAACGATATTTCGATTTTTATATATACATATACGAGTATATACCTCTATATTTATAAAAATGAATTGTAATCCTGTTGGTAACAGCATCACTTGATAACGGTTGAACCGATTTTGAAATTTATTTGAAAGATAAGATTTGAAAGATAATTTCTCTAAGAAGCTCAAGGTTAAATTCATTAAAATCGGTTCATAAAAACAGGTGGAATAAAGGTTTTAAAATGTTCGTAACAACAACATAAAATTACAGCAATGTTGTTGTTTCGCGTGGGGTTATAAACATGTGTGAAGTGATCGCATATGAAGCGAAAGCATTCACATGTTCATGCTGGACCTCGAAGCAAACATCTTTGTTGTAGTTTTTATGTTGTTAAAGTAAATGAAGAGGAAATTGAAGTTGATGTATTTGTGTGTTGGTGCATTTTTCATAGCCCAATCCCGCTGTTGTTCATTTTGACGTACATCTGTAAAATGATTAAAGAACGCTACTAATTCCGAAATGCCAAGATATTCAATCGGCAAAAAAATTCCAACAACGCAAACAAGGAAGTCAGTTCCATCTACACATGTATTTTGCACCGACGCTTTAGGTCGCAGTTACATCTACGAGCTGTAAATTAAGATTTGTGTGGCACATATAGAGAGCCTGTGAAAGTTTACGATTGCTAGAGGATGACACTCATTGGGATTACACCCTCGAAGGTGCTGTGATTTCATCAAAGTCTCATCAACTACGATATCGATAATTATCTCAACAAGCTTATCATCGAAACCGATTGAATTGTGGACCAAATACAAAGAGGACATGTCTGGTAATATTTTGCGGAAGATGCAAACTAGAACATCAAATCTAGATTTGCAACTGAGCGAAGAGATTCACAACGAGGCATTGATATTAATTGAGGACATGTTCTTGATAATATCGTATGTAACAAGGTATTATCACAATTAAGCATGACAGAGCCCAATCGTCCGATGCATGACGCATTTCATCAAGAGTTGGAAAAAGAAAAGCTATATAATTGCTATTGATTGAGAGCATCAGTTCCAACGATCGAGGTGCATACGACTCTCTTATGAAATTTGTGAACGATGGATCTGGAGGGATTCTGTTTTTGGAGGCTCCCTCTAGACCTTGGAAAACTTTTTTGATCGAGTTTATTTTGGCAACAATTCGCTCGCAGAATGTAATTGCACTTGCTTCATCAGGAATTGCCGCTACGTTGTTGGATGTTGGTCGAATAATCAGCACTCAAGTTGCCGTTGAATATACAAAGCAATGAAACTCCAACGTGCAACCTTTCGAAGAACTGTGCGATGGCAAACGTTTTGTAGCAATATAAATTGATAGTTTGGGATGAATGTACGATAGGGCATAAAAAGTCTTTGGAGGCATTCGACCGAACAATGCAAAATCTACGAATCAATCAAAATCGGTTCTATTTTTTGGCAGGTGACTTTCGCCAAACATTCCCAGTGACTCCACAGGCATGTTTGAAATCGTTTGGTTTCTCAAAAAACGTTGACACTCAAATTAAATATGAGCATGCGTGCAAAGTTTCAGAACCAGCAATCTGGTGAAGGATTTTCAAATCAATTGCTGGAGATTGGCAAGGACGAAATCCCCGTTGATATTTCGACTGGCTGTATCACATTCCCGTTCACGGAATTTATCCAGAAGGTATTCTCAAAAATTGCTCAAAATTACAAAAATCATGTTTGGTTAGGCGAATGTGCTAAATTGGCTGCGAAAACCATTGATGTTGACGAATTGAATTTCAAGATTCAAAGTAAAATTGCTGACGAATTGATGACATGGATTCCGTTATTAGACAAGATGATGTCGTCAACTATCTAAAATAATGTTTAAGCTCGCTGGAATTGCCTAGATTGCCGCCTCACAATCTCCAATTGCAAGTCGGGTCGGCAATCATAATATTGCGAAATATCAACCAATCATGTCTTTGTAATGGCACCCGGCTTACAGTGCAGACAACGTAATGAAAGCAACATACAGGAAAGTACAATGGAGAGGACGTTTTGATATACTGCATCCCAATAATTCCGTCCGATATGTCATTCGACTTTAAACGTTTGCAATTTCCGGTGCGGCTTGCATTCGCAATGACAATAAACAAATTACAAGGGCAGCCATTAAGAGTTTGTGGCATTAACCTTAAAAATCCATGCTTCTCTCATGGTCAATTGCATGCCACCTGTTGCCGTGTCGGACAACCATCAGCTTTGTTTGTTTACGCTCCAGAAAACAAAACAAAAAATGTTTTGCATCAAAAAACGTTACAATACAATGGTTCAAAGTCGATCACATTCCAGGCACATCGCAGATTTCAATGCATTTCAGCCGTTAAACAAGGATGGCGGATGAAAGACTGGATCGGTGATTTGACTAGAGAGAGTAGTAGAGGTAAGGTACCGGACAAATATAAACGTATGTATGGAGTAAACAGAAACATAATGGGACGTTAGTTTTTGAAAAAATCGAGGTTGTCGGCCGAAGAGACAATAAGGCGGTTGAAGTGTTCTCCGGGTGGAACTGTACTTATGCGCGTTAAAATTGTGTGTCAAATGTGTTCAAGTATTCCGATAAGGGAAGAGAACTTGAGAAGTATTTCCCAGACGGTTGATACGAAACAATGATTAGACAGTGATAAAATAGTGTAGGCTGTTCCGTATAGCTACAAGAAATCAAAGGTGAGTGTTTGGATCCTTTGATTTTCAGTTTTAATCAAATCTTGTAGCATATTTTGCACTGTAGACATAGATTGGAGTTGGTTTTGCAACTGTAGGCTCTTCAGTGTGCAGGCTAGTACAGTCATTTCCATTTTCGGCTGTGATAGAAAATCTGTTTGAATTTAAAGATAGATCCATCTAATATATTGTTTCGATCTAGCGCGCTTCAGAGTGTTTTGAATTCTATTAGTCGGTGATTTCTTTTGATTTCCTAATTTAAATGTTTTGGTCCCGGCTGGGTCTACCTTCTAGTTAGGTCCCTGCTGGGTCTACCTTTTCGGAATTTTTTTTTTGAGTTGACGATTAAGCAATTTTTCTGACTTGAGTTTTTATTTTTGTGTGAGCAATTAGTTGTGCTCACAACTTCGTTAGTATTGCCATAGAGTAACTACTATTCTATGGTATTGTTTGTGCTTATTGACTTCCTCTTCAGGTTAGACGAGGTAGATGTTGTTGTCGCTGCATTGTTCGACGAAGCAATAGTGGTGATCAAATATTCTATACTCTAATATAGACTATTTGGTGGTAATCACACTGCTTGGTATGGTAATGGGGCCGGTAAAGGCGGTTTTTGGTGTTAAATTATTCAGACATACGGAACTTGTTGTTGGTAGTTCCGCACTCAGCGGTATAACATCAAGTATACCTGTTGGTTGCTGTTGTTGGAGAGAGGGGTTGGCATGTCTATGCTGGCAGATTGCTTATTTGGTTGAGAGCGACTTCCCCTTGGTTGCTCAAGCTCAGCGGCCGAATGGGCCGAACGCCCGCGCACGACAGTTTCGCTGGCCGAGAGCGTAAGACACTCATTTTTCAATACAAAATAAATGAATTGTCTTACAATATGCACAAAATAGGGTCACACAAAAACGTCTTATCGCAATAGAGCACTATTCCCAATTTTTATATTTCTATGCATGTTTTTATCATTTGAAAACAGTTTCGAAGTGAAGTCGGGTGGATACGCGTCGGCGACTAAGTAGACAGCATTGAAGGTGTCATTTTGATCATGAAATTGACATGATTTGCATTTTCAGAACGAAGAAATCGAAATTCCAATAAGCGATCTGCATATAAAACAAGAGATGGTCCATGAAGAACCGTCTTCCCCGGAAGATCTGGCGGTGAAGATTTATTGTATTCCAAAGAAACACCAGCCGATGGTTGAAGTAAACTGCTACCCATATAAGTTTGCACCGAGGCAGGAAGTTCACAGTGAGGACCACGATGGCCACAATGAACCACCACGTTGCCGAGATGAAGTAAACCGCAATCAATACATGCTTATGCCAAAGAAGGAAATTAACAGTGAAGACGATTTTATTAATGAATCAAGAATTTGGGAAGATGCATTTGATGAAATCTTGTCTCTATTGAAAGAGGAAGCTGCGGCGGAAAGCAACATTAACACAGAGTTTAATAGTGTTCCATGTGATGAGGATTGGGGCCCAATCAGCAGCAGCTCTACATATCAAAATAGCGCTCTTTTGGAACAGAAGGATGTGGAAGCAGATCAAAAGGGAAAATCGGAAACCAATATAATTATTTTGTGCCCATATTGTGGATCAGAATTCCCAACTCCCTTCGAGTGGCGGCAACATCTCAATGTTGTTCCTGACTTTGTTAAGCGAGAAAATTTAAACATGTACTTCATCAGTAATTCGAGGGCACAATGTAAAGACTGCAATACTCAAATAGCCAGCAAAACGCTTGCGAATTTACAGCAACACAGAATAAAACATCTTCCATACAATCGGTATTTGAAGTGCAAATTGTGCCTCGAACATTTTAAATATGTGGATACGCTGACAAAACATTTACGAAAGAAACATAATTTCTACGGAAAAATAGAAAAAAGTGATGCTGCAGACAAACCCATTTTCGTGTGTCCATTTTATTGCAAGGAATTTCTCAATATTTCTGAATGGCGCGTACACATGAATGGCGTTCATGATTTCAGAAATAAACATAATCTCAACATGAAGTTTGTTGATGCGAAAATGTGGAAGTGCAAGCAGTGCAATATGCTAATTATGAACAAACTACATTATATGCAACGCCACAGAATAACGCATCTGCCACACAAGTTTCGTAATAAATGTAAATTATGCAACCAATATTTTAAAACTGGTGGACTCCACAAGCGGCATTTTGATAGAATGCACAGAAACTATCTCGTTTGTCCCTCTCAATCCGATCCTATTCTCCTGTGTCCATTTTGTGGCATAGAGTTTCCAAATTCCTGTAAATGGCATAAGCATCTCAAGGATGTGCATGAGCTCAATAAACGGGAGAATACGAATATGGAGTATGCGGATGCAGATAAGATGAAATGCAGGCAATGCAATGTCATAGTAAGCTTAAGGATAACTAGGTATTTACAGCACAAACTGACACATCTGCCGTACAAGCGGCATTTTAAATGCCAATTATGCGGTAAGCTTTCTTTAAATCGTATCTACCACATGAGGCACATTAGACAAAAGCATCAGTTAGCGACTCAAAGAAAGAATTATCTAAAAACTGGTTGCGGAATCATCTGACATTCTGGTCTCAAAGTGTTAAAGGGCGCAAAAGTTCTTATAAATAGATGGTATAGACCAAGTGGACCAACTAGTATGTTCAGCAGCATGTTTCCTGCACGTAACACTCGAGAGAGCCTCATAGGCATACTCTGGAAATTTTCTAAAAATACGAAATAGCGAATTTCTGCCGAGGCGAAACTTTCTCATAGCTAAATACTGCTCCTCTAAAGAGTTCGCCATTGAAATTTGCCGAAATGCAGTGAGAAGCATACCATGTAGTAACCGCATTTATAGTAAAACTGGACAAAGGTGTTGACAGTGAGCTGAAAGCGGGGCGGAACTTATCCATATCCAGCGTTCTCACTTACCACAATTGTGGCAGATCAGTCTCAGAACTCTTCTGCTTTAGTAAAAATGTGTGTATTATATTATTTATAGCAATTTACAGGTTTTGTAAAAATATACTTATAAACGTGATAACGGAAAATTGTAATAATTAAAAGAAAGCACATGCAATGTACGAAATGAGACGAAAATATTTATATCATTTTGTTCTCTTCACAAAGTTTTCATTGAGATTAAAATTTATATTAAATTAAACTGAGTAAAGCGAGTTTTTTGTTTCCTCCTCTCTGTGTTTCCATACATAATAAGAAATTACGGACAAATAAATTGTTGGTACACTGAATTTTATCGTATTATGTTTCCAGGAGTATGGCATGGGGATCGAGAAGCGGCATCCGCCCTTTCGCCATTAAAATATTGTTACGTGTTTGTATATATTTATATTCAATCTTCCAATAATTTCATAGTTATTGTTTTGCTTAGGAATATTCACAGTCGATGTCTTATAATTTTTTTTTCTTTTTCAAATACTTTATGGTGGTTCTGGAGACTACGCCCCAGCACTCAGATCGCACTTCTTTCATGCTTTTACACCCCCTTTCTTTGCTGACTGTAAACGTGGATGCATGGTGTCTGTGCCATTGTGTATTTCAGTGCCCAACCACTGATCTGAATCATCCACATTTGGTCATACTTTTCAATACATGATGCCACTGAGTATTGCTTGCGCCATTTACATCAATGCAGAATCGCCAATGCCCCTATCATGTAGGCTGGCAAGCATAACTTCGATATGCTTCGCATATCCTCCCTCTACTAGAAGCGAATTGTGTGTCGTACAACTTCAAAATAGAGTTTGAATCGTAAATGCCTGATTCTGTTGTGAGCTAGAATCAAGCTGCCTGCGCGTAGTGTCTCACATCATCGACTCCTAACAGATGCCACACATTCTGTGTGATTAGCATGTGTTAAAGTTACTTAAGAAAGCACATATTTTTAGGGTGCGAGTACTTAGAATTAATATTACCTATGTAATATTTATTATGTAAACTTTTAGGGTGCTACAGTTTTGCAGTCGAGCCACCGAAGGGCATTCAAAGTTAGAATGCACCATCAACATTTCAGATTGGCGTAGGTCAGTTGGCTTGACCAACTGACACCAATTAACAGGTGCGAAACTGGAACACCAGAAAGGTCAGTTTTTGTATTGTAATTATGAATTGTAAATAGTATATAAGAGTTAGTATTCTAAGTAATAAAGGCTTGTGATTTTAAAAACTAAAAGTGTAATGTAGTGATTTTTACAAAGAGTGATTTAGGCTTTTCAGATACACGCGCGCAGCAGAAGGACGTCCCCCGTCAAACAAGGACAATACCCCAACATTTTGGCGCAGCCGGTCTAAAGGACCTATTGGAGTAATCCCAGGGCAAGGAACCCTGAAGCAGAGAGGCATCCTGCAACGAATTCGAAGGACCTCATCGAAGGACACTGTGGAATAAAGATGACATCGAAAAAAATTTGGGTGAGTAGAGTGTATAATAGCGTAATCTAAGTAGATACTTCTGCGACCCTGAAGGCGCCGTAGCGCTGGTCAAAGAAGTTGCAACCTACAGGCGCGTTTGCGCTGTTGCACGCAGCTTTGAATGGCAACCATAAACCGTCAGTATGATCGGACGGTCTATGTATGTTCATCCTAGCTGTGAGGATTTTTTTTGTAGGGGATTTGAATTTGTTTGTCGTGAGGGACATTTATATTGTTTATAAGGCCATGTGGTCTATGTTGAGAAAGTTAAATTGTTTTTGTATTGTTTAAATTCTGAAGTTCTGAATTTTCCTTGTTTGTTTTAAATGATTGGCTTTTGAGCTTAGGGTATTAGGCAAAAATATTTCAAGAGGTGTTTACAACACGTGTTGTTGCATCAAAGTTTTTTGTAGTTCGGAAACTACGATTTGCGTAGCAATGTTGAAGAAAACATTTAAATGCTATTATTATGTGGCGCATACGTTACGGGTTTATTTTTAAATATGGATTCAAATTTCCGGGAATGAATCAAGACACTTTTGCCGGTAAATCAAATTTCGGTTTTTACAAACATTGGCCTTTTCTATGGATTTATTAAAGATGGTGAGAGGAAAACAAGGAGTATTGGTGAGGAAGTCAAGGACCAATTTGCATTGAAGGAAGGACTTAATGGACGCCGGTAGACAGCGAACATAGAACTTATGATGGAAGTTAAAGGAATATTAAGATAGAATTTACGGTGGAATGTTTTTTTTTTAAATAAATTTGTATTAAGTAAGACAGAATAAAATATTGTAACAAGTTTTAATAATTATTGGATTTTTATTTGTAATTGGGATACGCCATCAGTTCTGGCATTTGGGATACGACGAAGGAAGCGCAAGGATTACTGCTGAGGCAGGAGCAAATTGGCGAAGCGATTGAAGAACTGGTCCGTAATTTTAAGAAAGACGGCAGGTTACGTAAGGACAACGTGTATTACCGCAAGCGAATAACACAGTTGCAAGATCTGGGGAGAGAGTTCAACAATAATCACGGACTGTTGTTGCCTCACGCAGTTGAGTACGGCAAGGGAAAATATTTTGCGGAAAATTACGCAGACTACATAAATAGTCTGGTCAACGAATGGGCAGATACATTTAGTTCTGAATTACAGGGACTAGGGCAAGAGATTATGAGTTTGGTTTCGCCAGACGAGGAAATAAGGAACAGATTGAAATCAATACAGTCAGAGGTGAAACTGTTTACTGGGAAAATAGTTGACCAGTTCGAAGCGAGTACGAGCAGGGAAGAAGCTCAGGAATTGTGGAGGCAGGCGAACGCCGGAGGCGCTGTGTCACCGTTAGAGGTAGCGGATCAAGTCTTGACGGCAATCCAAAAAAGAACAGAAGAAAAGTTGTTCAGTTTTCATAAGAAAGCAGAAGATTGGAGAGCACAAAAAGAGTATCTGGAGAAGAAGGTAAAGGAACTTTCTCAGAGGTTGACGGAAACAGAGGAAGCAGCAACGCTGTTGGAAAAGGAGTGTGCGGAATTGAAAAGAGGACGGGCGACCAATAGGACCTCACTGAATAGGGAGAGATCAAAATCAGCATCAGCTGGATTTACGCAGACAGTATTGACATTGCCTCCGGAAGTACGTTGGCCGGAATATTTAACACCAGAAGGGATAGGCCGCATGGTAAAGCCAAAAGTAGTACTTAATGATGAAAGGCAAGCGGAATTTTTGTTTGGCGCATCTGAAATCGGTGTCGAGCCTTTTTCTCCGGGAGGCCCGATAAATAATAAAAATCAGGGATAAACGCCAAAGGAGCCGGAAGCAGTACCCGTGCAGCAAAGTTCCGATACTGTGGGCAGTATTTCGCCTGCACGAACAAACGATCGAAGAAAAATTAGTTTGAATCCGTCACTGACCAATTACCTATCAGATCTGGGAGAAGAGAATTTGGAAACTACCAAAGAGATTAATAAAGCTAAGGTTTTACCAGCAATTGAGAAAACACAAAGCTATAAAATGAGCATTCTGCAAGTTGCTCATGCGGTGGAGAAGTTGGTGCCCATGTTCTCAGGAGTCGAGTTGTATGATCTGAGAACTGAGATCCGGCGCTTCAAAGAAGGTTGTGAGCTAGCGCAACAGAGTGTTCCGGAAGCGGACGGGGAACACTTAATAAAGTGTATTAGGCAAAGAACCACAGGTGATGCGTTTGATTTACTGGTGCATAGCTCAGTAAGCACCCTGGCAGAATTATATGTACTTTTGGATCAGACATATTTGAAACAAAAGTCGTACGACTGTCTTGTACGGGAAATACAGGAATCAACTCAGACACCGGGGGAGGAATTGAGAGCCTGGGGACGAAGGCTCCAGTCTCTCGGGAACGCTGCTGAGACGGAAGCCAACAGGCAGTTTCCAGAAAATGTTGCAGCATACAAGGCTCAAGTAGAACGGACTATGATTTCTGTGTTCAAGGCAGGCCTGATAAATAGGGATTTAGCTAATTATACTCTTACTCTCACGCCGAGGAGTATGGCAGAGTTAGTGGAGGCGGTCTCTTTAGCTGAAGCAGCAATACATCAGCGAACGACAACAGGTGGAATCTGCTGGACTGATGCTCCTGCAGAGGTAGGAACAGTACAGCAGCAAAACAGATGTGGAGTCGGTAGATTGATGGGCCAATTTCCGCAACAAAGAGACCAAGAATTCTTGGTTGAGAGGTTTAAGCCAAGGAAACCCATTTGCTCATTCTAAGATAATCCAGGGCATAAAAGGGATGAATGCGTTACACGGAAAAACACGCCCTATTGTATGGAGTGCCAAACATATGGTCATGAGGCAAGTAGACAGTGCCAAGTAGACACTAAATGGAATCAGAGTAAAAGGCAGCCAGCAACGAGTCGCCCGGTTCCAACCTTGAGGGACAGCAGGGGTAACTTCAGTAGTCCCAGAATTAATTCAACAGAAGGAATTAACCAAGGAAGAAATCCTTTCAAAACTGGGAGTGGTCAGCAGCGACCAAGTTGGGATTCTAGAAGTGAACCAAGGATAGGCAATAACATACAGGGATTGAGATGCTTCTCATGTGGACGAATGGGACATCGGGCAGCGGAATGCAGGGATAGACAATCCCAACAAAGGAACCAGGGAAACTTCCAGCGGCCCAGTCGAGGCCAATAGACTGGAAAGCCAAAAGAAAGGAAGTAATAATAAGGCCGGAAGTACGTGGGACTAGTAATATAGGAACTACAGTCCAGGAGAAGGAGGAGCAAGAGGCTCTCCAGTATCACGAAGAGTTAGGGAGTGGATACACGTCCATATTGGGAACAAAAGGAGGTTGCTTCGCTATGAGCAGGATAGGTGATGCCTTCATCGAGATACGCTGCGAGGAGGCAGCGAGTGGAAAGCTAGTGCTATTAGTAGATTCAGGGGCGGACACTAGCCTCGTAAAATCTAGTGTTTTACGGAAGGGGCTAGACATTAATCAAATGGACGTAAGAACACTTAACGGAGCGTTTGGAGGGTGCATTAAGACATTGGGGTCGCTCAGAATAGGGCACAGTGGAGTTAAGGGTATGAGTTTTAGAGTGCATGCAGTGGAAGTGGATAGGAAAGGTATCCCGGCTGATGGGATAATTGGCCGCGATAATCTTTGGGGACGCACCATACTGGATGCGCTCGACAAGCAGTTATCATTCTATGATAATAATAAGCATAGAATCCTTACTTTTCCATTAATGTCATGGCAGGAAGGAACCGTGAGTAAGGTTAAGAATTGTATGGAGGTAGTGAATGCAAGGTCAACCAGAGTAGTTACTATGCATGTAAATACGAAACTTAGGACTGTGGTTTTGCACAAGCAGCAGCTAGCGGAGGGCGTATATATGGGAGAAACCATAACGCACGTTGACAAGGGTAAGGTGTACGCTTGCGTACTCAACGCATCGGAAAAGGACTACCTGATGGATGAGGATTTTAGGCCCAAGTTCACTAGTTATGATAATTTTAAGGAACCGAATTATGGATCGGTGAATCAGATTAAGCAGGTAGATATAAGAAAAAGAATGGAGAGGGTGCTAGAATCCCTGAGTTTAGATCCAAGCGTGAATTCAGAAGAGAAGGCATCAATAGAAGCCATTTGTGCGTCATTCCATGACATATTTTTGCTGGAAGGAGACCAGTTGACGTATACACCAGAGGTAGAGCATGAAATACCTACTAGGGTGGATCAAGCACCGATTAACCAGAAGCAATACAGGTTGCCACAGGCTCACAAAGATGAGGTAAATAGGCAAGTGCAGGGAATGTTAAAAGATAGCATAATTTCACCGAGTATCTCGCCTTGGAACTCACCAATAATTTTGGTACCAAAGAAGGGAGGTGCGCAGGGTCAGAAGAAGTGGAGAATGGTCGTCGATTTTAGGAAATTGAACGACGCCACTATCAAGCAGGTGTTCCCGATACCAAGGATAGAAGAGATTCTGGATCAATTGGGACACAGTAGATATTTTTCTACACTTGATTTAGCGAGTGGCTACCACCAAGTTCTGGTGGATACCCAAGATAAGCAGAAAACCGCGTTCAGCACCGGTTTAGGGCATTATGAGTTTAATAGAATGCCGTTTGGATTAACAGGAGCACCGTCTACCTTCCAACGGCTAATGAACCATGTGCTAACAGGCTTACAAGGGTTAGATTGTTTTGTGTACCTCGATGATATTGTAATTTATGGGAAGAACTTGCAGCAGCATTCGCAACGCTTGTGCAAGGTGCTCCAGAAATTACGAGAACACAATTTGAAATTGAACACGGAGAAGTGTCAATTTTTGCGAAGAGAGGTGGTTTATTTAGGCCATCGTTGCTCAGAAGCAGGAGCACTGCCTGACCCGCAGAAGGTGGAATGCGTTAAAAATCTAGCGATTCCGAGAAACAGAAAGGAAGTGCAAGCATTCCTAGGACTAGTGAACTATTATAGAAAGTTCGTGGAAGGACTAGCCGGAATTGCTTTGCCCATTAATAAGTTGCTACGAAAAGAAGCAAAGTTCGAATGGACAGAGAGATGTCAGCAAGCATTCGAGAGGCTAAAGGAGATAATTAGCTCGCCACCAATTTTGGCATACCCCGACTTTGAGCAAACTTTTTTGTTGACCACTGATGCTAGCAATGAAGCATTAGGGGCAGTATTGTCACAAGGGGAAGTCGGTGATGACCGACCAATAGCATTCGCAAGCAGAGCGCTTAGCGACACGGAGAAGAGATACTCCACAATAGAAAAGGAATTTCTAGCCATAGTGTGGGCTACGAAGAATTTTAGAGCATATCTGCTAGGACGCCCATTTAAGATATATACTGATCACTAGCCGTTGAGAGGCATAGCCAATTTGAAAGACCAAACGTCTAGGCTAGCCAGGTTCAGACACAAATTTTCTGAGTATGATTTTGAAATCATATACAAACCGGGGAAGAAGAATCTGAATGCGGACGCACTCAGCAGATTACCGCAGGCACAGAAGGTATCAGTAGTGCAAACGAGATCCAAAGCACGGTCAGATAAGGAGAAGGTCGAGAGAATGCCAGAAGATAAAATTGATGCTACAAGACAAGTTAGCAATGCGGCTTTCGATGCCAATGAGCAAACAGCCAGTAGTGTGGAATGGCTGGAGGATATAAAGGATATCCAGGCTGTGTTAAAGGGTTTCCATGATTCACCCCTAGGTGGCCACCAGGGATTCTGGAAAACCCATGACAGAATTAAGCGAGTATACGGATGGAAAGGTATGCTCCGAGATATTAAAAAATATATAAAGAGTTGTCCGAAATGTCAGGCCAACAAAAGTTCAAGGCTAACCAAGATGCCCATGGTGTTAACTGACACACCAAAACAACCATTTGATAAAGTTCATATGGATATTGTAGGTATTTTACCTGAGACAGTTTCGGGAAATAAATACATTTTGACGTTCCAAGATGATTTCTCAAAGTATATGGCGTGCGTGGCTATACCCGATGCTGAAGCAGGTACGGTGGCCAAGGCTTTCTTTGATGAAATAATAGCACGTT
Source organism: Clusia tigrina (assembly GCA_920105625.2). Classification (NCBI taxonomy): domain Eukaryota; kingdom Metazoa; phylum Arthropoda; class Insecta; order Diptera; family Clusiidae; genus Clusia; species Clusia tigrina. Next base: position 395,483,349 of record OV050030.1, read on the forward strand.
ACAACATACCTAAGGTTTTGATAACCGACAATGGTTCAAATTTCGTATCAAAACTATTCTCAGAAACGTGTAAAATGCTGGGAATCAAGAAGTTGCACATAACACCATATCATCCACAGGCGAATGGCTCACTGGAACGTAGTCATCGACCTCTGGCCGAGTACTTGCGCAGTTTTGCCAAGGAAGACGGCTCGAATTGGGATCAATGGTTAACCACTGCAATGCATGTACACAATAATACGGTACATGCATCAACGAAGCAAACTCCGTTCAGGACGCTCTACGGGTTTGATTTTAATATGCCAGCAAATCTGAAGCGCAAATGTGCGCCAGTGTACAATGCTGATGACCCGAATAAAGTGCAAAAGTATCAGCTACAGCGAGCGCACGAGTTGGTCAGAGAAAATCAGGATTGCGCTAAACGAGTAGCCAGGGAGGCCTATAACAAGGTACTAAACCCAGTCGTTTTGAACGTGGGTGATCAGGTACTCATGAGGAATCAGGCTAGGAGAAACAAATTCTCACCTGTGTGGATAGGTCCGTATGTAGTAGCAGAGATCCGAAGCCCAGTTACAACAGTCGTAACGATTAAGGGAAAAAATAAAAAGCTACATAATAATTTGTTGAAATTATTCCACGTTAGACCGCACACCTAGATTCATGTGTTGACAGTGTTTTACAAGTGTAAACACAAGAATAACAACGTAAACATGTACGTGTGTATATCGGATAACACACAGCTCCGATTCTCAAAGTCAAAGTAGAAGTGTGCCACTTAAAATCGAGCGATTAAAGTTGACGTAATAAAAGTGCTTATTATGCACTGTGGCCGAACGAAGCATAGTAGGGAAAAATATTTTTCTTAAAATAATGATAAATATTGCACGTAATTAAAAAATAAAATAAAATAATAAGACAGTCGAATATGTACATACACACATACGGCAGTGTATGCACTGAAATTCGATGCATGAGCATTAACGCCAGGCAACGGAACTGCTGGTGAAGTAAGTATATATACGAGTATGTATATATGTGTATAAGATAAAGAATGAATGTACGAATGTATATTTAAAGAAGTAAGTATTCTAGTTATAGGAATGGGTATGGCCATATAAGTAAGTATGTAGGGACATATGATTAGGAATTGGGAATTTGCAGATACTGCAGTATATGTAGATATACTCGTACATAGGTTTTAACTGTTAATTGATTAGGAAATTAGCGTATGGAAATTTGAATAAATGTATATGTTGGGATATAAAAAAAAAGTATAGGTTGATTGGGAAAATAAGCAATTAATTCTAGGTAATTTAAAGCGCCTTGAATGTATGTATGTATTCATATACGGGCTAATTACAGGATGGAAAATAGAATCGTTAATGGATGTATACATATCAGGCTAGAAGTAAATTTAAATAAAAAGTAATTGTATGCGATGAAAGGTATGGTCATGCAATGGACAAAGTTTTGACACAAACGGGTTTATCTTAAATATTCTGGTTTTTGTCGGAGGGCCAATGAATTGGTTCAAAGTTGAAATGAGTGATAACTCACGTGTTGAAAAAGAGCACGAAAAATTAATCAGAGCAAAACTGATGCCCTATATGGCTATGAAAACACATAGTCCAGTCCTCTTTTCCTCTAGGATACGGTAGCGAATCCGATAATGTAAGGGGAGAAGACGAGTGGACGCAAATTGAATGATATAGCATTCAATTATATAAAAAAGCATGTTGTAGAAATATTGTTTTTTGTTTATATATTCAGGAATAGCGTATATTTAAGAAAAGTTACAGATTAAAAAAATTATAATCGGAGTAAAAGTTCAGATTAAAATTAAAGGTAGTTTAGAAAAAATTAGAGTTAAAAATTAATTGTTTAAAATCTAACTTTATAATGAAATAAGTGTTATAATAAAAAAAAAAATACAAATCATACTAAATAGAAAATTATACCCAAAAGTATATATAGTACATATAGTGTATTTATTTAAATATTATATAATTTTGAAATTCATTTATTAAATTGACTTATGAAATGTTTGACAAAAATTAAACATATGTCAAACTAAAATGTATACTAGGAAATTAAGAAAATTATTATAGGTGTTCTCTATATAGCTCTGATGATCTGAAGCGAAGCAGGAAGTTCCGGGAAAAGCGGATATCGGAAGGCGGTGCGGACTAAGGGACCAACATAGTATTTGGAAAGATGCGTTTTTGAAAAACAAAGATTTTTGGCAGCTATCTAAGGTTTGTGACCCCAAAGATGCCAACATATTAGATTGGGGATGAATGGCGACGGATGTAATTTTAATTTTGCGAAACGGCATATGGCCGCAGCATTTGAATGCGTTGTGGATAAGTTATTGACAAGCAACGAAAAAAGAATAAGTTTCCTTGCGGAGTCATGTTTTGAATTGGACAATTATAGTACAATGTCCACCGAGTGTATCACAATCTCAACAGAATCGATTTTGGAGAAGTTGAAGATGGGTAAAAGCTTAAGGTGGGTGACTGAAACCACCACCAAATATAATAAGCAGAGGAAATTTGGCTCACGGAAGTTAATTGCTTCATTGAAGTGTATGTCCAATCTAGAGTATGAACATATGATATGTGATTTACATATGAAATATGATTTAATACAAGAGGACACAGAGACTGGTAACCGAACAGAGTACACAAATTACATAATTGAACGTGTATCTCAGAAAAATACCGATTGTCTCCATATCAAAGCCAAACGATGTCAAATACCATTATGAGGAAGCTCAAGAGAAACACTTCCACCATAAAACGCATTGCTGCAAAGTAAGAAGGTGTATTGTAATCTCTCATGTATTCCAAATGTTTTTTACAAGTTGAATACTATAAACAGAGGCAGTACCACTTACAGCCGTGGGGCACACTATATAAATGGAAAGAAGAAGGCCACTAAAAGCAAAGTTTTAATGGCCAACCAGATCGCCAACCTATAACATCTTTGTACGTACTGATCCAGAAAGAAGGGAGGGGTATGCAGAGTTCATCGAGGGATTTCACTCCGTCAACGGCAGCCGTCAACCGGATCAGCAGATAGCAGAAGTATAACGTAATATTTTAGATATAAATCTCATAGTAGAATATAAGATCTTAAGTATAGGATTAATTGTATTATCGCTAGTTGTTGAAAATTGTATATACGCCAGTGAGAAAAGAGTCGATGAAAGACCAAATATAAAAAGGGGAATATAGAAAAAAAAAAGATAGAAATAAAAGAACAGAATAAAACAAAGAAAAAAAAAGGAGAAAAAAAGATAGAAATAAAGGAACAAAATAAAACAAAAGAGGAAAAAAGAAAAGAACACAAAAGTAAAAAGAAAAGAATACAACAATTGAACCCAAATAAGGCGAATTTGAAAAAAGAAAAAAACTATACATATGTACTATAGGTTTAAGAAAATGCACAGATAGTTTAAAGTGCAGAAAAGAGAAAAATACTGTAAGATTCATTAGAAGTTAGTTGCACTAACTTCTTTTAGAAAGAGGGGAGGGATGTTGTGAGCTAGAATCAAGCTGCCTGCGCGTAGTGTCTCACATCATCGACTCCTAACAGATGCCACACATTCTGTGTGATTAGCATGTGTTAAAGTTACTTAAGAAAGCACATATTTTTAGGGTGCGAGTACTTAGAATTAATGTTACCTATGTAATATTTATTATGTAAACTTTTAGGGTGCTACAGTTTTGCAGTCGAGCCACCGAAGGGCATTCAAAGTTAGAATGCACCATCAACATTTCAGATTGGCGTAGGTCAGTTGGCTTGACCAACTGACACCAATTAACAGGTGCGAAACTGGAACACCAGAAAGGTCAGTTTTTGTATTGTAATTATGAATTGTAAATAGTATATAAGAGTTAGTATTCTAAGTAATAAAGGCTTGTGATTTTAAAAACTAAAAGTGTAATGTAGTGATTTTTACAAAGAGTGATTTAGGCTTTTCAGATACACGCGCGCAGCAGAAGGACGTCCCCCGTCAAACAAGGACAATACCCCAACAGATTCTGTGCCATTGTAAAATCGGCAACTTTTTAACCAATACAATTTTTCATTGGCTACATCTAGCCTAAGTCTCACTAATATCCTCCATGTTAAAATTTTTGCGACTACTGAGTTTATGGATATCATTGATGTGGTGTCCGCCAATCAGAGGCACTCGAAAATTCGATGCCATACATTGGACACAGAAGAGTTACATTGATTGGACAAACAAAACGTTCTGGATAAATCCTCCTATGCTTACTTTTGGCGAGGTGACCATGGATACTTGTAAAATGCTTCTGTTGGGAAGCGCACCGTGCAAAAGTCAGGCCGCATAATTTTCATTTCAAGTACAGTTTGTACCGCAGATGCCTAATTACGTGCTTCTGTAAACCTTCCATGCGTGTGCTTAGTTATATTCCACACTTTTACATTTCGCCTTTTTATTGTCAATATACTCCTCGTTCAGGTCCTCATGTTTATAGAACTGGTGTACGTCATTCACATGGTCACGCCAATCTGAAGAATTGGGATATTCAATACCACAAAATAGGCACAATAAAGTTTTGCTGCTTATTGCAAGAACTCGTTGATCTTCTGTGTTTTTATTCTGTTTTGCCGAAGTCTTATTTTCCCCGCTAGAGTCACGGCTCCATAGTCTCTAATCGTCCAGGTCGTTATCGATGAATTCATTATCAGTAAATTTGGTTGCATCAAACTCCTCTTTAATTCTATACAAATTATCATACTAATTTTGTGCATGTTGTTCGTAGTCTGAGGAATTTTGCATGTCATTTTCATTGCAAACTTCCAACAACATTCTGCTCCAGAAGTTATGTAATACAATAAATCTTCGCTGCAAGGATTCTAGGTGAGCAGATTGCCTCACTGCGACTCTCTCCTGTTTTATATGCAGATTCTGTATCGGATGTTCCATGATTCGTGCACCTTATTTAAATAGTAAACAAAAATAAACAAGCGCAATACAAATTATGGCACCATTCATAAACAAATTTGTTTATTCAAAATGAAAGGCCCAGGATTAAGCTACCGATTGATGCCATTGATAAAATCAGCTGTAGTTCACGATTATAAAGGGTCAATTTTGCTGTGGAACGAACGCTGTGGACCAAAATGGACACATTCAGCAGTACAAGATGGTAAAAATGGCAAATTTTAGATAATTATTTAATGTATGCGTAACAAATTTATATTTGCAAATTTAATATCGCATTAGAAATTCAATAAAGTTGATGTCAATTCTGTTTTTATTGATAGTAAAGTTGCTTTTTTTCGTTTGCAAGGGACATGAATTTATGTATAATAATTTCATTTTAAGAGCATGTTTTAGAAGACGGTGTCTTTACTTAACATGTTCTGGAAAGTGATCTGAGAAAATTTCCCTCATCATAATGTTCATCGTAGTCCATATATGCTAGCTTCAGCCGATTTTTAGATTTAAAGGAAAAATCAATCACTTCGATTTGATTTGTAACTTTGTCTGCATATATTTTCTCATGTAAATACTTGGTTTACTATTTCTCCCAAAAGTCTCTTAACTGGTCTCAATCCCAGCCAGATACTCGTATATAGTATAAGAATATAGAAAATAACTGCAATTTGAATCAATAACACCACATTTGTATCAATATAGTCTGCGAATAATAATATTTTAAACATCAATAAGAGCGGTGAAACTGAAAACATTGTGAAATTGGCAAACACAACTAAACAAATAATTTGGTGGTATCACGAACGTGTCCAAGTCCCGTAGGCCCGAATCCTAGCCCAGTAGAATGCAGTTTTGTAAAGTTTTGTTATTCCTCGAAAATTTAACGCCGCTGTGCAAATGAAATTTAAATTAATATTTACAGTACTTTTAACGAAACAACACATTTCGAGAGCTTCAAACTTACGACTCGTGATAAATAGCAATGCCAATGCCAGAGCAATTTCATTTAAGGCCTCTCCATAAAGTGTAATTTAACTTTTAAGTTTCTCTCGACGTAATAAGTAAAACGTGCCAAACGAAGAGTACTCGCTTTGTATGTCTTTAAGCAGAGAGTCTCGGATCACTTAGAAAGAAATGTTTTTGTCACCTAAGCCCCTTGTAGACTCAACTGATAAAGTCTGTGAATGAATGTGACCTACCTCAATTCTATCGACAGGTTTATAAGTATTATCTATGTATGCTTCATATTCCCAGACTACCCTAGAATAAAAGTCTTATTACAAAGAAGAAGATTCTCAAACAATTTGTAATTTATATTTTGTTGTAATAAACACATTGCCATAGAAGTGGCGATATCGCTCAACTTTTCCAAGCTGGAGACTTATGTGTTCTCCCATACAATAGCTCGAATGAGGTTGTCTGCCCTTACTGGAATAGCAAGATACTATTAAGAAGATGGGGCTAAAATCGACTTACTACGCAGCACTGACCAAAAGATTTCACGAAGGACTACGAGTAACTCAGTGAGTCAAGAGTCCAGATTTTTACACAATGATTTGGGGAATATTTTCATAATAACACGAAACTCGAATATGCTTTTGGTTATTTTGGGGTCAAATTTTTTTTCCCGGAACTCATTATATTCCAGATCTAGGTAGACATGTGCATGTTATCATTTTCGATATTATATTCTCCGAGTTTCAATTTGAATTGTTAGAAAAATCTTATCAAGTCTTGTTTCTCCATGTAGTTGATGGGATTTTTGTTAGCCATCATGCTTTTTCGTGCGTTGCAATTCACTGCATGTCTGGTCTATTTAATTCTGGTCTATAAGTCTGATATCTTTCGTTAGGATTCCCCCGTATCGTATCTCCAGCTATAGAAGATTCATTTTCACTTTTGTGTTAACGGGTGCCTCATTCGTTTTCAGGTGACCTTCCGTTTCTTGAACAGGAACGGATTTAAATAAACGGCAGATTAATTTCTGTTGAAGTGATCAATTTCTAAGTACTAAATCCATGCGCCACAATCAACACTTTTTCATTTGTAGACATGATGTATTTTGCGCTGGCCACAACTGTTTTATACCCCGATTATGCACAGCTATGTCTGATTTGGTTTAAAAATATTGTTTTGGTGCATATAAGTAAGTAGACATGGTAGACGTGGTAAAGGCGCCCATAGTTTGTATAATATTCTATAGTGAAGCTGTGTTTCATCATTTAAATGTCGGTCATTAATCTTCTAAAATATTGAATTAAGAAATTGTTTGAAATAGAGTTGCAGCCCATATTTATACCCTTTACCCTTAAAAAGAGGAATTGGAGTATACTCAGTTTGGCAAGGAGGCGTGTAAGTATGCACATGATCAATATCAATATCTGATATTGTTCTCTCTGCCTGTGGACCACTATTTCCACAAATCGTAATGAAAGGCTTCAAAAGTGTGACCAACGAAGAACGAGATAGCTTTGAGAAAGGTCACACCTTCTCGCATATATATATATGCAACTGTTGACAAATGATTTCAAATCAATTCGGCCCAATTGATCCTATATTGAGAAAAGTTGGTGGTAGTATCCGTTTCGGTCACGATGGACTTTTCTAAACAAAATGAGTGCGAAATTTTCGGTTGATGATAAATGCTGGTTAATGATAAATGGCAGCGAAGATCAGTGAATCATTGCTCGTATGTGTTCTTTCTATCATTGATGCCACTACAGCTCACACCTATAAACACTAAGCCCCTCCCTTATATATAATACGTCGACGAAATTTTACGTGAAATGCTTTATTGAAATCGGCCTCGCCCGGCTTCAGTGATCTTTGATGGTTACCATACAGATTAGTATGCTACAAATTTACATAACCTTAGTTGTGGCCACGTTAAATGGGTTGTGACCCATTAAATATACCATATGTGAGGAAAGTGTGTCCTTTGTCCCAATGTCAAACAAAATCCACCCAAAAAGTAAAGTGGGTCAAATATATATACATACATGTGTATAACTAACAGGGATCCTTTTGGGTATTAACTTAGACAGCTCAACCACACAATAAGGACAACTTGAATTGTAGCGTGAAAAGAGTAATAAACTTTACTGAGTTCCTACATCGAAAGCCTATAAAAAGCGAGATCTGAGTCGAAATTCGTGTCTGTGATAGATTTTCTATATTTGTTCATGCTTTTTAATTGCCGGGCCAATGGTAAACATGCTTGTCTCACAGTCGTGGTTGTGCGTTTGAATCCTGCCGAGAGAGTAGTCTCGAATATTTTTTCCTAAATTTTGTTGTCTTCGAGCCGAAGTCCTTAGTTGCTACTACTCAATTCTCCAAACCATTGCAGGCATGATTTATTATTATCATTTTAATAAAAATAAAAAATAAAGCTACTGGAACCTAAGTGTTCTCTGCCAAATCCACAAGAAGTGTGACGCGGCAAATTCAGTGGCTAGGTTGGCTGGGTCATGTCGTGCTCAGGCAAGAAAAGTGTTTGAATCGATGCCACCGGGTGTGCGGAAGGACCAAGTTCAAGTAGACCTGGCTGCACTCCGCATTTCAATGAATGTAATATCAAGATATTTTGTTTGAATCCAATATGGTACTTGTACATCGTTAATATGTAATGGTAGGTGTTGTATTTGTTTGGTGGTGAAATCGACTTGGATGGATGTGGTGAAATCGGCTTGGATGGAGGTGATGTCGTTTACAGCGACTTGGAGTGCGTTTCCAACAGTTATAAGCCCATTGTCATCTGCGACCATGGCTGTTTTTCCTACCAGGTAGACCGCATGTGTAGCAAATCAAGGAGTGGTCCTAATACGGTACCTTGTGGTACTCCAGCTTTGGTTTCCTTTTTTTTTTGTTGTCTTGCTCTAAAGAATCGGTCTGAGCGATATGAAGCGAGGATATCAAAGAATTGAATTGGTAGAGTAGCATTGATGTTGGTGAGCAGACCAACATATCATACTTTGGTGAATGCTTTGACTACATCGAGAAAGATAATTGAGCATACCTTTTTGCTTCTAGAGACTTTTCGATTGTGTCCGTGATTCAAAGGACTCGGTCTAGTTTCGAGTGCTTGTTGCGAAAACCAAATTGATATGTTGGTATTAGGTTGATAGATAGGAGTGAAAGCCTAGTTTACCGCCTTTACTGGCCCTATTACCACACCAAGCAGTGTGAAAACCACCGAATAGTCTATATTAAAGTATAGAATATTTGATAATCAGGGTTGGTTCGTCGAACAATGTAGCGACAAAAACATCTACCTCGTCCAACTTGATGAGAAAGTCAATAAGCACAAACAATACCATAGAATAGTAGTTACTCTATGGCAATACTAACGAAGTTGTGAGCACAACTAATTGCTCGCAGAAAAATTAAAACCCAAGTGAAAAAAATAGCTCAATCGGCAACTCGGAAAAAAAATTCCGAAAAGCTAGACCCTGCAGGATCCAAAGGAAAAGCTAGACCCAGCAGGAACCAAAACATTTAAATTATGAAATCAAAAGAAATCACTAACTAACAGAATTCAAAATACTCCGAAGAGCTCTAGATCGAGTCCAGATCGGGCACAACAAAATAAATCAAAACAATATATTAGCTGGATCTACCTTTAAATTCAAACAGATTTTCTATATTCGCCGAAAATGGAAATGACTGGAATAGCAAGCACACTGAAGAACCTAGAGTTCCAAAACCAATTCCAATCTATGTCTATACAGTGCAAAATATGTTACACATTTGATTAAAGCTCAAAATCAAATGATCGAGACTCCTGTAAATAGAACATGAGTTTTTTGAAAATATGCTTATGGAACGCAAACGGTGTTAACCAGCATAAACTAGCCCTTAACAAGTTTCTGCATGACCACGAAATTGATGTTTTGCTTTTGTCTGAAACACATCTCACAAACAAATAGAACTTTCATCTCCCATGGTTGGCACATGGCGGCACGGCTATAGTAATCAGAAATCAGCTTAAGCATCATCTTATGCAATCGCATTCGATACAATGGATGCAAGCTACATCAGTATCTGTTACAAATCGTGACAAAGTCCTGACGCTTCCCTCCCCGTTTTACAGTAACAGAAACTCAATTTAGAGAACTTTTTGATTCCCTTGGTTATGGATTTCTAGCTGGTGGTGATTATAATGCGAAACATAAATACTAGGGCCCTCGTCTAATTAACCAAAAGAAGCCGAGAACTGTACAACGCAATAACTAACAGAACAGTATATTCGATTTTGTCTCAGCAAAACATCCCGTTTATTGGCCCACAAACCCAAAGAAAATTCCTGATCTTATTGACTTTGCTATTTCTAAAAATATAGATAGGCTTTTAGTATCAACGGAAGCCTGTGTCGATCTGTCCTCTGATGACTCGCCATTAATAATCAACCTTTATGGACAGCCAGAATATACAACTCCAATGTTTCGTCTACGGACCACCTATATATTATATATGACTACTAATATAAAGTATATTAGTAGTCATATTTTTACAAGAGATGAAGTAAAACAAGCAGATGATATAGACAACAATATTTATATTTTTAACTCCATGCTAGCGACTGCAGTCGAAGTGGCAACGCCACAAAAACTTCCAAACTGTCCAAGTATGCCTGTACAAATAGCCAAATTGAAAAACTGGTAGCACAGAAACGACGGCTGCGCCGAGAATGGCAGACCCATCACTCTCCCATCTCTAAACACAATCTAAAATAAACCGAAAGGGCTATTAAAGATTCTCTTACAAAGGCGGAGGATAAGAACCTAAAAGACTACCCGAAGGAGGTAATCCCAAATTCTACCGAAAGGTATTCCCTTTGGAAGGCATCGAAAAGCTTTAAGCCTCCAATCGAAGGTGTAAAACCCCTACGAAACCCGAACAGTGCATGTGCTCAAAGCGACTCTGCCTTGCATGACATTTATGCAACGTGTTCCAGCCGAATATGGATACAAACTCCTTTGCATTGCCTACCTTACCCTGCAGTACTGAGATTGCTCAACCTATTAAAATTTCCCTTCCTGAAATAGCCAAACATATTCAACAACTGAATCCGAAACAAGCACCTGGATTCGAAAATATTACCCCGAGAATGCTAAAACAGTTACCAGATTCTGCATTTGCATATCTCTGTAAACTTTTCAACGCTCTTTTGGACATCGGTTACTATCCGGATGGATGGAAGAAGTCTCAGATATGTATGATACCTAAACCAGGAAAAGACGCAACACTGCCGTCATCATATAGACCTATCAGCCTGTGCGCCTTGCCTTTCCAAATTGTTTGAGAAACTCCACTAAATAAACGATTTGCATTTCTTCATGAACATAGCGTAATACCGGAACATCAATTCGGTTTTCGAGAAAAGCTGTGACGACGGAAAATACTACAAGTATTTTCTGCACACAGAGTTCATACACAGCATGCAACATCCCACAGCCTAACAAAAAGTAACCACCTCCCATGCTAAATGCAACAACAAAGACAGCATACAAGTATAACAAAACATTTACGCACAGACGATCTGACCAATAAGCGTAAAGGTTTTAACGAACTCAGAAACCGAAAGGGTTAGACTGACAACGACGACGGCCTAATAGTACAAAGAGCATCAAGAGGGACTAGTACAGCTATAAAGGAAAAAGAACGTAACAACCAATTAGCAAGCAAATATTTCTACTGAACAGTGCAGCGTCCGAAGGCGGAACACGGAGAAACAGAAACACGCCAACCGATCGCAAACACCAAGCAGTAAACAGACGGAGTACAAATAAATATTTATTGCAACAACAACAACACTACAGCGACCGAAGGCGGAACACGGATGACAACGAGAGCGCACCGATCGTAAACACAGAGCCGTAAGCAGGCGGAGTGTGAACCAATATTTTAACAACAACAACACTATAGCAACCGAAGGCGAAACACAGAGTAAAACAAGAGCGCACCACACACACGCTAACCGATCGTAAACGCAAAGCTGTAAACAGGCAGAGTACGAAGAAATGTGGGTACAACAACAGCAAAACGACAACTAACAGCAGCGATCAGGCCACCCTACTGCAAGCAACAACTATGATGGACAACTAGAGGAATTACAACAAGGTGGGTAACCAGCAGAAGTTGAAGGTGGCCTAAGGACAACTGGACCACAATAACAACAAGCACTGATCCCATGGCAAGCTTTCGCTATATAAGCGGAGTGAACCAGACAGTGAGTCTCTTTGATCCAGCATCGTTCAGTAAGTCCACAACGCACCAAGCTTCGTAGTTATTTTGACTATTAACAATAACTAAAACGCAGACAGCGCCAGGAGTTTATGGTTTGACCGACTCTCCCTGGGACACATACGTAACGCAGACAGAGCCAGGAGTTTATGGTTTTGACCGACCCTCCCTGGGACACTAGTACAAACCACGGACACTACCACGAGCACACATAACATTGGTAATCACAGCTAAATACTTGGAGGAAGTGGTAGCAGAGGCCAACCGAACTGTGGCTACTGTCGGAAGATGGCGTGGAAACGTTGGACTTAGCTTGGCTGAACACAAGACCGAGGCAATCCTGGTTTCGAGCCGTAGAGTATTGGAGGTAGTGGAAATAAGAGTTGGTAGATGTGCCATAACCACGATTCCACACCTCAAGTACCTAGGAGTGTGGATAGACGCGCGGCTTACCTTCAAAGAACATCTGCGGCGCGTGGGAGATAAGGCAGCAAACACATGTTCTCTCCTATGTAGAATAATGCCCAACGTGGGAGGACCCAGGCAGCGGAAAAGGCGACTCATCGCCGGGGTTGTCAGATCCATTATTCTCTATGGAGCGCCAATATGGGCCGAAAACGCGGATGTGAAGGCTTACGTCCGCACCATTGAGTCAGCATACAGGAGAAGTGCACTACGAGTGATCTGCGCATACCGCACCGTATCCACAGATGCCACCTTGGTAATAGCCGGCATGATTCCCGTGAACCTGCTAGCGAAAGAAGCGATGAACCTCTACCACGCCAAAGGGACACACGCGACAAATGTAGAGGAGCTCTTGGAAATTGGAAAGCGGAAGACCCTTCAAGACTGGCAAGCCCAGTGGGATACTTCGACAAATGGCCGCTGGACAAGAAGGCTGATCCCCAACATTCAGCAATGGGTAAGCAGGTCGCATGGTGAGGTGAATTTCTACGTCACACAATTGCTGACAGGCCACGGAGGTTTTCGGGCATACCTGCACAGATTCCACTTGGAGGAATCTCCCTACTGTGCAAACTGTGGAGGTACAGAGATAGAAGATCCCAAACATGTCTTCTTCTATTGCCCACGTTATGAAAGTGCTAGAGTGGCACTACAAGGAGTATGTGGAGAGCCCAAGCTTCGTAGTTATTTTGACTATTAACAATAACTAAAACGCAGACAGAGCCAGGAGTGTATGGTTTTGACCGACTCTCCCTGGGACACGTACGCAACGCAGACAGAGCCAGGAGTGTATGGTTTTGACCGACTCTCCCTGGGACACATACGCAACGCAGACAGAGCCAGGAGTGTATGGTTTTGACCGACTCTCCCTGGGACACGTACGCAACACAGACAGAGCCAGGAGTGTATGGTTTTGACCGACTCTCCCTGGGACACATACGCAACGCAGACAGAGCCAGGAGTGTATGGTTTTGACCGACAGTCCCTGGGACACGTACGCAACGCAGACAGAGCCAGGAGTGTATGGTTTTGACCGACTCTCCCTGTACAAACCACGGACACTACCACGAGCACACAGAGTAGGGTAGTAATTAAATATAATTATATATATGTATTGGAAATAAGTAGAAACTTTGAAAATAAATAAAAACACTTATTAAAACTAATACAATTGCAATAAATTTCTGTAAGCGACCCTGGAACCCGCTGAGTTTTTACCCCAGCGAAAACGAGTCGTTACAAAGCACAGCACTATTGGGCAAGTGAATCGAATTACAAATGAAATAAAAAATGCATTTGAACTTGGGGAGTTCTGCTCTGCAATATTCCTTGACGTGGCTCAAGCAAATAATGATAATGTTCACAAAGACCTGAAAACACTTATAATTATCATAGAAAAAAGTCTAGAAAGGAGAAATACATAACAAAACTGGAAAATCACCCAAATCCATTAACTAAATCCCTCGTAAAACCAATAAGCCGTTCCAGCCTGCAGAGAAGAGACTTTGCGGCCTTATGAAGAGCGAAGCAGAGCCGAAATTTTGATAGCCAAATTCAATTTGGGATAAAATTATTTTTTGTAACTAGTTTCAAGATTTGATATACTCATTGTTAGGCTTAATATTTAAGCAGATTCGAAAAAAATTAATTCTTTTAAACAAAAAAAAAGGTTTCCGTAGAAGTCAATACAGAACCGCTACTGGAGCTACTACGGTCGATTGCAGAAAATCAGTATGAGTTGAAATATTTGAAAGAATTTGAAGGCAAAGTTCAACCGATCACAACACAAAAGTTTTTGTAGAAGGAAACACGGAATTGCACGCTTACAATTAAAACAAAAGCAAAATTAAAATCGGAATTCTGATGCACACTAAAATTAAATTTGTGTAACCAAAAAAGAAAAGGAAACTCGTACAGTGCATAAACTTTCAGAGATATCGCCATAGAGTGTTAGAGAGAGAGAGATAACTTCGTCAATCCAACAACCAAAACAATGGGAAATCGAATGAAAGTGCATAAGTGCTCGGGGGTCCACTAGCGATCAGTTTTTCCTAGTAGACCCCAGGTCCGCCTGATTATTCAATAAAGTTTTTAGATTTTATTCTGATTAACTCCAGCAAAGGTCTTTTCTCTAACTTCAACCGTAACTTCTCCGCTGGTTAAATATTGTTTCAAAATACAATTAGGCCATTCGCCTGACTAATAAGCGGTGCTACCCCACTGTATAAACATTTGGTAGAGCAGCTGTCTCGGTTCGGTCACAGCCTTGTTCAGGGGTACGACACCAGGTTCATTACAATATATCATAAATAGTCTTACAGTTTTTTGCTTTTATAATTGGTTAATCTTTGTAATATTTTACAAATAATTTTGAGTTATAAATAAGAAAGAAAAAATATATGGTGATTAGGTTTATACAAAGCTTATTTGATTGTGCTGCTTTGAAGAAGTATTCAAGATTGCCTTGATTACAATAATTGGTATAAATAACTAAATATAATACATAAATATAATTCGAATGTAATTATATAGTATTTATAATGCTTTTAAATTTAAGATTTTTTTTTATTTCTCCACAATGCAACTCGCAATTATACCCTAAATTTAGTCCCAAATAAATTTCCTTACCACAGAATGGAGAATTTACATTGCATTGTTTTTGCTTCACACGGATAAGGAAGAAATGGAATCATTTCCTCAGTTGACATTGGAAGATGAAGAGTTATCTCTCTATAGGCGCATTCGATTCGTAACTTGCATCGAGCTCGTATCGAGTTGTGCGAATAAAGCAGCACACGAGTAAGTAGTAAACTGGCAGCACCGCTTCAACTTTTTTTTAAACATATACATTTTTATATTTTTTATACAAATTCATTATTTGAATATAATTTAAATCAACAGAATAATAATAAAAATCTAAAAACATAATCCAAAGATTAATTTTTGATTTCTTTAAATTTAAACAACTAAAATATAAAAAATCTCACGGAAATTTGTACGGGTAATTTTTAATCTCGTTGGTTTTCAAACAATTTTCAATTTGGAAGCACTTTCCTTCGAGGATGGAAAAATTCGCTCGTTTCATCCGAGTATAATTTACTCGATAACTTTTTCCATATCTGTCCTATCCTCGATAGAGTGGCGAATCAAATGTGTCTACTGCAAGCATAGTCCAAGAGCCAAGATGCGTGACATGCGCTGCCAGCCACACAACTTAAGATTGCCAACGAAACGTTTGGAGTGGTAATAGCGCCAGTAAAGTCAGTTTTCAGACAAACGGAACTTGTTGTTGGTAGTTCCGCAGTCAGCGGTATAACATCAAGTATACCCGTTGGTTACTGTTGTTGAAGAGAGGGGTTGGCATGGCTATGCCGGCAGATTGCTTATTTGGTTGAGAGCGACTTCCCGTTGGTTGCTCAAGCTCAGCAGCCGAATGGGCCGAACACCCGCGCATGAGAGTTTCCCTAGAGTGCCTCGACTCATACTGGTCCAGAGCGTAAAACACCCATTTTTTAATGCAAAATAAATAAATTGTGTTACAATGTGCACAAAATAGAGTCACACAAGAACGTCTTATCGCTCTAGAGCACTATTCCCAATTTTTATATTACTACGCATGTTTTAATCATTTGAAAATAATTGAAGTGAAGTCGGGTCGGTACGCGTCGGCGATTCAATAGACAGCATTGAAGGTGTCATTTTAATCCTGAAATTAACATGATTTGCATTTTCCGAATGCAGAAATGGAAATTCCAATAAGCGACTTGCATATAAAACAAGAGATGGTCGATGAAGAACTGTGTTTCCCGGAAGCTCAGGCGGTAAAGATTTATTGGGCTACGCGCTGAAGAGTACATACGTCTACGTGATGCCATTAAAAATGATGACAACCAGCATGTAAATCCAAATGACATTGGCCAATTGACGATATACAGGTAGCCCGCTTCATATGCATGAGTATGAACTGGATGCGATGGCATATGTTCGTTCTTATGGTCGACCAGACATGTTTATCACTTTTACATGTAATCCACAATGGAGTGAGCTTCGAGAATACTTATTGCCAGGGCTATCGCTAACAGATCGCCATGACATAACGGTACGTGTGTTTAAACAAAAGCTGAAATCATAGTCCAACACAAAGTAGTTAGATAAGCGCAATGCTGGATGTATTCTGTCGAATCGCAAAAAAGAGGACTCCCTCACGCGCACATATTATAAGACTGGATCAAATTAATGATATTATATCTGCGAAAATTCCAGATGAATTTCAACTGATCACAAAGAACCATGCGTGATTGATAGTAAATATTCGAAGCGTTATCCCAGAGTATTGATTTCAGACACAGTTACAGGCAATGACAGGTACACGTTATAATATCACCAGTCGACAGAGGGAAACAGAAAATCAAAAGCTATCGAAAGGAGAACTCAATACGTGGAAGTTGATAATCGTTAGATCGTGACGTATTTACACATTTTGTCCAAAACCTGCAAAGCCCACATTAGCGTGGAATATTGTAATTCGGTGAAGTCCATAAAGTACATCTGTAAATACGTACAGAAATAAAGTGACCGACATGGCTGTATTTGGTGTACCTGATACAAATAGAAACGACGAAATCACTCAGTTTCAATTAGAGCGTTATGTCAGCAGTAATTAGGCGGTATGGAGGATTTTTACATTCCCAATTCATGAGAGACATCCAACAGTATCTCATAAACTGTCCATCTTGAAAATAGTCAACGCGTTTATTTTACCGCTGAAAATGCACAGGAAAAACCAGCGACCCCACCATCCACAATATTAACCCAACTTTTGAATTGTGTGCATCAGATACATTCGCCAGCACGTTGTTATACTCAGAAGTAACGCAATATAATACTTGGGACAAATCGAAAAAAACCAATCGATGACTACCCAAATGTGTTCTCGACAGATGCTTTGGGACGTGTTTACACAGTTCACTCCAACACTGCTGAGTGCTTTTATTTGCGTTTATTGTTGGTTAACGTTCGTGGTCCAACATCATTTCAAAGTCTTAAAACAGATGATAGACTATTGTGTGCAGCATATCGTCAGGAGTGTCAACGACTGCTTTTACTGTAAGATTACGCACACTGGGAAGCTACCTTTGCCGATGCTACTCTACTCCTCACCAAATAAGAAATATTTGCAATAATTGTATCATCATGTTTCCCATCAAATCCACTTGGACTAATGAAGCATAGATCATGATTGAAGACATTTACTTAACAATTGGAAACAAAGCATTGGCACAACTTGGCAAAGTGTCACCAAATCGCTAAATGCATACTGCTGCGGATGAAATAACGCATGCTTGAAATCCTCAATTCTGTGGAAAAATGTAAGAATATTCACACTAAAAACAAACGTTCAATTGTAAAACGATCCATACTAAACGACTTTTCCCGTATCACTCAATCAAAAGAAGAACTGATTCTTAGCGTGATCCCAAACATACCACAACACCGCCCGGAAAGAACAAAGATGTTAATGATCTGGACGAGCCTATTTTAAAAGAAATACCAGGTCCATTATTCACGTTCAAATCAGTGGATACCATCATGAATCAATATCCCACCGAATTTTTAAGCGCAATTGATTTGCTGGAACAAAATTGGAATGCCGATTGTTATGCTTCTCAACATCAAAAAACCAAAACTTTGTAAAGGCACCAGGTTTGCCGTCCAGAAAATATTGAGAAATGTGATAGAAGCAAAAATTTTGAATAGAAAATTCAAAGGTGAAGACGTTTTGATTCCTCGCATCCTAAAGATTCCATCTGATGTGCCATTTAAATTTAAGCGTCTTCAATTCCCTGTTCGCTTTGCATTCGCCGTTACCATAAATAAGTCGCAAGGACAATTTTAGAAATGTGCGGTATAAATTTGAAAAATCTAGTTTTCTGGCATGGACAACTGTACGTTGCATGCTTCCGAGTCGGAAAACCATCTGCACTATTTGTTTACACCAGTGATGGTGAAAAAAAACCAAGAATGTTGTTCATCTAAAAGCATTGCAATAAATGTTTTAATTTTATTTAAATTGCTCGAAAAAGGTTTTTTCCTGGCGAAGCGGGCGGGGGTCCAGCTATTTATAAACATATTTGAAAACTCAGGAAAAAATATATAAATATTAAATTTAGAATTAAAGTGAAATTATAATTACAAGAAATCCACAATTTAAACCTACACAAAGGAGTGTGAATCTGAAGTGTAAATTTTTGTGTTGTTGAGGTTTACCGTAGATTTCTAACATAGTTAGAGAAACTTTCAGAAGTTCAGGAAATGATACAAGGAGTTTTGAACCCAGCTCAGGCATTTTTAAACGTACCCGGTCAAGCAATAGATACGATATGCCAACACTCTGAATGACTTGGAGATCGTGCCTGGTATAGTTAAGGGACTCAGAGAGCTCTGTGGAGTTCACAAGGAGTTCAGTTCATGGAAAAAAAGGGTGGAGAGGGTTTCGAGTCCATACGAGCCTGTTAAAAGTTAACCCAAATAGTACGTCATTTTTGTGGACTTTTATAAGGAAGAAAGTTATAGGTGAGGCAGATTCTGCCCTTGAGGCTATAATACTTCATTGGACTGGAAAGCGATTTCCACATGCTTAATGCATCATTACGGTGATCAGGGAAACTTAAAAACCCTAGAATATCAGCTTAAATTCTTGTCGCAAGGAAATATGTCGACCATGGCGTTTTACCAAACCGTGAACGCGCACCTGTCACTTATACTAAACAAGATCTCTTGCATGAATTGTCCCAAATTCATTCGACTCTTTACTGACAGTTTTCGGGATAAAGTTCTGGACAGCTTTGTCACAGGCCTGAAGCGAGATTTACCAACACTACTCGGTGTCAAGGAACCTATTTATCTTCCACACGCTCTCTACTTGGGTAAAAAATTAGAAAGTCAGACTCAAGGAGGAACACAAGATTCAAATCCACGCAACATATCCATACAACAATAGTACCCCCATTACCACCTCGGAGGAATTATTCTTTCCCACCTTGTGGTAATTTCAACCCCCCATTGGCATATGCGCCACCAACCATTCACATTCTCAACCACGATTTCATGGCCCAAGGGCAAAAAACTACAACAAAAAATGCAGGGAACAGCAACAACATGCCTGGGCACAGCAACATCCGAGTTAACAGACAGATGCCTTAACCAACAGGGAGGGGCTCCAGCACAACAATACTTCTTGGAGGCTATATATTGCGGCTGGCCTATAAAATCGCTAGCCAATAAGAGCTCAGTCTCTTTCTTTCAGCATCACTCTACGTGGACGCATCGCAAATACTTTTTTCTTCCAGCACCACTCAACAGCGACGCATCAATGCACCACTGTGTGACTCCAGTACAGCAAAGTTACACAAGATATACTGCTCCGATTTTGACCAAGACAGACCCAGGCGTTTATGGTTCTACCGATTCGCCCTGGGACTATGACAAACGACACAGAGGCAGACATTTATGGTTCTTCCGATTCGCTCTGGGAAACCACCGTGTCCAAAGAACACCCACATCAGTGAAGACACAAACAGCCCACTATAGACACCCTAAGAAAAGAATAGTTTATACAAAGCAATACAATAATTATATATATAAATGAAATAAAATTAAATAAGGAATATATGGGATCCGCTGAATTCTACCCCAGCTAAAATAGAGTCGTTACAAGGGTTCATCTCTGCCATATATTGAATGTAGGTCGGCATTGAAAGAAATTTCAAATTTTTGGCGGGCACAGGATCCAGCTTAAATTATATTCAGGCTTCACTTATCTCTAAACCGATTTAAAATGCTAGTTCAGCGGGAAGGTTGGTACCCACAACTCACCATACTTTAGTAAACTTATTCGGAATAAAAGACCTCAAAGTACAATTTTTTTATGTTACATCCGTTAAAGTCCTTTCATGGTATCATTGGCAAGGACACCTTAAAGAAGCTCGAAGCCGTTATTGATATCAAAATTAATTGCTTGATGATTCGGGATGGAAGGATGTTTAGATTGAAGCAACAGCCGCATCATTCCATAAACAATGTTGATGTCAACAAAGACCAATGGAAATTTGAAAGACACCGATACTCAAATTGTTGTTAATAAACTCATTATTGAAAAAAATAAATGAATAGACTAACAAAACGAATGAAATAATGAAAAATGATAATAAAATTGAAGACATTCAACATATTTTGGGTATAAAAGTAAAACACTAACTAGAAATTATAAAGGAGGAAGTTTTAAACACTAATTATACCCTAGCATGAGCTAAAGAAACGGTTATAGATTTATTCATTTTGTCTGAGCAGGAAGAGGAATCAGTAAAGAAGATATTTGAAAAAACAATACTCCATTTATAAACTTAGAACAGACACTTGAATTCTCTAAAATAAAAATGGGCTCGAATAATTCATTGACAATTTATATAATTAATATTTCCACAGAACAGATTGCAAATCTATGATGATAAAACAAATTAAAAGAAACAAATCTGTAACAAAGATTCATTATGAAAATTTATTAATTTGTAAGGAACTATTGTATGGAATAAAACTAGAATGTAAGAAATCTGATGAGTTCAAAATATGTACTTATAACACCATTATAGAAATAAGTAATACATAAATGCGTTTCAAAATTAGTAAAAAGCCACCCTGCAAAGTGTAGTAAAGTCAATGAACTAAATATTGCATCTATTAAAATCATCCAACCTTCTAAGTTCAGTTTGTAAAAACCCATGAAGAAAAACGATCAAGCAGAGCTCTTCTATAAAGGAGAAGAGACTCCAAATAAATTTTTCTTTAATTTACATGTAAATGCGGCCTTGCTCTCTTAAATGGCTGCAAGCAAAAAAGTGAAAAAATTTTGGATATTAAATTGTTGAAATTAGACGCACATTTTAATCGATTTACTAAGTTTCAGTTGTACAGGCATATTCATATTTGTCATGCAATTGTGCGCAGTTATTCCCATAAGTGTAAGCACTGACCTCGCTTCTGTGGGTGCATTTGAAAATTCCAGCACTTCAAGGCAAACGGCTATAAAAGCGCCAACACTTGCAACGTTGCTCTTAGTTGTCATTGCTTTACCTGCATTGTGGGTTCAAGTAGTTAAACAGAAAAAAAAATTATGGAGAATCCTGTAAGCATGATAGGAGAGGAGAAAATTGTGGGATTGCCGCTCCCAACACCGATATCGGATTTATTGTCATTACCGACTATTACGAGGGACACAACGAGCTTACAATCCCAAACACTCAGTGATGTGCCGAGCGATATAATAATCAAGTCGCGCATTAAGTACGGTAGTCACTGGTCAGCCTGCAAGGGTCTGCTTATGGAATACTCGAAATGTAGCTCAATTCATGGTATTCGATTCTTATTCGAAGTTCACCGTCCCTTCTATGAGAAGTGAGTCACCTATAAGAGTGTGCCAAGGTTGCCACTGAAGGAAGTCGGTTATTTTTACAGACTTTATTGGGGTGTTCTTCTGCTTACTTCGTTTTACTTTGCGACTTCACTCAGTTGGGATTCGTATCTAAAGTGGCAGGACTCTCCTGTTATACTGGGATTTGCTGAGACCCTTGTTCCGGTGCATAAAATACCTTTCCCGACCATAACGGTGTGTCCGGAAATAAAAATGGATCCGAACAAATTTCACTTTACAGAAGTGTCGCAGAAAATGTGGAAAGGAATCGAAGAATTTAAAACATTTGATATTTACGGGAATCTAACAGAGGAGCAGTAAGTCCTAAATAAGTATAATTTTTATTTGCATTTGAAGAGTAAGTACAGTCTGTGATATCATTTTGCGACAGGATATCACACTTATCAGCCACTATGCACATATGCGATGAAGATGTGGTGCAACGGTTCGCTCCATTTATACCCAAAGATGTGGTGACGAAAGTGGCCCAAACACTGGTGGATCTATCACTATCGAAGGATGAGACTGCCACCTTTTGTAAGTGGAACGGACGATTTTATTTTTGCGATAAGATATTAAATATAGTGGCCACTGATGAGGGTATCTGCTATCAGTTTAACGGTTTGCAGACCAAGGATCTCTATCGTGATCCAAAGTAAAATATTTATTAATTGGCGACATTCGAGTACTTGAACTATGTGTTTATATCTACTTGGAAATTTGTAGCTTCATCAGTTATTACGACAAGGAAGTCATTGATTTCAATAAATACTTCGATGACTTACCACTGCTGAATAATTTGACCGGAAATTGGTGTCTTGATTATGGTTACGTCGGTCAGGGCTACAATGCGTATCCACAGCGCACTGTGTTCTCATCGGTACGAAATGCATTCATTGCCGCCCTGGATGGTTTCCGTCCCGATTTCGATTATGCATGCCGGAGTTTTAAACAAGGTTACAAGGTGAGCAAGTGTGTAATAATTTGAAAGAGATAATGTAAACAGATAACAAAGAGGCCATGTCAACCATAAAAAAGTCACTATACTTTTGTGTTACTCTCCCACACCTCCAATTTAGACCCATGAACATCATCAATCCAAAGTTCACTGACGCTGGTTGATTGTGAGCCCCAGGAAATTGAAAATGACCAGAATAGGAATTGGAATATTATATGGCAATGATATATCTGCGGAATTTAAGTGTAGGAAATTCGGCAGAATAGGAACGGGTGGAACTATATAAAACTGCTTGAGAAGTGTGGTCTGTTGCAGGCGCGGCAAGGGGGTTTTTCCATCTTAGGAAGCTTCAAATTTCCCACTGTAAAAGTATTATAAATTGCCTATTCGGATATCTGTTTAAAGATACCAAAATGTTTCAGAAAGTGGGTGCTTCAGTTAGTCATGTCTGCATTCAGACACATATCAAATGCATATTCTACCTGTCAGTTTGGGCCTTGGTTACACATTTTATCATTTAATAATTTAATAAACTTAATGTTTTGATTCAAATTCAGTGAGTTCCATTTGGTTATTTAAATATGATGTTTTAGGCAAGAGAGACATATACAAAGAGGGCGTGTTTATTTTGCCTGATTTTTACATATCCAAAATATTTATAAAATTGCAGAGCATTATTTTGTTCTTTCTTTCATATTTCAGCTAACGAAAATGTCAGTGGAAAACGCTGAAGTGTGGTTATATTGACTGTGGAGATGCCCTAAAGCGCAAATCAAAAATTATTGAGAAATTTCAAATCACCAGTTATCAGAATATTTCAGTTATGGGAGTGGCAGGGGAGCTATAAGGTGAATTGTTTATGCAAAGACATCAAAAGTCACCAAATTCTTGAACCATCAAAACCAAATTAGATGGAGTAATTTTAAATGAGCGCTGGCACATTTTTTATATGAGAGAAGTGGGTTTCCTTAACCAATTCATATTTTTTGCCAATAGCTTTCTATAATCTAGCTATAGTCTTTCTTTATAAATTTGACAATGTGCGTGTTTTAGGTATGATAGTCTATATATGTTGCCCATACAATATCTAATAACCACAAAATTGCATCAGTACTTCATCAAAAAGAAGATTCGACAGTTGCATATATGAGAGATAGAAGTTCCCTTTATCCGAATTGCTTCATATAAATATATGATGCTGTATTGAAGTCCAGGCATTGCGTATGCAAAGTTTCATTAAAATATCTCTAACGATGTGTATCGCAGTTGGCCCAAACGGACATGGCTAAATCGAATCAGGAAATGATGCTTTTAAATTATGTGAACGAATGGATGCATGTGCATTGTTATCACACCTCATTCTGGTCATTACAACATTTTCCCACTCCCCAAATACACTACAAGTGTTCAGTGGAAATGACTAATTTTAATTAAATGTGCTTTTCCTTTTCAACAGGTGTTCCTCAATTCTCCCGAGAGTGTGCCACTGAGTACCGGCAATTACATTTTAGTGCCCCATGGCTATGAGGTAATGATCAGTGTGCTGCCCCACTACATTGTGTCAGATGACAATCTTCATAACTTTAGTCCAGATAAGTATGTTGAGCTCGTGTATGAGTTTTTTTTTTGCTTTTTGTCCTAGATTCCACATCCTTCGTTGCCTCCCCGCAGGACCAAGGCAAGGTATTACTTCATGTGGGGTATTATGGTCAGCGGATCCCTTCTAGTTATTTTCAGTTGAGAACTTCAGATGAAGAACTCCTTCGATAGCAATACCTCTTGGTTCCGCCCTTCCATCGTTTCGCCTGGATCGCTTTCTTAGCTTTCTGGACCAGTTCTTTGGTGGCGTTCACAGTGAACTTCGTCTTTCGGAAGCCATACTGCCAATTTGACAGTCCTCCAGATTCTGCAATATGCTTATCGATCCTTTCTCAAATTATCCGCTCCTAAATATTCCCTCTGTATCTGATATTCAGAGTTGGCGGTAAACCGAACGGTTGGTTTGTTGGCTTTCAGCGCCAGGATGAGCCGTTGCCTTTTGCCTCGTGTTGAGAAAATACCTTCCTCATACAGAAGTTTTACATTTTCTTAATAGTTCTGGATGCATTGCAACTGCAGTTTTTCGGACACCTGGCGCGGTGGGCATTTCATTTGGCAAACACCTCATCTGTTGTCACAGTGGGTATGCATTCCTCTGTTGGCTCGAAAGAGGAGCTCACATGGAACAGCTGCCGGGAAGAGCTGTCCCATTATAAGCCTTATCAAAATTGAACAAGTTGTGGCAGGGCAATATCCGCATAACAACATATGCTGCATGGGTCATCCTCGAATTGTGCGGATAGTCTGGTTAAGCTTGTGCTCTTGCTTTTTTACTGACCTTCTTCAGTTCCTTCCTGACTCTCTTATAGGCCAGGTGTATCTGCAGCGAGCCTGCAGCTAGTATGGAATACTGGTTTGTTCTCTTCGTAATTTCGTATGGTGAGCGGACTACTCCTAGCAATGTTTCATTGCCTGTCTTCGGCACTGCAGGTGGCGGAGGTCTTTCATAATGGCGGCGGTAGTGTCACACACTGCAGCCCATTTCTCCGCGCTCTCAACTAAATTGTCGGGCATCACGAGCTCTCCACACACTCCTTGTAGTTCCTCTCTAGCATTTTTATACCGAGGGCAATAGAAGAAGACATGTTTGGAATCTTTGATCTCTGTACCGCCACAGTTAGCACAGTAGAGCGATTTCTCCAAGTGGAATCTGTGCAGGTATGCCAAAAACCTCAATGGACTGTCAGCAGTTGTGCGACGTGATAATTCACCTCACCATGAGACCTGTTTACCCATTGAATCTTGGGGTTCAGTCATCTTGTCCAGCGGCCATTCGAAGATGTGTCCCACTGGGCTTTGCCACTCTTGAAGGTTCCACCGCTTTACAATTACCTAGAGCTCTTCTACACTTGTCGCGTGTGTTCCTTTGCCGTGGTAGAAGTTCATCGCTTCTTTCGCCAGCAGGTTCACGGGAGGCATGCCGGCTATCACCAATCTGTGGACACGGTGCGGTGTTCGCAAATTACTCCAAGTGCTTTTCTTCTGTATGCGGCGTCAATGGTGCGGACGTAAGCCTTCACATCAGCATTTTCGGCCCATTTTGGAGCCCAATAGAAAATAATGGATCTGATAACCCCAGAGATGAGTCGCCTTTTCCGCTGTCTTGGTCCTCACATGTTGGGCATTATTCTACACAGGAGAGCACATGTGTGTGCTGTCGCAGATGATAGCTTGGTGATCGTTGTGTGTGTGTGTGTGTGTATATCACTCCCGAGCCATTTTGCATCCCTCAGCTGCTAATCATGGACGTTGGGTCTATCACAGAGCTGACTCCTACTTTTAGAAAAATTATCTCGGTAGTATTCATGAGGATAACATCAAGTCTTGGGAGTGCGTCCATGAGGTTGTGCCCCTATTGGCGTAGTCCGGCCGCGGCCCCATTAAGTCACTCATGTATTCAAATCAGCAGCAATTACTACAGGGTTCCTGCAGACTCAAACTCATCCATAACTAGATTTGGTATCGTGGTTCTTCCTGTCGTGCTCCTGATGTCACTGAGCTGAAATGGCTAGTCTCCATATACCCATAGTGGAGCTAGGAAAGTGGTGTCCTCGACTAGTTGCAAAGTTTGGATACTATCTTCTCACGCAACCGGCAAGAGGTCCCTCCGATTCCCAGCTTGATATGTAATAGCCCCGCGGTTGTCTGAGTGGCAGACTGATTATTGCCATTTGTGTTCTATCGTACGATTTGCGAAGGGAGCTAATCGCCGAAAGGGGGGTTTTTCGAAAATGTTCAGTTGTTTCAACAGTGCTTCGGACACCTCTTCTGCCGTGGTAATCTCGTCTTAGTGCATTATTTCTAGTAGGATCTTCTGAATGAGCTGGCCCACCTCCACGCTGGCCCCTAATACATTGAACACTGCTTCCTGGATAGTGACCTTGTTAGGCTGCACTCCCCTGGCTAATGGCAACAGCAGTTGCTCTCTCGCGGTGTTTCTATTTTGCTGTACCATGAGCCATTTCGCATAGTTCACCATGGTGCTGGTATTATTGTTTTTTCGGTATTCATTCTTGGGTTTTTTCTAACTAAGTCCTTCAGTGGTGCACAGATGTCCCGTTGTCCACCGAGTCCCACTCTTCACGAGGAAGTGAGTTTTCTGTAAGGATCGCTCTGGCCCCTCCTTAGTGAGTGGCTGCCAGTCTATACATTAAGATTATCCGCCCTCATACATGTGTTTGTATTTTTATCGATTTTCAATAATTTTCCTTATAAACTTTGTGAATATTTCTGAAGGCGTCAATGCTACTTCAATGATGAGCGCTACTTGCGGTTCTTCCGCGCCTATTCGCAGGCCAACTGCCAAACCGAGTGCTTGCCTAATTACACCATCTCAAAATGTGGCTGTGCGAAATTCTGGATGCCAAGCAAGTACCTATTCTTATAAGGTAATCCACACATTTGACCTGCTTTCTTTAGAGCCACTTGATGTGCCCGAATGTGGCGTGTTCGATATCAATTGCTATACTGAAGCTCAAAAGGAGTTGCACCTTCTGCTGCAGAAACAAACAACGCAGAAGATTTTGGACGCCAAAGTAGAGATTATGTGTGATTGCATGCCCGCCTGTACTTCATTGGAATACAATGTGGAAATATCTCGCTCTCGCTATGATATAAATAAAATGTTCGAGGCTGTACGTGAAGTATACGACGAACCTGAGTGAGTTTTCAGTTAAAAATAAAAATATGCAGACATGCAATTTAATATCGTTCAATCCAATTTATAGTTTAATGGTCAGTCGATTGGTGATCTACTTCAAGGAGCATCAGTTCACCGCTATTAAGCGTACCGTGTTGAGTGTCACCATGTTGTTCGGTGTCACCACGTTTGTCAGTGTCACCACATTGATTGCGAATTGCGGTGGCATATTTGGCCTCTTTATGGGCATTTCCAGTTTAAGTGTGATGGAACTGTTTTACTTCTTTTCAGTACGTCTCGTTGCTAATATACGCAGACGGCGCATTGTTCAAAAGAAAGTACAGCAAGAAGAGTCCGAGCACACAAATAATTAACTTGTCGTAGGGCACAGAATAATGTTAAGTCATGAAGAAGTATGAAGCCATGAAAACAAGTGGACATTGACTACATTCGGTCGCACAAACTATTATAGATACACTATGCATGTATATATATGTGTGTAACCATCAGATTTCTTTTTTACCATAATTCGATAAGAATAATCATTATATTCCACATATATAAGTGGACATAAGCCATAGTAGCTTTAGCAACTTGTTTTGTTTCACGAACTAAGAAATGCAATCTTTGAAAACTCAAAAATTAAATAAAGTCTTCCAAAAAATGTATGACGCGGAATGGTTTATAGATGTATAGAATTATAAGGTGAATTCCAGCACTAAATTAATGAATTAAATTACAAGGGCTCTCCGATTACTGGTCACAGACGATTGAAGTGTGTAAATCAACAGAATTCAATTTCTTCAATATTCTGCAACATCATGGAGATTCCTTTATAACATCATTACAATAAGAATATTCAATGAATGAATGAATGACACAAAGAGGGAAAATGTACTCATCCTGCATGTACGAGTACCTATTAAAGATCTTCTCTTAGTCCTACAGTTCTAAGGAAACTTGACACTGAGTTCGGTTCATTGCTCTAATATCTCTGACCTCGGGCCAATAATGCCCCCAATATTTCTTCTTACCTCGAGCTAAAGCTTCGCAGTTCATTAGAAGCGGCTCTGGTGTTTGTTCTGCCTCCGTCCAGAACCTACACGTGTTTACTGGTGAGAGTCACAGTTTCATGAGGTGGCTTCTTAAATGACAGTGGCTTGTGAGATGGTCTGTCAGAGTTCTTAAATTATTTTTGCGTAACTGTACACAAAAAGTTGCACGATTTGAGTTATAGTCCCCAATCATGAGATTGGATTGTATAAGTTTTGGGAGTGAGGTCCAGGAAGCGTGATCCTCTGGACTTTTCCTCGTGTCTTAATTTATCTTTTATTATATTTGCTCATATGCCAATAAATGGTTAAGGTCCAATAAATGGTGTGGCTGCCCCATTTCTGGCAAGACTATCCGCCTTTTCGTTTCCAGGGATACCAATGTGTCCTGTGACCCATCTTATGAAAACTTTATTGAGGCGCTCTAACTTATTTAAAAGTTCTAAGCATTCCGATACAAGTTTAGAGTGAATCTCGTAGCAATTGATTGCTTTATAGCTGCTCTGCTCTCAGAAATGATAGCAATATCTAGACCTAAAAAGTTACGTCGGAGGTTAAAGATAACACAAAGGCAATGTATGTATCTCTGCCTTGAATATGTTGGGCGATTTCCACATTGGTCAGAGTGGTTCACCCTCGACCCAAATATGCCGGCTTGTATCCCTTCTTCTGTTTTTGAACCATCTCTGAACCACCTGATGTTATGATCTTTCCATTCCTTCCTTCTTGTTCCCAAGCACCATTGTGAAGCGTTTCTCAAAGTTGTACATTTTGTTCATGTCGTCTCTAGGTAGGACCGCGAGGGCTATAGTGGCAATGATGCTGTCCCGTTGTTTCTTACTACAAATTTTCTCGCGGCCAGCACCTTCCTTTACGATTTCTAATAGGTTTTTTTCTGCAGCTATTTCTCCTGTATTATGTAGCGGAGTAAGATCTAAAAGTGATAGAGGAAACTCTTTCGAAATCTTTACGTTTGGGATATCGGCATATGTTATCAAACAAAACGTATCCATATCGACGTAGAAACGTAGCGAGTTATCAATCGAATGCAAACATTCGCAACGTCTTACGATATATCAACGGCTATCGAAATAATTGCTGGATGCTTCTTATTCGTTTTTCTCAATTTTCTCCTAAAGAAGTGAAATTTTTAATAGAAACTAAAAAAACTTGGAGAATAGGAAAATATATTTATGCCATAGTGGGATAAATCTGCGAAAAACTACAGGAAATCAAGAGAAAGGCTTGGGAGGACTTTTTCTTGGGAGGACTTCTCAAAAATATATGTAGCTAGAATTGTGTTGTCAGATATTTTAAGTGAAATGCATTAAATACAAAATGTAAGTTCATTTGGATTATTTATTATCATTTTTGTTTGAATAATTAGTAATATTGTTTAAATTCTTAAGGACAACCTTAAATATTGTAAAATAAACTTAATGGGAGAGTACATGCTGGAGCATACACATTTAGCGCAGACCACTCTTCCAAATTGGGCTCAATACAAAGTTGTTTCACACCGATTATGGGAGTAAATTGCAAACAAATTAAATGTAGCTGTACCACCAATTGAATATGTGAAGGATGAGGAAGGTATATTGGAGAGCTCGGGTACTGACATTTGAGAGTAGCAGTCTTTCAATGTTTTCCTGAACACTGCCAGAGGGTTGCATGGTTATGTTCAGAAATAAACAAATAAGTTGTAGCGCTCTACGTGGGTCTATTTTAAGTCCTACGAGAACTGCATTGTATTCATCTTCATTCAACGTGCAAATACTTCATCCAACATACTTTTAGCCAGAACAATCACTTCTTTATTTAACGTCATTTCAACTCATAATAACTTCAATTCAATTTAATCTCTAAAGTCAATGGTCATCTCTGTCCTAATTTGCATTCATACGAGTGCAATTTTCAACTGAGTGCAACATTGTCCGCCCTGTCGGTGAAAACAGGTTAAAAAGGTTACATTTTCGCCCCCTCACTGTGTAACATTCTTAGAGCCCTCTCGCAGGGTTGTACTATTTTGAGAAAAGAACACGAAATATGCTCATTGTAAGGTAAGTGTAACATTTATCTCTAGGAAAGGAAACGCTATTTAATGGTATCTGTAGTCACCCTAAAACGATATTTCGATTTTTATATATACATATACGAGTATATACCTCTATATTCATAAAAATTAATTGTAATTCTGTTGGTAACAGCATCACTTGATAACGGTTGAACCGATTTTGAAATTTATTTGAAAGATAAGATTTGAAACATAATTACTCTAAGAAGCTCAAGGTCAAATTCATTAAAATCGGTTCATAAAAAAGGGTGGAATAAAGGTTTTAAAATGTTCGTAACAACAACATAAAATTACAGCAATGTTGTTGTTTCGCGTGGGGTTATAAACATGTGTGAAGTGATCGCATATGAAGCGAAAGCATTCACATGTTCATGCTGGACCTCGAAGCAAACATCTTTGTTGTAGTTTTTATGTTGTTAAAGTAAATGAAGAGGAAATTGAAGTTGATGTATTTGTGTGTTGGTGCATTTTTCATAGCCCAATCCCGCTGTTGTTCATTTTGACGTACGTCTGTAAAATGGTTAAAGAACGCTACTAATTCCGAAATGCCAAGATATTCAATCGGCAAAAAAATTCCAACAACGCAAACAAGGAAATCAGTTCAAGGTTACCTACATGTATTTTGCACCGACGCTTTAGGTCGCAGTTACATCTACGAACTGAAAATTAAGATTTGTGTGGCACATATAGAGAGCCTGTTAAAGTTTACGATTGCTAGAGGATGACACTCATTGGGATTACACCCTCGAAGGTGCTGTGATTTCATCAAAGTCTCATCAACTACGATATCGATAATTATCTCAACAAGCTTACCATCGAAACCGATTGAATTGTGGACCAAATACAAAGAGGACATGTCTGGTAATATTTTGCGGAAGATGCAAACCAGAACATCAAATCTAGATTTGCAACTGAGCGAAGAGA
This sequence comes from Clusia tigrina, assembly GCA_920105625.2. NCBI lineage: Eukaryota > Metazoa > Arthropoda > Insecta > Diptera > Clusiidae > Clusia > Clusia tigrina. The sequence goes on from OV050030.1 coordinate 395,515,246, forward strand.
TTCACAACGAGGCATTGATATTAATTGAGGACTTGTTCTTGATAATATCGTATGTAACAAGGTATTATCACAATTAAGCATGACAGAGCCCAATCGTCCGATGCATGACGCATTTCATCAAGAGTTGGAAAAAGAAAAGCTATATAATTGCTATTGATTGAGAGCATCAGTTCCAACGATCGAGGTGCATACGACTCTCTTATGAAATTTGTGAACGATGGATCTGGAGGGATTCTGTTTTTGGAGGCTCCCTCTAGACCTTGGAAAACTTTTTTGATCGAGTTTATTTTGGCAACAATTCGCTCGCAGAATGTAATTGCACTTGCTTCATCAGGAATTGCCGCTACGTTATTGGATGTTGGTCGAATAATCAGCACTCAAGTTGCTGTTGAATATACAAAGCAAGGAAACTCCAACGTGCAACCTTTCGAAGAACTGTGCGATGACAAACGTTTTGTAGCAATATAAATTGATAGTTTGGGATGAATGTACGATAGGGCATAAAAAGTATTTGGAGGCATTCGACCGAACAATGCAAAATCTACGAAATAATCAAAATCGGTTTTATTTTTTGGCAGGTGACTTTCGCCAAACATTCCCAGTGACTCCACAGTCAACGCACGCCGATGAACTTAATGCATGTTTGAAATCGTTTGGTTTCTCAAAAAACGTTGACACTCAAATTAAATATGAGCATGCGTGCAAAGTTTCAGAACCAGCAATCTGGTGAAGGATTTTCAAATCAATTGCTGGAGATTGGCAAGGACGAAATCCCCGTTGATATTTCGACTGGCTGTACCACATTCCCGTTCACGGAATTTATCCAGAAGGTATTCTCAAAAGTTGCTCAAAATTACAAAAATCATGTTTGGTTAGGCGAATGTGCTAAATTGGCTGCGAAAACCATTGATGTTGACGAATTGAATTTCAAGATTCAAAGTAAAATTGCTGACGAATTGATGACGTGCAAATAAATGGATTCCGTTATTAGACAAGATGATGTCGTCAACTATCTAAAATAATGTTTAAGCTCGCTGGAATTGCCTAGATTGCCGCCTTACAATCGCCAATTGCAAGTCGGGTCGGCAATCATAATATTGCGAAATATCAACCAACCACGTCTTTGTAATGGCACCCGGCTTACAGTGCAGACAACGTAATGAAAGCAACATACAGGAAAGTACAATGGAGAGGACGTTTCGATATACTGCATCCCAAATTTTCCGTCCGATATGTCATTCGACTTTAAACGTTTGCAATTTCCGGTGCGGTTTGCATTCGCAATGACAATAAACAAATTACAAGGACAGCCATTAAGAGTTTGTGGCATTAACCTTAAAAATCCATGCTTCTCGCATGGCCAATTGCATGTCGCCTGTTGCCGTGTCGGACAACCATCAGCTTTGTTTGTTTACGCTCCAGAAAATAAAACAAAAAATGTTTTGCATCAAAAAACGTTACAATACAATGGTTCAAAGTGGATCACATTCCAGGCACATCGCAGATTTCAATGCATTTCAGCCGTTAAACAAGGATGGCGGATGAAAGACTGGATCGGTGATTTGACTAGAGAGAGTAGTAGAGGTAAGGTACCGGACAAATATAAACGTATCTATGAAGTAAACAGAAACAGAATGAAGGTTGAAGTGTTCTCCGGGTGGAACTGTACTTATGCGCGTTAAAATTGTGTGTCAAATGTGTTCAAGTATTCCGATAAGGGAAGAGAATTTGAGAAGTATTTCCCAGACGGTTCATACGAAACAATGATTAGACAGTGATAAAATAGTGTAGGCTGTTCCGTATAGCTACAAGAAATCAAACGTGAGTGTTTGGATCCTTTGATTTTCAGTTTTAATCAAATCTTGTAGCATATTTTGCACTGTAGACATAGATTGGAGTTGGTTTTGCAACTGTAGGCTCTTCAGTGTGCAGGCTAGTACAGTCATTTCCATTTTCGGCTGAGATAGAAAATCTGTTTGAATTTAAAGATAGATCCATCTAATATATTGTTTCGATCTAGCGCGCTTCGGAGTGTTTTGAATTCTGTTAGTCGGTGATTTCTTTTGATTTCCTAATTTAAATGTTTTGGTCCCGGCTGGGTCTACCTTCTAGTTAGGTCCCTGCTGGGTCTACCTTTTCGGAATTTTTTTTTTGAGTTGACGATTAACCAATTTTTCTGACTTGAGTTTTTATTTTTGTGTGAGCAATTAGTTGTGCTCACAACTTCGTTAGTATTGCCATAGAGTTACTACTATTCTATGGTATTGTTTGTGCTTATTGACTTCCTCTTCAGGTTGATGTTGTTGTCGCTGCATTGTTCGACGAAGCAATAGTGGTGATCGAATATTCTATACTCTAATTTGGACTATTTGGTGGTAATCACACTGCTTGGTATGGTAATGGGGCCAGTAAAGGCGGTTTTTGGTGTTAAATTATTCAGACATACGGAACTTGTTGTTGGTAGTTCCGCATTCAGCGGTATAACATCAAGTATACCTGTTGGTTGCTGTTGTTGGAGAGAGGGGTTGGCATATCTATGCTGGCAGATTGCTTATTTGGTTGAGAGCGATTTCCGCTTGGCTGTTCATGTTCAGCGCCCGACTGCGCCGAACGCCCGCCCACGAGAGTTTCGATGGCCGAGAGCGTAAGACACTCATTTTTCAATACAAAATAAATGAATTGTCTTACAATGTGCACAAAATAGAGTCACACAAAAACGTCTTATCGCGCTAGAGCACTATTAACAATTTTTATATTTCTACGCATGTTTTTCTCATTTGAAAACAATTTCGAAGTGAAGTCGGGTCGATACGCGTCGGCGACTAAGTAGACAGCATTAAAGGTGTCATTTTAATCATGAAATTGACATGATTTGCATTTTCAGAACGAAGAAATCGAAATTCCAATAAGACAATAAAACAAGAGATGGTCCATGAAGAACTGTCTTCCCCGGAAGATCTGGCGGTGAAGATTTATTGTATTCCAAAGAAACACCAGCCGATGGTTGAAGTAAACTGCTACCCATATAAGTTTGCACCGAGGCAGGAAGTTCACAGTGAGGACCACGATGGCCACAATGAACCACCACGTTGCCGAGATGAAGTAAACCGCAATCAATACATGCTTATGCCAAAGAAGGAAATTAACAGTGAAGACGATTTTATTAATGAATCAAGAATTTGGGAAGATGCATTTGATGAAATCTTGTCTCTATTGAAAGAGGAAGCTGCGGCGGAAAGCAACGTTAACACAGAGTTTAATAGTATTCCATGTGATGAGGATTGGGGCCCAATCAGCAGCAGCTCTACATATCAAAATAGCGCTCTTTCGGAACAGAAGGATGTGGAAGCGGATCAAAAGTATAAATCGGAAACCAATATAATTATGTTGTGCCCATATTGTGGATCAGAATTCCCAACTCCCTGCGAGTGGCGACAACATCTCAATGTTGTTCATGACTTTGTTAAGCGAGAAAATTTAAACATGTACTTCATCAGTAATTCGAGGGCACAATGTAAAGACTGCAATACTCAAATAGCCAGCAAAACGCTTACGAATTTACAGCAACACAGAATAAAACATCTTCCATACAATCGGTATTTGAAGTGCAAATTGTGCCTAGAGCATTTTAAATATGTGGATACGCTGACAAAACAGTTACGAAAGAAACATAATTTCTACGGAAAAATAGAAAGAAGTGATGCTGCAGACAAACCCATTTTCGTGTGTCCATTTTATTGCAAGGAATTTCTCAATATTTCTGAATGGCGCGTACACATCAATGGCGTTCATGATTTCAGAAATAAACATAATCTCAACATGAAGTTTGTTGATGCGAAAATGTGGAAGTGCAGGCAGTGCAATATGCTAATTATGAACAAACTACATCATATGCAACGCCACAGAATAAAGCATCTGCCACACAAGTTTCGTAATAAATGTAAATTCTGCAACCAATATTTTAAAACTGGTGGACTCCACAAGCGGCATTTTGATAGAATTCACAGAAACTATCTACCTCTCAATCCGATCCTATTCTCCTGTGTCCATTTTGTGGCAAAGAGTTTCCAAATTCCTGTAAATGGCATAAGCTTCTCAGGGATGTGCATGAATTCGATAAACGGGATAGTCTGAATATGGAGCATATGGATGCAAATAATATGAAATGCAGGCAATGCAATGTCATAGTAAGCTTAAGGATAACTAGGTATTTAAAGCACAAACTGACACATCTGCCGTACAAGCGGTATTTTAAATGCCAATTAAATCGTATCTACCATATGAGGCACATTAGACAAAAGCATCAGTTAGCGACTCAAAGAAAGAATTATCGAAAAACTGGTTGCGGAATCATCTGACATTCTGGTCTCAAAGTGTTAAAGGGCACAAAAGTACTTATAAATAGATGGTATAGATCAAGTGGACGAACTAGTATGTTCAGCAGCATGTTTCCTGCACGTAAAACTCGAGAGAGCCTCATAGGCATACTCTGGAAATTTTCTAAAAATACGAAATAGCGAATTTCTGCCGAGGCGAAACTTTCTCATAGCTAAATACTGCTCCTCTAAAGAGTTCGCCATTGAAATTTGCCGAAATGCAGTGAGAAGCATACCATGTAGTAACCGCATTTATAGTAAAACTGGACAAAGGTGTTGACAGTGAGCTGAAAGCGGGGCGGAACTTATCCATATCCAGCGTTCTCACTTACCCCAATTGTGGTAGATCAGTCTCAGAACTCTTCTGCTTTAGTAAAAATGTGTGTATTATATTATTTATAGCAATTTACAGGTTTTGTAAAAATATACTTATAAACTTGATAACGGAAAATTGTAATAATTAAAAGAAAGGACATGCAATGTACGAAATGAGACGAAAATATTTATATCATTTTGTTCTCTTCACAAAGTTTTCATTGATATTAAAATTTATATTAAATTAAAGTGAGTAAAGCGAGTTTTTTGTTTCCTCCTCTCTGTGTTTCCATACATAATAAGAAATTACGGACAAATAAATTGTTGGTACACTGAATTTTATCGTATTATGTTTCCAGGAGTATGGCATGGGGATCGAGAAGCGGCATCCGCCCTTTCGCCATTAAAATATTGTTACGTGTTTGTATATATTTATATTCAATCTTCCAATAATTTCATAGTTATTGTTTTGCTTAGGAATATTCACAGTCGACGTCTTATAATTTTTTTTTTTACTTTTTCAAATACTTTATGGTGGTTCTGGAGACTACGCCCCAGCAATCAGAACGCACTTCTTTCATGCTTTTACACCCCCTTTCTTTGCTGACTGTAAACGTGGATGCATGGTGTCTGTGCCAATGTGTATTTCAGTGCCCAACCACTGATCTGAATCTTCCACATTTAGTCATACTTTTCAATACATGATGCCACTGAGTATTGCTTGCGCCATTTACATCAATGCAGAATCGCCAATGCCCCTATCATGTAGGCTGGCAAGCATAACTTCGATATGCTTCGCATATCCTCCCTCTACTAGAAGCGAATTGTGTGTCGTACAACTTCAAAATAGAGTTTGAATCGTAAATGCCTGATTCTGTGCCATTGTAAAATCGGCAACTTTTTAACCAATACAATTTTTCATTGGCTACATCTAGCCTAAGTCTCACTAATATCCTCCATGTTAAAATTTTTGCGACTACTGAGTTTATGGATATCATTGATGTGGTTCCGCCAATCAGAGGCACTCGAAAATTCGATGCCATACATTGGACACAGAAGAGTTACATTGATTGGACAAACAAAACGTTCTGGATAAATCCTCCTATGCTTACTTTTGGCGAGGTGCCCATGGATACTTGTAAAATGCTTCTGTTGCGAAGCGCACCGTGCAAAAGTCAGGCCGCATAATTTTCATTTCACGTACAGTTTGTACCGCAGTTGCCTAATTACGTGCTTCTGTAAACCTTCCATGCGTGTGCTTAGTTATATTCCACACTTTTACATTTCGCCTTTTTATTGTCAATATACTCCTCGTTCAGGTCCTCACGTTTATAAAACTGGTGTACGCCATTCACATGGTCACGCCAATCTGAAGAATTGGGATATTCAATGCCACAAAATGGGCACAACAAAGTTTTGCTGTTTATTGCAAGAACTCGTTGATCTTCTGTGTTTTTGTTGTGTATTGCCGTAGTATTATTTCCCCCTCTAGAGTCACGGCTCCATAGTCTCTCATCGTCCAGGTCGTTATCGATGAATTCATTCACTAAATTTCATCATCACTAAATTTGGTTTCATCAAACTCCTCTTTAATTGTGAACAAATTATCATACTAATTTTGTGCATATTGTTCGTAGTCTGATGAATTTTGCACGTCATTTTCATTGCGAACTTCCAACAACATTCTGCTCCAGAAGTTATGTAATACAATAAATCTTCGCTGCAAGGATTCTAGGTGACCAGATTGCCTCACTGTAACTCTCTCCTGTTTTATATGCAGATTCTGTATCGGATGTTCCATGATTCGTGCACCTTATTTAAATAGTAAACAAAAATAAACAAGCGCAATACAAACCAAGCGCAATTTATTCAAAATGAAAGGCCCAGGATTAAGCTACCGATTGATGCCATTGATAAAATCAGCTGTGAGTTCACGATTATAAATGGTCAATTTTGCTGTGGAACGAACGCTGTGGACCAAAATGGCCGCATTCAGCAGTAGAAGATGGTAAAAATGGCAAATTTTAGAAAATTATTTAATGTATGCATAACAAATTTATATTTGCAAATTTAATATCGCATTAGAAATTCAATAAATTTGATGTCAATTCTGTTTTTATTGATAGTAAAGTTGCTTTTTTTCGTTTGAAAGGGACATGAATTTATGTATAATAATTTAATTTTAAGAGCATGTTTTAGAAGACGGTGTCTTTACTTAACATGTTCTGGAAAGTGATCTGAGAAAATTTCCCTCATCATAATGTTCATCGTAGTCCATATATGCTAGCTTCAGCCGATTTTTAGATTTAAAGGAAAAATCAATCACTTCGATTTGATTTGTAACTTTGTCTGCATATATTTTCTCATGTAAATACTTGGTTTACTATTTCTCCCAAAAGTCTCTTAACTGGTCTCAATCCCAGCCAGATACTCGTATATAGTATAAGAATATAGGAAATAACTGCAATTTGAATCAATAACACCACATTTGTATAAATACAGTCTGCGAATAATAATATTTTAAACATCAATAAGAGCGGTGAAACTGAAAACATTGTGAAATTGGCAAACACAACTAAACAAATAATTTGGTGGTATCATGTACGTGTCCATGTCCCGTAGGCCCGAATCCTAGCCCAGTAGAATGCAGTTTTGTAAAGTTTTGTTATTCCTTGAAAATTTAACGCCGCTGTGCAAATGAAATTTAAATTATTATTTACATTACTTTTAACGAAACAACACATTTCGAGAGCTTCAAACTTACGACGCGTGACAAATAGCAACAAAAATGCCAATGCCAGAGAAATTTCATTTAAGACCTCTCCATAAAGTGTAATTTAACTTTTAAGTTTCTCTCGAAGTAATCAGTAAAACGTGCCAAATGAAGGGAACTCGGTTAGTAGGGCTTTAAGCAGAGAGTCTCGGAACACTTAGAAAGAAATGTTTTGTCACCTAAGCCCCTTGTAGACTCAACTGAATAAGTCTGTGAATGAATGTGACCTACCTCAATTCTATCGAGAGGTTTATAAGTATTATCTATGTATGCTTCATATTCCCAGACTACCCTAGAATAAAAATCTTTGTACAAACAAAAAGATTCTCAAACAATTTGTACTTTATATTTTGTTGTAATGAACACATTGCCATAGAAGTGGCGATATCGCTCAACTTTTCCAAGCTGGAGACTTATGTGTTCTCCCATACAACAGCTCGAATGATGTTGTCTGCCCTTACTGGAATAGCAAGATACTATTAAGAAGATGGGGCTAAAATCGACTTACAACGCCGCACTGACCAAAAGATTTCACGAAGGACTACGAGTAACTCAGTGAGTCAAGAGTCCAGATTTTTACACAATGATTTGGGGAATATTTTCATAATAACACGAAACTCGAATATGCTTTTGGTTATTTTGGGGTCTAACTTTTTTTCCTGGAACTCATTATATTCCAGATCTAGGTACACATGTGCATATTATCATTTTCGAAATTATATTCTCCGAGTTTCAATTTGAAATTGTTAGAAAAATCTTATCAAGTCTTGTTTCTCCATGTAGTTGATGGGATTTTTGTTAGCCATCATCCTTTTTCGTGCGTTGCAATTCACTGCATGTCTGATCTATTTGATTCTGGTCTATAAGTCTGATATCTTTGGTTAGGATTCCCCCGTATCGTATCTCCAGCTATAGAAGAAGGATATATCTGATTCATTTTCACTTTTGTGTTAACGGGTGCCTCATTCGTTTTCAGGTGACCTTCCGTTTATTGAACAGGAACGGATTTAAATAAACGGCAGAGTAATTTCTGCGGAAGTGATCAGTTTCTAAGTACTAAATCCATGCGCCACAATCAACACTTTTTCATTTGTAGACATGATGTATTTTGCGCTGGCCACAATTGTTTTATACCCCGATTATGCACAGCTATGTCTGATTTGGTTTAAAAATATTGTTTTGGTGCATATAAGTAAGTAGACGTGGTAGACGTGGTAAGGGCGCCCATAGTTTGTATAAAGTTCTATAGTGAAGCTGTGATCCATCATTTAAATGTCGGTCATTAATCTTATAAAATATTGATTTAAGAAATTGTTTGAAATAGAGTTGCAGCCCATATTTGTAGCCTTTACCCTTAAAAAAGAGGAATAAGAGTATACTTTGGCAAGGAGGCGTGGTAAGTATGCACATGATCAATATCAATATCTGATATTGCTCTCTCTGCCTGTGGACCACTATTTCCACAAATCGTAATGAAAGGCTTCAAAAGTGTGACCAACGAAGAACGAGATAGCTTTGAGAATGGTCACACCTTCTCCCATATATATATGCAACTGTTGACAAAGGATTTCAAATCAATTCGGCCCAATTGATCCTATATTGACAAAAGTTGGTGTTAGCATCCGTTTCGGTCACGATGGACTTTTCTAAACAAAATGAGTGCGAAATTTTCGGTTGATGATAAATGCTGGTTAATGATAAATGGCAGCGAAGATCAGTGAATCATTGCTCGTATGTGTTCTTTCTATCATTGATGCCACTACAGCTCACACCTATAAACACTAAGCCCCTCCCTTATATATAATACGTCGACGAAATTTTACGTGAAATGCTTTATTGAAATCGGCCTCGCCCGGCTTCAGTGATCTTTGATGGTTACCATACAGATTAGTATGCTACAAATTTACATAACCTTAGTTGTGGCCACGTTAAATGGGTTGTGACCCATTAAATATACCATATGTGAGGAAAGTGTGTCCTTTGTCCCAATGTCGAACAAAATCCACCCAAAAAGTAAAGTGGGTCAAATATATATACATACATGTGTATAACTATCAGGGATCCTTTTGGGTATTAACTTAGACAGCTCAACCACACAATAAGGACAACTTGAATTGTAGCGTGAAAAGAGTAATAAACTTTACTGAGTTCCTACATCGAAAGCCTATAAAAAGTGAGATCTGAGTCGAAATTCGTGTCTGTGACAGATTTTCTATATTTGTTCATGCTTTTTAAGGAATTGCCGGGCCAATGGTAAACATGCTTGTCTCACAGTCGTGGTTGTGCGTTGGAAGCCTGCCGAGAGAGTGGTCTCGAATATTTTTTCCTAAATTTTGTTGTCTTCGAGCCGAAGTCCTTAGTTGCTACTACTCAATTCTCCAAACCATTGCAGGCATGATTTATTATTATCATTTTAATAAAAATAAAAAATAAAGCTACTGGAACCTAAGTGTTCTCTGCCAAATCCACAAGAAGTGTGACGCGGCAAATTCAGTGGCTAGGTTGGCTGGGTCATGTCGTGCTCAGGCAAGAAAAGTGTTTGAATCGATGCCACCGGGTGTGCGGAAGGACCAAGTTCAAGTAGACCTGGCTGCACTCCGTATTTTAATGTATGTAATATCAAGATATTTTGTTTGAATCCAATATGGTACTTGTACATCGTTAATATGTAATGGTAGGTGTTGTATTTGTTTGTTGGTGAAATCGACTTGGATGGATGTGGTGAAATCGGCTTGGATGGAGGTGATGTCGTTTACAGCGACTTGGAGTGCGTTTCCAACAGTTATAAGCCCATTGTCATCTGCGACCATGGCTGTTTTTCCTACCAGGTAGACCGCATGTGTAGCAAATCAAGGAGTGGTCCTAATACGGTACCTTGTGGTACTCCAGCTTTGGTTTCCTTTTTTTTTTGTTGTCTTGCTCTAAAGAATCGGTCTGAGCGATATGAAGCGAGGATATCAAAGAATTGAATTGGTAGAGTAGCATTGATGTTGGTGAGTAGACCAACATATCATACTTTGGTGAATGCTTTGACTACATCGAGAAAGATAATTGAGCATACCTTTTTGCTTCTAAAGGCTTTTCGATTGTGTCAGTGATTCAAAGGACTCGGTCTAGTTTCGAGTGCTTGTTGCGAAAACCAAATTGATATGTTGGTATTAGGTTGATAGATAGGAGTGAAAGCCTAGTTTACCGCCTTTACTGGCCCTATTACCACACCAAGCAGTGTGAAAACCACCGAATAGTCTATATTAAAGTATAGAATATTTGATAATCAGGGTTGGTTCGTCGAACAATGTAGCGACAAAAACATCTACCTCGTCCAACTTGATGAGAAAGTCAATAAGCACAAACAATACCATAGAATAGTAGTTACTCTATGGCAATACTAACGAAGTTGTGAGCACAACTAATTGCTCACAGAAAAATAAAAACCCAAGTGAGAAAAATAGCTCAATCGGCAACTCGGAAAAAAAATTCCGAAAAGCTAGACCCTGCAGGATCCAAAGGAAAAGCTAGACCCAGCAGGAACCAAAACATTTAAATTATGAAATCAAAAGAAATCACCAACTAACAGAATTCAAAACACTCCGAAGAGCGCTAGATCGAGTACAGACCGGGCACAACAAAATAAATCAAAACAATATATTAGCTGGATCTACCTTTAAATTTAAAAAGATTTTCTATCTTCGCCGAAAATGGAAATGACTGGAATAGCGAGCACACTGAAGAACCTAGAGTTCCAAAACCAATTCCAATCTATGTCTATACAGTGCAAAATATGTTACACATTTGATTAAAGCTCAAAATCAAATGATCGAGACTCCTGTAAATAGAACATGAGTTTGTTGAAAATATGCTTATGGAACGCAAACGGTGTTAACCAGCATAAACTAGCCCTTAACAAGTTTCTGCATGACCACGAAATTGATGTTTTGCTTTTGTCTGAAACACATCTCACAAACAAATAGAACTTTCATCTCCCATGGTTGGCACATGGCGGCACGGCTATACTAATCAGACATCAGCTTAAGCATCATCTTATGCAATCGCATTCGATACAATGGATGCAAGCTACATCAGTATCTGTTACAAATCGTGACAAAGCCCTGACGCTTCCCTCCCCGTTTTACAGTAACAGAAACTCAATTTAGAGAACTTTTTGATTCCCTTGGTTATGGATTTCTAGCTGGTGGTGATTATAATGCGAAACATAAATACTAGGGTCCTCGTCTAATTAACCAAAAGAAGCCGAGAACTGTACAACGCAATAACTAACAGAACAGTATATTCGATTTTGTCTCAGCAAAACATCCCGTTTATTGGCCCACAAACCCAAAGAAAATTCCTGATCTTATTGACTTTGCTATTTCTAAAAATATAGATAGGCTTTTAGTATCAACGGAAGCCTGTGTCGATCTGTCCTCTGATGACTCGACATTAATAATCAACCTTTATGGACAGCCAGAATATACAACTCCAATGTTTCGTCTACGGACCACCTATATATTATATATGACTACTAATATAAAGTATATTAGTAGTCATATTTTTACAAGAGATGAAGTAAAACAAGCAGATGATATAGACAACAATATTTATATTTTTAACTCCATGCTAGCGACTGCAGTCGAAGTGGCAACGCCACAAAAACTTCCAAACTGTCCAAGTATGCCTGTACAAATAGCCAAATTGAAAAACTGGTAGCACAGAAACGACGGCTGCGCCGAGAATGGCAGACCCATCACTCTCCCATCTCTAAACACAATCTAAAATCAACCGAAAGGGCTATTAAAGATTCTCTTACAAAGGCGGAGGATAAGAACCTAAAAGACTACCCGAAGGAGGTAATCCCAAATTCTACCGAAAGGTATTCCCTTTGGAAGGCATCGAAAAGCTTTAAGCCTCCAATCGAAGGTGTAAAACCCCTACGAAACCCGAACAGTGCATGTGCTCAAAGCGACTCTGCCTTGCATGACATTTATGCAACGTGTTCCAGCCGAATATGGATACAAACTCCTTTGCATTGCCTACCTTACCCTGCAGTACTGAGATTGCTCAACCTATTAAAATTTCCCTTCCTGAAATAGCCAAACATATTCAACAACTGAATCCGAAACAAGCACCTGGATTCGAAAATATTACCCCGAGAATGCTAAAACAGTTACCAGATTCTGCATTTGCATATCTCTGTAAACTTTTCAACGCTCTTTTGGACATCGGTTACTATCCGGATGGATGGAAGAAGTCTCAGATATGTATGATACCTAAACCAGGAAAAGACGCAACACTGCCGTCATCATATAGACCTATCAGCCTGTGCGCCTTGCCTTTCCAAATTGTTTGAGAAACTCCACTAAATAAACGATTTGCATTTCTTCATGAACATAGCGTAATACCGGAACATCAATTCGGTTTTCGAGAAAAGCTGTGACGACGGAAAATACTACAAGTATTTTCTGCACACAGAGTTCATACACAGCATGCAACATCCCACAGCCTAACAAAAAGTAACCACCTCCCATGCTAAATGCAACAACAAAGACAGCATACAAGTATAACAAAACATTTACGCACAGACGATCTGACCAATAAGCGTAAAGGTTTTAACGAACTCAGAAACCGAAAGGGTTAGACTGACAACGACGACGGCCTAATAGTACAAAGAGCATCAAGAGGGACTAGTACAGCTATAAAGGAAAAAGAACGTAACAACCAATTAGCAAGCAAATATTTCTACTGAACAGTGCAGCGTCCGAAGGCGGAACACGGAGAAACAGAAACACGCCAACCGATCGCAAACACCAAGCAGTAAACAGACGGAGTACAAATAAATATTTATTGCAACAACAACAACACTACAGCGACCGAAGGCGGAGCACGGATGACAACGAGAGCGCACCGATCGTAAACACAGAGCAGTAAGCAGGCGGAGTGCGAACAAATATTTCAACAACAACAACACTATAGCGACCGAAGACGAAACACAGAGGAAAACAAGAGCGCACCACACACACACTAACCGATCGCAAGCACAAGGCATTCAGCAGGCGGAGACCAAATAAATATTTATAACAACAACAACAACAGCACAGAGACCGAAGGCAGAACACGGATGACAACGAGAGCGTATCACACATACGCGAGCCGATCGTAAACACAGAGCCGTAAGCAGGCGGAGTGTGAACCAATATTTTAACAACAACAACAGTACAGCGACCGAAGGCGGAACACGGATGACAACGAGAGCGCACCGATCGTAAACACAGAGCCGTAAGCAGGCGGAGTGTGAACCAATATTTTAACAACAACAACACTATAGCAACCGAAGGCGAAACACAGAGGAAAACAAGAGCGCACCACACACACGCTAACCGATCGTAAACGCAAAGCTGTAAACAGGCAGAGTACGAAGAAATGTGGGTACAACAACAGCAAAACGACAACTAACAGCAGCGATCAGGCCACCCTACTGCAAGCAACAACTATGATGGACAACTAGAGGAATTACATCAAGGTGGGTAACCAGCAGAAGTTGAAGGTGGCCTAAGGACAACTGGACCACAATAACAACAAGCACTGATCCCATGGCAAGCTTTCGCTATATAAGCGGAGTGAACCAGACAGGGAGTCTCTTTGATCCAGCATCGTTCAGTAAGTACACAACGCACCAAGCTCCTACAGACGCACCAAGCTTCGTAGTTATTTTGACTATTAACAATAACTAAAACGCAGACAGAGCCAGGAGTTTATGGTTTGACCGACTCTCCCTGGGACACATACGTAACGCAGACAGAGCCAGGAGTTTATGGTTTTGACCGACCCTCCCTGGGACACTAGTACAAACCACGGACACTACCACGAGCACACATAGCATTGGTAATCACAGCTAAATACTTGGAGGAAGTGGTAGCAGAGGCCAACCGAACTGTGGCTACTGTCGGAAGATGGCGTGGAAACGTTGGACTTAGCTTGGCTGAACACAAGACCGAGGCAATCCTGGTTTCGAGCCGTAGAGTATTGGAGGTAGTGGAAATAAGAGTTGGTAGATGTGCCATAACCACGATTCCACACCTCAAGTACCTAGGAGTGTGGATAGACGCGCGGCTTACCTTCAAAGAACATCTGCGGCGCGTGGGAGATAAGGCAGCAAACACATGTTCTCTCCTATGTAGAATAATGCCCAACGTGGGAGGACCCAGGCAGCGGAAAAGGCGACTCATCGCCGGGGTTGTCAGATCCATTATTCTCTATGGAGCGCCAATATGGGCCGAAAACGCGGATGTGAAGGCTTACGTCCGCACCATTGAGTCAGCATACAGGAGAAGTGCACTACGAGTGATCTGCGCATACCGCACCGTATCCACAGATGCCACCTTGGTAATAGCCTTCATGATTCCCGTGAACCTGCTAGCGAAAGAAGCGATGAACCTCTACCACGCCAAAGGGACACACGCGACAAATGTAGAGGAGCTCTTGGAAATTGGAAAGCGGAAGACCCTTCAAGACTGGCAAGCCCAGTGGGATACTTCGACAAATGGCCGCTGGACAAGAAGGCTGATCCCCAACATTCAGCAATGGGTAAGCAGGTCGCATGGTGAGGTGAATTTCTACGTCACACAATTGCTGACAGGCCACGGAGGTTTTCGGGCATACCTGCACAGATTCCACTTGGAGGAATCTCCCTACTGTGCAAACTGTGGAGGTACAGAGATAGAAGATCCCAAACATGTCTTCTTCTATTGCCCACGTTATGAAAGTGCTAGAGTGGCACTACAAGGAGTATGTGGAGAGCCCAAGCTTCGTAGTTATTTTGACTATTAACAATAACTAAAACGCAGACAGAGCCAGGAGTGTATGGTTTTGACCGACTCTCCCTGGGACACGTACGCAACGCAGACAGAGCCAGGAGTGTATGGTTTTGACCGACTCTCCCTGGGACACATACGCAACGCAGACAGAGCCAGGAGTGTATGGTTTTGACCGACTCTCCCTGGGACACGTACGCAACGCAGACAGAGCCAGGAGTGTATGGTTTTGACCGACTCTCCCTGTACAAACCACGGACACTACCACGAGCACACAGAGTAGGGTAGTAATTAAATATAATTATATATATGTATTGGAAATAAGTAGAAATTTTGAAAATAAATAAAAACACTTATTAAAACTAATACAATTGCAATAAATTTCTGTAAGCGACCCTGGAACCCGCTGAGTTTTTACCCCAGCGAAAACGAGTCGTTACAAAGCACAGCACTATTGGGCAAGTGAATCGAATTACAAATGAAATAAAAAATGCATTTGAACTTGGGGAGTTCTGCTCTGCAATATTCCTTGACGTGGCTCAAGCAAATAATGATAATGTTCACAAAGACCTGAAAACACTTACAATTATCATAGAAAAAAGTCTAGAAAGGAGAAATACATAACAAAACTGGAAAATCACCCAAATCCATTAACTAAATCCCTCGTAAAACCGATAAGCCGTTCCAGCCTGCAGAGAAGAGACTTTCCGGCCTTGTGAAGAGCGAAGCAGAGCCGAAATTTCAATTTGGGATAAAATTATTTTTTGTTACTAGTTTCAAGATTTGATATACTCATTGTTAGGCTTAATATTTAAGCAGATTCGAAAAAAAATTAATTCTTTTAAACAAAAAAAAAGGTTTCCGTAGTAGTCAATACAGAACCGCTACTGGAGCTACTACGGTCGATTGCAGAAAATCAGTATGAGTTGAAATATTTGAAAGAATATGAAGGCAAAGTTCAACCGATCACAACACAAAAGTTTTTGTAGAAGGAAACACGGAATTGCACGCTTACAAACCAAAACAAAAGCAAAATTAAAATCGGAATTCTGATGCACACTAAAATTAAATTTGAGTAACCAAAAAAGAAAAGGGAACTCGTACAGTGTATAAACTTTCAGAGATATCGCCATAGAGTGTTATAGAGAGATAACTTCGTCAATCCAACAACCAAAACAATGGGAAATCGAATGCAAGTGTATAAGTGCTCGGGGGTTCACTAGCGATCAGCTGTTTCCTAATAGACCCCAGGGAACAAATACATTTGGACTCTTTATGAAATAGCGTTACTGATTCTAATAATTGTTTACTATTTATTTACATAAATTTAAGTGAATAAAATAAAACCAGAAGTGGAATAGTGCTTTTATTATTGATATATTATAAAATTAGATATAATTTAATGTAACCAATTTTGAAAAATTTGCAATAGTAATTATATTGAGTTTTTTGGAGACTCATAAATACATTCTGATATTTGTATATTACTTATTTCCATTAATTTATTATATTATGTTAAAGAAAAAGTAGCACATCAACTCAGAACGTGTAACTTATTGTAGCGTACTTATCTCATATGTAATATTTAAGCTAATACAAATTATGACACACACACTAATGAATTTAGACATAAGAAAGGGAGACACACAAACTAATGTATTTAGATATAATAAATTGTGAACAAAGGCAAACACAGAAATTCATAACAGCTGACAAACAAATGCGAGGGCATTAGCACAGCGATCTTGATCTAATTTCTCTGAGTGCGCTGACCACATTTTGTTGCTGTGCAATATGCGATACTTTGGCTGGATACGATATTGCGTAGATCAGCCGAAATTTTGTGAATTTGCATTTGAACATTGGAAATGCATTGGGAATCGAATGAAAATCCCATGCAAGTCCAATGGAATTGAACTGGATAAATACCCTTGATTATTCAATAAAGTTTTTAGATTTTATTCTGATTAACTCCAGCAAAGGTCTTTTCTCTAACTTCAACCGTAACTTCTCCGCTGGTTAAATATTGAGTAGTCAAAATACAATTAGGCCATTCGCCTGACTAATAAACGGTGCTACCCCACTGTATAAACATTTGGTAGAGCAGCTGTCTCGGTTCGGTCCCAGCCTTGTTCAGGGGTACGACACCAGGTTCATTACAATATATCATAAATAGTCTTACAGTTTTTTGCTTTTATAATTGGTTAATCTTTGTAATATTTTACTAATAATTTTGAGTTATAAATAAGAAAGAAACACTATATGGTGATTAGGTTTATACAAAGCTTATTTGATTGTGCTGCTTTGAAGAAGTATTCAAGATTGCCTTGATTACAATAATTGGTATAAATAACTAAATATAATACATAAATATAATTCGAATGTAATTATATAGTATTTATAATGCTTTTAAATTTAAGATTTTTTTTTATTTCTCCACAATGCAACTCGCAATTATACCCTAAATTTAGTCCCAAATAAATTTCCTTACCACAGAATAGAGAATTTACATTGCATTGTTTTTGCTTCACACGGATAAGGAAGAAATGGAATCATTTCCTCAGTTGACATTGGAAGATGAAGAGTTATCTCTCTATAGGCGCATTCGATTCGTAACTTGCATCGAGCTCGTATCGAGTTGTGCGAATAAAGCAGCACACGAGTAAGTAGTAAACTGGCAGCACCGCTTCAACTTTTTTTTAAACATATACATTTTTATATTTTTTATACAAATTCATTATTTGAATATAATTTAAATCAACAGAATAATAATACTAAAAATCAAAAAACATAATCCAAAGATTAATTTTTGATTTCTTTAAATTTAAACAACTAAAATATAAAAAATCTCACGGAAATTTGTACGAGTAATTTTTAATCTCGTTGGTTTTCAAACAATTTTCAATTTGGAAGCACTTTCCTTCGAGGATAGAAAAATTCGCTCGTTTCATCCGAGTATAATTTACTCGATAACTTTTTCCATATCTGTCCTATCCTCGATAGAGTGGCGAATCAAATGTGTCTACTGCAAGCATAGTCCAAGAGCCAAGATGCGTGACATGCGCTGCCAGCCACACAACTTAAGATTGCCAACGAAACGTTTGGAGTGGTAATAGCGCCAGTAAAGGCAGTTTTCAGACAAACGGAACTTGTTGTTGGTAGTTCCGCAGTCAGCGGTATAACATCAAGTATACCCGTTGGTTGCTGTTGTTGAAGAGAGGGGTTGGCATGTCTATGCTGGCAGATTGCTTATTTGGTTGAGAGCGACTTCCCGTTGGTTGCTCAAGCTCAGCGGCCGAATGGGCCGAACACCCGCGCATGAGAGTTTCCCTAGAGTGCCTCGACTCATACTGGTCCAGAGCGTAAAACACCCATTTTTTAATGCAAAATAAATAAATTGTGTTACAATGTGCACAAAATAGAGTCACACAAGAACGTCTTATCGCTCTAGAGCACTATTCCCAACTTTTATATTACTACGCATGTTTTAATCATTTCAAATCAAGTGAAGTCGGGTCGGTAAGCGTCGGCGATTCAATAGACAGCATTGAAGGTGTCATTTTAATCCTGAAATTAACATTATTTGCATTTTCCGAACGAAGAAATGGAAATTCCAATAAGCGACTTGCATATAAAACAAGAGATGGTCGATGAAGAACTGTCTTTCCCGGAAGCTCAGGCGGTAAAGATTTATTGGGCTACGCGCTGAAGAGTACATATGTCTACGTGATGCCATTAAAAATGATGACAACCAGCATGGAAATCCAAATGACATTGGCCAATTGACGATATACAGGTAGCCCGCTTCATATGCATGAGTATGAACTGGATGCGATGGCATATGTTCGTTCTTATGGTCGACCAGACATGTTTATCACTTTTACATGTAATCCACAATGGAGTGAGCTTCGAGAATACTTATTGCCAGGGCTATCGCTAACAGATCGCCATGACATAACGGTACTTGTGTTTAAACAAAAGCTGAAATCATAGTCCAACACAAAGTAGTTAGATAAGCGCAATGCTGGATGTATTCTGTCGAATCGCAAAAAAGAGGACTCCCTCACGCGCACATATTATAAGACTGGATCAAATTAATGATATTATATCTGCGAAAATTCCAGATGAATTTCAACTGATCACAAAGAACCATGCGTGATTGATAGTAAATATTCGAAGCGTTATCCCAGAGTATTGATTTCAGACACAGTTACAGGCAATGATAGGTACACGTTATAATATCACCAGTCGACAGAGGGAAACAGAAAATCAAAAGCTATCGAAAGGAGAACTCAATACGTGGAAGTTGATAATCGTTAGATCGTGACGTATTTACACATTTTGTCCAAAACCTACAAAGCCCACATTAACGTGGAATATTGTAATTCGGTGAAGTCCATAAAGTACATCTGTAAATACGTACAGAAATAAAGTGACCGACATGGCTGTATTTGGTGTAGCTGATCCAAATTGAAACGACGAAATCACTCAATTTCAATTAGAGCGTTATGTCAGCAGTAATTAGGCGGTGTGGAGGATTTTTACATTCCCAATTCATGAGAGACATCCAACAGTATTTCATAAACTGTCCATCTTGAAAATAGTCAACGCGTTTATTTTACCGCTGAAAATGCACAGGAAAAACCAGCGACCCCACCATCCACAATATTAACCCAACTTTTGAATTGTGTGCATCAGATACATTCGCCAGCACGTTGTTATACTCAGAAGTAACGCAATATTATACTTGGGACAAATCGAAAAAAACCAATCGATGACTACCCAAATGTGTTCTCGACAGATGCTTTGGGACGTGTTTACACAGTTCACTCCAACACTGCTGAGTGCTTTTATTTGTGTTTATTGTTGGTTAACATTCGTGGTCCAACATCATTTCAAAGTCTTAAAACAGATGATAGACTATTGTGTGCAGCATATCGTCAGGAGTGTCAACGATTGCTTTTACTGGAAGATTACGCACACTGGGAGGCTACCTTTGCCGATGCTACAGTTTCATCTACTCCTCACCAAATAAGAACTATTTTCAATAATTGTATCATCATGTTTCCCATCAAATCCACTTGGACTAATGAAACATAGATCATGATTGAAGACATTTACTTAACAATTGGTAACAAAGCATTGGCACAACTTGACAAAGTGTCATCAAATCGCTAAATGCATGATCTATTTTACAAAGATTTTCAGCGTGAACGAGATTACGATTGCAACCAACATATTGGATGCATTTCCTCAAGCAAATATTCCAAAAGTTAACATTGATCAAAAACATGCATACGACACGATTATGCATGTTGTTAACGATGAAAGTGGTGGAATGTATTTTTTGGACGCGACGGGAGAAACTGGTAAAACAGTCTTGATTTCGTTGCTACTAGTAACGTAAAATTGCACTGGCATTGACTTCTTCTGGGATTGCTGCTACTTTATTGGATGGCGGTCGAACAGCACGCTCTGCACTGAAACTGCTAACAAAAAATCATTAGAAGCATTGGATAGAACAATGAAACATTTACGAGGAAATCATGATATGTTTGGCGGTGCTTTGATACTGTTAGCTGGAGACTTTAGACAAACGTTACCAGTCATAAATCTACTGCTGTCGATGAAATAACGCATGCTTGAAATCTTCAATTCTGTGGAAAAATGTAAGAATATTCACACTAAAAACAAATCGTTCAATTGTAAAACGATCCATACTAAACGACTTTTCACGTATCACTCAATCAAAAGAAGAACTGATTCTTAGCGTGATCCCAAACATACCACAACACCGCCCGGAAAGAACACAGATGTTAATGATCTGGACGAGCCTATTTTAAAAGAAATACCAGGTCCATTATTCATATTCAGATCAGTGGATACCATCATGAATCAATATCCCACCGAATTTTTAAGCGCACTTGATTTGCAGGAACAAAATTGGAATGCCGATTGTTATGCTTCTCAACATCAAAAAACCAAAACTTTGTAAAGGCACCAGGTTTGCCGTCCAGAAAATATTGAGAAATGTGATAGAAGCAAAAATTTTCAATAGAAAATTCAAAGGTGAAGACGTTTTGATTCCTCGCATCCTAAAGATTCCATCTGATGTGCCATTTAAATTTAAGCGTCTTCAATTCCCTGTTCGGTTTGCATTCGCCGTTACTATAAATAAGTCGCAATGACAATTTTAGAAATGTGCGGTATAAATTTGAATAATCCAGTTTTCTGGCATGGACAACTGTACGTTGCATGCTTCCGAGTCGGAAAACCATCTGCACTATTTGTTTACACCAGTGATGGTGAAAAAAAACCAAGAATGTTGCTCATCTTATTCTTCTTATTCATCTTATTTAAATTGCTCGAAAAAGGTTTTTTCCTGGCGAAGCGGGCGGGGGTCCAGCTATTTATAAACATATTTAAAAACTCAGGAAAAAATATATAAATATTAAATTTTGAATTAAAGTGAAATTATAATTACAAGATATCCACAATTTAAACCTACACAAAGGAGTGTGAATCTGAAGTGTAAATTTTTGTGTTGTTGAGGTTTACCGGAGATTTCTAACATAGTTAGAGAAACTTTCAGTTCAGGAAATGATACAAGGAGTTTTGAACCCAGCTCAGGCATTTTTAAACGTACCCGGTCAAGCAATAGATACGATATGCCAACACTCTGAATGACTTGGAGATCGTGCCTGGTATAGTTAAGGGACTCAGAGAGCTCTGTGGAGTTCACAAGGAGTTCAGTTCATGGAAAAAAAGGGTGGAGAGGGTTTCGAGTCCATACGAGCCTGTTAAAAGTTAACCCAAATAGTACGTCATTTTTGTGGACTTTTATAAGGAAGAAAGTTATAGGTGAGGCAGATTCTGCCCTTGAGGCTATAATACTTCATTGGACTGGAAAGCGATTTCCACATGCTTAATGCATCATTACGGTGATCAGGGAAACTTAAAAACCCTAGAATATCAGCTTAAATTCTTGTCGCAAGGAAATATGTCGACCATGGCGTTTTACTAAACCGTGAACGCGCACCTGTCACTTATACTAAACAAGATCTCTTGCATGAATTGTCCCAAATTCATTCGACTCTTTACTGACAGTTTTCGAGATAAAGTTCTGGACAGCTTTGTCACAGGCCTGAAGCGAGATTTACCAACACTACTCGGTGTCAAGGAACCTATTTATCTTCCACACGCTCTCTACTTGGGTAAAAAATTAGAAAGTCAGACTCAAGGAGGAACACAAGTTTCAAATCCACGCAACATATCCATACAACAATAGTACCCCCATTACCACCTCGGAGGAATTATTCTTTCCCACCTTGTGGTAATTTCAACCCCCCATTGGCATATGCGCCACCAACCATTCACATTCTCCACTACGATTTCATGGCCCAAGGGCAAAAAAGTACAACAAAAAATGCAGGGAACAGCAACAACATGCACAGCAACATCCGAGTTAACAGACAGATGCCACAACCAACAGGGAGGGGCTCCAGCACAACAATACTTCTTGGAGGCTATACATTGCGGCTGGCATATAAAATCGGTAGACACCAAGAACTCAGTCTCTTTCTTTCAGCATCACTCGACGTGGACCCATCGCAAATACTTTTTTCTTCCAGCACCACTCAACAGCGACGCATCAATGCACAATGGTGTGACTCCAGTACAGCAAAGTTACACAAGATATACTGCTCCGATTTTGACCAAGACAGACCCAGGCGTTTATGGTTCTACCGATTCGCCCTGGGACTATGACAAACGACACAGAGCCAGACATTTATGGTTCTACCGATTCGCTCTGGGCAACCACCGTGACCAAAAACAACCACATCAGTGAACACACAAACAGCCCACTATAGACACCCTAAGAAAAGAATAGTTTATACAAAGCAATACAATAATTATATATATAAATGAAATAAAATTAAATAAGGAATATATGGGATCCACTGAATTCTACCCCAGCTAAAATAGAGTCGTTAAAAGGGTTCATCTCTGCCATATATTGAATGTAGGTCGGCATTGGAAGAAATTTCAAATTTTTGGCGGGCATATGATCCAGCTTAAATTATATTCAGGCTTCACTTATCTCTAACCCGATTTAAAATGCTAGTTCAGCGGGAAGGTTGGTACCCACAACTCACCATACTTTAGTAAACTTATTCGGAATAAAAGACCTCAAAGTACAATTTTTTTATGTTACGTCCGCTAAAGTCCTTTCATGGTATCATTGGCAAGGACACCTTAAAGAAGCTCGAAGCCGTTATTGATATCAAAATTAATTGCTTGATGATTCGGGATGGAAGGATGTTTAGATTGAAGCAACAGCCGCATCATTCCATAAACAATGTTGATGTCAACAAAGACCAATGGAAATTTGAAAGACACCGATACTCAAATTGTTGTTAATAAACTCATTATCGAAAAAAATAAATGAAATGACTAACAAAACGCTAATGTGGGTACCGGGACATGAGGGACATGAGGGCAACGAAGTGGCAGATTCTTTAGCAAAAAGGGGTGCAGACACTGCCTTTATAGGTCCAGAACCCTTCTGTGGGGTAAACAGTAGCTTCACAAATAACTTGTTGTGCGAACAGGAAAAACGATTTCTGGTAAACTACTGGAGAGCCCAAAAACGCATGCGGCAGTCGAGACTACTCATTGATCCTGAACACTTCAGGGTAGATGCTTCTTTAAACCTCAGGAGAAATGACATCAAACTCTACACTGAACTTTTAACAGGACACTGTAGACTAAATTACCATCTGAAAAAAATAGGCGTGGTAGAAGACGATTCCTGTCGACTCTGTCAAGAAGAGCAGGAAACGGCAGAACATATTCTATGCACTTGTCCAGCGGTGGCATAACCTATGCCGTGGGTTCATATCTCCAAATCACCTAGTTAAAATTAAGCCCACAGCAGTTACGAGATTTATAAACAGTCTAGGACTATTTTAGTTGGGTACGAGGCTGCACAATAGATCTTTTAGGTCGCGGTGTTCTTTTAGCCTGTTAATGAAAATAATAATAACAAAACGAATGAAATACATATTTTGGCTATAAAAGTAAAACACTAACTAGAAATTATAAAGGAAGAAACGGTTATAGATTTATTCATTTTGTCTGAGCAGGAAGAGGAATCAGTGAAGAAGATATTTGAAAAGGCAATACTCCATTTATAAACTTAGAACAGACACTTGAATTCTCTAAAATAAAAATGGGCTCGAATAATTCATTGACAATTTATATAATTAATATTTCCACAGAACAGATTGCAAATCTATGATGATAAAACAAATTAAAAGAAACAAATCTGTAACAAAGATTTATTATGAAAATTTATTAATTTGTAAGGAACTATTGTATGGAATAAAACTAGAATGTAAGAAATCTGATGAGTTCAAAATATGTACTTATAACACCATTATAGAAATAAGTAATACATAAATGCGTATCAAAATTAGTAAAAAGCCACCCTGCAAAGTGTAGTAAAGTCAATGAACTAAATATTGCATATATTAAAATCATCCAACCTTCTAAGTTCAGTTTGTAAAAACCCATGAAGGAAAACGATCAAGCAGAGCTCTTCTATAAAGGAGAAGAGACTCCAAATAAATTTTTCGTTAATTTACATGTAAATGCGGCCTTGCTCTCTTAAATGGCTGCAAGCAAAAAAAGTGAAAAAATTTTGGATATTAAATTGTTGAAATTAGACGCACATTTTAATCGATTTACTAAGTTTCAGTTGTACAGGCATATTCATATTTGTCATGCAATTGTGCGCAGTTATTCCCATAAGTGTAAGCCAGTGCTTCGTCACTGACCTCGCTTCTGTGGGTGCATTTGAAACTTGCAGCATTTCAAGGCAAACGGCTATAAAAGCGCCAACACTTGCAACGTTGCTCTTAGTTGTCATTGGTTTACCTGCATTGTGGGTTCAAGTAGTTAAACAGAAAAAAAAATTATGGAGAATCCTGTAAGCATGATAGGAGAGGAAAAAATTATGCGATTGCCGCTCCCAACACCGGTATCGGATTTATTGTCATTACCGACTATTACGAGGGACACAACGAGCCTACAATCGCAAACACTCAGTGATGTGCCGAGCGATATAATCATCAGGTCGCGCATAAAGTACGGTAGGCACTGGTCAGCTTGCAAGGGTCTGCTTATGGAATACTCGAAATGTAGCTCAATTCATGGTATTCGATTCTTATTCGAGGTTCACCGTCCCTTCTATGAGAAGTGAGTCACCTATAAGAGTGTGCCAAGGTTGTCACTGAAGGAAGTCGGTTATTTTTACAGACTTTATTGGGGTGTTCTTCTGCTTACTTCGTTTTACTTTGCGACTTCACTCAGTTGGGATTCGTATCTAAAGTGGCAGGACTCTCCTGTTATACTGGGATTTGCTGAGACCCTTGTTCCGGTGCATAAAATACCTTTCCCGACCATAACGGTGTGTCCGGAAATAAAAATGGATCCGAACAAATTTCACTTTACAGAAGTGTCGCAGAAAATGTGGAAAGGAATCGAAGAATTTAAAACATTTGATATTTACGGGAATCTAACAGAGGAGCAGTAAGTCCTAAATAAGTATAATTTTTATTTGCATTTGAAGAGTAAGTACAGTCTGTGATATCATTTTGCGACAGGATATCACACTTATCAGCCACTATGCACATATGCGCTGAAGATGTGGTGCAACGCTTCGCTCCATTTATACCCAAAGATGTGGTGACGAAAGTGGCCCAAACACTGGTGGATCTATCACTATCGAAGGATGAGACTGCCCCCTTTTGTAAGTGGAACGGACGATTTTATTTCTGCGATAAGATATTAAATATAGTGGCCACCGATGAGGGTATCTGCTATCAGTTTAACGGTTTGCAGACCAAGGATCTCTATCGTGATCCAAAGTAAAATATTTATTAATTGACGACATTCGAGTGCTTGAAGTATGTGTTTATATCTACTTGGAAATTTGTAGCTTCATCAGTTATTACGACAAGGAAGTCATTGATTTCAATAAATACTTCGATGACTTACCACTGCTGAATAATTTGACCGGAAATTGGTCTCTTGATTATGGTTACGTCGGTCAGGGCTACAATGCGTATCCACAGCGCACTGTGTTCTCATCGGTACGGAATGCATTCATTGCCGCCCTGGAGGGTTTCCGTCCCGATTTCGATTATGCATGCCGGAGTTTTAAACAAGGTTACAAGGTGAGCAAGTGTGAATAATTTGAAAGAGATAATGTAAACAGTTAAGAAAGAGGCCATAACAAACATAAAAAAGTCACTATACTTTTGTGTTACACTCTCACACTTCCAATTTAGAGCCATGAACATCGCCAATCCAAAGTTCACTGACGCTGGTTGATTGTGAGCCCCAGGAAGTTGAAAATGACCAGAATAGGAATTGGAATATTATATGGCAATGATATTTCTGTGGAATTTAAGTGGAGGAAATTCGACAGAATAGGAACGGGTGCAACTATATAAAACTGCTTGAGAAGTGTGGTCTGTTGCAGGCGCGGCAAGGGGGTTTTTCCATCTTAGGAAGCTTCAAATTTCCCACTGTAAAAGTATTATAAATTGCCTATTCGGATATCTGTTTAAAGATACCAAAATGTTTCAGAAAGTGGGTGCTTCAGTTAGTCATGTCTGCATTCAGACACATATCAAATGCATATTCTACCTGTCAGTTTGGGCCTTGGTTACACATTTTATCATTTAATAATTTAATAAACTTAATGTTTTGATTCAAATTCAGTGAGTTCCATTTGGTTATTTAAATATGATGTTTTAGGCAAGAGAGACATATACAAAGAGGGCGTGTTTATTTAGCCTGATTTTTACATATCCAAAATATTTATAAAATTGCAGAGCATTATTTTGTTCTTTCTTTCATATTTCAGCTAACGAAAATGTCAGTGGAAAACGCTGAAGTGTGGTTATATTGACTGTGGAGATGCCCTAAAGCGCAAATCAAAAATTATTGAGAAATTTCAAATCACCAGTTATAAGAATATTTCAGTTATGGGAGTGGCAGGGGAGCTATAAGGTGAATTGTTTATGCAAAGACATCAAAAGTCACCAAATTCTTGAACCATCAAAACCAAATTAGATGGAGTAATTTTAAATGAGCGCTGGCACATTTTTTATATGAGAGAAGTGGGTTTCCTTAACCAATTCATATTTTTTGCCAATAGCTTTCTATAATCTAGCTATAGTCTTTCTTTATAAATTTGACAATGTGCGTGTTTTAGGTATGATAGTCTATATATGTTGCCCATACAATATCTAATAACCACAAAATTGCATCAGTACTTCATCAAAAAGAAGATTCGACAGTTGCATATATGAGAGATAGAAGTTCCCTTTATCCGATTTGCTTCATATAAATATATGATGCTGTATTGAAGTCCAGGCATTGCGTATGCAAAGTTTCATTAAAATATCTCTAACGATGTGTATCGCAGTTGGCCCAAACGGACATGGCTAAATCGAATCAGGAAATGATGCTTTTAAATTATGTGAACGAATGGATGCATGTGCATTGTTATCACACCTCATTCTGGTCATTACAACATTTTCCCACTCCCCAAATACACTACAAGTGTTCAGTGGAAATGACTAATTTTAATTAAATGTGCTTTTCCTTTTCAACAGGTGTTCCTCAATTCTCCCGAGAGTGTGCCACTGAGTACCGGCAATTACATTTTAGTGCCCCATGGCTATGAGGTAATGATCAGTGTGCTGCCCCACTACATTGTGTCAGATGACAATCTTCATAACTTTAGTCCAGATAAGTATGTTGAGCTCGTGTATGAGTTGTTTTTTTGCTTTTTGTCCTAGATTCCACATCCTTCGTTGCCTCCCCGTAGGACCAAGGCAAGGTATTACTTCATGTGGGGTATTATGGTCAGCGGATCCCTTCTAGTTATTTTCAGTTGAGAACTTCAGATGAAGAACTCCTTCGATAGCAATACCTCTTGGTTCCGCCCTTCCATCGTTTCGCCTGGATCGCTTTCTTAGCTTTCTGGACCAGTTCTTTGGTGGCGTTCACAGTGAACTTCGTCTTTCGGAAGCCATACTGCCAATTTGACAGTCCTCCAGATTCTGCAATATGCTTATCGATCCTCTCTCAAATTATCCGCTCCTAAATATTCCCTCTGTATCTGATATTCAGAGTTGGCGGTAAACCGAACGGTTGGTTTGTTGGCTTTCAGCGCCAGGATGAGCCGTTGCCTTTTGCCTCGTGTTGAGAAAATACCTTCCTCATACAGAAGTTTTACATTTTCTTAATAGTTCTGGATGCATTGCAACTGCAGTTTTTCGGACACCTGGCGCGGTAGGCATTTCATTTGGCAAACACCTCATCTGTTGTCACAGTGGGTATGCATTCCTCTGTTGGCTCGAAAGAGGAGCTCACATGGAACAGCTGCCGGGAAGAGCTGTCCCATTATAAGCCTTATCAAAATTGAACAAGTTGTGGCAGGGCAATATCCGCATAACAACATATGCTGCATGGGTCATCCTCGAATTGTGCGGATAGTTTGGTTAAGCTTGTGCTCTTGCTTTTTTACTGACCTTCTTCAGTTCCTTCCTGACTCTCTTATAGGCCAGGTGTATCTGCAGCGAGCCTGCAGCTAGTATGGAATACTGGTTTGTTCTCTTCGTAATTTCGTATGGTGAGCGGACTACTCCTAGCAATGTTTCATTGCCTGTCTTCGGCACTGCAGGTGGCGGAGGTCTTTCATAATGGCGGCGGTAGTGTCACACACTGCAGCCCATTTCTCCGCGCTGTCAACTAAATTGTCGGGCATCACGAGCTCTCCACACACTCCTTGTAGTTCCTCTCTAGCATTTTTATACCGAGGGCAATAGAAGAAGACATGTTTGGAATCTTTGATCTCTGTACCGCCACAGTTAGCACAGTAGAGCGATTTCTCCAAGTGGAATCTGTGCAGGTATGCCAAAAACCTCAATGGACTGTCAGCAGTTGTGCGACGTGATAATTCACCTCACCATGAGACCTGTTTACCCATTGAATCTTGGGGTTCAGTCATCTTGTCCAGCGGCCATTCGAAGATGTGGCCCACTGGGCTTTGCCACTCTTGAAGGTTCCACCGCTTTACAATTACCTAGAGCTCTTCTACACTTGTCGCGTGTGTTCCTTTGCCGTGGTAGAGGTTCATCGCTTCTTTCGCCAGCAGGTTCACGGGAGGCATGCCGGCTATCACCAATCTGTGGACACGGTGCGGTGTTCGCAAATGACTCCAAGTGCTTTTCTTCTGTATGCGGCGTCAATGGTGCGGACGTAAGCCTTCACATCAGCATTTTCGGCCCATTTTGGAGCCCAATAGAAAATAATGGATCTGATAACCCCAGAGATGAGTCGCCTTTTCCGCTGTCTTGGTCCTCACATGTTGGGCATTATTCTACACAAGAGAGCACATGTGTGTGCTGTCGCAGATGATAGCTTGGTGATCGTTGTGTGTGTGTGTGTGTGTGTGTGTGTGTATATCACTCCCGAGCCATTTTGCATCCCTCAGCTGCTAATCATGGACGTTGGGTCTATCACAGAGCTGACTCCTACTTTTAGAAAAATTATCTCGGTAGTATTCATGAGGAGTCTTGGGAGTGCGTCCATGAGGTTGTGCCCCTATTGGCGTAGTCCGGCCGTGGCCCCATTAAGTCACTCATGTATTCAAATCAGCAGCAATTACTACAGGGTTCATGCAGACTCAAACTCATCCATAACTAGATTTGGTATCGTGGTTCTTCCTGTCGTGCTCCTGATGTCACTGAGCTGAAATGGCTAGTCTCCATATACCCATAGTGGAGCTAGGAAAGTGGTGTCCTCGACTAGTTGCAAAGTTTGGATACTATCTTCTCACGCAACCGGCAAGAGGTCCCTCCGATTCCCAGCTTGATATGTAATAGCCCCGCGGTTGTCTGAGTGGCAGACTGATTATTGCCATTTGTGTTCTATCGTACGATTTGCGAAGGGAGCTAATCGCCGAAAGGGGGGTTTTTCGAAAATGTTCAGTTGTTTCAACAGTGCTGCGGACATCTCTTCTGCCGTGGCAATCTCGTCTTAGTGCATTATTTCTAGTAGGATCTTCTGAATGAGCTGGCCCACCTCCACGCTGGCCCCTAATACATTTAACACTGCTTCCTGGATAGTGACCTTGTTAGGCTGCACTCCCCTGGCTAATGGCAACAGCAGTTGCTCTCTCGCGGTGTTTCTATTTTGCTGTACCATGAGCCATTTCGCATAGTTCACCATGGTGCTGGTATTATTGTTTTTTCGGTATTCATTCTTGGGTTTTTTCTAACTAAGTCCTTCAGTGGTGCACAGATGTCCCGTTGTCCACCGAGTCCCACTCTTCACGAGGAAGTGAGTTTTCTGTAAGGATCGCTCTGGCCCCTCCTTAGTGAGTGGCTGCCAGTCTATACATTAAGATTATCCGCCCTCATACATGTGTTTGTATTTTTATCGATTTTCAATAATTTTCCTTATAAACTTTGTGAATATTTCTGAAGGCGTCAATGCTACTTCAATGATGAGCGCTACTTGCGGTTCTTCCGCGCCTATTCGCAGGCCAACTGCCAAACCGAGTGCTTGGCTAATTACACCATCTCAAAATGTGGCTGTGCGAAATTCTGGATGCCAAGTAAGTACCTATTCTTATAAGGTAATCCACACATTTGGACCTGCTTTCTTTAGAGCCACTTTATGTGCCCGAATGTGGCGTGTTCGATATCAATTGCTATACTGAAGCTCAAAAGGAGTTGCACCTTCTGCTGCAGAAACAAACAACGCAGAAGATTTTGGACGCCAAAGTAGAGATTATGTGTGATTGCATGCCCGCCTGTACTTCATTGGAATACAATGTGGAAATATCTCGCTCTCGCTATGATATAAATAAAATGTTCGAGGCTGTACGTGAAGTATACGACGAACCTGAGTGAGTTTTCAGTTTAAAATAAAAATATACAGACATGCAATTTAATATCGTTCATTCCAATTTATAGTTTAATGGTCAGTCGATTGGTGATCTACTTCAAGGAGCATCAGTTCACCGCAATTAAGCGTACCGTGTTGAGTGTCACCATGTTGTTCGGTGTCACCACGTTTGTCAGTGTCACCACATTGATTGCGAATTGCGGTGGCATATTTGGCCTCTTTATGGGCATTTCCAGTTTAAGTGTGATGGAACTGTTTTATTTCTTTTCAGTACGTCTCGTTGCTAATATACGCAGACGGCGCATTGTTCAAAAGAAAGTACAGCAAGAAGAGTCCGAGCACACAAATAATTAACTTGTCGTAGGGCACAGAATAATGTTAAGTCATGAAGAAGTATGAAGCCATGAAAACAAGTGGACATTGACTATATTCGGTCGTACCGACTATTATAGATACACTATGCATGTATATATATATATGTGTGTAACCATCAGATTTCCTTTTTACCATAATTCGATAAGAATAAACATTATATTCCACATATATAAGTGGACATAAGCCATAGTAGCTTTAGCAACTTGTTTTGTTTCATGGAACTAAGAAATGTAATCTTTGAAAACTAAAAAATTAAATAAAGTCTTCCAAAAAATGTATGACGCGGAATGGTTTATAGATATATAGAATTATAAGGTGAATTCCAGCACTAAATTAATGAATTAAATTACAAGGGCTCTCCGATTACTGGTCACAGACGATTGAAGTGTGTAAATCAACAGAATTCAATTTCTTCAATATTCTGCAACATCATGGAGATTCCTTTATAACATCATTACAATAAGAATATTCAATGAATGAATGAATGACACAAAGAGGGAAAATGTACTCATCCTGCATGTACGAGTACCTATTAAAGATCTTCTCTTAGTCCAACAGTTCTAAGGAAACTTGACACTGAGTTCGGTTCATTGCTCTAATATCTCTGACCTCGGGCCAATAATGCCCCCAATATTTCTTCTTACCTCGAGCTAAAGCTTCGCAGTTCATTAGAAGCGGCTCTGGTGTTTGTTCTGCCTCCGTCCAGAACCTACACGTGTTTACTGGTGAGAGTCACAGTTTCATGAGGTGGCTTCTTAAATGACAGTGGCTTGTGAGATGGTCTGTCAGAGTTCTTAAATTATTTTTTGCGTAACTGTACACAAAAAGTTGCACGATTTGAGTTATAGTCCCCAATCATGAGATTGGATTGTATAAGTTTTGGGAGTGAGGTCCAGGAAGCGTGATCCTCTGGACTTTTCCTCGTGTCTTAATTTATCTTTTATTATATTTGCTCATATGCCAATAAATGGTTAAGGTCCAATAAATGGTGTGGCTGCCCCATTTCTGGCAAGACTATCCGCCTTTTCGTTTCCAGGGATACCAATGTGTCCTGTGACCCATCTTATGAAAACTTTATTGAGGCGCTCTAACTTATTTAAAAGTTCTAAGCATTCCGATACAAGTTTAGAGTGAATCTCGTAGCAATTGATTGCTTTTATAGCTGCTCTGCTCTCAGACATGATAGCAATATCTAGACCTAAAAAGTTACGTCGGAGGTTAAAGATAACACAAAGGCAATGTATGTATCTCTGCCTGGAATATGTTGGGCGATTTCCACATTGGTCAGAGTGGTTCACCCTCGACCCAAATATGCCGGCTTGTATCCCTTCCTCTGTTTTTGAACCATCTCTGAACCACCTGATGGTATGATCTTTCCATTCCTTCCTTCTTGTTCCCAAGCACCATTGTGAAGCGTTTCTCAAAGTTGTACATTTTGTTCATGTCGTCTCTAGGTAGGACCGCGAGGGCTATAGTGGCAACGATGCTGTCCCGTTGTTTCTTACTACAAATTTTCTCGCGGCCAGCACCTTCCTTTACGATTTCTAATAGGTTTTTTTCTGCAGCTATTTCTCCTGTATTATGTAGCGGAGTAAGATCTAAAAGTGATAGAGGAAACTCTTTCGAAATCTTTACGTTTGGGATATCGGCATATGTTATCAAACAAAACGTATCCATATCGACGTAGAAACGTAACGAGTTATCAATCGAATGCAAACATTCGCAGCGTCTTACGATATATCAACGGCTATCGAAATAATTGCTGGATGGTGTTTATTCATTTTTCTAAATTTTCTGCTAAAGAAGTGAAATTTTTAATAGAAACAAAAAAAACTTGGAGAATAGGAAAATATATTTATGCCATAGTGGGATAAATTTGCGAAAGTACATTCTTGAACTACAGGAAATCAAGAGAAAGGCTTGGGAGGACTTTTTCTTGGGAGGACTTCTCAAAAATATATATAGCTAGAATTGTGTTGTCAGATATTTTAAGTGAAATGCATTAAATACAAAATGTAAGTTCATTTGGATTATTTATTATCATTTTTGTTTGAATAATTAGTAATATTGTTTAAATTCTTAAGGACAACCTTAAATATTGTAAAATAAACTTAATGGGAGAGTACATGCTGGAGCGTACACATTTAGCGCAGACCACTCTACCAAATTGGGCTCAATACAAAGTTGTTTCACAGCGATTATGGGATTAAATTGCAAACAAATTAAATGTAGCTGCACCACCCATTGAAGATGTGAAGGATGAGGAAGGTAGATTGGAGAGCTGGGGTACTGACATTTGACATATGACACTTGAACTTCAGCTCTGAGATAAAATATTTATATCGTTTTCTTTTGCACATAAAAGTGTTACCATGCGAAAGAGTAGCAGTATTTCAATGTTTTCCTGAACACTGCCAGAGGGTTGCATGGTTATGTTCAGAAATAAACAAATAAGTTGTAGCGCTCTGCGTGGGTCTATTTTAAGTCCTACGAGAACTGCATTGTATTCATCTTCATTCAACGTGCAAATACTTCATCCAACATACTTTTAGCCAGAACAATCACTTCTTTATTTTACGTCATTTCAACTCATAATAACTTCAATTCAATTTAATCTCTAAAGTCAATGGTCATCTCTGTCCTAGTTTGCATTCATACGAGTGCAACTATCAACTGAGTGCAACATTGTCCGCCCTGTCGGTGAAAACAGGTTAAAAAGGTTACATTTTCGCCCCCTCACGGTGTAACATTCTTAGAGCCCTCTCGCTGGGTTGTACTATTTTGAGAAAAGAACACGAAATATGCTTATTGTAAGGTAAGTGTAACATTTATCTCTTGGAAAGGAAACACTATTTAATGGTATCTGTAATCTAAAACGATATTTCGATTTTTATATATACATATACGAGTATATACCTCTATATTTATAAAAATGAATTGTAATCCTGTTGGTAACAGCATCACTTGATAACGGTTGAACCGATTTTGAAATTTATTTGAAAGATAAGATTTGAAAGATAATTTCTCTAAGAAGCTCAAGGTTAAATTCATTAAAATCGGTTCATAAAAACAGGTGGAATAAAGGTTTTAAAATGTTCGTAACAACAACATAAAATTACAGCAATGTTGTTGTTTCGCGTGGGGTTATAAACATGTGTGAAGTGATCGCATATGAAGCGAAAGCATTCACATGTTCATGCTGGACCTCGAAGCAAACATCTTTGTTGTAGTTTTTATGTTGTTAAAGTAAATGAAGAGGAAATTGAAGTTGATGTATTTGTGTGTTGGTGCATTTTTCATAGCCCAATCCCGCTGTTCTTTATTTTGACGTACATCTGTAAAATGATTAAAGAACGCTACTAATTCCGAAATGCCAAGATATTCAATCGGCAAAAAAATTCCAACAACGCAAACAAGGAAGTCAGTTCCATCTACACATGTATTTTGCACCGACGCTTTAGGTCGCAGTTACATCTACGAGCTGTAAATTAAGATTTGTGTGGCACATATAGAGAGCCTGTTAAAGTTTACGATTGCTAGAGGATGACACTCATTGGGATTACACCCTCGAAGGTGCTGTGATTTCATCAAAGTCTCATCAACTACGATATCGATAATTATCTCAACAAGCTTACCATCGAAACCGATTGAATTGTGGACCAAATACAAAGAGGACATGTCTGGTAATATTTTGCGGAAGATGCAAACTAGAACATCAAATCTAGATTTGCAACTGAGCGAAGAGATTCACAACGAGGCATTGATATTAATTGAGGACATGTTCTTGATAATATCGTATGTAACAAGGTATTATCACAATTAAGCATGACAGAGCCCAATCGTCCGATGCATGACGCATTTCATCAAGAGTTGGAAAAAGAAAAGCTATATAATTGCTATTGATTGAGAGCATCAGTTCCAACGATCGAGGTGCATACGACTCTCTTATGAAATTTGTGAACGATGGATCTGGAGGGATTCTGTTTTTGGAGGCTCCCTCTAGACCTTGGAAAACTTTTTTGATCGAGTTTATTTTGGCAACAATTCGCTCGCAGAATGTAATTGCACTTGCTTCATCAGGAATTGCCGCTACGTTATTGGATGTTGGTCGAATAATCAGCACTCAAGTTGCTGTTGAATATACAAAGCAAGGAAACTCCAACGTGCAACCTTTCGAAGAACTGTGCGATGACAAACGTTTTGTAGCAATATAAATTGATAGTTTGGGATGAATGTACGATAGGGCATAAAAAGTATTTGGAGGCATTCGACCGAACAATGCAAAATCTACGAAATAATCAAAATCGGTTTTATTTTTTGGCAGGTGACTTTCGCCAAACATTCCCAGCGACTCCACAGTCAACGCACGCCGATGAACTTAATGCATGTTTGAAATCGTTTGGTTTCTCAAAAAACGTTGACACTCAAATTAAATATGAGCATGCGTGCAAAGTTTCAGAACCAGCAATCTGGTGAAGGATTTTCAAATCAATTGCTGGAGATTGGCAAGGACGAAATCCCCGTTGATATTTCGACTGGCTGTACCACATTCCCGTTCACGGAATTTATCCAGAAGGTATTCTCAAAAATTGCTCAAAATTACAAAAATCATGTTTGGTTAGGCGAATGTGCTAAATTGGCTGCGAAAACCATTGATGTTGACGAATTGAATTTCAAGATTCAAAGTAAAATTGCTGACGAATTGATGACGTGCAAATAAATGGATTCCGTTATTAGACAAGATGATGTCGTCAACTATCTAAAATAATGTTTAAGCTCGCTGGAATTGCCTAGATTGCCGCCTTACAATCGCCAATTGCAAGTCGGGTCGGCAATCATAAGATTGCGAAATATCAACCAACCACGTCTTTGTAATGGCACCCGGCTTACAGTGCAGACAACGTAATGAAAGCAACATACAGGAAAGTACAATGGAGAGGACGTTTCGATATACTGCATCCCAAATTTTCCGTCCGATATGTCATTCGACTTTAAACGTTTGCAATTTCCGGTGCGGTTTGCATTCGCAATGACAATAAACAAATTACAAGGACAGCCATTAAGAGTTTGTGGCATTAACCTTAAAAATCCATGCTTCTCGCATGGTCCATTTTATGTCGCCAGTTCCCGTGTCGGACAACCATCAGCTTTGTTTGTTTACGCTCCAGAAAACAAAACAAAAAATGTTTTGCATCAAAAAACGTTACAATACAATGGTTCAAAGTCGATCACATTCCAGGCACATCACAGATTTTAATGCATTTCAGCCGTTAAACAAGAATGGCGGATGAAAGACTGGATCGGTGATTTGACTAGAGAGAGTAGTAGAGGTAAGGTACCGGACAAATATAAACGTATCTATGGAGTAAACAGAAACATAATGGGACGTTAGTTTTTGAAAAAATCGAGGTTGTCGGCCGAAGAGACAATAAGGCGGTTGAAGTGTTCTCCGGGTGGAACTGTACTTATGCGCGTTAAAATTGTGTGTCAAATGTGTTCAAGTATTCCGATAAGGGAAGAGAACTTGAGAAGTATTTCCCAGACGGTTGGAAGTGGCAAATGATACGAAACAATGATTAGACAGTGATAAGATAGTGTAGGCTGTTCCGTATAGCTACAAGAAATCAAAGGTGAGAGTTTGAATCCTTTGATTTTCAGTTTTAATCAAATCTTGTAACATATTTTGCACTGTAGACATAGATTGGAGTTGGTTTTGCAACTGTAGGCTCTTCAGTGTGCAGGCTAGTACAGTCATTTCCATTTTCGGCTGAGATAGAAAATCTGTTTGAATTTAAAGATAGATCCATCTAATATATTGTTTTGATTTATTTTGTTGTGCTCGGTCTGGACTCGATCTAGCACGCTTCGGAGTGTTTTGAATTCTGTTAGTCGGTGATTTCTTTTGATTTCCTAATTTAAATGTTTTGGTCCCGGCTGGGTCTACCTTCTCGTTAGGTCCCTGCTGGGTCTAGCTTTTCGGAATTTTCTCTTCGAGTTGACGATTGAGCTATTTTTGTGTGAGCAATTAGTTGTGCTCACAACTTCGTTAGTATTGCCATAGAGTAACTACTATTCTATGGTATTGTTTGTGCTTATTGACTTCCTCTTCAGGTTAGACGAGGTAGATGTTGTTGTCGCTGCATTGTTCGACGAAGCAATAGTGGTGATCAAATATTCTATACTCTAATTTGGACTATTTGGTGGTAATCACACTGCTTGGTATGGTAATGGGGCCGGTAAAGGCGGTTTTTGGTGTTAAAATATTCAGACATACGGAACTTGTTGTTGGTAGTTCCGCACTCAGCGGTATAACATCAAGTATACTTGTTGGTTGCTGTTGTTGGAGAGAGGGGTTGGCATGTCTATGCTGGCAGATTGCTTATTTGGTTGAGAGCGACTTCCCCTTGCTTGCTCAAGCTCAGCGGCCGAATGGGCCGAACGCTCGCGCATGACAGTTTCGCTGGCCGGGAGCGTAAGACACTCATTTTTCAATACAAAATAAATGAATTGTCTTACAATGTGCACAAAATAGAGTCACACAAAAACGTCTTATCGCAATAGAGCACTATTCCCAATTTTTATATTTCTATGCATGTTTTTATCATTTGAAAACAAATTCGAAGTGAAGTCGGGTCGATACGCGTCGGTGACTAAGTAGACAGCATTGAAGGTGTAATTTTAATCATGAAATTGACATGATTTGCATTTTCAGAACGAAGAAATCGAAATTCCAATAAGCGATCTGCATATAAAACAAGAGATGGTCCATGAAGAACCGTCTTCCCCGGAAGATCTGGCGGTGAAGATTTATTGTATTCCAAAGAAACACCAGCCGATGGTTGAAGTAAACTGCTACCCATATAAGTTTGCACCGAGGCAGTAAGTTCACAGTGAGGACCACGATGGCCACAATGAACCACCACGTTGCCGAGATGAAGTAAACCGCAATCAATACATGCTTATGCCAAAGAAGGAAATTAACAGTGAAGACGATTTTATTAATGAATCAAGAATTTGGGAAGATGCATTTGATGAAATCTTGTCTCTATTGAAAGAGAAAGCTGCGGCGGAAAGCAACATTAACACAGAGTTTAATAGTGTTCCATGTGATGAGGATTGGGGCCCAATCAGCAGCAGCTCTACATATCAAAATAGCGCTCTTTCGGAACAGAAGGATGTGGAAGCGGATCAAAAGTATAAATCGGAAACCAATATAATTATGTTGTGCCCATATTGTGGATCAGAATTCCCAACTCCCTGCGAGTGGCGACAACATCTCAATGTTGTTCATGACTTTGTTAAGCGAGAAAATTTAAACATGTACTTCATCAGTAATTCGAGGGCACAATGTAAAGACTGCAATACTCAAATAGCCAGCAAAACGCTTACGAATTTACAGCAACACAGAATAAAACATCTTCCATACAATCGGTATTTGAAGTGCAAATTGTGCCTCGAACATTTTAAATATGTGGATACGCTGACAAAACATTTACGAAAGAAACATAATTTCTACGGAAAAATAGAAAAAAGTGATGCTGCAGACAAACCCATTTTCGTGTGTCCATTTTATTGCAAGGAATTTCTCAATATTTCTGAATGGCGCGTACACATCAATGGCGTTCATGATTTCAGAAATAAACATAATCTCAACATGAAGTTTGTTGATGCGAAAATGTGGAAGTGCAAGCAGTGCAATATGCTAATTATGAACAAACTACATCATATGCAACGCCACAGAATAACGCATCTGCCACACAAGTTTCGTAATAAATGTAAATTATGCAACCAATATTTTAAAACTGGTGGACTCCACAAGCGGCATTTTGATAGAATGCACAGAAACTATCTCGTTTGTCCCTCTCAATCCGATCCTATTCTCCTGTGTCCATTTTGTGGCATAGAGTTTCCAAATTCCTGTAAAT
Source organism: Clusia tigrina (assembly GCA_920105625.2). Taxonomy (NCBI): domain Eukaryota; kingdom Metazoa; phylum Arthropoda; class Insecta; order Diptera; family Clusiidae; genus Clusia; species Clusia tigrina. Next base: position 395,554,811 of record OV050030.1, read on the forward strand.
GGCATAAGCATCTCAAGGATGTGCATGAGCTCGATAAACGGGAGAATACGAATATGGAGTATGCGGATGCAGATAAGATGAAATGCAGGCAATGCAATGTCATAGTAAGCTTAAGGATAACTAGGTATTTACAGCACAAACTGACACATCTGCCGTACAAGCGGTATTTTAAATGCCAATTATGCGGTAAGCTTTCTTTAAATCGTATCTACCACATGAGGCACAATAGACAGAAGCATCAGTTAGCGACTTAAAGAAAGAATTATCGAAAAACTGGTTGCGGAATCATCTGACATTCTGGTCTCAAAGTGCTAAAGGGCGCAAAAGTTCTTATAAATAGATAGTATAGATCAAGTGGACCAAGTGGAATGTTCAGCAGCATGTTTCCTGCACGTAACACTCGAGAGCCTCATAGGCAAACTCTGGAAAATTTCTAAAAATACGATAATCTATTTAGCAATACGACGAACTTCTGCCGAGGCGAAACTTTCTCATACCTAAATACTGCAGATCTAAAGAGTTCGCCATTGAAATCTGCTGAAATGCAGCGAGATGCATATCAAGTAGTAACCGTATTTGTAGTAAAACTGGACAAAGGTGTTGAGAGTGAGTTGAAAAGCGGGGCGGAACTTATCCATATCCAGCGTTGTCACTTACCTCAATTGTGGTCGATCAGTCTCAGAACTCTTCTGCTTTAGTAAAAATGTGTGTATTATATTATTTATAGCAATTTACAGGTTTTGTAAAAATATACTTATAAACGTGATAACGGAAAATTGTAATAATTAAAAGAAAGGACATGCAATGTACGAAATGAGACGAAAATATTTATATCATTTTGTTCTCTTCACAAAGTTTTCATTGATATTAAAATTTATATTAAATTAAAGTGAGTAAAGCGAGTTTTTTGTTTCCTCCTCTCTGTATTTCCATACATAATAAGAAATTACGGACAAATAAATTGTTGGTACACTGAATTTTATCGTATTATGTTTCCAGGAGTATGGCATGGGGATCGAAAAGCAGGATCCGCCATTTTGCAATATTCAATCTAAAAATAATTTCATAGTTTTTGTTTTGCTTAGAAATATACATAGAAGATGTCTTATAATTTTTGATTTTCTTTTTCAAATACTTTATGGTGGTTCTGGAGACTACGCCCCAGCACTCAGATCGCACTTCTTTCATGCTTTTACACCCCCTTTCTTTGCTGACTGTAAACGTGGATGCATGGTGTCTGTGCCAATGTGTATTTCAGTGCCCAACCACTGATCTGAATCTTCCACATTTGGTCATACTTTTCAATACATGATGCCACTGAGTATTGCTTGCGCCATTTACATCAATGCAGAATCGCCAATGCCCCTATCATGTAGGCTGGCAAGCATAACTTCGATATGCTTCGCATATCCTCCCTCTACTAGAAGCGAATTGTGTGTCGTACAACTTCAAAATAGAGTTTGAATCGTAAATGCCTGATTCTGTGCCATTGTAAAATCGGCAACTTTTTAACCAATACAATTTTTCATTGGCTACATCTAGCCTAAGTCTCACTAATATCCTCCATGTTAAAATTTTTGCGACTACTGAGTTTATGGATATCATTGATGTGGTTCCGCCAATCAGAGGCACTCGAAAATTCGATGCCATACATTGGACACAGAAGAGTTACATTGATTGGACAAACAAAACGTCCTGGATAAATCCTCCTATGCTTACTTTTGGCGAGGTGCCCATGGATACTTGTAAAATGCTTCTGTTGCGAAGCGCACCGTGCAAAAGTCAGGCCGCATAATTTTCATTTCACGTACAGTTTGTACCGCAGATGCCTAATTACGTGCTTCTGTAAACCTTCCATGCGTGTGCTTAGTTATATTCCACACTTTTACATTTCGCCTTTTTATTGTCAATATACTCCTCGTTCAGGTCCTCACGTTTATAAAACTGGTGTACGTCATTCACATGGTCACGCCAATCTGAAGAATTGGGATATTCAATGGCACAAAATGGGCACAACAAAGTTTTGCTGTTTATTGCAAGAACTCGTTGATCTTCTGTGTTTTTGTTGTGTATTGCCGTAGTCTTATTTCCCCCTCTAGAGTCACGGCTCCATAGTCTCTCATCGTCCAGGTCGTTATCGATGAATTCATTCACTAAATTTCATCATCACTAAATTTGGTTTCATCAAACTCCTCTTTAATTGTGAACAAATTATCATACTAATTTTGTGCATATTGTTCGTAGTCTGATGAATTTTGCATGTCATTTTCATTGCGAACTTCCAACAACATTCTGCTCCAGAAGTTACGTAATACAATAAATCTTCGCTGCAAGGATTCTAGGTGACCAGATTGCCTCACTGTGACTCTCTCCTGTTTTATATGCAGATTCTGTATCGGATGTTCCATGATTCGTACACCTTATTTAAATAGTAAACAAAAATAAACAAGCGCAACCATTCATAAACAAATTTGTTTATTCAAAATGAAAGGCCCAGGATTAAGCTACCGATTGATGCCATTGATAAAATCAGCTGTGAGTTCACGATTATAAAGGGTCAATTTTGCTGTGGAACGAACGCTGTGGACCAAAATGGCCGCATTCAGCAGTACAAGATGGTAAAAATGGCAAATTTTAGATAATTATTTAATGTATGCATAACAAATTTATATTTGCAAATTTAATATCGCATTAGAAATTAAACAAATTTGATGTCAATTCTGTTTTTATTGATAGTAAAGTTGCTTTTTTTCGTTTGCAAGGGACATGAATTTATGTATAATAATTTCATTGTAAGAGCATGTTTTAGAAGACGGTGTCTTTCCTTAACATGTTCTGGAAAGTGATCTGAGAAAATTTCCCTCATCATAATGGTCATCGTAGTCCATATATGCTAGCTTCAGCCGATTTTTAGATTTAAAGGAAAAATCAATCACTTCGATTTGATTTGTAACTTTGTCTGCATATATTTTCTCATGTAAATACAGGGTTTGCTGTTGTTCCAAAAGGCTCGTAACTATTCTCAATCCAAGCCAGATACTCGTATATAGTATAAAAATATAGCAAATAACTGCAATTTGAATCAATAACACCACATTTGTATAAATACAGTCTGCGAATAATAATATTTTAAACATCAATAAGAGCGGTGAAACTGAAAACATTGTGAAATTGGCAAACACAACTAAACAAATAATTTGGTGGTATCATGTACGTCCCGTAGGCCCGAATCCTAGCCCAGTAGAATGCAGTTTTGTAAAGTTTTGTTATTCCTCGAAAATTTAACGCCGCTGTGCAAATGAAAATTAAATTAATATTTACAGTACTTTTAACGAAACAACACATTTCGAGAACTTCAAACTTACGACTCGTGATAAATAGCAATGCCAATGCCAGAGCAATTTCATTTAAGGCCTCTCCATAAAGTGTAATTTAACTTTTAAGTTTCTCTCGAAGTAATAAGTAAAACGTGCCAAACGAAGAGTACTCGCTTTGTATGTCTTTAAGCAGAGAGTCTCGGATCACTTAGAAAGAAATGTTTTGTCACCTAAGCCCCTTGTAGACTCAACTGAATAAGTCTGTGAATGAATGTGACCTACCTCAATTCTATCGACAGGTTTATAAGTATTATCTATGTATGCTTCATATTCCCAGGCTACCCTAGAATAAAAGTCTTATTACAAAGAAGAAGATTCTCAAACAATTTGTAATTTATATTTTGTTGTAATTAACACATTGCCATAGAAGTGGCGATATCGCTCAACTTTTCCAAGCTGGAGACTTATGTGTTCTCCCATACAATAGCTCGAATGAGGTTGTCTGCCCTTACTGGAATAGCAAGATACTATTAAGAAGATGGGGCTAAAATCGACTTACTACGCCGCACTGACCAAAAGATTTCACGAAGGACTACGAGTAACTCAGTGAGTCAAGAGTCCAGATTTTTACACAATGATTTGGGGAATATTTTCATAATAACACGAAACTCGAATATGCTTTTGGTTATTTTGGGGTCAAATTTTTTTTCCCGGAACTCATTATATTCCAGATCTAGGTAGACATGTGCATGTTATCATTTTCGATATTATATTCTCCGAGTTTCAATTTGAATTGTTAGAAAAATCTTATCAAGTCTTGTTTCTCCATGTAGTTGATGGGATTTTTGTTAGCCATCATGCTTTTTCGTGCGTTGCAATTCACTGCATGTCTGGTATATTTAATTCTGGTCTATAAGTCTGATATCTTTCGTTAGGATTCCCCGTATCGTATCTCCAGCTATAGAAGATTCATTTTCACTTTTGTGTTAACGGGTGCCTCGTTTTCAGGTGACCTTCCGTTTCTTGAACAGGAACGGATTTAAATAAACGGCAGATTAATTTCTGTTGAAGTGATCAATTTCTAAGTACTAAATCCATGCGCCACAATCAACACTTTTTCATTTGTAGACATGATGTATTTTGCGCTGGCCACAACTGTCTTATACCCCGATTATGCACAGCTATGTCTGATTTGGTTTCAAAATATTGCTTTGGTGCATATAAGTAAGTAGACATGGTAGACGTGGTAAAGGCGCCCATAGTTTGTATAATATTCTATAGTGATTATTAATCTTATAAAATATTGAATTAAGAAATTGTTTGAAATAGAGTTGCAGCCCATATTTATACCCTTTACCCTTAAAAAGAGGAATTGGAGTATACTCAGTTTGGCAAGGAGGCGTGTAATTATGCACATGATCAATATCAATATCTGATATTGTTCTCTGTGGCTGTGGACCACTATTTCCACAAATCGTAATGAAAGTGTGACCAAGGATGAACGAGAGAGCTTTGAGAAAGGTAACACCTTCTCCCATATACGAGTATACTCGTATATGCAACTGTTGACAAATGATTTCAAATCAATTCGGCCCAATTGATCCTATATTGAGAAAAGTTGGTGGTAGTATCCGTTTCGGTCACGATGGACTTTTCTAAACAAAATGAGTGCGAAATTTTCGGTTGATGATAAATGCTGGTTAATGATAAATGGCAGCGAAGATCAGTGAATCATTGCTCGTATGTGTTCTTTCTATCATTGATGCCACTACAGCTCACATCTATAAACACTAAGCCCCTCCCTTATATATAATACGTCGACGAAATTTTACGTGAAATGCTTTATTGAAATCGGCCTCGCCCGGCTTCAGTGATCTTTGATGGTTACCATACAGATTAGTATGGTACAAATTTACATAACCTTAGTTGTGGCCATGTTAAATGGGTTGTGACCCATTAAATATACCATATGTGAGGAAAGTGTGTCCTTTGTCCCAATGTCGAACAAAATCCACCCAAAAAGTAAAGTGGGTCAAATATATATACATACATGTGTATAACTATCAGGGATCCTTTTGGGTATTAACTTAGACAGCTCAACCACACAATAAGGACAACTTGAATTGTAGCGTGAAAAGGGTAATAAACTTTACTGAGTTCCCACATCGAAAGCCTATAAAAAGCGAGATCTGAGTCGAAATTCGTGTCTGTGATAGATTTTCTATATTTGTTCATGCTTTTTAATTGCCGGGCCAATGGTAAACATGCTTGTCTCACAGTCGTGGTTGTGCGTTTGAATCCTGCCGAGAGAGTAGTCTCGAACGTTTTTTCCTAAATTTTGTGGTCTTCGAGCCGAAGTCCTTAGTTGCTAGTACTCAATTCTCCAAACCATTGGAGGCATGATTTATTATTATCATTTTAATGAAAATAAAAAATAAAGCTACTGGAACCTGAGTGTTCTCTGCCCAATCCAAAAGAAGTGTGACGCGGCAAATTCAGTGGCTAGGTTGGCTGGGTCATGTCGTGCTCAGGCAAGAAAAGTGTTTGAATCGGTGCCACCGGGTGGGCGGAAGGACCAAGTTCAAGTAGACCTGGCTGCACTCCGTATTTCAATGTATGTAATATCAAGATATTTTGTTTGAATCCAATATGGTACTTGTACATCGTTAATATGTAATGGTAGGTGTTGTATTTGTTTGTTGGTGAAATCGACTTGGATGGATGTGGTGAAATCGGCTTGGATGGAGGTGATGTCGTTTACAGCGACTTGGAGTGCGTTTCCAACAGTTATAAGTCCATTGTCATCTGCGACCATGGCTGTTTTTCCTACCAGGTAGACCGCATGTGTAGCAAATCAAGGAGTGGTCCTAATACGGTACCTTGTGGTACTCCAGCTTTGGTTTCCTTTTTTTTTTGTTGTCTTGCTCTAAAGAATCGGTCTGAGCGATATGAAGCGAGGATATCAAAGAATTGAATTGGTAGAGTAGCATTGATGTTGGTGAGCAGACCAACATATCATACTTTGGTGAATGCTTTGACTACATCGAGAAAGATAATTGAGCATACCTTTTTGCTTCTAAAGGCTTTTCGATTGTGTCCGTGATTCAAAGGACTCGGTCTAGTTTCTAATGCTTGTTGCGAAAACCAAATTGATATGTTGGTATTAGGTTGATAGATAGGAGTGAAAGCCTAGTTTACCGCCTTTACTGGCCCTATTACCACACCAAGCAGTGTGAAAACCACCAAATAGTCTATATTAGAGTATAGAATATTTGATGTCCAAGGTTGCTTAGTCGAACAATGCAGCGACAACAACATCTACCTCGTCTCACTTGACGAGAAAGTCACTAAGCACAAGCAATACCATATAATAGTAGTACCTCTATGGCAATACTAATTAAGTTGTGAGCACAACTAATTGCTCACACAAAAATAAAAACTCAACTGAGAAAAATTGCTTAATCGTCAACTCAAAAAAAAAATTCTGAAAAGCTAGACCCTGCAGGATCCAAAGGAAAAGCTAGACCCAGCAGGAACCAAAACATTTAAATTATGAAATCAAAAGAAATCACCAATTAACAGAATTCAAAACACTCCGCAGAGCTCTACATCGAGTCCAGACCGGGCACAATAAAATAAATCAAAACTATATATGTATTAGCTGGATCTACCTTTAAATTCAAACAGATTTTCTATCTTAGCCGAAAATGGAAATGACTTTAATAGCAACCACACTGAAGAGCCTAGAGTTCCAAAACCAATTCCAATCTATGTCTACATTGCAAAATATGTTACACATTTGATTAAAGATAAAAATCAAATGATCGAAACTCCTGTAAATAGAAAATGAGTTTGTTGAAAATATGCTTATGGAACGCAAACGGTGTTAACCAGCATAAACTAGCCCTTAAAAAGTTTCTGCATGACCACGAAATTGATGTTTTGCTTTTGTCTGAAACACATCTCACAAACAAATAGAACTTTCATCTCCCATGGTTGGCACATGGCGGCACGGCTATACTAATCAGACATCAGCTTAAGCATCATCTTATGCAATCGCATTCGATACAATGGATGCAAGCTACATCAGTATCTGTTACAAATCGTGACAAAGACCTGACGCTTCCCTCCCCGTTTTACAGTAACAGAAACTCAATTTAGAGAACTTTTTGATTCCCTTGGTTATGGATTTCTAGCTGGTGGTGATTATAATGCGAAACATAAATACTAGGGCCCTCGTCTAATTAACCAAAAGAAGCCGAGAACTGTACAACGCAATAACTAACAGAACAGTATATTCGTTTTTTTTTTGTCTCAGCAAAACAGCCCATTTATTGGCCCACAAACCCAAAGAAAATTCCTGATCTTATTGACTTTGCTATTTCTAAAAATATAGATAGGTTTTTAGTATCAACGGAAGCCTGTGTCGATCTGTCCTCTGATCACTCGCCAGTAATAATCAACCTTTATGGACAGCCAGAATATACAACTCCAACGTTTCGCCTATGGACCACCTATATATTAAATATGACTACTAATATAAAGTATATTAGTAGTCATATTTCTACAAGAGTTGAAGTAAAACAAGCAGATTATATAGACAACAATATTTATATTTTTAACTCCATGCTAGCGACTGCAGTCGAAGTGGCAACGCCACAAAAACTTCTAAACTGTCCAAGTATGCCTGTACAAATAGCCAAATTTAAAAACTGGTAGCACAGAAAGGACGGCTACGCCGAGAATGGCAGACCCATCGCTCACCCATCTCTAAACACATTCTAAAAGCAGCCGAAAGGGCTATTAAAGATTCTCTTACAAAGGAGGAGGATAAGAACCTAAAAGACTACCCGAAGTAAGTAATCCCAAATTCTACCGAAAGGTATTCCCGTTGGAAGGCATCGAAAAGCTTTAAGCCTCCAATGGAAGGTGTAAAACCCCTAAGAAACCCGAACAGTGCATGTGCTCAAAGCGACTCTGCTTTGCATGAAATTTATGCAACGTGTTCCAGCCGAATATGGCTGCAAACTCCTTTGCATTGCCTACCTTACCTTGCAGTACTGAGATTGCTCAACCTATTAAAATTTCCCTTCCTGAAATAGCCAAACATATTCAACAACTGAATCCGAAAAAAGCACCTGGATTCGAAAATATTACCCCGAGAATGCTAAAACAGTTACCAGATTCTGCATTTGCATTTCTCTGTAAACTTTTCAACGCTCTTTTGGACAGCGGTTACTATCCGGATGCATGGAAGAAGTCTCAGATATGTATGATAGCTAAACCAGGAAAAGACGCAACGTTGCCGCTATCATATAGACCTATCAGCCTGTGCGCCTTGCCTTTCCAAATTGTTTGAGAAACTCCTACTAAATAAACTATTTGCTTTTCTTCATGAACATAGCGTAATACCGGAACATCAATTCAGTTTTCGAGAAAAGCACAGCACTATTGAGCAAGTGAATCGAATTACAAATGAAATAAAAAATGCATTTGAACTTGGGGAGTTTTGCTGTGCAATATTCCTTGACGTGACTCAAGCAAATAATGATAATGTTCACAAAGATCTGAAAACACTTACAATTATCATAGAAAAAAAGTCTAGAAAGGAGAAATACATAACAAAACTGGAAAATCACCCAAATCCATTAGCTAAATCCCTCGCAAAACCGATAAGCCGTTCCAGCCTGCAGAGAAGAGACTTTCCGGCCTTATGAAGAGCGAAGCAGAGCCGAAATTTTGATAAAATTATTTTTTGTTACTAGTTTCAAGATTTGATATACTCATTGTTAGGCTTAATATTTAAGCAGATTCGAAAAAAAATTAATTCTTTTAAACCAAAAAAAAGGTTTCCGGAGTAGTCAATACAGAACCGCTACTGGAGCTACTACGGTCGATTGCAGAAAAGCAGTATGAGTTGAAATATTTGAAAGAATATGAAGACAAAGTTCAACCGATCACAACACCAAAGTTTTTGTAGAAGGAAACACGGAATTGCACGCTTACAAACCAAAACAAAAGCAAAATTAAAATCGGAAGTATGATGCACACCTAAATTAAATTTGAGCCACCAAAAAGAAAAGGGAACTCTTACAGTGCACAAACTTTCAGAGATATCGCCATAGCGTGTTATAGAGAGATAAATTCGTCAATCCAACAGCCAAAACAATGGGAAATCGAATGAAAGTGCATAAGTGCTCGGGGGTCCACTAGCGATCAGTTTTTCCTAGTAGACCCCAGGTCTGCCTGATTATTCAATAAAGTTTTAAGATTTTATTCTGATTAACTCCAGCAAAGGTCTTTTCTCTAGTCTTTCAGAGATATCGCCATAGCGTGTTATAGAGAGATAACTTCGTCAATCCAACAACCAAAACAATGGGAAATCGAATGAAAGTGGATGAAAGTGCTTGGGGGTCCACTAGCGGTCAGTTTTTCCTGATTATTCAATAAAGTTTTTAGATTTTATTCTGATTAACTCCAGCAAAGGTCTTTTCTCTAACTTCAACCGTAACTTCTCCGCTGGTTAAATATTGAGTAGTCAAAATACAATTAGGCCATTCGCCTGACTAATAAGCGGTGCTACCCCACTGTATAAACATTTGGTAGAGCAGCTGTCTCGGTTCGGTCCCAGCCTTGTTCAGGGGTACGACACCAGGTTCATTACAATATATCATAAATAGTCTTACAGTTTTTTGCTTTTATAATTGGTTAACCTTTGTAATATTTTACAAATAATTTTGAGTTATAAATAAGAAAGAAAAAATGTATGGTGATTAGGTTTATACAAAGCTTATTTGATTGTGCTGCTTTGAAGAAGTTGTCAAGATTGACTTGATTACAATAATTGGTATAAATAACTAAATATAATACATAAATAAAATTCGAATGTAATTATATAGTATTTATAATGCTTTTAAATTTAAGATTTTTTTTTATTTCTCCACAATGCAACTCGCAATTATACCCTAAATTTAGTCCCAAATAAATTTCCTTACCACAGAATGGCGAATTTACATTGCATTGTTTTTGCTTCACACGGATAAGGAAAAATTGGGATCATTTCCTCAACTGCCATTGGAAGAAGAAGAGTTATCTCTCTATAGGCGCATTCGATTCGTAACTTGCATCGAGCTCGTATCGAGTTGTGCGAATAAAGCAGCACACGAATAAGTAGTAAACTGGCAGCACCGCTTCAACTGTTTTTTAAACATATACATTTTTATATTTTTTATACAAATTCATCATTTGATAATTTAAATCAACAGAATAATAATACTAAAAATCAAAAAACATAATCCAAAGATTAATTTTTGATTTCTTTAAATTTAAACAACTAAAATATAAAAAATCTCAAGGAAATTTGTACGGGTAATTTTTAATCTCGTTGGTTTTCATCCGAGTATAATTTACTCGATATCTTTTCTATACAAAAGACTGTCTATCCTCGATAGAGTGGCGAATCGAATGTGTCTACTGCAAGCATAGTCCAAGAGCCAAGATGCGTGACATGCGCTGCCAGCCACACAACTTAAGATTGCCAACGAAACGTTCGGAGTGGTAATAGCGCCAGTAAAGGCAGTTTTCAGACAAACGGAAATTGTTGTTGGTAGTTCCGCAGTTCCTCGACTCACACTGGTCCAGAGCGTAAAACACCAATTTTTTTAATTCAAAATAAATAAATTGTGTTACAATGTGCACAAAATAGAGTCACACAAAAACGTCTTATCGCGCTAGAGCACTATTCCCAATTTTTATATTACTACGCATGTTTTAATCATTTCAAATCAAGTGAAGTCGGGTCGGTACGCGTCGGCAATTCAATAGACAGCATTGAAGGTGTCATTTTAATCCTGAAATTAACATGACTTGCATTTTCGGAAGGAAGAATTGGAAATTCCAATAAGCGACTTGCATATAAAACAAGAGATAGTCGATGAAGAACTGTCTTTCCCGGAAGCTCAGGCGGTAAAGATTTATTGGGCTACGCGCTGAAGAGAACATACATCTACGTGATGCCATTAAAAATGTTGACAACCAGTATGTAAATCCAAATGACATTGGCCAATTGACGATATACTGGTAGCCCGCTTCATATGCATGAGTATGAACTGGATGCGATGGCATATGTTCGTTCTTATGGTCTACCAGACATGTTTATCACTTTTACATGTAATCCACAATGGAGTGAGCTTCGAGAATACTTATTGCCAGGGCAATCGCTAACAGATCGCCAGGACATAACGGTACGTGTGTTTAAACAAAAGCTGAAATCATAGTAAAACACAAAGTATTTAGATAAGCGCAATGCTGGATGTATTCTGTCGAATCGCAAAAAAGAGGACTCCCTCACGCACACATATTATAAGACTGGATCAAATTAATGATATTATATCTGCGAAAATTCCAGATGAATTTCAACTGATCACAAAGAACCATGCGTGATTGATAGTAAATATTCGAAGCGTTATCCCAGAGTATTGATTTCAGACACAGTTACAGGTACACGTTATAATATCACCAGTCGACAGAGGGAAACAGAAAATCAAAAGCTATCGAAAGGAGAACTCAATACGTGGAAGTTGATAATCGTTAGATCGTGACGTATTTACACATTTTGTCCAAAACCTACAAAGCCCACATTAACGTGGAATATTGTAATTCGGTGAAGTCCATAAAGTACATCTGTAAATACGTACAGAAATAAAGTGACCGACATGGCTGTATTTGGTGTAGCTGATCCAAATTGAAACGACGAAATCACTCAATTTCAATTAGAGCGTTATGTCAGCAGTAATTAGGCGGTGTGGAGGATTTTTACATTCCCAATTCATGAGAGACATCCAACAGTATTTCATAAACTGTCCATCTTGAAAATAGTCAACGCGTTTATTTTACCGCTGAAAATGCACAGGAAAAACCAGCGACCCCACCATCCACAATATTAACCCAACTTTTGAATTGTGTGCATCAGATACATTCGCCAGCACGTTGTTATACTCAGAAGTAACGCAATATTATACTTGGGACAAATCGAAAAAAAACCAATCGATGACTACCCAAATGTGTTCTCGACAGATGCTTTGGGACGTGTTTACACAGTTCACTCCAACACTGCTGAGTGCTTTTATTTGCGTTTATTGTTGGTTAACATTCGTGGTCCAACATCATTTCAAAGTCTTAAAACAGACGATAGACTATTGTGTGCAGCATATCGTCAGGAGTGTCAACGATTGCTTTTACTGGAAGATTACGCACACTGGGAGGCTACCTTTGCCGATGCTACAGTTTCATCTACTCCTCACCAAATAAGAACTATTTGCAATAATTGTTTCATCATGTTTCCCATCAAATCCACTTGGACTAATGAAGCATAGATCATGATTGAAGACATTTACTTAACAATTGGAAACAAAGCATTGGCACAACTTGACAAAGTGTCACCAAATCGCTAAATGCATGATCTATTTTACCAAGATTTTCAGCGTGAACGAAATTACGATTGCAACCAACATATTGGATGCATTTCCTCAAGCAAATATTCCAAAAGTTAACATTGATCAAAAGCATGCATACGACACGATTATGCATGTTGTTAACGATGAAAGTGGTGGAATGTATTTTTTGGACGCGCCTGGAGAAACTGGTAAAACATTCTTGATCTCGTTGCTACTAGTAACGTAAAATTGCACTGGCATTGGCTTCTTCTGGGATTGCTGCTACTTTATTGGATGGCTCTAGATGTTAATGATCTGGACAAGCCTATTTTAAAAGAAATACCCGGTCCATTATTCACATTCAAATCAGTGGATACCATCATGAATCAATATCCCACCGAATTTTTAAGCGCAATTGATTTGCAGGAACAAAATTGGAATGCCGATTGTTGTGCTTCTCAACATCAAAAAACCAAAACTTTGTAAAGGCACCAGGTTTGCCGTCCAGAAATTATTGAGAAATGTGATAGAAGCAAAAATTTTGAATAGAAAATTCAAAGGTGAAGACGTTTTGATTCCTCGCATCCCAATGATTCCATCTGATGTGTCATTTGAATTTAAGCGCCTTCAATTATCTTTTCGCTTTGCATTCGCCGTTACTATAAATAAGTCGCAAGGACAATCTTTAGAAATGTGCGGTATAAATTTGAAAAATCCAGTTTTCTCGCATGGCCAACTGTACGTTGCATGCTTCCGAGTCGAAAAACCATCTGCACTATTTGTTTACACCAGTGATGGTGAAAAAAAACCAAGAATGTTGCTCATCTAAAAGCATTGCAATAAATGTTTTAATTTTATTTAAATTGCTCGAAAAAGGTTTTTTCCTGGCGAAGCGGGCGGGGGTCCAGCTATTTATAAACATATTTGAAAACTCAGGAAAAAATATATAAATATTAAATTTTGAATTAAAGTGAAATTATAATTACAAGAAATCCACAATTTAAACCTACACAAAGGAGTGTGAATCTGAAGTGTAAATTTTTGTGTTGTTGAGGTTTACCGGAGATTTCTAACATAGTTAAAGAAACTTTCAGTACGGAAGTTCAGGAAATGATACAAGGAGATTTGAACCCAGCTCAGGCATTTTTAAACGTACCCGGTCAAGCAATAGATACGATATGCCAACACTCTGAATGACTTGGAGAACGTGCCTGATATAGGTAAGGGACTCAGAGAGCTCTGTGGAGTTCACAAGAAGGTCGGTTCATGGAAGAAAAGGGTGGAGAGGGTTTCGAGTCCATACGAGCCTGTTAAAAGTTAACCCAAATATTACGTCATTTTTGTGGACTTTTATAAGGAAGAAAGTTATAGGTGAGGCAGATTCTGCCCTTGAGGCTATAATACTTCATTGGACTGGAAAGCGATTTCCACATGCTTAATGCATCATTACGGTGATCAGGGAAACTTAAAAACCCTAGAATATCAGCTTAAATTCTTGTCGCAAGGAAATATGTCGACCATGGCGTTTTACTAAACCGTGAACGCGCACCTGTCACTTATACTAAACAAGATCTCTTGCATGAATTGTCCCAAATTCATTCGACTCTTTACTGACAGTTTTCGGGATAAAGTTCTGGACAGCTTTGTCACAGGCCTGAAGCGAGATTTACCAACACTACTCGGTGTCAAGGAACCTATTTATCTTCCACACGCTCTCTACTTGGGTAAAAAATTAGAGAGTCAGACACAGAGAGGAGCACAGGTTTCAAGTCCACGCCCACATACAACAATAGCACCCCATTACCACCTCGGAGGAATTATTCTTTCCCACCTTGTGCTAATTTCAACCCCCAATTGGCATGTACGCCACGAAACCATTCATGTTCTAGACTACGATTTCATTGCCCAAGGGCAAAAAAGTACAACAAAAACAATGCAGGGAACAGCAACAACATGCTTGGGCACAGCAACATCCGAGTTAACAGACAGATGCCACAACCAACAGGGAGGGGCTCCAGCACAACAATACTTCTTGGAGGCTATATATTGCGGCTGGCCTATAAAATCGGTAGACACCAAGAACTCAGTCTCTTTCCTTCAGCATCCCTCGACGTGGACGCATCGCAAATACTTTTTTCTTCCAGCACCACTCAACAGCATCAATGCACCACGGTGTGACTCCAGTACAGCAAAGTTACACAAGACATACCGTTCTTGATATCAAAAATTATTGCTTGATGTGGCTTTTGATAAACAATGTTGATGTCAACAAAGACCAATGGAAATTTGAAAGACAGCGATACTCAAATTGTTGTTAATAAACTCATTATCGAAAAAATAAATGGAATAACTAACAAAACGAATGAAATACTGAAAAACGTTAACAAAATTGAAGACATTCAACATATTTTGGGTATAAAAGTAAAACACTAACTAGAAATTATAATGGAAGAAGTTTTAAACACTAATTATACCCTAGCATGAGCTAAAGAAACGGTAATGGATTCATTCATTTTGTCTGAGCAGGAAGAGGAATCAGTGAAGAGGATATTTGAAAACACAATATTCCATTTATAAACTTAAAACAGACACTTGAATTCTCTAAAATAACAATGGGCTCTAATAATTCATTGACAATTTATATAATTAATATTCCCACAGAACAGATTGCAAATCTATGATGATAAAACAAATTAAAAGAAACAAACCTGTAATTAAAATTCATAATGAAAATTTATTAATTTGTAAGGAACAATTGTATGGAATAAAAATAGAATGTAAGAAATATGAGGAACTAAAAATATGTTACTACGAAGGGTACTATTTATATTTCGGGAATAGCAAATAGTAACAAACATTTATAAATGGAAGTGGCTTTATTGTTTTTTCAAATATTCCCCTTGATGATCAGTACACTTTTGCATTCGTTCAAACCATTTGTCATAGATGTTCTTCCATTACTCTTGAGACACCTCCAAAACATGGTTTTTGAACGCTTGAACTGCTACTTCGGCGCTCGTAAATCGTTGACCACGCATTTTACCTTTGATATTCGAGAACAAGAAGAAGCCATTGGGTGCCAAATCAGGACTATACGGAGGAAGAGTCATCAATTCGATGTTTTGACTACTCAAAAATTCACCTTTTTGACGAGATGAGTGAGAGCTCGCATTGTCATGATGGAGAATAATTCGTCTTTGGCGGATGGTTTCACGGATTTCTCCGCAGACTTCCAGCTGGTGGTGTACCACTCAGAATTGACCATCCTACGTTGCTCAAGCGGAACAGTAGCCACATGACCCATTCGGCCGAACAAACAGGCGACCATTTGTTTCGCTGTGCTTCTTCCACGAACAACTTTTGTTGGATTTAGCTCGTCTTGGTATGCCCACACGGTCAATTGTTGTTTTGTTTCCAGCCCATACGTATATATCCATGATTCGTCACCTTTCACGATTTCACCACACGTCGAACTTTTTATTCATTTCCTCACACCAAATGACTCGAGCCTTTTTTTGAGCGATTGTCAAATTATGTGGGATCCAACGCGAGCAAATCTTTTTTACAGCCAAATGTTCATGCAATATTGAATGTATGGAAGTGGAAGTAATGCCCAAGGTGTCCTTTATCTCACGATATGTCACATGACGCTCTTGCATTATCAGTTCACGCACTGCATCGATGTTTTGTGGCACCACAACCTATTTTGGACGACCTTCACGGAGTTCGTCGTCGACCGAACTACGACCACGATTGAATTCACTATACCAGCGATATATGTGTTTTTTGATGGTGCTTTATCGCCATACAAAGAACTGAGTTCATCGACACATTCTTGTTGAGATAATCCACATCAAAAGTTGTGAAAAATAATCCAACGAAAACCTTCTCTTGAAATTTCCATTTTTGGCCAAAATTGATTTTCTTAACTCACTGTAAACAAAACAAATAGCACTTGTACATCAACACGCTGTGAGTACGTTTATGCTAAAAAATGTCATGTATTATGGTGCTGCCAGATTTTAGCTATTGATATTAGTGTTGCCAGTTCCCTAAATATAAATAGTACCCCTCGTATAATACCATTATAGAAAAAAGTAATTTGCAATTGCATTTCAAATTTAATAAAAAGCCATCCTACAAGGTGTGCTGAAGTAAATCCAACCTTCTAAGTTCAGTTTGTAAAAACCCATGAAGGAAAATGGTCACGCAGAGTACTGCTATAAAGGAGAAGAGACTCTAAAGAAATTTTTGTTTAATTTATATGTAACTGCGGTCTTGTTCTCTTAAAAGGAGCCTTCCAAGCAAAAAAGTGAAATTATATTAAATATTAAATTCTTGAAACTAGATGCACATATAAATCGAATTACTAAGTTTCAGTTCTAGTCATATTCAGTTCAGTTCAGTTCTATTCATATTTGTCATGCAATTGTGCGCAGTTATTCCCATAAGTGCAAGCACTGACCTCATTCGGTGGGTGCATTTGAAAATTGCAGCACTTCAAGGCAAACGCCTATAAAAGCGCAAACACTTGCAACGTTGCTCTCAGTTGTCATTGGTTTAGCTGCTTTGTGGGTTCAAGTAGTTAGTTAAACAGAAACAAAATGATGGAGAATACTGTAACCATGATAGGAGAGGAGAAAATTGTGCGATTGCCGCTCCCAACACCGGTATCGGATTTATTGTCATTACCGACTATTACGAGGGACACAACGAGCCTACAATCGCAAACACTCAGTGATGTGCCGAGCGATATAATCATCAGGTCGCGCATAAAGTACGGTAGGCACTGGTCAGCCTGCAAGGGTCTGCTTATGGAATACTCGAAATGCAGTTCAATTCATGGTATTCGATTCTTATTCGAAGTGCACCGTCCCTTCTATGAGAAGTGAGACACTTACAAAAGTTTGGCATGGTTGCCACTGAAGGAAGTCGGTTATTTTTACAGACTTTATTGGGGCGTTCTTCTGCTTACTTCGTTTTACTTTGCGACTTCACTCAGTTGGGATTCGTATCTAAAGTGGCAGGACTCTCCTGTTATACTGGGATTTGCCGAGACCCTTGTTCCGGTGCATAAAATACCTTTCCCGACCATAACGGTGTGTCCGGAAATAAAAATGGATCCCAACAAATTTGACTTTACAGAAGTGGCGCAGCAACTGTGGAAAGAAATCGATTGGTGCCACGCTTCGCTCCATTTATACCCAAAGATGTGGTGACGAGTGTGGCCCAGACACCGGTGGATCTATCACTATCGAAGGATGAGATTGCCCCCTTTTGTAAGTGGACCGGACGATTTTATTTCTGCGATAAGATATTAAATTTAGTGGCCACCGATGAGGGTATCTGCTATCAGTTTAACGGTTTGCAGAACAAGGATCTTTATCGTGATCCAAAGTAAAATATTTATTAATTGACGACATTCGAGTACTTGAACTATGTGTTTATATCCACCTGCAAATTGGTAGGTTCGTCAGTTATTACGATGAGGTAGTCGCTGATTTCAATAAATACTGGGATGACTTGCCACTGCTGAATAATTTGACCGGAAATTGGTCTCTTGATTATGGTTACGTCGGTCAGGGCTACAATGCGTATCCACAGCGCACTGTGTTCTCATCGGTACGGAATGCATTCATTGCCGCCCCGGAGGGTTTCCGTCCCGATTTCGATTATGCATGCCGGAGTTTTAAACAAGGTTACAAGGTGAGCAAGTGTGAATTATTTGAAAGAGATAATGTAAACAGTTAAGAAAGAGGCCATAACAAATTCTAAATAGGCACTTACTTACTTTTGTGTTACTCTCCCACACCTCCAATTTAGAGCCATGAACATCGCCAATCCAAAGTTCACTAACGCTGGTTGATTGTGAGCCCCAAGTAATTGAAAATGACCAGAATAGGAATTGGAATATTATATGGCAATGATATTTCTGTGGAATTTAAGTGGAGGAAATTCGACAGAATAGGAACGGGTGGAACTATATAAAACTGCTTGATAAGTGTGGTCTGTTGCAGGCGCGGCAAGGGGGATTTTCCATCTTAGGAAGCTTCAAATTTCCCACTGTAAAAGTATTATAAATTGCCTATTCGGATATCTGTTTAAAGATACCAAAATGTTTCAGAAAGTGGGTGCTTCAGTTTGTCCTGTCTGCATTCAGACACATATCAAATGCATCTTCTACCTGTCAGTTTGGGCCTTGGTTACACATTTTATTATTTAAAAATTTTATAAACTTAATGTTTTGATTCAAATTCAGTGAGTTCCATTGGGTTATTTAAATATGATGTTTTAGGCAAGAGAGACATATACAAAGATGGCGTGTTTATTGCCTGATTTTTACATATCCAAAAAATTTATAAATTGCAGAGCATTATTTTGTTCTTTCTTTCATATTTCAGCTAACGAAAATGTCAGTGGAAAACCCTGAAGTGTGGTTATATCGACTGACGAGATGCCCTAAAGCGCAAATCAAAAATTATTGAGAAATTTCAAATCACCAGTTATCAGAATATTTCAGTTATGGGAGTGGCAGGGGAGCTATAAGGTGAATTGTTTATGCAAAGACATCAAAAGTCACCAAATTCTGGAACCATCAAAACCAAATTAGATGGAGTAATTTTAAATGAGCGCTGGCACATTTTTTATATGAGAGAAGTGGGTTTCCTTAACCAATTCATATTTTTTGCAAATAGCTTTCTACAATCTTCCTATAGTCCTTCTTTACAAAATTGACAATGTGCGGTGATAGGTGTGATAGTCTATATATGTTGCCCATACAATATCTAATAACCACAAAATTGCATCAGTATTTCATCAAAAAGAAGATTCGACAGTTGCATATATGAGAGATAGAAGTTCCCTTTATCCGATTTGCTTCATACAAATATATGATGCTGTTTTGAAGTCCAGGCATTTCGTATGCAAAGTTTCATTAAAATATCTCTAACTATGTGTAATGTAGTTGGTTTTTGAACGCTTGAACTGCTACTTCGGCGCTCGTAAATCGTTGACCACGCATTTTACCTTTGATATTCGAGAACAAGAAGAAGCCATTGGGTGCCAAATCAGGACTATACGGAGGAAGAGTCATCAATTCGATGTTTTGACTACTCAAAAATTCACCTTTTTGACGAGATGAGTGAGAGCTCGCATTGTCATGATGGAGAATAATTCGTCTTTGGCGGATGGTTTCACGGATTTCTCCGCAGACTTCCAGCTGGTGGTGTACCACTCAGAATTGACCATCCTACGTTGCTCAAGCGGAACAGTAGCCACATGACCCATTCGGCCGAACAAACAGGCGACCATTTGTTTCGCTGTGCTTCTTCCACGAACAACTTTTGTTGGATTTAGCTCGTCTTGGTATGCCCACACGGTCAATTGTTGTTTTGTTTCCAGCCCATACGTATATATCCATGATTCGTCACCTTTCACGATTTCACCACACGTCGAACTTTTTATTCATTTCCTCACACCAAATGACTCGAGCCTTTTTTTGAGCGATTGTCAAATTATGTGGGATCCAACGCGAGCAAATCTTTTTTACAGCCAAATGTTCATGCAATATTGAATGTATGGAAGTGGAAGTAATGCCCAAGGTGTCCTTTATCTCACGATATGTCACATGACGCTCTTGCATTATCAGTTCACGCACTGCATCGATGTTTTGTGGCACCACAACCTATTTTGGACGACCTTCACGGAGTTCGTCGTCGACCGAACTACGACCACGATTGAATTCACTATACCAGCGATATATGTGTTTTTTGATGGTGCTTTATCGCCATACAAAGAACTGAGTTCATCGACACATTCTTGTTGAGATAATCCACATCAAAAGTTGTGAAAAATAATCCAACGAAAACCTTCTCTTGAAATTTCCATTTTTGGCCAAAATTGATTTTCTTAACTCACTGTAAACAAAACAAATAGCACTTGTACATCAACACGCTGTGAGTACGTTTATGCTAAAAAATGTCATGTATTATGGTGCTGCCAGATTTTAGCTATTGATATTAGTGTTGCCAGTTCCCTAAATATAAATAGTACCCCTCGTATAATACCATTATAGAAAAAAGTAATTTGCAATTGCATTTCAAATTTAATAAAAAGCCATCCTACAAGGTGTGCTGAAGTAAATCCAACCTTCTAAGTTCAGTTTGTAAAAACCCATGAAGGAAAATGGTCACGCAGAGTACTGCTATAAAGGAGAAGAGACTCTAAAGAAATTTTTGTTTAATTTATATGTAACTGCGGTCTTGTTCTCTTAAAAGGAGCCTTCCAAGCAAAAAAGTGAAATTATATTAAATATTAAATTCTTGAAACTAGATGCACATATAAATCGAATTACTAAGTTTCAGTTCTAGTCATATTCAGTTCAGTTCAGTTCTATTCATATTTGTCATGCAATTGTGCGCAGTTATTCCCATAAGTGCAAGCACTGACCTCATTCGGTGGGTGCATTTGAAAATTGCAGCACTTCAAGGCAAACGCCTATAAAAGCGCAAACACTTGCAACGTTGCTCTCAGTTGTCATTGGTTTAGCTGCTTTGTGGGTTCAAGTAGTTAGTTAAACAGAAACAAAATGATGGAGAATACTGTAACCATGATAGGAGAGGAGAAAATTGTGCGATTGCCGCTCCCAACACCGGTATCGGATTTATTGTCATTACCGACTATTACGAGGGACACAACGAGCCTACAATCGCAAACACTCAGTGATGTGCCGAGCGATATAATCATCAGGTCGCGCATAAAGTACGGTAGGCACTGGTCAGCCTGCAAGGGTCTGCTTATGGAATACTCGAAATGCAGTTCAATTCATGGTATTCGATTCTTATTCGAAGTGCACCGTCCCTTCTATGAGAAGTGAGACACTTACAAAAGTTTGGCATGGTTGCCACTGAAGGAAGTCGGTTATTTTTACAGACTTTATTGGGGCGTTCTTCTGCTTACTTCGTTTTACTTTGCGACTTCACTCAGTTGGGATTCGTATCTAAAGTGGCAGGACTCTCCTGTTATACTGGGATTTGCCGAGACCCTTGTTCCGGTGCATAAAATACCTTTCCCGACCATAACGGTGTGTCCGGAAATAAAAATGGATCCCAACAAATTTGACTTTACAGAAGTGGCGCAGCAACTGTGGAAAGAAATCGATTGGTGCCACGCTTCGCTCCATTTATACCCAAAGATGTGGTGACGAGTGTGGCCCAGACACCGGTGGATCTATCACTATCGAAGGATGAGATTGCCCCCTTTTGTAAGTGGACCGGACGATTTTATTTCTGCGATAAGATATTAAATTTAGTGGCCACCGATGAGGGTATCTGCTATCAGTTTAACGGTTTGCAGAACAAGGATCTTTATCGTGATCCAAAGTAAAATATTTATTAATTGACGACATTCGAGTACTTGAACTATGTGTTTATATCCACCTGCAAATTGGTAGGTTCGTCAGTTATTACGATGAGGTAGTCGCTGATTTCAATAAATACTGGGATGACTTGCCACTGCTGAATAATTTGACCGGAAATTGGTCTCTTGATTATGGTTACGTCGGTCAGGGCTACAATGCGTATCCACAGCGCACTGTGTTCTCATCGGTACGGAATGCATTCATTGCCGCCCCGGAGGGTTTCCGTCCCGATTTCGATTATGCATGCCGGAGTTTTAAACAAGGTTACAAGGTGAGCAAGTGTGAATTATTTGAAAGAGATAATGTAAACAGTTAAGAAAGAGGCCATAACAAATTCTAAATAGGCACTTACTTACTTTTGTGTTACTCTCCCACACCTCCAATTTAGAGCCATGAACATCGCCAATCCAAAGTTCACTAACGCTGGTTGATTGTGAGCCCCAAGTAATTGAAAATGACCAGAATAGGAATTGGAATATTATATGGCAATGATATTTCTGTGGAATTTAAGTGGAGGAAATTCGACAGAATAGGAACGGGTGGAACTATATAAAACTGCTTGATAAGTGTGGTCTGTTGCAGGCGCGGCAAGGGGGATTTTCCATCTTAGGAAGCTTCAAATTTCCCACTGTAAAAGTATTATAAATTGCCTATTCGGATATCTGTTTAAAGATACCAAAATGTTTCAGAAAGTGGGTGCTTCAGTTTGTCCTGTCTGCATTCAGACACATATCAAATGCATCTTCTACCTGTCAGTTTGGGCCTTGGTTACACATTTTATTATTTAAAAATTTTATAAACTTAATGTTTTGATTCAAATTCAGTGAGTTCCATTGGGTTATTTAAATATGATGTTTTAGGCAAGAGAGACATATACAAAGATGGCGTGTTTATTGCCTGATTTTTACATATCCAAAAAATTTATAAATTGCAGAGCATTATTTTGTTCTTTCTTTCATATTTCAGCTAACGAAAATGTCAGTGGAAAACCCTGAAGTGTGGTTATATCGACTGACGAGATGCCCTAAAGCGCAAATCAAAAATTATTGAGAAATTTCAAATCACCAGTTATCAGAATATTTCAGTTATGGGAGTGGCAGGGGAGCTATAAGGTGAATTGTTTATGCAAAGACATCAAAAGTCACCAAATTCTGGAACCATCAAAACCAAATTAGATGGAGTAATTTTAAATGAGCGCTGGCACATTTTTTATATGAGAGAAGTGGGTTTCCTTAACCAATTCATATTTTTTGCAAATAGCTTTCTACAATCTTCCTATAGTCCTTCTTTACAAAATTGACAATGTGCGGTGATAGGTGTGATAGTCTATATATGTTGCCCATACAATATCTAATAACCACAAAATTGCATCAGTATTTCATCAAAAAGAAGATTCGACAGTTGCATATATGAGAGATAGAAGTTCCCTTTATCCGATTTGCTTCATACAAATATATGATGCTGTTTTGAAGTCCAGGCATTTCGTATGCAAAGTTTCATTAAAATATCTCTAACTATGTGTAATGTAGTTGGCCACAAAGGGACTTGGCGAAATCGAATCAGAAAACGAGTAAAGAAATCTGAAGGTGGGGTTGACCGACTACGAAATACCCTTTACCTCCAAAAATCCAATAGGTCCAAAAATATTGTATAGGTCGTAATTTATAATAATATGTCAATAGTGGGCGCGGCAGTAAAAATAACACGCCCATTTTTGTGTAGTGTTTAATGTTAGTACCCGCAACCTTCCTGTGAAATTTCGTTTGATAAATATTTAATAGGAACACAGTAATGATTTTTGGCAAATTGTGGGCGTGGCAGTTCTAGTATGATCTCCATATTCTGCAAACACACTATTATGGACTCCATGTATATTTCTGCAAATTTTTATTCCGCTGGCATCAATACGAGCATAGGTAGGCTAATTTTAATTTTAGACCCGAAACTTCCTTATATCAAAAGTGGGCGTGTCTTTTCTCTGATCAGTCCCATTTCTTGCAGATAGCTTTGTAATGTCCACATGTTCTTTCCCGTAAAATTTCGTCCGTAAATCTCTACCAGATCTTAAGTTATGAATATTTGTTAATAGTGGGCGTGGCAGTTAATATATACCGCCCACTTTTTGCACAGTTTATAGTAGGACCCACATCCCCATAACATCACGATTCCGTCAATTGGACCGAAGTTATAGTCATTTTAAAAAAGGTGAAAAAAGTTCCTTATATGGGAGGTAGGCGTGGTCTTTGTCCAAATCGGCCCATATAGGAATCTGGTTCTGTATCTTTGTCCAGACTATACTTTTGCAAAATTTCATTAAGATACCTCTAACGGTGTAGAAAAAAAGTGGCCACAGACGGACAGACTGACGGACAAAATAAAAATTGCTTAGAAAGTGATTGTGATCATATCTGTATATATAAATCCATACCTACCACGCCTCCTTCTTGAAATTGCAACCCCTCTCAAAAGCACAAAGTTAGTATACCAAATTTACCTTTTTTAAAGGTAAAGGGTATAATGATCCTTTTAAATTATGTGCATGTGCATAGCTACCACACCTCATTCTGGTCATTACAACATTTTCCCACTCCCCAAATACACTACAAGTGTTCAGTGGAAATGACGAATTTTATTTAAATGTGCTTTCCCTTTTGCAACAGGTGTTCTTCAATTCTCCCGAGAGTGTGCCACTGAGTACCGGCAATTACATTTTAGTGCCCCATGGCTATGAGGTAATGATCAGTGTGCTGCCCCACTACATTGTGTCAGATGACAATCTTCATAACTTTAGTCCAGATAAGTATATTGAGCGTGTATGAATTTTTTTTGCTTTTTGTCCTCGATTCCACATCCTTCGTTGCCTCCCCGCAGGACCAAGGCAAGGTATTACTTCATGTGGGGTATTATGGTCAGCGGATCCCTTCTAGTTATTTTCAGTTGAGAACTTCAGATGAAGAACTCCTTCGATAGCAATACCTCTTGGTTCCTCCCCGCATCGTTTCGCCTGGATCGCTTTTTTTAGCTGTATGGACCAGTTCTTTGGTGGCGTCCACTGTGAACTTCGTCTTGCGGAAGCCATACTGCCAATTTAAGAGTCCTCCAGATTCTCCAATAGCCTTATCGAACCTTTCACAAATTATCCGCTCCAAAATGTCCCCTCGGTATCTGATATTCAGAGTAGGCGGTAAACCGAAGGGTTGGTTTGTTGGCTTTCAGCGCCAGGATGAGCTGTTGCCTTTTGCCTCGTTTTGGAAAAATACCTTCCTCATACAGAAGTTTTACATTTTCTTAATAGTTCTGGATGTATTGCAACTGCAGTTTTTCGGACACCTGGCGCGGTGGGCATTTCATTTTGGCAAACACCTCATCTGTTGCCACAGTGGGTATGCAGTACTCTGTTGGCTCGAAAGAGGAGCTCACATGGATCAGCTGCCGGGAAGAGCTGTCCCATTATAAGCCTTATCAAGATTGAACAAGTTGTGGCCGGCTGCCTGTACCAGGCCAATATCCGCATAACAACATATGCTGTGCACCCATGGGTCATCCTCGAATTGTGCGGATAGTTTGGTTAAGCTTGTGCTCTTGGTTTTTTACTGACCTTCTTCAGTTCCTTCCAGACTCTCTTATAGGCCAGTTGTATCTGCAGCGAGCCTGCAGC
Source organism: Clusia tigrina (assembly GCA_920105625.2). NCBI lineage: Eukaryota > Metazoa > Arthropoda > Insecta > Diptera > Clusiidae > Clusia > Clusia tigrina. The sequence goes on from OV050030.1 coordinate 395,580,638, forward strand.
TAGTATGGAATACTGGTTTGTTCTCTTCGTAATTTCGTATGGTGAGCGGACTACTCCTAGCAATGTTTCATTGCCTGTCTTCGGCACTGCAGGTGGCGGAGGTCTTTCAGAATGGCGGCGGTAGTGTCACACACCGCAGCCCATTTCTCCGCGCTCTCAACTAAATTGTCTGGCATCATCGGCTCTCCACACACTCCTTGTAGTCCCTCTTTAGCACTTTTATACCGTGAGCAATAGAGGAAGACATGCTTGGAATCTTTGATCTCTGTACCTCCACAGTTAGCACTGTTGGGGGATTTCTCCAAGTGGAATCTGTGCAGGTATGCCCGAAAACCTCAATGGCCTGTCAGCAATTGTGTGACGTGGTAACTCAGCTCACCATGAGACCTGCTTACCCATTGAATCTTTGGGATCAGTCTTCTTGTCCAGCGGCCATTCGAATATGTGTCCCACTGGGCTTTGCCACTCTTGAAGGGTCTTCCGCTTTACAATCTATCTATCTATCTAGAGTTCTATCTAGAGTTCTTCTACACTTGTCGCGTGTGTTCCTTTGCACTGGTAGAAGTTCATCGCTTCTTTCGCCAGCAGGTTCAGGGGAGTCATGCCGGCTATCACCAATCTGTGGACACGGTGCGGTGTTCGCAGATTACTCCCAGTGCACTTCTTTTCTTCTTATCGTGGTTCTTCCTATCGCGACCCGGATGGCATTGAGCGGAAGTGGCCTGCCCCCACATACCCATAGTGCAGCTACGTAGGTGGTGTCCTCGACCCAGTCCATTGGGTGGTAGCAGCTTGCGGCAGGATGTCCCTGTGATTCTCAGTTTGATATGTAATAGCGCCGCGGCTGCCTAAATGGCAGACTGATTATTGCCATTTGTGTTGTATCGTACGCTTTGCGAAGGGACCTGATCGCCATAATGGGATTTTTCGAAGACGTTCAGCTGATGGCACAGTGCTTCAGACACTTCGGCTTAGTGCTTTATTTCTAGTAGGATCTTCTGAATGAGCTGGCCCACCCCCCGCTGGCCCCTAATACATTTAACACTACCTCCTGGAGAGTGACCCTGTTAGGGTGCACTCCCCTGGCCAATGCCAACAGCAGTTGCTCTCTCGCGGTCTTTCTATTTTGTTGTACCATGAACCATTTCGCAGAGTTCACCATGGTGCTGATCTTATTGCTTTTTCGGCATTCACTCTTGGGTTTTTTCTAACTAAGGCCTTCAGTGGTGCGTAGATGCCCCGTTCTCCACCCAGTGCTACTCAGCCGCCCCTACAGGTCATTGCTAAAAGAGTCGTCGCCCACTTTGGCTAGTAACAAGCGGGTGCTAGTAACCCTTTGCTCAGGGTCTTCACGGGGAGGCAGTGAGTTTTCCGTGAGGAGTTCTCAGTAAGGATGGTTCTGGCCCCTCCCTAGTGAGTGGCTGCCAGTCTTTACCTTAAGATTATCCTCCCTAGTATATGTGTGTGTGTGTTTTTATCAATTTTAAAAAATTTTCCTTATAAACTTTGTGAATATTTCTGAAGGCGTCAATGCTACTTCAATGATGAGCGTTACTTGCGGTTCTTCCGCGTGTTTTGGCACGCCAACTGTCAAACTGAGTGCTTGGCTAATTACACCATCTCAGAATGTGGCTGTGCGAAATTCTGGATGCCAAGCAAGTACCTATTCTTATAAGGTAATCCACACATTTGGACCTGCTTTCTTTAGAGCCACTTGATGTGCCTGTTTGTGGCGTGGTCGATATCAATTGCTATACTGAAGCTCAAAAGGAGTTGCACCTTCTGCTGCAGAAACAAACAACGCAGAAGACGCCAAACGCCAAAGTGGAGATTATGTGTCATTGCATGCCCGCCTATACTTCATTGGAATACAATGTGGAAATATCTAGCTCTCGTTAAGATATAATTAAAATAATCGAGGCTGTACGTGAAGTATACGACGAACCTGAGTGAGTTTTCAGTTAAAAATAAAAATATGCAGACATGCAATTTAATATCGTTCAATCCAATTTACAGTTTAATGGTCATCTACTTGGTGATCTACTTCAAGGAGCATCAGTTCACCGCAATTAAGCATACCGTGTTGAGTGTCACCATGTTGTTCGGTGTCACCACGTATGTCAGTGTCACTACATTGATTGCGAATTGCGGTGGCATATTTGGCCTCTTTATGGGCATTTCCAGTTTAAGTGTGATGGAACTGTTTTACTTCTTTCAGTATGTCTCGTTGCTAATATACGCAGACGGCGCATTGTTCAAAAGAAAGTACTGCAGAGAGCACACAAATAATTAACTTGTCGTAGGGCACAGAATAATGTTAAGTCATGAAGAAGTATGAAGCCATGAAAACAAGTGGACATTCGGTCGCACAAACTATTATAAATACACTATGCCTGTATATATATGTGTGTAACTATCAGATTTCCTTTTTACCATAATTCGATAAGAATAAACATTATATTCCACATACATATTTCATGGAACTAAGAACTGTAATCCTTGTATTCAGTCGTATACCGAAAGTTGTTTATTAATATACAGAATTATAAGCTGAGTTCCAGCAGTAAATGAAGGAAATCACAAGAGCTATCCGATTAGTGGACACAGATGATTGAAGTTGGTAAATCAACAGAATTCAATTTCCTTAAACTATCTGCAACATCATGAAGATTCCTTTAAAACATCATTACAATAAGAATATTCAATGAATGATTGAATGACACAAAGAGTGAAAATGTTCTCCTCCTGCATGTTCCTATTAAGGATCTTCTATTAGTCCAACAGTTGTAAGGAAACTTAGCACTGAGTTGAGGTTCATTACTGTAATATCTCTTCCCTCGGGCCAGTAATGCCCCAGATATTTCTTCCTAGTGCAAGCTAAAGCTTCGCAGTTCATTAGAAGCGGCTCTGGTGTTTCTTCTGGCTCCGTGCAGAACCTACACGGGCTTACTGGTGAGAGTCCCAGCTTCATGAAGTGGCTTCTGAAATGACAGTTGCCTGTGTGGTGCCATGTCAGAGTTCTTAAATTATTTTTGCTTAACTGTAGACAAAGAGCTGCACGATTTGAGTTATAGTCCCCAATCATGAGATTGGATTGTCTAAGGTTTGAGAGTGAGGTCCAGTAGTGTGATCCTCAGTAGTTTTTCCTCTTGTCTTAAATTATCTTTTAGTATATGCTCATATGCCAAAGAATGGTTTAGGCCCAATAAATGTTGTGGCTGCCGCATTCCTGGCAAGACTATCCGCCTTGTCGTTTGCAGGGATACAAATGTGTTTTGGGACCCATCTTATGAAAACTTTATTGAGGCGCTCTAACTTATTTAAAAGTTCAAAACATTCGCATTCAAGTTTAGAGTGAATCTCGTAGTAATTGATTCCTTTTATAGCTGCTCTGCTGTCAGACATGATAGCAATATCTAGACCTATAAAGTTACGTCGGAGGTTAAATATAACACAAAGGCATTGTATGCATTTCTGCCTGGAATATGCTGGGCAATTTCCCCATTGGTTCAGAGTCGTTAACCCTCGGTCCAAATATGCCAGCTCCTATCCCCTCTTCTGTTTTTGAACCATCTGTGAACCACCTGATGGTATGATCTTTAAGAATATCTTGAATTGTTTCAGGTTTCCATTCCTGCTTGTTCCCAAGCACAATTGTGAAGCGTTTCTCAAAGTTGTACATTTTGTTCATGTCGTCTCTAGGTAGGTCCGCGAATGATATAGTGGCAACGTTGCAGTCCCGTTGTTTCTTACTACAAATTTTCTCGCGGCCAGCACCTTCCTTGACTATTCCTAATAGGTTTTTTTTGCAGCCATTTCTCCTGTATTATGTAGCGGAGTAAGATCTAAAAGTGCTTCCATTGCTGCTGTGGGACATGTGCTCATAGCTCCGGCAATACATAGAAATGCCACCCGAAGTACCTTGTTCAAAGTGTTTTTCATGGTTTTCAGTTTAGTTCTTTGAGCCCGTGGTACTACTCCATATGTTAGAACCGTCCTAACTATCATGGTGTACATCCATTTCGGAATGTGAGTCTTGCAACCCCATGTCTTCCCAGCTAAACTTCTGCACACCATTAATGCTCTGAGTAATGAGAATATTGAAATTCTTTTTGAAATTCAAAGCAAAAACTTATAGAAGATATTCCTAACAAACCAGGGGCGGAATAGCGGCATTTGTGATCGGGGAAACTGTTTTGAAATTTTTACGTTTGGAATTACGACATACTTTAGCAAACAAAATGTATCGATGTAGAAACGTAGCGAGTTATCAATCGAAGGCAAACATTCGCAACGTCTTTCGATACATCAGCGGCTATCGAAATAATTGCTGGATGGTTTTTATTCGTTTTTTAAATTTTCTTCTAAAGACATGGCATTTAAAACAATAAAACTTTTAATAGAAACTAAAAAACCATATTTCTGCCATAGTGGGATAAATTTGCGAAAGTATATTTTTCAACTACAGAAAATGAAGATAATCTATTTGCAGTTCATTCTACCAGAGACATAATATTATATTTATGTTTCTGTTTTGGTGTTTGTGCTAAATATTTTGTATTGTAATAGTGACGTGTTGCCTATGTTGGATTTCCTTGCATTGCCCCAAATTGATACTCCATACATCCTTATAGTGTTGTAGATCAGGATTTTGTTTAGTGAATGATTTCACTGTTTTTCTTAAAAGAAAATATTATTATCTAAACCTGCTTTAACTTTGTTCTTCAAGAAAATGGGGGTATGCGTAAAGTGCGCTTAATAGTGCGAACTGCCCAGAAAACCTATACAATTCATATATGAATGTGGTAAATATCATCTTTATTAACATTTTAGCTCAATATCCGATTTTGGTCTTTGGATATACTCTTAAAAAGAGAGGCAGATGGACATACAGGCACATAGATTGCAATGACTCAAATCAGGGGTTGGTTCTCAACCCCTCCAATATTTCGATCGTTTCCGGGAGCTCAATATTTTAATGCCCACAAAATATTTCGTTATCAGCAATATGAGATATTTGACGATAGTAAATATGAAGTTGAACCAAACTAACTAAAACCTGACAGCTCTACAAAGTGGATCTTGGAAATTACGCTGCAAGCAGGCGGTTGCGCCGTTAACTTATTCAATAAAGCCAATTGATTAAGGCCTCCTCCTCACTCATACGAAGACAATTTTTCCGCTGCACTTAACATTTCAGCAGGTACATTCATGAAAATCCTTTAAATTCAACTCCGTTATAGATATCTCGAAACTTTTCAAACTCAACCCGGCATTTTACTCTAGCTCTATAAAATTTCCCAGATAAAAGATTTGAACCAACTTGACTACAACCAGTTCGACCCTTCGTTTACACATTTCCTAATCGAAATTAATCAATAGTATTTTTTGCTGACCAATAGGAGAGCCCGGCGCTCAAATACTGTGTCCTGCCGAACTCTGCCGATGTTGTGTATATTGAATGTTCTATTTTCGTTTTTCAGCTGATAGTCTCATACATAAGAATTCTTTGAAGATGTGGAAGTAGTGTACATATATGAGGGAATACCTCTTTTTTGTGATGTACATAACTGGAATAAAAACATTGCGCTGAAAAGAATAACTCCCACTTTCCGCTATTTACGAGCTGCGGATTTGATGTTTGCAGTTCTAGAAGCAGTAGGATCCAATATGAGTATTTCATTTTGTTAGTCACAACGTACGTCATCGATGACAAAATAAAACACACCATAAAAATAATAGAAGGATTTTCGATTCACCAACCGCCACTGACGATTCATGGACACACAAAACTTGCAACTATTCCAGGTAAACAGAAGAGTTGCGGAAAATGATCACTGCGACATTTTATACAGATTATATTTTAAATATCACTGGCGTAGCGCTGTCAGGAAATGGATCGAAATGTCTGTGGTTCTTTACGTACTTTAGAAGAAAATAATATTCTGTACCCAGTAGCGAAAGCTGGAAGACACAATATTGGTCAAAAACTGGAATATTAATTGATCGGAAATAGAGATCGGGAGAGATATACTATACATATCTAAATGACACAGCACAGAGAGGAACATACTTAGTAAAATAAATGACCACGCCTACTGTAGGTGACCAATATTTAAAGCACTCGTTTGATTTCTATACATTTATAGATTGATAACTGATTTTACTGTACATAGTCGAACTAATACTTTATGGTTTTTTTAATATAAGATTTTAGTTTCATACCAAGTCCCCTGTGTCGAAGGCAAACAGTTTTAGTCCCTAAAAGATAAAATTAATGAATATTCCCTGGCAATAAAAAAATTCAGAGTGTTATCTTGACACACTATAATTGCACTCTTTGACTCATAGCATCCTGTGTAAACTCGAATTAGGAGAAGTTAGAACAGCCACTTCTCGAATTTAGTTTCCTGATTCCTAATAATACATTTATATAATGTCTAATTGTGACAGCTTTGAAAGCGTGTTTGAAGGCTGCTGGTTGTATAAATTGTGAAGAACAACGTGATCTTTAATACGAACGAATATCCAAATATCCCAGTAATGAGAAAATCGGCGGAAGGGGACTCCTTTATATGCCCATGGATGATCCCATAAATAGACAAAGCCATAAGCACAGATGAAATTAAAAGGATTTGAAGAAGGCCTTTAACTAGATACACATTACAAGATGACATTAGCGATGCAACATCTCCTTTTCAACCTGCGAGTTGTTCATCTGAGTTCGGTACTGGGTGCTCTCTGTACTTGAAATGCTCAAATTATATTTCTGTTCCTGGATCAGTCAAGTTAAAAATTATTAGGTATAGGAATATTCCTTTTGAAAATATTTATTGCATAATTAAACTGGTTTAAATATACAAAAATTGGATCCCTGCTATAATCAATTGTATTATTTAGTAAAAGTTTTAAGCTACCAATTATGAAGATTAATTTTGGGCCATATTTTTATGAAGAAGCCTTTTTCAATTAAAAACACCAATACACAAGCACACATCGCTGAGCAGTACAAGACCGAAATCCAGAAAAAGTCACACATTTGTAAAGGCCGAGGAACAAACTGTGTGCTGAAATCCTTGAATGAAATTTTACCCAACTCGAGCATCGTAGAAGCCCATTGTGCGCCAATGTTGGTAAAGATCAGAATCAATCATGCGCCCGATAAGATGATTCAATGGTTCCCTTTACAACGAGTTTTCATTTATGGGTATGCCATAGAGTAACAAAACGGAGAAGTACAGTTCCTCAGACAATCGAAACAGTTTCCGAGAGAAATAATTCTGACATTCCTTAATGATCGACCAAATGGATGTTGATACAGGGTAAGCGTAACTTTGGTTGAGATCCATGCGAGATTTAGAAAAGTCGGGAAAATATGTCATTGGATAAAAAGCAGACTTATGTCGGTCCCAAAACTCAGTGCCGCGGTAATGAGCAATCATGTTAATATCATCAACGGGCAACATAATTCTCTGGTCAGTTTTCAAAAGATCATCGAAGCTGGAAATTTGTTTTAACTGAGGAGGTGATGTAATCAGTTGTGCTAAATTCGCCGTGTATATTGTGGTAACGAAGATCCCCGCGAGGAATAACAGATTGTAGGTGAACTTAATTCTGGTCTTAGTTTTCTTCGACATAGCAAGTGCTTGGCCCAATGTGCCTCTAATGGATGTGTCATTGAACAATATCTTGAATTTACTTATAAAACTGTCGTTGTCATTACTGTTGGTGGTTTGTAACATTAGAAGAAAGGATATCAAGCAACTTTCCAGCAGAATCGTAAACAAAAGTTCAATACTAAATACCGAAATCAATAAACTGCTGGTGGGAACTGTCTTTTCAACTGGAAGTATGGTCAAAAGCTGAATTATTTCAACGGGGTAACTGTACTCAAGAATATTGAGATCCTGTTGTGTTGAAGAGAGGCTACCCGAAATATCGATAGTGTCATTCCGAGCATATAAGAGGATGTCGTTATTAAACAGCACAAGGGGGACTTGAAAGTGCAGTTCTAATGCACGGCAAAAGTACGAATAAACTTTCCAATATACCCACTTATTTGCTGATGTCCCGATGCATCCGTATACAACATAGTACGTGGCATATTTTGATCAGGAAGTGTGATTAACTCCTTTCCCTTCAGATTATTTAGGCGATACGGAAAGAATATCTCGTTCCCTGATAGAGCACGAGTCTCCAACTTAAAGTCCGGAAATTGCGTGTACCTATGAAACAGGCGCGATTGGTGGAAATCTCGATAAAGTAAATTCACGTTGAGTAGTTTCACTGTACAAAAATGTTGATGAGGTCATCATTCTCATTTCATCATTGCTCTCGAAAAGGTCCTCATTGATTATGATAATGATTCTTGTACTGCGGATATGCAGCAGATTGACAGCCAACTTTTCCAGCTGGTCTTTGTCATTTATGGTATTCATGCAAACCACGGCCAACAATTCGCTGCTGAAATCACCTTTCAAATAAATGGTCTCCTTAGCGTTGTAGACCACGAACGGTATTTTGAAGTGGAGGTGCATGTAGTCAGACACGCAATCGGTGGCTTGTCTCCGTTGTAGGAATATTGTCTTATAAGGGCGCTCAGAATAAACCTTTTCCAGTATACCATAATATTCGAAGTGTGGCACTTCCGTTTCCCCAGCAACGTTTCCCGATAAGTGGACGATTATTAAAAGCAGAAGATTTTTCCAAAGCATTTTCATTTTTAAAACTTTCACCGAGGCTATGCTGGAACGAACTGGTAGTATTACGGCTCGAAACATACGTTGTATCACTGGGAAAAGTGTGTGCCCCAAACTGATTTTTTCCTAAAAGATTGTTCCACTATGGTGTCAGTTTTAAGAGTCTATAATTTCTAAGGTAAATTCCAATTCTGTATATTTATGAACTAAGGATCGATTTTGGTTTTGAAGGGCCCAGTGGCTGAATTCGTTCTGACGTTTACACAGGATGCTATGAGTTAAACAGTGCAATTATAGTGTGTCAAGATAACAGTCTGAAATTTTTTATTGCCAGGGAATGTTCATTAAATTTATCTTTTAGGGACTAAAACTGTTTGCCTTCTACACAGGGGACTTGGGATGAAACTAAAAATTTATATAAAAAAAACCACAAAGTATTAGTTCGACTATGTACAGTAAAATCAGTTATCAATCTATATATATGTATAGAACTCAAAAGAGTGCAGTTTTTGTGCGGTGTTTAATGTTACTACCCGCAACCTTCCTCTGAAATGTCGTTGATAAATGTTAAATATGAACACAGTAATAATTTTTGCTAATTGTGGGCGTGGCAGTTCTAGTATGATCTCCATATTCTGCACACACACACTATTATGGACCCCATGTATATTTCTGCAAATTTTTATTCCGCTGGCATCAATACGAGCATAGGTCGACTAATTTTAATTTTAGACCCGAAAGGTCCTTATATAAAAAGTGGGCGTGTCTTTTCTCTGATCAGCCCCAATTGTTGCAGATAGCTTTGTAATGTCCACATGTTCCTTCCCGTAAAATTTCGTCCGTAAATCTCTGCCAGATCTTAAGTTATTAATATTTGTTAATAGTGGGCGTGGCAGTTCAGACATACCGCCCACTTTTTTAGGGGAACCGACATCTCCATAACTGCCAAATAACGTCACGATTCCGTCAATTGGACCGAAGTTATAGTCATTTTAAGAAAGGGGAAAAAAGTTCCTTATATGAGAGGTAGGCGTGGTCTTTGTCCAAATCGGCCCATATAGCAATCTGGTTGTGTATCTTTGTCCAGACTATACTTTTGCAAAATTTCATTCAGATAGCTCCAACGGTATAGAAAAAAAGTGGCCACAGACGGACAGATGGACAGACGGACAGACTGACGGACAAAATAAAAATTGCTTAGAAAGTGATTCTGATCATATCTGTATATATATGTCCATACCTACCATGCCTCCTTCTCGAAATTGCAACCCCTCTCAAACGCCAAAGTTAGTATACCCTATTTACCTTTTTTAAAGGTAAAGGGTATAAAAAGTTCCAAATCAACTCAGAACGTGTAACTTATTAATCGTTTAATATTGTAGCGTACTTATCTCATATGTAATATTTAACCTAATACAAATTACGACACACACACTGATGTATTTAGACATAAGAAAGTGAGACGCATAAACTAATGTACGAGTATTTAGATCCAAAGAATTGTGAACAAAGGCAAACACAAGCATTCATAACAGCTGACAAACAAATGCGAGTGCATTAGCCCAGCGATCTTGAAAGGCCAACGCACCCAGATCTAATTTCTCTAAGTGCGCTAACCAAATTTTGTTGCCGAGCAATATGCGATACTTTGGCTGGATACGATATTGCGTACAACAGCCGAAATTTTGTGAATTTGCAATTGAACATTGGAAATGCATTGGGAATCGAATGAAAATTCAATGGAAGTCCAATGGAATTGAACCGGATAAATACCCCTGATTATTCAATAATGTTTTCAGATTTTATTCTGCTAAACTCATGGAAAGGTCTTTTCTCTAACTTTAAGCGTAACTTCTCCGCTGGTTAAATATTGAGTAGTCAAAATACAATTAGGCCATTCGCCTGACTAATAAGCGGTGCTACCCCGCTCTATAAACATTTGGTACAGCAGCTGTCTCGGTTCGGTCCCAGTCTTGTTCAGGGGTACGACACCAGGCTCATTACAATAAATCACAAATAGTCTTAAGAAATTAAAAGACGCAAGTGGAGCTGGATGGGGCACATTCTGCGTAGAGAAGACACCAACATTGCAAAGATGGCCTTTCAATGGAACCCACATGGTAGTCGGGTCCGCATTATCCACGCCGAAAGTCACCACAGAGCCACCTGGAACTAAATAAGACACCTGGCTTCTGATAGAAGCCGTTGGAGAGCTTTTGTGTTCGCCCTATGCTCCGACTAGGAGCGATATTTGACTCTTTTTTTTATTATGTCTTTTAGTTAACTTTGTTAGCATAAGTATAGTTTTATTGTGTCAAATGTCATGGAATTAATAATAATAAATAGTCTTAAAGCTTTCTGATTATATATTGGGTAATCTGTGTAGTAATCTACAAATAATTTTTTGTTATAAATAAGAAAAAGAGAAAAAATATATGGTGATTAGGTTTATACAAAGCTTATTTGCTTAAGCTGCTTTGAAGAAGTATTCAAGATTGACTTTATTACAATAATTGGGATAAATAAACAAATATAATACATAAATATAATTCGAATGTAATTATATAGAGTTTATACGGTTTTAAAATTTAAAATACTATTTTATTTCTCCACAACGCCACTCGCAATTGTACCCTAAATTTAGTCCCAAATATATTTCCGAATTTACATTGCATTGTTTTTGTTTCACACGCATCAGGAAAAAATGAGATCATTTCCTCAGCTGATATTAGTAGAAGAAGAGTTATCTCTCGCAGCTCACGAGCAAGTAGTAAACTCGCAGCACCGCTTCAACTGTTTTTGAAACATATACATTTTTATATTTTTTATACAAATTCATCATTTGAATATAATTTAAATCAACAGAATAATAATACTAAAAATCAAAAAACATAATCCAAAGATTAATTTTTGCTTTCTTTAAATTTAATCAGCTAAAATATAAAAAATCTCGCGGAAATTTGTGTGGGTAATTTTTAATCTCGATGGTTTTCAAGAGAATTTTTCAATTTGGAAGCACTTTCTATCGAGGATAGAAAAATTCGCTCGTTTCATCCGAGTATAGTTTACTCGATATCTTTTCGATAGAAAAGTCTGTCCTATGCTCGATAGAGTGGCGAATCGAATGCGCCTACTGCAAGCATAGTCCAATAGCCAATATGCGTGAAATACGCTTCCAGGCGCACAGCTATAGATTGCCAACGAAACGTTTGGTGTTGTAATAGGGCCAGTAAAGGCAGTTTTCAGACATACGCAACTTGTTGTTGGTAGTTCCGCAGTCAGCGGTATAACATCAAGTATACCTGTTGGTTGCTGTTGTTAGAGAGAGGGGTTGGCATGGCTATGCTGGCAGATTGCTTATTTGGTTGAGAGCGACTTCCCGTTGGTTGCTCAATGGGTCGAACGGCCGCGCACGAGAACTTCGCTAGAGTGCTTCGACTCACACTGGTCGAGAGCGTAAAACACTCATATTTCAATGCAAAATAAATGAATTGTCTTACAATGACCACAAAGTAAAGTCACACAAAAACGTCTTATCGCGCTAGAGCACTTTTCCCAATTTTTATATTACTACGCATATTTTAATCATTTGAATATAATTACGAAGTGAAGTCGGGTCGGTACGCGTCGGCGACTCAATAGACAGCATTGAAGGTCTCATTTTAATCCTGCAATTTTCAGAACGAAGAAAACAAAATTCCAATAAGCGACCTGCATATAAAACAAGAGATGGTCCATGAAGAACTGTCTTCCTCTGAAGATCTGGCGGTGAAGATTTATTGTATTCCAAAGAAGCACCAACCGATGGTTGAAGTCAACTGCTACCCATACAAGTTTGCACCGAGGCAGGAAGTTTACAGTGAGGACTACGACCAATAGTATAGTATATATACTCGTATAGTATAGCGACAGTAACACAGAGTTTAATAGTGTTACATGTGATGAGGATAGTGGCCCAGCCAAGAGCGGTTCTACGTATCAAAATAGCGCTCTTTTGGAACAGAAGGATGTGGAAGCGGATCAAAAGGATAAATCGGAAACCAATATAATTATGTTGTGCCCATATTGTGGCTCAGAATTCCCAAATCCGTTCGAGTGGCTACAACATCTCAATGTCGTTCATGACTTTAGTAGACGAGAAAATCTACACATGGACTTCATCAGTGATTCGAGGGCGCAATGTAAAGACTGCAACTGTCAGTTATCCATCAAGCCTCTTACGAATTTACAGCAACACAGAATAAACCATCTTCCATACAATCGGTATATGAAATGCAAATTGTGCCTAAAACATTTTAAACGTGTGGATACGCTGACGAAACATTTACGAAAGAAACATAATTTCTACGGAAAAATTGAAGAAATTGATGCTGCAGATAAACCCATTTTCGTCGGTCCATTTTGTTGCAAGGAATTTCTCAATATTTCTGAATGGCGCGTACATAATCTCAACATGGAGTTTGTTGATGAGAAAATGTGGAAGTGCAAGCAGTGCAATATGCTAGTTATGAACAATCTACATTATATCCAACGCCACAGAATAACGCATCTGCCATACAAGTTTCGTAATAATTGTAAATTATGCAACCAATATTTTAAAACTGGTGGACTCCACAAGCGGCATTTTGATAGAATGCACAGAAACTATCTCGTTTGTCCCTCTCAATCCGATCCTATTCTCCTGTGTTCAGTTTGTGGCATAGAGTTTCCAAATTCCTGTAAATGGCATAAGCATCTCAAGGATGTGCATGAACTCGATAAACGGGAGAATACGAATATGGAGTATGCGGATGCAGATAAGATGAAATGCAGGCAATGCATTGTCATAGTAAGCTCAAGGATAACTAGGTATTTACAGCACCACAAACTGACACATCTGCCGTACAAGCGGTATTTTAAATGCCAATTATGCGGTAAGCTTTCTTTAAATCGTCTCTACCACATGAGGCACATTAGACAAAAGCATCAGTTAGCGACTCAAAGAAAGAATTATCGTAAAACTGGCTGCGGAATCATCTGACATTCTGGTCTCAAAGTGTTAAAGGGCACAAAAGTACTTATAAATAGATAGTATAGATCAAGTGGACCAAGTGGAATGTTCAGCAGCATGTTTCCTGCACGTAATACTCGAGAGAGCCCCATAGGCAAACTCTAAAAATTTTCTAAAAATACGATCATCTATTTAGCAATAGGACGAACTTCTGCCGAGGCGAAAACTTTCTCATGCCTAAATGCTGCACATCTAAAGAGTTCCCTATTGAAATCTACCGAAATGCTGCGAGATGCATACCAAGTAGTATCCGCATTTATAGTAAAACTTTATAACGGTGTTGAAAGTGAGTTGAAAAGCGGGGCGGAACTAATCCATATCCAGCGCTGTCACTTACCCCAATTGTGGTAGATCAGTCTCAGAACTCTTCTGCTTTAGTAAAAATGTGTGTAGTATATTATTTATAGCAATTTACAGGTTTTGTAAATATATACTTACAAACGTGAGAACGGAAACTTGTAATAATTAAAAGAAAGGACATGCAATGTACGAAATGAGACGAAAATATTTATATCATTTTGTTCTCTTCACAAAGTTTTCATTGATATTAAAATTTATATTAAATTAAAGTGAGTAAAGCGAGTTTTTTGTTTCCTCCTCTCTGTATTTCCATACATAATAAGAAATTACGGACAAATAAATTGTTGGTACACTGAATTTTATCGTATTATGTTTCCAGGAGTATGGCATGGGGATCGAAAAGCAGGATCCGCCATTTTGCAATATTCAATCTAAAAATAATTTCATAGTTTTTGTTTTGCTTAGAAATATACATAGAAGATGTCTTATAATTTTTGATTTTCTTTTTCAAATACTTTATGGTGGTTCTGGAGACTACGCCCCAGCACTCAGTTCGCACTTCTTTCATGCTTTTAAACCCCCTTTTTTTGCTGACTATAAATGTGGATGCATGGTGTCTGTGACAATGTGTATTTCAGTGCCCAAACAATGATCTGAATCTTCCACATTTAGTCAAACTTTTCAATAGAAGAACAGCCAATGCCCCTATCATGTAGATTGGCATGCATAACTTCGATGTGCTTCGCATATCCTCCCTCTACTAGTAGCGAATTGTGTGTCGCAAAACTGGCATTTAAACTAGAGTTTGAATCTTAAATGCCTGATTCTGTGCCATTGTAAAATCTGCAAATTTTTAACCAATACAACTTTCCATTGTCTACATCTGGCTTTAGTCTCACTAATATCCTCCATGTTCAGATTTTTGCGACTATTGAGTTCATGGATTGACACATTTGTATTGCAGGTGGGGTGTGGGAAAATAATAGACGATATGTCTATCTATGTTATATGCACCTGTCGAATCTCTTTCACGGAGGAACTAATTAATTCTAACAATCAAAGGTGGATCTGTGACGAGGCTAATATATATATATATATATATATATATATATATATATATATATATATATATATATATATATATATATATATATATATATATATATATATATATATATATATATATATATATATATATATATATATATATATATATATATATATATATATATATATATATATATATATATATATATATATATATATATATATATATATATATATATATATATATATATATATATATATATATATATATATATATATATATATATATATATATATATATATATATATATATATATATATATATATATATATATATATATATATATATATATATATATATATATATATATATATATATATATATATATATATATATATATATATATATATATATATATATATATATATATATATATATATATATATATATATATATATATATATATATATATATATATATATATATATATATATATATATATATATATATATATATATATATATATATATATATATATATATATATATATATATATATATATATATATATATATATATATATATATATATATATATATATATATATATATATATATATATATATATATATATATATATATATATATATATATATATATATATATATATATATATATATATATATATATATATATATATATATATATATATATATATATATATATATATATATATATATATATATATATATATATATATATATATATATATATATATATATATATATATATATATATATATATATATATATATATATATATATATATATATATATATATATATATATATATATATATATATATATATATATATATATATATATATATATATATATATATATATATATATATATATATATATATATATATATATATATATATATATATATATATATATATATATATATATATATATATATATATATATATATATATATATATATATATATATATATATATATATATATATATATATATATATATATATATATATATATATATATATATATATATATATATATATATATATATATATATATATATATATATATATATATATATATATATATATATATATATATATATATATATATATATATAACACCGGAGAATCCCAGTGAGGAAATCTGCTCACCTAGAATCCTTGCAGCGAAGATTTATTGTGTTACATAATTTCTGGAGCAGAATTTTGCAGGCGATTCTAACACAGAATGCACCAAAATTGGAAGTTCGCAATGAAAATTAAATCCAAAATTCATCAGACTACTAACAAAATGCAGAAAATTATTATGATAATTTGTTTAGAATTAAAGAGGAGTTTGATGAAACCAAATTTAGTGATAATGAATTCATCGATAACAACCTGGACGATGAGAGACTATTCAGCAGTGACTCCAGCGGGGAAAATAAGACTACGGCAATACACAACAAAAACACAGAAGGTCAACGGGATCTTGCAATAAGCAGCAAAATTTTCTTGTGTCCATTTTTTTGCATTGAATATCCCAATTCTTCAGATTGGCGTGACCATGTTGATGGTGTACACCAGTTTAACAAACGAGAGCACCTGAACATGGAGTATATTGACAATAAAAAGGCGAAATTTAAAAAGTGTGGAATTGAATTAAGCACACGCATGCAAGGATTACAGAAGCATGTAATTACGCACCTGCCGTACAAATTATGCGGCCTGACTTTTACACGGTCACCTTGCCAAATGTAAGGAATTATCCAGGACGTTTTGTTTGTCCAATCAGTGTAACTCTTCTGTGAACAGTTTGTGGCATCGAATTTTCGAGTGCCTCTGATTGGCGGAATCACATCAATGGTATTCATGAACTCAATAGTCGCAAAAATCTGAACATGGAGGATATTAGTGAGACTAAAGCCAGATGTAGACAATGGAAAGTTGTATTGGATAAAAATTTGCAGATTTTACAATGGCACAGAATCAGGCATTTAACATTCAAACTCTAGTTTAAATGCCAGTTTTGCGACACACAATTCGCTACTAGTAGAGGGAGGATATGCGAAGCACATCGAAGTTATGCATGCCAATCTACATGATAGGGGCATTGGCTGTTCTTCATTGGTGTAAATGGCGAAAGCAATACTCAGTGGCATCATGTATTGAAAAGTTTGACTAAATGTGGAAGATTCAGATCATTGTTTGGGCACTGAAATACACATTGTCAAAGACACCATGCATCCACATTTATAGTCAGCAAAAAAAGGGGGTTTAAAAGCATGAAAGAAGTGCGAACTGAGTGCTGGGGCGTAGTCTCCAGAACCACCATAAAGTATTTGAAAAAGAAAATCAAAAATTATAAGACATCTTCTATGTATATTTCTAAGCAAAACAAAAACTATGAAATTATTTTTAGATTGAATATTGCAAAATGGCGGATCCTGCTTTTCGATCCCCATGCCATACTCCTGGAAACATAATACGATAAAATTCAGTGTACCAACAATTTATTTGTCCGTAATTTCTTATTATGTATGGAAATACAGAGAGGAGGAAACAAAAAACTCGCTTTACTCACTTTAATTTAATATAAATTTTAATATCAATGAAAACTTTGTGAAGAGAACAAAATGATATAAATATTTTCGTCTCATTTCGTACATTGCATGTCCTTTCTTTTAATTATTACAAGTTTCCGTTCTCACGTTTGTAAGTATATATTTACAAAACCTGTAAATTGCTATAAATAATATAATACACACATTTTTACTAAAGCAGAAGAGTTCTGAGACTGATCTACCACAATTGGGGTAAGTGACAGCGCTGGATATGGATTAGTTCCGCCCCGCTTTTCAACTCACTTTCAACACCGTTATAAAGTTTTACTATAAATGCGGATACTACTTGGTATGCATCTCGCAGCATTTCGGTAGATTTCAATAGGGAACTCTTTAGATGTGCAGCATTTAGGCATGAGAAAGTTTTCGCCTCGGCAGAAGTTCGTCCTATTGCTAAATAGATGATCGTATTTTTAGAAAATTTTTAGAGTTTGCCTATGGGGCTCTCTCGAGTATTACGTGCAGGAAACATGCTGCTGAACATTCCACTTGGTCCACTTGATCTATACTATCTATTTATAAGTACTTTTGTGCCCTTTAACACTTTGAGACCAGAATGTCAGATGATTCCGCAGCCAGTTTTACGATAATTCTTTCTTTGAGTCGCTAACTGATGCTTTTGTCTAATGTGCCTCATGTGGTAGAGACGATTTAAAGAAAGCTTACCGCATAATTGGCATTTAAAATACCGCTTGTACGGCAGATGTGTCAGTTTGTGGTGCTGTAAATACCTAGTTATCCTTGAGCTTACTATGACAATGCATTGCCTGCATTTCATCTTATCTGCATCCGCATACTCCATATTCGTATTCTCCCGTTTATCGAGTTCATGCACATCCTTGAGATGCTTATGCCATTTACAGGAATTTGGAAACTCTATGCCACAAACTGAACACAGGAGAATAGGATCGGATTGAGAGGGACAAACGAGATAGTTTCTGTGCATTCTATCAAAATGCCGCTTGTGGAGTCCACCAGTTTTAAAATATTGGTTGCATAATTTACAATTATTACGAAACTTGTATGGCAGATGCGTTATTCTGTGGCGTTGGATATAATGTAGATTGTTCATAACTAGCATATTGCACTGCTTGCACTTCCACATTTTCTCATCAACAAACTCCATGTTGAGATTATGTACGCGCCATTCAGAAATATTGAGAAATTCCTTGCAACAAAATGGACAGACGAAAATGGGTTTATCTGCAGCATCAATTTCTTCAATTTTTCCGTAGAAATTATGTTTCTTTCGTAAATGTTTCGTCAGCGTATCCACACGTTTAAAATGTTTTAGGCACAATTTGCATTTCATATACCGATTGTATGGAAGATGGTTTATTCTGTGTTGCTGTAAATTCGTAAGAGGCTTGATGGATAACTGACAGTTGCAGTCTTTACATTGCGCCCTCGAATCACTGATGAAGTCCATGTGTAGATTTTCTCGTCTACTAAAGTCATGAACGACATTGAGATGTTGTAGCCACTCGAACGGATTTGGGAATTCTGAGCCACAATATGGGCACAACATAATTATATTGGTTTCCGATTTATCCTTTTGATCCGCTTCCACATCCTTCTGTTCCAAAAGAGCGCTATTTTGATACGTAGAACCGCTCTTGGCTGGGCCACTATCCTCATCACATGTAACACTATTAAACTCTGTGTTACTGTCGCTATACTATACGAGTATATATACTATACTATTGGTCGTAGTCCTCACTGTAAACTTCCTGCCTCGGTGCAAACTTGTATGGGTAGCAGTTGACTTCAACCATCGGTTGGTGCTTCTTTGGAATACAATAAATCTTCACCGCCAGATCTTCAGAGGAAGACAGTTCTTCATGGACCATCTCTTGTTTTATATGCAGGTCGCTTATTGGAATTTTGTTTTCTTCGTTCTGAAAATTGCAGGATTAAAATGAGACCTTCAATGCTGTCTATTGAGTCGCCGACGCGTACCGACCCGACTTCACTTCGTAATTATATTCAAATGATTAAAATATGCGTAGTAATATAAAAATTGGGAAAAGTGCTCTAGCGCGATAAGACGTTTTTGTGTGACTTTACTTTGTGGTCATTGTAAGACAATTCATTTATTTTGCATTGAAATATGAGTGTTTTACGCTCTCGACCAGTGTGAGTCGAAGCACTCTAGCGAAGTTCTCGTGCGCGGCCGTTCGACCCATTGAGCAACCAACGGGAAGTCGCTCTCAACCAAATAAGCAATCTGCCAGCATAGCCATGCCAACCCCTCTCTCTAACAACAGCAACCAACAGGTATACTTGATGTTATACCGCTGACTGCGGAACTACCAACAACAAGTTGCGTATGTCTGAAAACTGCCTTTACTGGCCCTATTACAACACCAAACGTTTCGTTGGCAATCTATAGCTGTGCGCCTGGAAGCGTATTTCACGCATATTGGCTATTGGACTATGCTTGCAGTAGGCGCATTCGATTCGCCACTCTATCGAGCATAGGACAGACTTTTCTATCGAAAAGATATCGAGTAAACTATACTCGGATGAAACGAGCGAATTTTTCTATCCTCGATAGAAAGTGCTTCCAAATTGAAAAATTCTCTTGAAAACCATCGAGATTAAAAATTACCCACACAAATTTCCGCGAGATTTTTTATATTTTAGCTGATTAAATTTAAAGAAAGCAAAAATTTATCTTTGGATTATGTTTTTTGATTTTTAGTATTATTATTCTGTTGATTTAAATTATATTCAAATGATGAATTTGTATAAAAAATATAAAAATGTATATGTTTCAAAAACAGTTGAAGCGGTGCTGCGAGTTTACTACTTGCTCGTGAGCTGCTTTATTCGCACAACTCGATACGAGCTCAATGCAAGTTACGAATCGATTGCGCCTATAGAGAGATAACTCTTCTTCTACCAATATCAGCTGAGGAAATGATCTCATTTTTTCCTGATCCGTGTGAAACAAAAACAATGCAATGTAAATTCGGAAATATATTTGGGACTAAATTTAGGGTACAATTGCGAGTGGCGTTGTGGAGAAATAAAATAGTATTTTAAATTTTAAAACCGTATAAACTCTATATAATTACATTCGAATTATATTTATGTATTATATTTGTTTATTTATCCCAATTATTGTAATAAAGTCAATCTTGAATACTTCTTCAAAGCAGCTTAAGCAAATAAGCTTTGTATAAACCTAATCACCATATATTTTTTCTCTTTTTCTTATTTATAACAAAAAATTATTTGTAGATTACTACACAGATTACCCAATATATAATCAGAAAGCTTTAAGACTATTTATTATTATTAATTCCATGACATTTGACACAATAAAACTATACTTATGCTAACAAAGTTAACTAAAAGACATAATAAAAAAAAGAGTCAAATATCGCTCCTAGTCGGAGCATAGGGCGAACACAAAAGCTCTCCAACGGCTTCTATCAGCAGCCAGGTGTCTTATTTCGTTCCAGGTGGCTCTGTGGTGACTTTCGGCGTGGATAATGCATACCCATGTTTGTCGTGGGCGTCCTGCTTTCCGACTACCATGTGGGTTGCATTGAAAGGCCATCTTTGCAATGTTGGTGTCTTCTCTACGCAGAATGTGCCCCATCCAGCTCCACTTGCGTCTTTTAATTTCTTAAGACTATTTGTGATTTATTGTAATGAGCCTGGTGTCGTACCCCTGAACAAGACTGGGACCGAACCGAGACAGCTGCTGTACCAAATGTTTATACAGCGGGGTAGCACCGCTTATTAGTCAGGCGAATGGCCTAATTGTATTTTGACTACTCAATATTTAACCAGCGGAGAAGTTACGCTTAAAGTTAGAGAAAAGACCTTTCCATGAGTTTAGCAGAATAAAATCTGAAAACATTATTGAATAATCAGGGGTATTTATCCGGTTCAATTCCATTGGACTTCCATTGAATTTTCATTCGATTCCCAATGCATTTCCAATGTTCAATTGCAAATTCACAAAATTTCGGCTGTTGTACGCAATATCGTATCCAGCCAAAGTATCGCATATTGCCCGGCAACAAAATTTGGTTAGCGCACTTAGAGAAATTAGATCTGGGTGCGTTGGCCTTTCAAGATCGCTGGGCTAATGCACTCGCATTTGTTTGTCAGCTGTTATGAATGCTTGTGTTTGCCTTTGTTCACAATTCTTTGGATCTAAATACTCGTACATTAGTTTATGCGTCTCACTTTCTTATGTCTAAATACATCAGTGTGTGTGTCGTAATTTGTATTAGGTTAAATATTACATATGAGATAAGTACGCTACAATATTAAACGATTAATAAGTTACACGTTCTGAGTTGATTTGGAACTTTTTATACCCTTTACGTTTAAAAAAGGTAAATAGGGTATACTAACTTTGGCGTTTGAGAGGGGTTGCAATTTCGAGAAGGAGGCATGGTAGGTATGGACATATATATACAGATATGATCAGAATCACTTTCAAAGCAATTTTTATTTTGTCCGTCAGTCTGTCCGTCTGTGGCCACTTTTTTTCTACACCGTTGGAGCTATCTTAATGAAATTTTGCAAAAGTATAGTCTGGACAAAGATACACAACCAGATTGCTATATGGGCCGATTTGGACAAAGACCACGCCTACCTCTCATATAAGGAACTTTTTTCCCCTTTCTTAAAATGACTATAACTTCGGTCCAATTGACGGAATCGTGACGTTATTTGGCAGTTATGGAGATGTCGGTTCCCCTAAAAAAGTGGGCGGTATGTCTTAACTGCCACGCCCACTATTAACAAATATTAATAACTTAAGATCTGGCAGAGATTTACGGACGAAATTTTACGGGAAGGAACATGTGGACATTACAAAGCTATCTGCAACAATTGGGGCTGATCAGAGAAAAGACACGCCCTCTTTTTATATAAGGACCTTTCGGGTCTAAAATTAAAATTAGTCTACCTATGCTCGTATTGATGCCAGCGGAATAAAAATTTGCAGAAATATACATGGGGTCCATAATAGTGTGTGTGTGCAGAATATGGAGATCATACTAGAACTGCCACGCCCACAATTAGCAAAAATTATTACTGTGTTCATATTAAACATTTATCAACGACATTTCACAGGAAGGTTGCGGGTAGTAACATTAAACACCGCACAAAAAATGGGCGTGTTATTTTTAGAGCCACGCCCAATATTCACATATTATTATAACTTTCGACCTACACAATATTTTTTGACGAAATTTTATATTAGTCACTAGAAAGCCATACACAAGAAATGGAGTCTATATAATCATTTCAAGGTACGCTACCAAAAATTACCGTGGATATGCTCCTAATGATGATTTTTGAAGAAATCATCTTCATTGTTGAACTCGAGCGCACAAGAAAAGGTAAAGGGTATTTCGTAGTCGGTTTAACCCGACTTCAGACTTCTGTACTCGTTTGATATGTAGGTGACCAATATTTAAAGCACTCTTTTGAGTTCTATACATATATATAGATTGATAACTGATTTTACTGTACATAGTCGAACTAATACTTTGTGGTTTTTTTTATATAAATTTTTAGTTTCGTACCAAGTCCCCTGTGTAGAAGGCAAACAGTTTTAGTCCCTAAAAGATAAATTTAATGAACATTCCCTGGCAATAAAAAATTTCAGACTGTTATCTTGACACACTATAATTGCACTGTTTAACTCATAGCATCCTGTGTAAACGTCAGAACGAATTCAGCCACTGGGCCCTTCAAAACCAAAATCGATCCTTAGTTCATAAATATACAGAATTGGAATTTACCTTAGAAATTATAGACTCTTAAAACTGACACCATAGTGGAACAATCTTTTAGGAAAAAATCAGTTTGGGGCACACACTTTTCCCAGTGATACAACGTATGTTTCGAGCCGTAATACTACCAGTTCGTTCCAGCATAGCCTCGGTGAAAGTTTTAAAAATGAAAATGCTTTGGAAAAATCTTCTGCTTTTAATAATCGTCCACTTATCGGGAAACGTTGCTGGGGAAACGGAAGTGCCACACTTCGAATATTATGGTATACTGGAAAAGGTTTATTCTGAGCGCCCTTATAAGACAATATTCCTACAACGGAGACAAGCCACCGATTGCGTGTCTGACAACATGCACCTCCACTTCAAAATACCGTTCGTGGTCTACGACGCTAAGGAGACCATTTATTTGAAAGGTGATTTCAGCAGCGAATTGTTGGCCGTGGTTTGCATGAATACCATAAATGACAAACACCAGCTGGAAAAGTTGGCTGTCAATCTGCTGCATATCCGCAGTACAAGAATCATTATCATAATCAATGAGGACCTTTTCGAGAGCAATGATGAAATGAGAATGATGATCTCATCAACATTTTTGTACAGTGAAACTACTCAACGTGAATTTACTTTATCGAGATTTCCACCAATCGCGTCTGTTTCATAGGTACACGCAATTTCCGGACTTTAAGTTGGAGACTCGTGCTCTATCAGGGAACGAGATATTCTTTCCGTATCGCCTAAATAATCTGAAGGGAAAGGAGTTAATCACACTTCCTGCTCAAAATATGCCACGTACTATGTTGTATACGGATGCATCGGGACATCAGCAAATAAGTGGGTATATTGGAAAGTTTATTCGTACTTTTGCCGTGCATTAGAACTGCACTTTCAAGTCCCCCTTGTGCTGTTTAATAACGACATCCTCTTATATGCTCGGAATGACACTATCGATATTTCGGGTAGCCTCTCTTCAACACAACAGGATCTCAATATTCTTGAGTACAGTTACCCCGTTGAAATAATTCAGCTTTTGACCATACTTCCAGTTGAAAAGACAGTTCCCACCAGCAGTTTATTGATTTCGGTATTTAGTATTGAACTTTTGTTTACAATTCTGCTGGAAAGTTGCTTGATATCCTTTCTTCTAATGTTACAAACCACCAACAGTAATGACAATAACGACAGTTTAATAAGTAACTTCAAGATATTGTTCAATGACACATCCATTAGAGGCACATTGGGCCAAGCACTTGCTATGTCGAAGAAAACTAAGACCAGAATTAAGTTCACCTACAATCTGTTATTACTCGCGGGGATCTTCGTTACCACAATATACACGGCGAATTTAGCACAACTGATTACATCACCTCCTCAGTTAAAACAAATTTCCAGCTTCGATGATCTTTTGAAAACTGACCAGAGAATTATGTTGGCCGTTGATGATATTAACATGATTGCTCATTACCGCGGCACTGAGTTTTGGGACCGACATAAGTCTGCTTTTTATCCAATAACATATTTTGCCGACTTTTCTAAATCTCGCATGGATCTCAACCAAAGTTACGCTTACCCTGTATCAACATCCATTTGGTCGATCATTAAGGAATGTCAGAATTATTTCTCTCGGAAACTGTTTCGATTGTCTGAGGAACTGTACTTCTCCGTTTTGTTACTCTATGGCATACCCATAAATGAAAACTCGTTGTACAGAGAACTATTGAATCGACTTATCGGGCGCGAGATTGATTCTGATCTTTACCAACATTGGCGCACAATGGGCTTCTACGATGCTCGAGTTGGGTAAAATTTCATTCAACGATTTCAGCACACAGTTTGTTCCTCGGCCTTTACAAATGTGTGACTTTTTCTGGATTTCGGTCTTGTACTGCTCAGCGATGTGTGCTTGTGTATTGGTGTTTTTAATTGAAAAAGGCGTCTTCATAAAAATATGGCCCAAAATTAATCTTCATAATTGGTAGCTTAAAACTTTTACTAAATAATACAATTGATTATAGCACGGATCCAATTTTTGTATATTTAAACCAGTTTAATTATGCAATAAATATTTTCAAAAGGAATATTCCTATACCTAATAATTTTTAACTTGACTGATCCAGGAACAGAAATATAATTTGAGCATTTCAAGTACAGAGAGCACCCAGTACCGAACTCAGATGAACAACTCGCAGGTTGAAAAGGAGATGTTGCATCGCTAATGTCATCTTGTAATGTGTATCTAGTTAAAGGCCTTCTTCAAATCCTTTTAATTTCATCTGTGCTTATGGCTTTGTCTATTTATGGGATCATCCATGGGCATATAAAGGAGTCCCCTTCCGCCGATTTTCTCATTACTGGGATATTTGGATATTCGTTCGTATTAAAGATCACGTTGTTCTTCACAATTTATACAACCAGCAGCCTTCAAACACGCTTTCAAAGCTGTCACAATTAGACATTATATAAATGTATTATTAGGAATCAGGAAACTAAATTCGAGAAGTGGCTGTTCTAACTTCTCCTAATTCGAGTTTACACAGGATGCTATGAGTCAAAGAGTGCAATTATAGTGTGTCAAGATAACACTCTGAATTTTTTTATTGCCAGGGAATATTCATTAATTTTATCTTTTAGGGACTAAAACTGTTTGCCTTCGACACAGGGGACTTGGTATGAAACTAAAATCTTATATTAAAAAAACCATAAAGTATTAGTTCGACTATGTACAGTAAAATCAGTTATCAATCTATAAATGTATAGAAATCAAACGAGTGCTTTAAATATTGGTCACCTACAGTAGGCGTGGTCATTTATTTTACTAAGTATGTTCCTCTCTGTGCTGTGTCATTTAGATATGTATAGTATATCTCTCCCGATATTATTTTCTTCTAATGTACGTAAAGAATCACAGACATTTCGATCCATTTCCTGACAGCGCTACGCCAGTGATATTTAAAATATAATCTGTATAAAATGTCGCAGTGATCATTTTCCTCAACTCTTCTGTTTACCTGGAATAGTTGCAAGTTTTGTGTGTCCATGAATCGTCAGTGGCGGTTGGTGAATCGAAAATCCTTCTATTATTTTTATGGTGTGTTTTATTCTGTCATCGATGACGTACGTTGTGACTAACAAAATGAAATACTCATATTGGATCCTACTGCTTCTAGAACTGCAAACATCAAATTAACCGCAGCTCGTAAATAGCGGAAAGTGGGAGTTATTCTTTTCAACGCAATGTTTTTATTCCAGTTATGTACATCACAAAAAAGAGGTATTCCCTCATATATGTACACTACTTCCACATCTTCAAAGAATTCTTATGTATGAGACTATCAGCTGAAAAACGAAAATAGAACATTCAATATACACAACATCGGCAGAGTTCGGCAGGACACAGTATTTGAGCGCCGGGCTCTCCTATTGGTCAGCAAAAAATACTATTGATTAATTTCGATTAGGAAATGTGTAAACGAAGGGTCGAACTGGTTGTAGTCAAGTTGGTTCAAATCTTTTATCTGGGAAATTTTATAGAGCTAGAGTAAAATGCCGGGTTGAGTTTGAAAAGTTTCGAGATATCTATAACGGAGTTGAATTTAAAGGATTTTCATGAATGTACCTGCTGAAATGTTAAGTGCAGCGGAAAAATTGTCTTCGTATGAGTGAGGAGGAGGCCTTAATCAATTGGCTTTATTGAATAAGTTAACGGCGCAACCGCCTGCTTGCAGCGTAATTTCCAAGATCCACTTTGTAGAGCTGTCAGGTTTTAGTTAGTTTGGTTCAACTTCATATTTACTATCGTCAAATATCTCATATTGCTGATAACGAAATATTTTGTGGGCATTAAAATATTGAGCTCCCGGAAACGATCGAAATATTGGAGGGGTTGAGAACCAACCCCTGATTTGAGTCATTGCAATCTATGTGCCTGTATGTCCATCTGCCTCTCTTTTTAAGAGTATATCCAAAGACCAAAATCGGATATTGAGCTAAAATGTTAATAAAGATGATATTTACCACATTCATATATGAATTGTATAGGTTTTCTGGGCAGTTCGCACTATTAAGCGCACTTTACGCATACCCCCATTTTCTTGAAGAACAAAGTTAAAGCAGGTTTAGATAATAATATTTTCTTTTAAGAAAAACAGTGAAATCATTCACTAAACAAAATCCTGATCTACAACACTATAAGGATGTATGGAGTATCAATTTGGGGCAATGCAAGGAAATCCAACATAGGCAACACGTCACGATTACAATACAAAATATTTAGCACAAACACCAAAACAGAAACATAAATATAATATTATGTCTCTGGTAGAATGAACTGCAAATAGATTATCTTCATTTTCTGTAGTTGAAAAATATACTTTCGCAAATTTATCCCACTATGGCAGAAATATGGTTTTTTAGTTTCTATTAAAAGTTTTATTGTTTTAAATGCCATGTCTTTAGAAGAAAATTTAAAAAACGAATAAAAACCATCCAGCAATTATTTCGATAGCCGCTGATGTATCGAAAGACGTTGCGAATGTTTGCCTTCGATTGATAACTCGCTACGTTTCTACATCGATACATTTTGTTTGCTAAAGTATGTCGTAATTCCAAACGTAAAAATTTCAAAACAGTTTCCCCGATCACAAATGCCGCTATTCCGCCCCTGGTTTGTTAGGAATATCTTCTATAAGTTTTTGCTTTGAATTTCAAAAAGAATTTCAATATTCTCATTACTCAGAGCATTAATGGTGTGCAGAAGTTTAGCTGGGAAGACATGGGGTTGCAAGACTCACATTCCGAAATGGATGTACACCATGATAGTTAGGACGGTTCTAACATATGGAGTAGTACCACGGGCTCAAAGAACTAAACTGAAAACCATGAAAAACACTTTGAACAAGGTACTTCGGGTGGCATTTCTATGTATTGCCGGAGCTATGAGCACATGTCCCACAGCAGCAATGGAAGCACTTTTAGATCTTACTCCGCTACATAATACAGGAGAAATGGCTGCAAAAAAAACCTATTAGGAATAGTCAAGGAAGGTGCTGGCCGCGAGAAAATTTGTAGTAAGAAACAACGGGACTGCAACGTTGCCACTATATCATTCGCGGACCTACCTAGAGACGACATGAACAAAATGTACAACTTTGAGAAACGCTTCACAATTGTGCTTGGGAACAAGCAGGAATGGAAACCTGAATCAATTCAAGATATTCTTAAAGATCATACCATCAGGTGGTTCACAGATGGTTCAAAAACAGAAGAGGGGATAGGAGCTGGCATATTTGGACCGAGGGTTAACGACTCTGAACCAATGGGGAAATTGCCCAGCATATTCCAGGCAGAAATGCATACAATGCCTTTGTGTTATATTTAACCTCCGACGTAACTTTATAGGTCTAGATATTGCTATCATGTCTGACAGCAGAGCAGCTATAAAAGGAATCAATTACTACGAGATTCACTCTAAACTTGAATGCGAATGTTTTGAACTTTTAAATAAGTTAGAGCGCCTCAAGAAAGTTTTCATAAGATGGTCCCAAGACACATTTTTATCCCTGCAAACGACAAGGCGGATAGTCTTGCCAGGAATGCGGCAGCCACAACATTTATTGGGCCTAAACCATTCTTTGGCATATGAGCATATACTAAAAGATAATTTAAGACAAGAGGAAAAACTACTGAGGATCACACTACTGGACCTCACTCTCAAACCTTAGACAATCCAATCTCATGATTGGGGACTATAACTCAAATCGTGCAGCTCTTTGTCTACAGTTAAGCAAAAATAATTTAAGAACTCTGACATGGCACCACACAGGCAACTGTCATTTCAGAAGCCACTTCATGAAGCTGGGACTCTCACCAGTAACCCCGTGTAGGTTCTGCACGGAGCCAGAAGAAACACCAGAGCCGCTTCTAATGAACTGCGAAGCTTTAGCTTGCACTAGGAAGAAATATCTGGGGCATTACTGGCCCGAGGGAAGAGATATTACAGTAATGAACCTCAACTCAGTGCTAAGTTTCCTTACAACTGTTGGACTAATAGAAGATCCTTAATAGGAACATGCAGGAGGAGAACATTTTCACTCTTTGTGTCATTCAATCATTCATTGAATATTCTTATTGTAATGATGTTTTAAAGGAATCTTCATGATGTTGCAGATAGTTTAAGGAAATTGAATTCTGTTGATTTACCAACTTCAATCATCTGTGTCCACTAATCGGATAGCTCTTGTGATTTCCTTCATTTACTGCTGGAACTCAGCTTATAATTCTGTATATTAATAAACAACTTTCGGTATACGACTGAATACAAGGATTACAGTTCTTAGTTCCATGAAATATATATGTGGAATATAATGTTTATTCTTATCGAATTATGGTAAAAAGGAAATCTGATAGTTACACACATATATATACAGGCATAGTGTATTTATAATAGTTTGTGCGACCGAATGTCCACTTGTTTTCATGGCTTCATACTTCTTCATGACTTAACATTATTCTGTGCCCTACGACAAGTTAATTATTTGTGTGCTCGGTCTCTGTCTGCAGTACTTTCTTTTGAACAATGCGCCGTCTGCGTATATTAGCAACGAGACATACTGAAAGAAGTAAATCAGCTCCATTACACTTAAACTGGAAATGCCCATAAAGAGGCCAAATATGCCACCGCAATTCGCAATCAATGTAGTGACACTGACATACGTGGTGACACCGAACAACATGGTGACACTCAACACGGTATGCTTAATTGCGGTGAACTGATGCTCCTTGAAGTAGATCACCAAGTAGATGACCATTAAACTGTAAATTGGATTGAACGATATTAAATTGCATGTCTGCATATTTTTATTTTTAACTGAAAACTCACTCAGGTTCGTCGTATACTTCACGTACAGCCTCGAATATTTTATTTATATCATAACGAGAGCTAGATATTTCCACATTGTATTCCAATGAAGTATAGGCGGGCATGCAATGACACATAATCTCCACTTTGGCGTCCAAAGTCTTCTGCGTTGTTTGTTTCTGCAGCAGAAGGTGCAACTCCTTTTGAGCTTCAGTATAGCAATTGATATCGACCACGCCACAAACAGGCACATCAAGTGGCTCTAAAGAAAGCAGGTGCAAGTGTGTGGATTACCTTATAAGAATAGGTACTTGCTTGGCATCCAGAATTTCGCACAGCCACATTCTGAGATGGTGTAATTAGCCAAGCACTCGGTTTGACAGTTGGCGTGCCAAAACACGCGGAAGAACCGCAAGTAACGCTCATCATTGAAGTAGCATTGACGCCTTCAGAAATATTCACAAAGTTTAAAAGGAAAATTTTTTTAAATTGATAAAAACACACACACACATATACTAGGGAGGATAATCTTAAGGTAAAGACTGGCAGCCACTCACTAGGGAGGGGCCAGAGCGATCCTTACTGAGAACTCCTCACGGAAAACTCATTGCCTCCCCGTGAAGACCCTGAGCAAAGGGTTACTAGCACCCGCTTGTTACTAGCCAAAGTGGGCGACGACTCTTTTAGCAATGACCTGTAGGGGCGGCTGAGTAGCACTGGGTGGAGAACGGGGCATCTACGCACCACTGAAGGCCTTAGTTAGAAAAAACCCAAGAGTGAATGCCGAAAAAGCTATAAGATCAGCACCATGGTGAACTCTGCGAAATGGTTCATGGTACAACAAAATAGAAAGACCGCGAGAGAGCAACTGCTGTTGGCATTGGCCAGGGGAGTGCACCCTAACAGGGTCACTCTCCAGGAGGTAGTGTTAAATGTATTAGGGGCCAGCTCATTCAGAAGATCCTACTAGAAATAAAGCACTAAGCCGAAGTGTCTGAAGCACTGTGCCATCAGCTGAACGTCTTCGAAAAATCCCATTATGGCGATCAGGTCCCTTCGCAAAGCGTACGATACAACACAAATGGCAATAATCAGTCTGCCATTTAGGCAGCCGCGGCGCTATTACATATCAAACTGAGAATCACAGGGACATCCTGCCGCAAGCTGCTACCACCCAATGGACTGGGTCGAGGACACCACCTACGTAGCTGCACTATGGGTATGTGGGGGCAGGCCACTTCCGCTCAATGCCATCCGGGTCGCGATAGGAAGAACCACGATAAGAAGAAAAGAAGTGCACTGGGAGTAATCTGCGAACACCGCACCGTGTCCACAGATTGGTGATAGCCGGCATGACTCCCCTGAACCTGCTGGCGAAAGAAGCGATGAACTTCTACCAGTGCAAAGGAAGACACGCGACAAGTGTAGAAGAACTCTAGATAGAACTCTAGATAGATAGATAGATTGTAAAGCGGAAGACCCTTCAAGAGTGGCAAAGCCCAGTGGGACACATATTCGAATGGCCGCTGGACAAGAAGACTGATCCCAAAGATTCAATGGGTAAGCAGGTCTCATGGTGAGCTGAGTTACCACGTCACACAATTGCTGACAGGCCATTGAGGTTTTCGGGCATACCTGCACAGATTCCACTTGGTGAAATCCCCCAACAGTGCTAACTGTGGAGGTACAGAGATCAAAGATTCCAAGCATGTCTTCCTCTATTGCTCACGGTATAAAAGTGCTAAAGAGGGACTACAAGGAGTGTGTGGAGAGCCGATGATGCCAGACAATTTAGTTGAGAGCGCGGAGAAATGGGCTGCGGTGTGTGACACTACCGCCGCCATTCTGAAAGACCTCCGCCACCTGCAGTGCCGAAGACAGGCAATGAAACATTGCTAGGAGTAGTCCGCTCACCATACGAAATTACGAAGAGAACAAACCAGTATTCCATACTAGCTGCAGGCTCGCTGCAGATACAACTGGCCTATAAGAGAGTCTGGAAGGAACTGAAGAAGGTCAGTAAAAAACCAAGAGCACAAGCTTAACCAAACTATCCGCACAATTCGAGGATGACCCATGGGTGCACAGCATATGTTGTTATGCGGATATTGGCCTGGTACAGGCAGCCGGCCACAACTTGTTCAATCTTGATAAGGCTTATAATGGGACAGCTCTTCCCGGCAGCTGATCCATGTGAGCTCCTCTTTCGAGCCAACAGAGTACTGCATACCCACTGTGGCAACAGATGAGGTGTTTGCCAAAATGAAATGCCCACCGCGCCAGGTGTCCGAAAAACTGCAGTTGCAATACATCCAGAACTATTAAGAAAATGTAAAACTTCTGTATGAGGAAGGTATTTTTCCAAAACGAGGCAAAAGGCAACAGCTCATCCTGGCGCTTAAAGCCAACAAACCAACCCTTCGGTTTACCGCCTACTCTGAATATCAGATACCGAGGGGACATTTTGGAGCGGATAATTTGTGAAAGGTTCGATAAGGCTATTGCAGAATCTGGAGGACTCTTAAATTGGCAGTATGGCTTCCGCAAGACGAAGTTCACAGTGGACGCCACCAAAGAACTGGTCCATACAGCTAAAAAAAGCGATCCAGGCGAAACGATGCGGGGAGGAACCAAGAGGTATTGCTATCGAAGGAGCTCTTCATCTGAAGTTCTCAACTGAAAATAACTAGAAGGGATCCGCTGACCATAATACCCCACATGAAGTAATACCTTGCCTTGGTCCTGCGGGGAGGCAACGAAGGATGTGGAATCGAGGACAAAAAGCAAAAAAAATTCATACACGCTCAATATACTTATCTGGACTAAAGTTATGAAGATTGTCATCTGACACAATGTAGTGGGGCAGCACACTGATCATTACCTCATAGCCATGGGGCACTAAAATGTAATTGCCGGTACTCAGTGGCACACTCTCGGGAGAATTGAAGAACACCAGTTGCAAAAGGGAAAGCACATTTAAATTAAATTAGTCATTTCCACTGAACACTTGTAGTGTATTTGGGGAGTGGGAAAATGTTGTAATGACCAGAATGAGGTGTGGTAGCTATGCACATGCACATAATTTAAAAGGATCATTATACCCTTTACCTTTAAAAAAGGTAAATTTGGTATACTAACTTTGTGCTTTTGAGAGGGGTTGCAATTTCAAGAAGGAGGCGTGGTAGGTATGGATTTATATATACAGATATGATCACAATCACTTTCTAAGCAATTTTTATTTTGTCCGTCAGTCTGTCCGTCTGTGGCCACTTTTTTTCTACACCGTTAGAGGTATCTTAATGAAATTTTGCAAAAGTATAGTCTGGACAAAGATACAGAACCAGATTCCTATATGGGCCGATTTGGACAAAGACCACGCCTACCTCCCATATAAGGAACTTTTTTCACCTTTTTTAAAATGACTATAACTTCGGTCCAATTGACGGAATCGTGATGTTATGGGGATGTGGGTCCTACTATAAACTGTGCAAAAAGTGGGCGGTATATATTAACTGCCACGCCCACTATTAACAAATATTCATAACTTAAGATCTGGTAGAGATTTACGGACGAAATTTTACGGGAAAGAACATGTGGACATTACAAAGCTATCTGCAAGAAATGGGACTGATCAGAGAAAAGACACGCCCACTTTTGATATAAGGAAGTTTCGGGTCTAAAATTAAAATTAGCCTACCTATGCTCGTATTGATGCCAGCGGAATAAAAATTTGCAGAAATATACATGGAGTCCATAATAGTGTGTTTGCAGAATATGGAGATCATACTAGAACTGCCACGCCCACAATTAGCCAAAAATCATTACTGTGTTCCTATTAAATATTTATCAACGAAATTTCACAGGAAGGTTGCGGGTACTAACATTAAACACTACACAAAAATGGGCGTGTTATTTTTACTGCCGCGCCCACTATTGACATATTATTATAAATTACGACCTATACAATATTTTTGGACCTATTGGATTTTTGGAGGTAAAGGGTATTTCGTAGTCGGTCAACCCCACCTTCAGATTTCTTTACTCGTTTTCTGATTCGATTTCGCCAAGTCCCTTTGTGGCCAACTACATTACACATAGTTAGAGATATTTTAATGAAACTTTGCATACGAAATGCCTGGACTTCAAAACAGCATCATATATTTGTATGAAGCAAATCGGATAAAGGGAACTTCTATCTCTCATATATGCAACTGTCGAATCTTCTTTTTGATGAAATACTGATGCAATTTTGTGGTTATTAGATATTGTATGGGCAACATATATAGACTATCACACCTATCACCGCACATTGTCAATTTTGTAAAGAAGGACTATAGGAAGATTGTAGAAAGCTATTTGCAAAAAATATGAATTGGTTAAGGAAACCCACTTCTCTCATATAAAAAATGTGCCAGCGCTCATTTAAAATTACTCCATCTAATTTGGTTTTGATGGTTCCAGAATTTGGTGACTTTTGATGTCTTTGCATAAACAATTCACCTTATAGCTCCCCTGCCACTCCCATAACTGAAATATTCTGATAACTGGTGATTTGAAATTTCTCAATAATTTTTGATTTGCGCTTTAGGGCATCTCGTCAGTCGATATAACCACACTTCAGCGTTTTCCACTGACATTTTCGTTAGCTGAAATATGAAAGAAAGAACAAAATAATGCTCTGCAATTTATAAATTTTTTGGATATGTAAAAATCAGGCAATAAACACGCCATCTTTGTATATTTTATTTATATTTTTTCTTGCCTAAAACATCATATTTAAATAACCCAATGGAACTCACTGAATTTGAATCAAAACATTAAGTTTATAAAATTATTAAATAATAAAATGTGTAACCAAGGCCCAAACTGACAGGTAGAAGATGCATTTGATATGTGTCTGAATGCAGACAGGACAAACTGAAGCACCCACTTTCTGAAACATTTTGGTATCTTTAAACAGATATCCGAATAGGCAATTTATAATACTTTTACAGTGGGAAATTTGAAGCTTCCTGAGATGGAAAATCCCCCTTGCCGCGCCTGCAACAGACCACACTTCTCAAGCAGTTTTATATAGTTCCACCCGTTCCTATTCTGTCGAATTTCCTCCACTTAAATTCCACAGAAATATCATTGCCATATAATATTCCAATTTCTATTCTGGTCATTTTCCATTTCCTGGGGCTTACAATCAACCAGCGTCAGTGAACTTTGGATTGATGATGTTCATGGGTCTAAATTGGAGGTGTGGGAGAGTAACACAAAAGTAAGTAAGTGCCTATTTAGAATTTGTTATGGCCTCTTTCTTCACTGTTTACATGATCTTTGATGGTTTCAAATTATTCACACTTGCTCACCTTGTAACCTTGTTTAAAACTCCGGCATGCATAATCGAAATCGGGACGGAAACCCTCCAGGGCGGCAATGAATGCATTCCGTACCGATGAGAACACAGTACGCTGTGGATACGCATTGTAGCCCTGACCGACGTAACCATAATCAAGAGACCAATTTCCGGTCAAATTATTCAGCAGTGGCAAGTCATCCCAGTATTTATTGAAATCAGCGACTACCTCATCGTAATAACTGACGAACCTACCAATTTCCAAGTGGATATAAACACATAGTTCAAGTACTCGAATGTCGTCAATTAATAAATATTTTACTTTGGATCACGATAAAGATCCTTGGTCTGCAAACCGTTAAATTGATAGCAGATACCCTCATCGATGGCCACTAAATTTAATATCTTATCGCAGAAATAAAATCGTCCGTTCCACTTACAAAAGGGGGCAATCTCATCCTTCGATAATGATAGATCCACCGGTGTCTGGGCCACATTCGTCACCACATCTTTGGGTATAAATGGAGCGAAGCGTTGCACCACATCTTCATCGCATATGCGCATAGTGGCTGATAAGTGTGATATCCTATCGCAAAATGATATCACAGACTCTCCTTGCTCTCCAAATGCAAATAAAAATTATACTTACTGCTCCTCTGTTAGATTCCCGTAAATATCAAACGTTTTAAATTCTTCGATTTCTTTCCACAGTTGCTGCGCCACTTCTGTAATGTCAAATTTGTTGGGATCCATTTTTATTTCCGGACACACCGTTATGGTCGGGAAAGGTATTTTGTGCACCGGAACAAGGGTCTCAGCAAATCCCAGTATAACAGGAGAGTCCTGCCACTTTAGATATGAATCCCAACTGAGTGAAGTCGCAAAGTAAAAGAAGTAAGCATAAGAACACCCCAATAAAGTCTGTAAAAATAACCGACTTCCTTCAGTGGCAACCTTGGCAAACTCTTATAGGTGACTCACTTCTCATAGAAGGGACGGTGAACTTCGAATAAGAATCGAATGCCATGAATTGAACTACATTTCGAGTATTCCATAAGCAGACCCTTGCAAGCTGACCAGTGCCTACCGTACTTAATGCGCGACTTGATGATTATATCGCTCGGCACATCACTGAGTGTTTGCCATTGTAGGCTCGTTGTGTCCCTCGTAATAGTCGGTAATGACAATAAATCCGATACCGGTGTTGGGAGCGGCAATCGCATAATTTTCTCCTCTCCTATCATGGTTACAGGATTCTCCATAATTTTTTTTTCTGTTTAACTACTTGAACCCACAATGCAGGTAAACCAATGACAACTAAGAGCAACGTTGCAAGTGTTGGCGCTTTTATAGCCGTTTGCCTTGAAGTGCTGCAATTTTCAAATGCACCCACAGAAGCGAGGTCAGTGACGAAGCACTGGCTTACACTTATGGGAATAACTGCGCACAATTGCATGACAAATATGAATAGAACTGAACTGAACTGAATATGACTAGAACTGAAAAAGTAAATGGATTTAAATGTGCATCTAGTTCCAAGAATTTAATATTTAATATAATTTCACTTTTTTGCTTGGAGCCTTTTAAGAGAACAAGACAGCAGTTACATATAAATTAAACAAAAATTTCTTTAGAGTCTCTTGTCTTTATAGCAGTACTCTGCGTGACCATTTTTCTTCATGGTTTTTACAAACTGAACTTAGAAGGTGGGATTTACTTCAGCACACCTTGTAGGATGGCTTTTTATTAAATTTCAAACGCAATTGCAAATTACTTTTTTCTATAATGGAATTATACGAGGGGTACTATTTATATTTAGGGAACTGGCAACACTAATATCAATAGCTAAAATCTGGCAGCACCATAATAGAGTTTGACATTTTTTAGCTTAAACGTACTCACAGCGTGTTGATGTACAAGTGCTATTTGTTTTGTTTACAGTGAGTTAAGAAAATCAATTTTGGCCAAAAATGGAAATTTCAAGAGAAGGTTTTCGTTGGATTATTTTTCACAACTTTTGATGTGGATTATCTCAACAAGAATGTGTCGATGAACTCAGTTCTTTGTATGGCGATAAAGCACCATCAAAAAACACATATATCGCTGGTATAGTGAATTCAATCGTGGTCGTAGTTCGGTCGACGACGAACTCCGTGAAGGTCATCCAAAATAGGTTGTGGTGCCACAAAACATCGATGCAGTGCGTGAACTGATAATGCAAGAGCGTCATGTGACATATCGTGAGATAAAGGACACCTTGGGCATTACTTCCACTTCCATACATTCAATATTGCATGAACATTTGGCTGTAAAAAAGATTTGCTCGCGTTGGATCCCACATAATTTGACAATCGCTCAAAAAAAGGCTCGAGTCATTTGGTGTGAGGAAATGAATAAAAAGTTCGACGTGTGGTGAAATCCTGACAGGTGACGAATCATAGATATATACGTATGGGCTGGAAACAAAACAACAATTGACCGTGTGGGCATACCAAGACGAGCTAAATCCAACAAAAGTTGTTCGTGGAAGAAGCACAGCGAAGCAAATGGTCGCCTGTTTGTTCGGCCGAATGGGTCATGTGGCTACTGTTCCGCTTGAGCAACGTAGGATGGTCAATT
This sequence comes from Clusia tigrina, assembly GCA_920105625.2. NCBI lineage: Eukaryota > Metazoa > Arthropoda > Insecta > Diptera > Clusiidae > Clusia > Clusia tigrina. The sequence goes on from OV050030.1 coordinate 395,618,963, forward strand.
CTGAGTGGTACACCACCATTTGTTTGCTGGAAGTCTGCAGAGAAATTCGTGAAACCATCCGCCAAAGACGAATTATTCTCCATCATGACAATGCGAGCTCTCACTCATCTCGTCAAAAAGGTGAATTTTTGAGTAGTGAAAACATCGAATTGATGACTCGTCTTCCGTACAGTCCTGATTTGGCACCCAATGACTTCTTCTTGTTCTCGAATATCAAAGGTAAAATGCGTGGTCAACGATTTACGAGCGTCGAAGTAGCAGTTCAAGCGTTCAAAAACCATGTGTTGGAGGTGTCTCAAGAGGAATGGAAGAACTTCTATGACAAATGGTTTGAACGAATGCAAAAGTGTACTGATCATCAAGGGGAATATTTGAAAAAACAATAAAGCCACTTCCATTTCTAAATGTTTGTTATTATTTGCTATTCCCGAAATATAAATAGTACCCTTCGTAGTAACATATTTTTAGTTCCTCATATTTCTTACATTCTATTTTTATTCCATACAATTGTTCCTTACAAATTAATAAATTTTCATTATGAATCTTAATTACAGATTTGTTTCTTTTAATTTGTTTTATCATCATAGATTTGCAATCTGTTCTGTGGGAATATTAATTATATAAATTGTCAATGAATTATTCGAGCCCATTTTTATTTTAGAGAATTCAAGTGTCTGTTTTAAGTTTATAAATCGCATATTGTCTTTTCAAATATCTTCTTCACTGATTCCTCTTCCTGCTCAGACAAAATGAATGAATCCATTACCGTTTCTTTAGCTCATGCTAGGGTATAATTAGTGTTTAAAACTTCTTCCTTTATAATTTCTAGTTAGTGTTTTACTTTTATACCCAAAATATGTTGAATGTCTTAAATTTTGTTAACGTTTTTCAGTATTTCATTCGTTTTGTTAGTTATTCCATTTATTTTTTCGATAATGAGTTTATTAACAACAATTTGAGTATCGCTGTCTTTCAAATTTGCATTGGTCTTTGTTGACATCAACATTGTTTATCAACAGCCACAAATTCAATCTAAACATCCTTCCATCCCGAATCATCAAGCAATAATTTTTGATATCAAGAACGGTATGTCTTGTGTAACTTTGCTGTACTGGAGTCACACCGTGGTGCATTGATGCTGTTGAGTGGTGCTGGAAGAAAAAAGTATTTGCGATGCGTCCACGTCGAGTGATGCTGAAGGAAAGAGACTGAGTTCTTGGTGTCTACCGATTTTATAGGCCAGCCGCAATATATAGCCTCCAAGAAGTATTGTTGTGCTGGAGCCCCTCCCTGTTGGTTGTGGCATCTGTCTGTTAACTCGGATGTTGCTGTGCCCAGGCATGTTGTTGCTGTTCCCTGCATTGTTTTTGTTGTACTTTTTTGCCCTTGGGCCATGAAATCGTAGTCTAGAACATGAATGGTTTCGTGGCGTACATGCCAATTGGGGGTTGAAATTAGCACAAGGTGGGAAAGAATAATTCCTCCGAGGTGGTAATGGGGTGCTATTGTTGTATGTGTGCGTGGACTTGAAACTTGTGCTCCTCTCTGTGTCTGACTCTCTAATTTTTTACCCAAGAAGAGAGCGTGTGGAAGATAAATAGGTTCCTTGACACCGAGTAGTGTTGGTAAATCTCGCTTCAGGCCTGTGACAAAGCTGTCCAGAACTTTATCCCGAAAACTGTCAGTAAAGAGTCGAATGAATTTGGGACAATTCATGCAAGAGATCTTGTTTAGTATAAGTGACAGATGCGCGTTCACGGTTTGGTAAAACGCCATGGTCGACATATTTCCTTGCGACAAGAATTTAAGCTGATATTCTAGGGTTTTTAAGTTTCCCTGATCACCGTAATGATGCATTAAGCATGTGGAAATCGCTTTCCAGTCCAATGAAGTATTATAGCCTCAAGGGCAGAATCTGCCTCACCTATAACTTTCTTCCTTATAAAAGTCCACAAAAATGACGTAATATTTGGGTTAACTTTTAACAGGCTCGTATGGGCTCGAAACCCTCTCCACCCTTTTTTTCCATGAACTGAACTCCTTGTGAACTCCACAGAGCTCTCTGAGTCCCTTAACTATATCAGGCACGATCTCCAAGTCATTCAGAGTGTTGGCATATCGTATCTATTGCTTGACCGGGTACGTTTAAAAATGCCTGAGCTGGGTTCAAAACTCCTTGTATCATTTCCTGAACTGAAAGTTTCTCTAACTATGTTAGAAATCTCCGGTAAACCTCAACAACACAAAAATTTACACTTCAGATTCACACTCCTTTGTGTAGGTTTAAATTGTGGATTTCTTGTAATTATAATTTCACTTTAATTCAAAATTTAATATTTATATATTTTTTCCTGAGTTTTCAAATATGTTTATAAATAGCTGGACCCCCGCCCGCTTCGCCAGGAAAAAACCTTTTTCGAGCAATTTAAATAAAATTAAAACATTTATTGCAATGCTTTTAGATGAACAACATTCTTGGTTTTTTTTCACCATCACTCGTGTAAACAAATAGTGCAGATGGTTTTCCGACTCGGAAGCATGCAACGTACAGTTGGCCATGCGAGAAAACTGGATTTTCCAAATTTATACCGCACTTTTCTAAAGATTGTCTTTGCAACCTATTTATGGTGACGGCGTATGCAAAGCGAACAGGGAATTGAAGACGCTTAAATTCAAATGGCACATCAGATGGAATCTTTAGGATTCGAGGAATCAAAACGTCTTCACCTTTGAATTTTCTATTCAAAATTTTTGCTTCTATCACATTTCTCAATATTTTCTGGACGGCAAACCTGGTGCCTTTACAAAGTTTTGGTTTTTTGATGTTGAGAAGCATAACAATCGGCATTCCAATTTTGTTCCAGCAAATCAATTGCGCTTAAAAATTCGGTGGGATATTGATTCATGATGGTATCCACTGATTTGAATGTGAATAATGGACCTGGTATTTCTTTTAAAATAGGCTCGTCCAGATCATTAACATCTTTGTTCTTTCCGGGCGGTGTTGTGGTATGTTTGGGATCACGCTAAGAATCAGTTCTTCTTTTGATTGAGTGATACGGGAAAAGTCGTTTAGTATGGATCGTTTTACAATTGAGCGATTTGTTTTTAGTGTGAATATTCTTACATTTTTCCACAGAATTGAAGATTTCAAGCATGCGTTATTTCTTCGAGAGCAGTAGATTTATGACTGGTAACGTTTGTCTAAAGTCTCCAGCTAACAGTATCAAAGCACCGCCAAACATATCATGATTTCCTCGTAGATGTTTCATTGTTCTATCCAATGCTTCTAATGATTTTTTGTTAGCAGTTTCAGTGCAGAGCGTGCTGTTCGACCGCCATCCAATAAAGTATCAGCATTCCCAGAAGAAGCCAATGCCAGTTCAATTTTACGTTACTAGTAGCAACGATTCAAGAATGTTTTACCAGTTTCTCCAGGCGCGTCCAAAAAATACATTCCACCACTTTCATCGTTAACAACATGCATAATCGTGTCGTATGCATGTTTTTGATCAATGTTAACTTTTGGAATATTTGCTTGAGGAAATGCATCCAATATGTTGGTTGCAATCGTAATCTCGTTCACGCTGAAAATCTTGGTAAAATAGATCACGCATTTAGCGATTTGGTGACACTTTGCCAAGTTGTGCCAATGCTTTGTTTCCAATTGTTAAGTAAATGTCTTCAATCATGATCTATGCTTCATTAGTCCAAGTGGATTTGATGGGAAACATGATGATACAAATATTGCAAATAGTTCTTGTTTGGTGAGGAGTAGATGAAAGTGTAGCATCGGCAAAGGTAGCCTCCCAGTGTGCGTAATCTTCCAGTAAAAGCAATCGTTGACACTCCTGACGATATGCTGCACACAATAGTCTATCATCTGTTTTAAGACTTTGAAATGATGTTGGACCACGAACGTTAACCAACAATAAACGCAAATAAAAGCACTCAGCAGTGTTGGAGTGAACTGTGTAAACACGTCCCAAAGCATCTGTCGAGAACACATTTGGGTAGTCATCGATTGGTTTTTTTCGATTTATCCCAAGTATAATATTGCGTTACTTCTGAGTATAACAAAGTGCTGGCGAATGTATCTGATGCACACAATTCAAAAGTTCGGTTAATAATGTGGATGGTGGGGTCGCTGGTTTTTGCTGTGCATTTTCAGCGGTAAAATAAACGCGTTGACTATTTTCAAGATGGACAGTTTATGAAATACTGTTGGATGTCTCTCATGAATTGGGAATGTAAAAATCCTCCACACCGCCTAATTACTGCTGACATAACGCTCTAATTGAAATTGAGTGATTTCGTCGTTTCAATTTGGATCCGCTACACCAAATACAGCCATGTCGGTCACTTTATTTCTGTACGTATTTACAGATGTACTTTATGGACTTCACCGAATTACAATATTCCACGTTAATGTGGGCTTTGTAGGTTTTGGACAAAATCTGTAAATACGGCACGATCTAACGATTATCAACTTCCACGTATTGAGTTCTCCTTTCGATAGCTTTTGATTTTCTGTTTCCCTCTGTCGACTGGTGACATTATAACGTGTAGCTGTCATTGCCTGTAACTGTGTCTGAAATCAATACTCTGGGATAACGCTTCGAATATTTACTATCAATCACGCATGGTTCTTTGTGATCAGTTGAAATTCATTTGGAATTTTCGCAGATATAATATCATTAATTTGATCCAGTCTTATAATATGTGTGCGTGAGGGAGTCCTCTTTTTTGCGATTCGACAGAATACATCCAGCATTGCGCTTATCTAAATACTTTGTGTTGGACTATGATTTCAGCTTTTGTTTAAACACAAGTACCGTTATGTCCTGGCGATCTGTTAGCGATTGCCCTGGCAATAAGTATTCTCGAAGCTCACTCCATTGTGGATTACATGTAAAAGTGATAAACATGTCTGGTCGACCATAAGAACGAACATATGCCATCGCATCCAGTTCATACTCATGCATATGACGCGGGCTACCAGTATATCGTCAATTGGCCAATGTCATTTGGATTTACATGCTGGTTGTCATCATTTTTAATGGCATCACGTAAACGTATGTACTCTTCAGCGCGTAGCCCAATAAATCTTTACCGCCTGAGCTTCCGGGAAAGACAGTTCTTCATCGACCATCTCTTGTTTTATATGCAAGTCGCTTATTGGAATTTCCATTTCTTCATTCGGAAAATGGAAATCATGTTATTTTCAGGATTAAAATGACACCTTCAATACTGTCTATTGAATCGCCGACGCGTACCGACCCGACTTCACTTGATTTGAAATGATTAAAACATGCGTAGTAATATAAAAATTGGGAATAGTGCTCTAGCGCGATAAGACGTTTTTGTGTGACTCTATTTTGTGCACATTGAAAGACAATTCATTTATTTTGTATTGAAAAATGAGTGTCTTACGCTCTCGGCCAGCGAAACTCTCATGCGCGGGTGTTCGGTCCATTCGGCCGTTGAGCTTGAGCAACCAACGGGAAGTCGCTCTAAACCAAATAAGCAATCTGCCAGCATAGACATGCCAACCCCTCTCTTCAACAACAGCAACCAACGGGTATACTGGATGTTATACCGCTGACTGCGGAACTACCAACAACAAGTTCCGTTTGTCTGAAAACTGCCTTTACTGGCGCTATTACCACTCCAAACGTTTCGTTGGCAATCTTAAGTTGTGTGGCTGGCAGCGCATGTCACGCATCTTGGCTCTTGGACTATGCTTGCAGTAGACACATTCGATTCGCCACTCTATCGAAGATAGGACAGATATGGAAAAAGTTATCGAGTATATTATACTCGGATGAAACGAGCGAATTTTTCTATCCTCGAAGGAAAGTGCTTCCAAATTGAAAATTGTTTGAAAACCAACGAGATTAAAAATTACCCGTACAAATTTCCTTGGGATTTTTTATATTTTAGCTTATTCAAAACAATTTCATTTTTAGTATTATTATTCTGTTGATTTAAATTATCAAATGATGAATTTGTATAAAAAATATAAAAATGTATATGTTTCAAAAACAGTTGAAGCGGTGCTGCCAGTTTACTACTTACTCGTGTGCTGCTTTATTCGCACAACTCGATACGAGCTCGATGCAAGTTACGAATCGAATACGCCTATAGAGAGATAACTCTTCTTCTTCCAATGTCAGTTGAGGAAATGATCCCAATTTTTCCTTATCCGTGTGAAGCAAAAACAATGCAATGTAAATTCGCCATTCTGTGGTAAGGAAATTTATTTGGGACTAAATTTAGGGTATAATTGCGAGTTGCATTGTGGAGAAATAAAAAAAAATCTTAAATTTAAAAGCATTATAAATACTATATAATTACATTCGAATTATATTTATGTATTATATTGTAACGACTCAAATTTATAGCTGGGGTAAAACTCAGCGGCTCCAGGGGTCGTTACAGGAAATTACTCAGTAGTTGTATTTTAAGTTTTCTTTATTTAATATTTACGCTTATCACTAGGCTTACACGTTATTACATAGAAATGATGGGCTTTATGAAGGCCGCTCCTGAACTTGGTGCTGTGCCGTCCTGTCTCCAGTCTCGACGGTGGTGGATTGAAAAACCACTTCCACCGGTTTGACTCTGAGAAGCAAGTCCTGGTTTCCTATGAAGGCGGATTGAAAAACCCAGCGTTCGTAGCAAACTCAGTTCTTCTTAATGTCTCAGTCTGTGCCTTTAGTCTTTCGTTTCAACGGTGGTGGATTGACAAACCACTTCCACCGCTTCTAACGCTGACAAACAAACTCTGGTTTATTATGAGAGTGGATTAAAGTCCAACACTCGTAGTAAATGCAGCGCTTGTGTGTGTGTGTGTCCGTTGGTAATGTTTCCTAGTCTCGTGGCGTCTATGCGGCAAAGTTTCTTCAGTACTTACTTACGCGATGTCTTAGCAGGGAAAAAGAGAGCGTATGCCCGGTTGCAGGCGCTTTTATAGCCACCTGTTGAACTTCTAGTTGTTGTTCCAGTCCCGCTGGCCGGTGCTCCGACTACCGCTTCCTGCTGCTAAGGCCAAGGCATTGTTGGTGTTTTCCTCTTGACCTTAGGCGACCCTCAGCGTCTTCCTGGAAAAGTCCGGCTGTTGTCAAGCGCGTAGTAGTTGCAGCGGCCCGTCGTTGCTGTTGCACGCCCTGTAGTTGTTGTTGCACGCCCTGTTGTTGTTGTTGCACGCCCTGTTGTTGTTATTGTACGCATGATTTTCTTCTGCTGGTGGTTAATATTAATTCAATTATCCACCAGCGTTTGAAAACTATTTGTGCGTTTCCCCTTTGTGTGATGTCCGCGCAACTTGTCTGCACAACGATTGTTATGTCGTTGTCTCTTTTTCTTTTCATTCGTTCCTCGTGTTGTTGTCGTTCTATTTCCCGAGCTAACGCACTCGGTAAATTCTACCGAGTCGTGTTGTTGTAATTAACGACGGATTAATTGAAACCTGCTTGCAGTGTTGTTGTTGTTGTCGATCAGTGCACACGGCTGGCTTGAGTTCGCCAAGTCTGTCGGCGCATTCGTGTTGGTATAATTCACATGCAATTCCTTTTCCTTGTCTTACGCAAGCGGCTGGCTTGGCTTTACCAATGCTGCTGTTGACATTCCGCTTGCGTAGTTGTTGGTACCATTTGCATGTGATTTATTGACCAACGTTTATTATTTTGTGCATTTCATGCGCTCCCGCTTTCGCCGTGGTTTCTATTGGTGCGAAGGTATTCTAAGAATTCACATTAAGTGTTGATGGGGCCGCGCAAGGTGATTGGTTAGCCCTCAAACTTCTTCGCACGCGAGTGATGCTGGCGGTCCATTCTCGCAGTGACTATTGCTTTGGGGAATTATTGTGCGAACAAAATTAGTCAATAATTTTGCTCGTCACAATATTTAGTTATTTATACCACTTATTGTAATCAAGTCAATCTTGAAAACTTCTTCAAAGCAACACAATCAAATAAGCTTTGTATAAACCTAATCACCATACATTTTTTCTTTCTTATTTATAACTCAAAATTATTTGTAAAATATTACAAAGATTAACCAATTATAAAAGCAAAAAACTGTAAGACTATTTATGATATATTGTAATGAACCTGGTGTCCTACCCCTGAACAAGGCTGGGACCGAACCGAGACAGCTGCTCTACCCAATGTTTATACAGTGGGGTAGCACCGCTTATTAGTCAGGCGAATGGCCTAATTGTATTTTGAATCAATATTTAACCAGCGGAGAAGTTACGGTTGAAGTTAGAGAAAAGACTTTTGCTGGAGTTAATCAGAATAAAATCTAAAAACTTTATTGAATAATCAGGGGTATTTATCCGGTTCAATTCCATTGGACTTGCATGGGATTTTCATTCGATTCCCAATGCATTTCCAATGTTCAAATGCAAATTCACAAAATTTCGGCTGATCTACGCAATATCGTATCCAGCCAAAGTATCGCATATTGCACAGCAACAAAATGTGGTCAGCGCACTCAGAGAAATTAGATCTGGGTGCGCTGGCCTTTCAAGATCGCTGGGCTAATGCCCTCGCATTTGTTTGTCAGCTGTTATGAATTTCTGTGTTTGCCTTTGTTCACAATTTATTATATCTAAATACATTAGTTTGTGTGTCTCCCTTTCTTATGTCTAAATTCATTAGTGTGTGTGTCATAATTTGTATTAGCTTAAATATTACATATGAGATAAGTACGCTACAATAAGTTACACGTTCTGAGTTGATGTGCTACTTTTTCTTTAACATAATATAATAAATTAATGGAAATAAGTAATATACAAATATCAGAATGTATTTATGAGTCTCCAAAAAACTCAATATAATTACTATTGCAAATTTTTCAAAATTGGTTACATTAAATTATATCTAATTTTATAATATATCAATAATAAAAGCACTATTCCACTTCTGGTTTTATTTTATTCACTTAAATTTATGTAAATAAATAGTAAACAATTATTAGAATCAGTAACGCTATTTCATAAAGAGTCCAAATGTATTTGTTCCCTGGGGTCTATTAGGAAACAGCTGATCGCTAGTGAACCCCCGAGCACTTATACACTTGCATTCGATTTCCCATTGTTTTGGTTGTTGGATTGACGAAGTTATCTCTCTATAACACTCTATGGCGATATCTCTGAAAGTTTATACACTGTACGAGTTCCCTTTTCTTTTTTGGTTACTCAAATTTAATTTTAGTGTGCATCAGAATTCCGATTTTAATTTTGCTTTTGTTTTGGTTTGTAAGCGTGCAATTCCGTGTTTCCTTCTACAAAAACTTTTGTGTTGTGATCGGTTGAACTTTGCCTTCAGATTCTTTCAAATATTTCAACTCATACTGATTTTCTGCAATCGACCGTAGTAGCTCCAGTAGCGGTTCTGTATTGACTACTACGGAAACCTTTTTTTTGTTTAAAAGAATTAATTTTTTTTCGAATCTGCTTAAATATTAAGCCTAACAATGAGTATATCAAATCTTGAAACTAGTAACAAAAAATAATTTTATCCCAAATTGAATTTGGCTATCAAAATTTCGGCTCTGCTTCGCTCTTCATAAGGCCGCAGAGTCTCTTCTCTGCAGGCTGGAACGGCTTATCGGTTTTGCGAGGGATTTAGCTAATGGATTTGGGTGATTTTCCAGTTTTGTTATGTATTTCTCCTTTCTAGACTTTTTTTCTATGATACATAACTGTAAGTGTGTTCAGGTCTTTGTGAATATTATCATTATTTGCTTGAGCCACGTCAAGGAATATTGCAGAGCAAAACTCCCCAACTTCAAATGCATTTCTTATTTCATTTGTAATTCGATTCACTTGCTCAATAGTGCTGTGCTTTTCTCGAAAACTGAATTGATGTTCCGGTATTACGCTATGTTCATGAAGAAAAGCAGATAGTTTATTTAGTAGGAGTTTCTCAAACAACTTGGAGAGGCAAAGCAACAGGCTGCTAGTTCTATTCGAAGACGGCAGCGTTGTATCTTTTCCAGGTTTAGCTACCATACATATCTGAGACTTCTTCCATGCATCCGAATAGTAACCGATGTCCAAAAGTGCGTTGAAAAGCTTACAGAGAAATGGTGATGCAGAATCTGGTAACTGTTTTAGCATTTTCGGGGTAATATTTTCGAATCCAGGTGCTTGTTTCGGTTTCAGTTGTTGGATATGCTTGGCTATTTCAGGAAGGGAAATTTTATTAGGGTCAGCAATCTCAGTACTGCAAGGTAAGGCAGACAATGCAAAGGAGTTTGTAGTTATATTCGGCTGGAACACGTTGCATAGATGTCGTGCAAAGTAGAGTGATTTTTCATTATCGCTTTGAGCCCTCCTCTGATACTAAAGACCTATCCATATTTTTAGAAAAAGCAAAATCAATAAGATCAGGAATTTTCTTTGGGTATGTTTGTCAATAAGTGGGCTGTCCTGGTTTGACAAAAGCGAATTTACTATGTATGTTAGTTATTGCGTTGTAGAGTTGTCGGCGTTTTGGATTAATTAGGCGAGAGCCCCAGTATTTATATTTCGCATTATAATCACCGCCAGCTATAAGTCGATCACCAAGGGAATCAAAAAGTTTTTTAAATTGAGTTTCTGTTACTGTAAAACGGGGTGGGCATTATATAGCTGAAAGCGTCAGGACTTTGTCGCGATTTTTAACAGACACTGATGTAGCTTGCATCCATTGCAATGAATGCGATTGCATAAGATGATGCGTAAGCCGATTTCTGATTAGTATAGTAGGGTCTTCAGTGTGCAGGCTATTACAGACATTTCCATTTTCGGTTAAGATAGAACATCTGTAAAAGTAGATCCAGCTAATATATTGTTTTGATTTATTTTGTTGTGCCCGGTCTGGACTCGATCTAGAGTGCTTCGGAGTGTTTTGAATTCTGTTAGTCGGTGATTTCTTTTGATTTCCCCTAATTTAAATGTTTGGTTCCTGCTGGGTCTAGTTTTTCGGAATATTTTTTCCGAGTTGCCGATTGCGCTATTTTTCTCACTTCAGTTTTTATTTTTGTGTGAGCAATTAGTTGTGCTTACAACTTCGTTAGTATTTTGCTATAGAGAACAATAAATGTCAAATTTTCGGACGTTTAAAAAAAAGAGTATCTGCTTATCATTAGTTGCCTGTATGGATAGGTTTATTTATCATTGCTTAACCAGAATTCTGAAGAAAATCAGCCACACTACGACAGTTTTGCACATGAGTAAGTGTGCGCAAAAAGAGAGACTTTTAAGTACCGCGTCTCTATGGTATCTGCTACCAAAAACAATATACAGAAAGTCCAAGAATGATAAAACAGAACGACCTTTCATTGCTCTCTTGAGTGAAAATCAACATATTGAAGTGTATGCCAACCACATTGGAATCCTGATCGGCAATTTTACGAAGCAGTCGTGAATATGTATCCATCGGCAGCAACACACATGGCTATTGTTGTTTGCACATTTGTTTGAATAATTTAGTGTTTTTTTTTTATATTTAACGAGGAGGAAAACATTTAATGTCAAAACCCCGTCAGTGCGGGACTCTAACTCCGCTAAAACCTCCTCTCGTCATTACGGCGATTCCCCCTGGAGACACTGATTAGGTTGTACGTCGGGAGGCTGTAAGAGCATTTACTGCTCACACGGCAGTATTAGCAAAGAACAGACAAGAATAGACAGTTGATTTGAATGTATTTGTGCGAGTTCTGCTACTAAGAGGAGTTTTTAAAATTAATATGTGTAGTGGTAAAAATACAGTGCACCCTCCTTAACTCTAACTATCGTCATTCCTCAATTCACTTAACTTCTCAAAATAAATGAATACATAGAATTTCTTTGATAATTTCTCATTGTCAATGAACCCACAAAATCCACAAGTCGAAATATTCCAGTTGCGTTTAAGTAAAAAAATTAATTTGACAAAATAAAAAACTGTTTGGTTCATTATTAAAGAAAGAAACACTACCTCTGTTTAATTAAAAGCATAAAGCCGTTAACTTAATTCGTTTAGCTGCATTTTTGACCTATTTTGGAGATTTTTCTCAGATTATTGAAAATGTTGTTATTTGTGAGAAAACTATCAAAACGTTGAATTCTCTTTTGACCGTCAATTTCTTAATTTTTGTCTCCTTCTGTTCCAAATTCTAATATTTTTACTGTCCCCTGTGCACTTTCATTCGTTCATGGCCATGCATATTTTTCAACGCTTGGGGTACTACTGGGGCAGTCGGACCCCATTTTAATATAAATGAATTTTTAATAATTATTTTAGTTATTAGTAGTATAATATTATGTCAAAAAACCAAATAAATATTATTCTACATCTTATGATTACTATGGTGCGTTTACAGTGAACAGAAGTGTAAATGGAAAGCAATTGGATCAGATTTTACATTAAGAATAGTTATAATTTATTAAATGAACTTGTTAACATTTGAGTTTCAAATTAATTAATACAATTTTTTTTTTTGATTTATTATTTTATTTTCTTTTTAGAAGTTTCGCAGTTCTTTTTAAATAACAAATGAAGTGACCCCCTAAAATTTTAAATTAAACGTAGCCCTGATTTCCTCTGATTTTTTTTCTCCGAATATTCGCTATTTTAGACAACATCCCAGCAGTGAAACCACCTAGTTAAAGTACTAGTAAAACTCAGATTATATGTAAAATTCATATATACATATTATAATAATTTGTACTCGACATGTAAAATACTGATAAAACTCATAATTTTTTGTAAAATCCATATATATGTATGTATGTACATAATATAATAATGTGTACTCGACATTAATTCAGCAAGTTAATTCATGGTGCCACATTTCCACTCTTCTTTGCGGACACTTTGCGGATATTTTAAAACACGCGTTAACTTGAAGATTTCTTACTGATCTGCCACAATTGGGGTAAGTGACAACGCTGGATATGCATAAGTTTCGCCCCGCTTTTCAACTCACTTTCAACAACTTTAACTAGTTTTACTATAAATGCGGTTACTACTTGGTATGCATCTCGCTGCATTTCGGCAGATTTCAATGGCGCACTCTTTAGATCTGCAGTATTTAGGTATGAGAAAGTTTTCGCCTCGGCAGAAGTTTGTCGTATTGCTAAATAGATTATCGTATTTTTAGAAAATTTACAGATTTTGCCCATGAGGCTCTCTCGAGTGTTGCGTGCAGGAAACATACTACTGAACATACCAGTTGGTCCACTTGATCTATACCATCTATTTATAAGTACTTTGCCCTTTAACACTTTGAGACCAGAATGTCAGATGATTCCGTAACCAGTTTTTCGATAATTCTTTCTTTGAGTCGCTAACTGATGCTTTTGTCTAATGTGCCTCATATGGTAGATACGATTTAAAGAAAGCTTACCGCATAATTGGCATTTAAAGTACCGCTTGTATGGCAGATGTGTCAGTTTGTGGTGCTGTAAATGCCTAGTTGTCCTTGAGCTTCCTATGAGATTGCATTGCCTGCATTTCATCTTATTTGCATCCACAAGCTTCATACTCAGACTCTCCCGTTTATCGAATTCATGCACATCCCTGAGATGCTTGTGCCATTTACAGGAATTTGGAAACTCCATGCCACAAAATGGACACAGGAGAATAGGATCGGATTGAGAGGGACAAACGAGATAGTTTCTGTGAATTCTATCAAAATGCCGCTTGTGGAGTCCACCAGTTGCAAAATATTGGTTGCATAATTTACATTTATTACGAAACTTGTGTGGCAGATGCGTTATTCTGTGGCGTTGCATCTGATGTAGTTTGTTCATAATTAGCATATTGCACTGCTTACACTTCCACGTTTTCTCATCAACAAACTCCATGTTGAGATTATGTTTATTTCTGAAATCATGAACGCCATTGATGTGTACGCGCCATTCAGAAATATTGAGAAATTCCTTGCAATAAAATGGACACAGGAAAATGGGTTTGTCTGCAGCTTCACTTTTTTGTATTTTTGCGTAGAAATTATGTTTCGTAAATGTTTCGTCAGCGTATCCACACATTTAAAATGTTCGAGGCACAATTTACACTTCAAATACCGATTGTATGGAAGATGTTTTATTCTGTGTTGCTGTAAATTCGCAAGCGTTTTGCTGGCTATTTGAGTATTGCAGTCTTTACATTGCGCCCTCGAATCACTGATGAAGTCCATGTGTAGATTTTCTCGTCTACTAAAGTCATGAACAACATTGAGATGTTGCCGCCACTCGAAGGGAGTTGGGAATTCTGATCCACAATATGGGCACAAAATAATTATATTGGTTTCCGATTTATCCTTTTGATCCGCTTCCACATCCTTCTGTTCCAAAAGAGCGCTATTTTGATATGTAGAGCCACAGCTGGCTGGGCCACTATCCTCATCACATAGAACACTATTAAACTCTTTGTTAATGTTGCTTTCCGCCGCAGCTTCCTCTTTTAATAGAGACAAGATTTCATCAAATGCATCTTCCCAGATTCTTGATTCATTAATAAAATCTTCACTATTAATTTCCTTCTTTGGCATAGGCATGTATTGATTGCGGTTTTCTTCATCTCGGCAACGTGGTGGTTCATTGTGGCCATAGTAGTCCTCACTGTGAACTTACTGCCTCGATGGAAACTTATATGGGTAGCAGTTTACTTCAACCATCGGCTGGTGTTTCTTTGGAATACAATCAATATTCACGGCCAGATCTTCAGAGGAAGACGGTTCTTCATGGACCATCTCTTGTTTTATATGCAGGTCGCTTATTGGAAATTCCATTTCTTCGTTCTGAAAATTGCAGGATTAAAATGGCACCTGCAATGCTGTCTTTTGAGTCGCCGACGCATACCGACCCGTGTTCACATCGAAATTATTTTCAAATGATTAAAACTTGCGTAGAAATATAAAGATTGGGAATAGTGCTCTAGCGCGATAAGACGTTTTTGTGTGACTCTATTTTGTGCACATTGAAAGACAATTTATTTATTTTGCATTGAAAAATGAGTGTTGTACGCTCTCGACCAGTGTGAATTGAGGCACTCCAGCGAAACTCTCATGCGCGGGCGTTCGGCACATTCGGCCGCTGAGCTTGAGCAACCAAGGGGAAGTCGTTCTCAACCAAATAAGCAATCTGCCAGCATATACAGTGGTTCACAGCTTATTTCAACCAGCATCTGGTCTGAAGTTTAAATGAGTGTAACTTCTGAACGAAACAACATATCAACAAAATTTAAATGCAGTTTCTTTAGATTAACCCTTATAATTAACAAATTAAATTTATTCAGTTCAAAGTACATGTTTTTTAGATCTTATATCCTAATAACTAAAAATAGTGGTACAAAAAAGGTAACTGCTTATTTCAACCAGCTAAACAAATTAATATTTTTTTTAAATAGTGGAATATTTTGTAGATATTAATACTTATTGTGTCCTCCTTTTTGATCGATAACCGCTCTCAGTCTGTTTGGCATGGATTTAACTAGCTTTCGAGTTGCTTGGGGTGTGATTTTAGCCCATTCCTCCTTCAAAGCATTTTTGAGATCATTTTTGTTCGAAATCTGGTGATTACGAACGTTTTGATCTAAAATCGCTCATAAATTTTCAATCACATTGAGATCCGGTGATTGTACCGGTGGTGTCATTAAGTGAGGGCAATTCCAAATGAGCCAAGATTGAACAATGCCCGACTTATGTTTTGGGTCTTTATCTTGATAGAACCGAAAATCCCGCCGTATTCCCAGCTTCTCAGCACTTTGCAGCAAATTACTTTTCAGTAAGTTCTGGTAGATATTTTTATCCATTGTAGTCTCTATAAATTCCAAATTTCCTACACCATTGGCTGACATACAGGCCCAAACCATGATACTTCCACCGCCATGTTTGACTGTCGTTTTCAAATTCTGGTTCTGCAGTTCGGTATTTGGCTTGCGCCAGACATACGACTGCCCGTCGGAGCCAAAAATATTGAATTTGGACTCATCGGCGAATATGACACTGTCCCAGAAGCTTTGGTCTTTATTAATATGCTCCTTCGCATATATAAGTCGTTTTTTTTTTGGTATTAATAAATTTTGGTTTTTCGTATTAATGAAGGGTTTCTTGCGTGCTACTCTACCATGAAAATCATGGTTTCGAAGAACTCGGCGGATGGTTTCTGCACTACAAGACTTACCCAATTCATTTTTGACTTCAATGGCCAGTTTAGGTGCTGAAAGCTTTGGGTTTTCTCTTATTTTTCTAATAATAAAGCGCTCGTCCGTTAAATTAAATATTTTATTAGGGGCTTTTCTGCCCCTATTATTATGGACTCGATTTTCGTGTACAAAACGTGATATTATGCTCTGTACCGTAGAGTCACTTAAACCGACCATTTCTGCTATATTCCGCCGCGAATAATTATTTTTGAAATGGCTGAGGACCAACTCTCGCTGCTCGATTGTTGTACGTCGACCCATTGTCACAAATATCGCTAATGATCTGGTTGAATGATGAAATCACACTAAAACTGCTCTAAATGATTGAGAGTACATTGCCGACAATGAATAGACTTGAAAAAAGTACCGCTATTCGAGCGGTAGTTTCACAAAAACAAAATTGACTTCGCTGGTTGAAATAAGCTGTGAGGTAAATTTATGCGACGTGATTGCTTACCATTCTCAGAGATCAGGGAAAAATAATTTTGAACTTTTTTCTTTTACACATCATGTTAGGACTGTTCTATCAACAATTCGGCATTTAAATTTTATAGATATTTTATTTAGTTTAGAAGATATAATCGGTTTAATATTAAAATGGGTGCTGGTTGAAATAAGCTGTGAACCACTGTACATGCCAACCCCTCTCTCCAACAACAGCAACCAACAGGTATACAGCAACAAACAGATATACCGCTGAGTGCGGAACTACCAACAACAAGTATGTCTGAATAATTTAACACCAAAAACCGCCTTTACTGGCCCCATTACCACACCAAGCAGTGTGAAAACCACCGAATAGTCTATATTAGAGTATAGAATATTTGATTTCCAGGGTTGCTTCGTCGAACAATGCAGCGACAACAACATCTACCTCGTCCAACTTGATGAGAAAGTCAATAAGCACAAACAATACCATAGAATAGTAGTTACTCTATGGCAATACTAACGAAGTTGTGAGCACAACTAATTGCTCACACAAAAATAAAAACTCAAGTGAGAAAAATTGCTTAACCGTCAACTCGAAAAAAAAATTCCGAAAAGCGAGACCCAGCAGGAACCAAAAGAAAAGATAGACCCAGCAGGAACCAAAACATTAAAATTAGGAAATCAAAAGAAATCACCAACTAACAGAATTCAAAACACTCCGAAGAGCGCTAGATCGAGTCCAGACCGGGCACAACAAAATAAATCAAAACAATATATTAGCTGGATCTACCTTTAAATTCAAACAGATTTTCTATCTTAGAAGAAAATGGAAATGACTGTAGTAGCCTGCACAGTGAAGAGCCTACATATCCGAAACCAGCTCCAATCTATCTACAGTGAAAAAAATGTTACACATTTGATTAAAGCTCAAAATCAAATGATCGAAACTCCTGTAAATAGAAAATGAGTTTGTTAAAAATATGCTTATGGAATGCAAACGGTGTTAACCAGCATAAACTAGCCCTTAACAAGTTTCTGCATGACCACGAAATTGATGTTAAGCTTTTGTCCGAAACACATGTCACAAACAAATATAGCTTTCATTTCCAAGGGTTGGCACATGGCGGTACGGCTATACTAATCAGAAATCGGCTTAAGCATCATCTTATGCAATCGCATTCGATACAATGGATACAAGCTACATCAGTATCTGTTAAAAATCGTGACAAAACCTGACGCTGCCTTCCCCGGTTTACAGTAACTGAAACCTGTGTCGATCTGTCCTCTGATTACTCGCCAATAATAATCAACCTTTATGGACAGCCAGAATATACAACTCCAATGTTTCGCCTACGGACCACCTATATATTATATATGACTACTAATATAAAGTATATTAGTAGTCATATTTCTACAAGAGTTGAAGTAAAACAAGCAGATGATATAGACAACAATATTTATATTTTTAACTCCATGCTAGCGACTGCAGCCGTAGTGGCAACACCACAAAATGCCTGTTCCAATAGCCAAATAAAAACTTGTAGCACAGAAAGGACGGCTCCGCCGAGAATGACAGACCCATCGCTTAACCATCTCCAAAACACAATCTAAAAGCAGCCGAAAGGGCTATTAAGGATTCTCTTACAAACGAGGAGGATAAGAACCTAAAAGACTACCCGAAGAAGGTAATCCCAAATTCTACCGAAAGGTATTCCCTTTGGAAGGCAGCGAAAAACTTCAAGCCTCGTATTGAAGGTGTAAAAACCCTAAGAGACCCGAACATTGCATGTGCTCAAAGCCACTCTACTTTGCACGACATCTATGCAACGTGTTCCAGCCGAATAACTACAAACTCCTTTGCATTGTCTGCCTTACCTTGCAGTACTGAGATTGCTCAGCCTAATAAAATTTCCCTTCCTGAAATAGCCAAGCATATCCAACCACTGAATCCGAAAGAAGCACCTGGATTCGAAAATATTACCCCGAAAATGCTAAAACAGTTACCAGATTCTGCATCACCATTTCTCTGTAAAGTTTTCAACGCACTTTTGGACATCAGTTACTATCCGAATGCATGGAAGAAGTCTCAAATATGTATGATAGCTAAACCTGGAAAAGACGCGACGCTGCCGTCATCATATAGACCTTCTTGCCGTGCCTTTCCAAATTGTTTGAGAAACTCGTACTAAATAAACTATCTGCTTTTCTTCATGAACATAGCGTAATACCGGAACATCAATTCGGTTTTCGAGAAAAGCACAGCACTATTGAGCAAGTGAATCGAATTACAAATGAAATAAGAAATGCATTTGAACTTGGGGAGTTTTGCTCTGCAATATTTCTTGACGTGGTTCAAACATTTGATAAGGTATGGCATCAACGACTGATGTTCAAAATCAAAAAATTTCTTCCAAAAAGCTTTCATAAAGTTCTTCAGTCTTACTTATCCAATAGACGTTTCAATTTAAGACGGTGTACCCCGAGGTAGTGTTCAAGGCTCTACATTATATGTAGTATTTACATCTGATACTCCTATAAGTGAAAGACCACTAATTTCAACATTTGCTGATGATATCGCCGTACTTAGTTGCAATAAATGTTCGATAAAGATGTCGAGAGCACTACAAGAGCACTTATTTAGGGTAGAATGGAATGTGGCTTATAAAAGTCAATGAGCAAAAAAGTAAGCGCGTAATATTCTCTTTGAAGCCTGGTACGTGTCCAGTTATTTATTATAATGCATCCGCTTCCATAATTCAAAAGTTTCAGTCTAAGATACTTGGGTTAATAACAGGTGCTCCATGGTACATGCGTAACGATAATATTAACAAAGACCTGAAAATGCCTACAATTATCACAGAAAAAATGTCTAGAAAGCAGAAATGCATAGCAAAACTGAAGAATTATCCGAATCCATTAACTAAATCCCTCGCAAAACCGATAAGCCGTTCTCGCCTGTAGAGAAGAGGCTTTCCGGCCTTATGAAGAACAAAGCAGAGGCGAAATTTTGATAGCCAAATTCAATTTGGGTTAGAATTACTTTTTTGTTACTAGTTTTAAAATTTGATATACTTATTGTTAGGCTTAATATTTAAGCAGATTCAATAAATAATTAATTCTTTTCAAGCAAAAAAAAAAATGGTTCCGGAGTCACCAATACAGAACCACTACTGGAGCTACTACGGTCGTGTAGTGCATGTGCACTATTGCGCACAAACGTAGTGTAGCACAAAGACTACCTACGCAAACTACACATGCAAACCATACCAATATATAAGACACCCCCATCCGCTGCACTGCAACACTATGACACTTGACATGCGCAGTGTAATTAGAATCCTGGCGCGCGGTCATTGGTGAATTGGTTTGTTTTATATTTGAGTGGAATTTGAGTTAGGCTTAAGCGAAAGGGATTAAAAATAAACAATTAAATTAATCGAGATTTGTTATCGAGTTTGTAATTCAAATAAACCATATAAAAACCCTGCTCGGGAATTAAACTAATCGGTTTCCAACTGGCAACTCAAACATCTGCATTTTTATTGCATTCAGCCTTTCTTCGGCTCACTGTTAGAATTTGCTCAATGGCGGCTTGCCGAGTAACACTATGAATTATATACGTATTTGATATTTTCAATATATATATGTATATATAATTCTCGCACACATATGTATACGTGCATTTCAGTCGATTGCAGAAAATCAGTACGTATTGAAATTTTTGAAAGAATATGAAGGCAAAATTCAACCGATCATATCTGGTAAATGCAGGATTATCACACAAAAGTTTTTGTAGAGGGCCACACGGAATTGAACGCTTACAAACCAAATAAAAAGCAAAACTAAAATCGGAATTATGATGCACAGCAAAATTAAATTTGAACCACCAAAAAAGAAAAGGGAACTCGTACAGTGCACAAACTTTCAGAGAGATCGCCATCGAGTAGTACAGAGAGATAACTTCGTCAATCCAACAACAAAATCAATGGGAAATCGGATACAAGTGGATAAGTACTCGGGGACCACTAGCGATCAGCTTTTTCCTAAGAGACCCCAGGGACAAATACATTTGGACTTTTTATAAAAAAGTGTTACTGATTCTAATAATTTTTTACTACATATTTTCATAAATTAAGTGAATAAATTAAAATCAGAGGTGGAATAGTGCTTTTATTATAGATATATTATAAAATTAGATATTATTTAATGGAACAAATTTTGAAAAATTTGCAATAGTAATTATATTGAGTTTTTTGGAGACTCATAAATACATTCTGATATTTTTATATTACTAATTTCCATCCATTTAATCCATTATGATAAATAAAAAGTAGCACATCAACTCAGAACGTGTAACTTATTAATCGTTTATTATTGTAGCGTACTTATCTCATATGTAATATTTAAGCTAATACAAATTATGACACACACACTAATGAATTTAGACATAAGAAAGGGAGACACACAAACTAATGTATTTAGATATAATAAATTGTGAACAAAGGCAAACACAGAAATTCATAACAGCTGACAAACAAATGCGAGGGCATTAGCCCAGCGATCTTGAAAGGCCAGCGCACCCAGATCTAATTTCTCTGAGTGCGCTGACCACATTTTGTTGCCGTGATACTTTGGCTGGATATGAAATTGCGTAGATCAGCATAAATTTTGTGAATTTGCATTTGAACATTGGAAATGCATTGGGAATCGAATGAAAATCCCATGCAAGTCCAATGGAATTGAACCGTATAAATACCCCTGATTATTCAATGAAGTTTGCAGATTTTATTCTGATATACTCAAGCAAAGGTCTTTTCTCTAACTTCAACCGTAATTTCTCCGCTAGTTAAATATTGGCTGCATGCTGGCAAATACAATATACTACAAAGATACTACATCGTTCTCTTCACTCAGCGAAATGAGTTAAAATTGTGTGGCTGACTATGCGCAAAGACAATATACTATAAGACGTTACATTGCTATTGTATTCAAGAACCGTAGATTTGGATTTTTTTCCATAAGTGTAAATAATATAAATGTATTGATTTTATTTCATTTTTTAAATGTACTCGTATATTAGTAACTATTCATAAATAGAACTACATTTACGATGCAACTACATTTACGTCGAGTAAACCCAAAAAATTGCCAGTCTCCAGAACTAATGGGCAACTGGATAAACTTAATAATTTTATTGAGTCTATCCAGAGTTTGAAAGTGCTTTTCCATGTTACAATACATTGCATTGACAGGTACACTATACATATACGAACACTCGGCAATGATTTTGTTTAGCAACGAGTCAGTTAAGTGAGTCAGGACTGTCTGGAAAATTTATTTTCCGTATTGAGATCTAAACTTGGAAACAATGTTAATCCCTCAGTACGAGAAATAAAATATCTGACGGTTAGATTATTATCTATGAAAATCGTCACACATTCATTCTTATTAATACTAACTGCAATGATGATCATTACACTAATTTGGACTGGAACTTCTCCCTGGCATTGGATGCTAATACTGTATCATGTGAACAAATTATTGATTGAGTTATGCATACTTCCGGACAATTTCGACAATTCCAACATTCACGATGAAATGACATTTATTGACAATAGTACTGAAAATGGCGGTGGGGAAGAACCAAATGCAGAAGCTGCTGCGTCGCGTTACTTTGCAGGTCACAGTTTGCAGGCTAGCCTTAACAAGATTAGCTGCGCAAACTGCAACCTGACTTTGGCGAAGGGGGGCTCTTTGCACTTGGATACCGAAAGATTCATTAAGGAAAAAAGCTACACGCCAAATCTTCTCCTTAAAAATCTTTCTAATATATTTTTCCAAATCTGCCAAATACATTTTAAAGTATTTGGAGACATATTTCCTTCCATCCGTCACTAAAGCCATTTAAAACAACAAATAGTTGTCTCTTGTGTAACAAAAACTAATAAAACAAACCCATATTCGTTTTCGCATGTAATATGTGGGACACATAGACTGGAGGTCCTGAAATTTCTAATAGTGGTGTTACTTAGAAAGCACTGCCGATGGATGCTTCAAGACCATTTGACCAAGATCAGGCATCAAAACCTGTGCAATAGAACTTCTGACAACAACCGCAAGGGACAACCAAATAATAAATTTGCCAAATTTGGGGTCTAGTCATATTGTGGTCCATTCCATAAGTCTGAAGCCAGCTTGAATTTGGGTTGAGTATATTATGTTCACTGAGAACTAATTTCCTTGTACTCATTTTAATATTAATGGAGCTGCTGGCTATTCCATGTACAGCGTAGGAACTTAACTTTTTTATAATATAAAGATGTGTCAGGCTAAAATCTTTATACTTTGTGTAAATAGAATAAGGAATTAATAATTGTATAATAGAGTCTTATTGCTATTTAGTTTTTGGTCTCCTTATTTCTTGTCATAAATTAGAGTAGCACTTTCGTTCTAATTAGTGTAGTATTGCATGTTAACCTTCCCACAAGTTATTTAGTGCACTTACTTTCTTACTCTTTGCAAATATTTGTAGGACTCCAGAAGTTTATTGTTACTGTACAGGGCAAAGTATTTCAATGAGTGCCGCTATAAATCGTGTTTTGCTGGATATATATGTACATATGCTATTTACAATTTTGTCAATACTTTCATTACTGCAGTACTGTTGTTTTAACTGCAGTTATGGCTTCAGCTAGTTTGAATCTTCAACACTTAAATTTTATGAAATTTTCTCTTGTTATACCCTTTACCTTTAAAAAAGGTAAATAGGGTATACTAATTTTGTGCTTTTGAGAGGGGTTGGAATTTCGAGAAAGAGGCGTGGTAGGTATGGACATAGATATACAGATATGGTCAGAATCACTTTCTAAAGAATTTTTATTTTGTCCGTCCGTCTGTCCGTCTGTGACCACTTTTTTTCTACACCGTTAGAGCTATCTTAATGAAATTTTGCAAAAATGTAGCCTGGACGAAGATACAGAACCAGATTGCTATATGGGCCGGTTTGGACAAAGACCACGGAGGTAGCTCCCATATAAGGAACTTTTTTCACCTTTTTTAAAATGACATTATTTGACAGTTATGGAGATGTAGGTCCTCCTAAACACTGTGCAAAAATTGGGCAGTATATATTAACTGCCACGCCCACTATTAACAAATATTAATAACTTAAGATCTGGCAGATATTTATGGACGTAATTTTACGGGAAGGAACATGCGGACATTACAAAGCTATCTGCAACAAATGGGGTTGATCAGAGAAGAGACACGCCCACTTTTGATATAGGGAACTTTCGGGTCTAAAATTAAAATTAGCCTACCTATGCTCGTATTGATGCCAGCGGAATAAAATTTTGCAGAAATATACATGGGGTCCATAATAGTGTGTGTGCAGAAAATGGAGATCATACTACAACGGCCACGCCCACAATTAACCAAAAATCATTACGGAGTTCCTACTAAAGATTTATCAACGAAATTTCACAGGAATTTTGCGGGTACTAAAATTAAACAGCACTCAAAAAATGGGCGTGTTATTTTTACAGCCGCGCCCACAATTGACATATTATTATAACTTTCGACATACACAATATTTTTTGACGAAATTTCATATTAGTGGTTATATCGACACAAGGAAGCCATACACAAGAAATGGGGTCAATATAATCATCTCAAGGTACCCTACCGCAAATTACCGTGAATATGCTCCTAATGATGATTTATAAAGAGAACTTCCCCATTGTTGAGCTTGCACGCACAAGAGAAGGTAAAGGGTATTTCGTAGTCGGTGTAACCCGACTTCAGACTTCTTTACTCGTTTTATTATAGTTTTGTAAACAACGTTTGAAATACCGTCCCTGGAATTCTTAAACAAGATAAAGGTTTTAGAAGCGGTATTTTCAACTAAACCCATTGCTTTGGAAGCATTGCATACCTTCCACTGCACATGCATTTTGCCACTCACTGAACCTGGCAGCCGCCCACTGGCACTTGGGTCCCCTACCAAACTACAATTAGGTGCAGCGGAAGTAGTCGGGCCACTTGTTTCATTAATCGGCTACCTCAGACGATATTTTACTCTCACTGAACTTAGTTTAAACATTTTTTAGTGGACGCAGAAGAAACCTGCATAACATTTTTCGCAGAATCTTATTTGCTTTTTATTTGGTTTTGCAAATTCTGTATTCAAATTCAAATTCAGGGCACACGCATTAGTACTCCCTGTTCAAATCTACAGGGTGGCCCAAATAATACCAGCTGATGTGAAACACAAATAACTTTTTTATTTTTTAACATAATTTATTTTTTCTTTTTGCAGATTATAACTGAACTCTTGGAAATTTAAAATGAATACGTACAGTCCACAACAACGCATTAAAATTATCGAATTTTATTATTCTTCTCAACGATCAATTGTTCTGACGCAGCGAAATTATCGCCGTTTTTTTAACGTAAGATCAGCGCCCACATCTTCCATGATTAAAGGTTTACTTCGCCGTTTTGAGGAAGTGGGTTCAGCTGCCGACCGTCCAGGAAGAGGTGCTCATCGAAATATTCGTACTGAAGACAACGTGGAAGCTGTGCAGCAGAGTGTTGCAAATGATCCATCTGTCTCAACTCGTCGCCGTTCCGGCCAATTGGGTATACCCAGAACAACATTGTGGGGCTCCGAAAATACAAGGGCAATACATCAACATCAGTCACACCCAATCAGATGCACTGTTTGGTGCGGTGTTATGGCCACAAAAATCATCGGCCCATATTTCTTTGAGAATGAGGATGAAACGCCAGAAACGGTCTCCGGGGCTTCTTACAGAACAATGATCGACAACTTTTTGCGGCCAATGGTGGAGCAACATCCTAATTTGTGGTTTCAACAAGATGGAGCCACTGCGCATACTGCTAGACAAACTATTGACATGCTGCGTGAAATATTTGGTGAACGCATAATTTCAAGAAATTCAGATTTCCCTTGGCCTCCTCGTTCACCAGATTCAACTGCGCCCGATTTTTTTTATGGGGATATTTAAAAGACATAGTGTATGTTAACAAACCACAGACACTTGGACAGCTCAAGCAGAATATTCGAGTCGAAATACGGCGCCTGCAACCAGAAACATTACGCCGTGTAATGCAAAATGCGCTAAAAAGAGCCAATGCCTGTATCGAGCAAAATGGTGGTCATTTATCTGATGTCATATTTCACACATAGTCACATTAAATTTCCATAAAATGTAGTTAACATATTAAAATAAATCATTTAAAAAAACCCGTTATTTCAAGAGTTACACGTGTTTAACATCACTAGGTTTCATTTGGGCCACCCTGTAAAATTGGCTTTTATGTTGTCAAAAGCGAGAGCCTTTTCACAAGCCAAATTCGGGAAATTGTTGTTATTGTAGACTTGTTGTGGCCTTGCGGCCACCTTCTTAGTGCGCACTGGTACGTACACCACAAGAAATAGTATTCCTTTTCATTGTTGCTTAAACAAATCAGATCTGGAGAAAAATCAGATATGTGTGAATCCCACCCAGACAAATTCTCAATACGCACGTACATACATTTATGCATACATATACAGTTCTGCTAGGCAGCGACTTGTGAAGGGACCGAAATGAAAAAACAAGCAAAGAAGATCAGGACAGGCATACTTGCACAATTTAGAAGTATTTTGTGTCGTTGCAACTATGGCAGCAGTCGCTAGCATGGAGTTAAAAATATGAATATTGTTGTCTATATCATATGTATATTTTAGTTCAACTCTTGTAGAAATATGACTACTAATATACTTTTGTATTTTAACCAATCGGTTTGGTTGGTCCCGAGGCGAAAGATAGGTTTATAAAGGTTGATTATTACAGGCAAGTGATCATAGGACAGATCAACAAAGGCTTCCGCGTATACAAATGACCTATCTATATTTTTAGAAATAGCAAAATCAATAAGATCAGGAATTTTCTTTGGGTTTATTGGCTAATAAGTGGGCTGTCCTGGTGAGAAAAAATCGAATTTACTATATCCGTTATTTATTGCGCTGTACAGTTGTCTGCCTTTTGGATTAATTAGGCTAGAGCCACAAGGGAATCAAAAAGTTCTTTAAATTGAGTTTCTGTTACTGTAAAACGGGGTGAGTAGCATATAGCTGAAAGCGTCAGGTCTTTGTCACTATTTTTAACAGACACTGATGTAGCTTGCATCCATTGCAATGAATGCGATTGCATAAGATGATGCGTAAGCCGATTTCTGATTAGTATAGTAGGGTCTTCAGTGTGCAGGCTATTACAGACATTTCCATTTTCGGTTAAGATAGAACATCTGTAAAAGTAGATCCAGCTAATATATTGTTTTGATTTATTTTGTTGTGCCCGGTCTGGACTCGATCTAGCGTGCTTCGGAATGTTTTGAGTTCTGTTAAATGGGGGAAATCCAAAATACAATATATTTTTTCCCCATTGAATAAGAAATAGGGGTTTTTTGCAGTTACATTAAAATTTGAAAGCATCTTTCTGTTAGCTGAGCCCTGGTCGCATGTAATTGCACGAACCGTAACTCCGATTTCTTTTAACATTCTGAGGTTTTCTAAAATAATATTGCTTAAGCAATCCCCTGACAGACCGTTTTCAGAAATGAAGTAGGTCATGATAAGAGACCAATTAGAAAAGAGACCTTTTATCATAAACAGATAGAGTTGATTTCCTATTGCCTTTGTTTTAAAAAACCCCATGTTTTAAAAGCCATCAATTTAGCGCCATTTCGTCCAAAATCATATCTGCGAAATTTTTGTCACTCTGCATCAATGTGTTGCATTTTTTTTTTTAAACTTTCTAATCCAGAATTGACAAAGCCCGGTTGTAAAGATTTTATAGGGGTCCAGTTGCTTACCGTATTTTCGTGAGGCAAATTGAACTTTAATCTGTTTTGTAAAAATATATATGTGGATCGGGAAACAAGACAAAGATTTTGCGCTAAGAATCTTGTTTCTTCGTCGTATTCTTTTTATCGCGATAAAAGCAACATTTTACAAAATGATTTCGATTCTTTGCTAACATTTTGGACAGAATCGATGGCCTCTATAATGCTCTTGTTTTTCTTTTTCGTCTTCTCTACTTTCAGCAGTTTTCTTTCTTTACGCAGCCGTTCATTTTCTTTCAGCGCGTTGACATATTTCCCCTTGGTTTTCTTTTCACAATTATGGCAAAAAGACTCCAGAACTTCTTCTGTTTGTTTGTAATTGGACAAGTTTTGAAGTTCTTTTAAATTATCTTGCGCTTCATCACATCCCAGATTATAAACAGGATAAACGCCTCGTTTTAAAAATTGTTTGCCTATGTCGGAGGGATCAAAGTGTTTGTCGCAAATTTTCAATTTTTTTCCATAGTCTTCTAAACGAATCGAACACTTTTCTCGCCAAATTTGACCTGACGCATTGTCGGCATCTGGAAACCGAAACAATTTTATGTTTGGTTCGTATCGGCGTGACCGATGGCATGAAGAAATACAGCAAATATCTCCGCTACGTTTTCGCAGGTCCATGGCTTTATAGATCACTCAAAACTTTATAGATCACGAAAATACAACTTTTATTCCTACGCACGGTCGCAGGCAGTTTCGCCAACATGCCCCACCGATCCTTGCATACAATATTAAGTTTCCCTTCAACTGTCTGCCTTAGGCATAAACATTTTCTACATATGTATAATTCAATATTAAGAATCAAAGATCGCAGCCAAAGGTCTTAGAGGCATGTGCTGGTTTTTTTTTTGGCTCTTTACTATTACTACTAATAACTACTACTTTTTATAATAAAAATATAATGATAATAGTAATAATAATATTTATAACATAATAAAAACAGATTTAGTATAATATTGTGCAATAATAAAATTTAAAAAGTAATGTCTCCGTTTATGAAGGCAACAATCGTAATCATAAAGAAAAATGTGCTAGAAGCCCAATAGTAAATGCAAAATGTGCACTGTCAAGCTATCTAGGCAAAGAGCGTAAACGTGCCGTACATGGATGCATGTGTATTTTTGCATACATACTGGCATATATAAGTTAAATACTCACCTAAGCAAAATCTTTTAATAATAGAAATATATATATTTAATTTTTATTTCAATATTTTATTATTTTAATCATCCTTCTCCTTCGAGCTCTAGTCTATCAAAAGATGCGAGCTCTCATACTCGTGTTCTTTTTATACCTTTTCGCCGCCGACAATCGCATGGTGACTGCGCTTTGAGGCGGCATTGCGCGACAGCGTTTCACGGCTGGGCTTGGCGGCACCGATATACAACACATGTCTCGCCAATTCCTCCGGCACCGAGAACCATCACCGTCTACCGTATCTACGCGTAGCGGCTGTGCCGCGCATTTTGTACAATGCTTTTTTCGTATGTTTTCTCGCGTACCGAGAACCAGCACCGTCTATCGTGCCCTTGCGCAGCTGATGGCAGCGGATGGCAGCAGACCCTGTTGCAGCACATTTCGTACAATGCTTTGCACCGCTGCGCTAGCGCATGGCGCCAATGCTCTCAGTCTTGTGTTTTCCCACGCACCGAGAACCAGCACCGTCTACCGTGCCCCTGTGCAGCGGATGGCAGCAGACACTGTTGCAGCGTATTTCGTACAATGCTTTGTACCGCTGCGCAAGCGCACAGCGCCAATGACATGCAACGCGTATGTTGCTAACTCCTCCCCCCCTTAAGATCAGCCGTCCTCGGCTGACGGGCGTCCCGCCTTCGGGCACTACCACGCTATTTCTGATATGATTGAAAATATTCAAAGTTTTCCTTGTCTCTCTTTCTAAAATTGGTCACGTGTGAGGACCAAAATCACGGCAACAAAGCAGGACCCATCATGCCCCGACCCTCTAGAATTTTTAAGAATGGACAATAGCTGGAGACGACCAGGGAAACAAAAAGAACATTTCAAGCTTTAAGCAGTTTCAAATGAGAAACACTTCCTTTTAAAACAAATTTAAAGTTCAACTTTAATATCATAAACGTTATAAATTTAATCGATGTATTGCCCATATGAATTGAATGAGGTGATTCGAGTTGCTGCTGGTAAGAGTGCTTGTAAGGGAAAATATGCCCTAACGTAGGTTGTCTTTGTGGACTACTCGGCCATCCACCAGGATACTCGATCCGAGGTCTGCGCCTACAGTCTTCTGGTTGTAAACTTTTAGTTTAGTTTGTTTCAAAGCCTTTTATTTGCCTTAACAAATACCTTGTCTCCTGTTTTGAAAAATTTCGTTTTTCGCAGCCGGTTGAAATATTGGAGTTTAGTTTGTTGCGTAACTCGTAGTCTGGCTTCCACCTCGCCTCTCATTACCTCGGAAATAGAATGAAGTATGTCGACAGGTCTCTGATTAGTAACAGAGTGGATTGTGCGGTTGTACCTGGATACCGCTAACAAAACTAGCTCCCCTATATCCGAGGAATAGTCCGCTGCTTTGAGACATCTTGAAATCTCCGTCAATGTGCTGTGGAAGCGTTCCACCTGTCCATTAGATGTGCTGTGAAGGGGCGGAACTGCATGAACGCTAGCATCGAACTGATTTTGTAGCAGTGACCTTATAGTGTTAGAAGTCAGCGATTTTTCGTTGTTGCATACCACAGTACGTGTATCCTTAAAGACATTGAGGGTTTCCAGTAGGGGTCCTTTGAGGTCCACTATACTTCTGGATCTTATGGGTTTTACAATGGCAAACTTGGAGAACTTATCCAGGCATGTGAGGAAGTGGTGACCTGCCGTGGAATAGATATCCAGATGCAAAATTTCTCCCGGATGCGTGGGAATAGGGGTTTTGCCTATTTGGGTTGCGTGTGGGTGTCGATTGTACTTGCCTTCCTGACATATGCGGCAGGCAGATGCCAGCTGCTTGAATTGTTTACGGACACCGGGGAAATATGCCATCCGCAACACCTGCCGTGTAGTTTCATCCGGCGAACGATGTGCTCTGTTGTGCTCTCTGGCTAAGATTTCTTGTTGCTCGCTTGGGTTGGTGATATCCTTTTCCCTTCTCTCACTGAATCGGAACTTCACGGATGGGAAGAGATCCGGCAAGGTGTCCTCCAAATATTGCAATGTAACTCGATCGCAATATATTCCATTCACAACATTGACGTTAACGGACTCGTTCAGCAGCTGCGGCAAGTCCGAAGGTGAGGCATAAGTTAGGACATGCCTGAGCTGTTTCTGGAATACTATGAAGGAAGTTTTCTTCGACTTCTCTGTACCTTGAGGATAAGCTGATTTCTGAAGCAATTGACGGAGTTATCGACAGTCGGTATAGGAGATCCCAGCGACTTTTCAGCGCTTATATTGGTTTCACGTTGCTTAGGTTTCTTCATTATTGCATTTATGTGCTGTCGTGAAAGCGCGTCCGCGACAACATTGAGTCTTCCTGGCTTGTAATGGAACCTCGGGGCGAACTCCTCAATGAAGGATCGCCATCGTTTCATCTTCGAGTTAATATTTCTGTCCGAGAGAGCGAATGTAAGGGGTTGATGGTCTGTAAAAATATTTAGGTTCTTGACTCCGTATAGGTAGTTTCTCAGCTTCTGCAATGACCAAACAATTGCAAGCAGCTCTCGCTCATTAGTTGCATAGTGCCCCTCTGTATCGGAGAGAGTGCGCGAGATCATGGTAATGGGCCGACCTCCCTGCGATAGTACAGCCCCTAAGGCATGGGATGAAGCATCCGTGGTTAGATCGAATAGTTTTCCGA
This sequence comes from Clusia tigrina, assembly GCA_920105625.2. Lineage (NCBI taxonomy): Eukaryota > Metazoa > Arthropoda > Insecta > Diptera > Clusiidae > Clusia > Clusia tigrina. The sequence continues at coordinate 395,650,313 of OV050030.1, forward strand.
AATCCGGATAGAGAAGCAAAACATCCTCTGATGCAAGTGCTGACCTCACACGCCGAAAGGCGTCTAATGCATCTGCATCGAGGACAATCGAAGTGTTTTTAGACTTTGATGCGCCTATATGACCATTCTTCCCCCTCAGATACCTGGTTAGTGGCTTGGTAATCCGAGCATAATCCTTGATGAACCTTCTATAGTAGCCCGCCAAACCTAAGAAGGATCTTAAGGCGCGAAGGCTGTGGGGCTGCTCAAAATCAACGATATCCCTCACCTTGTTTGGGCAAGTTTTTATACCAATGTTGGAAACAACAAATCCCAGGAACTCTACCTCCTTTTTAAAGAACCTAGACTTTTCTCTAGTGACTCGCATATTAGCCTGGAATAACCTGTCCAAGACCCTGCGTAGATCCGTAAGATGCGTTGTTGCATCAGGAGAAAATATGATCACGTCATCCATGCAAACATAACAGCTCCTTCCAATCTCCTCCCGGAGTTCGTTATCAATAGCTCTTTGGAAGATACTAGGGGCGTTCTTAAGGCCCATGGGTAGACGACAATATTCATACTTGCCATTATTTATTGAAAAGGCAGTTTTCTCCCGGTCCTCCTCTGCTAAAGCGATCTGGTAGAACCCATTTTTTAGATCGATAGTTGAGAAATATGTAGATTTTCCCAAGTTTGCGAGAATGACCGAAGTGTCGGGTATTGGATATCGGTCGCTGATGGTTTTATCATTTAATCGCTTAAAATCCAAAACCAATCGCAGTTTCCTGTCCCCGTTTTCATTTACTCCTTTCTTGGGTACTACCCAGAGAAGGTTATTAAAGGGGGACCGAGAAGGTCGTATGATGCCGTCCTCGAGCATGCTAGTTATTTCCTTATTTACGAATGTGGTGGCTGCAATGGGGTAAGGATATGATCGGGCGTAAACTGGATCATTGTCTGTAGTTCGGATGGTTGCAAGGACGTTGGTGTTGAACAGCAGGCCCTCTCTGGGATCCGCAAACACTCCATTCAGATCAATCAGGAGTTGCTGGAATTCCGTAGTGGCCTCAGAGGGAATTTCCGTTTGATCGTTGCTGCTGGTATGCTCTTCTTCCTCGTTCTCGTCTATGATGGAATCTGTGTAATTCACCCCTTCACACTCCTGAAAGAGCAGCGTTTCCATTCCCCGGGCATGGCTGAGTGTTCCCACGTCTAAGTTGACACAAGCCGAGACGTCCGTTAGCAGATCAAACCCGATTATAGCGTCAAAGGTGTTGAGAGTGGGAAGCATGTAAAAGGTAGAAGTCCTTCCTAGCACATTCATTCCATATTTCCTAGTGACAGGAACACTCCCCACCACAGTTTTGACCTTAAATGGTTTGATTACCGGCTTTATTCCCCGCAGGCCAGGGATATCCCTAATATAATTCTTGGCAGAGCCGGTGTCCACCAAGAACTTTAAACGCTGTGATGCTAAGGTCATTTGAAGGTATGGGAGGAGTGACCTCCCATCCCTAAAAAATTCACCTCGTCGAAAGTTGTTTCTCCCTCAACATCGGCACCGGGGTCATCCCGTCTGTAGTTTCGGTTGCGACGACGACCTTCACCCCGGAGGCTTCCATTGGCCCAGCCACCAGGAGAAGAATTACTTAACTCAGCGTCCAGGAAATTGACTCTTGGGTGTTTCGAATCGTGTGAAGGTGGTAGCGACGAGTGTGGCCTTTTTGTAGCTGGATCCCTCCCTTCAAAATGGCTGTCTATCCGAGTATCCTTTCCGCATATGAGGAGCGCCGATAGAAGCTCCAAACCGGTTTGCATTGAAGGGATTTCGTGGAGGAGCGTCTATGGCGGGAATCGTAGACGGATTGTCCCATCGGGGTGGAGTTCTTGGCTGGGCGATGCCCCCAGTTCTTTGACGACCAATGGCAAGTCGAGCTGAGTCGGGCTGATACATCCTTATAGGCTGCTGGTTGACGCTATAATTGAAGGAGGGGTGCATTCCCTGGGGCCCCCGTCGCTTCCATGACTGGTCTATATGGGCTCTGGCTGTGTTTATTTCTAGCTCCAAGGCCAAAGCGAGGGCTGCCGACATATCCGGGGGACTAGCACAAAGAACTGATGAACTCATGGGCTCGTTGAGCCCCGAAATGAATACGCTCCTAGCCAGGTTCCTGTGCTCTTCATTCAGGATTTGCTTCCGCGATGCATCACCAGAATTGCTCATGTCGTTCTGGTTGGTTAGAAGGGTGAGCCTCTTCTGAATCTCGTCATAATACTTAGAAACGGACCATCCCCTTTGCCTGAGACTCAGCATTTCTTGTTGAAGCGCGTATGAGGGTCTTCTGTCTGCATATGTAAAATCTAACCGAGCCAGTATTGCGTCAAGGTTAGTAGGGGTATTGAAGGATGTTAGGAGGACATCGGCCTCTCCCATTACCTTGCTTCGGATCAGGTGAACGGCCTGGTAATGGCGAGTAAGACCTTCCGAACCCGTGAAAGGGGCGTAAGCGCTAGTGACAGATCTCCGCCAAAAAGCGTACTGCGTCCAGCTTCCACCAAACTCGCGAAGAGCTTGAATGAGCACGAATGAATCAAACCCCTTCACCCTCTCGATCGAACGTAACATCGTTATAAACTGTGGGAGGTACTGCCGGTTGTCCAAGGATCTGCAGTTCTTTTCGGAGTTCGCATATCTCGTTGCGACTCTCAATAAATCGTCGGTTGCTTTCTTCAGTCAAAGAGGAGAAGGCGGTGTTGATCATAGCCTCAAATATAGCCAAATCACCGCGGGGTTGGTGCGCTGCTTCGCTGTGCGCCATACTAGAGTCTAGAAGCGCACTCTGCTTTGCGATGAACGGTACTAGAGACCTGACTGAACGTGGCCTGTGCTGGTCTTCCCTTGTTACAGCGGAAGTCCTTGGTGTGGTGAGCCGTGCACCGTCTTTTTCGGATGCTCTCTACGTCACCAAGAATGTGCTAGAACGTATGGTTGGGCTGTGCAACGCCTTTTGGGTAGTTCTAAAAATGTTAAGTTTTATTATTTAAAAATTTTTTATTTTTTTTTATTAATTTTTTTTAATTAAAATTTTGTTTACGTTAAACCTGGACGGTCCCGTAGGAATCGCAGATTTTAACGCAATATATCACCACATATCGCCATTCGTGCTTTATACCGGTGAACGTGGAGATGGGCTATGCACCACCTTTTTCGGTCGCACCGTGTTTAATAATAAACCTTGCGAATGGTCAATACGCAGCGAACCGCCTTTTTCGGTAGCGCTAAAAATCTATTATTAATTATAAATTTTTATATATTTGTACTAAAAACTGGAGGGTCCCGTAGGAATCGCAGATTTTACCTCAATATATAACACGTATATGTTACAAAAACTGGAGGATCCCGTAGGAATCGCAGATTTGCTTTTTTTATTAACCCCTCTCAAGGGTATGGTAAGAGCTTTGGCAGCGACTTTTTCGCATGCCCCACACTTCCGACACAAAAACTGGAGGGTCCCGTAGAAATCGCAGATTTGCTTTTTTATTAACCCCTCTCAAGGGTGGGTTATGAGCCAGTGCAGCGACTTTTTCGCATGCTCCAAGTTGGGCGCCAGTTAAATACTCACCTGAGCAAAATCTTTTAATAATAGAAATATATATATTTAATTTTTATTTCAATATTTTATTATTTTAATCATCCTTCTCCTTCGAGCTCTAGTCTATCAAAAGATGCGAGCTCTCATACTCGGGTTCTTTTTATACCTTTTCGCCGCCGACAATCGCATGGTGACTGCGCTTTGAGGCGGCATTGTGCGACAGCGTTTCACGGCTGGGCTTGGCGGCACCGACATACAACACATGTCTCGCCAATTCCTCCGGCACCGAGAACCATCACCGTTTACCGTATCTACGCGTAGCGGCTGTGTCGCGCATTTTGTACAATGCTTTGTACTGCTGCGCAAGCGCATGGCGCCAATGCTCTTTTCGTATGTTTTCTCGCGTACCGAGAACCAGCACCGTCTATCGTGCCCTTGCGCAGCTGATGGCAGCGGATGGCAGCAGACCCTGTTGCAGCACATTTCGTACAGAGAACCAGCACCGTCTACCGTGCCCCTGTGCAGCGGATGGCAGCAGACACTGTTGCAGCGTATTTCGTACAATGCTTTGTACCGCTGCGCAAGCGCACGGCGACAATGACATGCAACACGTATGTTGCTAACTTATACATACCGGTGTATGTCTTTTTTTTCGATGGTGTTTAAAGTGTAAGCTGGAGTCCTTCGGGCAATATTGGCTTATACAAATAATAAGGAAAAAGGTCGCTTAGAGCGATAAAATTCAGTTCTCTGCACTGTCTCTCTCAGCTTTCGTATAATTCCCCCGACCGATCTCTTCTAAAAATGAGTGACATTTCAGATTGTGACTCTGATTTCTTTACTCTATGCTTGCATTCATTGCATTGAATGCGATTGCATAAGACGATGCTTACGCTGATTTCTGATTAGTATAGTCGTACCGCCATGTGCCAACCTTGGAGATGAAAGTTGTATTTGTTTGTGAGATGCGGGTTTGGGACAAAAGCATGACATAAATTTCGTGGTCATGCAGAAACTGGTTAAGGGCTAATTTATGCTGGTTAACACCGTTTGCAATCTATAAGCATATTTTTATAAAACTCATTTTCAATTTACAGGAGTTTGGATCATGTTATTTTGAGCTTTAATCAAATCTTGTTGCATATTTAGTAGATAGATTGGAGTTGGTTTTGGATATGTGGGCTCTTCAGTGTGCCGGCTACTACAGTCATTTCCATTTTCGGCTAAGATAGAAAATCTGTCTGAATTTAATGGTAGATCCAGCTAATATATTGTTTTGATTTACTTTGTTGTGCCCGGTCTGGACTCGATCTAGCGCTCTTCGCAGTGTTTTGAATTCTGTTAGTCGGTGATTTCTTTTGATTTACCCTAATTTAAATGTTTTGGTTCATGCTGGGTCCAGCTTTTCCTTTGGTTCCTGCTGCGGCTATCTTTATTTTTGGTTCCGGCTGGGTCTATCTTTTCTTTTGGTTCCTGCTGGGTCTAGTTTTTCGGAATTTTTTCCGAGTTGCCGATTGAGCTATTTTTCTCACTTGGGTTCTTATTTTTGTGTGAACAATTGGTTGTGCTCACAACTTCGTTAGTATTGCCATAGAGTAAATAATATTCTATGGTATTGTTTATGCTTATTGACTTTCTCGTCAAGTGAGACGAGGTAGATGATGTTGTCGCTGCATTGTTCGATGAAGCAACCTTGGATATCAAATATTCTATACTTTAATATAGACTATTTGATGGTAATCACACTGTTTGGAGTGGTAATAGGGCCAGTAAAGGCGGTAAATTATGCTTCCGCTCCTATCTACCTACCTATCAATTTGGTTTTCGCAACAAACACTCGACACTAGACCCAATCCTTCGAATCACGCACACAATCGAAAAACCTGTAGAAGCAAAAAGGTATGCTCAATTATCTTTCTCGATGTAGTCAAAGCATTCTCCAAAGTATGATATGTTGGTCTGCTCACCAACATCAATGCTACTCTAGCAACTCTATTCATTGATATCCTCGCTTCATATAACTCAGAACGATACTTTAGAGCAAGGCAACAAATCGGTGGTCAAAGAGACCAAAGCTGGAGTACCGTAAGGTAGCGTATTAGGACCACTCCTTGATTTGCTCTGCACATGCGGCGTACTTCGTAGGAACAACAGCCAGGTTCGCAGATGACAATGGGCTTATAACTGTTGGAAAAGCGGAGTTTGTACCAACAACGCACTCCAAGTCGCTGTAAACGACATCACCTCCATCCAAGCCGATTTCACCACATCCATCCAAGTCGATTTCACCAACAAAAAAATACAACACCTACCATTACATATTAACGATGTACAAGTACCATATTGGATTCAAACAAAATATTTTGGTATTACATACATGAAAACACCGAGTGGAGCCATGTCTTCTTGAACTTGGTCCTTCCGCCCACCCGGTGGCATCGATTCAAACACTTTTCTGGCCTGAGCACGACATGACCCAGCCTACCAAGCCACTGAATTTGCCGCGTCACACTTCTTGTGGATTGGGCAGAGAACACTTAGGTTCCAGTAGCTTTATTTTTTATTTTTATTAAAATGATAATAATAAATCATGCCTGCAATGGTTTGGAGAATTGAGTACTAGCAACTAAGGACTTCGGCTCGAAGACAAAAAATTTAGAAAAAAACATTCGGGACCACTCTCTCGGCAGGATTCCAACGCACAACCACGACTGTGAGACAAGCATGTTTACCATTGGCCCGGTAATTCCTTAATAGGCATGATCAAATATAGAAAATCTGTCACAGACTCGAATTTCGACTCAGATCTCGCTTTTTATAGGCTTTCGTTGTGGGAACTCAGCAAAGTTTATTACTCTTTTCACCCTACAATCCAAGTTATCCTTATTGTGTGGTTGAGCTGTCGAAGTCAATACCCTAAAGGATCCCTGATTGTTATACACATGCGCATATATTTGACACACTTTACTTTCTGAGCGGATTTTGTTCGACATTGGGACAAAGGACACACTTTCCTCACATATGGTATATTTAATGGGTCACAACCCATTTAACATGACCACAACTAAGCTATGTAAATGTGTACCATACTAATCTGCATGGTAACCAGCAAATATCACTGAAGCCGGGTTAGACCTATTTCAATAAAGCATTTCATTTGTGGACTACACCTATAGACCAAGAAAGAATCAAATTTCAGAGTTGTCCTCGTAACATGCATCCACCTGCGGATTAGGAAGAAAAAAAGAATTAGAAGAGCTAGGCCACACGGTATGCAACCTACAAAATATTCTCCAGCGTGGAACTAGGAAGCACCTGCAGCTATCTTCATCATTCAACCAATATTAGAAACCGCACTCTTCACTGTTACAATAATATAAATTTTTTTAATATGAATTTTTACTATAACCACACTTCTCGATCACAAACACCACTCCACAGATACTCACAGCAGAACAATAAAGGATCCAAATCCAGAATAGGTCAAATACACACAGAGGCCGAACAGTGTAGGCTCTACTCAGATCACGAAACGACATTCGTTCCAAAGCCACCATGTCGTAAAAGGTCATAAAACACCTTCGACTGAAGAGTCCGGAATTAAGTGCGCGTATTATAAGACGATTCGTGGGTTCCTTGTAGAAGGAAGTCTCATTCATTGGAAAGATGTTCAGCAAGAAATCACTGTAGGAGAGCTCAGCTGAAATGCGAAACACTTTTTTGCAAAATACTTCTGTAGCTCCACGAATATCGACCACAATGAGGTTGAGATAGGGTATCCAAATCGAGTTTAAAGCTGCGACGCATCTGCATAAACTCCATGAAGGTCTCGACTATGGTAATCGCAGAATTGTACTTTTCCCAAAAGATTACCCCTGTGGTTCGAATCAGATAAGGTATCTGCTCCTTCGAAATAAATATCGACAGATTATGCTTCAAAATGTCGTCGAAGCTGGAAATGTGTTTTTGAGTTGAAGGCGAGCAATTGCGATAAATTCGCGGCAAATGTGGTGCTGACAAAGAGGCCAACCAGAAATAACAAGAAATAGGTAAACTTCAGACCAGTACGCGATTGTTTCTCCATCTCAAAAGTTTGCCCCAATATGCCGCGCAGAGAGGCGTCATTATAGAATATTTAATACGTTATTGCGCTTATTCCAGGACGTCCCCTTTTTTCTTTGGGCACTTGCGGCAGCAGTAGCACTGCTATCAGATAATATTGGATTAGTATTATGAGCACAAATTCCCAGCTAAACACAGACAACAGCAGGCGATTGACTGGCACCGACTGCTCAACTGGCAGCATAGTCAGCAACTTGATGATCTCAATTGGCTAAGTAAATTAGTGCATATCGTATTCTGAGAGCTAAAGCTCCGCGATGCTACTGGATATATCAATGGAGTCGTTGAGGGAGCGCTACTAACGGTCGTGAAGAATGACACCTGATCACTGGATAAGTTGTGTGGAAATTGCAAGGAATTTCTTGGAACATCTTTATAATTGCGCAGTAGGCGGAAGAATCAATAGTTTGGATTTAAGTTCGTATAACTTTTCTGCGTTGGAATTAAGAGGACTAGCAAGATTTTTTTAAATTCTGGACGCCTTGTATGTATTTGAGAGAAGGCTTGGGAGCCCTTTCGAATTCTTCGTGTCCTGTTTTATTAGCCATCCTTTGCATTTTGGTCGCGAAGTTCTTCATCTGGAGCCAAATTCTCAAACCAATTCTCAGAATTTTTATCATTGGGCTGGCTTAGCCAGTGGAACTGTGACTTGCAGGATATATAAATATCTACTAATCTCCTATATACATATGAAATGTGTAGGAGATTAGTGGCTTTGTCGTTGACATTGCTTGTGGTTGTAAGGATATATAAAGATAATTAGCCTTGGTTAATTTCGATATCTTTAAACGATCGTGTATTACTGCTTGTTAACCAAATTTTCAAACGATTAATGTAAAGATAAAACGGCAGTTCGTTGAATGGTAATCAAAATCGCAACCCACTGCTATCTTCACTTAATATAGCCCAAACTCGGATAAGAATTCGAGAAAGTAGCGAATTAGGAGAAATTGGAACAGCCACTTCTCCAATTTAGTTTTCTGCTTCCAAATAATACATTTATATAATGTCTAATTGTGACAGCTTTGAAAGCGTGTTTGAAGGCTGCTGGCAGTATAAATTATAAAGGGCAAAGTGATATTTAATACGAACGAATATCCAAATATCCCAGTAATGAGAAAATCGGCGGAAGGGGACTCCTTTATATGCCCATGGATGATCCCATAAATAGACAAAGCCATAAGCACAGATGAAATTAGAAGGATTTGAAGAAGGCCTTTAACTGGATACACATTAGGGACGCAACATTTCCTTTGCAACCTGGGAGGTGTTCATCTGAGTTCGGTACTGGGTGCTCTCTGTAGTTGAAATGCTCAAATTATATTTCTACCTGGATCAGTCAAGATACATATTATTAGGTATAGGAATATTGCTTTTGAAAATATTTATTGCATAATTAAACTGGTTTAAATATACAAAATTGGATCCGTGCTGTAATCTATTGTATTTTTTAGTAATGTTGGTAAAGACCAGAATCAATCACGCGCCCGATAAGTCGATTCAATAGTTCCCTGTACAACCAGTTTTCATTCATGGGTATGCAATAGAGTAAGAAAACGGAGAAGTACAGATCCTCAGACAATCGAAACAGTTTCCGAGAGAAATAATTCTGTCGTTCCTTAATGATCGACCAAGTGGATGTTGATGCAGGGTAAGCGTAATTTTGGTTGAGATCCATGCGACATTTAGCAACGTGAGGAAGATATGTTATTGGATAAAAAGCAGACTTATATCGGTCGCAAAGCTCAGTGCCGCGGTAATGAGAAATCATGTTAATATCATCAACGGGCAACATAATTCTCTGGTCAGTTTTCAAAAGATCATCGAAGCTGGAAATCTGTTTTAACTGAGGAGGTGATGTAATCAGTTATGATAAATTCGCCCTGTATATTGTGGTAACGAAGATCCCCGCGAGGAAAAATAGACTGTAGGTGAACTTAATTCTGGTCTTAGTTTTCTTCGGCATAGCAAAAGCTTGGCCCTATGTGCCTCTAATGGATGTGTCATTGAACAATACCTTGAATAGTTTACATTTTAAAATTGTCGTTATTGTCATTACTGTTGGTGGTTTGTAAAATTGGAAGAAAGGATATCAAGCAACTTTCCAGCAGAATCGTAAACAAAGTTCAATACTAAATACCGAAATCAATAAACTGCTGATGGGAACTGTCTTTTCAACCGGAAGCATGGTCAAAAGCTTAACAATTTCAACGGGGTAACTGTTTCGACTCAAACTCATCCGTAGTTGGGGTTAGAATCATGGTTCATTCAACAGTTTCCCTGTTGTAGACGTCATACCTCCTGACTTCACTGAGTTGGATTGGCCTGGCTCCACCCACCCATAGTGCAGATATGCTGTTTTCGATTCAGACTCCTCGACGCTTGCTGCGATTCGTCTCGCTGTGTACAGCGGCGCCGACCTTATGCTCTCTCACCGTCTGTTACAGAGGTTCCCGTGCCGCTGCGCAGTGGACAAGTTTAAGATGTAGTAACTTTATTTCTTTCGTTTCGACTCCATTACGGCTAGCTTCGACATTGGGACAAAGAACACACTTTCCTCCCATATAGTATATGGGTCACAACCTATTTAACATGGCCTCAACTAAACTATGTAAATGTGTACCATACTAATCTGCATGGAAACAAGCACTGAAGCCGGGTTAGACCGATTTCAATAGACCTTTTCACGTAAAATTTCGTCGACATATCATATATCAGGAGGGGCTTAGTGTTTATAGGTGTAAGCTTTACTGGTATCAGTGATAAAACGGACACATAATAGCAACGTTCCTCTGATCTTCACTGCCATTTATCACCAACCACCATTTATCATCAACCGTACATTTCGTCTCATTTTGTTTAGACCAGTCCTGCGTGACCCAAATGGATGTTATCACCAAGTTTTGTCAATATATGATCAATTGGACCGAATTGATTTAAAATCATTTGTCAGCAGTTGCATTTGTATATGGGAGAAGGGCGTGACCTTTCTCAAAGCTATCTCGTTCTTCCTAGGTCACACTTTTGAAGTGCTTCATTACGATTTCTGGAAATAGTGGTCCACAGGCAGACAGAACAATATCAGATATTGATATTGATCATGTGTATACTTACCACGCCTCCTTGCCATCCTGAGTATCCTCCTTTTAAGGGTAAAGGGTATAAATGTGGGCTGCAACACCAGTGCAATTTCAGTAATTCAAACAATTTCTCAATTCAAGATCTTATAAGATTAATAACCGACATTTTACATGATGGATCAGAGCTTCACTATAGAACATTTTCTGAACTACGGACTATTTTACAACGTCTACCACGTCTACTTACTTATATGCACCAAAACAATACTTTTAAACCAAATCAGACATAGCTGTGCATAATTGGGGTATAAAACAGTTGTGGCCAGGGCAAAATACATCATGTCTACAAGTGAGGAAAAGTTGATCGATATAACTCCTGTTCAATAAACGGAAGATCACCTGAAAACGAATGAGGCACCCGTTAACACAAAAGTGAAAATGAATCAGATACATCCTTCTTCTATAGCTGGAGATACGATACGGGGGAATCCTAACCAAAGATATCAGCATTATAGACCAGAATCAAATAGAGCAGACATGTAGTGAATTGTAAAGCACGAAAAAGCATGATGCCTAACAAGATTCCCATCACCCACATGGAGACACATGACTTGATAAGATTTTCTTAACAATTTCAAATTGAAACTAGGAGAATATAATTTCGAAGATGATAATATGCACATGTGTACCTAGATCTGGAATATAATGAGTTCCGGGAAGTAACTTTAGACCCCAAAATAACCAAAAGTACATTCGAGCTTCGTGTTATTATGAAAATATTTCCCAAATCATTGTGAAACGAGTAAAGAAGTCTGAAGTCGGGTTAGACCCACTACGAAATACCCTTTGCCTTTTCTTGTGCATGTGAGTTCAACAATGGGGATGTTTTCTTCATAAATCATCATTAGGAGCATATTCACGGTAATTTTTGTAGGGTACCTTGAAATGATTATATCGACCACATTTCTTGTGTATGGCTTTGTAATATCTTCAGATGCCATCTGTCGATTCTGTGGAGAAAGTGACGAAACCTCACTGCACCTGATCACATTCTGCGGACCATTGGCACACAAAAGACACAGGTGTTTTGTAGAATATATCTTAGATATGAGCAAGATCCCTCAACTTGATTCCTCCAATATATAAGAATTCCTGTCGGAAATTAACAAGACAGAAGATTTATAGATGAGACTATCCTCATCTTTCAAATAAATAGGGGCATCACAATAGATCTTTCAGGTCGCAGTGTATAACACCCTTAAATTTATCTACCTATCTATCAATGGCTTTGTCGTGTCAATATGCCACTAATATAAAATTTCGTTCAAAAATATTGTATAGGTCGTAAGTTATAATAATATGTAAATAGTGGGCGTGGCTGTAAAAACAAAACCCCCATTTTTTGTGCGGTGTTTAATATTAGTACCTGCAACCTTCCTGTGAAATTTCGTTGATAAATATTTAATAGGAACACATTAATGATTTTTGGCTAATTGTGGGCGTGGCAGTAGTAAATCAAATCAAATCATATTTATTTTAAGCATATAAATATACCAAAAATAATAAGTTAACAGCACTAGCTCGAGGCCATCAGCTGGTTTCTTCTTAGCTTTCTATTTAAATATTACAATTTTTGTTTCTTACGTATACAAAATTCAAAAGTGTATAATACATTAAATTAAATGAGATATGTGACATAATGCTATAAATTTAGATATATTGTTTATATTTAACGATGTTGTGTTTGCGAGAAGATCCGATGGAACTGAAGTGCCAAAAACCATCCGCCTTGTATTTTTGAAACGGGGACATTTATCTAAGATATGTTTAACTGACGTGCTGGAAGCGTTGCAAAAACAGCAGGATGCATCTCCAGAATTTAACAGGTAACCATGTGTGATCTGAGTATGAAGCCTTGTGAAAATTAAAATATCTTTATGTTTAGTTTGAGAAGGAAATATCGGCTTCATTTTGGTGGGATTAATAGAAGAATAATGATGAACGTAATCATTCCACTTCAATAATGACTCATTATGTAAGTACTGCTTTATTAGAAGTTTTAAGTCAGCTTTTTCCAGAGCGTCAAAACAGAGTGCAGGTTCCATATTAACACCCTTTGCAGTATAATCAGCGAATTCATTGCCTCGAATACCGCAGTGGCCAGGTATCCACATTAACATAATTTTACTTTCTTGTTTAATGAGCAAATCTCGAACGTAAGTTACCAGCAGACTGTTATTACTAAAGTTTCGTAGGGCATCGATGGCAGATTGACTATCAGTACAGATGCAGAATTTACCTTTAGCTTGGGAGGCTATTACAGTGGCTTGGTAGATAGCAAACATTTCGCAGGTGAAGATGGAGCAGTGGTTGTGCATGAGTCCTTTTTTTAAAACCATCTGGTCTTCCGATATAACCGCGAAAGACGCTGAAAAGCAGTTTTTTGAGCCATCGGTAAAGATGAATTTAAACGATTTTAAGCTTCGCTGTCGTTTGTTCTCCAGAAAGAAGTTACAATGAAATATAAAATTGTATTCGCTATCAAAGAACACACCTAATATTTTCATTTCGTTAACATTATTTATAGATATATTATTATAGTACAGTTGTATACTCGAACAGCACCTCTTCCGACAAATATGCAGGATACTACATTTCTCATATGAAATAATCGCTCCCGATTCAAGCGACCATACAGAAATGTCTTGAAGGATTCTATTCGTCATCGGCATAAACACTGTGGTTAATATTGTACTTATTTATAATTTTGCTAATTTCGTCAAAAGCTATAATAAATAAAACCACAGAAAGAGGCGAACCTTGAGGGATTCCATTTTCTAAATTATGTTTGTCGAAAAAGGAACTGTTTATTCTGACCATAAGTCTTCGGTTCCTTAAGAAACTTTTAATAAAGTTGTATATCTTAAGGCCTACCCCCCATTTTCTTAATTGTCTGAGGACAATATGTGCTCCAATACGATCAAAAGCTTTTTCGAAATCAAGGGAAAGTGTTGTAACATGCTTCTTACTAGATATAGCACTTGAAGAGAAATGGTCAAAAGATAAAAGTGCATCAACCGTGCTATGTCTTTTTTTAAAGGCAACCTGATTAAAATTTAGAAGCTTATGTTTGGAAGCAAACCACATCAGTCGATTTGCAACTATTTTTTCCAGGATCTTGCTGATACATGGTAGAAGGGATATGGGTCGAAAGTTGGAAGGGTCATCTATTGGTTTATTAGGCTTAGGTATGGGAGATACACAAGCACATTAACTATGAGGAATGACGCCAGAAGAAAAAATGCAGTTGTACAAGTTTAATACTCTAGTCTTAATAGAATCAGATACATTTTTTATCATAGCATAATTAATACTGTCATGCCCAGGAGAGGTGCCCTTGACTTTATTAGCAATATTGTCGAACTCTTGCATATTGATGGTACTGTCAATTTCCCTTGCAGAACGCATGGGGGTTTCCGGGGGACAATATCTTTCATTTAAAATTCTAGATTTATGAACAGCAAAGGCATGGGAAAAGTTTTTATCTCCTGAATAGTCAGACCAATGTTTTCCAAATTAAACTGCAATTTCTTTTGTAGAGAAAATGAGTTTATTATTTATCACAAGCTGTGGTATAGTAAAATGACTATAAGAACCCGATAGTTTTTTTAACATTCTTCCATATATCTTTAGGAGAAGATGACGGATTGATGGAACTGGTAAAAGCTTTCTTTTTTTAGCTTTTTTTGCATAAAGTTTAAATTTGGCATTTGCTGCTTTATATAGCATGAGGTTTTGGCTGGAGCGAAAGCGTTTAAAAGTATACCATGCATCTTGTTTTTTTGTACGTAGCTCAGCAAGCTCCTTATTCCACCAGGGAACATATTTTTTTGTGACGTATGGTTTCGTTTGGGACAGATGACGTAGCTGCATTAAGAATTATCTTTTTAATCGATGCGGCCTCTTTATTTATGTTGTGACTGGTGGGGTGAAGTAGGTTTTGTTCGTCACACAACAATCTATATTTCTCCCAATCAGCTTTATCGCTTTTTATTGCTTTTGTCATAGTTCAGATCAAACACTATAGGGTAGTGGTCACTACCACAGAGATTTTCTAAAATTTTCCATGAAAGGAGAGGGTAAATGTTGGTTGACGATACCGAGATATCTACATGAGTGAAAGAGCCATGTGTGGAAAAATGCGTCGGAGATTTATCATTTAAGACAATTAAGTCTTGCGAACAGATAAATTCCTCAATTGATTTGTCCCTTTTATTTTGTACAGAAGAACCCCAAGAGGACTCCAACCATTAACATCTCCACAAAAAATTTGCGGCTGAGGCAATGAAATTAAAATTGATTTAAACTCACTCAGATCAAATTCTTTGCTAGGTGGAAGATAAGCGGATATAATTGTAAAGGTTATATTAGTTTTAATTTCAAATGCAATAATGTTTAAGCTAGTTTGAATATGGATTATTTTATGATAAACACCTTTTAAATGATCACACCTGTCCCATGTTTATTCAAATTATTTGTATTATGGAAATAAGCTACATAAGGAGAAGGAGGGGAGGGATTATTGGGGTAGCCAAGGTGTGTTTCTTGTAAAGCAATTATATCGGGTTTAAATTCTGATATAAGCAAAAGAAGCTCATGATAATTATGGAAAAAGCCATTTACATTCCATTGCAAAAATGTGAACATCAGTAAATGGTACAATTTCAAACGTAAATAAGAAACTCAAATTACTGAAATTGGTTATTGTGAGCATCATTCATCAGACAAGTCTGACATATGAGATAATTGAGAAAAAGAAAGAACTCTCTTCATAGATGGAAGAGGGGAAAAATTACTATTCGAAAAATTAGCGTCTGTAATAGTTTTGGTATTTTTGAGAGAATTATTTGAGTTGTTATAGTCTACTGCGGATAGATCATGTCATTTATTGTGCTGTTTGATTTCTCAAAAGAAATATTCTCTTCACTAGATTGTTGGTAACCTAAGCTGTTTATTGGAAAAAGAGATGTTTGGTTGTTGGAGACTTTTGGGTTTGAAGAGTAGTTTTGCTTGGTATTCAATGAATTTGTGGTGTTAATGTCTTTGTTCATTAATGTGTTTGGGATAGAGGGAGTTTGCTTAAAAGTAGTAAGTGGTGATACAGTTAAAGAAAGAGAAGTGCTTGGAGAGTTATTTTGTTTGGTGTTCAATGATTTGATGTTGTTACCTTTATTTATTGTTGTTTTTGGAATAGAAGTACTTTGTGCAGTTACTGTAGTAGCAGCATGGGAAGTGTTTGATAATGTAAGAGCAGCGGCTTAAGATGTTGAAGAATTAAGGGGGGATAGTGTAATTTGTGTACGATAAATATTTCTAACTTCCATCATAGAGCATTTATTTTTGGTTTTAATAGCTAAGATATCTTTAGCTTGTTTAAATTTTTTGCATTCGTTGGATGATGAAGGATGTTGTTCCAAACAATTAGTACACATAATGCGACTACAATCGTCTGGTTGATGTGGGGGCAGTGCACATCCAACACATATTGGTTGATTTTTGCACCATTTTGAAGTGTGACCAAGTAGTTGGCACATTTTGCATCGCATGGGATTAGGGATATACTCCCTGACTTTCACGGAGTGCCATGATACATCTATTTTGTTAGGCAGTTTGTAGGAGTCAAAGGTGGCAGTTCTAGTATGATCTCCATATTCTGCACACACACTATTATGGTCCCCATGTATATTTCTACCAATTTTTATTCCGCTGGCATCAATAAGGGCATAGGTAGGCTAATTTTAATTTTAGACCCGAAAGTTCCCTATATCAAAAGTGGGCGAGTCTTTCGCTGATCAGCCACATTTGTTGCAGATAGCTTTGTAATGTCCACATGTTCTTTCCCGTAAAATTTCGTCCGTAAATCTCTACCAGATCTTAAGTTATGAATATTTGTTAATAGTGGGCGTGGCAATTAATATATACCGCCCACTTTTTGCACAGTGTGTAGTGGGACCCACATCTCCATAACTGCCAAAAAAACATCAAGATTCCGTCAATTGGACCGAAGTTATAGTCATTTTAAAAAAGGTGAAAAAAGTTCCTTATATGGGAGGAAGGCGTAGTCTTTGTCCAAATCGGCCCCTATAGCAATCTGGTTCTGTATCTTTGTCCAGACTATACTGTTGTAGGATTTCATTAAGATAGCTCTAACGGTGTAGAAAAAAGTGGCCACAGACGGACAGACGGACAGATGGACGGACAAAATAAAAATTGCTTAGAAAGTGATTCTGGTCATATCTGTATATATATGTCCATACCTACCACGCCTCCTTCTTGAAATTCCAACCCCTCTCAAAAGCACAATGTTAGTATACCCTATTTACCTTTTTTAAAGGTATAGGGGGAATAAAAAACTGGACTTTTCACTCACTGAGTTACTCGTAGTCCATCGTGAAATGTTTTGGTCACTTCGGAATATTAAATACTCTATAATTATAGAGTATTTGGGCATAGTTAGTCGATTTTAGTCTCCTCTTCTATTCTAGTTAGGGCACACAACCTCAATCGAACTGTTGTATGGGAGAACACATTGGTCCCCAGTTGGAAAAATTGAGGATATCGCCAATTCTATAACAATGTGTTAATTACAAGATAATATAAATTACAAATTGTTTGAGAATCTTCTTGTTTGTAATAAGACTTTTATTCTAGGGTAGTCTGGGAATAAGAAGCATACATAGATAGTACTTATAAACCTGTCAATAGAATTGAGGTAGGTCACATTCATTCACAGACTTATTCAGTTGAGTCTACAAGTGGCTTAGGTGACAAAACATTTCTTTCTAAGTGTTCCGAGACTCTCTGCTTAAAGCCCTACTAACCGAGTTCCCTTCATTTGGCACGTTTTACTGATTACTTCGAGAGAAACTTAAAAATTAAATTACACTTTATGGAGAGGTTTTAACTGAAATTGCTCTGCTATTGGCATTTTTGTTGTTTATTTATTACGAGTCGTGAGGTTGAAGCTCTCGAAATGTGTTGTTTCGTTAAAAGTAATGTAAATAATAATTTAAATTTCATTTGCACAGCGGCGTTAAATTTTCGATTAATAACAAAATTTTATAAAACTTCATTCAGCTGGGCTAGGATTTGGGCCTACGGGAAATGGACACGTTCGTGATACCAGCAAATTGTTTGTTTAGTTGTGTTTGCCAATTTCACAATGTTTTCAGTTTCACCGCTCTTATTGATGTTTAAAATATTATTATTCGCAGACTGTATTTATACAAATGTCGTGTTATTGATTCAAATTGCAGTTATTTGCTATATTTTTATACTATATACGAGTATCTGGCTGGGATTGAGACCAGTTACGAGGCTTTTGGGAGAAATAGCAATCCAAGCATTTACATGAGAAAATATCCGCAGACAAAGTTACAAATCAAAACTAAGTGATTGATTTTTCTTTTAAATCTAGAAATCCACTGAAGCTATCATACATGGCCTACGACGAACATTATGATGAGTAAATTTTACTCAGATCACTTTCCAGAACATGTTAAGTAAAGACACCGTCTTATAAAACCTGCTCTTATATTGAAATTATTATATATGAATTCATGTCCCTTCCAAACAGATACAATTGACATCAACTTCATTGAATTTCTAATGTGATATTAAATTTGCAGATATAAATTTGTCATGCATTAAATAATTATCTAAAATTTGACTTATTTACCATATTGTACTGCTGAATGCGGCCATTTTGGTCCACAGCGTTCGTTCCACAGCAAAATTGACCCTTTATAATCGTGAACTCACAGCTGATTTTATCAATGGGATCAATCGGTAGCTTGATCCTGGGGCTTTCATTGTGAAGAAACACATTTTTTTTATGAATGGTGCCACAATTTGCATTGCGAGTGTTTATTTTGGTTTACTATTTAAATAAGTTGCACGAATCATGGAACATCCGACACAAAATCTGGATATAAAACAGGAGAGAGTCCCAGTGAGGAAAACTGCCACCTAGAATCCTTGCAGCGAAGCTTTATTGGGTTACAGAATTTCTGGAGCACAATGTTGCAGGTGCCTCTACACAGAAATAAATGGACCAAAATTGGAAGTTTGCAATGAAAATGACATCCAAAATTCATCAGACCTCGAACAAGATGCAGAAAATTATTATGATAATTTGTTTACAATTAAAGAGGAGTTTGATGAAACCAAATTTAGTGATAATGAGTTCATCGATAACAACCTGGACGATGAGAGACTACTCCGCCGTGACTCTAGGGGAGAAAATAAAACTATGGCAAAACTCAGAAGGTCAACGAGTTCTTGCAATAAGCAGCAAAACTTTGTTGTGCCCATTTTGTGGCATTGAATATCCCAATTGGCGATGAACTCAATAGTCGCAAAAATCTGAACATGGAGCATATTAATGAGAGTAAAGCCAGATGTTGACAATGCAAAGTTGTATTGGTTAAAAAGTTGGAGATTTTACAATGGTACAGAATCAGACATTTACGATTCAAACTCTATTTTAAGTGCAAGTTGTGCGACACACTATTCGCTACTAGTTGAGCGAGGATATGCGAAGCACATCGAAGTTATGTATGCCAATCTACATGATAGGGGCATTGGCGATTCTGCATTGATGTAAATGACGAAAGCAATACTCAGTGGCATCATGTATTGAAAAGTATGACTAAATGTGGAAGATTCAGATCAGTGGTTGGCCACCGAAATACACATTGGCACAGACACCATGCCCACATCATACACATTTGTAGTGAATAATAAGTCAGCAAAAAAGGGGGTTTAAAAGCATGAAAGAAGTGTGAACTGCGTACTGCGGTGTAAACTCCAGTTCCACCATAAAGTATTTGAAAAAGAAAAACAAAAATTATAAGAAATCGACTGTGAATATTCCTAAGCAAAACAATAACTATGAAATTATTGGAAGATTGAATATAAATATATACAAACACGTAACAATATTTTAATGGCGAAAGGGCGGATGCCGCTTCTCGATCCCCATGCCATACTCCTGGAAACATAATACGATAAAATTCAGTGTACCAACAATTTATTTGTCCGTAATTTCTTATTATGTATGGAAATGCAGAGAGGAGCAAACAAAAAACTCGCTCACTTTAATTTAATATAATTTATAGTATTAATGAAAATTTTGTTAAGAGAACAAAATGATATAAATATTTTCGTCTCATTTCGTACAATGCATGTCCTTTCTTCTAATTATTACAATTTTCCGTTATCACGTTTATAAGTGTATATTTACAAAACCTGTGAATTGCTATAAATAATTTAATACACACATTGTTACTAAAGCAGAAGAGTTCTGAGACTGATCTACTACAATTGGGGTAAGTGACAAAGCTGGATATGGACAAGTTCCGCACCGCTTTTCAACTCACTTTCAACACCTTTATCCAGTTTTACTATAAATGCGGTTACTACTTGGTATGCATCTCGCTGCACTTCGGCAGATTTCAATAGAGGTGCAGTCTTTAGGTATGAAAAAGTTTTCGCCTCGGCAGAAGTTCGTCCTATTGCCAAATAGATGATGGTATTTTTAGTAAATTTCCAGACTTTGCCTATGGGGCTCTCGCGAATGTTAAGTGCAGGAAACATGCTGCTGAACATTCCACTTGGTGACCTATACCATCTATTTATAAGTGCTTTCGTCTTCTTTAACAGTTTGAGACCAGGATGTCAGATGAATCCGCAACCAGTTTTTCGATTATTCTTTCTTTGAGTCGCTAACTGATGCTTTTGTCTGATGTGCCTCATGTGGTAGATACGATTTAAAGAAAGCTTACCGCATAATTGGCATTTAACATACCGCCTGTACGGCAAATGTGTCAGTTTGTGGTCAGCTATCCTTGAGCTTACTATGACATTGCATTGCCTGCATTTCATCTTATCTGCATCCACATGCTCCATATTCAGACTCTCCCGTTTATCGAATTCATGCACATCCTTGAGATGCTTGTGCCATTTACAGGAATTTGGATACTCTATGCCACAAAATGGACACAGGAGAATTGGATCTGCTTGAGAGGAAAAAACTAGATGGTTTCTGTGCATTTTATCAAAATGCCGCTTGTGGAGTCCACCAGTTGCAAAATATTGGTTGCATAATTTACATTTATTACGAAACTTGTGTGGCAGATGCGTTACTCGGTGGCCTTGCATTAAATGTAGTTGGTTCATAATTAGCATATTGCACTGCTTACACTTCCACATTTTCTCATCAACAAACTCCATGTTGAGACTATGTTTATTTCTGAAATCATGAACGCCATTGATGTGCACGCGCCATTCAGAAATATTGAGAAATTCCTTGCAACAAAATGGACACACGAATATGGGTTTATCTGCAGCATCAATTTCTTCTATTTTTCCGTAGAAATCATGCTTCTTGCGTAAATGATTCGTCAGGGTTTCAACACAATTAAAATGTTCGAGGCACAATTTTCATTTCAAATACCGATTGTATGGAAAATGGTTTATTCTGTGTTGCTGTAAATTCGTAAGCGTTTTGGTGGATAATTGAGAGTTGCAGTCTTTACACTGCGCTCTCGAATCACTGATGAAGTCCATGTTTAGATTTTCTCGCTTACTAAAGTCATGAACAACATTGAGATGCTGCCGCCACTCGAAGGGAGTTGGGAATTCTGATCCACAATATGGGCACCAAATAATTATATTGGTTTCCGATTTATCCTTTTGATCCGCTTCCACATCCTTCTGTTCCGAAAGAGTACAATTATGATATGTAGAACCGCTGCTATATGGGCCACTATCCTCATCACATGTAACATTATTAAACTCTGTGTTACTGTTGCTTGCCTCCGCAGCTTCCTCTTTTAATAGAGACAAGATTTCATCAAAGGCAGCTTCATCCTCCCAGATTCCTGATTGATTCATAAAATCGTCTTCACTGTTAATTTCCGTCTTTGGCATAAGCATGTATTGATTGCGTTTTACTTCATCTCGGCAACCTTGTGGTACACTCTGACCATTGTAGCACTCACTGTGAACTTCCTGCCTTGGTGTAAACTTATATTGGTAGCAGTTTACTTCAATCATCGGTTGGTGCTTCTTTGGAATACAATAAATCTTCACCGCCAGATCTTCCGGGTAAGACAGTTCTTCATCGAACATCTCTTGTTTTATATGCAGGTCGCTTATTAGAATTTCGATTTCTTCGTTCTGAAAATGCAAATCATGGTAATTTTAGGATTAAAATGAGAACTTCAATGCTGTCTATTTAGTCGCCGACGCGCACCGAACCGACTTCACTTCGAAACTATTTTCAAATGATTAAAACATGCGTAGTAATATAAAAATTGGGAAAAGTGCTTTAACGCGATAATACATTTTTGTGTGACTCTACTTTGTGCACATTGTAAGACAAATTATTTATTTTGCATTGAAATATGAGTGTTTTACGCTCTCGACCAGTGTGAGTCGAGGCACTCTAGCGAAACTCTCATGCGCGGGCGTTCGGCACATTCGGCCGCTGAGCTTGAGCAACCAACGGGAAGTCGCTCTCAACCAAAAAAGCAATTTGCCAGAATAGACATGCCAACCCCTCTCTCTACCAACAGCAACCAACAGGTATACTTGATGTTATACCGCTGACTGCGGAACTACCAACAACAAGTTCCATATGTCTGACAACTGCCTTTACTGGCCCTATTACCAAAGAACATACAAGAATAGATAGTTGATATGAATGAATTTGTGCGAGTTCTGCTACTGAGAAGAGTTTTTAAAATTGATGTATGGGGTGGTAAAAATACAGTGCACCCCCCTTTACTCTAACTATCGTCATTCCTCAATTCACTTAATTTCTCAAAATAACTGAAAACACCAAATTCTGTTGATAATTTCTCATTGTCAATGAACCCTCAAGATCCACAAGTCGAAATATCCAACTTGCGTTTAAGTAAAAAAATTAATTTGACAAAATAAAAAATTGTTTTCGTCATTATTAAAGATTGTTTTCGTTAATAGCATAAAGCAGTGTTTCTTTCTTTAATAATGACGAAAACAATTTTTTATTTTGTCAAATTAATTTTTTTACTTAAACGCAAGTTGGATATTTCGACTTGTGGATCTTGAGGGTTCATTGACAATGAGAAATTATCAACAGAATTTGGTGTTTTCAGTTATTTTGAGAAGTTAAGTGAATTGAGGAATGACGATAGTTAGGGTAAAAGGGGGTGCACTGTATTTTTACCACTACATACAGAAGTCCCTCCATTTACGTCATGATTGGTACCGGAAAATGGCGACGTAAATCGAAACGACGTAAATCGAATTTTAAATTCTCCATACTTTGAGCAAGTTCAATTTATTAACATATTTAAAAAAAGAAGAAAATTCAACAAAATTAAAAAAAGAAAAGACAATTCATATGTACATATATTAAAAAGTAAATATAAATAATTAAAGATAAAATAAGAAATTAAGAAAAGTTATAAAAATTCATACATAAATGTAAGGACATATGTTCATATTAATTATCAGAATTAATGGATGAACATACAATTTCAGAAATCATCATTTCGATATGCTCGTCTGAAGAAGAGCGCTGTGCCTGTTCCTGGCGCAATGCAGGCGTTTCCGAAGAAACTTGTTTGAAAAATGAGTCAATTCGCTTCTGAGGCAAGGACAACTTTTTCTGTTCGTACAGATCTCTGTAATATTTAAGACTCGTGTTCATTGATATTTTTGTTGTCTCAATTCTGTCTTCGTCTTTATCGAATTCTTCAAAAATTTCCATAGCCTTATTAATGCAGTCAAAGGCCTCCTTTAATTTCTTCAGTGGTATTTCTGAACTCTCCGTGCAAGTTTCGACATTAGAGCCCATTTCATCACTGTAACGTTGATTTGATAGATTTGTCAATGCAAATAGCTCCGAGTTTGTTAATGGTTCATCCCCTTGGTTCAAAACATCAACAATATCGGATTCATCTATTTCTGAAAATCCTAAACTTTGGGCCAGGTTTACAATTTCTGTGTTTATCTCGTTCAAGTTAAAGTCATTGCCGCCATCAGTTGTGCATTCAGGCCATACGTTTTTCCATCCATTTTTCATTGTTGATGCAGAAACTTCTTCCCAGCTTTTTTTTATGTTATCCACTGCTTGCAAGTTATCATAATTTTTCCAAAATTGTCTAATGATGTTGATATTTTTATCAGTTTGGCATCCTGGTGTATCAATTGCGTCAATAAGGCTTCTAAAACTTCGTCGTAAATAGTAGGTTTCTTAAATGCGGCGATAATGCCCTGATCCATAGGTTGAAAAAGGGATGTAGTATTTGGAGGTAAAAATACAATTTTCACGTCATCGCTAATGTCATCCAAACTGATGGAGTGGCCAGGTGATTATCGATTAGTAGCAGTGCTTTATGGGACATATTATTTTGTTCACAATATTTTTTAACTTTAGGACAAAAGTGCTCCTTAAACCACTCGTCAAATAACTTAGAAGTGGTCCAAGCTTTTTTGTTCGACTTCCAAATCATTTTGTTTGCAAAGATTCGTCATAGTCCTTGGAGATTCAGATTTATAAACTAACAAAGGCTTAACCTTAAAGTCCCCGGCAGCATTACCTCCAAGGAGAAGCGTAAGCCTAGCCTTCGAAACTTTCGATATAAAGGTTCTTCCTGGCATTCGCTTCCAGAATAGGCCAGTCTCGTCTACATTGAACACTTGCTGAGGTGCGTATCCTCCTTCAGCAATTATTTGCTTTAGCTTTTCCGGAAAACTTTTGGCTGCTTCATGGTCTGCGCTTGCAGATTCACCGACGACTTTTATGTTATGAAGTCTTGCTCTTTCCTTAAATTTCTCTAGCCATCCACCACTGGCGTTGAAAGTAAAATCACTCGATTCTTCATTTTGAGCAGATTTAGCTTAAGATCGTTGAACAAATGTATAGCCGTACTTTCAATAGCTAATGTTGTTATTGGAATATTCTTTTCGACTAAATCTTTTATCCACACAGTTAGTGCCTTTTCCATTTGTTCCATCAAAACCGGTCTCCTTTTAGTGGTGGTTCCGAGAGAAAAAGTTCCAGCTGCAGTTGCACTTGCACGAATTTCACTGGCATTTTTTATTATAGTTCTTGCTGTGGTTGGTGGAAGACCCATCGTACTGGCAATATTAAAAGCCTTTTCACCACTATCATGACGGCGAATAACTTCTAATTTTGTTTTTATTGATATAACATTTCGGGCTGTTTTTAACCGAGGTTCAGAAATTTTATTAGTTTTACGTTTGGAGCTCATTGTACATATTTCAACTTGTTGATACGCAAATACACACACAAATGAAAACGAAATTGAATGCGAGTATGTATGTATGTATACATACATTTAACAACGGGATTTCCGTTCCGCGATGTAAGTTCCAATTCACACGAGGCGATGTAAATCGAATGACAACGCAAATCGAATTTAGAAGGAACAAAAATTTTAACGACATAAATCGAAACGACGTAAATAGAGAGGACGTAAATCGTGGGATTACTGTACATCAATTTTAAATAATGACGAAAACAATTTTTTAATTAACACTGTTTAATTAAAAGCATATAGCCGTTTACTTAATTCGTTTAGCTGCATTTTTGACCTATTTTGAAGATTTTTCTGAGATTATTGAAACTGTTGCTATATGTGAGAATACTGTAAAAACGTGGAATTCTCTTTTGACCGGCAATTTCTTAATTTTCGTCTCTCTCTGTTCCACATTCTAATTCGTTTGTGTCTCTTTTACAGATTCATTCGTCGAGTCAACTCACCATATTTCACCACATCAGAGATGCAAAAATTGGTACTTTTCTAAGTTCTCAGTTTTTAATAATTTATTTTTTTTTTTATATCGTGAAGAATTAATTACATAAGAATAAGGTCTCATTAATGCTCACAAATTAAGTTTAAGTTTTAACAATGAGAAATGCAAAATTATTGCACATTATTTGTTGCGAAATAATCAATTTCGCGGAATTTTAAGAAATATGCGCAAATTTAACTGGTTTAATAGTTTAATGTTTCGTGAATGCCCCTTGAGCTGAGTGTATTCTTACATAATGTTATATCTACGAGTATATATACATAAAATATGTTTTATATATACATATATAAAATAATCGAGTTGTCCGCAGTTTTCTTATATCCACGTTGTCGCAGTGGCTATGCCCATTCAAATAGCCATTCTCATTGCCTATCGTCATGGCCAAAGCCGAAGTAAATAAATTAAAAAATCTTCACGACGGATTTAAGTGTTTAAATGAAATTAAATAAATTAATATACACTCTATATCGTAAACAATTCATTAAGAAAATACACAAAAGTAAAAGAAAACTGGAAGATAAGGAAATTTGCCGATTCTACTTTCTTTTTTTTACAAACAAAATTTTCAACATTTGGATTCATCAGCTATTAGTGTATGGTAAATTGTTAAGAAACTCTTATGAGAACAATCCAATGTAGAACACTGCATATATGCCGATGATGTCTTTATCTTCTCAAATTGCCAAGACAACAATCTCATACGCAGTACTTTCACCACTATTCTTGAAGACTTATCTAAATGGTCAAACATCTCTGGAGCGAATGTAGCGTTTAACAAATGCAGCACCCTACATATTTGCAAGAAGAAATCATGTGCCGGTTTTGATATAAGCTAAGCATAGACAGTAAATATACTTTTAAGGAACACTGTTGTTACATTAGGGAAAGCCTTGACATAAGACTGAATATTATCAAATTCCTTTCTTCTAAATTCTGTCGAACCCATCCTAAAATCTTACTCAACATCACAAGGTCACTTATCTTGTCAAAAATTGACTACGGACTCCCTATATACGGAAATTGTGCAGCTAGCAATATTCGACGTCTAGCCGCACCATACCATACTGGTATAAGAAAAAGCCTACGCGCATTCCCAACAACACCTACGAAAAACATTCTAGCTGAGGCAGGAATGCCGTCATTAGAAGAAAGAATTCAATACGCCACCCTACGTTTAATATCAAAATTATGGTCCGGATTTAGCCCTATCCTTCACAAAGTGATCACAAAATGCTTAAATCACGAACGACCAATAAAAATTCTTAGTACCATCGATAAATGTATCCGATTTGTAAAACAAGAACAACTAATTATTAACCCTATCAAAAGATCTCATTATCTATATCCATCTTGGATGCTCAGTGACTCATCCTTTATACTCGACATGTTAAAATACTCAAAAAAGGACACTGACAGCGCTACCTACCAGCAAATTTTCCTGGAAAACAAATCAAGATTGGAAAAATCGTGGCAATATATATATACCGACGGTTCAAAGAGTATTGATGGGACGTCTTTCGCTGTAGTAAACAATAATGGTGAGGTATCAAGCATTGGTCTACTCGGCAACCATTGCTCTGCTTTCACTGCAGAGCTAACAGCAATCAACAACGCAATTACCCAATCTGCCAAAGCCAGGGGTAAATTTATAATTTGCTCAGACAGTCAAGCAAGTATCAATTATATTCGCAATTTATCAAAAGGAAGTGATACAGTCTCTAAAATCCGAGATAAACTTATAAAATATATAATATGTTTCTATTTTTATCAAATTGAGCAATAAAATTCTTTGAAATAAAACTCAATTGCGTTTGTCTGTAAACGAAAGTTAATGTTTATTTAACATTTTAGATATTTGTTTATTTAACAATGTTACCTGTAAACGAAAGAAACAACATTTAAAGCCTTATTTTCAGATTGTGTTCTTTCTTTTTATAATACTTAATTTAAGTCTCTATTTTATTTTAACTAATTGACACTTTGTTTCGCTTTTTACATGTGCCCTGTCTCCATACTCATGATATGTCAAGCTTTCTTGTTTGACACTTGTTTTACTTTGTAAATGTTTTCTCTCTCTCTCTCTATGATGTTTTCTTATCTTCTTAACTTAATAGTGTTACCACACCAGTCGTTGAGCGCTGAAGATTTAATATTTAGAAAAACGATGACCGTCATACGTGTTGTCGATTTTCTTTACAAATATAACAAAAAAATCAAAATAATGTGGATTCCAAGCCATTCTGGTATTCGCGGAAACGAATATGCTGACGCAATGGCCAATATTGCCCGAAGAACTCCAGCTTTCACTTTAAACACCATCGAAAAAAAAGACATACACCGGTATGTATAAGTTAGCAACATACGTGATGCATGTCGTTGGCGCCGTGCGCTTGCGCAGCGGTACCCAGCATTGTAGGAAATACGCTGCAACAGCGTCTGCTGCCATCCGCTGCGCAGGGACACGGTAGACGGTGTTGGTTCTCGGTGCGTGAGAAAACACAAGACGGAGAGCATTGGCGCCATGCGCTAGCGCAGCGGTGCAAAGCATTGTACAAAATGCGCGGCAACAGAGTCTGCTACCATCCGCTGCGCAGGGGCACGATAGACGGTGCTGGTTCTCGGTACGCGAGAAAACATACGAAAAGAGTATTGGCGCCATGCGCTTGCGCAACAGTACAAAGCATTGTACAAAATGCGCGGCACAGCCGCTACGCGTAGATACGGTAGACGGTGTTGGTTCTCGGTGCCGGAGGAATTGGCGAGACATGTGTTGTATGTCGGTGCCGCCAAGCCCAGGCGTGAAACGCTGTCGCGCAATGCCGCCTCAAAGCGCAGTCACTATGCGATTGTCGGCGGCGAAAACGTATAAAAAGAACCCGAGTACGAGAGCTCGCATCTTTTAATTGGCAGGAGCTCGAAGGAGAAGGACTACCATAATAATACAAATAATAAAATATTATAAAATAATTTAAACTCTTTTATTATTATAGATTTTGCTCAGGAGAGTACTTAACTTATATGAATATATGCTCAAAATACAAAAAAGATCTTGGGCTGACTACGTACACCATTATGCTACAATCAACCCATTGAGACTTTGCCCTAACTACCCAGCACATCTCAATTGGTCCGAGATCCGGCCATTCATTCGCCTTAGACTAGGGCACATCAAAATTAGCCACGAACATCTGCTAAATGGATCAGGCACACCAAATTGCCAGTTCTGCAATACACAATCAGTCTCAATCATCCACTTATTGGACGAATGCCAGCACTTCAATATTGCGAGGAGCAATCTTCTTTCGAACCCTTCAACCGATAATATAAAAAAATTATATAGTTTCATAAAAAATACTAATTTAATTAATTTCATTTAAAAATAGTAACAAAGTATACAACATGTATTAAATGTAAAAAAAACTAATATACCATATTTATTACACGAGAGCTGAAAGCCGCAGTTGCTAGTGCTCCTCTTACAAATTGTACACTAATTAATTTTTGTATAAATTATAATAATAATAATAATTTTTAACAAATTGCCTATTGATAATTATAATTGTATATTCAGAACGAAAATATATATTATTTTGCATTACTCTATTTTTCTTGTATAAACCATTTCAATTACTATTGTTTATACAATTGTAAACTAAATGCTTAATTTTAAACAATTTCTTTCTCTTGATATGAGGTGATGTGTTCTGAAATTTATTTCAGAACCATTGTGTATATACCATTGTGTGTATACCATTTCAATTACTATTGTTTATACAATTATAAACTAAATGCTTAATTTTAAACAATTTCTTTCTCTTGATATGAGGTGATGTGTTCTGAAATTTATTTCAGAACCATTGTGTATATACCATTGTGTGTATACCATATCAATTACTATTGTTTATACAATTGTAAACTAAATGCTTAATTTTAAACAATTTCTTTCTCTTGATATGAGGTGATGTGTTCTGAAATTTATTTCAGAACCATTGTGTATATACGTAAAAAATGGAATTACTGAGATGCGTTACTCTTCACGATAACAGGGCACATTTAATTAAGCTGATTTATGGAACAATTGCATTTTATATTTAAAAAAATCAACTTAATACAATGCATAGCAATTTAACGCAAGTAAATAAATTATTGCTTTATCAGGCAAATAAAACTTATGATTATAAAATCTTATACTTTGGTTGTAAAAAATGAAACAATCATATGTTAAAGTATTTTATTTGTTGTATAGCAAAGATGGCAATCGAACAATATTTTCCAAAGAGAGCATGGAACATATATATACAAAATTGACGCGATTCAGAATTTACTTAACTATTTAAAATAACAATAATAGTTGATTTTTACTGTGGTTTAAGGTGGTAGCAGTACTAATGTAAAACCATTGTTAATATTCATGCTAAAATCCACTTTAATGCAACCCTGTGCCATTTTTCCGAAAAGGTGAATTCCAAATATTTCATTTTCAATATTTACATTTATTGTGTGGAATAGTTTTTGTTTTACCGCGCTTGGCTTCACAACGAAGGTAATTTTTTCAAATATTGATATATATTTTATATTTTTAAATTAATATATATCATTTTAAGATATATTAGAATAATGCCTCATACAAGGAAGTGCGCCGTTGTATGTATTGGATACAATATATGCTACAAATTTCCAAACAACATAAAATTGAGGTAGGTCATACATATATACTCGTATTTTATATTGATGTGCATCCGAAACACCATAATAATTGTAGGAAACTTTTATTCTTTTTTGTTACATTTTATTATTATTTTGTGTTATAAATCTATTTAAATATTGTGCAATATTTTATTTTTAGTTCTTTTTTGTTACATTTTATTATTATTATTATATAGTTTTAATGTTTAATTAAATTTATATAATCTACTTATACAAATTGGTTCTTATTATTTTTATTTTAATAGTAATTTAAAATATTGTAATGGGTGAAATAGGCCGACAGGGGAACCGAGCATCCAAATGAAAAATTTACCCGGTAACGCACCACTGCTTCCCCCTGGGTGGTGTGGAAAGTGCAAAATTAATAATAAAATTATTTACTTTTAAAAAACTTATTTATTATTTATTTATTTATTTAAATAGTTATTTATATCAAATAGTTTTCGCTTTTCTATACAAGCTAAGTACATGCAAAAATTAAGAATAATTAAAATTCAAGTATTTATTAAATACACTTTTTTAATGTACTGGATTTTACATTTTTTGCATATTTTCTCAGTCCAGAGTCCGCAATGCTTCGAAATAATATAATGCAGCGTTTCATTTGACACCGTCCACTATTTGTAACACTACTAATAATATTTTCTACAATACGAAATAATATATTCAATAAAATATTTTCTTGATTTTAGACCAGCAAAAAATAGTAAACAAAAACAGCTGTTTGTTATTCACCACTTTACTACACAAACATGGCAACCCGCATGTGGTATACGTTACAACAAACACAATAAATTCACATACACTGTGACCAAAAAAAATGGTCGGAACGGTAAATAAATTTGGAGGGAATTGAATGTATTTTCTTTGTCTTCTTTGCTATTACCACTCCAAACGTTTCGTTGGCAATCTAAAGTTGTGTGGCTGGCAGCGCATTTCTCTCATCTTGGCTCTTGGACTATACTTGCAGTAGGTGCATTCGATTCGCCACTCTATCGAGGATAGGACAGACTTTTGTATAGAAAAGATATCTAGTAATTATACTCCGATGAAACGGGCGAAATTTTCTATCGATAGAATGTGCTTCCAACTTGAAAATTTCTTGTGAAAACCAACGAGATTAAGAATTACCAATAGAAATTTCCTTGACATTTTTTATATTTTAGTTGATTAAATTTAATGAAAACAAAAATTAAACTTTTGATTTTGATTTTTGATTTTTAATATTATTACTGTGTTGATTTCATTTATATTCAAATGATGACTTTGTCTAAAAAATATAAAAAAGTAAATGCTTAAAAGACAGTTGAAACAATGCTGCCACTTTACCACTTATTCGTGTACTGTTTTATTCGCGCAACTCGATACGAGCTCGACACAAGTTACGAAGCGAATGTGCCTACGGTATAGAGTAGTATAGAGAGATAACTTCGTCAATCCAACAACAAAATCAATGGAAACTCGAATGCAAGTGTATAAGCAAAGACAATACAAGAATGATAAAATAGAAGATTGCGCCATGCGCAGGTCCGTTATTCCTCTCTCGACAAAATCACAGCTGATTGGCTGTGACGTCATAAGGCGCTTTAAAATATTTTTTTATATGAAAAATGCATGTGTAAGGGCAATAATTTATGAATTAAAAGGATTTTAATTATTTTTAATAATATATAACTTAACAAATGCACTTGCAAGTAAATGAGTACAAATTATTGAAAAACTCGTTCGATAAAAAGTACTTAACCAGCGGATTAAGCAGATTTTCATGTACCAAAAAAGAAAAAGTGAATTTGTGTATTGATTTAATAAATATAAATATATTAATATTATATAAATATACATATATTTAATAAATATACACATATTAGAATTTCATTTCTCATAATTATTTCATTTTATATTCCCATTATCGCACCAAAACAGTAAATAGCAACTTTCACGACACAAATTTTACCAACAAATTTTTGAATAGAACAAAAATTTTAATGCCAAATAAATTTAAATATATAATTTCACATTTATTTATATAAAAATTATCATAAAATGCGACAAATATTAAAATATTTAATATTAAACACAAATTATCACATTTCTCACCCTAAAATGTATGCAATTTTGGATGTTCTCTCATTTCGTGTGCGCCTTAGGACGAGTTGCGCAGAGAGAGGAAATTTTCGTGCCAGCATTGGTGCAATCTTCTATTTTATCATTCTTGAAGACAATATACTATAAAGATATTACATTCTTCTCTTCACTCAGCGAAATGAATTAAAATTCCGTGGCTGCCTATGGAGCCAAAACCCGAAGTGTGCTCGGCAATTCAAAGGCAAAACATGTAGATACACATTCTGGTTTTTGCGTTCTATTTGAGCGTGTGTGTTTACTACATGTGCGAATGTTTCTATGCTTGCTTGCATGTTTACTACTGTGTATTTATTTAATTTATTGTTTTATCCCCAAAAAAAGCCACCATCAAATTGCACAGCAAAACTTCATGGCTGCACTAGCAGAAGACTAAAAGTTATTTTTTCCGGAATGTTATGTACAGAATTATAGAAGTTTTAGTTAGCTCCAAAATCAACAAAAATAGTATGAGTGTCTTTAGTTCAATGCTTTGCTCGTTGGTGTATAGTTTTTGTGGCTTAGGGTTCGAGCCCCAGCAAAATGCTGTGTTTTATCGGATTTTTTTTTATATTAATAATAATTTTTATAAATAGTAGTAAAAGTATTTTACTATTTTCCATAAATTAACCAGTATTATATCATTTTACTTGACCTAAACTAGAGCAGAATTATTTCTTGTATGTTATAGAAGAATACTGGAAACGGTGGAGTATTATGAAATTCAATCTTGACAAATCATATAAAGGGTGTTTTTTTTAGACATGTGGTTTTCAAGCAGAAATTAAATGCATGTAATTGTATGCTATGGCCAAGAATTTAGCTTTATTAATAAGTTAAGGGTTTGCCATTATGTTTTAAAAATGATTTCGGGCAAGTAGCCGCCGCGGCTGCCTCGAATAAATTCCAGCCGAGAGGCCCAATTTTCGACCACTTTTTGCAGCAATTGGGGCCGTATGTCAGCAATAACGCAGCGAATATTCGCTTCCATGGCGTCAATCGTCTCGGGCTTATCTGCGTAGACAAGCGACTTCACATAACTCCACATAAAATAGTCCAGCGGTGTTAAATCGCACGATCTTGGAGGCCACGCCACAGGCCCACGACGCGAGATAATGCGCTCACCAAAAGTTTCCTTCAATAAATTGATTGCCCCATTGGCTGTATGGCATGTAGCACCGTCTTGTTGGAACCAAAGGTCGTCCACATCAACATCCTCAAATTCAGGCACTAAAAAGTCATTAATGGCTTCATTTTTGAAGAAATATGGACCAATGATTGCTTCTGCCCATAGAGCGCACCAAACAGTGACTTTATGAGGATGTAACGGCGTCTCAACAATTGCTTGTGGATTATCGTCACTCCAAATACAACAATTTTGCTTATTAACTTACCCATCCAACCAAAAGTGAGCTTCATCGCTAAACAAAATTTTCTTCTGAAAATCGGGATCGGTGGCCATCTCGTTTTGAGCCCCTTCACCGAACATGCGACACGCTTGAAGGTCGTTCGGCTATAAACTTATGAAATGGCAAACCAAACTGAGCATAAATCAAGTGACAGCTGTCAAAAAGACCAACTCCGAAAAAAGTATTGCCAGATTGAAAACCACACGTCTAAAAAAAAACCCTTTACATACATACATACATATGTATGTACATATGAACTTATTTGTGTTTGATCATTTTGCCAGGTAGCGAATTGTTCCATAAAAAGAATGAAAGAAATGAAAATGAAAGCGCCCTCATGTCTGGTATTTTTATTTTAGGTGCTGTTTGGATTCTTTAAATATAATGAATTCAATTTGTCATGAAATTTTGGATATTTGAATTTTTTCAGAATAGACAAATCTCAGCAAAGTTTATTCTTTCGATTTTATATTTTCGCTTTAGCAGGATCCGATCAAACATTTTCTGAGTGAATCAAAAGAAAGAATAATTATGCACAAAAAACCAATTTTGCTAAAATTAGTGTTAATATTTTAATATTCAAATCTTCGTCTGTTGTCTATTCCATCAGAAAATGTATCTAAATAATTTTAGATTAAGGGTACAGTCAACAAAATAAAGGTTTTAAAAGTTTGTTTTTTACTTTGTCAGTTCCGCTTGAAATACTATAACCACATTCTATTACAAATTAAACCACTCGTACGTACATGAATATGTGCATACATATCTATGAACACTGATTCTCCGCATTTACATAGTACATGATATGTTCATGTTTGAAGTAAATGTTATGAACATCAATATCTAGTATTAAGTGCATATGTTCTTGTTATACATTGATTTACAAATGGAGGATTTGAGGAGAATCGCTGACAACAAAGCTCCCGGTCTAGATGGCATCCCAAATGTGGCACTAAAAGCGGCAATAGAGACGAGGCCAGAGGTTTTTGCTTTGATGTACAATACGTGTATAAAGGAAGGGGTATTCCCAGATAGATGGAAAGAGCAACGGCTGGTACTACTGCTTAAGACGGGAAAGCAACCAGACCAACCATCAGCATATCGACCACTGTGCATGTTAGACACGATAGGCAAAATTTTGGAGCGGATTATCTGCGAACGACTCCAGGAGGCGGTAGAAAAACATGGTGGGCTTTCAGACCGTCAATATGGTTTCCGAAGGGAACGTTCGACGATAGATGCCATTCAGGCAGTAACGGACATAGCCCGTGAAGCAACAAGTGGCAAGCGATGGCGAGGAGGTACAAAGAAGTATTGCGCGGTGGTAACGCTGGACGTAAAAAATGCGTTCAACTCAGTGAGCTGGCCTCTAATTATGGAAGCACTTCGGAGTTTCTGCGTTCCGGTGTACTTACAACGCTTGATATCCAGCTACTTCCAGCACAGAGTGCTGTTATAC
The DNA here is from genome assembly GCA_920105625.2 of Clusia tigrina. Classification (NCBI taxonomy): domain Eukaryota; kingdom Metazoa; phylum Arthropoda; class Insecta; order Diptera; family Clusiidae; genus Clusia; species Clusia tigrina. The sequence goes on from OV050030.1 coordinate 395,685,678, forward strand.
GACTAGAGGGCTTTCGTCGCTCTACAGTCACGGGTGGCGTCCCACAAGGATCTGTACTCGGCCCTATCCTGTGGAACATCATGTGTGATGGCATACTCCGCTTGGACCTACCAATGGATGTAACGCTCATCGGGTACGCAGACGACATCGAAATGGTGGCGGTTGCAAAACACATACACACACTGCAGAAGAGATGCAATGACGCAATTGGGTGTGTTATGGAGTGGCTCACTAGTGCTAAGCTGGAACTGGCCGCACATAAACACATAAAGCAACAGAGGTGGGAACAATCCGAAAAGGGTCGATGGACATTCATGCTGATCCCTCACATCACACCATGGGTAACAAGGACGCACGGGGAACCAAATTAGTACGTCACACAGTTGCTAACTGGTCACGGCTGCTTTAAGCAGTACCTCCATGTTAGAAAGTATGGGGAAGACCCGTACTGTCCGTACTGCCCTGGGGTGCTCGAGCATAGGCAGCACGTGTTTTTCGACTGCCCACACTTCAAAGGCACCCGGGATAAACTGAGTGCTGTCCTCGATGAACCACCAACAATGGACAACCTCTGTGAGCACATGTGCGATAAGCTCGTCAAGTGGGAAGCAGTTTGCTCGGCAGCGGCCACCATCATGAAGGCGCTGCGAATCGCAGAACGAGCGCGTAACGCTGAACCAAAGACAATATACTATAAAGGCATTACATCGCTCTCTTCACTCAGCGAAATGAGTTAAAAAACCGTGGCTGCCTATTGGACCAAAATCCGAAGTGTGCTCGGCAATGCAAAGGCAAAACATGTCCATAGATACACATTCTGGTGTTTGCGTTCTATATGAGCGTGTGTGTTTACTACATGTGCGAATGTTTGTATTCTTGCCTTCATGTTTACGGCATGCATATGCGTGTATCGATATGAATGTACGAATGTTATTTTTAATTTATTTGTTGGAATTGGAATGAAAACGAATTTCAATCATAGCAATCGAAGACGAGGCATTATAACTAATTATGGGAATATTTTTAAAATTTATATTGTAAATTAGTTAAAAAAGAAAAAATCGGTGTATAAAATTAATAAATAATAATGTATATTTATTTAATTTATTGTTTTATCCCCAAAAAAGCCACCATCGAATTGCACAGCAAAACTTCATGGTTGCACCAGAAGGTGCATGGCACCAGAAGGTGCATGGCACCAATAAAAAATATTTTTTTTACTTTAATAACACCAATGTGATTAACTTTCCATGCATACAGATGAATGTACATATGTATGTATGTATGCACATATTTGTCTTCTGATCTTTTGTCAGGTAGCGAATTGTGCCATAAAAAGAATGAAATGAAATGAAAATAAAGCGCCTTTTTGTCCCGATTGGAGTTATGATGTGCGGTGTGGCTTCTTTAAACATAAAGTGAAGCAGAATTAGAATTCAATTTGTCATGGAATTTTGGATATGGGCAAATCTTAGCGTTCTGACGTTACGTTCAGACGTTACGTTTGGACGCTTTTTTCATGTAATTTGCACAGAAATTGGACATATTTTTTTAAATGCGTTCACTGCTAGATTACTTTACAAATGCAAAATATATATAAAGAAAAATATTAGGGTTCTCAAGTCTTTTCTCAGAGATATTGTATTTAAAAAACTGCGTTCGCCCGTTACAAAAACTGCGTTCGCCCGTACGAAACTAACACAGTTTCATGCGCACATGAATTAATGTATGTGAGTTAAGAAACACCGTTATGACTATTTTTAGAAGATATAAATTTCTTTGCTGTAATGATCTGCTAGAGCAGCAGCAATTGAATGTGGTATAGTAAAATTATTTAATACTGGATAATTTATGCTAAAGTAGAAACTATTCTTATTATTTTTGATAAAAATAATTATTAGTTTGCTTTCAAAAAAAGGATAATATATCATAGGGCCGAGCTTTAGGCTACTATGGGGGTCAGCAGGTGGCGGATAGCTTAACGGTCTACAGACATGTAGGCCAGCTGCGAATATAAAATAAGCAGTCCCCGACCATTAGCGGCAGGAATGGAAGGCGTGGCATAAAAGGTCACAAAAGCCTAATGAAATTACTGTGACAGGGCGAGTCGGTGCCGCCCCTTAAATAAGTATCAAACAACCCCCTGGGCCGGATTAAGGTGTCATACGACCCGTGCCGAGAATCAACCTGGCTGAGGGCCCAGTCTTAAAAATAGCTCAGCCACTAACGGAGTATCCGGATACCTGGCGTCCTCCGGATTATCTAGCCTTATCTGTATATAGCGGATCTCTGTACAGATAGACCACCCTATCTCCGCCACTCATGGGATATACTATGTCGAATCCAAAAGAACTCAAACACAACAACCTCAGAGACCGGTCCTCTTATAACTCCGGCGGGGAACGAGGTTCCCAACACTACAGGGGAGTGCATTGGCGTGCGCACGGACCCTTTCAAAAAGAGCGCGGTTCTTGCCAGGTCTCCTAAAGACCCCACGTGCAGCATGCCACCCAGGCAACCAGATGATAGTAGCAACATCCGAATGCCTACACCTGTAGCAAGGAGTGATCCCTCAGTTCCAAAACACACATCTTTTTGAAAACTTGGGGAACAAATCGCGTTACTAGGTGAAATGCTGGAAGATGGAAAGAGGTGCACAATTCATCAACCAATGCGGGACGCGATTGAGAGCATCAGGGCGCTTTATGAGCTCTCAGCGATAGAAGCGAAGGATGAAGCTGCCAAACAAATCATAAGAAGGCACAACTCGTCCCAAACATCGCCGTATTTTATACCAGGAACAGATCAGAAGCGGAAAAAAAACACACTGATCTAGAGACGCCCCCAACGAAACGGGTAGCTACACCAGTTGGGAAAAAGGTCACCAACCGGCACCACCCCGAAGTCACGGAGAAAAAGGGGCGAGAAATCTCCGCGGCCAAAAAAAGTGAGGACACACATGCGCAACCAAACAAGGAACAGGAATGGACAAAAGTCCAACACAAGAAGCAGAGGTTCCGACCAAGAACGGACGCGCTGATAATCACAGCTACGTCCGGACAAACGTATGCGGAGATCCTTCGGACCATTAAGGGGAATGGTGCGCTGAAGGAACTCGGTGAAAACGTGAAGGCGGTGCGGCGCACAGCAAATAACGAGCTGCTGCTTGAACTGAAGCGAGCCCCGGAAAGTAGCGCCGCGATGTACCAAGTTGCAGTGGTGGGCATCTTGGGCGAGAAGGCTAAAGTCATGGCGAAGACTCGCTCCATAACGGTTCAGCTAAGGGATCTCGATGAGGTCACAACAGTATCGGAAGTGTGCGACGCATTGCATAAGCAGTGCGACATAAAACGTTCGGACGAGATTTCAGTTCGCAGTTTGCGAAAGAGCCACCATGGTACGCAGACAGCCTACGTCTGCCTGTCGGACGACGATGCAGCAAAGGTGCTGAAGGTGCAGCGGATACGCATCGGCTGGGTTTGTGCCGAGTACGCGAGAGCATTTCTCCCTCAAGATGCTTCAAATGCTGGGGCTACAACCACCTACCACGTAATTGCAAGGAGACGGTAGACCGCAGCAACCAATGTAGAAAATGTGGTGAAGAAGGACACCTAGCGGCGGCATGCACCAACAAAGAAAAATGTGCGCTATGCAAAGGAGGTCACACAGCTGGCAGCTCCCGCTGTATGGCACGTCAAAAGGCGGTGCAGAGAGGTGGGCGATGAAAATCGTACAACTCAATCTTAACCACTGCGTTGCGGCACAGGACTTGTTGCGGCAAACCGTTTACGAGGGGCAATTCGACCTTGCCATCATAAGCGAACAGCACCACAACGTGAGAGGATGTCACTGGACACCGGACGCGAGCAGCAAAGCGGCGTTATGGACGCTCGGAAGTAGGATGCACCAAAACAAACCGAATGCACCCAACTCTGGTTTCACCTGGATAAAGCTCGACGGAATATATTTTTTCTCGTGCTACGCTCCGCCGAGTATGCACATAGCGCTTTTTGAACGAATGCTGACGAAACTGGTCGCAGAAGCGAGAGGTAAAACTCCAGCACTTATCGCGGGAGACTTTAATGCCTGGTCAACAACATGGGGCAGCAGGAGCACAAACCGCAGGAGCAGAATGCTGATAGAGTGTCTTGCCACGTTGGATGTTGAACTCCTAAACAATGGGCAACATACATTTGAGGCAGGGGCGAAACGGTCTGCGGTGGATCTTACCTTCGCTCACAACTCGATCGCGCGCACTGCCACATGGAGCATTGGGGATTTCCACACTTACAGCGACCATAGAGCTATCGTAATCGAGCTGAGGCACAACATGCAGCCGTCCCGAGTAATTAAAGTGCAAACAAAAGGTTGGAGACAACATGCATTTGATGCTGAAGTCTTTCAACTGGTGTGGGGTGAGGGAGAGACCTCGGATGATGGAGCCACAAACATGGCCGCGGACATTAGACGCCGGCTAAGCGCTGCATGCGACGCCGCCATGCCTAGAAGGACGAGCGTGCCATCCAGGAAGCCGGTTTACTGGTGGACTGAGGAAATCGCTGAGCTCAGAAGACGCTGTAAGAGTGCGCGCAGAAAGGCGCAGCGCGCACGGCCCCGGTCCCACCTTATATGGCAACCACTATGGGCCGCCTACAAAGACTGCCGGCAGCAGCTCAAGGAAGCCATCCGCAGCAGCAAGGAGGCCTGTTTCAAGGAACTGAGGGATAGCGCGGATATCGATCCCTGGGGTAAAGCGTATAAGGTGGTGATGAGCAGAGTCAAAGGACCGAGACCACCGCAACCCACCGATGCCGCGATCATGCGCAACGTGGTAACAACACTCTTTCCCCCACAGGGGGAACGGGTCCACCACTATCACGGTGACAGTGGACGAAGTGCTGTTGCCGCTTCGGAAAGTGTCCGACAGCACGACTCCTGGGTTGGATGGTATTCCCAACGTTGCGATGAAGTCGGCCATAAGGGCGGATCCCGACACATTTGCGAGAATGTACACCGCATGCCTCAATGAAGGCATATTTCCTGAGTTCTGGAAACAGCAAAGACTGGTGCTGCTATTGAAAGCTGGAAAGCAGCCTGACCAGCCATCCGCGTATCGCCCATTATGTATGCTCGACTCCCTGGGTAAAGTGTTGGAGAGCATCATTGTTCAGCGACTGCACGAAACGCTCGAGGGGCCTAGGGGCCTATCCCCGCGGCAATTCGGATTCCGCCAGGGCAAGTCTACTGTTCACGCGATTCAGATGGTAATGAACATTGCACGTGATGCGACGAGCGGAGAAAGGTGGAAAGGTGGCGACAAGAAATACTGCGCAGTGGTAACTCTTGATGTCAAAAATGCGTTCAATTCGGCGAGCTGGTATCGAATACTGCAGGCGCTGAGTGACTTCAATATACCATGCTACTTGCAGCGAATTATTGCGGACTACTTCGAAGGTAGAGTGCTTCTCTACGACACTGACGACGGTGTAAAGCGTCACAAGGTCTCCCATAGCGTCCCACAAGGCTCGGTGTTAGGACCAACATTGTGGAATGTGATGTACAATGGCGTTCTGACGATGGATCTCCCAAACGGTACGACGATGGTTGGCTATGCAGATGACGTCGCACTGGTGGTAGTGGCGAAGGATATTGCCACACTAGAGATGCGGTGTAGCGATGCGGTGTCAAAAGTCACGAGGTGGCTGGAGTGTGCAGACCTTGAATTGGCAGCGCAAAAAACGGAGCCGGTCCTCCTGACCACACGGAAAAAACTGGAGACTTTCTCGTTCATGGTTGGTCACCACGAGATAGTATCACGGCCATATCTGCGGTATCTGGGCGTGCTTATTGATGCCCGGATGTCTTTCAAGGAGCATCTGCTAGCGGTCAGTGAAAAGGCCGCTAAGGTAAACGGCGCGCTCTCACGCATCATGTCGAACATCGGAGGACCACGCTACAGCAGAAGGAAGCTTCTACCAAGGGTCACGAGCTCCATACTGCTGTATGCTGCGACGGAGAAGGCGTCATATTTCGCTGGCATCCGGGCAACGTATTGCTACAGTGAATTGAGAGTGGCTAGTGCATTCCGCACGGTTTCGGATGATGCTATCTTAGTGATTGCTGCTATGCCACCAGTGGACATCCTGACCTCTGAATGCCAACGTACGTTTACTGCAGGCGCACATGCATCTAAAGTGGATGCACGTCATCGGAGCAACATGATCTGGCAGCGACGCTGGGAGAGAGCCGATAAGGGAAGATGGACATTCGCCATGATCCCAAATATCACCGCCTGGATAAGTCGCAAACATGGAGAGGTGGACTTTTACACCACCCAGTTGCTCAGCGGACATGGCTGCTTCAAGCAATACCTCCACCGCTTCAAGTATGAGGAGGACCCGTTCTGTCCCAGTTGTCCACACGAAATCGAAGACGCGCGGCATGTCCTAATGCACTGTCCCCGTTTTTGCCACGTACGAGCTGAGGTGATGGAAGCCTTTGGAGAGATTCCAACCGTGGAGAACATTGTGGCACACATCTGTGAGACACCATCGAAATGGCGAGCCTTTCAAGATGCAGCGGCGAAGATCATGATTGAGCTTCGCCGCATTGAGCGAGGGAGAAACGCTGACCGCGCAAGGTTGCGCGATGCGATCGTGAACAGTAGCGAATCCTCTGCAACAAGGACGGATGGTTGACTAAGACCAACGACTGACGGTTGAGCAATTATGCTCTGACAGCCTCTCGACGGAATACCTGACGGTGGGCTCCGGGGGGATCCACCCGTACATTTGAGGAGATATTTAGTGGGTTAGAGTCTCACACTGACTCCGGCTTTAGACGCTTTTATTCCTCGTTAAAAAAAAAAAAAAAAAAAAAAAAAAAACACATATGCATACCGTAAACATGAAAGCAAGCATACAAACATTCGCACATGTAGTAAACACACACGCTCATATAGAACGCAAAAACCAGAATGTGTATCGACATATTTTGCCTTTGCATTGCCGAGCACACTTCGGGTTTTGGTCCAATAGGCAGCCACGGTTTTTTAACTCATTTCGCTGAGTGAAGAGAGCGATGTAACGTCTTATAGTATATTGTCTTTGCTTGAAGCCAAAGACAATATACTATAAGACGTTACATTGCTCTCTTGAGTGAGAATCAACATATTGAAATTGCTGGCAACCACATTGGAATTCAGATTGGCAATTTCAGGAAGCAGTCGTGAATATGTATCCATCGGCAGGCACATACATGGCTATTGTTGTATTGCATTCGTATGAATAATTTAGTGTGTGAGTTTTTGTGTGTGCTCACAGCAGAAGCGACTAATTTGAAATCAAATTTTTATTTTCTGTTCTGTGTGGCTGGGGTAAAATACACAAGAATGAATTTTCTGTATGGCAATGGTTTCTTATTCGGAAAGTGGGGCTGAAAACAAAGCATTTGTGGTTTTGCGTATAAGAAAGATTTGCCATGTCATGACGAAGCATAATGCGTGCATATTAGAATACTTGTCAATATAAAATAAATATGCATACATAGGATCTTTTATAAAGACCGAAGCGCAAGTGGTAAAGCGTTGGTCTATCAATTTTACGATGCCGGGTCCAAGTCCGCTGAGAAATATGTTTATTTTTATATTTTTTTAATTGTTCATCCTTTTTTTGAAAGCAAACTAATAATTATTTTTATAAAAAATAATAAGAATAGTTTCTATTTTAGCAAAAATTATCCAGTATTAAATAATTTTACTAAATCACATTAAACTGCTGCTGCTCTAGCAGATCATTACAGCAAAGAAATTTATATCTTCTAAAAATAGTCATAACGGTGTTTCTTAACTCACATATGTACATTAATTCATGTGCGCATGAAACTGTGTTAGTTTTGTACGATTTCAATACTTTTGTTTATGTTAGTTTTTTGATGCTTTTGCGCAATTCGTCTGACGAAGCTCATAAATTTCACAAAATCTAATCCAATCAAACATTTCGTTCGTCAATGAATATGTGCAATTTTAGGAAGTTTTTGTTTTTTCGTATATGCTCTGTACATATATTAAATAAATTGTTTGATTGGATTTTATTGTTATGGTAGGAAAAGGAATCATTTTGCAGATGAATTAAAATTTTTTATATTTATTTTATAATACATTATTTACAAAATAAAAATTAACTTAAATTAATATAATTAAATGTATATTATTATAAAATATAAAAAACATGCAGTTGCATAGAACTTATACAGAAAATAATTAAAAAATAGAACTAAAAAGAAGTCCCAAATATTATTCACGAATGTAGGTCAAAAGAGATAATTTCATTCAAATTATTTCCTATATAAGTGGATACACATCTAAAGACAACTTCACACGCACAAAGCAGTAAGAAGTTTTTGCACATTTTTATTAGTCTCCATAACTCCAAGTCTCCACGTCAAGGCGAGTGATGTAATGAGTGGCCGGTTGTAGTATTTCAAATGGCGTTTGTGCAAAAACATGCCAGCAAGTCGACTCGGGTAACCCCTGCACACCTCATGTAGACATTTTTTGAGGTAAATATCAAAAGTAATGGGCAAAAAGACGCACCTTATATTAAAATATGTTTTACTAAACATTATTTATCCTAATATAATTTTAAAATTTCTGGATTTTTAAATACTTGAAATAATTTTCTATAGATTTTTGATTATAATAATTTTAGATTATGAAGTGGTTTATTATGCGTTGGAACACAATCATTGTTGAACTACATTTTTCCATTGGAAATAAATGTTTATGTATAGGTAATTGTATTGTATACGGTTTTATTTACAAAACTTTGTAAATCAATGTATAACAAGAACATATGCACTTAATACTAGATATTGAAGTTCATAAAATTTACTTCAAACCTGAACATCATATACTATGTAAATGCGGAGAATCAGTGTTCATAGATACATATGTAGGCACATATTCATGTACGTACAAGTGGTTTAATTTGTAATAGAATGTGGTTATAGTATTTCAAGCTGATCTGACAAAGTAAAAAAAAATCGTTTAAAACCCTGATTTTGTTGACTGTACCCTTAATCTAAAAATTACTTAGATAAATTTTCTGATGGAAGGGGCAATAAACGCACATATGAATATTAAAATACTAACACTAATTTTAGTAAAATTGGTTTATTCTTTCTTCGGATAGATTCAAAAAATGTTTGATCACATGCTGCTAACGCGAAAATATGAAATATAAGATCGAAAGAGTAAATTGTGCTGATATTTGTCCATACTGAAAATATTGACATATCTAAAACTTCATGACAAATTGAATTCTAATTCTCCTTCACTTTATATTTAAAGAATCCACACCGCACATCATACAACAAAAACGCCAATCCAGACAAAAATGCGCTTTATTTTCATTTCATTTCATTTTTTTTATGGCACAATTCGCTACCTGACAAATGATCAGAAGACAAATATGTGCATACATACATACATATGTACATTCATCTGTATGCATGGAAAGTTAATCACATTGGTGTTATTAAAGTAAAAAAAATATTTTTTATTGGTGCTATGCACCTTCTGGTGCAGCCATGAAGTTTTGCTGTGCAATTCGATGGTGGCTTTTTTGGGGATAAAACAATAAATTAAATAAATACATATTATTATTTATTAATTTTAAACACCAATTTTTTCAAAAATTTACAATATAAATTTTAAAAATATTCCCATAATTAGTTATAATGCCTCGTCTTCGATTGCTATGATTGAAATTCGTTTTCATTCCTATTCCAACAAATAAATAAATAACATTTTTGCATTCATATCCATCCACACATATGCATGCCGTAAACATGAAAGCAAGCATACAAACATTCGCACATGTAGTAAACACACACGCTCATATAGAACGCAAACACCAGAATGTGTATCGACCTGTTTTGCCTTTGCATTGCCGAGCACACTTCGGGTTTTGGTCCAATAGGCAGCCACGGTTTTTTAACTCATTTCGCTGAGTGAAGAGAGCAATGTAACGTCTTATCATGAATGAATAAAAACTCTTGCTTCATGACGTCTTGCTTCATGACGTCTTATAGTATATGAACTCTTGCTTCATGACGTCTTATAGTATATTGTCTTTGCGCATAGTCAGCCACACAATTTTAACTCATTTCGCTGAGTGAAGAGAACGATGTAGTATCTTTGTAGTATATTGTATTTGCCAGCATGCAGTCAATATTTAACCAGCGGAGAAATTACGGTTGAAGTTAGAGAAAAGACCTTTGCTTGAGTATATCAGAATAAAATCTGAAAACTTCATTGAATAATCAGGGGTATTTATCCGGTTCAATTCCATTGGACTTCCATTGCATTTTCATTCGATTCCCAATGCATTTCCAATGTTCAATTGCAAATTCACAAAATTTCGGCTGATCTACGCAATATCGTATCCAGCCAAAGTATCACGGCAACAAAATGTGGTCAGCGCACTCAGAGAAATTAGATCTGGGTGCGCTGGCCTTTCAAGATCGCTGGGCTAATGCACTCGCATTTGTTTGTCAGCTGTTATGAATTTCTATGTTTGCCTTTGTTCACAATTTATTATATCTAAATACATTAGTTTGTGTGTCTCCCATTCTTATGTCTAAATTCATTAGTGTGTGTGTCATAATTTGTATTAGCTTAAATATTACATATAAGATAAGTACGCTACAATAATAAACGATTAATAAGTTACACGTTCTGAGTTGATTTGGTACTTTTTGTTTTTCATAATGGATTAAATGGATGAAAATTAGTAATATAAAAATATCAGAATGTATTTATGAGTCTCCAAAAAACTCAATATAATTACTATTGCAAATTTTTCAAAATTTGTTCCATTAAATAATATCTAATTTTATAATATATCTATAATAAAAGCACTATTCCACCTCTGATTTTAATTTATTCACTTAATTTATGAAAATATGTAGTAAAAAATTATTAGAATCAGTAACACTTTTTTATAAAAAGTCCAAATGTATTTGTCCCTGGTGTCTCTTAGGAAAAAGCTGATCGCTAGTGGTCCCCGAGCACTTATCCACTTGTATCCGATTTCCCATTGATTTTGTTGTTGGATTGACGAAGTTATCTCTCTGTACTACTCGATGGCGATCTCTCTGAAAGTTTGTGCACTGTACGAGTTCCCTTTTCTTTTTTGGTGGTTCAAATTTAATTTTGCTGTGCATCATAATTCCGATTTTAGTTTTGCTTTTTATTTGGTTTGTAAGCGTTCAATTCCGTGTGGCCCTCTACAAAAACTTTTGTGTGATAATCCTGCATTTACCAGATATGATCGGTTGAATTTTGCCTTCATATTCTTTCAAAAATTTCAATACGTACTGATTTTCTGCAATCGACTGAAATGCACGTATACATATGTGTGCGAGAATTATATATACATATATATATTGAAAATATCAAATACGTATATAATTCATAGTGTTACTCGGCAAGCCGCCATTGAGCAAATTCTAACAGTGAGCCGAAGAAAGGCTGAATGCAATAAAAATGCAGATGTTTGAGTTGCCAGTTGGAAACCGCTTAGTTTAATTCCCGAGCAGGGTTTTTATATGGTTTATTTGAATTACAAACTCGATAACAAATCTCGATTAATTTAATTGTTTATTTTTAATCCCTTTCGCTTAAGTCTAACTCAAATTCCACTCAAATATAAAACAAACCAATTCACCAATGACCGCGCGCCAGGATTCTAATTACACTGCGCATGTCAAGTGTCATAGTGTTGCAGTGCAGCGGATGGGGGTGTCTTATAGATTGGTATGGTTTGCATGTGTAGTTTGCGTAGGTAGTCTTTGTGCTACACTACGTTTGTGCGCAATAGTGCACATGCACTACACGACCGTAGTAGCTCCAGTAGTGGTTCTGTATTGGTGACTCCGGAACCATTTTTTTTTTGCTTAAAAAGAATTAATTATTTATTGAATCTGCTAAAATATTAAGCCTAACAATAAGTATATCAAATTTTAAAACTAGTAACAAAAAAGTAATTCTAAATACTACATATAATGTAGAGCCTTGAACACTACCTCGGGGTACAACGTCTTAAATTGAAACGTCTATTGGATAAGTAAGACTGAAGAATTTTATGAAAGCTTTTTGGAAGAAATTTTTTGATTTTAAACATCAGTCGTTGATGCCATACCTTATCAAATGTTTGAACCACGTCAAGGAATATTGCAGAGCAAAACTCCCCAAGTTCAAATGCATTTCTTATTTCATTTGTAATTCGATTCACTTGCTCAATAGTGCTGTGCTTTTCTCGAAAACCGAATTGATGTTCCGGTATTACGCTATGTTCATGAAGAAAAGCAGATAGTTTATTTAGTACGAGTTTCTCAAACAATTTGGAAAGGCACGGCAAGAAGGTCTATATGATGACGGCAGCGTCGCGTCTTTTCCAGGTTTAGCTATCATACATATCTGAGACTTCTTCCATGCATTCGGATAGTAACCGATGTCCAAAAGAGCATTTACAGAGATATGCAAATGCAGAATCTGGTAACTGTGTTTGCATTTTCGGGGTAATATTATCGAATCCAGGAGCTTTTTTGGATTCAGTTGTTGAATATGCTTTGCTATTTCAGGAAGGGAAGTGTTAATAGGCTGAGCAACCTCAGTACTGCAAGGTAAGGCTGGCAATGCAAAGGAGTTTGTAGCCATATTCGGCTGGAACACGTTGCATAAATGTCATGCAAAGCAGAGTGGCTTTGAGCACATGCACTGTTCGGGTATCTTAGGGTTTTTACACCTTCAATACGAGGCTTGAAGTTTTTCGCTGCCTTCCAAAGGGAATACCTTTCGGTAGAATTTGGGATTACCTTCTTCGGGTAGTCTTTTAGGTTCTTATCCTCCTCGTTTGTAAGAGAATCCTTAATAGCCCTTTCGGCTGCTTTTAGATTGTGTTTAGAGATGGGTGAGCGGTGGGTCTGTCATTCTCGGCGGAGCCGTCCTTCCTGGCTACAAATTTTTATTTGGCTATTTGAACAGGCATTTTGTGGCGTTGCCACTAGGGCTGCAGTCGCTAGCATGGAGTTAAAAATATAAATTTATATTGTGTTTAGAGATGGTTGAGCGATGGGTCTGTCATTCTCGGCGGAGCCGTCCTTTCTGTGCTACAAGTTTTTATTTGGCTATTGGAACAGGCATTTTGTGGTGTTGCCACTACGGCTGCAGTCGCTAGCATGGAGTTAAAAATATAAATATTGTTGTCTATATCATCTGCTTGTTTTACTTCAACTCTTGTAGAAATATGACTACTAATATACTTTATATTAGTAGTCATATATAATATATAGGTGGTCCGTAGGCGAAACATTGGAGTTGTATATTCTGGCTGTCCATAAAGGTTGATTATTACTGGCGAGTAATCAGAGGACAGATCGACACAGGTTTCAGTTACTGTAAACCGGGGAGGGCAGCGTCAGGTCTTTGTCACGATTTTTAACAGATACTGATGTAGCTTGTATCCATTGTATCGAATGCGATTGCATAAGATGATGCTTAAGCCGATTTCTGATTAGTATAGCCGTACCGCCATGTGCCAACCCTTGGAAATGAAAGCTATATTTGTTTGTGACATGTGTTTCGGACAAAAGCTTAACATCAATTTCGTGGTCATGCAGAAACTTGTTAAGGGCTAGTTTAGCTGGTTAACACCGTTTGCATCCCATAAGCATATTTTTAACAAACTCATTTTCTATTCACAGGAGTTTCGATCATTTGATTTTGAGCTTTAATCAAATGTGTAACATATTTTACACTGTAGATAGATTGGAGCTGGTTTCGGATATGTAGGCTCTTCACTGTGCAGGCTACTACAGTCATTTCCATTTTCTTCTAAGATAGAAAATCTGTTTGAATTTAAAGGTAGATCCAGCTAATATATTGTTTTGATTTATTTTGTTGTGCCCGGTCTGGACTCGATCTAGCGCTCTTCGGAGTGTTTTGAATTCTGTTAGTTGGTGATTTCTTTTGATTTCCTAATTTTAATGTTTTGGTTCCTGCTGGGTCTATCTTTTCTTTTGGTTCCTGCTGGGTCTCGCTTTTCGGAATTTTTTTTTCGAGTTGACGGTTAAGCAATTTTTCTCACTTGAGTTTTTATTTTTGTGTGAGCAATTAGTTGTGCTCACAACTTCGTTAGTATTGCCATAGAGTAACTACTATTCTATGGTATTGTTTGTGCTTATTGACTTTCTCATCAAGTTGGACGAGGTAGATGTTGTTGTCGCTGCATTGTTCGACGAAGCAACCCTGGAAATCAAATATTCTATACTCTAATATAGACTATTCGGTGGTTTTCATACTGCTTGGTGTGGTAATGGGGCCAGTAAAGGCGGTTTTTGGTGTTAAATTATTCAGACATACTTGTTGTTGGTAGTTCCGCACTCAGCGGTATATCTGTTTGTTGCTGTATACCTGTTGGTTGCTGTTGTTGGAGAGAGGGGCTGGCATGTACAGTGGTTCACAGCTTATTTCAACCAGCACCCATTTTAATATTAAACCGATTATATCTTCTAAACTAAATAAAATATCTATAAAATTTAAATGCCGAATTGTTGATAGAACAGTCCTAACATGATGTGTAAAAGAAAAAAGTTCAAAATTATTTTTCCCTGATCTCTGAGAATGGTAAGCAATCACGTCGCATAAATTTACCTCACAGCTTATTTCAACCAGCGAAGTCAATTTTGTTTTTGTGAAACTACCGCTCGAATAGCGGTACTTTTTTCAAGTCTATTCATTGTCGGCAATGTACTCTCAATCATTTAGAGCAGTTTTAGTGTGATTTCATCATTCAACCAGATCATTAGCGATATTTGTGACAATGGGTCGACGTACAACAATCGAGCAGCGAGAGTTGGTCCTCAGCCATTTCAAAAATAATTATTCGCGGCGGAATATAGCAGAAATGGTCGGTTTAAGTGACTCTACGGTACAGAGCATAATATCACGTTTTGTACACGAAAATCGAGTCCATAATAATAGGGGCAGAAAAGCCCCTAATAAAATATTTAATTTAACGGACGAGCGCTTTATTATTAGAAAAATAAGAGAAAACCCAAAGCTTTCAGCACCTAAACTGGCCATTGAAGTCAAAAATGAATTGGGTAAGTCTTGTAGTGCAGAAACCATCCGCCGAGTTCTTCGAAACCATGATTTTCATGGTAGAGTAGCACGCAAGAAACCCTTCATTAATACGAAAAACCAAAATTTATAATACCAAAATTTATTAATACCAAAAAAAACCGACTTATATATGCGAAGGAGCATATTAATAAAGACCAAAGCTTCTGGGACAGTGTCATATTCGCCGATGAGTCCAAATTCAATATTTTTGGCTCCGACGGGCAGTCGTATGTCTGGCGCAAGCCAAATACCGAACTGCAGAACCAGAATTTGAAAACGACAGTCAAACATGGCGGTGGAAGTATCATGGTTTGGGCCTGTATGTCAGCCAATGGTGTAGGAAATTTGGAATTTATAGAGACTACAATGGATAAAAATATCTACCAGAACTTACTGAAAAGTAATTTGCTGCAAAGTGCTGAGAAGCTGGGAATACGGCGGGATTTTCGGTTCTATCAAGATAAAGACCCAAAACATAAGTCGGGCATTGTTCAATCTTGGCTCATTTGGAATTGCCCTCACTTAATGACACCACCGGTACAATCACCGGATCTCAATGTGATTGAAAATTTATGGGCGATTTTAGATCAAAACGTTCGTAATCACCAGATTTCGAACAAAAATGATCTCAAAAATGCTTTGAAGGAGGAATGGGCTAAAATCACACCCCAAGCAACTCGAAAGCTAGTTAAATCCATGCCAAACAGACTGAGAGCGGTTATCGATCAAAAAGGAGGACACAATAAGTATTAATATCTACAAAATATTCCACTATTTAAAAAAAATATTAATTTGTTTAGCTGGTTGAAATAAGCAGTTACCTTTTTTGTACCACTATTTTTAGTTATTAGGATATAAGATCTAAAAAACATGTACTTTGAACTGAATAAATTTTATTTGTTAATTATAAGGGATAATCTAAAGAAACTGCATTTAAATTTTGTTGATATGTTGTTTCGTTCAGAAGTTACACTCATTTAAACTTCAGACCAGATGCTGGTTGAAATAAGCTGTGAACCACTGTATATGCTGGCAGATTGCTTATTTGGTTGAGAATGACTTCCCCTTGGTTGCTCAAGCTCAGCGGCCGAATGGGCCGAACGCCCGCGCACTAGAGTTTCGCTGGCCGAGAGCGTAAGACACTCATTTTTCAATACCAAATAAATAAATTGTCTTTCAATGTGCACAAAATAGAGTCACACAAAAACGTCTTATCGCGCTAGAGCACTATTCCCAATCTTTATATTTCTACGCAAGTTTTAATCATTTGAAAATAATTTCGATGTGAACACGGGTCGGTATGCGTCGGCGACTCAAAAGACAGCATTGCAGGTGCCATTTTAATCCTGCAATTTTCAGAACGAAGAAATGGAATTTCCAATAAGCGACCTGCATATAAAACAAGAGATGGTCCATGAAGAACCGTCTTCCTCTGAAGATCTGGCCGTGAATATTGATTGTATTCCAAAGAAACACCAGCCGATGGTTGAAGTAAACTGCTACCCATATAAGTTTCCATCGAGGCAGTAAGTTCACAGTGAGGACTACTATGGCCACAATGAACCACCACGTTGCCGAGATGAAGAAAACCGCAATCAATACATGCCTATGCCAAAGAAGGAAATTAATAGTGAAGATTTTATTAATGAATCAAGAATCTGGGAAGATGCATTTGATGAAATCTTGTCTCTATTAAAAGAGGAAGCTGCGGCGGAAAGCAATATTAACAAAGAGTTTAATAGTGTTATATGTGATGAGGATAGTGGCCCAGCCAGCTGTGGCTCTACATATCAAAATAGCGCTCTTTTGGAACAGAAGGATGTGGAAGCGGATCAAAAGGATAAATCGGAAACCAATATAATTATTTTGTGCCCATATTGTGGATCAGAATTCCCAACTCCCTTCGAGTGGCGGCAACATCTCAATGTTGTTCATGACTTTAGTAGACGAGAAAATCTACACATGGACTTCATCAGTGATTCGAGGGCGCAATGTAAACACTGCAATACTCAAATAGCCAGCAAAACGCTTGCGAATTTACAGCAACACAGAATAAAACATCTTCCATACAATCGGTATTTGAAGTGTAAATTCTGCCTCGAACATTTTAAATGTGTGGATACGCTGACGAAACATTTACGAAACATAATTTCTACGCAAAAATACAAAAAAGTGAAGCTGCAGACAAACCCATTTTCCTGTGTCCATTTTATTGCAAGGAATTTCTCAATATTTCTGAATGGCGCGTACACATCAATGGCGTTCATGATTTCAGAAATAAACATAATCTCAACATGGAGTTTGTTGATGAGAAAATTTGGAGGTGCAAGCAGTGCAATATGCTAATTATGAACAAACTACATCATATGCAACGCCACAGAATATCGCATCTGCCACACAAGTTTCGTAATAAATGTAAATTATGCAACCAATATTTTTCAACTGGTGGACTCCACAAGCGGCATTTTGATAGAATTCACAGAAACTATCTCGTTTGTCCCTCTCAATCCGATCCTATTCTCCTGTGTCCATTTTGTGGCATGGAGTTTCCAAATTCCTGTAAATGGCACAAGCATCTCAAGGATGTGCATGAATTCGATAAACGGGAGAGTCTGAATATGGAGCTTGTGGATGCAAATAAGATGAAATGCAGGCAATGCAATGTCATAGTAAGCTCAAGGATAACTAGGCATTTACAGCACCACAAACTGACACATCTGCCATACAAGCGGTATTTTAAATGCAAATTATGCGGTAAGCTTTCTTTAAATCGTATCTACCATATGAGGCACATTAGACAAAAGCATCAGTTAGCGACTCAAAGAAAGAATTATCGAAAAACTGGTTACGGAATCATCTGACATTCTGGTCTCAAAGTGTTAAAGGGCAAAGTACTTATAAATAGATGGTATAGATCAAGTGGACCAACTGGTATGTTCAGCAGCATGTTTCCTGCACGCAACACTCGAGAGAGCCTCATAGGCAAAATCTGTAAATTTTCTAAAAATACGATAATCTATTTAGCAATACGACGAACTTCTGCCGAGGCGAAAACTTTCTCATACCTAAATACTGCAGATCTAAAGAGTGCGCCATTGAAATCTGCCGAAATGCAGCGAGATGCATACCAAGTAGTAACCGCATTTATTGTAAAACTAGTTAAAGTTGTTGAAAGTGAGTTGAAAAGCGGGGCGAAACTTATGCATATCCAGCGTTGTCACTTACCCCAATTGTGGCAGATCAGTGATAAATCTTCAAGTTAACGCGTGTTTTAAAATATCCGCAAAGTGTCCGCAAAGAAGAGTGGAAATGTGGCACCATGAATTAACTTGCTGAATTAATGTCGAGTACACATTATTATATTATGTACATACATACATATATATGGATTTTACAAAAAATTATGAGTTTTACCAGTATTTTACATGTCGAGTACACATTATTATAATATGTATATATGAATTTTACATATAATCTGAGTTTTACTAGTACTTTAACTAGGTGGTTTCACTGCTGGGATGTTGTCTAAAATAGCGAATATTCGGAGAAAAAAAATCAGAGGAAATCAGGGCTACGTTTAATTTAAAATTTTAGGGGGTCACTTCATTTGTTATTTAAAAAGAACTGCGAAACTTCTAAAAAGAAAATAAAATAATAAATAAAAAAAAAAAATTGTATTAATTAATTTGAAACTCAAATGTTAACAAGTTCATTTAATAAATTATAACTATTCTTAATGTAAAATCTGATCCAATTGCTTTCCATTTACACTTCTGTTCACTGTAAACGCACCATAGTAATCATAAGATGTAGAATAATATTTATTTGGTTTTTTGACATAATATTATACTACTAATAACTAAAATAATTATTAAAAATTCATTTATATTAAAATGGGGTCCGACTGCCCCAGTAGTACCCCAAGCGTTGAAAAATATGCATGGCCATGAACGAATGAAAGTGCACAGGGGACAGTAAAAATATTAGAATTTGGAACAGAAGGAGACAAAAATTAAGAAATTTACGGTCAAAAGAGAATTCAACGTTTCTACAGTATTCTCACAAATAAAAACAGTTTCAATAATCTCAGAAAAATCTTCAAAATAGGTCAAAAATGCAGCTAAACGAATTAAGTTAACGGCTTTATGCTTTTAATTAAACAGAGGTAGTGTTTCTTTCTTTAATAATGAACCAAACAGTTTTTTATTTTGTCAAATTAATTTTTTTACTTAAACGCAACTGGAATATTTCGACTTGTGGATTTTGTGGGTTCATTGACAATGAGAAATTATCAAAGAAATTCTATGTATTCATTTATTTTGAGAAGTTAAGTGAATTGAGGAATGACGATAGTTAGAGTTAAGGAGGGTGCACTGTATTTTTACCACTACACACATTAATTTTAAAAACTCCTCTCAGTAGCAGAACTCGCACAAAGCCATTGAAATCAACTGTCTATTCTTGTCTGTTCTTTGCTAATACTGCCGTGTGAGCAGTAAATGCTCTTACGGCCTCCCGACGTACAACCTAATCAGTGTCTCCAGGGGGAATCGCCGTAATGACGAGAGGAGGTTTTAGCGGAGTTAGAGTCCCGCACTGACGGGGTTTTGACTTTAGATGTTTTCCTCCTCGTTAAATATAAAAAAAACACTAAATTATTCAAACAAATGTGCAAACAACAATAGCCATGTGTGTTGCTGCCGATGGATACATATTCACGACTGCTTCGTAAAATTGCCGATCAGGATTCCAATGTGGTTGGCATACACTTCAATATGTTGATTCTCACTCAAGAGAGCAATGAAATGTCGTTCTGTTTTATCATTCTTGGACTTTCTGTATATTGTTTTTGGTAGCAGATACCATAGAGACGCGGTACTTAAAAGTCTCTCTTTTTGCGCACACTTACTCATGTGCAAAACTGTCGTAGTGTGGCTGATTTTCTTCAGAATTCTGGTTAAGCAATGATAAATAAACCTATCTATACAGGCAACTAATGATAAGCAGATACTCTTTTTCTTAAACGTCCGAAAATTTGACATTTATTGTTCTCTATAGCAAAATACTAACGAAGTTGTAAGCACAACTAATTGCTCACACAAAAATAAAAACTCAAGTGAGAAAAATAGCGCAATCGGCAACACGGAAAAAATATTCCGAAAAAATAGACCCAGCAGGAACCAAACTTTTAAATTAGGGGAAATCAAAAGAAATCACCGACTAACAGAATTCAAAACACTCCGAAGCACGCTAGATCGAGTCCAGACCGGGCACAACAAAATAAATCAAAACAATATATTAGCTGGATCTACTTTTACAGATGTTCTATCTTAACCGAAAATGGAAATGTTTGTAATAGCCTGCACACTGAAGACCCTACTATACTAATCAGAAATCGGCTTACGCATCATCTTATGCAATCGCATTCATTGCAATGGATGCAAGCTACATCAGTGTCTGTTAAAAATCGTGACAAAGTCCTGACGCTTTCAGCTATATAATGCCCACCCCGTTTTACAGTAACAGAAACTCAATTTAAAAAACTTTTTGATTCCCTTGGTGATCGACTTATAGCTGGCGGTGATTATAATGCGAAATATAAATACTGGGGCTCTCGCCTAATTAATCCAAAACGCCGACAACTCTACAACGCAATAACTAACATACATAGTAAATTCGCTTTTGTCAAGCCAGGACAGCCCACTTATTGACAAACATACCCAAAGAAAATTCCTGATCTTATTGATTTTGCTTTTTCTAAAAATATGGATAGGTCTTTAGTATCAGAGGAATCCTGTGTCGATCTGCTCTCTGATTACTCGCCTGTAATAATCAACCTTTATGAACAGCCAGAATATATAAGTCCAATAGGGACCAACCAAACCGATTGGTTAAAATACAAAAAGTATATTAGTATTCAGATTTCTACAAGAGTTGAAGTAAAAGATGCAGATGATATAGACAACAATATTCATACTTTTAGCTCCATGCTAGCGATTGTAGCCGTAGTGGCAAACCCAACAAAATGCCTTTCCAAATAGCCAAATTGAAAAGCTTGTAACACAGAAACGACGGCTGATCCGAGAATGGCAGTCCAATCACTCACCCATCTCTAAACACATTCTTCCGAAAGGGCTCTTAAATATACTCTGACAATGGAGGAGGATAAAAACCTAAAAGAGTACCTGAAGAAGGTAACCCCAAATTCTACCGGAAGTTATTCCCTTTGGAAGGTAGCGAAAAATTTCAAGCCTCGTATGGAAGGTGTAAAACCCCTGAGAGACCCGAACGGCACGTGGGCTCAAAGCGATAATGAAAAATCACTCTACTTTGCACGACATCTATGCAACGTGTTCCAGCCGAATATAACTACAAACTCCTTTGCATTGTCTGCCTTACCTTGCAGTACTGAGATTGCTCACCCTAATAAAATTTCCCTTCCTGAAATAGCCAAGCAGATCCAACAACTGAATCCGAAACAAGCACCTGGATTCGAAAATATTACCCCGAAAATGCTAAAACAGTTACCAGATTCTGCATCACCATTTCTCTGTAAGCTTTTCAACGCACTTTTGGACATCGGTTACTATTCGGATGCATGGAAGAAGTCTCAGATATGTATGATAGCTAAACCTGGAAAAGACGCGACGCTGCCGTCTTCGAATAGAACTAGCAGCCTGTTGCCTTGCCTCTCCAAGTTGTTTGAGAAACTTCTACTAAATAAACTATCTGCTTTTCTTCATGAACATAGCGAAATACCGCTACACCAATTCGGTTCTCGAGAAAAGAACAGCACTATTGAGCAAGTGAATTGAATTACAAATGAAAATAGAAAAGCATTTGAACTTGGGGAGTTTCGCTCTGCAATATTCCTTGACGTGGCTCAAGCATTTGATAAGGTATGGCATCAACGACTTATGTTCAAAATCAAAAAGTTTCTTCCAAAAAGCTATTATTTCATCAATTCAGTCTCACTTATCCAATAGACGTTTCAATTTCGGACGATGTAGCCCAAGGTAGTGTTCTAGGCCCTACATTGTATGCAGAATTTACATCTGATACTACAATAAACGAAAGCACACTAATTTCAACATTTGCGGATGATACCGCCGTACTTAGTTGCAATAAATGTTCGATATGGTTTCGAGGGCACTACAAGAGCACTTATTTAAGGTAGAAGAATGGCTAGGGATGTAGCGTATAAAGGTCAATGAGCAAAAAAGCAAGCACGTAATATTCTCTTTGACGCCTGGTACGTGTCCAGCTATTCGGCTCAATAATATCGAGATGCCGCAAGCTAATGAAGTCATTTACCTCGGCATTCATTTAGACATGCGATTAACTTGGCGTACGCACATTTCAGCTAAAATTTTAAATATTAAGTTGAAGGTCGCCAATCTGCATTGGATAATTAACCATAAATCTTCCTTAAGTCTGGAATATAAAATCCTCTTAAACAATGCCGTTATTAAACCGATATGGTTGTACGGGATTCAACTATGGGGTAATGCATCCGCTTCCATAATTCAAAGGTTTCAGTCTAAGATACTTGGGTTAATAACAGGTGCTCCATGGTACATGCGTAACGATAATATTAACAAAGACCTGAAAATTCCTACAATTATCACAGAAATAATGTCTAGAAAGCAGAAATACATAGCAAAACTGGAAAATCACCCGAATCCACTTGCCAAATCCCTCGCAAAACCGATAAGCCGATAACGCCTGCAGAGAAGAGACTTTCCGGCTTTATGAAGAGCGAAGCAGAGCCGAAATTTTGATAGACAAATTCAATTTGGGTTAAAATTATTTTTAGTTACTAGTTTTAAGATTTGATATACTTATTGTTAGGCTTATTATTTTAGCAGATTCAATAAATAATTAGTTCTTGTTACACAAAAAAAATATGTTTCGGGAGTAATCAATACAGAACCGCTACTGGATCTACTACGGTCGATTGCAGAAAATCAGTACAAATTGAAATTTTTCAAAGAATATGAAGGCAAAGTTCAACCGATCACAACACAAATTTTTGTAGAAGGAAACACGGAATTGCACGCTTACAAACCAAAACAAAAGCAAAATTAAAATCGGAATTCTGATGCACACTAAAATTAAATTTGAACCACCAAAAAAAGAAAAGGGAACTCGTACAGTGCACAAACTTTCAGAGAGATCGCCATCGAGTAGTACAGAGAGATAACTTCGTCAATCCAACAACAAAATCAATGGGAAATCGGATACAAGTGGATAAGTACTCGGGGACCACTAGCGATCAGCTTTTTCCTAAGAGACCCCAGGGACAAATACATTTGGACTTTTTATAAAAAAGTGTTACTGATTCTAATAATTTTTTACTACATATTTTCATAAATTAAGTGAATAAATTAAAATCAGAGGTGGAATAGTGCTTTTATTATAGATATATTATAAAATTAGATATTATTTAATGGAACAAATTTTGAAAAATTTGCAATAGTAATTATATTGAGTTTTTTGGAGACTCATAAATACATTCTGATATTTTTATATTACTAATTTCCATCCATTTAATCCATTATGATAAATAAAAAGTAGCACATCAACTCAGAACGTGTAACTTATTAATCGTTTATTATTGTAGCGTACTTATCTCATATGTAATATTTAAGCTAATACAAATTACGACACACACACTAATGAATTTAGACATAAGAATGGGAGACACACAAACTAATGTATTTAGATATAATAAATTGTGAACAAAGGCCATCATAGAAATTCATAACAGCTGACAAACAATGCGAGGGCATTAGCCCAGCGATCTTGAAAGGCCAGCGCACCCAGATCTAATTTCTCTGAGTGCGCTAACCCCATTTTGTTGCCGGGCAAGATGCGATACTTTGGCTGGATACGATATTGCGTAGATCAGTCGAAATTTGTGAATTTGCATTTGAACATTGGAAATGCATTGGGAATAGAATGAAAATCCCATGCAAGTCCAATGGAATTGAACCGGATAAATACCCCTGATTATTCAATAAAGTTTTTAGATTTTATTCTGATTAACTCCAGCAAACGTCTTTTCTCTAACTTCAACCGTAATTTCTCCGCTGGTTAAATATTGAGTAGTCAAAATACAATTAGGCCATTCGCCTGACTAATAAGCGGTGCTACCCCGCTGTATAAACATTTGGTAGAGCAGCTGTATGGGTTCGCTCCCAGGTTCATTACAATATATCAGAAATAGTCTTACAGTTTTTTGCTTTTATAATTGGTTAATCTTTGTAATATTTTACAAATAATTTTGAATTATAAATAAGAAAGAAAAAATAAATGGTGATTAGGTTTATACAAAGCTTATTTGATTGTGCTGCTTTGAAGAAGTATTCAAGATTGACTTGATTACAATAAGTGGTATAAATAACTAAATATAATACATAAATATAATTCGAATGTAATTATATAAGTTAAGGTGAAATAAACTACATTCACCTAAACAAAGCAAATCTCATATTGCACACTCAACCCGTGTGCAAATAATTCACACGTTTTGTGATGACACCGCGTCTGCCAAAATCCGAACACCTGCAAGCTGCAATTTAGTTCACTCATCCCAATCCAGAATCGTGGGAATGCAAGTTCAGCATCTTCCAGCGACAAACCATCCGGCAGCATACGGTATAATAGGCTTAAACTTAAGAATATTTTGTATTAGATTTTAGTTCGTTTTCAATCCTCAAATAAAGAAGGTGCATAGCACCAATAAAAATATTTTTTTAACTTTAATAACACCAATGTGATTAACTGGCGCCCGAGCAGGTCTGGATCACAGTCACTAGTTTACAATAATATTCGAAACAAACAGAGCCCTCAAAGAGGGCGTGATTCGTAAAGTGTAACTAAACAAAGCGAAAAGATCCTTAAGCAGTGTCAAGCTTTCCGCGAGTGTCTTAAAAAAGTGATAATAGACAGCGGTATGATCCAGTACCCGCAATTAACATCAGCCAGGAAACGAGGCCCCCCAGTACTCCACGCAAAGGACAAAAAGGAGCAGCTAGATCTGCAGCCACCTGGACAAGATGAACCATATAGTTTTTATGTAAGTTAGAACTAATTATAATTAGTTAAATTTAAGAAATTAGAAAAAAAAAAATAATAATAAAATCAAAGTGAAAATAACTTAAAATTTATAAAAGTATAAATAAAGTAAGAATAAAGTGAGCACAAGATATTTTAGAAAATTTAATAATTTTTTTTTATGGAATAAATTTAATAATAAATTAATGGAATAAATTTAATAATAAATTAATGGAATAAAATATTGAGTTACAAGTTTAAAAAAAAAAAAAAATATAAATAAAATTTGTACATCTATGCTTACACAACAGACCCTCCAGAGCGTGGGAATTTAAAGATAACAAACAATTTATAGCAAAATAAAAAATAAAAATATCTGAAAATTATTGAATATTTAAATAATATACTAATCCATATCCTATTCCCTACCTAATAAAAATGCCTAACGAAAATATCCTTAGACCAGCTACTTTAAATGCAAATGCTGCAGGCTTTTCCACAAGTGGCACTTCAAATGCCCAAACTACCCCAGAATTAGAAACCCTTATAAGCACCCTAATAGTTAGAATTTTGAATACAGAAGGACGAACGTTAATTCAATCGATCGTTAGTCCACCTCCCGAAATTGCACGCGACCAAACTATAGACGAATGCCACAGAGGACAAACGGACGGCTTAGAAAAAATTCCGGATATTATCCGAGGCTTGAGGGAATTTTCAGGTAATCCACGCGAGTTTTCCTCTTGGAAAAAAAGTGTTGATCGTGTACTTCAAATTTACGAATATCAGAAAGGAACACCAAAGTATTTTGGAATACTAAATGTCATCAGAAACAAAATAACGGGTGATACAGATACCGCCTTGGAATCTTACAACACACCCCTGGAGTGGAAGGCCATATCTCGTTGCCTTACCATCCATTATGCTGACAAGCGAGATTTGGGTACCTTGGAGTACCAGATGACATCGCTAGTCCAAGGTAGATCAACTGTACAAGATTTTTATCAGCAGGTATATTCGCACCTGTCGCTCATTTTAAACAAGATTGCATGTTTAGAAATATCCGAGGAATCACTACACTTGCTCACTCAAACATACAGAGACAAGGCCTTGGATACTTTCGTGAGAGGTCTCAGAGGTGACCTGCCAAGACTTTTGGGCATTAAGGAACCAACTAACTTGCCTCAAGCATTACATCCTTGCTTGAAAATGGAAAATCAGAATTTCCGCGCAAGCTACGCCCACGGTAACCAGGGAACTATGGGAAAGACGAACTATAACCCACCACAGTTACCACCACGTCGAAATAATTACACTCAACAGTATACGTTCAATAGACAGCCATTTTACCCAGAAATAGCTTACTTACCCCAAACCCAACAACGACAACCCTACCGTCAAACGCAACCTAACTTCCAACAATATCGTAACCAATACGCAACACAATCTCCTATTAATTCAAACTTTTACCCAAATTTTCCACCACCACGGCCAGAGCCTATGGAAGTGGACCCCACTATTAACTCTAGAATGGTAAATTACAGTAACAGACCTCGTAACAACGTACTGTATGGAAAAAGACCAGACGAACAATTCTCGGCTCAAGTTCCCAGGAAAATGCAAAGGAACTTTCACGTAAATGCAGTGAACGAAGATCTTCAGGAGTATTACCAACAAATAGACCCACAGAACGAAACATGTGACCAAAACTTTTCTGAATATATTGCAAATGAAGTAACTGATGAAAACGGCGCTCAAACCGACTTTCATGAATTTAGTGACATACATTTTTTAGAATAACGGACTCTTCGTTGCCATATTTCAATTGCAAAACGAAGAGCGGACAGATTCTAAGAATACTTATAGATACGGGCTCAAATAAAAATTACATTCAATCGTGCTTAGTAGAAAATCCCCTCCAAAATAATCAAAAATTCAATGCAAACTCAATAGCTGGAAATGTCGAAATTACTCAGCATACTCTTCTAAATCT
Organism: Clusia tigrina; assembly: GCA_920105625.2. Classification (NCBI taxonomy): domain Eukaryota; kingdom Metazoa; phylum Arthropoda; class Insecta; order Diptera; family Clusiidae; genus Clusia; species Clusia tigrina. Next base: position 395,712,917 of record OV050030.1, read on the forward strand.
TTTCGGACTTAAAGACAATATTTTGAAACTTTATTTATTACCATCCCTGAAATCATTTCATGCTATCTTGGGAAACGATTCTCTAAAACACCTTTCAGCAGTTATTCACACAAAAGATAATTATATGCTAGTAAATAATAGAATCAGGATAAGAATAAACCAACAAAAATCCGAATCAGTTAATGCAATAAAACTAAAAACAGATCACATGAGCGTCAGCCAACAAAAATCAGTATACGAAATTGTAAGAAATTTTCCTCGACTATTCGCAGATCCCGACGAAAGATTAACTTATACAACCAAAGTACAAGGCGAAATTCGTACCACAAGCGATACACCCGTGTACACTAAATACTACCCCTATCCTAACGCACTCAAAGGGGAAATCGACAAACAAATACTCCAGCTTCTGAATGATGGCATTATAAGACCATCACGATCCCCATACAACTCTCCCGTTTGGATCGTTTCGAAGAAACCCGACTCACAAGGACAGAAACAGTACAGAATGGTAATAGACTACAGAAAACTGAATTCCGTCACAATTGCCGATCGCTATCCAATTCCCGAAATAGGAGAAGTTTTAGCACAATTGGGAAAAAATAAATGGTTTACGATACTAGACTTAAAAAGCGGATTCCATCAAATCCCGCTCGCCAAACGCGACATTGAAAAAACTGCATTCGCAGTAAGTAATGGCAAGTATGAATTTACTCGGTTACCATTTGGCCTTAAAAACGCACCGTCCATATTTCAACGCGCGCTAGATGAAATACTCAGAGACCACATAGGCAAACGCGCTTATGTTTACATAGATGACATCATAATATTTAGTAAAGACGAGAAATCCCATTTAGAAGGCATAGCTAAAGTTTTTAGAACCTTGTGCGAAGCAAATATGAAGGTCCAACTTGACAAATGTCACTTTTTTCAAATGGAAGTAGAATTTCTTGGGTTTATAGTGTCATCTGATGGTATAAAAACAAATCCATCCAAAGTAGAAGCAATAGCGAACTATCCATGTCCAAAAACACTGAAAGAACTTCGATCTTTTCTTGGCCTATCTGGTTATTACCGCCGGTTTATAAAAGATTACGCCAAAATGGCGAAACCCCTTACAAGTCTTTTAAGAGGCGAGGATGGGCGAGTATCCAAGAAAAACTCCAATAAGAAAGAGGTATATCTGAACAAGGAAGCGGTAAAAGCGTTTAATCAAATTAAAAATGCCTTATTAGGAAAGGAAATTATGCTGGCATATCCCGACTATAGTAAAGATTTCGAACTGACGACGGACGCGTCTAATTACGCCATTGGCGCCGTGCTCTCCCAACAAGACAGACCTATCACCTTCATATCAAGAACCCTTAGCAAAACCGAGGAAAGTTACGCAGCGAACGAAAAAGAAATGTTGGCCATAATCTGGTCACTAAACTCGATACGGAACTACTTGTACGGATCTGCAAAAGGAAAGATATTTACAGACCACCAACCTCTAACATACGCGCTGAGCAATAAGAACAACAACTCCAAAATGAAACGTTGGAAAGCGATACTGGAGGAGTACAATTATACGCTACAGTACAAACTTGGAAGAACTAATGTCGTAGCGGATGCTCTTTCGCGACTATCTAAGAACACGTTCGTAAACTCATTAACACCCACACAGCACAGCTCAGAAAGTTCGCCACACAACTTAATTCCTAGTATTGAAGCCCCAATAAACGTCTTCAAGAATCAAATTTTCTTAAATGAAGGAAGCCCTCCGAATTACAACTTCAAAATAATATTCCCCACTTACCACAGGCATTTAATAACTGAACCCAATCTTACTCCCGAAAAACTAGTAGATATTTTGAAAAGATACCTAAATCCCAGCGTAATCAATTGCATTAAAACGCAAGAAAATATAATGGGCCAAATCCAAGAAATCTACCCAAATTTTTTTTCAAGTTATCGTATTCGGTTCTCACAACTACAGGTGGAAGATATCACCAACGAACAAGAACAAGAAGACCTAATAATTCAAACCCATAATAGAGCACATCGAAATCCACGTGAAAACAAAATTCAGATGTTAGAAAAGTACTACTTCCCAGCAATGCCCAGAAAAATTAAAAGAATCACAGAAATGTGTACCATATGCAAGAAAAATAAATATGAAAGGCACCCAAACTCACCTAAACTAAATGAAACCCCCATACCAACTTTCCCCGGACATACAGTTCATATAGACATTTTCAGTACCGAAAAAAAACTTGTAATGACCGCAATGGACAAATTCTCTAAGTATGCTCAAACAAAAATTCTGCAGGGAAAATCAATAGAAAATATCAGGCAACCACTCAGGGAACTATTACTCCTTTTCGGAGTTCCAAAATTTGTCGTTATAGATAATGAAAAGTCACTCAACTCAGAGTCAATACTTTTCATGATGAAAAACGAGCTCCATATTGACGTGTACACCACACCACCATATAGAAGCGAAGCAAACGGACAGGTCGAACGATTCCACTCGACCTTGATTGAAATCATGCGATGCTTAAAGAACGAGAGTGGACACAGAAATTTTGAAGAGCTTCTCGAACGAGCCGTTAACGAATATAACCATAGTATTCATTCAACAGTAAGAAAAAGGCCCATAGATATTTTTTTTTGGAAGAAACATAAATTGCACACCTGAAGACTACGAAAGAGCAAGACAGGACAATATAGACAAATTACTAGAAAAACAGAAGAAAGACCTTAGTTACCATAACAAAAACAAACAGGAAACAAAACAATATTCAGCCGGACAGACAATTTATGTCGAACGAAATAGAAGAGTAGGATCTAAACTACATGAAAGATTCAAAGAGGAAATAGTGAAGGAGGACGGAAACACAACAGTATTAACAGAAAGCGGCAGGATAATTCATAAAAAACATATTCGAAACTGACGACGAATGACCACTAAATTAAAATTTTTTTTTCAGAATTACCTTTGCTCTCGTCAAATCTGAAACACAAATACTTGACTATTCTAACTCAAAGCTGATTGCTATAAATACAGGTATAGCAAGGCTTCAGACTGGTACCTTCAGGCTGATACATGTTATAGAACTGGATCATTATGGAGATTTCATTAACGAAATGGAAATTGTCGTTAGGAAAAATATAAATCCCGAACACCCATTCTATCCCTTCCTACTGCATCAAATCTTCCAAACCCGAGAACACTTATCCAGACTAATCCCCAAAACAAAGATCAAAAGATCAATTGATTTTATCGGCAGCGCTTGGAAGTGGATTGCTGGAAATCCAGACCACGCTGACTTTGATATCATATCCCAAAAAATAAACAATGCATTAGAAAACAATAACCAGCAAGTAATAATAAGTAAAGTAACGCTTGAAAAAATAAAAGAACTCACTAATGAAACGAATAAAATTTTAAAATCGGTAAAAAATGAAAATATAATTAAAGATGAATTAGCATTAAGTATGAAGTATAAAATAGAAATTATAAAAGAAGAAATTACAAATATTGAATACGCTATAAATTGGGCTAAGGCTAACATTGTAAACTCCTTTATTCTATCAAATAATGAAATAAATGTTACTAAGACAATATTAGAAAATGAAAATATGCAATTTATAAATATAGAAGAAGCATTTGAATTTGCTGACATAAAAATAGCGGCAAATAATTCGGTCATAATTTACATAGTAAATATGCCCACAACTAGCAATGAAATTTGTCAAACAATGTTAATAAAACCGGTAAAAAATGGTCATGTTGTAACCAGAACCGAGTTCGAGAATATTTTAAATTGTAATAATAATATGTACGGCATAAAAAGCCAATGTAAGGAATATAATGACATATCTATCTGTAAGGATAAAAATATTGTTAATTTAAGTAATACAACCTGTATACCGAACTTGCTCAGAAGCATACCCCACACTTGCACCCTTACGAACAACCAACACGTGCCAACCGTGGAAGAAATTAACCCAGGACTACTGCTGCTGAATCAATATAATGGGACAATTACCATGAACAACGAGATGTTAAACCTGCGGGAAACATATCTTATCCGGTATCAAAATGCATCAATAACGGTCGAAAATCGGACTTATTCGTACAACAGTGTGCTGAAAGTACAGCCGTTACCAGCCATACTGCAACCAAAGTCTGCAGCCAGCCGATCAGAGGAGCATCTAACTCTCGAAATGGTTAAAGAACTTAATATCAACAATACAAGAAACATAGATCTCCTAGAACAGAAAAATCAGTTGAGATCCGTTGTAAACTATGCGCTTATTACAACAATAGCATTAATATTATCGGTGACCATGGGGAAGAGGTACCTCAAGAAAGTAAAGGTAAATAGCACAGAACAAAAGGTCGACATAGAAGAAACACCAGAAACATCGATATCTCTACCAGACTTGAGCGTTGACAACACCGGCAAGCCAACCAAGAAAATTACAAGGCTAAGCCAGATTCCGCTTTTTTAAGGAAAAAAGAAAAAATATGACATATCGATCGAGGACGACCGAATTTAAGCGTGGAGGAGTTAAGGTGAAATAAACTACATTCACCTAAACAAAGCAAATCTCATATTGCACACTCTACCCGTGTGCAAATAATTCACACGTTTTGTGATGACACCGCGTCTGCCAAAATCCGCACACCTGCAAGCTGCAATTTAGTTCACTCATCCCAATCCAGAATCGTGGGAATGCAAGTTCAGCATCTTCCAGCGACAAACCATCCGGCAGCATACGGTATAATAGGCTTAAACTTAAGAATATTTTGTATTAGATTTTAGTTCGTTTTCAATCCTCAAATAAAGAAGGTGCATAGCACCAATAAAAATATTTTTTTAACTTTAATAACACCAATGTGATTAACTTATAGTATCTACTCGTATACTGTTTTTAAATTTAAAACACTATTTTATTTCTCCAAAACGCAACTCGCAATTGTATCCTATATTTAGTCCAAGAGCCAAGATGAGAGAAATGCGCTGCCAGCCACACAACTTTAGATTGCCAACGAAACGCTTGGAGTGGTAGTAGCATGAATGAAAGAATTATAAGATTACGCCGATAGTGTTGACAAAGTGTTCTCTCTCTGCGCATGACGTCACATCTCTAGTATTCTTAAGTAAATTGTGAAATATGTATGGAGATTCGCATGAAACAATAAATTGAGAAGAAATTGTAATCTAATGTGAGTAAAAAATTAAAACGGTTAAGAAAAAAATTGTATTAGACCGTTTTTAAAAACTAATACTTTTAATCCATTTAAATATTTATGAATTTGTTAGAGTAAAATGTCGGGTTATTTACTGTTTTTTGCAGACATTTCTTCCTGGAGATAATTGATAGACAGAAATAATACTTACTAATTATAAAAAATGAAAATATTATTATATATTGAAGAAAGTGATAAAAAGGCAGTATATACTAACAATTAAGCGTATTACAACCAGTGCCCCCTCTTAAAACCCAGTACAAATGAAAGACATTTTTGGACGATAACGAATCAAGTTTTTAGTTTAGTGTTTTATTCCACTTTCTTTTTCTATTTTTCGACAATTCAAATAGGTCTCTGTTTAATTTTCTAATTAAGAAGTACATTCGTGCACGAAAGAATAGTTTTTTTACTTTTTCGCTGCACTGAATGCTAACAGCTTCCTCCATATGCTTTTTCAGAAAACCATTTGTGATCAGAAGACCATCCTGGTTGATTCAACAACGAATTGACAATCTTTTTATTATCCCTTTTTTCAATTCTAGAAGCCCGCTGGGCACTGACTTCAACGTTTTCAAGCGAATCAATGTTGATCGTTGGAACTACTCCTTTTTTTAAAAAACGACGTTCGGCATAACCTTCAAGTAAAATATTAAATGAAATCAAATGAAACTCTTCCTTGTTTTACATACTTACCCATGTCATACTGTAAACCATTTTCGATGTCCTCAGGTTTGAAATGCAGCATACAAATATATCTTTTATTTGGTTTAAATTGTTTTTCACGCCGGCAAAAACTAACCCATTTCTTTTTTAACACTGCGTTAGTCGGAAATATAAAAAAGCTTATGTCGGACGATTTGTCCTCGGAAGTGCTATTGCAATTCGCTACAGAACACTTCATAGTTTATGTTTCTTTAAATAAATTAAATTTTTTTAATACTTATGTTCTTTATTTTTTTTAGCATTTTTATTTAATTTAAAAATCACTTATTTTTTGATTTAAGGCTTTTTATATATTATTACTTTTATCTTCTGATTAAACAACTAATAACATAAAAAACGATTTTTACAAATAACCAAAAGTATTATGTTTGTGAAAAAAATCAATATTTTCTTTCATATGTTTATGATCAGTAACATAATCAATAAATACCTATCTATGTTTTAGTGCAAAAAATATGTGATATTTAAATTTTGTTTAATACTTTCAAACGAAAATTACAAATTCCACTTTGTATTCTTTATATTTCTATAAATAACTTAAATTTTCACAGTTATTTTTAAACACTGATCACAAATTCCAATTCACTTTCTTAACTTATCGAAGGCTTACAATTGAATGCATAACAAATTTCTGGAGATGTGACATCATAGAGAGTGTGAGAGAATTCAACCAAACATAACGGACCTGCGCAATGCGTAATCTTGTATTCTTTTTTTCATGTGGTAGCAGGGCCAGTAAAGGCAGTTTTCAGACATACGGAACTTGTTGTTGGTAGTTCCGCAGTCAGCGGTAAATATCAAGTATAAGTCTTTGTTGCTGTTGTAGGAGAGAGAGATTGGCATGTCTATGCTTTCAAATTACTCATTTGGTTGAGAGCGACTTCCCCTTGGTAGCTCACGCTCAGCGGCCCAACGGCCCGAACGCCCGCGCATGCGAGTTTCGCTAGAGTGCCTCGACTCACACTGGTCGAGAGCGTAAAACACTCATTTTTCAAAGCAAAATAAATAAATTGTCTTACAATGTGCACAAAATAGAGTCACACAAAAACGTCTTATCGCGCTAGAGCACTATTCCAAATTTTTATATTACTACGCATGTTTTAATCATTTGAAAATATTTTCGAAGTGAAGTCGGGTCGTTACGCGTCGGCGATTCAATAGACAGCATTGAAGGTGTCAATTTACTCCTGTAATATTCAGGACGAAGAAATGGAAATTCCAATCAGGGACCTGCATATAAAACAAGAGATGGTCAATGAAGAACTGTCTTCCCCGGAAGTTCTGGCGGTGAAGATTTATTGGGCTACGCGCTGAAAACTACACATCTACGTGATGCCAGAATGATGACAACCAGCGTGTAAATCCAATTAACGCTATTGCCAACTTCATACACTGGTAGCCCACGTCATATGCATGAGTATGCACAGGAAGCGATGGCATATGTTCGTTCTTATGGTCGACCGGACCTGTTTATCATTTTACCTGTAATCCACAATGGAGTGAGCTTCGAGAATACTTATTGCCAGGGCAATCGCCAACAGATCGCCAGGACATAACGTCATGCATGTTTGAACAAAAGCTGAAATCATAGTCAATCACAAAGTAGTTAGATAAGCGCAATGTTGGATGTATTCTGTCGAAGCGCAAAAAGGGGACACGCACACATATTATAATACCGGATCAAATTAACGACATTATATCTGCGAAAATTCCAGATGAATTTGAAGTGATCACAAAGAACCATGCGTGATTGATAGTAAATATTCGAAGCGTTATCCCGGAGCATTGAATTCCAACACAGATACAAGCAATGACGGATACACGTTATATTGTCACCAGTCGACAGAGGGAAACAGAAAATCAAAAGCTATCAAAAGGAGAGCTCAATATGTTTAAAATGATAATCGTGCCGTATTCACCGATTTGTCCAAAATGTACAAAGCCCACATTAACGTGGAGTATTGTAATTCGGTGAAGTCCATAAAGTACATCTGTAAATACGTACAGAAATAAAGTGAGCGACATGGTTGTGTTGGGTGTACCTGATCCAAATAGAAACGACGAAATCACTTAATTTTCATTAAGGCGTTATGTCAGCAGTAATGAGGCGGTGTGGAGCATTTTTACATTCCCAACCCATGAGAGACTTCCAACCGTCGTTCATTTAACTGTCCATTTTGAAAATAGTCAACGCGTTTAATTTACCGCTGAAAACGAATAGCAAAGAGCAGCAACCCCACCATCCACATCATTAACAGAACTTTTGAATTGTGTGCATCAGATACCGTCGCCAGCACGTTGTTATACTCAAAAGTACCGCAATAATTTCCTTGGGATTAATCGTGAAAAAAATTTTAAAGGCGTAAGCAAGGAAAACCAATCGATGGCTACCCAAATGTGTTCTCAACAGATGCTTTAGGACGCACTTACACAGGTCACCCCTAGAATGCTGAGTGTTTTATTTACGTTTATTGTTGGTTAACGTTCGTGGTCCAACATCATTTCAATGTCTTAAAACAGTTGATAGACTATTGTGAGCAGCATATCGTGAGGCGTGTCAACGATTGATTTTACTGGAAGATGACGCCCACTCGGAAGCTACCTTTGCTGATACTACAGTTTCATCTACTCCTCTCCAAATGAGGACTATTTATAATAATTGTATCATCATGTTTCCCATCAAATCCACTTGGACTATGGAGAAATTATCAAGATTTCATGACAGGAGATATTTTGAACAGACTTCGCCGTACTCCGTCAAATCCACACTTGCTGTGCACACCGGAAATGCATAATGAAGCTTTTGATTATAATTGAAGATATTTGCTTAACAATTGGACATAAAGCATTGGCACAACTTGGCATAGTTTAACCAAATCGCTAAATGCATGATCTGTTTAACCGAGATTTGCAGTGTTAACGAGATTACGATTGCAACGTACTGGATGCATTTTCTCAAGCAAATATTCCAACATTGAACGTAAAGTAGCACAGGCATTTTTTTTCTGGGATTGTTTCTACTTTTTGGATACCGCTCGAACAGCACACTCTGCACTGAAACTGCTAACAAAATATCATTAGAAGTATTGGATAGAACAATGAAATATATACGAGGAAATCAAGATTTGTTTGGCGGTGCTTTGATACTGTTAGCTGGAGACTTTAGACAAACGTTACCAGTCATTCTTAAATCTTCTGCTGTCGATGAAATAATCGCATGCTTGAAATCTTCAATTCTGTGGAAAAATGTAAGAATGCTCACACTAAAAACAAACATCAGTTCAATTGCAAATCGACCCAAGAGCAGCTGAATTTTCAATGCAATTGTTGAAAATTGGGGATGGAACAATGCCAGTCGACAGGAATACAGGTATTATAACATTTCACTCAATAAAAAGATGAACTGATTCGTAGCGTATTCCCAAACATAGCACAACAGTACAAAAATCATGCTTGGTTAAGCGAGCTAGCAATACTACCGGAAAGAACAAAGATGTCTGTGATCTCAATGAGGCTATTTTAAAAGAAATCCCAGGTCCATTATTCACGTTGAAATCAGTGGATACCATCACGAATCAGGCTGAGGTGGTGAAATATCCCACAGAATTTTTAAACGCACTTGATTTGCCAGGAATACCACCACATGTATTGCAGCTAAAAATTTAAGCGCCGATTATTATGCTTCGCAACATCAACCAACCAAAACTATAAAATTCAAAGACGAAGACGTCTTGATTCCTCGCATCCCAGTGATTCCATTTGAATTTAAGCGTATTCAATTCCCTGTTCGCCTTGCATTGCATGTTGTCTCTATCTAAAAGCACTGCAATAAATGTTTTAATTTAATTGAAATTCTTGGAAATGTTTTCTTTTACCTGGCGAAGCGGGCGGGGGTTCAGCTAGTATAAAATGAAATGAATGAAGAATGATAGAATAGAAGATTGTGCTAATACTGGTAAGAAAATTTCCCCTCTCTGCGCATGTCGCGACATGTCGTTACAAGGCACATACGAAATGAGAGAACAGCCAAAATGCTTACTTTTTTGTGTGTTGGGGTCCTCGTGTCTGCTTGTCGGCGAGAGCGACGTCCTGTCGCCGTTTTCAGGCGAGTGGCTGAAAAATCAAGAGCCCTAACGTAGAATTTAAACACTACCACTTTTCGGTTTCAAAACACAAGAGAGATTTATTCTTAAAATGCTAGTTCTTATATACTATTTGTAAATGTGCATTACCGCCTACGTCTTGACTTTTCTGGTGTTCCAGTTTCGCAGTTGTTATTTGGTGTCAGTGGCTCAAGCCCACTGACCTACTGCAAGTAAAAGTGTCGTCGGTGCATTCTAAATGCCCCTCGTCAGCTTGACTGCGGAACTGTGACACCCCAAAAGTTTACATCATAATTAATGAATAATCACTATTCATTTACAATATTTGCACCCTAAAAATATGTGCGTTCTTAATGAATTTAATAGGAGCCGGTGCTGTGAGTCAACTACGCGTAGGTAGCTTGATTCTAACTCACAACATCCCTCCCCTCTTTCTGAAAGAAGTTAGTGCAACTAACTTCCATTAAATCTCTACAATATTTTTCTTGCACTGCAAACATATATGTGCATCGATTGAACTCTATATTACATACATATAATTTGTTTTTATTTACATCTTTTTTTTTTAATCGCCTTATTTGGGTTCTGTCACGTTTTTTATTTTTTCTTTTTTATTCTTTTCTTTTCTATATATTTCTTTTTCTCTAGCTTTTATTTTCTTTTGTAGTTTTCTTTCTTTTATTTTTTTTTTTCTTCACTTTGCTTTTGTTTTTTTTTTCTTATTTTTATCCATCATTATTTTTTTTATAATCCCCTTTTTATAATTTGGTCCTTCATTGACTCTTTTCTCATTGGCGTATATACAAACATCTAAACAATAACACAATTCTACTCTATACATAAAACCTTATATTATACTGCGCTCTCTGGTACCCGCTGGTCCATTTGACGACCGTCGTTGTCGGAGTGAAGTCCCTCGATGAACTCTGCATACCCCTCCCTTCTTTCTGGATCGGTACGTACAAAGATAGGTTGGCGATCTGGTTTGCCATTAAAACTTTGCTTTTAGTGGCCTTCTTCTTTCCATTTATATAGTGTGCCCCACGGCTGTAGGTGGTACTGCCTCTGCTTATAGTGTTCAACTTGTAAAAAACATTTGGAATACATGAGAGACTACAATACTCCGTCTTACTTTGCAGCAATGCGTTTTATGGTGGAAGTGTTTCTCTTGAGCTTCCTCATAATGGTATTTGACATCGTTTGGCTTTGATATGGAGACAATCGGTATTTTTCTGAGATACACGTTCAATTATGTAATTTGTGTACTCTGTTCGGTTACCAGTCTCTGTGTCCTCTTGTATTAAATCATATTTCATATGTAAATCACATATCATATGTTCATACTCTAGATTGGACATATACTTCAATGAAGCAATTAACTTCCGTGAGCCAAATTTCCTCTGCTTATTATATTTGGTGGTGGTTTCAGTCACCCTCCTTAAGCTTTTACCCATCTTCAACTTATTCAAAATCGATTCTGTTGAGATTGTGATACACTGGGTGGACATTGCACTATAAAATTGTCCAATTCAAAAAATGACTCCTCAAGGAAACTTGTTTATTTTTCGTTGCTTGTCAATAACTCATCCACAACGCGTTCAAATGCTGCGGCCATATGCCGTTTCGCAAAATTAAAATTACATCCGTCGCCATTCATCCCCAAGCTAATATGTTGGCATCTTTGGGGTCACAAACCTTAGATAACTGCCAAAAATCTCTGTTTTTCAAAACGCATATTTCCGAATACTATGTTGGTCCCTTAGCCCGCACCGTATTCCAATATCCGTTCTTCCCGGAACTTCCTGCTTCGCTCCAGATCATCAGAGCGATATAGAGAACACCTATAATAATTTTCTTAATTTCCTAGTATACATTTTAGTTTGACATATGTTTAATTTTTGTCAAACATTTCATAAGTCAATTTAATAAATGAATTTCAAAATTATATAATATTTAAATAAATACACTATATGTACTATATATACTCTTGGGTATAATTTCCCAATTAAGTATAATTTTTGTTTTTCTTTTTTTTTTTTATTATAACACTTATTTCATTTTAAAGTTAGATTTTAAACAATTAATTTTTAACTCAAATTTTTTCTAAACTACCTTTAATTTTAATCTGAACTTTTACTCAGATTATAATTTTTAAATCTATAACTTTTCTTAAACATACGCTATTCCGGAATATATAAACCAAAAAACAATATTTCTACAACATGCTTTTTTTATAATTGAATGCTATATCATTCAATTTGCATCCACTCGTCTTTTCCCCTTACATTATCGGATTCGCTACCGTATCCTAGAGGAAAAAAGGACTGGACTATGTGTTTTCATAGCCATATAGGGCATCAGTTTTGCTCTGATTAATTTTTCGTGCTCTTTTTCAACACGTGAGTTATCACTCATTTCAACTTTGAACCAATTCATTGGCCCTCCGACAAAAACCAGATTATACAAAATAATCCCGTTTGTGTCAAAACTTTTTCCATTGCATGACTATACCTTTCATTGCATACAATTACTTTTTATTTAAATTTACTTCTAGCCTGATATGTATATATCCATTATCGATTCTACTTTCCATCCTGTAATTAGCTCGTATATGAATACATGCATACATTCAAGGCGCCTTAAATTATCTAGAATTAATTACTAACGTTATTTTCCCCAATTAACTATACATTTTTTCAAATTTCCATACGCTAATTTCCTAATCAATAAACAGTAAAAACCTATGTACGAGTATATTTACATATAGCCGACTGCAGTATTTGCAAAAATATACATACGCATATACCCATTCCTCTTAACTAGAATACTTACTTTTTTAAATATACATTCGTACATTCATTCTTTATCCTATACACATATATACATACTCGTATATATATGTACTTTCTTCACCAGCAGTGCCGGCGCTACTGCTTTCATTTCATTAACCGTCGTATGTATGTGGGAAAGCAACCTGACGGAATGACGGACAAACAGGTGGCAACTACAGAACGTTTGACAAGAAGTGGACTAAATTACTAAAGTGACAACACTGTTTTGGTATGACAGAGACCGGACGTTGACACTTAACGAAAAAAAGAGCAGAAAAAGAGTCGTCGTGCGTCGCTCGAAAGTAAAAGATGTAAAATAGCCATTAAGCATATTTTTCACAAACTAATATTTTAATAAGTGTGAATATTTAAGAACAATTGAATTTTAATAAAACATTACTTTAAACTATTAAACAATTGGGTTTATTTGTTCGGAGTCCTACAAGTGGTGTCAGAAGTGGGATGCAGGCTCAGTGAGTGCAAACAAAATTGTTGCAAAGTGAAGAAAATTAACAAAAGTTAATAGAAAACTAAACTGAAGTGCTGCAAAAAACTGCATGTGAAAAGTGGTTAAAAATACATGTAAAATTGTTGGAAAACAATTTGAGAAACAGTACTGTACGCGATAATTCTCGCCACCAAGCAGAAACGTACAGCCGAATGGGTTTTCAATTGCGCAGCGGCAGCGAGGGGCGGTTGAAGGTCTAGTCTCCAACCTAGAACTTCAACCAAATTTGAAATTGTGCGGCAGCAACAACAAGAGTGTGAGTGCATGTAAATTTCACAAGGGACTTCGAGCGACATACGAATGCAGGTTGCAACAACAACGAGCATAGCGACAACGAAAAGACTGCAGCGAGGGATGATTGTGTGCGCAAAGAGCGGCGACAAAGCTAAGTGCGCAGCGACAAAGAAAAGTTTGCACAACATTAAAAACAGAGCAGTTGCAAGCGACGCAAATTTATGTGTTCAACGGAAGAAAATTCTAACAAGGAAGACAGCAGTGGAGAGTTTTAGCGGAGATTCATGAGCAGCGACTGAAGCAGAGAGCGGATATCGTGAGAGGCGGCGGGAAGAATGTAAAACTGGTGCTGTGCGGTGTTAAACAGATGAGTAAAGTTTTGTAGTTAGATATTTGTATTTTGGTTTGAACAATAGAGTGACCAGGCGATCATTTTTACTGTGTGAACAAAATAAGATTTTGTTTTGAATAAAATCTGTCAATTTAGTGGTAATTATTATTTTTAAAAAATTAAAGTGACCAGATGGTTAATTTCGAATACTTTTAAGAAGTGGAAAAGAAATATTTTCGAGTAAATTTGCATAATTTTGTTATGGTTTGAAAAAAAAATTTTGAAAACAATTTTGATTGAATAAAAAGTTGAAGAGCAGCTTATTGAAATATTTAACTTCATTTAAAATTTCATGCACAGCGAATAATTTTACTTTAATTAATAGCTTATTGAAATATTTAACTTCATTTAAATTTCATGCACAGAAAATAATTTTATTTTAAGGTTTTAAAAATATAATTATTAATATTATTGAAAGTCCAAGGTCTTTATTTTCAGTATATTGGCTTTATTATAAATTGAAATTTAATTTTATTTGTAATCGACATGGACAGTGAACAGATTCTTAGGTTGACGGTTGATAAGTTGAAGGACGAACTACGAACAGTGGGGTTATCAACGACAGGTAGAAAAGCGACATTACAGGATAGGTTGCTGGAACACTTCGGCTTGAATGTAAGTGAGGCTGAAGATTCCGACTACAATGATGCCGCGAGCCAACGGAGTCTGGTTGTACGCGCAGCGAATGTGGAGCGGTCGGCGTTCACTCTTCGGGACATAGAGGATTCCATGACTTCATTCTCGGGATCCGGTCAACCAAGTTTGGAACAATGGCTAGAAATATTTGAAGAAAATGCTGAGGCAGTATGCTGGAGTAACCTGCAAAAATTTATTTATGCAAAACAGTTGCTTAAGGGTGGCGCAAAAATATTTGTTCGGAGCCAAAGCGGCATTAACAGCTGGAGCTCGCTGAAGCAAGCCCTACGCAAGGAGTTTAGAACAACATTTTCTTCAATCGAAATCCACCGTCTGTTGCGAAATCGTCGAAAGCGCCAAGGAGAAGACTTTCGTGAATACCTTTATAGCTTGATGGAAATCGGCAAGCCTATAAATTTAGACGATTCAAGTCTCATAGAATACTTCATTGATGGTATTCCGGACGCAAAATCAAACAAGAGTAATTTGTACCAGGCGAAGACTGTCGAAGATTTGAAAGAGCAAATCAAGGTTTATGAAAAACTAAGGACAAGTAAACCGCAGTACAGTATTGAGAGCCAGGCCCAACCACCGTCATCAAACAAGGTTTCGCCGAACTCAAGAGATGCAACGAAAAAGTGTTTCACTTGTGGTGATGCAACGCATTTTGCAAGAAACTGTCCACGAAAGGTGATTAAGTGTTTCAAATGTGGTCAAGAAGGACACCGAGCAGCGGAATGCAAAGCAGCTGGAACATTTATAAAAACGGAAAAGAGCAAGGTTAACGTCATGAATAACGAAAGCATCGAAGTTAAACCAGAGAAGAAGTGCGGATTAATTTTTAAAAAACTTGTTTTGAATGGCTTTAATCTATTGGCACTAATAGATACTGGATCTGATTTGTGTTTGATGCGCTATGATACTCTCATAATGTTGGAGCTGGACGTAAAGTTGAGTGAAGAGAAACGGCGATTGGTAGGCATTGGTAACAGTGAGCTTACAACAATGTGCAGCTTTACCATGCTGATCGAGATTGATGATGTGTGGGTGAACACAACTTTCCATGTTACCAGGGAGCGAGATATATCCTACGCAGCAGTTATTGGAAACGATGTTTTACAGCAAGTGGATATTATAATGACAGAAGACGGTGCGGAATTCAAAAAGAAAGCGGTGCAGGTGAAAATGGAGGGACAATTGGGGTTGAATGTTGCAAAGGACAAGAAGGTGGTGGCTTTAGAGCCAAAGCGAAACGCAGGTGTGTGTGCAGATAAGACTCAAGAGACTTGTGATGGTGCGAACATGCACAGGGCAGTGACTGGAGAGTCAGGGGAAGAATACTCGAGGAAGCCTTGTGGTGCATGCGCATGCTGGAACGTGGTTGGAGAGCCAGGGGAAGAACACTCGAGGGAAAGTGAGAGTCAAGCTGCTGAACTTTTAGAAGGGTTTCGAGATTTGTGCCTTGTAGCTGGTTTGAAGGAAAACGATGTTGATTTGTCCCATCTTGATAAGATGCACGCTAACGAAGTAAAAAGTATGGTTGAAACATACTGTCCCGCACAGAATATCTCATCGCCAGTTGAAATGAAAATTATTCTAACAGACGATATTCCTGTTTATGAAAGGCCAAGACGAATGTCGTTCGCTGACAGGTGTACAGTTGACGAGCAGGTGGCACAGTGGCTTGAGGAAGGGATTATCAAGCCAAGCACCTCAGAATACGCATCGCCGATAGTTTTGGTGTCCAAGAAAGATGGAGGGAAAAGGCTTTGCTGTGACTATCGACGTCTTAATCAGAAGATCGTCAGGGACAATTTCCCTATGCCATTGATAGACGATGTTATCGAGCGGTTGCAAGGAGCGAATATGTTTTCAACACTGGACCTGGAAAACGGTTTCTTTCATGTTCCCGTCGAGGCCAACTCAAGAAAGTTTACCTCCTTTGTAACTTATAATGGCCAGTATGAGTTTCAATATGTGCCATTCGGAATTTCAAATTCGCCAGCAGTTTTCTCAAGGTTCATTGTCGCTGCCCTGAGAGATTTAATACAAAATGGAACAGTCGTAGTCTACATGGACGACTTGATAATTCCCTCAAAGGATGAAGTCGAAGGCGTTCAGAAGTTAAATACGGTATTTAAGGCGGCAGCTGCTAACGGTTTGCGAATAAAGTGGCGAAAGTGTCAATTCCTAATGACAAAAGTTGAATTCTTGGGATATGTTATAGAGCACGGATCAATTAAACCATCGGACGAAAAAACGAAGGCGATAAAGAACTTTCCATTGCCGCACGATCGGAAATCGATGCAGCGTTTCCTCGGGTTGACGTCCTACTTCCGTAGATTCGTCGAAGGTTATGCAGTCATGGCGAAACCATTATCCGATTTGCTGAGGAAGAATGTTGACTTTTTGTTAAAAGACGAGCAGCTAGTGGCATTTAAGCAGTTAAAAACAGCGCTTATGAATGCACCGGTATTAAGGCTCTATGATCCCAAAGCGGTTACAGAAGTGCATACAGATGCTTGTATGCTTGGATATGGGGCAGTTTTGTTACAAAAGGATGTCGATGATCAACAGTTCCATCCAATCCAGTTCATGAGCCGCAAAACCAGACCCGAAGAGGAAAAGTACCACTCCTACGAGCTAGAGGTTCTAGCAATAATAAAGGCATTAAAGAAATGGCGAGTGTACTTGATGGGCATTAAATTCAAGATCGTGACGGATTGTAATGCGTTCACCATGACGATGAATAAACGAGATGTTCCACTAAGAGTATCTCGCTGGGCAATGTTTCTGCAGGACTTCAATTATGAGATCGAGCACCGGAGCGGTACGAAGATGAAGCATGTTGATGCCTTGAGCAGGGTTGCATGTCTCATGTTGGAAGATTCCCTTAGTCATCGCTTGAAACAGGCGCAGCTATCCGACGACTGGATTCGAGCAGTTCGCAAAGTCTTGGAACGAGATGAATACGACGATTTTTACATGAAACATGATGTACTTCATAAGAATCCCGACAAGGAACTTATTGTTGTCCCATCGCTCATGGAGGAAGAGATTATTAAAATGGCACATCAGCAAGGACATTTTTCCACCAAGAAAACCCAAGATGTCGTAGAAAAATCATTTTATATTCCGCAGTTGAGTCTAAAGGTTGCTAAAATTGTCAAGAGCTGCGTACAATGCATTGTGGTCGATAGTAAGTCTGGGAAAAGGGAAGGTTTCTTAAATCCCATAAACAAAGAGGATCAGCCGCTGGGAACATTCCATGTCGATCATGTGGGACCGATGGAAACGACTAACAAGTCGTATAACTACATTTTGGTGGTCGTTGACGCATTTTCAAAGTTTGTATGGTTGTACCCAACTAAGAATACTGGCGTCGAAGCTGTTGTTGAAAAACTGAGGAAGCAGGCAGCGATATTCGGCAACCCGAAACGGATAATATCGGACAGGGGTGCAGCGTTTACTTCCAATCTATTTAAAGATTATTGTGAAAGTGAAGGTATTCAACATCTACTCATAGCTACCGGGGTTCCACGCGGGAACGGACAAGTGGAGCGTATTCACAAGATTGTTGTACCCATGATATCGAAGCATTGCAGTGAGAGTCCCGATAAATGGTATAAACACATTGAAAAGGTACAGCAGTACATCAACAGCACTCCACCTCGCAGTACTAAAGTGTCACCCTTCAGGATAATGACAGGCTTAGATATGCGAATACCAGGGATACCAGATTTTCAAGAGCTTTTGAATGATGTTGCGATTGACGAACTTGACGGAGAACGTGAAAAGGTCAGAGAAGAGGCCCAAGAAAACATCTCTAGAATTCAACAGGAGAATCGCAGGACTTACAACGCAAATCGTAAAAAGGAGAAGATTTACAATGTGGACGAGCTCGTTGCCATCAAGCGAACACAGTTCGGTTCAGGGCTGAAGTTAAAGCCTAAATTCTTCGGACCCTACCGGGTAGCAAAAAAGATGGCACACGGAAGATACGAAGTTGTTAAGATTGGTGATCACGAAGGCCCAGGCCGAACCACAACGGTCGCCGAATTTATGAAAAAATGGGAACTTTCATTCGAGCCGAATGAGAATACAGGATGGCCGAATGTGGGAAAGCAACCTGACGGAATGACGGACAAACAGGTGGCAACTACAGAACGTTTGACAAGAAGTGGACTAAATTACTAAAGTGACAACACTGTTTTGGTATGACAGAGACCGGACGTTGACACTTAACGAAAAAAAGAGCAGAAAAAGAGTCGTCGTGCGTCGCTCGAAAGTAAAAGATGTAAAATAGCCATTAAGCATATTTTTCACAAACTAATATTTTAATAAGTGTGAATATTTAAGAACAATTGAATTTAAATAAAACATTACTTTAAACTATTAAACAATTGGGTTTATTTGTTCGGAGTCCTACATGTATGTATGTACATATTTGAAGTTAAGTTTTATATTACTTACCCACGACTGTCTTATTATTTTATTTTATTTTTAAATTACGTGCAATATTTATCATTTAATATTTAAAAAAAAAATATTTTTCCCTGCTGTGCTTCGTTCGGCCATAGTGCATAATAAGCACTTTTATTACGTCAACTTTAATCGCACACTTCTCTGGCCTTGACTTTGAAAATCGGAGCTGTGTGTGTTATTTGATACACACACATACTTGTTTACGTTGTTATTCTTGTGTTTACACTTGTAAAACACTGTCAACACATGTCTTTAGTTGTGTGGTCTAATGTGGAATAATTTTAACAAATTATTATGCAGCTTTTTATTTTTTCCTTTAATCGTTACGACTGTTGTAACTGGGCTTCGGATCTCTGCTACTACATACGGACCTATCCACACAGGTGAGAATTTGTTTCTCCTAGCCTGATTCTTCATTAGTACTTGATCACCCACGTTCAAAACGACTGGGTTTAGTACCTTGTTATAGGCCTCCCTGGCCACTCGTTTAGCACATTCCTGGTTTTCTCTAACCAATTCGTGCGCTCGTTGTAACTGATACTTTTGCACTTTATTCGGGTCATCAGCATTGTATACAGGCGCACATTTGCGCTTCAAATTCGCTGGCATGTTGAAGTCAAACCCGTAGAGTGTTCTAAACGGAGTTTGCTTCGTTGATACATGTACCGTATTATTGTGTACATGCATTGCAGTGGTCAACCATTGATCCCAATTCGAGCCGTCTTCTTTGGCAAAACTGCGCAAGTACTCGGCCAGAGGTCGATGACTACGTTCCAATGAGCCATTCGCCTGTGGATGATATGGTGTTATGTGCAACTTCTTGATTCCCAGCATTTTACACGTTTCTGAGAATAGTTTTGATACGAAATTTGAACCATTGTCGGTTATCAAAACCTTAGGTATGTTGTATCGTGCTATAATTTCATCAAAGAATGCTTTGGCTACCGTACCTGCTTCCGCATCGGGTATAGCCACGCATGCCATATACTTTGAGAAATCGTCTTGGAACGTCAATATGTATTTATTGCCCGAAACAGTCTCAGGTAAAATACCTACAATATCCATATGGACTTTATCAAATGGCTGTTTCGGTGTGTCAGCTAACACCATTGGCATCTTTGTTAGCCTTGAACTTTTGTTGGCCTGGCACTTTGTGCAACTTTTTATATATTTTTTAATGTCCTTGAGCATACCTTTCTATCCGTATACTCGCCTAATTCTGTCATGGGTTTTCCAGAATCCCTGGTGTCCTCCTAGAGGCGAATCATGGAAACCCTTTAACACAGCCTGGATATCCTTTATATCCTCCAGCCATTCCACACTACTGGCTCCTTGTTCATTAGCAGCGTCACCCGCATTGCTAACATTTCTTGTTGCATCAATTTTATCCCCTTGAATTCTCTCGGCCTTCTCCTTATCTGACCGTGCTTTGGCCCTGGTTTGCACTACTGATACCTTCTGTGCCTGCGGTACTCTGCTGAGTGCGTTCTCATTAGGATTCTTCTTCACAGGTTTGTATATGATTTCAAAATCATACTCAGACAATTTGTGTCTGAACCTGGCTAGCCTAGACGTTTGGTCTTTCAAATTGGCTATGCCTCTCAACGGCTGGTGATCAGTGTATATCTTGAATGGGCGTCCTAGCAGATATGCTCTAAAATTCTTCGTAGCCCATACTATGGCTAGAAATTCCTTTTCTATTGTGGAGTATCTCTTCTCCGTGTCGCTAAGCGCTCTGCTTGCGAATGCTATTGGTCGGTCATTACCGACTTCCCCTTGTGACAATACTGCCCCTAATGCTTCATTGCTGGCATCAGTGGTCAACAAAAAAGTTTGCTCAAAGTCGGGGTATGCCAAAATTGGTGGCGAACTAATTATTTCCTTTAGCCTCTCGAATGCTTGCTGACATCTCTCTGTCCATTCGAACTTTGCCTCTTTTCGTAGCAACTTGTTAATTGGCAACGCAATTCCGGCTAGTCCTTCCACGAACTTTCTATAATAGTTCACTAGTCCTAGGAATGCTTGCACTTCTTTTCTGTTCCTGGGAACCGCTAAATTTCTAACGCATTCCACATTCTGCGGGTCAGGCAGTGCTCCTGCTTCTAAGCAACGATGGCCTAAATAAACCACCTCTCTCCGCAAAAATTGACACTTCTCCGTGTTCAATTTCAAGTTGTGTTCTCGCAATTTCTGGAGCACCTTGCGCAAGCGTTGCGAATGCTGCTGCAAGTTCTTCCCATAAATTACAATATCATCGAGATACACAAAACAATCTAACCCTTGTAAGCCTGTTAGCACATGGTTCATTAGCCGTTGGAAGGTAGCCGGTGCCCCTGTTAATCCAAACGGCATTCTATTGAACTCATAATGGCCTAAACCGGTGCTGAACGCGGTTTTCTGCTTATCTTGGGTATCCACCAGGACTTGGTGGTAGCCACTCGCTAAATCAAGTGTAGAAAAATATCTACTGTGTCCCAATTGATCCAGAATCTCTTTTATCCTTGGTATCGGGAACACCTGCTTGATAGTGGCGTCGTTCAATTTCCTAAAATCAACGACCATTCTCCACTTCTTCTGACCGTGAGCACCTCCCTTCTTTGGCACCAAAATTATTGGTGAATTCCAAGGCGAGATACTCGGCGAAATAATGTTATCCTTTAACATTCCTTCCACTTGCCTATTTACCTCATCCTTGTGAGCCTGTGGCAACCTGTATTGCTTCTGGTTAATCGGTGCTTCATCCACCCTAGTAGGTATTTCATGCTCTACCTCTGGTGTATACGTTAACTGGTCTCCTTCCAGCAAAAATATGTCATGGAATGACATACAAATGGCTTCTATTGATGCCTTCTCTTCCGAATTTACGCTTGGGTCTAACTTTAGTGATTCTAGCACTCTCTCCATTCTCTTTCTTATATCTACCTGCTTAATTTGATTAACCGATCTATAACTCGGTTCCTTAAAATTATCGTAACTAGTGAACTTAGGTCTAAAACCCTCATCCATCAGGTAGTCCTTTTCTGATGCGTTGAGTACGCAAGCGTACACTCTACGCTTATTAACGTGCGTTATGGTCTCTCCCATATATACGCCGTCCGCTAGTTGCTGCTTGTGCAAAACAACAGTCCTAAGTTTCGTGTTTACACGAATAGAAACTACTCTGGTTGACCTTGCGTTCACTACCTCTATACAATTCTTAACCCTATTCACGGTTCCTTCCTGCCATGACTTTAATGGGAGAGTAAGGATTCTATTCTTATTATCATCATAAAATGATAACTGTTTCTCTAGCGCATCCAGTATGGTGCGGCCCCAGAGATTATCGCGGCCAACTATCCCATCGGCCGGGATACCTTCCCTATCCAATTCAACTGCGTGCACTCTAAAACTCATTTCCTTAACTTTACTGTGCCCTATTTTAAGTGACCCCAGTGTTCTGATGCAACCTCCGAACGCTCCATTAAGCGTTCTTACATCTTTTGGGTTAATAACTAGTCCTTTCCGTAAAACACTAGATTTTACGAGGCTAGTATCCGCCCCTGAATCTACCAAAAGCATTAGCTTTCCACTAGCCGCCTCCTTGCAGGGTATCTCGATGAAAGCATCTCCTACCCTGCTCACAACGAAACAACGCCCTTTTGACTCCAAAATGGACGCGTATCTACTTCCTAGCTCTTCCAATTTTCTCCTCCATGCACCATAGTTATGCCTTACAACCCTATACTCCCTCAAAATTACCGCTAATACCTTAACTATACATCCTCGTACCACGTACGCGGCGATTGGACTATACTCTCTAATCTTATTAAAACTTAATCTAAGTGCTAGAATCATCACAGTTACCCAAATCAATACGCAATCAAAAATCTTCTCCCGGAGAGACTCTGGCTCCTCCGTAACTTGAACCATTGTTCTTACGTTACTCGGTACGTGGTATTGGAGAGCCTCTTGCTCCTCCTTTTCCTGGACTGTACTTCCTACATTACCAGTCACACGTACCTTCGGCCTATCTGTTGCTCCCTGTCTTTTGGCTTTCCAGTCTATTGGCCTCGACTGGGCCGCTGGAAGTTTCCCTGGTTCCTCTGTTGGAACTGTCTATCCCTGCATTCCGCAGCACGATGCCCCATCCGTCCACATGAGAAGCATTTCAACCCCTGTTGGGTGTTGCCTAACCTTTGTCCTCCTCTAGTATCCCAGTTTGGCCGCTGTTGACCATTCCCAGTGCTGAAAGGATTTCTTCCTTGGTTAATCCCTTCCGTTGAGTTGACTCGAGGACCACTACCCCTGCTGTCCCTTAAGGGTGGATCTGGCTGCCTTCTACTTTGATCCCATTTATTGTCTAATTGGCACTGTCTACTTGCCTCATGACCATATGTTTGGCACTCCATACAATAGGGTGTATTCTTGCGTGTAATGCATTCATCTCTCGTATGGCCTGGCCTATGGCAGAACGAACATGTGGGAGCCCTCTGTACACCCTCCCTGTGCGGTTTTCTCTGATACGTGGCTCTGCTGTCGGAGACACCGGGATTATACGCTCCTCTGTACACGTTTGTGACGGAATTAATTCCTTCTCTATCCATGACAGCGGCAGTTAAACTGTCCTGTCTATTTTCAAACATATGTATCTCCCCCAAACCAGTCGTACTCCGTTCCACAAGGACTTGTGCTCTAATTGCTTCTTCTACCAACTCCTCCAGATTTCCTGTTTTGCTATTCAGCATATGAATCTTTAGAGCGGAGTTGCGGAGCCCCACTACGAAAGTCGTTAACACCGACTTGTCAACTTCGTATAATAACGCGGTATCACCAACGCCATCGTACTTATTCTTGATTACTTCTTGGGCCATCATCCGAAGTGACTCCAAACGCCTGGCAAAGGCGCGTATGTCTTCACCTGCCAGTTGTTTCCCGATTCTAATTTCTTGGGATATGTCTTCCAGAGTTCTCTCCTTTAGATAAGTTCTCTTCAGAAGGCCGTAAAGTTCATTCACACTGGCGAATTGTTTTGGCAGCACAAGGTTGTACGCATCTCCAAATAACCTTTGCTTAACACAGTCAAATAAGTCCTGCAACTCATCAGGGCCTCTGCTTCGCTTTGCAAGTTCACAACCTTGAATGAACCTACTGAGTTCGGACCTTAAATCTTCTGAAGCAGCACCAGTAAACACAGGTACTAGCCTGGACACGGTCTTTGAAATCTCCTCTATACCCATTTTACGTATTTTTGTTTTACTTATGACCGGTAAAACTTGAGCGCTATCTTTGTGGGTCGTTCCTAGATTCACTTCTCTCGGATCTGAGAGGTAATTGACCAATGACGGACTCAAACTAATTAGTCTTCGATCGTTTGTTCGTACAGGCGAAATACTGTCCACAGTATTGGGCCTGTCCTGTACCGTTACTGCTTCTGGCTCTTTTGGCGTATATCCCTTATTTTTATTAGTTACCGGACGTTCTGGAGAAAAAGGCTCGACCCCGATTTCAGATGCTCCAAACAAAAATCCCGCTTCACTTTCTCCAGTCAATACTAATCTAGGCTTTACCACACGACCTATCCCTTCCGGAGTTAAATACTCCGGCCAGCGAACTTCGGGAGGCAATGTCAACACTGTCTGTGTAAATCCAGACGATGCTGATTTTGATCTCTCCTCTCTATGTGGGTTGCTATTGGTCGCCCGTCCTCTTTTCAATCCTGCACACTCCTTCTCCAACAGCGCTGCTGCTTCTTCTGTTTCCGACAATCTCTGAGAAAGTTCCTTTACCTTATTCTCAAGATATTCTTTTTGTGCTCTCAAATATTCTGTTTTCTCATGAAATTTGAACAACTTTTCTTCTGTCCTTTTTTGGATTGCCGTCAAGGCTTGATCCGCTACTTCTAATGGTGACGCAGCGCCTCCGGCGTTCGCCTGCCTCCACAGTTCCTGAGCTTCTTCCCTGCTCGTACTCGCTTCGAACTGGTCAACTATTTTCCCAGTAAACAGTTTCACCTCTGACTGTATTGATTTTAATCTGTTCCTTACTTCCTCTTCTGGCGAAACCAAACTCACTGTTTGTTGCCCTAGTCCTTCTAATTCAGAGCTAAATGTATCTGCCCATTCGTTGACCAGACTATTTATGTAGTCTGCGTATTTTTCCGCAAAATATTTTCCCTTGCCGTACTCAACTGCGTGAGGCAACAACAGTCCGTGATTATTGTTGAACTCTCTCCCCAGATCTTGCAACTGTGTTATTCGCTTGCGATAATACACGTTGTCCTTACGTAACCTGCCGTCTTTCTTAAAGTTACGGACCAGCTTTTCAATCGTTTCGCCAATTTGTTCCTGTCTCAGCAGTAATCCTTGCGCTTCCTTCGTCATATCCCAAATCCCAGAACAGATGTCGTATCCCAATTACAAATAAAAATCCAATATTTGTTAAAACTTGTTACAATATTTTATTCGATCTTACTTAATGATTCAAAACAGAGTTATTTAAAAATAAACATTCCACCGCAAATTCTATCTTTATACACATATTCTGCTATACTTGTTTTCCATCACAAAGTTCCGCTGTCTACCGGCGTCCATTAAGTCCTTCCATCAATGCAAATTGGTCCTTGGCTTCCTCACAGATACTCCTTGATTTCCTCTCACCATCTTTAATTCTCCCAAGAATCCATAGAAAAAGGCCATATGTTTGTGAAAACCGAAATTTAATTTACCGGCAAAAGTGTCTTGATTCATTCCCGGAAGTTTGAATCCGTATTTAAAAATAAACCCGTAACGTATGCGCCACATAATAATAGCATTTAAATGTTTTCTTCAACATTGCTACGCAAATCGTAGTTTCCGAACTTCAAAAACTTTGATGCAACAACACGTGTTGTCTGCACCTCTTCACCTAATACCCTAAACTCAAAATGCCAAATATTTAAATCAGTCTTTATTGTGATTTCAAAACAATATAAATTGAATCGTATAAATGTCCCTACCGACAAACAAACACAAATCCCCTATCATAACCGTACGAACCCTATACCGTGGCACGTTCTTTCCGAACCAAACCAACCGGTATACAGAAGTTCGCAATTCAATAACGCAAAATCCGTGAATAAACAGACACGTCCCACATTCCCCGAGAATGCTGAAACAAAATGTATTAAAAAGTATGAGCCTAATCTCAGTGGAACAACCCTATACAACCTGACCGTAAGTAAAAATTTTTCTTTTGGATGGACCTATTGTCACCTAACCGCAGCGGCTAATCAGCCCCAATGCTGCTTCTTTTGCATGACCGGCGCAAAAGCGCCCACACGGCCACCGAAGAATCGTCGACAAAATTCACTTAGATACTAGAATGTCCTACCATAGACATACTGACCATTTTCGTTCCCTCCATTGAACTCCTGATGGTTTCCTGTTGGTGGATTCCCGCGTAGGAGTGCTTCTTTCCTGGCACTCGACGTGGGATCCTACCGGCTGCGCCAAAATGTTGGGGATCTCGAGTCCTTGTTTGACGGGGGACGTCCTTCTGCTGCGCTCGTGTATCTGAAAAGCCTAAATCACTCTTTGTACAAATCACTACATTACACTTTTAGTTTTTAAAATCACAAGCCTTTATTTCTTAGAATACTAACTCTTATATACTATTTACAATTCACAATTACAATACAAAAACTGACCTTTCTGGTGTTCCAGTTTCGCACCTGTTAATTGGTGTCAGTTGGTCAAGCCAACTGACCTACGCCAATCTGAAATGTTGATGGTGCATTCTAACTTTGAATGCCCTTCGGTGGGTCGAATGCAAAACTGTAGCACCCTAAAAGTTTACATAATAATTATTACATAGGTAATATTAATTCTAAATACTCGCACCCTAAATATATGTGCTTTCTTAAGTAACTTTAACACATGCTAATCACACAGAATGTGTGGCATCTGTTAGGAGTCGATGCTGTGAGACACTACGCGCAGGCAGCGCTAGATTCTAGCTCACAACACATCAAAGATGAACGGATTCCCTCAGCTAAGTGGCGATTGCGTGGTGTTATTAAATGCTTTCCTGGAGATGATGGTAAGATGAGAGTGTTAAAACTCAGAACTGCGAATGGGCTGTTAACACGACCAATTACTAAATTGGTTCCTATTCTAACAAACAATAATTAAAACGATTCGTTTTAAACGCAACTGCCTTTAAAAAAGGTAAATAGGGTATACTAATTTTGTGCTTTTGAGAGGTGCTGCAATTTCATGAAGGTGGCGTGGTAGGTATGTACAGATATGATGAGAATCACTTTCTAAGCAATTTTAATTTTGTCCGTCCGTATGTCCGTCTGAGGCCACTTTTTTTCTACACCGTTAGAGCTATCTTAATGAAATTTTGCAAAAGTATAGTCTGGACAAAGATACTAGATCGCCATATGGGCCGATTTGGACAAAGACCACGCCTACCTCCCATGTAAGGAAGCTTTTTCACCCTTTTTAAAATGACTATAACTTCGGTCCGATTAATGGAATCGTGACGCAATTTGGCAGTTATGGAGATGTGGGTCCTACTAAAGACTGTGCAAAAAGTGGGCGGTATATATTAACTGCCACGCCCACTATCAACAAATATTCATAGCTTAAGATCTGGTAGAGATTTATGGACGAAATTTTACACGAAGAAACACGTGGACATTATAAAGCTATCTGCAACAAATGGGGTTCATTAGGGAAAAACACGCCCACTTTAGTTTATCTATGAAGAAAAATCAGCCTATCTATGCTCGTATTGATGCCAGCGGAATAAAAATTGGCAGAAATATATATGGGGTCCAAAATAGTGTGTGTGGAGATAATAATATAACTGCCACGCCCACAATTAGCCAAAAATTATTACTAGGTTCCCATTAAAGATTTATCAACGAAATTTCACATGAATGTTGCGGCAAACAACAGTAAACACCCCACAGAAAATGGGCGTGTTATTTCTCCAGCCATGGGATTGAAGCGTCAGTTTCGTTGAAGCGTAAATTTTCGCAGGATGTGAATATGCGATTATAGTTCTAGGAACATTAGCCTCTATCCCATCTAGACCGATAGTGCGTGGCGAAGAGTCACATCCTGCCCGAGGTAACCCTGCTATTTACAACAGAACACTGGCTGCCACGGGGATCTATCGGCAGCAGACAGTAGAGGGGCAGCTCAAAGAAGGCTGCTGGAGTAGGCCAGACGTTAAAGCCCGTCCGTCCGTCAAAGCAGGCCTTTTACGAAAACAAGGCGGCTTTCAAGGTCTTAACAAAATATGAAGCTATACCAACTGACCAGGACAATGAAGAGCAGTTGATAGAGCAGTTGGTAGGCCAAATCGGTAGAGTGGGGAAGGGGTGTGGAATCCGGCTTGGGCAAACCAGCGGGAACAGCCCCATAAAGACAACGTTCGGCTGAAGAGGCGGGTGAGGTCGCTAAAAGACAAATAGTCGGCGGCCAGAAATACCCATCCTTCAGTGAAGTCGTCAAAGGTGGGGGTGAGATGCTGGCCATCATTGACCGGAAGGCGGAGGAAGGGGTCGTACCCAAAGAGAAGTGGAGGTGGGTGGAGCAAGCGATTGCCGAAATCTACCTCCAGGTCTTAGAGGAAAACTCTGGACCCCCACTTTCTGTCACGATGCGGGCTGGTATCAGGTCAGGGCCAACCTTATCGCATGCGATGACAGCAGGTCAGCCAACCTATACAAGATCGCGGTAAGCAAGGTTGGCTCGAGGCCGTCCAGGGAAGAAGTTCCCAGCAGACCCAGAGCCCGGGTCTAGATCCCGGCTAAGCCAGCTGAAGCGGAGAAAGAAGAGGCGATCTTTAGATCGTGTAATAGAGAGCTGCCAAGTAGCGAAACTCGAGGAGCCAGTCGAATGTAGGAGGCAGGTGTTGCTAATACTCAACACTGAGTCCCTTGCCCCACTGGCAGATAGAAAAGGGGTAGTCACGTTCGGGATCGTTGACGCGACCGTTCGGATCTACCGCAGCGGCGAGCAAGCTTTGGAAGCGGAAGAGATAGAGGGTGACAAGGCTAGCGTGGCTAGCGGTGGTGAAGAAGGGTTGTCCAGCAGCCAAAGGTCGACTGACTCAGAGCAGCTGACCAGGGTCAGCAGCTCTTTGAGGAGGACGACCTTCTTGACTACACCGAAGAAGAGGAGGACGCGGACGTTACGATGGTGGAGGTAAGAAGGACAGATTCCTATGAAGCTGATACAAATCAACCTCCACCATTGTAAACTCGCCTCCGTGAATCTGATGGTCCGCCTGGGTTCCGGTGGTTTTGTCGTGGCCATCATCCAAGAGCCGTGGATATGCGGCAACAAGATCTGCGGTTTGAAGATGAGAGACTTCAAGATGATAGCCGCTCAGAGCACAGGTAAGCCTCGTGCTTGTATATTAGCAAAGGATAACATTAAAATCTGTCTTGCTCCTATAGTAAAATAATGGCGATACGGTGGCGGCAAGCATTGAGCTGCAAAATAGCAGTCTCTGGGTACCCTCTGCATATATGCCCCATGATAAGGACGCTCCACCGAAAGATGTTCGGACATTGGTCATGGAGGCAGTAGCAGCCAACAGAAATTTGGTTGTCTCCACCGACGTAAACGCACACAACACATTGTGGGGAAGCTCGAACACTAGAGCAAGTGAGTCAGTTTTAGACTTTATTTCAGAAAATAAGCTTAGTATCCTAAATTTAGGCTCAGAGCCGACTTTTATAACACAAAATAGAAAGGAAGTGTTAGATATTACCCTGACCTTCGATAATTTCGCGAACAATATAAAAAGATGGAGCGTGTCAAATGAAAATTCCTACTCTGACCATCGCTATATAGAATACGAATTGAACTTCCCAGTAGCTCCAGTTAAGACCTTTAGATATATACGGAGAACGAACGGGGGGAAGTATAGGAACACTCTCAGGGCCTCACTGCCAATAAATCCTCAGTCTGGTCCCACAGACCCTGTGGAATTAGACGAGCTGATCAATCAGGTAACCACGGCCCTGATAGTTCACTGACAGCCGGGTGCCCGGTTGTAAAACTGAGAGGCAGGAACAAACAACCTTGGTGGCCAATGGATCTAGGCCTTCTACGGAAGTCGAATAGGCGGTTATTTAACAGGGCCAAAATTTGGGTCTGCCCGCGGACTGGGAAGCCTACAAGGCTGAGCTAAAAATATACAAGAACTGCGCAGCGACAGTCCTGGCAAAATTATTGTTGGGATGTGGAAGAAACATCGGAAGCAGCTAGACTAAGAAGAATCCTAGCGATGACACCACACAACTTGGGCTACCTTAAAGGTCCGGGTGATGGGTGGAGTGAAACGAGCGAGGAATATTTGGCTCTCCTCTTAGATACGCATTTTCCAGGCAGTAGCACAGTGGAGGGTGATAACTCGACACATAGGGGCAGGCAGTCTGAGATAGGGAATGCGATAGTTACAGTCGAGAAAGTTGATTGGGCCATTAACACCTTTGGTCCATATAAATCTCCGGGTCCGGATGGAATTTATCCAGCAGAACTGCAACAATCACGGGACATAATTACGCCCTGGGTTGTGACTGCAATTAGAAGCTGTCTAAACATGGGATATATTCCGCTAAGATGGAGAGAAACGAAGGTTTCCTTCATACCCAAAGCCGGCAGGTCCTCACATGTGAATCCTAAACACTTCAGAAAAATCAGTCCCACGTCTTTCCTCCTAAAAACACTGGAGAGATTGATGGATGCTCACCTACGGGAAGCTATACCAACTGGTACAATCTCCTCGGCACAACATGCTTCGTGTATGGGCAAATTGACAGAGACGGCGTTACATGTACTCATTGGTATAGTGTAAAAAGCCATCCAGCAGAAGGATTTCGCACTAGCGGCGTTCATTGACATAGAAGGCGCTTTCAACAACATAAATGCGAACTCCATTACGGGAGCGTTAGAAGCTCTGGGCGTCGATCCTACTATGGTAGCGCTGATAGAGACGATACTCGTTAGCAGAATGGTAACTGCCAGCTTGGGTTCCTACACCTTAAGCAGACAGGTCTGCAGAGGCACTCCTCAGGGAGGAGTCCTCTCTCCACTGCTCTGGAATTTGGCAGTAAATTTATTACTGCTAGCCAACCCCCCATTGCAATGTCGTCGCCTATGCTGATGACTTGGCAATTATGATTAGAGGAAAATATCCAAACACTCTTATGGATATTTTGCGCTCTAGCATGGCCACGCTTACTGGTTGGACGGGAAGAAAGGGATTAGGGCTAAACCCCGATAAAATGGAATTAATCCTCTTTTCCAAGAAAAATATATCTCCTAGTGTCGCCCCGCTACCATACAAAGGTGTGGAAGTTCCGATGAGAGAGTTAGATATTTGGGACTAGTACTAGATAGGAAACTTACCTTGAAACCCAATATTAAAGAAAGAGTCAGACAGGCCAATATTGCTTTGTACACATGTAAAAAAGCGGTCGGAATCAGGTGGGGGCTATCACCACGAATTATGCACTGGCTGTACATTTCGGTAGAAACAAAGCTATTTGAAGCTTCTGAGCAAGGTCCAAAGAACGGCTTTTTTATGCATCTCTGGTGCTTTAAGGACCACGCCTACTAAAGCTTTAGAAGTAATACTCAACCTACCTACATTAGAGCTGGTAGGGAAACAATTGGCCGCCACATCAGCACTAAGGCTGAAATGTGCGGCGTTATGGCATGAACGGTAGATTGGTCACTCGACTTTTGCGCATGCCTGGAGTAGTTCTATCCAACACATTGACCACTCTATACCTAATCTCAACTTCGAAAGGCACTTCCAGACATATATTCCGTCTAGAAGAAAGTGGCAAAAATCAATGCCACGGAGAAGGGGGGAACTAAATTTCTACACTGACGGATCCAAACTTGACGATAGAGTCGGTTTTGAAGTTTTCTCAAAAGAACTGGGACTGGAACTTTCCTTCCGTCTCTTCGACCATAATAATGTTTATCAAGCAGAGGTCCTATCCAATCAACTCGGTGGCAATGAAATTAAAGGTTGCTCAGGACTGCCGAGCAGCCCTAAATGATATCAGTACCGTTTTCAAGGTACGCCTTATATGGGTTGCGGGGCATAGGGATATTGAGGGGAACTGTAGGGCTGATGCCTTAGCCAGACGGGGTACCAACCCTCCTATATGCACGGACAGATGTGAGATTGGAATACCAATTGCCACCTGTAAACTGATGCTGAAGTATAGGGTCGTGCGTGAGACCAACGGGTCTTGTGCCCAAGAGGGGACTTGCTTAATGACTAGGCTAATGTGGCCAGAACTTAATAGAAGGGTACTTGCTAACTGGTCACTGGCTGTTCGGCAGACATGCTCTCAGGCTGGGAGTATTCTCTCATGAATACTGCAGAAGCTATGGGGATGAGGATGAGGAGGAGGAGGAGACTGTGGAACATCCCTTCTGTAGTTGCCCCGCTCTGGCTAGAAGCAGAGCGGGCTCTTTAGGCAAATACGCTTTTATCTCTCTTACAGAGGTGTGTAGCGTGAAGGTCAAACAAATACTCCGCTTTATTAGGGCTCCGAAATGGTTCGACGAGTGCATCGGATGTGCGTTGTTGCGCGGTGGTATCACAATTTACCTATGGTGGTCAGAGTGAGCTGGTCCGTAGACCGGCTGCCACGTTAATCTAACCTAACCTAAGGTTAATGCGGCAAACTCTTCATGGCTGCCCTTCTGATTTGTTTATTGTCATTGCGAATGCAAGCCGCACCGTCATTGCATTGCAGGCGCTTAAAGTCGATTGGCAGGTCGGTCGGAATTATTGGGTGGTATCAAAACGTATTCTTCATTGTACTTTCCTTTAAGAATTATTGCTTTTATTAATTCGTTCATGAAATTCTTCTCTGTAAGCCGGGTGTTATTACAAAGACGTGGTTGGTTGATATTTCGCAATATTATGATTGCCGACCCGACTTGCAATTGGAGATTGTGAGGCGGCAATCTAGGCAATTCCAGCGAGTTTGAACATTATTTTCGATAGTAACGGAATCCACCGATTTGTACGTCATCAATTCGACAGAAATTTCACTTTGAATCTGAAAACTCAATTCGTCAATATCAATGGTTTTCGCAGCCAATTTAGCACATTCGCTTAACCAAATATGCTTTTTGTAATTTTGAGCAATTTTTGGGAACACCTTTCGGATAAGTTCCCTTTTTGATTCGGTGAACGGGTAGAAATCGACGGGGAATGTAATACAGCCAGTAAGTGTAATCCAGCAATTGTTTTGAAATTACTTCACCAGATTGCTGGTTCTGAAACTTGGCACGAATGTTCATATTTAATTTAAGTGTTTAACGTTTTTCCACAAACCAAACGATTTCAAACATGCATTAAGTTCATCGGCTGGTGTTGACTGTGGAGTCACTGGGACTGTTTGGCGATTAAAACCGATTTTGATTGTTTCGTAGATCTTGCATTGTTCGGCCGAATGCCTCCAAAGCCTTTTTATGCGCCAACGTACATTCATCGCAAACAATGAATTTACATTGCTGCAAAACGTTTGATATCGCACAGTGCTTCGAAAGGTTGCACGTTGGAGTTTCCTTGCTTTGCATATTCAATGGCAACTTGAGTGCTGATCAGTTATTCGACCGCCTTCCAACAACATAGCAGCAATTCCTGATGAACCTAGTGCAATTTCATTTTGCGAGCGAATCGATGCCAAAATAAATTCAACTAAAAATGTTTTCCAGGTCCACCGAGAGTCTCCAAGAACAAAATCCCTCCAGTTCCATTGTTCACAATTTTCATAAGAGTCGTATGCATATTTTTGTTGTGAATTCAACAACGGAACGATCGCTCGAACTGATTCTCTCAATGCAAAATAATTATATAGCTTTTCTTGTTCCAACTCTTGATGAAACGCGTCATGCATCGGACGATTGGGAGCTGACCTGCTAAATTGTTCGATATTATCAAGAACATGTCCTCGGTTAATATCAATGCCTCGTTGTGAATCTCTTCGCTCAGTTGCAAATCTGGATTTGATGTTCAAAGTACGCATTTTCCGCAAAATATTATGAGACATGTCCTCTTTGTATTTGGTCCTCAATTCAATTGGTTGCGGTGGCAAGCTTGTTGAGATAATTATCGATATCGTAGTTGATGAGACTTTGATGAAATCACAGAACCTTCGAGGGTGTAATCCCAGAGTGTCATCCTCTAGCAATCGTAAACTTTAACAGGCTCTCTATATGTGCCACACAAATCTTAATTTACAGTTCGTAGATGTAACTGCGACCTAAAGCGTCGGTGCAAAATACATGTAGGTAACCTGGAACTGTTTTCCTTGTTTGCGTTGTTGGAATTTTTTTGCCGATTGAATATCTTGGCATTTCGGAATTAGTAGCGTTCTTTAACCATTTTACAGATGTACGGCAAAATGAACAAAAGTGGGATTGGGGTATGAAAAAATGCACCAACATACAAATACATCAGCTTCAATTTCCTGTTCATTCACTTTGACAACATAAAAACTACAACAAAGTTGTTTGTTTCGAGTTCCGGCATGAATATGTGTATCCATTCGCTTCATAAGCGATCACTTCATACATCTTCATAACCCAAAGCGAATCAACAACATTGTTGTAATTTTATGTTGTTCTTACGAACATTTTAAAACCATTATTCCACCTGTGTTTATGAATTGAAAATTTGACCTTGAGCTTCTTAGAGAAATTATCTTTCAAATCTTATCTTTCAATTAAATTTCAAAATCGGTTCAACCGTTATCAAGTGATTCAGAATTCCAATTCATTTTTATAAATATAGAGGTATATATGTATAGGCCATTTAATACACACAAATGTTACACTTACCTTACAATGAGCATATTTCGTGTTATTTTCTCAAATTAGTCCAACCCTGCGTGAGGATTGTGAAAATATTACACCGTGAGAGGGCGAAAATGTAACATTTTCGACCCTGTCTTCACCGACAGGGCGAACAATGGTGCCTCAGTTGAATGTTGTACTCGTATGAATGCAAATTATTATTCGTATGGTAGACAGAGATGAGCATTGTCTTTAGAGATTAAATTGAATTGAAGTTATGAGTTGAAATGGCGTTAAATAAAGAAATTATTGTTCTGGCTAAAAGTATCTTGGATGAATTATTTCCACTTTGAATGAAGATGAATACAATGGAGTTCTCGTAGGACTTAAAATAGACCCACGTAGAGCGCTACAACTTATTTGTGTATTTCTGAACATAACCATGCACCCCTCTGGCAGTGTTCAGGAAAATATTGAAAGAATGCTAACCTTTCGCATGGTGACACTTTCAGTTGGAAAAGGAAACCTTATAAATATTTTATCGCAGAACTGAAGTTCAAGTGTCATATATCAAATGTCAGTACCCCCAACTCTCCAATACACCTTTCTGAATTTCACATAATTAATGGGTGGTGCAGCTACATTTAATTTGTTTGCAACTTCTTCCCATAATCGCTTTGTCTTCAGCCCCATTTGGAAGAGTGTTCTGCGCTAAATGTGCATTCTCCATCATGTACTCTCCCATTAAGTTTATTTTACAATATTTAAAGTTGTCCTTAAGAAGTTAAACAATTTTATTAGTTATTCAAACAAAAATGATAATAAATTATCAAAATGAACTTTCATTTTGTGTTTAATGCATTTCACTTCAAATATCTGACAAAATTATATTTGCTATATACTTTTGCGAAGTCCTCCCAAGTAGAACTAACTGCCAATATATTCTCTTGCAATACGAATAAAAACCATCCAGCAATTCTTTCGATAGCCGCTGATATATCGAAAGACGTTGCGAATATTTGCATTTGATTGATAACTCGTTATGTTTCTACGTCGATACGTTTGGTTTCATAACGTATGCCGCATTCCCAAATGTAAAAATTTCGAAAGACTTAACTCAATCACTAATGCCGCGATTTGACCCCAGGCTTATCTGGAAAATGTTCTCTATGTTTTTGCTTCGGATTTCAAAAAGAATGTCAATATTCTTATCAATCAGAGAATTAATGGTGTTTAGCTGGGAAGACATGGGGTTGCAAAACTCACATTCCGAAATGGAAGTACACCATGATAGTTAGGCCGGTTCTAACATATGGAGTAGTGGCATGGGCTCAAAGAACTAAACTGAAAACCATGAAAAACTCTTTGAACAAGGTACTTTGGCTAGTATGTATATGCAGTACCGGAGCTATGAGCACATGTCCCATAGTAGCAATGGAAAAGCTTTCAGATCTTACTACGCTACATTTTACAGGAGAAATGGATGCAAAAAAAAACCTATTAAGGATCGTCAAGAAAGATGCTGTCCGGGACAAAATTTGTAGTAATAAACAACGGGACTGCATCGTTGCCACTATACCCCTGGCGAACCCTACCTAGAGACGACATGAACAAAATATACAACTTTGAGCAATGGGGAAATCGCCCAACATATTCCAGGCAGAGATGCATACAATGCCTTTGTGTTATCTTTAACCTCTGACGTAACTTTTTAGGTCTAGATATTGGTATCATGTATGACAGCAGAGCAGCTGTAAAAGCATTCAATTCCTACGAGATTCACTCTAAACTTGTATCGGAATGCTTAGAACTTTTAAAGAAGTTAGGACGCCTCAATAAAGTTTCCATAATATGAGTCCCAGGACACATTGGTATCCTTGGAAAGGAAAAGGCGGATAGTCTTGCCAGGAATGGGCCAGCCACACCATTTATTGGACCTGAACCATTTATTAGCATATGAGCAAATATAATAAAAGATATATTAAGACAAGTGGAAAAATCCATAAGATCACGCTTCTGGGACTCACTTCCAAACCTTAGACAATCCAATCTCATGATTGGGGACTATATGTCAAATCGTGCAGCTCTTTGTCTAGAGGTAAGAAAAATAATTTAAGAACCCTGACAGACCATCTCAGAAGCCCCTGTCATTTAAGAAGCCACCTCATGAAACTGGGACTATCATTACTAAGCACGAGGCAGCAGAAACACCAGAGCAGCTTCCAATGAACTGCGAAGCTTTAGCTCGCGGTAAGAAAAAACATTTGGGGCATTATTGGCCCGAGGGCAGAGATATTACAGCAATGAACCCCTACTCACTGCTAAGATTCGAACTGTTGGACTAATAGAAGATCCTTAAGAGGAACATGCAAGATAAGTACATTTTCCCTATTTGTGTCATTCATTCATTCATTGAAAATTCTTATTGTAATGATGTTTTAAAGGAATCTTCATGATCTTGCAGTATATTGAAGAAATTGAATTCTGTTGATTTACAAACTTCAATCGTCTGTGACCAGTATTCGGAGAGCCCTTGTAATTTCTTTCCTGTATATCTATAAATCACTTTCGGTATACGATTGAATACAAGGACACTTCTTAGTTCCTTGAAATATAGTTGCAAAAGCTACTATGGCTTATGTCCACTTATATATGTGGAATATAATTTTTATTCTTATCGAATTTTGGTAAAAAGGAAATCTGATGGTTACACACATATATATACATGCATAGTGTATTTATAATAGTCGGTGCGACCGAATGGCTTAACATTATTCTGTGCCCTACGACAAGTTAATTATTTGTGTGCTCGGCCTCTCCCAGCAGTACTTTCTTTTCAACACTGCGCCGTCTGCGTATATTAGCAACGAGACGCACTGAAAAGAAGTAAATCAGTTCCACTACACTTAAGCTGAAAATGCCCATAAAGAGACCAAATATGCCACCGCAATTCGCAATCAATGTGGTGACACTGACATACGTTGTGACACCGAACAACATGGTTACACTGAACACGGTACGCTTAATTGCGGTGAACTGATGCTCCTTGAAGTAGATCACCAAGCGACTGACCATTAAACTATAAATTGGATTGAGCGATATTAAATTGCATGTCTGTATATTTTTATATTTAACTGAAAACTCACTCAGGATCCTCGTATAATTCATGTACAGCCTCCAACATTTTATTCACATCATAACGAGAGCGAGATATTTGCACATTGTATTCCAATGAAGTACACGCGGGCATGCAATCACACATAATCTCCATTTTAGCGTCCAAAATCTTCCGCTTTGTTTGTTTCTGCAGCAGAAGGTTCAACTCGTTTTGAGCCTCTGTATAGCAATTGATATCGACCACGCCACATTCGCGCACATCAAGTGGTTCTTAAGAAATGAGGTACAAGTGTGTGGATTACCTTATAAGAATAGGATACTTACTTGGCATCCAGAATTTCGCACAGCCACATTCTGAGATGGTGTAATTAGCCAAGCACTCGGTTTTACAGTTGGGCTGCGAATAGGCGCGGAAGAACCGCAAGTAACGCTCATGATTGAAGTAGCACTGACGCCTTTAGAAATATTCACAAAGTTTATAAGGAAAATTATTGAAAATTGATAAAAACACACACACATATACGAAAACGAATAATCTTAATGTAAACACATATACTAGGGAGGATAATCTTAAGGTAAAGACTGGCAGCCACTCACTAGGGAGGGGCCAGAGCGATCCTTACTGAGAACTCCTCACGGAAAACTCATTGCCTCCCCGTGAAGACCCTGAGCAAAGGGTTACTAGCACTGGATTGTTACTAGTCAAAGTGAGCGACGACTCTTTTAGCGATGACCCGTAGGGGCGGCTGAGTAGGACTCGGTGGACAACGGGGCATCTGTGCACCACTGAAGGAGTTAGTTAGAAAAAACCCAAGAGGGAATACCGAAAAAGTAATAAGACAAGCACCATGGTGAATTCGGCGAAATGGGCAACTGCTGTTGGCATTGGACAGGGGTGTGCACCCAACAGGGTGACTCTCCAGGAAGTAGTGTTAAATGTATTAGGCGCCAGCTCATTCAGAAGATCCTACTAGAAATAAAGCACTAAGACGAGATTACCACGACAGAAGAGGTGTCCGAAGCACTGTGCCATCAGCTGAACGTCTTCGAAAAATCCCCATTACGGCGATCAGGTCCCTTCGTAAAGCGTACGAGAGAATATAAACGGCAATAATAAGTCTGCCACTCAGGCAGCCACGGCGCTATTACATATCAAGCTGAGAAGCGGAGGGACTTCTTGCCGGGTGCGTGAGAAGATAGTATCCACACGTTGCTACCAGTCAATGGATTGAGTCGAGGACACCACTTACCTAGCTCCACTATGGGTATGTGGAGACAAGCCACTTAAGCTCAGTGACATCAGGATCACGATAGGAAGAACCACGACACCAAACCTATTAATGGATGAGTTTGAGTCGGCAGTAGTAATTGCTGTTATCCTCATGAATACCACCGAGATTATTTTTGCAAAAGAGGGAGTCAGCTCTGTGATAGACCTAACGTTCATGAGTGGCAGGTCGAGGAGGGGTGCAAAATGGCTGGGGAGTGACATACACACACACAACGATCACCAAGCTGTCCTCTGTGACTGTAAACACTTGCTTTACTGTGTAGAATAATGCCCAACATGTGATTACCAAAACAGCGGAAAAGGCGACTCATCCCTGGGGTAATCAGATCCAATATTCTCTATGGAGCGCCAATATGGGCCGAATGCGGATGTGAAGGCTTACGTGCGCACCATTGACGCCACATACGGAAGAAGGTCACTGGGAGTAATTTGCGAACACCGCACCGTGTCCACAGATTGGTGATAGCCGGCATCCCGTGA
This sequence comes from Clusia tigrina, assembly GCA_920105625.2. Lineage (NCBI taxonomy): Eukaryota > Metazoa > Arthropoda > Insecta > Diptera > Clusiidae > Clusia > Clusia tigrina. The sequence continues at coordinate 395,752,773 of OV050030.1, forward strand.
ACCTGCTGGCGAAAGAAGCGATGAACCTCTACCACTGCAAAGGGACACACGCGACAAGTGTAAAAGAGCTCTAGGTAATTGTAAAGCGGAGGTCCTTTCAACAGTGGAAAGCCCAGTGGGACACATCTTCGAAAGGCCGCTAGACAAGAAGAATGTTTCCCAATATTCAATGGGTAAGCATGTCTCACGGTGAGGTGAATTACCACGTCACACAATTGTTGACAGGCCATGGAGGTTTTCTGGCATACCTGTACAGATTCCACTTGGAGAAATCCCCCTACTGTGCTAACTGTGGAGGTACAGAGATCAAAGATGCCAAACATGTCTTCTTCTATTGCTCACGGTATAAAAGTGCTACAGAGGCACTACAAGGAGTGTGTGGAGAGCCAGTGATGCCCGACCAAATAGTGCAGGATATGCTGAAAATTGGTAGGAGTAGTCCGCTGATCTTACGTTTTTACGAAGCGAACATACCAGTATTCCAAACTAGCTGCAGGCTCGCTGCAGATGCACCAGGCCTATAAGAGAGTCAAGAAGGAACTGAATAAGGTCAGTAAAAAAAGCAAAAGCACAAGCTTAACCAAACTTTCGAGTCAATAAAGGAATGCATACGCATTGTGACAATAGATGAGGTGTTTGCCAAAATGAAATGCCCACCGCACCAGGTGTCGTTAAAACTTGAGTTGCAATACATCCAGAACTATTAAAAAAATGTAAAACATCTGTATGAGGAAGGTATTTTCCCAACGCGACGCAAAAGGCAACGGCTCGTCCTGACGCTGAAAGCCAACAAACCAACTCTTCGGCTTACAGCCAACTCTGAATATCAGATACAGAGGCGATATTTTGGAGCGGATAATTTGAGAAAGGATCGATAAGCATATTGCAGAATCTGGAGGACTCTCAAATTGACAGTATGGAAGACAGAGTTCACAGTGGAATCCACCAAAGAACTTGTCCAGACTGCCCAGAAAGCGATCCAGGCGAAACGATGGAGGGGTGGAACCAGGAGGCATTTTTATCGAAGAAGTTCTTCATCTGAAGCTCTCAACTGAAAATAACTAGAAGGGATCCGCCGACCATAATCCCCCCCATGCAGTAATACCTTGCCTTGGTCCTGCGGAGAGTCAACGAAGGATGTGGAATCTGGGACAAAAAGCAAAAAAAACTCATACACGCTTAACATACTTATCTGGACTAAAATTATGAAGATTGTCATCTGACACAATGTAGTGGGGCAGCACACTGATCATTACCTCATAGCCATGGGGCACTAAAATGTAATTGCCGGTACTCAGTGGCACACTCTCGGGAGAACTGAGGAACACCTGTTGAAAAGGAAAAGCACATTTAATTAAAAGTAGTCATTTCCACTGAACACTTGTAGTGTATTTGGGGAGTGGGAAAGTGTTGTAATGACCAGAATGTGATAGCTATCCACATGCATCCATTCGTTCACATAATTTAAAAGCATCATTTTCTGATTCGATTTAGCCATTACCGTTTGTGACCAACTGCATTACCCTTCGTTAGAGATATGTTAATGAAACTTTGCATACGCAATGCGTGGACTTCAATACAGCATCATATATTTATATGACGGAAATCGGATAAAGGACACTTTTATCTCTCATGTATGCAACTGTCGAATTTTCTTTTTAATTAAATATAGATGCAATTTTGTGGTTATTAGATATCGAATATATAGACTATCACACCTACAACACGCATATTGTCAAATTTATAAAGAAAGACTATAGCTAGATTATAGAAAGCTATTTGCAAAAAATATGAATTGGTTAAGGAAACCCACTTCTCTCATATAAAAAATGTGCCAGCGCTCATTTAAAATTACTCCATCTAATCTTCTTTTGATGGTACAACAATTTGGTGACTTTTGATGCCTTTGCATAAAAAATTGCCCATATAGCTCCCCTGCCACTCCCATAACTGAAATATTCTGATAACTGGTGATTTGAAATTTCTCGATAATTTTTGATTTACGCTTTAGGGCATCTCTTCCGTCGTATAACTACACTTCAGCTGTCTCCACTGACATTTTCTTAAGCTGAAATATAGAAGAAAGAACAAAATACTGCTCTGCAATTTTATAAATATTTTGAGTATGTAAACATCAGGCAATAATCACGCCCTCTTTGTATATGTATCTCTTGCCTAAAACATCATATTTAAATAACCAAATGGAACTCACTGAATTTGAATCAAAACATTAAGTTTATAAAATTATTAAATGATAAAATGTTTAACCAAGGCCCAAACTGACAGGTAGAAGATGCATTTGATATGTGTCTGAATGCAGACAGGACAAACTGAAGCACCCACTTTCTGAAACACTTTGGTATCTTTAAACAGATATCCGAATAGCCAATTTATAATAATATTTGTACAGTGGGAAATTTAAAGCTTCCTAAGATGGAAAAACTCACTTGTCGCCTCTACAACAGATCGTACTGCTAAAGTAGTTTTATATAGTTGCACCCGTTCCTATTCTGTTGAATTGGCTCCACTTAAATTTCACAAGAATAGCATTGCCATATAATATTTCAATTCCTATTATGGTAATGTTCGATTTCCTGGGATTCACTATTCCCCAGTGGCACTGAACTTTGGATTGGCGATGTTCATGGCTCTAAATTGGAGGTGTGAGAGTGTAACACAAAAGTATAGTGCCTCTTTTATGGTTGGCATGGCCTGTTCCTTATCTGTTTACATTATCTCTTTCAAATTATTCACACATGCTCACCTTGTAACATTGTTTAAAACTCCGGCATGCATAATCGAAATCGGGACGGAAACCCTCCAGGGCGGCAATGAATGCATTCCGTACCGATGAGAACACAGTGCACTGTGGATACGCATTGTAGCCCTGACCGACGTAGCCATAATCAAGAGACCAATTTCCAGTCAAATTATTCATCAGCGGCAAGTCATCGAAGTAGTTATTGAAATCACTGACTTCCTTGTCGTAATAACTGACGAAGCTACCAATTTCCAAATGGATATAAACACATACTTCAAGCACTCGAATGTCGTCAATTTAAAAATATTTTACTTTGGATCACGATAAAGATCCTTGGTCTGCAAACCGTTAAATTGATAGCAGATACCCTCATCGGTGGCCACTAAGTTTAATATCTTATCGCAGAAATAAAATCGTCCGTTCCACTTACAAAAGGGGGCAGTCTCATCCTTCGATAATGATAGATCCACCAGTGTTTGGGCCACATTCGTCACCACATCTTTGGATATAAATGGAGCGAAGCGTTGCACCACATCTTCATCGCATATGTGCATAGTGGCTGATAAGTGTGATATCCTGTCGCAAAATGATGACTGGACTTGCCCTCCAAATGCAAACAAAAACTATACTTATTTAGAACTTACTGCTCCTCTGTTAGATTCTCGTAAATATCAAACGTTTTAAATTCTTCGGTTTCTTTCCACAGTTGCTGCGCCACTTCTGTAATGTCAAATTTGTTGGGATCCATTTTTATTTCCGGACACACCGTTATGGTCGGAAAAGGTATTTTATGCACCGGAACCAGGGTCTCAGCAAAACCCAGTATAACGGGAGAGTCCTGCCACTGTAGATACGAATCCCAACTGAGCGAAGCCGCAAAGTAAAACGAAGTAAGCAGAAGAACACCCCAATAAAGTCTGTAAAAATAACCGACTTCTTTCAGTGGCAACAATGGCCAACTCTTATAGGTGACTCACTTCTCATAGAAGGGACGGTGAACTTCGAATAAGAATCGAATACCATGAATTGAACTGCATTTCGAGTATTCCATAAGCAGACCCTTGCAGGCTGACCATCGCCTACCATACTTTATGCGCGACCTGATGATTATATCGCTCGGCACATCGCTGAGTGTTTGCGAATGTAGGCTCGTTGTGTCCCTCGTAATAGTCGGTAATGACAATAAATCCGATTCCGGTGTTGGGAGTGGCAATCCCACATTTTTCTCTCCTCCTATCATGCTTACAGGATTCTCCATCACTTTGTTTTTGTTTAACTAAGTACTTGAACCCACAATGCGTGTAATCCAATGACAACTGAGAGCAACGTTGCAAGTGTTGGCGCTTTTATTGCCGTCTGCCTTGAAGTGTTGTAATTTTCAAATGCACCCACAGAAGCGAGGTCAGTGCCTACACTTGTGGGAATAACTGTGCACAATTGCATGATAAATATGAATATACCCGTGAACAGAAACTTAGTAAATCGATTTAAATGTGCGTCTAATTTCAACAATTTAATATTCAAAAAATTTTCACTTTTTTTGCTTGCAGCCATTTAAGAGAGCAAGACCGCAATTACATGTAAATTAAACAAAAATTTATTTGGAGTGTCTTCTCCTTTACAGCAGCGCTCTGCTGGACCGATGAGTTTTTACAAACTGAACTTAGAAAGTTGGATGATTTTAAAAGATGCAATATTTAGTTCATTTACTTTAATCCACCTTCCAGGGTGGCTTTTCATTTTTGAAGTTTGAAAAGCAATTACGTATTACTTATTTCTATAATGGTGTTATAATAACATATTTTGATATCATCAGATTTTTAATTCATCATATTTCTTACATTCTACTTTTATTCCGTATAATTAATAAATTTTCATAATGAATCTTTATTACAGATTGGTTTTTTAAAATTTGTTTTATCATCATAGATTTGCAATCTCTTCTGTGTGAATATTAATTATATAAATTGTCAATGAATTATTGGAGGCCCTTTTTATTTTAGAGAATTCAAGTGTCTGTTTTAAGTTTATAAATCGCATATTGTCTTTTCAAATATCTTCTTCACTGATTCCTCTTCCTGCTCTGACAAAATGAATAAATCTATAACCGTTTCTTTAGCTCATGCTAGGGTATAATTAGTGTTTAAAATTTCTTCCTTCATAATTTCTAGTTAGTGTTTTTCTTTTATAGCCAAAATATGTTGAATGTCTTTTTAATTTTATTAACATTTTTCATTTATTGTTTTCAAAAATTAGTTTATTAACAACAATGTGAGTATCGGTGTCTTTCAAAATTGCATTGGTCTTTCCCGACATCAACATTGTTTATGGAATGATTCGGCTGTTGCTTCAGTCTAAAACTCTTTCCATTCTGAATTATCAAGCAATTAAAAATTTTTATTTTGAGGTCTTTTACTCCGAATAAGTTTAAGAAAGTATGGTGAGTTATGGGTACCAGCCTTCCTACTGAACTAGAGTGTTTATTTAAAATCGGGCTAGAGATAAGTGAAGCCTGAATTAAATTGAAGTTAGATCCTGTGTGAGCCAAATTTTGAAAATTTCTTCCAATCCCGACCTACATTCAATATATTGTGGAGATGAACCGTTGTAATGACTCTATTTTAGCTGGGGTAGAATTCAGCGGGTCGCAGGGTTCGTTTACCTTATTTATTTTTATTTAATATATTTATATTATTTAATTAATTTATATATATAAGTTAGCAACATACGTGTTGCATGTCGTTGGCGCCGTGCGCTTGCGCAGCGGTACCCAGCATTGTAGGAAATACGCTGCAACAGCGTCTGTTGCCATCCGCTGCGCAAGGGCACGGTAGACGGTGTTGGTTCTCGGTGCACAAGACGGAGAGCATTGGCGCCATGCGCTAGCGCAGCGGTGCAAAGCATTGTACAAAATGCGCGCCAACAGAGTCTGCTACCATCCGCTGCGCAGGGGCACGATAGACGGTGCTGGTTCTCGGTACGCGAGAAAACATACGAAAAGAGCATTGGCGCCATGCGCTTGCGCAGCAGTACAAAGCATTGTACAAAATGCGCGGCACAGCCGATACGCGTAGATACGGTAGACGGTGATGGTTCTCGGTGCCGGAGGAATTGGCGAGACATGTGTTGTATGTCGGTGCCGCCAAGCCCAGCCGTGAAACACTGTTGCGCAATGCCGCCTCAAAGCGCAGTCACTATGCGATTGTCGGCGGCGAAAACGTATAAAAAGAACCCGAGTACGAGAGCTCGCATCTTTTAATTGGCAGGAGCTCGAAGGAGAAGGACTACCTTAATAATAATAAAATAATATTAAAACAAATTAAATATCTTTATAATTTTAGATGGATGCAGGAGATACTTAACTGGCGCCCAACTTGGAGCATGAGAAAAAGTCGCTGCACAGGCTCATAACCCACCCTTGAGAGGGGTGAATAAATAACAAATCTGCGATTCCTACGGGACCCTCCAGTTTTTGTGTCGTAAGCGTGGGGCATGCGAAAAAGTCGCTGCTCAGCCTCTTACCATACCCTTGAGAGGGGTTAATAAACAAAAGCAAATCTGCGATTCCTACGGGACCCTCCAGTTTTTGTGTCGGAAGTGTGGGGCATGCGAAAAAGTCGCTGCCAAAGCTCTTACCGTACCCTTGAGAGGGGTTAATAAAAAAAGCAATTCTGCGATTCCTACGGGACCCTCCAGTTTTTGTAAAATATACGTGGTATATATTGAGGTAAAATCTGCGATTCCTACGGGACCCTCCAGTTTTTAGCACAAATAATTAAAAATTTATAATTAATAATAAATTTTTAGCGCTACCGAAAAAGGCGGTTCGCTGCGTATTGACCATTCGCAAGGTTTATTATTAAACACGGTGCGACCGAAAAAGGTGGTGCATAGCCCATCTCCACGTTCACCGGTATAAAGCACGAATGGCGATTTGTGGTGATATATTGCGTTAAAATCTGCGATTCCTACAGGACCCTCCAGGTTTAACGTAAACAAAATTTTAATTTAAAATAATGAATAAAAAAAAAATAAAAAATTTTTAAATAATAAAACTTAAAATTTTTAGAACTACCCAAAAGGCGTTGCACAGCCCAACCATACGTTCTAGCACATTCTTGGTGACGTAGAGAGCATCCGAAAAAGACGGTGCACGGCTCACCACACCAAGGACTTCCGCTGTAACAAGGGAAGACCAGCACAGGCTACATTCAGTCAGGTCTCTAGTACCGTTCATCGCAAAGCAGAGTGCGCTTCTAGACTCTAGTATGGCGCACAAGGAAGCAGCGCACCAACCCCGCGGAGATTTGGCTATATTTGAGGCTATGATCAACACCGCCTTCTCCTCTTTGACTGAAGAAAGCAACCGACGATTTACTGAGAATCGCAACGAGATATGCGAACTCCGGAAATAACTGCAGATCCGTGGACAACCGGCAGCACCTCCCACAGTTTATAGCGATGTTATGGTCGATCGAGAGGGTGAAGGGGTTGATTCATTCGTGCTCATTCAAGTCCTTCGCGAGTGTGGTGGAAGCAGGACGCAGTACGCTTCCTGGCGGAGATCTATCACTAGCGCTTACGTCCCTTTCACGGGTTCGGAAGGTCTTCCTCGCCATTACCAGGCCGTTCACCTGATCCGAAGCAAGGTAATGGGAGAGGCCGATGCCCTCCTAACATCCTTTAATACGCCTACTACCCTTGACGCAATACTGGCTCGGTTAGATTTTACATATGCAGACAGAAGACCCTCATACGCGCTTCAACAAGAAATGCGGAGCCTCAGGCAAATTGGATGGTCCGTATTATGACGAGGCTCACCCTTCTAACCAACCAGAACGACATGAGCAATTCTGGTGACGCATCGCGGAAATGAAATCCTGAATGAAGAGCACAGGAACCTGGCTAGGAGCGTATTCATTTCGGGGCTTAACGAGACCATGAGTTCATCAGTTCTTTGTGCTAGTCCCCCGAATATGTCGGGAGCCCTCGGTCTGGCCTTGGAGCTAGAAATAAACACAGCCAGAGCCCACATAGACCAGTCATGGAAGCGACGGGGGCCCCAGGGAATGCACCCATCCGTCAATTATAGCATCAACCAGCAGCTTATAAGGATGTATCAGCCCGACTCAGCTCGACTTGCCATTGGTCGCCAAGGAACTGGAGTCATCGCACAGCCGAGAACTCCACCCCGATGGGACAATCCGTCTACGATACCCGCCATAGACGCTCCTCCACGAAATCCCTTTAATGCAAACCGGTTTGGAGCTTCTACCAGCGCTCCACATATGCAGAAATGATATTCGGATGGCCAGCAATTTGAAGTGAGAGAACTAGCTACAAAAAGGCCACCTTCGTCGCAACCACCTTCACACGATTGGAAACACCCAAGAGTCAATTACCTGGGAACTAAGTTAATTAATTCCTCTCCTGGTGGCTGGGACAATGGAAGCCGCCGGAGTGAAAGTCTTCGTCGCAAGCGAAACTACAGACGGGGTGATGCCGGTGCCGATGTTGAGGGAGAAACAACTTTCGCTGAGGTTAATTTTTTTGGGGAGAGGGCACTTCTTCCATACCTTCAAATGCCTCTAGCATCACAGCGTTCACATTTCTTGGTGGACACCGGCTCTGCCAAGAATTATATTAGGGATATCCCTGATCTACGGGGAATAAAGCCGATAAGCAAACCAGTTACGGTCAAAACTGTGGTGGGGAGTGTGCATGTCACTAGGAAATGTGGAATCAATATGCTGTGAAGGACGTCTACCTTTTACATACTTCCCACTCTAAACACCTTTGATGCTATAATCTGGTTTGATCTGCTAACGGACGTCTCAGCTTGTGTCAACTTAGACGTGGGAACCCTCAGACAAGCGCGGGGAATGGAAACACTGCTCTTTCAGGAGTGTGAAGGGATTAATTACAGAGATTCCAGCATAGACGAGAATGAAAAAGTAGAGCATACCAGCGGCAACGATCAAACGGAAGTTTCCTCAGAAGCCACTAACCAGGTATCTGAGGGGGAAGAATGGTCATATAGTACCATCAAAATCTAAAAACACTTCGATTGTCCTCGACGCGGATGCATTAGATGCCTTTCGGCTTGTGAGGTCAGCACATGCTTTGCTCCTCTATCCAGATTTCGGAAAACCATTCGATCTTACTGCGGATGCTTCATCCTATGCCTTAGGGGCTGTACAATCGCAGGGAGGTCGGCTCATCACCATGATCTCGCGCACACTCTCCAATACAGAGGAGAACTATGCGACTTATGAGAGAGCTGCTTGCAATTGTTTGGTCATTTCAGAAGCTGAGAAATTACCTATACGGAGTCAAGGACCTAAATGTTTTTACAGACTATCAACCGTTTGTTAATTCAAAATTTGCTTTGAATTTATGTTTTGATTTTCCAGTACTTGAGCTGGGAATTCACGATGATTAAATTTTAATTCAAGATTTTAATCTGAATTTATGGTTTTGAATTTTCAGTACTTGAACTGAAGACTCTCGACGAAACAAAATTGAAGTTAACTTAAAACTGACCTTCTAGTACTTGAACTAGAAAACCACGAAGAAATGATAATTCAATAATTGTTCATTTTGAGTTCTGATTTTGAACGGATTTTATTAAATTATTGCATGCGTTTTTATACAAAATTAACATGTCAAAATCCAGAGCAATACAATACTGTAGTTTGATGCAAGTTGCACAACATATTTGCTAGAATAGCATATTATCATGACACTACAACAACCAAAAAACGTGTCGAATTTCCGTCTGCTTAATGTGCAAGACAATTTAAACTGTTGTTATGCAAAGTGCAACGAACTTCTGTTATTATTGACGCAAAGAATAAATTGAACAGAAATCAAAATTGCAGTTTTAAACAACATTAACACCTTCGATCTCTCGGACAGAAATGTTAACTCAAAGATGAAACGATGGCGAACCTTCATTGAGGAGTTCGCCCCGAAGTTCCATTACAAGCCAAGAAGACCCAACATTGGTGCGGAAGCGCTTTCACGACAGCACATAAATGCAATAATGAAGAAACCTAAGTAATGTGAAACCAATAGCAGTGCTGAAAAATCGCTGGGATCACCTATCCCGACTGTCGATAACCCCGTCAATGGCTTCAGAAATCAGCTTATCCTCAAGCTACAGAGTAGTCGAGGAAAACTATCTTCATAGCTCAGGCATGTCCTAACTTATGCCTCACCTTCGGACTTGCCCCAGCTGCTGAACGAGTCCGTTAACGTCAATGTTGTGAATGGAATATATTGCGATCGAGTTACATTGCAATATTTGGAGGACACCTTTTAGGATCTCTTCCCATCCATGAGGTTCCGACTCAGTGAGAGAAGGGTAAAGTATATCACCAACACAAGCGAGCAACAAGAAATCCTAGCCAGAGAGCACAACAGAACCCACCGTTCGCCGAATGAAACTACACGTCAGGCTTTGCGGAGGACATATTTCCCCGGTAACCGTAAGCAATTCAAGCAGCTGACATCTGCCTGCTGCATATGTCAGGAAGGTAAATACAATCGACACCCACACGCAACCCAAATAGGAAAAACCCCTATTCCCACGCATCCGGTTGAAATTTTGCATCTGGATATCTATTCCACGGCAGATCACCACTTCCTCACATGCCAGCACAAGTTCCGCAAGTTTCCCATCGTAAAACCAATAATATCCAGAAGTATAGTGGACCTTAAAGGACCCCTACTGGAAACCCTCAATGTCTTCAAGGATACACGTGGTAGTGCCCCAGGGCGGGACGCCCGTCAGCCGAGGACGGCTGATCTTAAGGGGGGGAGGAGTTAGCAACATAGGTGTTGCATGTCGTTGGCGCCGTGCGCTTCCGCAGCGGTACCCAGCATTGTAGGAAATACGCTGCAACAGCGTCTGCTGCCATCCGCTGCGCAGGGGCACGGTAGACGGTGTTGGTTCTCGGTGCGTGAGAAAACACAAGACGGAGAGCATAGGCGCCATGCGCTAGCGCAGCGGTGCAAAGCATTGTACAAAATGCGCGGCAACAGAGTCTGCTACCATCCGCTGCCATCCGCTGCGCAGGGGCACGATAGACGGTGCTGGTTCTCGGTACGCGAGAAAACATACGAAAAGAGCATTGGCGCCATGCGCTTGCGCAGCAGTACAAAGCATTGTACAAAATGCGCGGCACAGCCGCTACGCGTAGATACGGTAGACGGTGATGGTTCTCGGTGCCGGAGGAATTGCCGAGACATGTGTTGTATGTCGGTGCCGCCAAGCCCAGAATGTGAGAATACTGTGAGAATACTGTGAAAGCGTGGAATTCTCTTTTGACCGTCAATTTCTTAATTTTTGTCTCCTTATATTCCAAATTCTAATATTTTTGCTGTCCCCTGTGCACTTTCATTCGTTCATGACCATGCATATTTTACCACGCTTGGGTTACTACTGGGGCAGCCGGACCCCATTTTAATATAAATGAATTTTTATTAATTATTTTAGTTATTAGTAGTATAATATTATGTCAAAAAACCAAATAATTATTATTCTACATTCTTATGATTACTATGGTGCGTTTACAGTGAACAGAAGTGTAAATGGAAAGCAATTGGATCAGATTTTACATTAAGAATAGTTATAATTTATGAAAAGAACTTGTTAACATTTGAGTTTTCAATTCCAAATTAAATATACAATTTTTTTGATTCATTATTTTATTTTCTTTTTAGAAGTTTCGCAGTTCTTTTTAAAATTCAAATGAAGTGACCCCCTAAAAGTTAAATTTAAACGTAGCCCTGATTTCTTCTGATTTTTTTCTCCGAATATTCGCTATTTTAGACAACATCCCAGCAGTGAAACCACCTAGTTAAAGTACTAGTAAAACTCAGATTATATGTAAAATTCATATATACATATTATAATAATGTGTACTCGACATGTAAAATACTGGTAAAACTCATAATTTTTTGTAAAATCCATATATATGTATGTATGTACATAATATAATAATGTGTACTCGACATTAATTCAGCATGTTAATTCATGGTGCCACATTTCCACTCTTCTTTGCGGACACTTTGCGGATATTTTAAAACACGCGTTAACTTGAAGATTTATCTCTAAAATGAGGAATTACAAAAAGTGGTTAGAATTATAAAAAGAACTGTTTTTCTTCAAATTCCAATGTTTGTCTTTACTTCCTTTTTTATTAAATTGACAAGAAATGAAAAATTTAGTATACACGGCAATGAAGTGCCGCAGAATTCAGCAACTGGTTAACTTTTAGATAAGTTTTGAACTAGTAAATTAACCACTTGATTTTTTACTATTAACTTTAGTAGCATATTTTGAAAACTGCCTATAATTTTCACTACAGGGATATGGAATATTTTTACATCAAACACAATAAATACACATACACTCTACGTGTGACCAAAAAAAATGGTCGGAACGGTAAATAAATTTGGTGGGAATTGAATGTCTTTTCTTTGTCTTCTTTGCAGATGCAGCCACGCTTGGGGTGTTCGAGAGGAAAATTCTTCGCAAAATCTTCAGTCTTATTCGCGTCGGCGACGACTGCCGTATTCGGATGAACCGTGAACTGTACGAGCTCTACGCTGATATTGACATAGTCAGACGCATCATATACAACGTCTGCGCTGGCTTGGACATGTCGTGCGTATGGACGAAGAAGGTCCAGCGAAAAAGGTTTTCGAAGCGGAATCCGCTGGACGACGACGCAGGGGACGACCATGCCTCCGATGGAGGGGCCAAGTCGAGGAAACCCTAACCACGATTGGTATAACAGATTGGAGAAGACGCGCGCAAAGCAGAGGCGCCTGGGGAGCTCTATTAATTTCGGCCGTAGCCCGTTAGCGGGTTGTTCCGCAGATACTGCGATTAGGTCACGAAAGTAAGTAAGTAAGAATTTAAATATTAGAATAGAAGTTCTCATATTACATAAATGCTTTCAGAGATAGTCTTCGATTTGCCTGAATGCATAATTTAAATTACAAATCCACATTCTCTCATATGCAGAGAACTGTAGAGTATAATAAATCGAGCATTGCCGATATAGACTTTTTTAAATTCTGTGCAAAAGTTGTGCTACAATCATACCTCCGAAGAAGTAAGGACACAATTTTTTCATTTTTTCAACTTTGTTTCGAACTTTTTTATACCGAGACACTTCTAAATGAACCGAACAATGAAGTGCGGAGTTCTTGCATGATTGACGACCTTTGGATGATGCTGGTGCAGGAGTCTGGAGTTTGGGTGTGATTTTTAAGCGATTAAATGCAATACAACCCTGTTGAAATTAGTCTACTTGTTGGTACATCTTGAGAAAGCGACAAATTCGACTGAGTCTGTAAAAAATTGAGTAGCGTGCGCACATACTAGCGCAGCATTCATAAAATGAATTTTACTGAAAGTTGGTAGAAAATAACATCCACTATAAATTAGGTATATCTGGAAAAATGGTCTGCAAGTTTTTGGCTCGGATTTCAAAAAGAATGTCAATTTTCTTATTGTAATGATGTTATAAAGGAATCTTCATGATGTTGCAGAATGTTTAAGCAAAGAACTATGTTTATTTACCAACTTCAATTGTCTATTTCCACTAAACGGGGAGTTCTTATAAATTGCTGATATTGTGCTGGATTTTGAACTTATAATTCGGTAAATTTACTCAACTCGGCTGATGATGATTTGAGATTTTATTAAACAATTTCTTTTCTTGTAAATTTTTAATGATTACAGTCGCTCTTTGTGCCATGTTGATCACATTTCATCAGGACTTAACATTATTCTGCGCCATGAGTAGTTTATTGTTTGTATGCTCGGACTCTCCCTGATTTAATTTCTTTTTAACAATTCGTCGTCTGCGTATATTAGCAACGAGATGTACTGAAAAGAAGTAAATCAGTTCGATAATTTTTAAAATGGAAATGCTCATAAAGAGGCCAAATATGCAACCGCAATTCGCAATCAATGTGGTGGCACTCAACACGGTGCACTTAATAGCGAGGAACTGATGTTCCTTGAAGTGCACCGACAATTGAGAGGCACTATACTAAATTGGATTGAATTCTTAGACTTTGGCATCCAACATCTTCCGCGTTGATTGTTTCTGCAGAAAAAGGTTAAACTCGTTTTGAGCGGTTGTATAGCAATTGATATAAGTTAGCAACATACGTGTTGCAAGTCGTTGGCGCCGTGCGCTTCCGCAGCGGTACCCAGCATTGTAGGAAATACACTGCAACAGCGTCTGCTGCCATCCGCTGCGCAGGGGCACGGTAGACGGTGTTGGTTCTCGGTGCGTGAGAAAACACAAGACGGAGAGCATTGGCGCACTGCGCTAGCGCAGCGGTGCAAAGCATTGTACAAAATGCGCGGCAACAGAGTCTGCTACCATCCGCTGCGCAGGGGCACGATAGACGGTGCTGGTTCTCGGTACGCGAGAAAACATACGAAAAGAGCATTGGCGCCATACGCTTGCCCAGCAGTACAAAGCATCGTACAAAATGCGCGGCACAGCCAATACGCGTAGATACGGTAGACGGTGATGGTTCTCGGTGCCGGAGGAATTGCCGAGACATGTGTTGTATGTCGGTGCCGCCAAGCCCAGCCGTGAAACGCTGTCGCGCAATGCCGTCTCAAAGCGCAGTCACTATGCGATTGTCGGCGGCGAAAACGTATAAAAAGAACCCGAGTACGAGAGCTCGCATCTTTTAATTGGCAGGAGCTCGAAGGAGAAGGACTACCTTAATAATAATAAAATAATATTAAAACAAATTAAATATCTTTATAATTTTAGATGGATGCAGGAGATACTTAACTTATATATATACACCACATTCGGGCACATCAAGTGGCTCTTAAGAAATCAGGTACAAGTGTGTGGATTACCTTATAAGAATAGGATACTTACTTGGTATCCAGAATTTCGCACATCCACCCTCAGAGATGGTGTAATTAACTAAGCACTGTGTTTGGCAGTTGGCCTGAGAATAGGCGCGGAAGAAACGCAAGTAGCGCTCATCATTGAAATAACATTGACGCGTTTAGAAATAATCACAACGCAGGGGCGGTTGAATGAGACTCGATGGACAACGAGGTATCTGTGTACCACTGAAGGTTTTCGGTGGATCATCGTTAGAAAAACCTAAGAGTGAATTCCGAAAAGGAAATACCTTGGTCAGCTGTCATCATACTTGCTGCAGCTATAACCCTTACGTATGTGATACCGGATGGCTATGGGCCGACGATTCTGCTTTCCTGCCTTAGTGCTTAAGTGAGAAATCTTGCCGAAATGGTTGGCAGCTTAATATTGCAGTCTTCTCTGTCCCATTAAATCATTATGTTGGGTGTACAGGCACTGATGCAACATTCAAGACTAACGCTGATCCGGTTCGAAATACAGGCTCCCATAATGACTTGTATCAAATCTTACAGAGACTCCCGGCTGCGGCATAGATAACCATGGTATTATGAAGGCGAATGTGCTACTGGCAATGATGACGATCCTGTGCGTGGACCCTACAAACAAACACAATAACAACATTAACCAAAAAGGCAAATAGGAAAGAGCATTACACTTTCCATAGGATCTTTATATTCTGCGGATTCTGCCTAGTAGCGAGCAAGAGCAGAGATTAACGGTTCGCTGAAACCCTCTGGGTGATCCAAGTGCGAAGTAAATGCGGATGGCATGCAGGAGATGCTAGAAAAACTGACACTGTTCTCACTACTGGAAATGATAGCAAAGAAGAAAATGGTCATGGTAGAGTGGCATGGCGGAGCATTCATCAGCTTCGTTGCAGAGCGTTAAAGAAAATACGGTGAAAATCCGCAATATATGACTGGAAGTGGAGTGAGAATAGGGAGCGATCGCAGCGGCATGCTAGTTCTCCTTCCCGGGCTAAGCCGAAGGCACTCGAAAAAGCGAAGTCCCGCAAAATGTGATGCGATTCTCATCCAGAAAGTCTTGTGGAGAAAAACGACCGAGCAGCACCATGGTAAATTATGTCAACGGGCCAGAAAATTAGAAACATCGCGAGAGGGGAGCGGACATGGCAAGCGCATTGAAGTTGGTCCAGCATGGAGAGTTTGCCACGGCGTGAGAGGTGTATGAAGCTTAGTGAAACTGAACGCGTTTGAAAAACCTCCAGTAACGGTGATCAGATCCCTGCACGAAGCAAATGGCTGAACACAAGCGACAACCATCAGTCTGACCCTTCAAACGGTCGCGGTGTATTAGCTGGAAAACCAAGAGTCGGGTGGATCCTTTGCAGGGAGCGTGAGATGATGAAACCTTAAGTGTATGGATTTTGGGCATATTTCAAAAATGGGCAGCAGGAAGGAGAACTACCGCAACCGATGCTACAGATGCGGTGCTGAAGCACACATCCAGCCGCAAAGATATGAAGCAAAATACTGGATGCAGCCCATGCCCGTCCTATAAGCAAGCCGTAAAGGAGTGGAAACGAAAGAAATGAAGTTACTCCAGCTTAAACTTATCCACTGCGCAGCTGCACAACAGCCTCTGTAACAGATGGTGAGAGAGCATACGGTCGACGCGGCTGTGCACAGCGAGACGAATCGCCGCAAGCATTGAGGAGTCTGGATCGAAAAAATCATATAAGCTGCACTATGGATGGGTGGAGGCAGCCCACTCAGTGAAGTCAGGAGGTAAAACGTCTACAACAGGGCAACTGTTGAAGGAACGATTATACTAAGCCCAACTATGGATGATTTTGATTCGGAAGGAACCCTGTAGATATTGCATGTAATTTTAATGCATCTGCAACTGAATGGGGCTGCGGCCAGACTAGGTCGAAGGGACACGTACTAGTATACAGCAATGAAAAAGCAGAGGTGAATTAACACATCACACAACTTCTCCTGAATTCCGTCATGCTCCGATAGCAATTCCATTTGATAGACAGACGTAGTACAGCATATGCTTAAGAGCCCGGACGAATGGGATGCGGTGTGTGATAATACCTCTGCCGCCATCATGAAAGTACTGTAGGGGAAGGCAACGACGGAGAAGATTTCCACCTCCCTTCTCAAACTAGGACAAAAATAAAATAAAATAAAAAACTCATACGCGAACTCAACATTATTATCTGGACTAAAGTTATGAAGATTGTCTGCTGATACAATATACTGGGGCAGCACCCTGACCATTATCTCATCGTTGTGGGACACTGTAATGTAATTGCCGGTACTCAGTGATACACTCTCGGGAGAATTGAGGAAAATGGAAACAAAATTTAATTAAAATTATAATTTTCCACCGCACTCATTTGTATTGCAGGTGGGGTGTGGGAAAATGTTGCAATGGCCCAAAAGAAGGTGTGGCAGCTATTCACATGTATACATTTATGTACATAATTTAATAGGATCACCAAATCAGATTCATATATAAAGCAAAACGGATAAACGATATGTCTATCTATTTTATATGCAGCTGTCGAATCCTCTTTCACCATTTGGTGGTGATATACATTTTGGATGTTAGATACGCAATAGGCGTCATATATAGGCTGTCGCACCTATTATACTCACGTCGTAAAATTTGTTAAGACAGATTATAGCTAGATTATAGAAAGCCATATGTACAAAATTATGAATTGGTTACGAAAACCCACAACATTAACATATAAAAAAATATTTAAGCAAGGCGCAAATGGACAGGTAGCAGATGCATTTTGTTAATGACTTTAGACCGGCTTCAAAGTTTTAACTGAATTTTTTATTTATTTTCAATTCTAATCAAAATATTATAATTGTAGAGGAAAAAATAAAATGCCGCTCGCCGCACACCCATGTTTTTCTGTTTCTGTTTTTCTCGTCGATCTTCCTTCTTTTACTCGTTCGTCTTTTGCAGGGTTGCCAGTTCGCTAGGACATATTTCGATATGTGTCTGAATGCAGACAGGAGTAACTGAAGCACAAATTTCCTGAAACATTTTGATATCTTTAAAAAATATCCAAATGTGTAATTCAAAACACTTTTACAGTGCGTATTTGAAAGCCTCCTGAGATGGAAGAACTCATTTGTTGCGCCTGCAAAATATCGCACTTCTAAATTTGCAGTTTCAAGTAGTTTTATATAGTTCTACCACCGATATTTCCTCGGATTTGCACCCCTTTCATTCAGACGAAGTCCATGCGCCTCTACAATACCCCTATTAAATTTCCTGGATTTCACATGATGTGTGGGTGCTGCTTGTGATCAAAGTTCCCTCCAAGTTGCGCAGCCGTTATGGTATTCTGCGCACAATGGGCTTGTTCATCATTTTTTTATATCAATTTATAAAAGAATTGCATATAAAAATGACAAAAATGCAAACAGGCACTGGAAACCCCACTTCACTTGCACACTTTTAGATACACTTTGAATATTTTTGCTCCCATATACTTATTTTCCGCGTAGCCATCGAAAAAATTAATGGGAACTTTGCTTATGACTCTAATAAAAGTCGTGTGAGAGTCACACAAAAGTATAGTGTTGTTTTTAGCGTCGGCACGATCGACAATAAATTTTTTTAGCTGTTTGCTTTAACTCTTCCAAATTATTCACACTTGATCAGCTTGTAACCCTGTTTGAAACTCCGGCATTCATAATCGAAATCGGAAGCGACACCAAACGAGAAGGCAAAGAACGCATCCCGTACCCATGAAATCACAGTGCGCAGTGGATACGCATTGTAACCCTAATCAAGATTCCAATTTCGCGTCACTTTATCATCAGTGGCATTCAAATCAACGAATTCCTCGTCGTGATAACTGTGGAAGATACCATTTTGCCTATGGATATGAACACATACTTCGAGTACTTGAATATCATAAATTAAATCCCAAATTTTACCTTGGATCGCGATAAATAGCCTTGCTCTCCAACCCGTTAAAATGATAGCAAATACCCTCATCCGTGGCCACTAAGTTGAATAAGTGATTGCCGGCATAAAAACGTCCATTCCACTTGCAATCCGGGATAGTTTGGTACGTCCTTGTCGATAGATTCAGCAGTGTTCTAGCCACATTCGTCACCACATTTTTGGGTATAAATGGAGCGAAGCGCTGCATCACATCTTCATCATGTGTATAGTGGTTGCTAATTGTGATATCCTGTCGCTAAATGATATCACAGACTGTACTCGCCCTTCAAATGCAAATAAAACTCTACTAATTTCCAACTTACGGCTCCTCTGTTAGATTCCCGGAATTATGAAATGGCTTCGATTCTTCGATTTGTTCGCACATTTGACGATACATTTCCAACGTCAAATTTGTTGTGATCAGGAAAGGTATTTTATGCACCGGAACAAGGGTCTCATCAAAACCCAGTATAACGGGAGAGTCCTGCCACTTCAGATACACATCCCAATTGAGCATAGTCACAAAGTAAAACGAGCTAAACAGCAAAACACCCCAATAAAGTATGTAAAATAACCCACTCGCATCGGTGGTGTTGGGGCCCGTGCGTGCTGTCGTTAATAGCGAGTGCACTTTTGTTGCCGGTAATAGGCGCTTGCGTGGTCGAATATCTGGTGGTTCCTAACGAGGCGCTTAACGCTGCCAGGTAAAACACTGTGTTGTTTTTCGTTACAAGCGAGACAAGAGGTTTATTACTTAAAATATTAAACCATATATACTATTTTACAATGAATACTTGCAGTCAAGGTAAGCACCTTTATGGTGTTCCAGTTACGCAAATGTTGATTGGTGTCAGTTGGTTAAGGCAACTGACCTACTCGATATAAAAATGTCGATGGTGCATTGTAAAGTCCAATGCAAATCATCATCTCGATTGCAGAACTGTGACACCCTAAAAGTTCACATAATGAATGAGACAATAATCAACGCACCCTGAAAGCATGTGCGTGAATATAACTTAAATTTTAACTACTCTGGATAGGACTGGGTGCTGTGGGTCAACTACACGGCGGTAGCTTGATTCTGACTCACAACAGTTGTAACCATGCCGAACTGTTATAGGTGACTCACTTCTCATAGAAGGGGCGGTGTACTTCGCATAAGTATCGAATACCATAAATTATGCTTTTCGAGTTGTTTATAAGCATACCCTTGCAGGCTGACCAGTGGTTACCGTACTGTATACGCGATTTGATGATTATATGGCTAGGCACATTGCTGAGTGTTTCTGATTCCAGACTCATTGTGTCCATCGTAATAGTCGGTACCGACAGAGAATCAGATTCCATTATTGGGAGCGTCAAATGCCCATTTTCCCCATATGTTGATCTGATTTCAGGATTCACCATCATTTTGTTTCCAATTATTTCACGAACTACTTGAAACCGCAACGTAGGTAATCAAATGACAACTGAGAGCAATGTTAGAAGCGTTGGCGTTTTCCTGAAAATGTTATGAAAATTTCAATTGAACTCAAAGGATCCCAAAAGACCCGGCTCGGTACTTACATTTCTGGGTATAACTTGCTCACAATTGCATGACAATTATGATTACACCCTTAGAACTGAAACTTAATATATCGATTAAAAATTTGTGTCTAAATTCAAGAATTTAATATTTAAAATAATTTCAGCTTTCTTGCTTGGATCCAATGAAGAGAACATGGCAAATACAGGGTGGCCCAAATAAGACCAGCTGATGTGAAACACAAATAACTTTTTTATTTTCTAACATAATTTATTTTTTCTTTTTGCAGATTATAACTGAACACTTGGAAACTTAAAATGAATACGTACAGTCCACAACAACGCATTAAAATTATCGAATTTTATTATTCTTCTCAACGATCAATTGTTCTGACGCAGCGAAATTATCGCCGTTTTTTTAACGTAAGATCAGCGCCCACATCTTCCATGATTACAAGTTTACTTCGCCGTTGTGGGGCTCCGAAAATCCAAGGGCAATACATCAGCATCAGTCACACCCAATCAGATGCACTGTTTGGTGCGGTGTTATGGCCACAAAAATCATCGGCCCATATTTCTTTGAGAATGAGGATGAAACGCCAGAAACGGTCTCCGGGGCTTCTTACAGAACAATGATCGACAACTTTTTGCGGCCAATGGTGGAGCAACATCCTCATTTGTGGTTTCAACAAGATGGAGCCACTGCGCATACTGCTAGGCAAACTATTGACATGCTGCGTGAAATTTTTGGTGAACGCATAATTTCAAGAAATTCAGATTTCCCTTGGCCTCCTCGTTCACCAGATTTAACTGCGCCCGATTTTTTTTTTTTATGGGGATATTTAAAAGATAAAGTGTATGTTAACAAACCACAGACACTTGGACAGCTCAAGCAGAATATTCGAGACGAAATACGGCGCCTGCAACCAGAAACATTACGCCGTGTAATGCAAAATGCGCTAAAAAGAGCCAATGCCTGTATCGAGCAAAATGGTGGTCATTTGTCTGATGTCATATTTCACACATAGTCACGTTAAATTTCCATAAAATGTATTTAACATATTAAAATAAATCATTTAAAAAAACCCGTTATTACAAGAGTTACACGTGTTTAACATCACTAGGTCTCATTTGGGCCACCCTGTAGTTGACGCAGTTCCGATTGGTTGCTTGGAGTTGACAATACTAATTACTGTCTGATTCCGCTTGATTATAACGCAAGATTTTTATAACATGAATGACATTTTAAATCACACAAAATTTAAATATACTATATATACTGATATTCTCTGTATCTCACTTGGCTAAGACCGCATTTATCTGCTTGCATAAAGTGCTGTTCGTCTAGAAGGTTGAAGCTTAGAGCAAAATAGATACGTAGGAATCTGTCGTGTAAAATAAAGTTTATGGACGTTAGGATGTCTTTGAAAAAAGTGCACGAAATTTAAGCGGAAAAATAGCTGCTTACCAACTATTCTAATTAATTAAATATAAAGTGACTTCTCATTGACTACTCCACTCAAACTGGCCTTTATAAATGTTTAATTTATATGTGCCTTACATCAATCTGCTTATTGCACAGCAAGATTAACTTAATTTTACGAATCAACGGTATGTGCAGGATGGCTAGCTTGCTCTGAACCATTAAGGTGAGGCTGCCTCCTGCACTTGCTTCTGAAAATATTTTTATTGCTGGGCACTGCACTGCATTCTAACATTGCAAATAGTTATAAGAATGCAAATATTTCTTGAAACATTTAAATTGTTGTTGTCACTAAGTGGCTACGGATGTGTGAATCTCAATTATTTAATTAAATTTGATACAAACTAAATATAAAGTTCTCTGGGTGTACTTCTGCGATTCCGAATTACAACAAAGACCTTTGGTAGCTGCGCCCGTGTTGTAAACGTTGTTGTTATTTTCATTAGTAATCTCTTCGGCCTAATTTTTGTTGGTGCATGACCAAATTTTACGTCTTGCTGACAATTCGGTGTGTCGTCAAACTTGTCGAAAAACAAGTTTTCATTTTATGCAACAACATTATCTCTAACTGCATGCGTGCAGGGATCTCGTGCCGTCACATTCTCCTTTGGTTTATGTTTAAGGATCAAATGTTAAATTGTATTTTAAACTAAGTAAAAATGTTAAAAATATGATAGTAATATTACAAAGAATTTTTTATAGATCTGTGTCAATAATTTGATTTAGAAGTGGATTGGACCGTGTAATGATCCAAATTTTACACGCGCATGACCAATTGAGGATAAAAGGAGCATACATATTTGGATAAAAGAAAGTGTTCACCATCATTAAAATTACGATAATAATTTGCTGAATAAACTCAAAACACGTTACGTGACAAAGATTTTTTTTTAATATTACTAACCAGGTGACTGCTTTTCTGCTTTTTTACAATTATTGTTTCAACAATTGAATGCCGCCCTCTGTGGTCTACTAGACTCACTGGTTGCAGGTTGCTTTCTCTTCGAGTCAAAGGCCTGTGTAGCTAGTACTCATTCCCCCAACATCTTGCACTCATAATTAATTACGTCGTAAGATATAAGAATTATGATAATAATAATGAATGTCCGTTCTTTATTGTGAATTAACATCCATTTGAGTTGCTTGCTTGATTGCTTTTTAATGTTTCTTTTGTAGCTTTTGCAATCAATGCAGGACTATGTTTTATTCACCATTCATGAAATTTCACCAACAAATGAAATTTGGCTTTAACTGATTCGGACTTTTGTTGGTTTATTCTTATCCTGATTCTATTATTTACGAGCATATAATTATCTTTTGTGTGAATAACTGCTGAAAGGTGTTTTAGAGAATCGTTTCCCAATATAGCATGAAATGATTTCAGGGATGGTAATAAATAATATTTCAAAATATTGTCTTTAAGTCCGAAAAGATTTAGAAGAGTATGCTGCGTAATTTCGACATTTCCAGCTATTGAGTTTGCATTGAATTTTTGATCATTTTGGAGGGGATTTTCTACTAAGCACGATTGAATGTAATTTTTATTTGAGCCCGTATCTATAAGTATTCTTAGAATCTGTCCGCTCTTCGTTTTGCAATTGAAATATGGCAACGAAGAGTCCGTTATTCTAAAAAATGTATGTCACTAAATTCATGAAAGTCGGTTTGAGCGCCGTTTTCATCAGTTACTTCATTTGCAATATATTCAGAAAAGTTTGGTCACATGTTTCGTTCTGTGGGTCTATATGTTGGTAATACTCCTGAAGATCTTCGTTCACTGCATTTACGTGAAAGTTCCTTTGCATTTTCCTGGGAACTTGAGCTGAGAATTGTTCGTCTGGTCTTTTTCCATACAGTACGTTGTTACGAGGTCTGTTACTGTAATTTACCATTCTAGAGTTAATAGTGGGGTCCACTTCCATAGGCTCTGGCCGTGGTTGTGGTTTTTGGGCAAATGGCCGTGGTGGTGGAAAATTTGGGTAAAAGTTTGAATTAATAGGAGATTGTGTTGCGTATTGGTTACGATATTGTTGGAAGTTAGGTTGCGTTTGCCGGTAGGGTTGTCGTTGTTGGGTTTGGGGTAAGTAAGGTATTTCTGGGTAAAATGGCTGTCTATTGAACGTATACTGTTGGGTGTAATTATTTCGACGTGGTGGTAACTGTGGTGGGTTATAGTTCGTTTTTCCCATAGTTCCCTGGTTACCGTGGGCGTAGCTTGCGCGGAAATTCTGATTTTCCATTTTCAAGCAAAGATGTAATGCTTGAGGCAAGTTAGTTGGTTCCTTAATGCCCAAAAGTCTTGGCAGGTCACCTCTGAGACCTCTCACGAAAGTATCCAAGGCCTTGTCTCTGTATGTTTGAGTGAGCAAGTGTAGTGATTCCTCGGATATTTCTAAACATGCAATCTTGTTTAAAATGAGCGACAGGTGCGAATATACCTGTTGATAAAAATCTTGTACAGTTGATCTACCTTGGACTAGCGATGTCATCTGGTACTCCAAGGTACCCAAATCTCGCTTGTCAGCATAATGGATGGTAAGGCAACGAGATATGGCCTTCCACTCCAGGGGTGTGTTCCAAAATACTTTGGTGTTCCTTTCTGATATTTGTAATTTTGAAGTACACGATCAACATTTTTTTTCCAAGAGGAAAACTCGCGTGGATTATCTGAAAATTCCCTCAAGCCTCGGAAAATATCCGGAATTTTTTCTAAGCCGTCCGTTTGTCCTCTGTGGCATTCGTCTATAGTTTGGTCGCGTGCAATTTCGGGAGGTGGACTAACGATCGATTGAATTAACGTTCGTCCTTCTGTATTCAAAATTCTAACTATTAGGGTGCTTATAAGGGTTTCTAATTCTGGGGTAGTTTGGGCATTTGAAGTGCCACTTGTGGAAAAGCTTGCAGCATTTGCATTTAAAGTAGCTGGTCTAAGGATATTTTCGTTAGGCATTTTTATTAGGTAGGGAATAGGATATGGATTAGTATATTATTTAAATATTCAATAATTTTCAGATATATTTTTTTTTATTTTGCTATAAATTGTTTGTGATCTTTAAAGCTCTGGAGGGTCTGTTGTGTAAGCATAGATGTAAAAATTTTATTTATTTTTTTTTAAGCTTGTAACTCAATATTTTATTCCATTAATTTATTATTAAATTTATTCCATTAATTTATTATTAAATTTATTCCATTAATTTATTATTAAATTTATTCCATTAATTTATTATTCAATTTATTCCATTAATTTATTATTAAATTTATTCCATAAAAAAAAAATTATTAAATTTTCTAAAATATCTTGTGCTCACTTTATTCTTACTTTATTTATACTTTTATAAATTTTAAGTTTTTTTCACTTTGATTTTATTATTATTATTATTTTTTTAATTTCTTAAATTTAATTAATTATAATTAGTTCTAACTTACATAAAAACTATATGGTTCATCTTGTCCAGGTGGCTGCAGATCTAGCTGCTCCTTTTTGTCCTTTGCGTGGAGTACTGGGGGGCCTCGTTTCCTGGCTGATGTTAATTGCGGGTACTGGATCACACCGCTGTCTATTATCACTTTTTTAAGACACTCGCGGAAAGCTTGACACTGCTTAAGGGTCTTTTCGCTTTGTTTAGTTACACTTTACGAATCACGACCTCTTTGAGGGCTCTGTTTGCTTCGAATATTATTGTAAACTAGTGACTGTGATCCAGACCTGCTCGGGCGCCAGTTAATCACATTGGTGTTATTAAAGTTAAAAAAATATTTTTTATTGGTGCTATGCACCTTCTTTATTTGAGGATTGAAAACGAACTAAAATCTAATACAAAATATTCTTAAGTCTAAACCTATTATACCGTATGCTGCCGGATGATTTGTCGCTGGAAGATGCTGAACTTGCATTCCCACGATTCTGGATTGGGATGAGTGAACTAAATTGTAGCTTGCAGGTGTTCGGATTTTAGCAGACGCGGTGTCATCACAAAACGTGTGAATTATTTTCACACGGGTTGAGTGTGCAATATGAGATTTGCTTTGTTTAGGTGAATGTAGTTTATTTCACCTTAACTTATAGTATAGTAGGTAGCGACTTGCGAAGGGACCGAAATGCCCAATACAAAGAGGATTTGTCCACATTACATAACAATTTAATAATTTTAATTTTCAATTCCTGATGTGAAGAAGGAATTAAAATTCACATAAAAGCTAATTCCCACAAGATACATTTTATAAAAAGCGCTTTAAAAAAATGTTGTTCCCCATATTTGACAGCAACATTTCAAGATTTTGTACTAATTGAGAGGATGTCGCATATTCTTTATAGAGAGTATTTGCTACAGGCAAACCTGAAACCGCTGGAGTGAGGTGGCTGACCGACAGGAGTTGAAGTTACAATAACAACAAGCCTGGCCACAACAACAACAAGCGAGGCGATTAGCAGAAAGCGAGGCCGCCCAACGGAAGTGCAATCACACAACGGTGGCCCGCCAACAACAACATGCACCAGCCGCTGTGACAAATTGGGCTATATAAGCCGTGTGGCCCAAACAGCAGTCTCTTCTTCAGGGAATAACCTCCGAGCCGACAACAGCATTCAGAACCATACGCCGTCGAGACTTAGTAGGAACAACAGGTTTCCAATCGATTTCTTACTAAGTCACGTACACAACCACGACATAGCAACTCAATAAGAGCACCAGGTTTCCAATCGGTTTCTTACTGGGGTACCTGTATCACTGGACCATACACTTGCCGACACAGAAAGACTGACAACGAGTTCACAAAGGTTAAGTCTATTGTATAGGAATAGGATTAATAACTAGTTTTGTTTGATTTTTTTAATTTAAATAAACACCATAAAAATCTAACTCGCCGGAGTATTATATTTTCTGTATACGACCCCTGGAGCAGCTGAGTTTACCCCAGCTATAAAAAGAGTTGTTACATCACATGCATTCATTTATGTACATAATTGAAAAGGATCACCGAATCAGCTTCATATATACTGCAAAACGGATAAACGATATGTCTATCTATTTTATATGCATCTGTCGAATCCTCTTTCACCATTTGGTGGTGATATACATTTTGGATGCTAGATACGCAATGGGCGTCATATATAGGCTGTCACACCTATTATACTCACGTCGTAAAATTTGATAAGACAGATTATAGCTAGATTATAGAAGGCCATATGTACAAAATTGTGAATTGGTTACGGAAACCCACAACATTAACATATAACGAAAAAGTTAGTAACTTGCAGGAAGGACAGGATATAGTGGATATGACACCAAGTAGTAGCTCTGAGATTACCTTGAATCTCCAGCGGCATTTCACAGGGTATGGAATATACAAACCCCTTAAAAACATAACAGAAGTTGGGTCAGACCGACTTCGAAATACCCTTTACCTTTTCTTGTGCATGCGAGTTCAACAATAAAGATGCTTTCTTCATAAATCATCATTATGAGCATATCACGAATGATAGAAATGAAGATTACGACATGCACATGATCAGAGAGTATGAGAAATGAAACTTACTTATACATTCACAGAATACACTTGTATTGCCGGCAATTTTTTCGCCACTGGATGTACACAAAGCAATTTTTCATTCCCCACTGGATGTAAACATTGGGGTGAGTTTCGGAAAAACACTATTTGGGGTTTTTAATAAATTCAATATATTTTGCTATAGTTAGTGGAAAAACTCTTCATTTTTACAGTTTCCCGAAGTATGCAGCGAAAAACGCAGCTTGGTACGTTTTATACAAATACACATCTATCGGATTGTAATTCATATACATATTTAGATTCAGGTGACGGGGTTGCATTTGGAAGGTAAAGTGCATGATCCGTGCAGGTGCACCTCAAGTATCTCAAAAGGATGGATGCCTTAGACTTGGTTTAGTAAAGTTTTATTGCGTGCTATGAAAACACTAAATATTCGATGCAGTGGCTGAGGATATTACCTAAATATGTAAACGTAGTCTGTAAGCTTACAAAAATCACTTTTAGTTTCTTGACAAAGAAAGATTCAGTAAATAAATAAATGATGAAAATAATGAAAACGCGTTAGAAAAACTAGAATTTGACGGTTTGGATAATTTGGCTGGCTTTATTTGCCACAAATTGAAAAATGAAAACTATTTTCTTCTGGTTAATTCTCTACAGGAAAAATTATTGCTTACTCGCGGGAAGATTGAAGCAACTGAAAACCTAAAAAAAATTAATTTTAGATGTAGAATTTACTTTAGAATAAGATTACTTAATACAGAAATTGCTCAAAATGCACATGCACGAAGAGAAAATTAAAAGAGAACATCATCATTTTCAAATAATGATAAGAAAAATAATAAATCGTCCTACTGTCATATTTACCCAAATATTTTACTGGTAATTATCAGCCAATATGAACAAAGTTAGCTTGACGTCATTTGTGCTACATGCGTACAACATTTCAATTTTCTACGCGGGAAGTCGTAATCATTGTTTCTAACATTCTTGGGAGCGTATCTACGGTAATTTTCGGTAGGGTACCTTGAATCGATTATAACGACCCCATTTGTTGTGTATGGCTTTGTAGGGTCCATATACGAGTACATACTTATATAAAATATCGTCCAAAAATATTGTATAGGTCGTAAGTTATAAAAATATGTCAATAGTGGGCGTGGCTGTAAAAATTTTTTGTGCGGTGTTTAATGTTACTACCCGCAACCTTCCTGTGAAATGTCGTTGATAAATCTTTAATATGAACACAGTAATGATTTTTGGCTAATTGTGGTCGTGGCAGTTCTAGTATGATCTCCATATTCTGCACACACACTATTATGGACCCCATTTATATTCCTGACAATTTTTACTCCGCTGGCATCAATACGAGAATAGGTAGCCTAATTTTAATTTTAGATCCGAAAGCTGCTTATATCAAAAGTGGGCGTGTCTTTTCTCTGATCAGCCCCAGATAGCTTTATAATGTCTACATGTTCTTTCACGTAAATTTTCGTCCATAAATCTCTACCAGATCTTAGGTTATGAATATTTGTTAATATTGGGCGTGGCAATTAAAATATACCACCCACTTTTTGCACAGTGATTAGTCAGACCCACATCTCCATAACTCCCAAATTGCGTCACTGTTGCATAAATTGGACTGAATTTATAGTCATTTGAAGAAATGTGAGAAAAGTTCCTTATATGGGAGGTAGGCGTGGTCTTTGTCCAACTCGGCCCATGTAGCAATCTGGTTCTGTATCTTTGTCCAGACTATACTTTTGCAAAATTTCATTAACATAGCTCTAACGGTGTAGAAAAAAAGTGGCCACAGACGGACAGACAGACGGAGAGATGGACAAATAAAAATTGTTCTTACAAAGTGATTCTGATCATATCTGTATACTTATGTCCATACCTACCAAGCCTCCTTCTCGACATTGCAACCATTCTCGAAAGCACATAAGTATTATAGCCTTTTTAGCTTTTTCAAAGGGTAGAAAAAATAGGTGAACAAGCCCATTGTCCGCAGAATACCATAATGGCTGCGCAACTTGGAGGGAGCTTTGATCACAAGCAGCACCCATATCCGAAGTGGACCCCACACAACATGTGAAGTCCAGGAAATTTAAAAGGAATATTGTAGTGGCACGTGGACTTCGTCTGAATTCAAGGGGAGTAAATTCGAGGAAATATGGGGGGTAGAACTTTATAAAACTACTTGAAACTACAAATTTAGTAGAGCGATATTGTGTGGGCGCAAGAAATGAGTTGTTCCATCTCAGGAGGCTTTCAAATACCCACTGTAAAAGTGTTTTGAATTACGCAGTTGAAAATTTTTTAAAGATATTAAAATGTTTCAGAAAATGGGTGCTACAGTTACTCCTGTCTGCATTCAGACACGTATCGAAATGCAACTTGTATCTGTCCATTTGCGACTTGCTTAAATATTTTATTATTTGATAATGTTGTCGGTTTCCGCAACCAATTCACAATTTTGTACATATGGCCTTCTATAATCTAGCTATAATCTGTCTTAACAAATTTTACGACGGGATTATAGTGGGTGCGACAGCCTATATATGACGCCCATTGCCTATCTAACATCCAGAATGTATATCACCACCAAATGGTGAAAGAGGATTCGACAGATGCATGTAAAATAGATAGACATATCGTTTATCCATTTTGCTTTATATATGAATCTGATACGGTGATCCTATTCAATTATGTATATAAATCAATGCATGTGAATAGCTGCCACACCTTCTTTTGGGCCATTAACGCCATTATGCTCTCTCACCGTATGTTACAGAGGCTCCTGTACCGCTGTGCAGTGGAGTAGTTTAAGCTGGAGTAACTTTATTTCTTTCATTTCGACTCCATTACGGCTAGCTTCGACATTGGGACAAAGGACTCACTTTCCTCATATATGTTATATGGTCACAACCTATTTAACATGGCCACAATTAAGCTATGTAAATGTGTAAATCTGCATGGTAACCAGCAAATATCACTGAAGCCGGGTTAGACCGATTTCAATAAAGCATTTCATATAAAATTTAGTCGACGTATCATATATATGGAGGGGCTTGGTGTTTATAGGTGTAAGCTGTACTGGTATAAGTGATATATAGGACGCTTAGCAACGATCCACTGATCTTCACTGCCATTTATCATCAACCACCATTTAGCACCAACCGTGAGTCAAATGGATGTTCCCAACAGGTTTTGTCAATATATGATCAATTGGGCCGAATTGATTTAAAATTGTTTGTCTACATTCGTTTATATATATGGGAGAAGAGCGTGACCTTTCTCAAAGCTGTCTCGTTCTTCGTAGGGCACACCTTTGAAACCTTTCATTACGATTTATGGAAATAGTGGTCCACAGGCAGACAAAACAATATCAGATATTGATATTGATCATGTGCATACTCACCACGCCTGTTTTGCCAACCTGAGTATGCTCTCATTCCTTATTTTTAAGGATAAAGGGTATAAATATGGGCTGCAACTCCAGTGCCATTTCAGTAATTCAAACAATTTCTCAATTCAAGATTTTATAAGATTAATGACCGACATTTTACATGATGGATCACAGCTTGGCTATAGAACATTATCCAAACTATGGGCTTCTTTACCACGTCTACCACATCTACTTACTTATATGCACCAAAACAATATGTTTAAACAAAATCAGACATATTTGCGCATAATTGGGGTATAAAACAGTTTTGGCCAGCGCAAATCACATCATGTCTACAAATGAGGAAGTGTCGATCAGTGCTTAGAAATTGATCACTACCACAGAAATAAATCCATTGAAATTTGTTCATTGAAATTTGTTCCTGTTCAATAAATGGGAGGTCACCTGAAAAGAAATGAGGCAACTGTGAACACAAAAGTGAAAATAAATCGGATATATTCTTATTCCATAGCTGGAGATGCGATACGGGGAAATCCTAACCAAAGATATCAGACTTATAGACCAGAATTAAATAGACCAGATATGCCGTGAATTGTCGAGAACGAAAAAGCATGATGCCTAACAAGAATCATATCACCCACATGGAGAAACATGACTTGATAAGGTTTTCGTAACAAATTGGAACTAGGAGAATATAATTTGGAAGATGGTAACATGCACATTTGTATCTAGATCTGGAATATAATGAGTTCCGGGAAAAAAATTAGACCCCAAAATAACCAAAAGCACATTCGAGTTTCGTGTTATTATGAAAATATTTCCCAAATCATTGTGTGGAAATCTGGACTCTTCACTCACTGAGTAACTCGTAGTCCACCGTGAAATGTTTGGTCACTGCGGCGTAGTAAGTCGATTTTAGCCCCATCTTCCCAACAGTTTCTCGCTATTGTAGTAAATGCAGACCACTTCATTCGAACAGTTGTATGGGAGAACACATGAGCCTCCAGCTTGGAAAAGTTGAGCGATATCACCACTTCTATGGCAATGTGTTAATTACAACAAAATATAAATTACAAATTGTTTGAGAATCTTCTTCTTTGTAATAAGACTTTTATTCTAGGGTAGTCTGGGAATATGAAGCATACATAGATAATTCTTATAAACCTGTCGATAGAATTGAGGTAGGTCACATTCATTCACAGACTTATTCAGTTGAGTCTACAAGGGGCTTAGGTGACAAAACATTTCTTTCTAAGTGATCCGAGACTCTCTGCTTAAAGCCCTACAAAGCGAGTACTCTTCGTTTGGCACGTTTTACTGATTACTTCGAGAAAAACTTAAAAACATTTCTTTCTGAGTGATCCGAGACTCTCTGCTTAAAGCCCTACAAAGCGAGTACTCTTCGTTCGGCACGTTTTACTTATTACTTCGAGAGAAACTTAAAAGTTAAATTACACTTTATGGAGAGGCCTTAAATGAAATTTCTCTGGCATTGGCATTTTTGTTGCTATTTGTCACGCGTCGTAAGTTTGAAGCTCTCGAAATGTGTTGTTTCGTTAAAAGTAGTGTAAATAATAATTTAAATTTCATTTGCACAGCGGCGTTCAATTTTCGAGGAATAACAAAACTTTACAAAACTGCATTCTGCTGGGCTAGGATTCGGGCCTACGGGCCATGGACACGTTCGTGATACCACCAAAATATTTGTTTAGCTGTGTTTGCCAATTTCACAATGTTTTCAGTTTCACCGCTCTTGTTGATGTTTAAAATATTCGCAGACTGTATTTATACAAATGTCGTGTTATTGATTCAAATTGCAGTTATTTGCTATATTCTTATACTATATACGAGTATATTTTTTTTTTTTTTTTAATTCAACATGGATTTATTTATTGCATCTTTTCAATCGAAACCAACAATAATTTTACAAAGCTTACAACTAATAAATAAATTGATGCTCCGCGCCAGTACTTAGAGCAATTTTAGTTCAAGTACATATTATATAAATTATGTTATGTAGAAAAAAAAAATAAATATAAAAATATTAATATAAAGAAACTCTATTTTTTTAAAAAAGTGGCCTTTTAAGTCGAGATGTATTCATCCTATGAAGCAGATTCCTTGCTAGTTCGTTAGGATGACACTGAAGTTTGAATTGGTATTTTGTTTTTAAAACTGTTAGTTCTTCTTCAACGGGTGCTATATTAAGGTCGCGGTGAATATTTTCGTTTCTGACGAACCATGGAGCGCCGCTGATCGTTCTCAGAATTTTCGATTGAGCCCTTTGAATTATTTGCAAGTTTGATACACTAGTAGTGCCCCATATCTGAATACCATAAGTCCAAATCGGTTTAATTACAGCCTTGTAGATAAGTACTTTATACTCTAAACGCAGTTTTGATTTTCGGTTGGTAAGCCAATACAAGGAACTTGCCTTGAGTTTCATTTGCATTTTCTTGGCTTCTATATGTTTTTTCCAGGTGATCCGTCGGTCAAAATGCACTCCTAAGTATTTAACCTCTGTTGCTTGCGGGATTACAATGCCATTTAAGGAGACTGCCGGACAAGAACTGGGCTTAAGGGTAAATGTCACATGTACACTTTTTTGCTCATTTACTTTCATGCGCCAATCTGCTAGCCAACTTTCTATTGTTTTAAGGTGTTCCTCTAAATCCCGGGAGGCTGTCCGTGGATTTAGGTGAGAGCTCAGGATAGCTGTGTCGTCAGCGAAAGTCGAGGTAACGAGGTTTTTATCCGTTGGCAGATCGGAAGTGTACAGAGTGTAAAGCATAGGTCCAAGCACACTACCTTGTGGTACTCCAGCCATAATTTCAAAGTCTGGCGTTACAAATTCTTTATATTTAACCCTAAATTTGCGATTTGTTAAATATGACTCCAGAATCTTATGCGAACTATTTGGCAGAAGTTTTTTAATTTTATATATGAGTCCTTCGTGCCAGACTTTGTCAAAGGCTTGTGCAACGTCTAGGAATATTCCGGAGCAGTACATCCTCTGTTCAAATGCTCGCCTTATTTCAGAGGCAATACGGTGCACCTGTTCAATAGTTCCATGATGTTTGCGGAAACCAAATTGGTGGTGAGGAATGATTAAATCGAGCTTTGGTGCTAATTTTTCCAGCAATAAGCGTTCGAGCGTTTTAGAGAGCGTTGGCAGGAGACTTATGGGCCGATAAGAAGATACCTGAGTAGGGTCTTTTCCGGGTTTTGGAATCATTATTATTTCCGATGTTTTCCATGTTGTAGGGAAGTAGCCCAGACGGAGTATTGCGTTAAAAATGTGTGTGAGATGTATTAGAGCTATTTGCGGCAATTCACTTACCATTTTATTGGTAATTAGGTCACAACCAGGTGCCTTTTTTGGGTTTAGACTCGTTGTACATAGGCGTATAACTTCCTTTGGTTTGAAATGAATTGGTACTGCTGACCTCGTAATTGAAAAGTTCTGTATGCTAGTTGTTGCAGGTCGGCGGGTTAGGTTGAAATACTGACCTCAGATGGGCTGCAAAGAAGTTGCCTTTTTCTTCTTCTGTTTTTGCCCAAGTTCCATCGCTTTGTCTTAGAGGCAATTCACTATCCTTTGGTGTTTTAACCATTCTTGTCGCTCTCCAGAGTGAGTAATTGGTGACTTTGAGAGGAGCCAAATCTTCAAGGTACTTATTAAGGTTTTCTTCCTTTTCCTCCCGTAGAGTGTTTTTCAGCTGATTTTGTAATGACTTTAATTTTACTCTTAGTGCTGGAGATCTGTATTTTTGCCATTCACGCCTTAATCTCCTCTTTTCTCTAACGAGGCATTCCACATAGTGTGATTTGCAGATTTCACAATGGCACAGTATCAGGCATTTACCATTCAAAATCTAGTTTAAATGCAAGTTGTGTGACACACAATTCGGTGCTAGTAGAGGGAGGATATGCGAAGCACATCGAAGGTACGCATGCCAGCCTACATGACAGGGGCATTGGTGGTTCTTCATTGGTCTAAATGGCGCAAGCAATACTCAGTGGCATCATGTATTAAAAGTGTGACTAAATGTGGAAGATTCAGATCAGTGGTGGGGCACTGAAATACAAATTGGCACAGACACAATGCATCCATATTTATAGTCAGCAAAGAAAGTTTGTTTGAAAGCATGAATGAAGTGCTAACTGAGTGCTGGGGTGTAGTCTCCAGTACCACCATAAAGTATTTGAAGAAGAAATACAGAAATTATAAGACATCGACTGTGCAAAACAATAACTATGAAATTATTGGAAAATTGAACATAAATATATACAAACACGTAACAATATTTTCATGGCGAAAAGGCGGATGCCGCTTCTCGATACCCATGCCATACTCCTGGAAACATAATAGGATAAAATTCAGTGTACCAACAATTTATTTGTCCGAAAGTTCTTATTTTAATGGAAATAGAGACAGGATCAAACAAGAAACTAGTTTACTGACTTTAATTTAATATAACTTTTAGCATCTATGAAAACTTTGTTAAGAGAACAAAATGATGCAAATATTTTTGTCACATTTCGAACATTGCATGTCCTTTCTTTTAATTATTACAATTTTCCGTTATCACGTTTATAAGTATATAGTTACAAAACCTGTAAATTGCTATAAATAATTTAATACACACATTTTTACTAAAGCAGAACAGTTCTGAGACTGATCTACCACAATTGGGGTAAGTGACAGCGCTGGATATGGATTAGTTCCGCCCGGCTTTTCAACTCACTTTCAACACCGTTGTCCAGTTTTACTACAAATGCGGTTACTACTTGATATGCATCTCGCTGCATTTCGGCAGATTTCAATTTCGAACACTTTAGATCTGCAGTATTTAGTTATGAGAAAGTTTTCGCCTCGGCAGAAGTTCGTCCTATTGCCAAATAGATTATCGTATTTTTAGAAAATTTTCAGAGTTTGCCTATGAGGCTCTCCCGAGTGTGTCGTGGAGGAAACGTGCTGCTGAACATACCAGTTGGTGATTTATACCTTCTATTTATACGTGCATCGTCCTCTTTAACAGTTTGATACCAGGATGTCAGATGATTCCGCAACCAGTTTTTCGATAATTCTTTCTTTGAGTCGCTAACTGATGCTTTTGTCTAATGTGGCTCATGTGGTAGATACGATTTAAAGAAAGCTTACCGCATAATTGGCATTTAACATACCGCTTGTACGGCAGATGTGTCAGTTTGTGGTGCTGTAAATAACTAGTTATACTTGAGCTTACTACGACATTGCATTGCCAGCATTTCATCTTATCTGCATCCACATGCTCCATATTCAGACTCTCCCGTTTATCGAACTCATGCACATCCTTGAGATGCTTGTGCCATTTACAGAAATTTGGAAACTCTATGAAACAATATGGACACAGGAGAATAGGATCGGATTGAGAGGGACAAACGAGATAGTTTCTATGCACTCTATCAAAATGCCGCTTGTGGAGTCCACCAGTTTTAAAATATTGGTTGCATAATTTACATTTATTACGAAACTTGTGTGGCAGATGCGTTATTCTGTGGCCTTGCATTAAATGTAGTTTGTTCATAATTAGCATATTGCACTGCTTGCACTTCCACATTTTCTCATCAACAAACTCCATGTTGAGATTATGTTTATTTCTGAAATCATGAACGCCATTGATGTGCACGCGCCATTCAGAAATATTGAGAAATTCCTTGCAACAAAATGGACACACGAAAATGGGTTTATCTGCAGTATCACTTTCTTCAGTATTTCCGTAGAAATTATGTTTCTTTCGTAAATGATTCGTCAGCGTATCCACACGTTTAAAATGTTTTAGGCACAATTTGCACTTCATATACCGATTGTATGGAAGATGGTTTATTCTGTGTCGCTGTAAATTCGTAAACGTTTTGGTGGATAATTGAGAGTTGCAGTCTTTACACTGCGCCCTCGAATCACTGATGAAGTCCATGTGTAGATTTTCTCTTCTACTAAAGTCATGAACGACATTGAGATGTTGACGCCACTCGAAGGGAGTTGGGAATTCTGATCCACAATATGGGCACAACATAATTATATTGGCTTCCGATTTATCCTTTTGATCCGCTTCCAAATCCTTCTGTTCCGAAAGAGCGCTATTTTGATATGTAGAGCCGCAGCTGGCTGGGCCACTATCCTCATCACATGTAACACTATTAAACTCTGTGTTAATGTTGCTTGCCGTCGCAGCTTCCTCTTTTAATTGGGACAAGATTTCATCAAAGGCAGCTTCCCAGATTCCTGATTCATTAATAAAATCGTCTTCACTATTAATTTCCTTCTCTGGCATAAGCATGTATTGATTGCGCTTTTCTTCATCTCGGCAACGTGGTGGTTCATTATGGCCATTGTAGTCCTCACTGTGAACTTCCTGCCTCGGTGGAAACTTATATGGGTAGCAGTTTACTTCAACCATCGGTTGGTGCTTCTTTGGAATACAATAAATCTTCACCGCCAGATCTTCCGGGTAAGACAGTTCTTCATCCAACATCTCTTGTTTTATATGCAGGTCGCTTATTAGAATTTCGATTTCTTCGTTCTGAAAATTTCAGGACTAAAATGACACCTTCAATGCTATCTGTTGAATCGCCGACGCGTACCGACCCGACTTCGCTTCGAAATTATTTTCAAATGATTAAAACATGCGTAGTAATATAAAGATTGGGAATAGTGCTCTAACGCGATAATACATTTTTGTGTGACGCGATTTTGTTCACATTTTAAGACAACTTATTTATTTTGCATTGAAAAATGAGTGTTTTACGCTCTCGACTAGCGAAACTCTCGTGCGCGGGCGTTCGGCCCATCCGGCCGCTGAGCTCGAGCAACCAAAGGGAGCCGCTCACAACCAAATGATTAATTTGAAAGCATAGACATGCCATTGCTCTCCATACTTGATGTTATACAACCAGTATTGCCGTTTTGGTTATTTTTAACCAAAAATGGTTATTTGTTTTCAATGTGGAGATGTGAACTTTTTTTCAATTTGGAAAATTTTTTTAGTAATATTTTTGCTGTATTTTATGTGATAAATTAGCATATCATGTCTTCAGTTTATGAATTAAAATCTACAAAACCATTAGCTTTGATATTTATTACTTCTGACGTTAAATCTCTCGCTATGATCACGGCAAGGGCTGTGAATTAAATGCAGAAAATTTGTACTATTCAAGAGTGCTACATGAAATTTTGACAATTAAAACAATGGGACAATTGTCAAAATTTTCTCTTTGATGATGAAAAGTCTTGATTTAACACACACCTAAGGTAAAAGTATGTTGTTCGCTTTACGTAATAATCAACTCTAGGCGACCAAAATATACATTACTTTTTACATTGGCGTAATGAAAAAAGTAGTCTGAATTGAACAATTTCTAAGAAAGCTTAAGTTTGTGGGAAAAAAAGACATAAAATTTAATAAATGGACAAGTAAGTATTTGTATTTTGAAATGTTTGAATGTATGTATTTGAATTCAATTATATTTTTTAAATTCTTTTTAAGTTTTTATTGAAAAATACTGAAGCTAATGGAAAAAATAATGAAACAGAAGAATTATCATCTGAAAGCGACAATGAAAGTATTTAAAAACTTAATCGTTTAATTTGTCATACATTTTTTCTATATAAAAATTATTTCCCATACAGTAAAAATAAAAAGATCCCTAAAAGAAAGTTTCGGACTGCATGGCTAGATGAATTTCCTTGGCTACTAAATAAAGATGGTAATGGGTATTGTATAGCTTGTGAAAAGAAATTGTGCAATCACGTAAGCTATTTAAAAAAACATGTACAAATACGTATTCATATACAAAATGTGGATAGGAAAAAAAACTAAATCAAAATAAATTCTTTTGCAAGTGCAGAAAACGAAAATCTTGTTAAACAAGTATACCATGCCGAACTAGCACTTGTAATGTTTCTAATTTTCCACAATTTGTCATTTATATTAATGGGTTATTTACCCGGCTTATTAGTGGAGTGTTGTCCTGACTCTAAAATTGCACGGAATATTAAATGTTGCAGAACAAAAGGAACACAGCTAGCATAGACATTGTGATTTCAAGAATTTCAAAATTATTACAGTGTAGAACCACATAAAATATTAGGTATTTCTGTAACCCGGTGGCTGGCACTAGAAAATGTTATCAATCGTATAATTGAGCAGTGGGTTGCTTTGCATTTATATTTTATATCGTTTCACTTCGAAGTAAACGGTATAAAAGTTTGTGAAATGGGAGAACTGATGGGCGACGCTGGCTTAAAAGTATATTTTTTATTTCTCTCATATATTCTTAATATAATTAATAACTTAAATAAAGAATTTCAATCGGAAAAAGTGATTCTTCCATACGTCTATAGCCAACTGGAAATAAATTTCAAATTAATTTTAAGCAATTTTACCAAAAGCAGTTACGTTAAAAGTTTAGATTCTTTGGAAACTGTAAATTTATTTGATGAAAGGAATTACTTAAATGTGGAAAATATTTTTATTGGCCATAAAGCTGAACTATATATGCAGGAATGTAACTTGTCCTGTACAGAAATATGAAATTTAAAAAAATATACAATCTTTTTATATCGAACTTTTAAAAGAAATTTCAAAACGTTTTGACTTTTCAAGAAAAGGTTTAAAACATCTTTTCAATATAACACCAAATCAAGTATTAAATAATTTAGAAAGAACCTTGGAGCCTTTATTGTCATCATTCCCAAACTTTACAGGCGGTAATGAAGAAAAAATTTTAACCCAATGGAAACTATTAAGATTTTCGAACATATCAGATTTAAATAGTGACATGGCTATAGTTGAATTTTGGGATAAAGTATCCAAATACAAAAATGGAATGGGTGAAAAATGTTTTGAAGAACTAATTTATTTTGTTCAAAATTTACTGACATTGCCACATAGTTCAGCTGTGCCGAAAGAAAATTTTCAGAACTTAATTTAATAAAAACCAAGTTCCGAAATAAACTTGATTTTAAAACTATTAATAATATAATGCAACCAAAAGAATTGTGCAAAAACCAACAAAATTCCCACTATGTGTGGTCTGCCAAAGGGACGTTTTAGCTTTATCGATTTTTTTATCTTAATACAGTGATGAATTTTATCTGAACTAATATGTTGATCTCTATTTGTAATAAAATTACATTTAAGATTTTTAGTAATTAAATATTTAATTATTTAATATGTAAAAGAATTACATTTTTGTTTTGTTTTTTGTTAACTCTGAAGTACAAATTTTAATCATTATTTTATCCAAATGATAAATATGGTAATATATTTAAATAAAAAATTTAAAAAAAAACTTGAAATTTTGGTTATTTTTTTCTAATTTGGTAACTTTTTTAAAAATTTTGGTAACAAAAAATTTTTGGTCGTGGCAACACTGTATTCTGTATTTCTGAATAATTTAGCACCAAAAACCTCCTTTACTGGCCCAATTACCACTCCAAGCAGTGTGATTACCACCAAATAGTCTATATTAGAGTATAGAATATTCATTACCACTATTGCTTCGTCGAACAATGCAGCGACAACAACATGTACCTCGTCTAACTTGATAAGATAGTCAATAAGCTCAAGCAATATCAGAAAGTAGTAGCAGATACCATAGAGACGCGATATTTCAACCAAAGAAGACTAAGAAAAGACATTCAATTCCCTCCATATTTATTTACCGTTCCGACCATTTTTTTGGTCACACGTATGGTGTACATATGTGAATTTATTGTTTTAGGCAGTCTTCAAAATCTACTACTAAATTTAATAGTAAAAAATGAATTGGTTAATTTATTAGTTTAAAATTTATCTATAAGTTCATCCAGTTACTGACTTCTGCGGCACTTCATTGCCGTTTAAACTTAATTTTTCCTTTCTTGTCAATTTATAAAAAAGGAAGAAAAGACAGTTCTTTTTATAATTTCAACCACGTTTTGTAATTCCTCAATTTAGAGATAAATCTTCAAATTAACGCGGGTTTTAAAATATCCGCAGTGTCCGCAAAGAAGAGTGGAAATGCGGCACAATGAATTAACATGCTGAATTAATGTCGAGTATGTACACATTATTATATTATGTACATATATATGAATTTTAAATAGTTTTACTAGTATTTTACATGTCGAGTACACATGTAAATATGCATGGCCATGAACGAATGAAAGTGCTACAGGGGACAGTAAAAAAATTAGAATTTGGAACAGAGGAAACGAAGACTAAGAAATTGCCGGTCAAAAGAATGTTCCACGTTTTTATAGTTTTCTCACAAATAACAACAGTTTAAATAATCTCAGAAAAATCTTCAAAATAAGTGGAAAATGCAGCTAAACGAATTAAGTTAACGGCTTTATGCTTTCAATTAAACAGATGTAGTGTTTCTTTCTTTAATAATGAAGAAAACAATTTTTTATTTTGTCGAATTAATTTTCTTACTTAAACGCAACTGCAACATTTCGACTTGCGGATCTTGAGGGTTCATTGACAATGAGAAATTATCAAAAAAATTTTATGTTTTCAGTTATTATGAGAAGTTAAGTGAATTGTGGGATAACGATAGCTAGAGTTAAGGGGGGTGCACTGTATTTTTACCACTACATACTTCAATTTTAAAACCTCCTCACACTAGCGGAACTCGCACAAATGCATTCATATCAACTGTCTATTCTTGTATGTTCTTTGCAAATACTCTCTATTAAGAATATGCGGCATCCTCTTTTCCGTACAAAATCGTGTTGCTGCATTCAAAATTGGTGAAGTGGAACGAACTTCTGAACTTGTTATCCCGTCTTTCGATGTTTTTTGGGTTCTGTATCACTCCGGATTAAATAAAGGACACGAAAAGAATGGAAGAATGCGATTATTGAGAGATGGACCTGTTAGCGAGGTGCGGAGAAGACAGATTTGTGAGGCATACACAATATACTCACAATCACTCACTTCTTGTTTGTCATTGTCAATTTTGTGTAAGTTAATTAAACACAATTGGTTTAATGTTTTAAATAATTTTATTTACTCACTATGTGAGTTTGGAACTTAAAATTTATTATACTCACTATGTGAGCTTCGAACTTAAAATTTATTATACTCACTATGTGAGCTTCGAACTTATAGCTATTAAATGCGGATTAGAACTAACTCACTAAAACTAAATGCCCTAACTTATATGTGTCTCAGCTTAGGTTTGGCTGTTGATGTTGTTGTTGGTGCTGCCTGATGTCTTCCATGCAGTCGGCAAATTATCAAATACCAAGCCAATGGCTAACGTAAACAAATTGCATCTTAAAGATAAATATAAGAAGTTGAGCATCGGCGAGTTCTTGGTTGATGCTGTATCTCATTTCATGATGGGATAAACATAAACAAGTTGCATCCTGAAGATTCAAGCAAGTCTTTATCTTAATTCGTTCCTACCACAAAAGTGAAGACATCAGCAGCTTCTTGCTGATGCAATTCTTCATCCAATGATGAAATACTCATCCTCCGAAGAATCCCACTGAGAATGATGTGTTAGCTGCCCCCCTTCTAAGTCAAGACCGTCCTCGGTCGCTTTTACGATTTCCGCTACTATTTTTTCTCTCTTGATCCTATCTTGTTTATCCTGCCTATATGCTCTTAATTTTCTGAATATTAAAGCAGATCCAATAATAATGATTATGATAATTAGTATAAGTCCACCATGAGTCGAGCGCGTTTGGATGACGTCATACAATTTTTGAATGTGTTCCACGTTCTTCAGATTAATTTTATGCAAATAGGGCAAGCTTAAAATTTCCAATTCTTCCGTAAAATTGACAAACTGAGTTGAAGGAACTTCAGGCCGGAGCATTGTTATTCCTTTCTTATTAACAAAAGCTGTACCGTTTATGGAGATTTCCTTTTCGAATGTTATTAGATAAGTTCCGCATAGCGTAACTGTTGAATTTTTTGTTTCTTGAACCTCAACTGTTTGATCATTTATTAGAATCAGTCCACTATCCACATCAGCAATCGGATCGAGTTGGCTGAATATAATTTTACACGTTGCTTTGTGATTATTGAGCAGCTGTTGCACACATGTTGCATCCAATTTTTCCCTACAGAACGTAGCAGATAGCGCCGTCGAGCAATTTGTAACTGGAACCGTTGAATTTCCACAATCTGCAACTGTATTGGTTTCCAAAAATATTGTCGTTCCGTTGTGTGCCACAGGAAAAATTCTAACCAAACTACATAATTTTTGTATTCTCGGAAATTTAACATAAAAGTAAACTAAATCATCATTTTGCAAAATTTTTAGCTTAGAATTACTTATAATATCGCTTATACTAACGTTTGTGGTGTATTCAGTGATAAATATTTCTGAAATTTCTTTTGTGTCGAGAATGACAGAGTTTACAATATTTAATTTTCCCAAAACTATAGAATAAATTATATTGTCCAAATCCGTTATAACAGCTCTGTTCCTTGTCATCAGTAATTCAAATAAATGTCCTGTATCTATTTCCTTTTGTTTTTTAGTTTTTAAAATTTGATTGACCGTTTCAGTAAGTTTGTTTATCTGTTGTTGTATTTGAGTATTGATTGAGAATTGATGTTCATTAGCTTCAATAAGAGCTGCTTCTCTGTATTTTACCTCATTAAAATCATCAAAGTCTGGGGTTCCAGCTATGTATTTAAGGGCTGTACCAATTATGTTTATACTTCGTGCATGTCTATGATGAATCTGCAGAGTATCAATTAGTCTAATAATTTGTTCAATGTCCGACTGGAGGATTTTTTTCATATGGGATTGAGGGAAAACATGAAGTATGTTATTTGTTTCTTGTAAGACGTTTCGGTAAATCGTTAAATTCGTACAGTGCGTTACCGAATCATACTTTTCCCATATTGCAACTTTTCCATCCGTGATTGGTATGTAGTTTGAATTCGAAAAATCAGTTATCTTACCGTCCAGTCCTGGAGTACCCAAGAAAAATATTAGAATTCTAAAAAAAAATAAAAATTAAAAAAATATTATTATTACCTCAGGTTGCATTTATGAACCTTCCTATTATCTATAAGAACGGTGGAACCTAAACCTTTTGTACCGTTTTCTCTACAAATACTTTTGAAAACTTATTGCCTATTCTTTTATTAGTTCTTACGTATACTTTCTCTCCTGGATGAAAAATTCGTGTATTTTTACCCTTATTATTCCTCTTCAATTCCATTTCCTGAGCTTTAATTATTTTTGCTTTAATTTCGGTTTTAAGATCTGTAGGTATAAAAGACATTAACTCAACCGGTTTCCACCCAGTTACAGAATGAATAGATCTGTTATATTTTGAAGTAGCAAGAAGAATTAATTCG
Organism: Clusia tigrina; assembly: GCA_920105625.2. Taxonomy (NCBI): domain Eukaryota; kingdom Metazoa; phylum Arthropoda; class Insecta; order Diptera; family Clusiidae; genus Clusia; species Clusia tigrina. The sequence continues at coordinate 395,796,706 of OV050030.1, forward strand.
TTTGTGTCGTTTATAGCTTGTTCTATTTTTGTACATCGGGCAATTTCTGTAAGTGTACTATGAAATCTCTCTACCTGACCATTAGTTGTACTATGAAAAGGAGGACTTGTAAAAATTTCAGCACCAAAATTATTGTTTAGAATCGATTTTATAGTTTGAGAGTTTAACGATTTCTCATTACCAAATGTCACATTTTTTGTATTATTAAAACAATTAAGAATCTGAAGTAAAGCCTGTTTAACGTCAAAAATGGCTCTAGTTTGTATGGGAACAACAGTAGCAAATTTTGAGAATTTATCTATGCTAGTTAGAAAATAATGTTTATCCGTGGAGTAAATATCAATATGTAACATTTCTCCTGGATAAGATGGTACTGGGGTTTTTCCTATTTCTGGAATAATGGGATGCCGTTGATATTTGGCTTCTTTACAAATTTTACAATTTAAAACAATTGCCTTCAATTTTTTTCTCATATTTGGAAAATAATAGTCACATAAAACTTGTTTTATATTTTCTCGGGCAGAGCGATGTGCCCTACTGTGTTCCATTTCCAGAATCTCATTCTGATCATTTTCGTTATACATAAATCTCCTCCACACGTTTTGTGGTATGACGAAACTTTACTGAGGTAAATTTATTTACAATTTCATTTTGAATTTTCCCTAATGTTGGTAAATCACATAGAATTGCATTAACCACATCAGGATTTATGCTTTCTCCAATCAATGCCATAAGGTCATGCAAAGTTGCAAATGTAATTTGATGCCTAATTCTTGATTTAAATATAATTTTTGTAACTTTTGTCGAAGTATTTCCTTCTTCCAAGATTATTTGATTTCGAAAGGAGTTTACCGGGGTTTCAACAGTTCGAATGACTTCTGATAAAGATTCTTCGCTATGCACCGTAAAAGATGAAGAATCTTTTGAATGCTCTAAAGCATTTATGTGTTGTTGAGACAATGCATCGGCAATGAGATTATCCTTGCCAGGCTTATAAAAAAATTGAGGAGAAAATTCTTCTATGAACGCTCTCCAACGCTTCATCTTTGTATTCGGATTTTTGTCCGAGACAGCAAAAGTTAAGGGTTGATGGTCGGTAAAAATATTAAGTTGCCTAACCCCATATAAATAATTTCGCAGTTTTTGAAGTGACCACACAATTGTCAATAATTCCCTTTCATTCGTGGCATAGTTTTCTTCGGTGGACGATAATGTCCTAGAAATCATGGCAATTGGTCGTCCGCCTTGGGATAATACTTCACCAAGAGCATGCGCTGATGCATCGGTTGTTAAGTCAAAAGGTTTTGTGTGATCTGGGTACAACAGAAATACATCCTCTGAAGCCAAAATTTTCTTCACCCTTTCAAAGGCAAACAATGCATCATTGTCAAAATTAATTTTAACATTTTTAGACTGATTAGCCCCTATGTGGCCATTTTCTCCTGTTAAATATTTAGTAAGAGGTTTAACTATTGACGCATAATCTTTAATAAATCTCCTATAATATCCTGACAACCCAAGAAATGATCGGAGACCACGAAGTGTGCTAGGAATGCGATAATTCACTATGTCGTGGACCTTTTCAGGACATGTTTTAATTCCTTCTTTCGAAACAATGAACCTTAGGAACTCAACTTCTTCTTTAATGAATTTTGATTTTTCCATTGAAACACGCATGTTTGCTTCATAAAGCCTTGTTAAAATTCTCACAATATCTTTATAGTGCTGTTCCTTGTTACTGGAAAATATAATGACATCGTCGATATAGACGTGACTACACTTACCTATTTCGTCCCTTAAAACGTCGTCAATAGCTCTCTGGAAAATTCCAGGAGCATTTTTTAATCCAAAGGGAAGCCTACAAAACTCGTACTTTCCATTATTAATGGAAAATGCTGTTTTCTCTCTATCCTTCTCCGCTAGCTTGATCTGGTGAAATCCAGATTTTAAGTCAAGGGTTGTAAAAAAAACTGACTTTCCCATGTTTGTCAAGATGACAGAAGTGTCTGGGATGGGATACCTGTCAGAAATTGTTTTTCCATTTAACTTCCTGAAATCAATTACCATACGCATTTTCTTTTGTCCATTCTTATCAACTCCTTTTTTATCAACGACCCATACGGGGTTATTAAAAGGTGATCGAGAAGGACGAATGATCCCATCACGAAGTAAATTAGAAATTTCTTGGTTTATAAATTTGGAAGCTGCTATTGGATATGGATATGACTTGGAATATACTGGTTCATCATTGACAGTCCTTATTATAGCAACGACGTTAGTATTAAATGGCAATGCTTCATTTGGATTAGCAAAGGCCCCTGAATGTTTCTTTATAATTAGTGAAATCATGTCGCTCTCAGTGGTTTCAACTGTAGAATTTTCACGTAATACTACTGCTTCGTCGGATTTTAGTTACTAAGGGAACGAACGGCCTTTTAGTACACTTGGAAACGTTTGCTTTATTCAATTTGTTTATTGTAAGTTTGATATATCATACAGTAAATTAATTTTTATATTTGTAATAATTTTTCCGTTTTCAGTGAACTTTTAAAGAAATGCGTCCGCCTTTGTCCAATATTAAGCCAAAATCAACCTACCGTTTGAATTCTCGTTTTTGACCGCTTATTTGTGCTTTACATACATACATACATATTACATATTACATTTTACATTTTTAAAGCAAAAGGTATATAATGCGGATAGCTAATTCATGGTGTTAACAGGGCGGTGGAAGTTTTGACATAATTTATTTATAATTTCGGCGGTAACAACTACGTTATTAACATTCTTACAGTTATAATAGTACAACTTCTCCTGACCACCCTTGTAATACAATATTCCTGTTTTTAAATCCAATTTCGCTTCGATTTCCTTCATAAAATCAAACCCTATTATGCCATCAAATGTTTTTAATTCAGAAAGGAGATAAAAAGGTGTATTTCTTTCGAAAATATTAACAAAACATCTTTCCTTTATCTCGGTGGTGCCATTAATTGCTTTCACTCTAAATGGCTTATCGATTTCCTTTAATCCTTTTAAAATTCTATTATATTTTATAAAATTTTTTCCCGCCCCTGTATCAATTAAAAGCTTTATTGGTCGCCCTGCCAGCTCTCGGCTTACATATGGCAGGAGCGACTTTTTCCTAAAAAATTGATTTCTTCAAAAAACTCGCTTTGGGCTTTATTATTGATAAAAATTTTCTTCATCGTTATTTTGATTTATATGGTTTATTCTTTGCATTTTAGGGAGAGTCTGCCTATCGCTGTCACGCTGTCTTTTAATTGCCTCCCTTTGGTTATTATTAGGCAACGGCCTCTGATATGATTGACGAGTTCCAGAGGAGTTCTGTGCGACACTCCAGTTTGTGTTGAAATTGGTTTTCTGCCTGAAATTTGAAGTAGAAGGATCAACATCCATGGGGGTAGGATTATTCTGTGGTTGTCCGTTAATTTGCCTATAGTGAGGAGAATATTGCGGCGCAAAGGTCCTTCTATTATTATGTCCTGTCTGAGTAACTTCATTTCTATTGCTAAAAGAATTCGCGAATGAGTATCGCGCATGGTTAGCAGTTACATATGCGCAAGACGAGTTACAAATGCGTTAGCAAAATGCGCATTTTGAAAAAATGCGCATTTTGAGAAAATGCGCATTCTGAGAATTTACGCATTTGAGCATTTTTGAATGCGTATTTTATTTTACGCATTCAAAACGATCCCACGGATCCGTATCTGCGCATTAAGGTATGTTCCCACCGAATATATTTTGATGCGTAGATAAAGGAGAATTAAAAAGTATATAAGAGAGCCAGAAAAATGAAAAGGCATCTCAGTTATAAAAAGATTGTGTAAGAGCACAGTCAGTTATAAAAGGATTGTGTAAGAGCACAGTCAGTTATAAAAAGATTGTGTAAGAGCACAGTCAGTTATAAAAAGTTTGTGTAAGAGCACAGCTCAGTTATAAAAAGTTTGTGTAAGAGCACAGCTCAGTCATAAAAAGTTTGTGCAAGAACGCATTCAGTCATAAAAAGTTTGTGTAACAAGTCAGTCATAGAAATGATTCGTGTACTATATTTAAATAAAAATTATAAAGAAAAATAAAATGATTTGTGTATTGTTTTTTTTAAATTTTAAACGTAACTGTTAGCCTCCAATTCCTGCTCTAATGCCAAAGCGCTGGGCATATCCACAGGCTGTGACGAAAACATTATGTCGCTCATAGGCCTACGTAATCCTGATATAAACACCCTAAGAGCATCTTGCCTATACTTCTGGCATAGTGACATAATGAGGTCATTGTTACCCTCGTGTGACATTATAGTTTTATTTATTATAAGTGTTAATTTTTTTTCCACTTCATCATAAAATTCTACAATTGAAAACTTTCCCTGACGGAGAGTCGACATCTCTTGTTCAATTAAATAGATGGGTCTTTTGTCCGCGTATGTAAAGTCTCAACGCGCAATAATCGCATTGAAATTAAGGATTGTATTAAATGATGACAATACTTGATCAGCCGGACCTACAATTTTATTTCTCATAATAGCTACCGCTTGGTAGTGCCTCGAGCTATTTTCAAATTTCTCAAGAAGCTTATAAGCTGCAAAGGCAGCTTGTCTCCAACTGACTTAGCGTGTCCTATCACCATTGAACTCAGGTAGTGATTTAATAATATCGAGAGATTCCTCGCATTTCACAGCCGGATTTATTTCAACCGGTTTATATTCTTCTACCCTAGCAGGTGTTTCTAAAATCTTAAGTCTGTCAGTCAAATCCTGTATTGTCTTTTCAAATGAAATTCTGGTCCGCTCTGTGGCAGTGGTAACTGCAGCACCTATCAGTATTCTCAATTGGTCTTCGTTCATTTTATTTTTTTTATTATTAACCCGAGTACAACGAAAAGAAGAAGAAACAAAAATTCTAATTGATAATCCTTAAAGCACGATCTGCTTATTAAACAATTATTAATTTAGATTGATTCAAAAAAATATATATTTTTTGAAGCACTGGATACGGCTTATTAGGAAAATTCCAGATAAATTTTTTTCACTAAATATTGGTCACTGAGTACTTACATAGAAAATTGATTCAACATTTTTTTTTAAATACAGGATTCTACTTAAACTGTTTAAACTGATTTCCATGAGGGATTTCGCTCGACCTCGTCCTTTTATTCCAATCGTCTTCACTTAGGTTCTTATAGTTTTGTGCAAAGGTATTTTTGTAGAGCTTTCAGCTTTTTTTTTTTGCACTTAAATTTTCCAACTCTATTACAATTTTCTGTTTTTTTCGTTTCATAAAATTTTCCAAATTCACTTTTAAAATTTTCTCAGTTTTCCGAGTTCACTTTTATAATTTTTTCAGTTTTCCGAGTTCACTTTTATAATTTTTTCAGTTTTCCGAGTTCACTTTTATAATTTTTTCAGTTTTCCGAGTTCACTTTTATAATTTTTGCAGTTTTCCGAGTTCACTTTTATAACTTTTTTTCACGTTGGTCGCCAGTTAATTAAACACAATTGGTTTAATTTTTTAAATAATTTTATGTACTCACTATGTGAGTTTGGAACTTAAAATTTATTATACTCACTATGTGAGCTTCGAACTTATAGCTATTAAATGCGGATTAGAACTAACTCACTAAAACTAAATGCCCTAACTTATATGTGTCTCAGCTTAGGTTTGGCTGTTGATGTTGTTGTTGGTGCTGCCTGATGTCTTCCATGCAGTCGGCAAATTATCAAATACCAAGCCAATGGCTAACGTAAACAAATTGCATCTTAAAGATAAATATAAGAAGTTGAGCATCGGCGAGTTCTTGGTTGATGCTGTATCTCATTTCATGATGGGATAGACATAAACAAGTTGCATCCTGAAGATTCAGGCAAGTCTTTATCTTAATTCGTTCCTACCACAAAAGTGAAGACATCAGCAGCTTCTTGCTGATGCAATTCTTCATCTAATGATGAAATAGCTGTTGCCCATTACTCATGCATCCTCCGAAGAATCCCACTGAGAATGATGTGTTAACTTGTATGCTTTTGATTAATGAATGCTCATATGGTGTTGATTCATATATTTTTTATATTTTTAGAATTTTTTATCATTTGTAAGTTTGACAATTTGCCCCAAATTGCCACATTTCATGTGAGAAACGCATACTATTTTATGCAATCAATTTTATACATACGAACATGAATATGTGTGATTAAGAAATATTGAATTAATTTGATTTAATTTTTACTGATTTTTAAAAAAAAATGCAATTATTGGTACTCCAATTGATTAGGATTCTGTAGATTTTGTTGTATTATATTAATAATAAATAAAAAAGTCTTATTTATATTGAGTATGTTCGCCACTCATACAAGGCAAGCAGTATCAGTATTGGTGATTTACAATTGGAATCCGAAATTATTCTTCAATTGCACACTTTTTAACCAGCTGTCCCCAAAGCACAAAATTGCAGTACGCTTAAAGAAAGCTTACATATTTGCAAGTTTTCGCAATTGTAGCTAAGTTTCAAGCTATGAAAGCGCTGTTTATTGCTTCGTACGTACCAGGGCACACCTTAAAGTTAGTCGCAAGGGAGAATTATCTTCTTCATGTTTTGATTTTGACGCTTCCTCATTTTACACCACAAGAAATGGTATTCCTTTTCATTGTTACTTAAAAAAATCTGGAGAAAAGTATGTGTTATGGACAACGGTCACTTGAAGTCACGTACTTTACTTTTCCTATTGTCATTCGTCTAAGTCACATACGTTACATTTCCTAATGGCATTCTTTGGTGCTGTAATAAGACACCCAATTTCCAAATGCATTTTTACTTTGCCCCAAATCAAATATTATGACAATGAGAACTTTTCGAAAGCGGTACTCTTTGTCAAGTCAGCACATTGGTATGAAACCAATTGCATTTTTAATTAAAATCAATCGATGCCGCAACATGTGTGACATTTTGCTATATGCCACCCGCTGCTAACGAAATTCAAGTGACCCTTTTCCATCAGCACATTGAGTCAGCGATCGGAAGACATCGATCGCTGACCACATGTAAAATTAGTGTAGTGTTGTTAGTTCTAAGTAGGGGATTCATACAAGTTACCACGCTCTTATAGCTTACTCATCATTATACCACGACAGAGGACAGCTGCACAATAGGTCAATAAACTTATGCACCCGCCCAAGGTTGCCTTCCATCCGTTGCACAAGCACGTGGATATAGCCCACTCAGCACTCTCGCACGATCGAGTGCAATTGCACAACAGGTAACCGAACTCTTGCATCCGCTCCAGTTTGCGCATATCCGTCGCGCAACCTTTTTTATATTTTATTTTAAGCTTATTCTATATTTCTTAGCATTAAGCAATTAGCGTATTAAGCATTTAATTGATATAAATATAAGGTCAATAAAGAATAAGTCGTGCAGTGTTGTTGTGACGACTCCGAAATAAAGTTATTGTTTTATTTTTTTGATGCTTCGTGGATAACGCTCCGTAACTGGCGCCCGAGCAAACGTGAACAAAGCTAAAATTAAAACCCGAGCACACGTGAACAAAGTTAAAAATTAAAAACCGAGCAAACGTGAACAAAGTTAAAAATTAAAACCCGAGCAAACGTGAACAAAGTCAAAAATTAAACCGAGCAAACGTGAACAATGTTAAAATTAAAAACCGAAAAATTGAAAATTAAAACCGGGTAAATCAATTAAAACTTGACAAAATTTACCGGCAAACATATAATTAGTAAATTCAACTAAGTGTCTAAGGACCAAAAAAAAAAAAAAAGTGCTGAAATAAAGCTAGTCCGCAAAGACTTTAAATAATAAGTGCGAAATTCTAGTCCGCAAAGACATAAAAGTAAAACGGAATCCTAGTACCCAAAGACATGGAGTTTACACGAAGACGATCATCAAGGAGCAGCCAACACTCAACCAGGCAAGTGATCGAGCACCGTACCAATAGTAGGCCACAGCCAAAAAGGAAAAATACGGATCGTCCAAATGAAGCCATCAATTTATTTGTAAGTCAAATTTTAAATAATAAGAATTATATAATTTTTCCATATAAAAATTTATATATATAACAAAAAGAATTTATCTAAGGGAAATTTCTATAAAGAAATATATTTGTAAAAGGAATTTACTTTCCAAATTTAAAGAAAGTCATTGAAAGTGTAACAAAATATTTAAATTATATTTTTCCAAGTGAAAATTTTTTTCTGTATTCTGGAAGCATATTTTTGTAAACTAGAATTTAAGAAAAATAATTGAAAAATTTTGATAAAATATTGTGAAAAAATTTAATTTCAAAAAAAAAACTACAAACATGGAGCAAATTCAAGAGAATCTAAAACTCTTAACAGGAGCTGTAAATGCTCAAATCCAGCAGCAAAAAGTGCTGACGGCCAGGCTTGAGCGATTAGAAGCAAGAGCTAATGAACCAATAAATAGTAATATAATTGAAGAAATTTCAATTCTCTGTGCTAAAATAGAAAACATAGAATCAGGAGTAAATTCACACTTAGTAAGAACAAAAAATTCAAATACACCAAAAACTGAGCAAGATCTCAGAGACACTAGTAAGCTGCCTGACAGTGTGAAGGACCTTCCAATATTTACTGGCAACCCCACTCATTATATGTCCTGGGTACACCAGGTAGAAACAATTTTAGATGATTATTCTATAGTTAAAAATAAGCCAATTTATAGAGCAATTCTCAACCATATTCGTAGGAAAGTACAAGGACAGGCAGACCAGGCTCTTATCTCTTACAATATATTCAATGAAGAATGGTTGGAAATTAAAAACTGTCTATCGCTGCACTATGCAGACAAAAGAGACATTAGAAGTTTAGAATTCGAATTAGGTAGTTTGTACCAAGGAAAACTTTCTGTTGATGCATATTATGCTAAAGTAAATCATCAACTATCTCTGATAATAAATAAAGAGAAAACAGAGACTCATTCAAGAGAGACTATTACAGCACTAATTGAAGGTCATAGAAACAGAGCATTGGATGTATTTATCCGAGGACTCAGACTTGAAGTCTCAAAAATGCTTAAGTTTCAAATACCAAAAAATTTGCCAGAGGCATATGCCGCATGTCTTGATTTCCAGAACGTAAATTACCGCGACCACACATTACATTACAGAAATGACCGTAACAATATATCTGCACCCATTAATCAAATGACGTATAATAATAATTTACGTTCACCACCAAGACCGGACAGAAATTACATCCCACCTAGAAAAATCTTTCCACAGGAACAAAATAAAATTTATAACGCTGCCCATAGCAGATATATGAGCAACCCTCCACCAAGACCCACCCAACCGAAGCCACCAGTGCCAATGGAAGTGGATCCATCCTTGCGATCGCAGAGGATCAACTATATGAATAGACCGAATCCTGTCATCCGATTGTCCAATGAATCATCCAACATACCGCGTAAGCAACAACGAGTATTTAATATTGAGACAAAACAGGAGGAGTCCGAAGATGAATATACAGAACAATATGAAAGGAACTACGCTCAAACGCAAAACAACTCAGACGAAATAAATTTTATGACACAAGCCTCTCTAGCGTACCCTACATAGACTACTATGACGCTAACGGCAAAATCCTAAAATTTTTAATAGATACCGGTGCTAACAAAAATTTCGTATGTGAAAATTTAGCTTTCAATTCCAAACCTGTGTGTTCCCCGTTTAAAATTCATTCTGCTGCTGGACAGATCCAAATAACCAGAAAAATTTCAGGACCTTTTTTCTCTTCATTAGGCAATGACAAAATAATTTTTTTTTTGTCCTCCCAGGTCTGAAAAGTTTCGATGGTATCATAGGTGATGATACCCTCAGAGAACTCGAAGCCATTATCGATAGGAAGAATGAAATTCTTCATCTACTTCCCAACATTAAAATACACCTTAAAGCGAAACCCACAAAGCAGGTTCAAACGCTATTAATAAACGAAGAAGAGGTCAATTCCATCATAGGAAAATACCCATCATTATTCGAACCAATAAGTGTCAATAACTTAGTCGACACCAATGTTCGTGCAGAGATCAGAACGTCAACTAATGAAATTGTCTATACCAAATCTTACCCCTATCCTGCTAATTTAAGGATAGAAGTGGAAAAACAAATAGAGAAAATGCTCGAAAACGGTGTAATCAGACCGTCTAAAAGTCCCTATAATTCCCCATTATGGATAGTACCCAAAAAGGCGAATTCAGTAGGCGAAAAACAATATAGACTAGTAATCGATTTTAAACGATTAAATGCCATTACGATACCTGACGCGTATCCTATACCCGATATTAATAACACGCTCGCTAGCCTTGGTGAATGTAAATATTTCACCACAATTGATTTAACGTCCGGATTCCACCAAATCCGCATGAAAGAAAGCGACATAGAGAAGACAGCATTCTCAGCAGCCAACGGAAAGTATGAATTCACAAGGCTTCCGTTTGGTCTGAAAAATGCACCTGCAATATTTCAGAGAACCATTAATGACGTACTAAAACCGTTAATAGGTAAATGCTGCTACGTATCTTTAGATGATATAATTATCATCGGAAGAAACAAGGGAGAACACATGTCTAATATTGACAAAGTTTTCTCTTTACTTGACAGTGCTAATTTAAAGATTAACCTCGAGAAATCAAAATTCTTAAGAACAGAAGTCGAATTTCTTGGATATATTATATCCGGCGAAGGAATCAGGCCTGACCCTAGCAAAATAGCCGCAATCCAGGATATACGGCCTCCACGTAATCTTAAAGATCTTAAAAGTTTTTTAGGCTTAGCATCCTATTATAGGAAATTTATCGCAGAATTTGCAAAAATTGTAAAACCATTGACAAACATTACTAGAGGATTTAATGCCCAAGTAAATGCACGTCAATCAAGAAAAGTTGAAATATCATTAGACCAAACTGCTCTTAAAGCACAGATTAAAGAATTACTTACTACTTCAGGAATCCTAATTTTTCCTGACTTTTCAAAGCCTTTCATACTCACTACCGACGCCTCTAATTATGCAATAGGTGCGGTACTATCTCAGAGTAGAATGGGAGGAGATCGCCCAATAACATTTTTATCAAGCTCCCTTCATAAAACAGAAGAAAACTACTCAACCATAGAGAAGGAAATGTTGGCCATCATATGGTCACTCGATAAATTAAGGACATACTTATATGGCGCAAAAGAAATAACAATATTAACAGATCATCAACCTCTTACATTTGCGCTCAGCAACAATAACAATAACGCAAAGCTGAAAAGATGGAAAGCGCGTATAGAGGAATATAATTACAAACTCGTATACAAACCTGGCAAAACAAACTTCGTCGCCGGCGCACTTTCTAGATTGCCACCTCAATTGAATACTTCAATCTCTTCTGACACACAACATTCAGCAGAAGAAGATAACACGGATCTCATTCCCCATTGCGAATGTCCAATAAACGTTTTAAAATACCCAGACAAAAAAGCAAAAGATCTATAAATTGGATTGGGTCAGCATGGAAATGGTTGGCAGGAAATCCAGACGCAACAGACTGGGACGAGCTACTCAGCAACTGCAATAGAATTTTAAACGAAGTTGACAGTAATAATACAGACAAGTACGAACAAATAGCATTTAACAAACTCTCCATACTTAAAGATGATTTAGAACAGATAAATTTAGCAGGACAATTACCAAAAACAGACATTGTGAATAGTGCTCTCCTAAATAGAGCAGAAATAGCAAAAATATTATCTCAAATAGAAACACTTCCATTTCAAAATGAACTGCAAGCAATAGAATATGCAAAACCAGCTATGGTTGTAAGAGATTTACAATAACATATTCCTCACACAAATTTCAAAATTGAACCAATTAAATTAAATATTTAAATCACCGAGACGATGATTCTTAAGAAGGGGGGAGTTACCACGCTCTTATAGCTTACTCATCATTATACCACGACAGAGGACAGTTGCACAATAGAGTCAAAGTCAATAAACTTATGCACCCGCCCAAGGTTGCCTTCCATCCGTTGCACAAGCACGTGGATATAGCCCACTCAGCACTCTCGCACGATCGAGTGCAATTGCACAACAGGTAACCGAACTCTTGCATCCGCTCCAGTTTGCGCACATCCGTCGCGCAACCTTTTTTATATTTTATTTTAAGCTTATTCTATATTTCTTAGTAATAAGCAATTAGCGTATTAAGCATTTAATTATATTTTATTTTAAGCTTATTCTATATTTCTTAGTAATACGCAATTAGCCTATTAAGCATTTAATTGATATAAATATAAGATCAATAAAGAATAAGTCGTGCAGTGTTGTGTGACGACTCCGAAATAAAGTTATTGTTTTATTTTTTTGATGCTTCGTGGATAACGCCCCGTAACTTCAATGCTGAGCACGAAGTTATGCGGTCCTGTAGTATGAAACGCACACAACGACTGGCAGCACACTCAAATCCGGAGTGAGGCAGCTACCATTGAAAATGCGCAACGGAGACGACTAAAACGCCTTCCACAAACAGAGTTAGTAAGCCGAACTTTTTCACTTTGGAATCATCACACTCATTCAGTGGGGCAATTAACTTGTCCATTTGATAGGGGGAAATAAAAAACAAAATAATCCATTATTCTAAAAAGCTGATCTCAAGATTGAAAAGAGCTATTGAAAATTATTTTATATACTCGTATAGCCCAGTTCTGTGCATGGATCGGAAAAAATCGGACCACCAAACCGCCCAATTTCTATAAGCCTATTTTGTTGAAAAGAACACTTCTTAAAAATTCTGGGATCAGGAGTGCTTTCCTATTACCTGGAGGCAGCAATCTACCAATGCCTGGATTCAGGTTTTCCGAGGTAGTAAATTTACATATACATTTAAGTCTGATATAATTATTGGAAAGGGGATTAAAAACGAATATCATCTGTTAAATATATACTCGTATGGTAGTTTGTCTTTAACAGTCGGTGTGACAGACTATAGACATTCCTTATTTGTTCTGTGGCACCACCAGATCATTCCAACATACTATTTTGCAATATTGCTAACCGACGGGCACATTAAAACATAATCTTTTAAATGTTTTCAGTGAGAGAAAGGGAGACAACACCCCAACTATATAATGAATATTGTTACAAAATTGCCCCCCTTACAATTTATTCCAACTCGTTCATTTGAATGACATCGACGATGACTTGCCAGTGATGAGTGAAGTGACGGGAAATTTGTCTCGTTACGTCGGTCAGGGCAACAATGCATATCCACTGCGCACCGTGTATTCATGGGTACGGAATGCGTTCTTTGCCTTCTCGTTTAGTGTCGGTTCCGATTTCGATTATGAATGCCGGAGTTTCAAGCAGGGTTACAAGATGAGCAAGATGAATAATTTGGAAAAATTAAGGTAACAGCTGAAAAATTTATTGTCGATCGTGCCGACGCTAAAAAAAACACTATACTTTTATGAGACTCTCACAAAACTTTTATTAGAGTCATAAGCAATGTTCCCACTAATTTTTTCGATGGCTACGCGGAAATAAGTATATGGGAGCAAAAATATTCAAAGTGTATCTAAAAGTGTGCAAGTGAAGTGGGATTTTCTGTGCCTGTTTGTATTTTTGTCATTTTTAGAAGCAATTCTTTTATAAGTTGATATAAAAAAATGGTGAACAAGCCCATTGTGCGCAGAATACCATAACGGCTGCGCAATTTGGAGGGAACTTTGATCACAAGCAGCACCCATATCCGAAGAGGACCCCCACATAACATGGACTTCGTCTGAATTCAAGGGGAGTAAATTCGAGGAAATATGGGAGTAGAACTATATAAAACTACTTGAAACTGCAAATATAGAAGCGCGATATTTTGAGGGCGCAGCAAATGAGTTGTGTGTTCCATCTCAGGAGGCTTTCAAATACCCACTGTAAAAGTGTTTTTATTTACGCATTTGGATATTTTTTAAAGATATCAAAATGTTTCAGAAATTGGGTGCTTCAGTTACTACTGTCTGCATTCAGACACATATCGAAATGCACCTTCTACCTGTCCATTTGCGCCTTGCTTAAATATTTTTTTATTTATTTGTTAATGTTGTGGGTTTCCGTAACCAATTCATAATTTCATACATTTGGCTTTCTATAATCTAGGAGGTGGAAATCTTCTGAAAGGCACTGGCCGCAATGCGGTACCAGTAGTGTTTGATTCCTACCCACTAATAACTACCTCCATCATTGCCTCCCCCTACAGGGCCACGGCAAGGTATTACTTCACGGGGGATAGTATAGTCAGCGGACTTCTTCTAGTTTTTTTCAGATGAGCGTGTTCCGACTTCAATGTGACGGATGTCTTTCATGATGACAGCAGAAGTATCACACACCGCATCCCATTTGTCCGGACTCTTAAGCATATGCTGTACTACGTCTGTCTGCAAATGGAACTGCTGTCGAAGCATGAAGGAATTCAGGAGAAGTTGCGTGATGTGTTAATTCACCTCACCATGTGATCTGCTTTTTCATTGCTGTATATTAGGACGTGTCCCTTCGACGTAGTCTGACCGCGGCCCCAATTCAGTTGCAGTTGCATTAAAATCAGCAGCAGCAACTACAGAACTCCTTCCGACTCAAACTCATCCGTAGTTGGGGTTAGAATCATGGTTCATTCAACAGTTTCCCTGTTGTAGACGTCATACCTCCTGACTTCACTGAGTTGGATTGGCCTGGCTCCACCCACCCATAGTGCAGGTGATATGCTGTTTTCGATCCAGACTCCTCGATGCCTGCCGCAATTCATGTCACTGACCACAGCGGCGCCGACCTTATGCTCTCTCACCGTCTGTTCCAGAGGTTCCTGTGCCGCTGCGCAGTGGACAGTTTAAGATGTAGTAACTTTATTTCTTTCTTTTCGACTCCATTACGGCTAGCTTCGACATTGGGACAAAGAACACACTTTCCTCCCATATAGTATGTGGGTCACAACCCATTTAACATGACCACAACTAAGCTATGTAAATGTGTACCATACTAATCTGCATGGAAACAAGCAAATATCACTGAAGCCGGGTTAGACCGCTTTCAATAGAGCTTTTCACGTAAAATTTCGTCGACATATCATATATAAGGAGGGGCTTAGTGTTTATAGGTGTAAGCTGTACTGGTATCAGTGATAAAACGGACACATACTAGCAACGTTCCTCTGATCTTCACTGCCATTTATCACCAACTACCATTTATCATCAACCGTACATTTCGTCTCATTTTGTTTAGACCAGTCCTGCGTGACCCAAATGGATGTTATCACCAAGTTTTGTCAATACATGATCAATTGGACCGAATTGGTTTAAAATCATTTGTCAGCAGTTGTATTTGTATATGGGAGAAGGGCGTGACCTTTCTCAAAACTATCTCGTAATTCCTAGGTCACACTTTTGAAGTGCTTCATTACGATTTGTGGAAATAGTGGTCCACAGGCAGACAGAACAATATCAGATATTGATATTGATCATGTGCGTACTTACCACGCCTGCTTTGCCAAACTGAGTATGCTCTATTAAGGGTAAAGGGTATACGAGGTGTGATCAAAAAATAACCGTTATTTTCATCTTTTCGTGAGATACGTATGTTCGATGTTCGTATTTTTTTTCTGTTATGTTGGTACAAATGTCTGTTATATATGTTGGCAATACTAACCATTTTGGATTGTCAGTTGGTTTTTGAGAGATAAAAAGGTTAGTCGTGTTTTGGTGTGCTCTGCGATTTTGTACTATTCGAAAAAATGGATCAAAGAAACTGTATTCAGTTTTGGGTAAAAAATGAAATTAAATGCGCAAGGACATTTGAAATGTTGACTGTGGCCTTTGGCGAGTCTACTATGAGCAGAACACAAGTTCAATTGTGGTATAACCGGTTTAAGGAAGGCCGAGAAGATGTCAATGACGATGCTCGTCCTGGTCGCCCGAGCACTTCAACAACCGATGAAAACATTGACGCAATGAAGAAAATGATTTTGGATAATCGTCGAATCACTATCAGAGAGGTTGCTACTGATGTTGGCATATCGTTCGGGTCATGCCAAGCAATTTTTACGGATGTTTTAGGCATGAAACGTGCGGCAGCGAAAATTGTTCCAAAATTGCTAAATTTTCAGCAAAAACAACGTCGCATGGACATCGCTCAGGAGCTGTTTTTGGCTAAAAACAAAACCGTTATCATGCCTCAACCACCATATTCACCGGACTTAGCCCCCGCTGACTTTTTCCTCTTTCCAAAACTGAAGACACCGATGAAAGGAAAGCGTTTTGCTACGATTGAGGAGATAAAAGAAAAATCGAAACAGGAGCTGTAGGCGATACCAAAAAAAGCGTTTCAGAAGTGTTTTGAGGATTGAAAAAAATGCTGGCATAAGTGTATTATATCTGAGGGGAATTACTTTAAAGGGGAAAAGAGAGTTGTTGATGACTAAATAAATACTTTATTTTTTGATCACACAATAACGGTTCTTTTTTGATCACACCTCGTATATCGAAGAGCAGAGTGGTAGTTTCGACTACAAGAATACAGACTGGCTTAAATATAAGAAGTTCATAAGTTCACATCTTGAAATAAAGACCTCCCTAAAGTCTGAGCAGGAAATAAACTCCGCTATTTTCAATTTCACTCAATTGCTATCCCAAACAGTAAAAATTGCTACACCACGTTCTAAAGCTCAAACCCGACAAGAGTGTACTCCCCAAGACATTCTGAAGCTCCTCTCCGAAAAAATATCTCTTAGGAGAGAATGGCAATTACAGAGATCACCTTCTCTGAAGAAGAAACTGAATGAATGTACTAAAAAACTGCATCACCTTCTAAAAGAAAAGGAAACCTCCGAGTTTCACGAGTTTGTAGAGACCCTCTGTCCTACAGAAGCCTCAAGCTATTCTCTATGGCGAACGGCCAAAAACTCGAAAAGCCCATTCAAATGGAGTCACCAATACGCCTTCCCAACGGCAACTGGGCAAGAAGTGATGCAGAAAAGGGAATAGCATTCGCAAATCATTTGGAGCAAGTTTTCACCCCTAATCTTGCTAGTTCCGACCGTTCTCTAACGGCGGTTGATGCTATCCCTAGCGTCAATGGTATCTCGATTGCCAAAAAGGAGCTGACAAACGCTATCAAAGAACTCAATGCCAAAAAATCTCCAGGGCGTGATCTGATTACGGGCCAAATGATAAAAGAGCTCCCAGCAATAGCCACAATGCATCTCTTGCATATATTAAATGCTATAATACGCACTGGATTCTTTCCTTACTCATGGAAAATTTCTCAAATTACCATGATTCCCAAAGCTGGAAAGGACCCAACAAGCGTCTCTTCCTACAGACCAATTAGTCTGCTATCAATTTTTTCAAAACTCTTTGAAAGTTTGATAATAAAGTGTAATAAAGACGTTGTCAAACAGTCTAATGTTATACCAAACCACCAGTTTGGGTCTAGAGAAAAACACAGTACTATCGAACAAGTTCATCGCATTGTAAACACTATACAAGAAACGTTCGAAAAGAAGCAATACTGTTCCGCAGTTTTTCTCGACATCACTCAAGCATTTGATAAGGTCTGGCACGAAGGAATCTTGCACAAACTGAAATGTATGTTACCTCTTAACATCTACACATTGCTCGAAAGCTATCTCTCAAGTAGACGCTTTGTGGTGAAACAAAAAAGCTTCATCTCAGATGAATACCCTATACAAGCTGCAGTACCGCAAGGCAGCGTATTAGGCCCCCTGCTCTATACGTTGTTCACTGCAGATATGCAAACAAACGGCAAGACTATCACCTATACTTTTGCCGATGACACAGCCATATTGTGTACTCACACAAATCCGAAAGAGGCGTCAAAACTTCTCCAAGTACACGTCAACATGCTTCAGGAATGGCTTGACCACTGGAGAATCAAAGTCAATGAGTCGAAATGCGTTCATGTTACATTCACTCTATGCAGGAGTACTTGCCCCCCTGTGCAAATTAACACCAAGCCGATCCCTCAGGCGACAGAAACTAAATATCTAGGAATGCATTTAGATCGTAGACTGACTTGGGCAAAGCATATAAGTGCAAAAATTACTCAGATTAAACTCAAAATAAACAAGCTAAACTGGCTTTTGAACAGGCAGTCCACGCTCAAACTGGACTTTAAAGTTCTACTCTACAAAGTAATTATCAAGCCCATATGGACCTACGGTATCCAACTCTGGGGTACTGCTTCACCCTCAAATGTCGAAATGCGGCAAAAAGCCCAATCGAAAATCCTTCGAATGATTACCAATGGTCCTTGGTACATCAAAAACGTTAACATCCACAGAGATTTACATATCCCGTATGTAACTAAAGAAGTTTCCCGACTTGCTGAATCTTACTTAGCAAAGCTAGACAAGCATCCCAATGCATTAGCGAGGCGCCTACTACAGCATCAAGGACACACCCGCCTGAAAAGGATGGACGTGCTGCGCTTAGCAACAAACTAGATTTTAAGCTTATTCATTACGCTATTATTTAAGTATTGCGCTACTTCTTTTCATATACCATAACTCCTCAAAGCACTGGCACTGGGAGGTTGGTAATGATTGATATGAATTTAAAAGTGGAATGTTAAATATACTATGGAGATTTATTGTTAGTTCTAAGATATTTTTTAGAAGATTCAATAAAATATATACTCGTATATATAATAAAAAAAAAAAAATAAATTACAAAACGATCCCACAGCTGATGTGTTCTCCAAACAACTGATAGCCATCGGTAATGGTGAAATTCCCGTCGATGTCACAACCGGCTTGATTTCATTTCCGTCGAATTTTTGTAATTTCGTTACATCGAAAGATGGGGTGGGGTGTAATGCAGACCGCCTCCACGCGGTGCACCCTGGGTTACGCTAAATGGTCTACACTCCCCCAGGTGCTGCTGTTTTCTTGCACGGGAGTTCAGTAGCACCAAGTGGCACGACCCCCATCCTTCGTCCCCGGACTTCTCTTTGGACCAATGTAACTGTTCTGATTGCCCTGGGCTGGTAGCTGTAATTTTCTGGACCTAGCTGTCTTTTGTCACGGTAGCATCAAGGTGAGACTTGAGTGTGAACGGCTCCAGTCTAAGGTTGCAGCTGCCCCCGTCCCGTTAAAACCTTGGCAGGCCTCAAAGTATGTTCGACGTCTGTTACCGTTAGGTCGGTAGTGTGGGTTCGGTTGAGTGGAACTCCCGATTAGCACTGGTCTGGCTCTGAGCACTTGACCCCATAAGGACTTGTGCCAACCCTCGCATGGCCTCCCTGCTTGCACAGATAACCATGGGACCATATTTAGTGACCACACGTTCGGACTGAGATAGCGGCTTTGAGTGGGGACCCTTATTGCATGGACACAACAAAAAATAAAAACACAAACACAAACACAAACAAAATTTCCGCGCATATCCCCTCAGGGACGCGCAAAACCCCGGCTAGGCAAATGCCCACCAGCAACACCCCCGCCCTTGGTTCGAAGACAAGCAGCATAAGCAATGCCCCTTCAACAAGCACCACAGCTTCGGCTAATAAGCCACCCAAGAGCTCTTCGCTGTCCCCAGGCTCTTCAGCGGCTGCTAGGGTATTGACTCACAAACCAGCAGCAGTCGCTCCGCCTAAGCCCTCTTCAGCAAACGCCTCGATATTGCCTCACAAGTCGATGGTAACTGCTCCCCGTACCGCTCCTCCTTCAGGTGCACCTACCAACGTGAACCCGAGTACAAGGGCGTACAGGACGCGTAGAGCGGCTTACCGTATTTTGACGAGGCTCAACGCTTCAGAACCTTCTCAACTGTCAGAATACTACAAGGGCAAGCTTGAGTGGGCAAAAGCACACGCTGATGTGCGTGCCCACTCTTCCACTGCACAAGCAGCCGGTAACCCCAAGAGGCAGAGATCAGCCGATCGCCCGGACCAATCCACCCAATCCACCCAAAGCATCCCTAAGCGCGTAAGGCTGGCTACTCCCAAGCCTAAGTTCTCCAAACCGCTTAGTGAGATTGTGAAAGAGAGCCTCACATGGGCTGTGGTCGACTCTGCCAATGCCGATGGGACCATTACTCCTGCCAATTGGAGACAGGTCGAAATGGCACTGTTACCAATATTCGTTGAATTTATGTCCCTCAACCCTGGTTCTTCACCCAGCCGCCGTGACGCAGGGTGGTATCAAGGACATATTAAGATCGTATCTTGCTCGGTCCAACGCTCGGCGGATCTATACAAGGTAGCGATCAATAGGGTAGGTGAGATATGGCCGGGTGCACAGCTCAACGCTGTACCTTTGGACCAGGTTCCCCAACGCCCTCGCTCCAAAACATGGCTTCCTGCCGAGCCCTCTGAGCCCGAGGCAACCTTAAAGATCCTCAAGCTCAGCAACACCGATCTTCCAACCGATGGCTGGAAGGTCGCGAAAGTTGGTGACCCCGAAGGCACTTTGGGTGAGGTCACCATCATTTTGAACGAGCAATCCCTTGTTCCCATCAACTCCCGCGAGGGGGTGATTAATTATGGCTTTGGAGCCATCACTCTCCGCATCTACAAGTGCGATGCCCAAGCCCCCCAACAGCCTCCCCCAGTTGGTGCTGTTCCACAAGCCACTGCCAAAGAGCCTAGCTGCTCGGGCCCGGCTCTCACCCCTTTGTCGGGTAGTGACAATGAGAGTATGTGCTCCGTTACAACCAGAAGCAGCCGCTTCTCAACTTCCGAACTGGTCGGAGAATTCTTCGACCACATGGACACGGATGCGGCTGGTGAATACATCTCTCCAATGTCCGAAGAGGAGGAGTTGAATTCCACAATAATCACTCTTCCAGACAATGCTGAAGGTACTACAGATTAACCTTCAGCATTCGAAAACTGCCTCGGCAGCCCTGCTTCTCCGCCTCTCGGATATAGGGGAGGAGCTCATTCTCGTCCAAGAACCTTGGGTCATAAATGACCGGGTTTCTGGTTTCTGGACTCAATGCATACGGATATCGTATGGTATATATCGAGGATCAAGGTAAACCAAGATCCTGCATTCTGGTAAAAAACAGCGTTAACGCTCTTTTACTCCCTAGATTCAGTGACAAAGACAATGTTGCATGGTCATTGAAATGGGTCCACGGACCTTCTGGATCTCCTCGAACTACATGGCTCATGACTATGGCGACTCCCCGCCACCAGATATGCTGAAGCAAATGGTTGCTGTAGCCCACCAGAAACAGATTCCGGTAATTATCGGCGCCGATGCCAATGCCCATCATGAAATATGGGGCAGCTCCGGCACAAATGATCGAGGTGAGTGTCTTTGCGACTTTATCATTTCAAATAACTTAGGCATTGCTAACCGGGGAAATGAGCCGACCTTCCTTACATCCGTAAGGAAGGAAGTGCTTGACATCACCCTCGTCAGCGATAACTACTCCAACATGATAAGCAATTGGTTCGTCTCACAGGAATGCTCCTTTTCGGACCACTGCTATATCACCTTTGACATTGACTTGAGGGAGACTACAGGCAATACAGAATCTCTTAAACCAGTCAATAGAAAAAACACGAACTGGCCTCTTTTCCGGCTCAAACTGGGGTCATGCTTAGCAACGACTCCCCCTATTATCCACAACTGTCCCGACATTGATCGGGCGGTCGACGATCTGACCACAGCTTTTAAAAAAGCCACTCATATTTCTTGCATCACTCCCGAACCACGGGGCAAACCTAAACCTCCGTGGTGGAACTCGGAAATTGCAAGTCTTCTCAAAACTTGTAGAATGCTTTTCAACAAAGCTAAAGTTACAGCTGAGTGGGCCCCTTTCAAAAATAAGCAAAAAGAGTTGAAATACGCCATTAGGGGAGGGAAACGAGCGTCATGGAGGGAATTTTGCGAAAGCATTGAATCGACGTCCGAGGCTAGCCGTCTTCGTAAAATTCTCCACTCCTCTAACAAAGCCCTTGACTGTATCCAAAAACCAGATGGCAGATGGACTCACTCAAGCGCCGAAACCCTTGATATCCTGCTAGACACCCACTTCCCAGGGAGTTTAGCCTCAGCGGATCAAGCACTCTACCAGGTGGAGCAGGTTTCCCATGATAGCCTCCCCACATTCCACGTGACAAAAAGTCACCTTGAGTGGTCCATTCAAACCTTTAAGCCATACAAGTCCCCCGGACCGGACGGCATCATTCCTGCCGATATCCAAAATGGGGAAGAGATTATCCTTCCATGGCTGCTACAAATATATAATGCAAGCCTCAGATTGCAATATATTCCCTTACGCTGGCGCACGGATCGGGTCGTCTTCATACCAAAAGTTGGGAAGGCCTCGCACACCAAACCTAAGGATTACAGACCCATAAGTCTAACATCCTTTCTTCTTAAGGTTCTAGAAAGAGCTCTTGACCTACATATCAGGACATCGATCAACCCTTCTCTTCTCTCTGTATCTCAACACGCTTACTCGAAAGGCAAATCGGTTGAAACAGCACTTCATTCTCTCATTTCTCAAGTTGACAAATCCTTGGCGTACAAGGAATTCACACTTGCCATATTTCTGGACATCGAGGGAGCATTCAACAATGTATGCCCCAACGCTGTCATTTCCGCACTCTATAATCTTAACCTGAATTCAGGTCTTCTTAAATTTATAGAGCTTCTACTAAAATCTAGGATCATCACTTCCACGATCGGCAGTTCACAATCCAGGAGGGTGGTTAACAGGGGCACGCCACAAGGGGGCGTTTTATCACCCCTCCTCTGGAACCTAGCAGTTAACACACTACTGGTGAGATTGGAATCTACTGGATGCAACGTGATAGCCTATGCGGACGACATAGCAATCGCGGCATCCGGCAAATTCCCCCAAACACTTTCCGAAAAACTGAACTATTCACTCTCTATTGTGTCGAACTGGTGTCGCGAATTCGAACTTGGGGTTAAAACATCCAAAACCGAGACTATGCTTTTCACTAGGAAGTACAAAATTCCAAAGTTTACAATGCCTAGTCTAAACGGCACTCCGCTCTCTTTGAGCGGTGATGTGATATCGGCGCAGTTGACGTATCTATCTTCTTAGACAGCCAGGCCGCCATTAAATCTCTTTTTGGCTCCATGGCCACATCAAGACTAGTTCATGAATGTCGAACATCTTTAAATGAGCTCGCAAGTTACTCTCGGGTGCACCTAGTCTGGGTTCCCGGACACAACGAAATCCCGGGAAACTGCGAAGCGGACGAGCTTGCCAAGGCAGGCACGCTAATGCACGACATTCACCCCTCTGTAAACATCGGCATTCCACTGGCAACAGCCAAGCTCGAAATCAAACGGAAATATCTGGCTGACGCCTACAAATTCTGGGCTAACGAGGAATCCTGCCACACGGCTAGACTAACTTGGGCAAGCATGGACAAAAACAGAACCAATCAACTTCTTCGACTTGATCGCGTATCACTGTCGACAACTGTGTCGGTTTTGACCGGCCACTGCATAATGGGACAGCACGCAGAGAGACTGGGCCTACCCTCAAATGACTTTTGCCGAGGCTGTGGCTTCGAGGAGGAGGACGAGACGGTTTTCCACCTCTTATGCCACTGCCCATCCTTGAGCAGAAGAAGAATTCGCACCTTTGCTGCCCCATTTTTTACAAGCCTGACAGAGCTGTCATCCATTAATATTAGGGACATAGCCAGGTTCATCAAAGTATCAGGATGGTTTCCTGAAACATGACGGGGGAGTCGTGCCTTTCCAGGCGCTGTCCTTGCGCTGACTATCACCATCCCAAGTATGGGAACCTTTTTAGTCAGTGCTTGAACGGCGCCACACCGTGGTATCACAATGGGCCATTATGTGTGCTCAAGTGTGCTTTTGGCAAACTGGGCGGCCACTTCTACCTACCTACCTACCTACATCGAAAGATGAACTAATTGGTAAAGTGTCTCCGGATATTGTTGTAAATTATTTGAATCACGATTGGTTAAGTGAACGCGCAATTTTTGCAGCGAAGAACAAGGATGTGAATGAGATTAATTTTAAAATTCAAAATCAAATTGGTGGTCCAATGCATTCATTCAAATCTGTTAATTGTGTGGTAAATGAAGATGAAGCTACGAATTACCCCACTGAATTTTTGAATTCTTTGGATTTTCCTGCTGTTCCGCAACATATTTTACAACTAAAAGTTGGGTCAGTAGTGATTATGCTTCGAAATTTGCAACCTCCTAAATTGTGTAACGGAACGCGTTTGATTGTGAAGCAAATCATGAACAATATTATTTACGCAACAATTCTCAAAGGCAAGTTTAAAGGAGAACAAATTATCATTCCGCGTATTCCTTTGATACTGACAGACATGCCTTTCAAATTCAAACGCATTCAATTCCCGGTTCGTCTTGCGTTTGCCATGACAATTAACAAGGCTCAAGGCCAATCATTGGATGCTTGTGGTCTAACTTTAGAAAATGAATGTTTTTCACATGGGCAATTGTATGTAGCCTGTTCACGTATTGGTAAGCCATCTGCTTTGTTTCTGTTGGCACCGGAACAAAAAACAAAAAATATTGTGTATCACAAAGTACTCGAATAAAGAGGATGGTTTGCTAAGAAAATTTTTTATTTACGAAAATAATTTATTTAATGTTTAGTTTAATGGAATGTAAATTTTTTGGATTAGTTTAATAGTACAATGCCGCCATATTTAATTCGAAACGTCATCTGCTGGATTATAAACGTTGAATTGGCATTGTTAGAATTGCATTGTCTTGCAATAGTTTCGTTATATTATTGGGTGGGACGAAGTCCGCCGGGCCACTAGTTTTTTACAAAAATTAGTTTGCTTTCAAAAAACAATTAAAAAAATATAAAAATAAACACATTTCTCAGCGGACTTGAACTCGGCATCATAAAATTGATAGACCAACGCTTTACCACTTGCGCTTCGATCTTTATAAAAGATCCAATGCATGCATATTTATTTTATATTGTCAAGTGTTCTAATATCAAAGACAATATACAGAAACACCTTTCATTGCTCTCTTGAGTGAGAATCAACATATTGAAATTGCTGGCAACCAAATTGGAATTCAGATCGGCAATTTCACGAAGCAGTCGTCAATATGTATCCATCGGCAGTCGCACACATGGCTATTGTTGTTCGCACATTCGTATGAATAATTTAGTGTGTGTGTTTTTGTGTGTGCTCACAGCAGAAGCGACTAATTTGAAATCAAATTTTTATTTTCTGTTCTGTGTGGCTGGGGTAAAATACACAAGAATGAATTTTCTGTATGGCAAAGGTTTCTTATTCGGAAAGTGGGGCTGAAAACAAAGCATTTGTGGTTTTGCGTATAAGAAAGATTTGCCATGTCATGACGAAGCATAATGCGTGCATATTAGAACACTTGACAATATAAAATAAATATGCATGCAAGTTAACACCCTATTACCCCATATAACGGCACTCCAATCTGGATTTACTTCTATCCATAGTGAAGTCAGCAAAATTCCAATTTCAAAATTGCATCATCGACTGCATCATCTTTTGCGCCTTGAGCCGGATGCAATAAGCATTGCCTTTGTTATAACAACAAATATCTTGGGGATAAACAATTATCTTCCAATAATCCAATAATGAATTAATAACTGAAGCGGCATTGCCCTTGTACTGGTTTGATAAATAAACATTATCCTGGGCTGAAAGCTGACTGTTGCATTTTCATTGCCCAGATTATCTATAAGTACGAGTGTAAAGCTAATTTAAGTTTAGTCTTAAGCGGAGAACGAATAAAGATTTTTTAAAAATTCGACTTCGGCCGTATAAAAAATAATTGGTAGCAGAGCAAGGTTATTCTGTCTGCTTGGGACTCACTATAAAACAAGTAAAGTCGCATAGACTTGAAAAGAATTTTTAAAAGTAAAGTCGCATAGACTTGAAAATAAAATTATAAAGTAAAGTCACATAGACTTGAAAAATATTAAACGAGTAAAGTCAGAAGACTTGAAAGCAAATACGAAATTTAAAAAAAAAAAAATAATATACAAATTTTAATTAAAGTGCAAAAAAGTAAAGTCACAAGACTTGAAAAATAAAAAATCGGAAGTTTTTATAAAATTTTTTAAAAGTGAAAAATAAGTGAAAACTGAAACAATATTCTCAAAAAATGACGAGTACAAAGTTCATTCGTGATTAAATATATATATATACAAATATTGAACAAATTTAAAAAATTGTGCAAACAACGCAAAAGCAGCACAAATATTGCAACAAGGAGAGGAAAAATTAAGCAAACAATTATATTAACTGGCAAAATAGCGAAAGACGACTAAACCGAACACAATAAAGAAGGAAGCAAGAAGAAAAAGGACTTTCACCAGCTCATCTATCATCTATACAAAGTAAGAAATTCTTAAGAAATATTTAATGAAATATATATATGAATATATTATGATTAATTTTTTTTTTTGAAATAATTTTTTGAAAAATAATTTTAAGAATTATCTGACGAATTTTTTTTAAACAATTTTGTGAAAATTTTTTTTAAAGTGGATTGTTTGATAAAGAATTTTAAAAAGATGTCTCTCGAAGAGCATTCATTGAATTCAGACTTAATTGCTAGGCTAATAGCAGCCCATACTGTCACATTACGGACAGAAATAGAAACTTTGAAACGACAGCTAGGTAATTTGACAGACAGAACAGATATAATAGACTATCAAGCTCAAACGGTAGATTGTACTATTCGATGTGATAAAACATTAGATATAATTAAGTCTTTACCTGAGTTTACGGGAGGAATTACTTCTTATGTCAGTTGGCGCGAAGCAGCGCAGAATTCTATGTCATTATATATTAAAGGTAGCCAGAGATATTTCGCGGCTCTAACTATACTGAGAAATAAAATCATTAAGGAAGCAAACGACATATTAACAACTCATGGAACAAAATTGAATTTCGATGCTATAATTAGCAGATTGGACTTTGCCTATTCAGACAAACGACCAATAAATATTATAGAACAGGAATTGAGTATTCTGAGACAAGGTAGATCTTCACTGATCGAATTTTATAATGCAGTAAATAAAAAATTAACATTATTGGTCAATAAAACCATTATGACATATGGTAACGAAAGTGATATAACAAATCACTTAAATGAAATAAACCGACAAAACGCATTAAGAATTTTCATAACAGGGCTTAACCCGCCACTGTCAGACATACTATTTTCAATTTCACCTAAAAATTTGCCAAGTGCTTTAGCCAAAGCACAAGAGTTAGATACAAATAACTTACGAGCAAAATTCGCGCATCAATTTTATGAGAACAAATCTCATTTTTCAGTTAATAAACAAATAATTAAAAATAATCCTCAAACTGAAGGTTGTCAAGCTGCAAGTAACAACAAACGAATATTTAGACCGAGGACTAACCAAAATTATAGACCTCAAAATTTCAATACAAATCAAGCTCAAAATGGTTATTTTAAATTCCGCGAGCCGGAACAAAACCAATTTTTAAGATTTCCAAGTAAGCAACAAAATCAAAATTTTCCTAAACCAGAGCCAATGGAGGTTGATCCATCCTCAGCGCAATTTCGCCAAAATGGACCAAAACAAACTTTATACCATTGTGCACAAAATGAATTAAGAAAAGAAAGAATGAACAATTTAAATGAGGAAGCTTTTTTAGAAAATCGCCCACGCTCCCGTACATTTGGAGGAGGAGCAACATCACGGGCAAAAGATTCAAAATATTGATCGACACGGGTGCAACAAATTGCTATTGTAGCCCAAATGTTCTTGCTGATAGACAGGAACTCGTAATAAAGAAAAGAGTGAAAACACTAAATGGTTTCACAATTATAACACATTTTTCAGAGTTAACAATTTTTAGCATAAAACAGAGATTTTATGAAATAAACGGTTTAGAAAGTGATTTATTAGTGGGATATAATTTGTTAAAAAAAGCAAATGTTTCACTGGATCTCGGAAGAGAAATATTAATTCAAGGAGGCATTGAAGAAGAAATAAATGCCTATAATGAGAAAAATGAAAGAGACAATTTTGTGGGAAAAAATCCTACAATGCCAAGAAAAAATATTCGGAAAATAGAAATTCCGCTGAACAAAAAAATAATTTTTTAATTGATTCGGGTACGAGATGCCAGAATATTAATAAACTTAGAAAACAAATAATAACCAAAATTGAAAGGGATCATGGAAAAATCAATCTTGATATTGCATTTAGAACTGATGTTCGTGCAGAAATTCGTACAGTTTCTGAAACTCCTATATGGAGCAAACAATATCCTTACCCTTTAGCAGTAAATGATTTTGTAAACAAGGAAATCAATAGCTTGTTACAAAAAGGGATTATTAAAAAAAGCAAGAGCCCATAGAATTCTCCAATATGGATTGTACAAAAAAAAGGTTTTAATCCAGACGGATCCCCAAAACAAAGACTTGTTATAGACTTTAAAAAACTAAATGAACAAACAATTTCAGATAGATATCCAATACCGGATATGGAAGTCATTTTGTCAAATTTAGGACAAGCAAAATTTTTTTCTACTCTTGACTTGGAGTCAGGATTTCATCAAATTCTAATGAAGGAGGCTGACATAGAAAAGACAGCATTTTCTGTTAATAATGGTAAATACGAGTTTTTACGCCTACCCTTTGGCCTAAAAAACGCTCCTAGTATTTTTCAGAGAGCAATGGATGACATTCTAAGAGATTTTATAGGAAAGACTTGTCATATGTATATGGACGATATCATTGTTTTTTCGAACAATTTAGAGGATCATTTAAAACATTTAAACGAAGTGATTAGAATTTTGCAGGGGGCCAATATGAAAATTTCATTGGAAAAATCCAATTTCTTTGAAACAAAAGTAGAATTTCTCGGATACGTGGTATCCCATAAAACAATTCAAACAGACCCTAGAAAGATTGAGACTATTTCCAATTTTCCGATGCCAAAAACACTAAGGCAGTTAAGAAGTTTTTTGGGAATGACGGGTTATTATAGAAAATTTGTTAAAGAATACGCAAAAATTGCAAAACCACTTACTAAGTACCTATCAGGGGAAAATGGACAAATTTCAAAAAACAGGTCAAGCAAAGTAAATGTTGACTTAGATACAGCGGGAATTCAATCCTTTGAAAAACTAAAAGACTTATTGACTGAACAGGTCGAACTCTCACAACCTGATTATAAAAGAAAATTCATTCTAACAACAGACGCATCAAACGTTGCAATAGGAGCAGTTCTATCACAAGAAGGCAAACCTATTACATTTATTTCCAAAACTTTGAATTCAACAGAGAGAAATTATGCAACTAATGAAAAAGAACTATATGCAATAGTATGGTCTTTAAAATCACTAAGAAATTATCTGTATGGAGCAAAAGATATAGATATACATACAGACCATCAACCTTTAACATTCTGTGTTTCAAATAAAAACCCAAATACTAAAATAAAAAGATGGAAAACTTTCATTGAAGAGTTTAGTCCTAAAATGGTATATAAACCAGGAAAAACTAATCTCGTTGCGGACGCACTCTCAAGACAAATTTTAAATAACTTAGAGGATGAAACAAGTGAAACATCTGAATCTGACTCTCAGCATTCAATAGAATCTAGCGATGATAAACAGATAAAAGAAACTAAAAAACCTTTAAACCAATTCAAACAACAAATATTATTGGGAAAAAATAGGTTTACAATTCATGAAAAAATAGAAATTTTTGATAAAACACGACATATAATAGAATATGATACGGTACCAAATTTAGTAACAATATTGAAAGAATTCTTAAGACCTAACATAACAACAGGAATTTATTGTACACCAGAAGACCTGTACGAGATAAAAGAAGAATTACTAAGGACATTCAATATAAAGTTTCTTATTACAAGATTATTTTCAATTGACATTGCAAATAAAGAAGATCAAAGAATAATAATTGAACAAACTCATGAGAGAGCTCATAGAAATTTTAGAGAAAATATCGAACAAATTCGAGACAAATACTACTGGCCAAAAATGGCTAAACAATTTAAAGAACATGTAAGAAGTTGCGACATTTGCAATAAGAACAAATATGAAAGACATATAAGGAAAATTCCAGTTGGAGAAGCACCTGTTCCAACAAGCGAAGGTAAACAATTACACATGGACATTTTCTATGTGCAAAATCTAAAATTTTTAACAATAATAGACGCTTATTCAAAATATTTAACAGTCAAAATGATTGATGACAAAATGAACCTAGGAGAAAAAGTTTTAGAAATTCTTCAGGGATACCCCGAAGTAGAACTTATTATAATGGATAATGAACCAGGATTTAGTTCATTTCAATTCAAATCCTTAATTGAAAGATATGGCATTAAAATATTTTACTGTGACCCAAAACACAGCACAACTAATGGACAAGTGGAAAGAGTCCATTCAACATTAATGGAAATTACACGATGTATTAAAGAGGAATTTGACCTCTTAAATGACTTAGAAGCAATATATAGGGCGGTAAAAGAATATAACCGTACCATTCATTCAGTCACAAAGAAGAGACCATTTGAGGTCTTATTTAACAAAATTAGGCACGATGAAATGCCTGAATTATTAAGAAAAACGCAAGCAAACGTTTTAAATAAATTAAATAAGAAAAGAAACGAAAAAATATATAAACACGGAGTTGTTATTTTCGAGAAAAATATCGGTGAAAGAAATAAATTAAAGCATCGTTATAAAAAACAAAAGGTTAAAGAAAACTTTAATAGAAACGTAAAAATCTTTAGTAGAAATAGAATAGTACATAAAGAGAATATAAAACACGCATAAAGATACAAATTTAACATATACTTAATTTTGTAGAATGTTTCTTCTGATGTTGATTGCCATCAAAATTGTAGCGGTCCTGACAGATATTGTGGACTATACAAGAGAAGATTATGCTTTAATAAAAAACGGACAAGTAGCATTGTATGAGACACATGGTGAGATTTATCACATAACTAATTTGACACATTACGAATATTTGTCAAAAGAGACAAAAAAATTATTTGAAGGAAAAATTGAATTTGTGTCCTACCCTGTTGAAAAAGGAATAGACTTTGATAGGATTCATTCAAATGTAGATTTGCAAGAGCTAGCAGAGATAGAATTATAAATTGAAACAATTGACAATTATTTAGAGAAATTGAAAAACGATCATAGACAAAAAAGAGGAATTAATGAACTAGGAACAATTTTAAAGTGGATAACGGGCACACCTGACCATGACGATATGGTAAAAATAGAAACCAAATTAAAAGAATTAGTACAGAATAATAACAAACAGTTTGTTACAAATTCAAAAATGTTTAAAGCGATACAAGAATTTGGAGAAAGAATGCAACATTTTCAAACGGATTCAAATTTGGTCGTTGCTACTTTATACAGAAATAAATTAATACTGAAAGAATTACAGGATTTGTTAGAAGCTGTGACAATGAGTAAAATCGGACTGTTAAATGCAGGAATTTTAAATTATGAAGAAATTAGAGAAATTATTGGAAATGAAATAAAAAATATTTCTATTACAGACTTAATCGATGTCTCAAAGTTTATGATAGCTCAAAATAAAGATTGTATAATAATATACATCAAATATCCACTTGTAAAAGAAATTTGTGAATTATATAATGCAATTTCAATAGCCCAATCTGATGGAAAATTAATAATAAATGATAAAATTTCAAAATGCAATAATCAATATGTTAATATTGAAATATGTAAAATAGAAATCAATATGTATTATTGTAAGATTCAAAAAAATAATACTTGTTTGTCTAACTTATTAAATACAAAAAATGTTACAGAATGTTCCAAAATTATGCAAAAAAATAAAAATATAAATATAATTAATGACGGAGCAATTATAATGTCCGGAATACATGATGTAAACAATAAAACTTTGAATGGAACTTATTTAGTTACTTTTGAAAAAGATGTAATAATTGATGATATAAAATACGAAAATGTAAAAGAAGTAATTAATGAATATATAAGATCGATAAATGTAAACGATTTTAAGGTTACAAAATATTATGAAGCTGAAGATGATGCATTAAAATTTGATAATATTGATTTACTGGAAATTCAAGAAACTCCAGTCGAAACTTATATAATTTATACCTTTCTGATTCTTTCGACTTTGATTTTGTTAATATTAATATACTTTAAAACAAGAAATATAATCTCAAATTATTTAAAGAAACGGCAGGAAAAAGCATTCCTGGAAATTAGCCAGAAAATAAGTGAATATGGCATGTCGGGACGACATATTTAAGAGGGGGGGGGGGGGGGAGTTAACACCCTATTACCCCATATAACGGCACTCCAATCTGGATTTACTTCTATCCATAGTGGAGTCAGCAAAATTCCAATTTCACAACTGCATCATCGACTGCATCATCTTTTGCGCCTTGAGCCAGATGCAATAAGCATTGCCTTTGTTATAACAACAAATATCTTGGGGATAAACAATTATCTTCCAATACTCCAATAATGAATTAATAACTGAAGCGGCATTGCCCTTGTACTGGTTTGATAAATAAACATTATCCTGGGCTGAAAGCTGACTGTTGCATTTTCATTGCCCAGATTATCTATAAGTACGAGTGCAAAGCTAATTTAAGTTTAGTCTTAAGCGGAGAACGAATAAAGATTTTTTAAAAATTCGACTTCGGCCGTATAAAAAATAATTTGCATAGGATCTTTTATAAAGATCGATAGTGCAATTGGTAAAGCGTTGGTCTATCAATTTTATTATGCCTGGTTCAAGTCCGCTGAGAAATGTGTTTATTTTTTTAATTGTTCATCCTTTTTTTTTAAAGCAAACTAATAATTATTTTTATAAAAAATAATAAGAATAGTTTCTATTTTAGCATAAATTATCCAGTATTAAATAATTTTGCTAAACCACATTGAACTGCTGCTGCTCTAGCAGATCATTACAGCAAAGAAATTTATATCTTCTAAAAAGAGTCATAACGGTGTTTCTTAACTCACATATGTACATTAATTCATGTGCGCATGAAACTGTGTTAATTTTGTACGATTTCAATACTTTTGTTTATGTTAGTTTTTTGATGCTTTTGCGCAATTCGTCTGAAGAAGCTCATAAATTTCACAAAATCTAATCCAATCAAACATTTCGTTCATCAATGAATATGTGCAATTTTAGGAAGTTTTTGTTTTTCGTATATTGAATTTTAATCTTATGGTAGGAAAAGGAAGAATTTTGCAGATGTATTTCATATCATATTTCTTTTATATTAATACATTATTTACAAAATAATAATTAACTAAAATTAATATAATTAAATTAGTATCATTATAATACATAAAAAACATGTAGTTGCATAGAAGAACTTACGACAGTAAATAATTAGAAAATAAAACTAAGAAGAAGTCCCAACTATTATTCACGAATATAGGTCAAGACAGATTATTTGATTCAAAGTACATATTTTCTATATGTATGGAAGTGGATACACATCCAAAGACAAGTTCACACGCTCAAAGAAGCACAAAGCAGTAAGAAGTTTTTGCACATATTTAATATAATAATATAATAATATAATATTAGTTTCCATAACTCAAGTCTCCACGTCAAGGCTGTATTGAGTGGCCGGTTGTAGTATTTCGAATGGCGTTTGTGCAAAAACATGCAAGCAAGTTGACTTGGGTAAGCCCTGCAGACATCATGTATACAGTTTTAGAGGTCAATGTTAAATGTAATGGGCAAAAAGACGCACCTTATATTAAAATATGTTTTACTAAACATTATTTATCCTAATATAAATTTAAAATTTCTTGAATGTTTAAATACTTGAAATAATTTTTTATAGATTTTTGATTATAATAATTTTAGATTATGAAGTGGTTTATTATGCGTTGGAACACAATCATTGTTGAACTACATTTTTCCATAGGAAATAAATGTTTATATATAGGTTATTGTATTGTATACGGTTTTATTTACAAAACTTTGTAAATCAATGTATAACAATAACATATGCACCTAATAGTAGATAATGAAGTTCATAAAATTTAGTTCAAACATGAACATCATATACTATGTAATGCGGAAAATCAGTGTTCATAGATATGTAAGCACATATTCATGTACGTACAAGTGGTTTAATTTGTTATAAAATGTGATTACAGTATTTCAAGCTGATCTGACAAAGTAATAAAAAACGTTTAAAACCTTGATTTTGTTGATTGTACCCTTAATCTAAAAATTATTTAGATAAATTTTCTGATGGAATAGGCAACAGACTTGTCTTTGGTGGTACTTAGTGTCATTTTGTACAGCCGGATTAGCTTAGCAGCTGACTACTTACGGCGCTTTCGAAGGTGGCTGTGAAGTCGAAAACAGATGGAGTATGTCGAATTGCTTTTCTAGAGATTTTTCTAGGATTTTGCGTAGTGTGAAAATTTGGCCAATGGTGCCACACTGATAAGGTCCAATCAGATCGTTGTTGATGAGCAGCAGACTTTCACAGAGTTTGTTCAGAAAGCATTTCCCGCGGTAGTTCGAACAGAGTGCCGCGTCACCCTTCCTGTGGATTGGGCACAGAACACTTAGATTTCAGTAGCTCTATTTTTTATTATTATTATAATAATAATAATTAATCATGTCTGCAATGGTTTGGAGAATTGCGTACTAGCAACTAAGGACTTCGACTCGAACACAACAACATTTAGAAAAAAACATTTGAGACCACACTCTCGGCAGGATTCCAACGCACAACCACGACTGTGAGACAAGCATGTTTACCATTGGCCCGGCAATTCCTTAATAGGCATGATCAAATATAGAAAATCTGTCACAGACACGAATTTCGACTCAGATCTCGCTTTTTATAGGCTTTCGTTGTGGGAACTCAGTAAAGTTTATTACTGTTTTCACGCTACAATTCAAGTTGTCCTTATTGTGTGGTTGAGCTGTCTAAGTTAATACCCAAAAGGATCCCTGATAGTTATACACATGTATGTATATATATTTGACACACTTTAATTTCTGAGTGGATTTTGTTCGACATTGGGACAAAGGACACACTTTCCTCACATATGGTATATTTAATGGCTCACAATCCACTTAACATGGCTACAACTAAGGTTATGTAAATTTGTACCATACTAATCTGTATGGTAACCAGCCAATATCACTGAAGCCGTGTTAGACCGATTTCAATAAAGCATTTCACGTAAAATTTCGTCGAAGTATCATATACAATAAGGAGTGCTGCATATATCATATATGCGCAGTGTTTATAGGTGTGAGTTGTACCGGTTTAAGTGAAAGAAAGAACGCATACTAGCAAAGATCCACTGATCTTCACTGCCAATTATCATCAACCAGCATTTATCATCAACCGTACATTTCGCCCTCATTTTGCTTAGACCAGTCCACCGTGACCCAAACGGATGTTCCCACCAAGTTTTGTCAATATATGATCAATATTGGGCGATTTGTCAACAGTTGCATATGTATATGGGAGAAGGGCGTGACATTTCTCAAAGCTATCTCGTTCTTCCTAGGTCACACTTTTGAAACCTTTCACCACGAAAATATCAGATATTGATATTGATCATGTGCATACTTACCACGCCTCCTTTCCAAAGTATACTCTTATTCCTCTTTTTTAAGGGTTAAGGCTACAAATATGGGCTGCAACTCTATTTCAAACAATTTCTTAATTCAATATTTTATAGGATTAATGACCGACATTTAAATGATGGATCACAGCTTCACTATAGAACTTTATACAAACTATGGGCGCCCTTACCACGTCTACCACGTCTACTTACTTATATGCACCAAAACAATACCTTTTAAATCAAATCAGACATAGTGGTGCATAATTGGGGTATAAAACAATTGTGGCCAGCGCAAAATACATCATGTCTACAAATGAAAAAGAGTTGATTGTGGCGCATGGGTTCAATACTTGGAAATTGATGATTACCAAAGAAATAACTCTGCCGTTCATTTAAATCCGTTCCTGTTCAATAAACGGAAGGTAATCTGAAAACGAATGAGGCACCCGTTAACACAAAAGTGAAAATGAATCAGATACATCCTTCTTCTATAGCTGGAGATACGATACGGGGGATCTGGATCCTAGATCTGGAATATAATGAGTTCAGGGGAAAAAAATTAGACCCCAAAATAACCAAAAGCATATTCGATTTTCGTATTATTATGAAAATATTCTCCAAATCATTGTGTAAAAAATCTGGCCTCTTGACTCACTGAGTTACTCGTATTCCACCGTGAAATGTTTTGGGCAGTGCGGCGTAGTAAGTCGATTTTAGCCCCATCTTCCGAATAGTATCTTGCTATTCCAGTAAGGGCAGACAACCTCATTCGAACTGTTGTATGGGAGAACACATAAGTCTCCAGCTTGGAAAAGTTGAGCGATATCGCCACTTCTATGGCAATGTGTTAATTACAACAAAATATAAATTACAAATTGTTTGAGAATCTTCTTCTTTGTAATAAGACTTTTATTCTAGGGTAGTCTGGGAATATGAACCATACATAGATAATACTTATAAACCTCTCAATAGAATTGAGGTAGGTCACATTCATTCACAGACTTATTCAGTTGAGTCTACAAGGGGCTTAGGTGACAAAACATTTCTTTCTAAGTGATCCGAGACTCTCTGCTGAAAGCCCTACAAAGCGAGTACTCTTCGTTTGGCACGTCTTACTTATTACTTCGAGAGAAACTTCAAAATTAAATTACACTTTATGGAGAGGCCTTAAATAAAATTGCCCTGGCATTAGCATTGCTATTTATCACGAGTCGTGAGTTTGAAGCTCTCGAAATGTGTTGTTTCGTTAAAAGTACTGTAAATAATAATTTCAATTTCATTTGCACAGCGGCGTTAAATTTTCGAGGAATAACAAAATTTTATAAAACTTTATTTTGCTGGGTTAGGATTCGGGCCTGTGGGAAATGGACACGTTCGGGATACCAGCAAATTATTTGTTTAGTTTTTGTTTGCCAATTTCACAATGTTTTCAGTTTCACCGCTCTTATTGATGTTTAAAATATTATTATTCGCAGACTGTATTTATACAAATGTGGTGTTATTGATTCAAATTGCAGTTATTTGCTATATTTTTATACTATATACGATTATCTGCCTGGGATAGAGACCAGTTACGAGGCTTTTGGGAGAAATACCAAAACAAGTATTTACATGAGAAAATATATGCAGACAAAGTTACAAATCAAGTCTAAGTGATTGATTTTTCTTTTAAATCTAGAAATCGACTGAAGCTAGCATATATGGACTACGATGAACATTATGATGAGGGAAATTTTCTCAGATCACTTTCCAGAACATGTTAAGTAAAGACACCGTCTTCTAAAACATGCTCTTAAAATGAAATTATTATACATAAATTCATGTCCCTTGCAAACGAAAAAAAGCAACTATACTATCAATAAAAACAGAATTGACATCAACTTTATTGAATTTCTAATGCGATATTAAATTTGCAAATATAAATTTGTTATGCATACATTAAATAATTATCTAAAATTTGCCATTTTTACCATCTTGGACTGCTGAATGCGGCCATTTTGGTCCACAGCGTTCGTTCCACAGCAAAATTGACCCTTTATAATCGTGAACTCACAGCTGATTTTATCAATGGCATCAACCGGTAGCTTAATCCTGGGCCTTTCATTTTGAATAAACAAATTTGTTTATGAATGGTTGCGCTTGTTTATTTTTGTTTACTATTTAAATAAGGTGCACGAATCATGGAACATCCGATACAGAATCTGCATATAAAACAGGAGAGACAAGCTGCACAGTGAGGCAATCTGCTCACCTAGAATCCTTTGCAGCGAAGATTTATTGTATTACATAACTTCTGGAGCAGAATGTTGCAGGCGATTCTAACACAGAATTAAATGCACCAAAATCGCAATGAAAATGACATCAGACTACGAACAAGATGCAGAAAATAAGTCTGATAATTTGTTTACAATTAAAGAGGAGTTTGATGAAACCAAATTTAGTGAATTCATCGAGAACAAACTGGACAATGACAGACTATGGAGCCGTGACTCTAGCGAGGAAAATAAGACTAGGGCAAAAAAGAACAAAAACTCAGAAGGTCAACAAGTTCTTGCAATAAGCAGCAAAATTTTGTTGTGTCCATTTTATGGCATTGAATATCCCAATTCTTCAGATTGGCGTGACCTTGTGAATGGTGTACACCATTTTAATAAACGTGAGCACCTCAAGACCTGTAGTATATTGACAATAAAAAGGCGAAATTTAAAAAGTGTGGAATACGCATACGCATGGAAAGTTTACATAAGCACGTAATTACGCACCTGCCGTACAAACTGTATGAGAAATGCAAAGTATGTGGCCTGACTTTTGCAGGGTGCGCTTCCCAACTGAAACATTTTACAAGTATCCATGGTCACCTTGCCAAAAATAAGCTTAGGAGGATTTATCCAGAATGTTTTGTTTGTCCAATCAATGTAACTCTTCTGTGTCCAGTGTGTGGCATCGGATTTTCGAGTGTCTCTGATTGGCGGAACCAAATCCATGATATCCATGAACTCAATAGTCGCAAAAATATGAACATGGAGGATATTAGTGAGACTAAGGCCAGCTGTAGCCAATGCAAAATTGTATTGGTTAAAAAGTTGCAGATTTTACAATGGCACAGAACCAGGCATTTACGATTCAAACTCTATTTTGAAGTTGTGCGACACACAATTCGCTTCTAGTAGAGGGAGGATATGCGAAGCATATCGAAGTTATGCATGCCAGCCTACATGATAGGGGCATTGGCGATTCTGCATTGGTGTAAATGGCGCAAGCAATACTCAGTGGCATCATGTATTGAAAAGTATGTCTAAATGTGGGAGATTCAGATCAGTGGTGGGGCACTGAAATACATATTGGCACAGACACCATGCATCCACGTTTATAGTCAGCAAAGAAAGGGGGTGTAAAAGCATGAAAAAAGTGCGATCTGAGTGCTGGGGCGTTGTCTCCAGAACCACCATAAAGTAGTTGAAAAAGAAAAAAAAATTATAGACATCGACTGTGAATATTCCTAAGCAAAACAATAACTATGAAATTATTGGAAGATTGAATATAAATATATACAAACACGTAACAATATTTTAATGGCGAAAAGGCGGATGCCGCTTCTCGATCCCCATGCCATACTCCTGGAAACATAATACGATAAAATTCAGTGTACCAACAATTTATTTGTCCGTAATTTCTTATTATGTATGGAAATACAGAGAGGAGGAAACAAAAAACTCGCTTTACTCAGTTTAATTTAATATAAATTTTAATCTCAATGAAAACTTTGTGAAGAGAACAAAATGATGTAAATATTTTCGTCTCATTTCGTACATTGCATGTCCTTTCTATTAATTATTACAATTTTCAGTTATCACGTTTATAAGTATATTTTTACAAAACCTGTAAATTGCTATAAATAATATAATACACACATTTTTACTAAAGCAGAAGAGTTCTGAGACTGATCTACCACAATTGGGGTAAGTGACAACGCTGGATATGGATAAGTTCCGCCCCGCTTTTCAACTCACTCTCAACACCTTTGTCCAGTTTTACTACAAATACGGTTACTACTTGATATGCATCTCGCTGCATTTCAGCAGATTTCAATGGCGGACTCTTTAGATCTGCAGTATTTAGGTATGAGAAAGTTTTCGCCTCGGCAGAAGTTCGTCCTATTTCTAAAATGATTATCGTATTTTTAGAAATTTTCCAGAGTTTGCCTATGAGGCTCTCTCGAGTGTGTCGTGGAGGAAACGTGCTGCTGAACATACCAGTTGGTCCACTCGATCTATACTATCTATTTATAAGTGCTTTCCTGCTCTTTAACAGTTTGAGACCAGAATATCAGATGATTCCGCAACCAGTTTTTCGATAATTCTTTCTTTGAGTCGCTAACTGATGCTTTTGTCTAATGTGCCTCATGTGGTTGATACGATTTAAATAAAGCTTACCGCATAATTGGCATTTAAAATACCGCTTGTATGGCAGATGTGTCAGTTTGTGGTGCTGTAAATACCTAGTTATCCTTGAGCTTACTATGACATTGCATTGCCTGCATTTCATCTTATCTGCATCCACATGCTCCATATTCAGACTCTCCCGTTTATCAAATTCATGCACATCCTTGAGATGCTTGTACCATTTACAGGAATTTGGATACTCTATGCCACAAAATGGACACAGGTGAATAGGATCGGCTTGAGAGGGACAAACGAGATAGTTTCTGTGAATTCTATCAAAATGCCGCTTGTGGAGTCCAACAGTTGCAAAATATTGATTGCATAATTTACATTTATTACGAAACTTGTGTGGCAGATGCTTTATTCTGTGGCCTTGCATATGATGTAGTTTGTTCATAATTAGCATATTGCACTGCTTGCACTTCCATCTTTTCTCATCAACAAACTCCATGTTGAGATTATGTTTATTGTTGAAATCATGAACGCCATTGATGTGTACGCGCCATTCAGAAATATTGAGAAATTCCTTGCAACAAAATGGACAGACGAAAATGGGGTTGTCTGCAGCATCACTTTTTTCAATTTTTCCGTAGAAATTATGTTTCTTTCGTAAATGATTCGTCAGCGTATCCACACATTTAAAATGATCTAGGCACAATTTGCATTTCAAATACCGATTGTATGGAAGATGGCTTATTCTGTGTTGCTGTAAAGTCGTAAGCGTTTTGGTGGATAATTGAGAGTTGCAGTCCTTACATTGCGCCCTCGAATCACTGATGAAGTCCATGTTTAAATTTTCTCTCTTAATAAAGTCATGAACAACATTGAGATGTTGCCGCCAGTCGAAGGGAGTTGGGAATTCTGAGCCACAATATGGGCACAACATAATTATATTGGTTTCCGATTTACCCTTTTGATCCGCTTCCACATCCTTCTGTTCCAAAATAGCGCTATTTTGATATGTACAACCGCTGCTGGCTGGGCCACAATCCTCATCAGATGTAACACTATTAAACTCTGTGTTGCTGATGCTTGTCACCGCAGCTTCCTCTTTTAATAGAAATAAGATTTCATCAAAGGCATCTTCCCAGATTCCTGATTCATTAATAAAATCGTCTTCACTGTTAATTTCCTTCTTTGGCATAAGCATGTATTGATTGCGGTTTACTTCATCTCGGCAACGTGGTGGTTCATTGTGGCCATCGTGGTCCTCACTGTGAACTTCCTGCCTCGGTGGAAACTTATATTGGTAGCAGTTTACTGCAACCATCGGTTGGTGTTTCTTGGGAATACAATCAATATTCACCGCCAGATCTTTCGGGGAAGACAGTTCATGGACCATCTCTTGTATTATATGCAGGTCGCTTATTGGAATTTCGATTTCTTCGTTCTGAAAATTGCAGGATTAAAATGACACTTTCAATGTTATCTATTGAATAGCCGACGCGAACCGATGCGACTTCACCTCGAAATTATTTTCAAATGATTAAAAAATGCGTAGAAATATAAAAATTGGGAAAAGTGCACTAGAGCGATAAGACGTTTTTGTGTGACTCTTTTTCGGGCACATTGTAAGACAATACATTTTATTTATTTTGCATTAAAAAATGAGTGTTTTACGCTCTCGACGAGTGTGACTCGAGGCACTCTAGCGAAGTTCTCGTGCGCGGCCGTTCGGCCCATTCGGCAGCTGAGATTGAGCAACAAAGGGGAAGTCGCTCTCAACCAAAAAAGTAATCTGCCAGCATAGACATCAGTGATGATATTTCTGAATTTTCGAAAGTACTTTTTTACTCAACGCAAAGTACTTTTTCCGGCTCGAGAGTACTTTTTTTTCTAATAAATCATAAATGTAAAGCAAAAACATTTGGTGTTGGTCTTCAAGTGTATATTTAATAGAAAAGTATCCATGATACTTCTGCTTTTAATTTATAATTATAACTACATTTTATATCAATTTCTATTTACATTTATGTTTGCATGTATGTATATATTTATATTAACATAATCTACTCACGAAAATCTTTAAATTAGTTCAGGAGGAGTTCTCCTAACGACTTTGACTTAAATAATATAGAAACAACATGCCCTCTTCTTTGATCGAAAATCTAAATAATTTGATAGTGCTTCAAACATGACACCGATGTATACGTTTGTCGTTTTACACTCACACACTCTCAATGTTTGACCGGCATTTGATGTGTCTGCCGTCAGCTTTAGAACATAACATAGGAATTTTGTGCATCGGAGAGTACTTTTTTTGGGTCGAAAGGACTTGGGGACTTCTTAAAATCGAAAGGAGGTAAAAAAGTACAATTCCACTACAAATATCATCACTGATAGACATGCCAACCCCTCTCTCCAACAACAGCTACCAACGGGTATACTTGATGTTATACCGCTGACTGCTGAACTACCAACAACAAGTTCCGTGTGTCTGAAAACTGCCTTTACTGGCCCTACTACCAGTGTTACCGGTTTCACTTCGATTGAAGTGTTTCACTTATTTTTTAAGTCGAACACTTCCGCACTTCCTCTTTAGCAAAACCACTTCGGTTTTCGAGGAATGAGGCTAAGTTCTAAAGAGTAAATTTTCTATAACAAGGTAGGTTCTAAAGAATATATTTATTTTCATAAAAAGGTAAGTTCTAAAGAACACAGCTTCTACAACAAGGTAGATTCTAAAGATTATTTTCATATTTGAACACTTCGAAAAACCTGAAAACACTTCACTTTTTCAGCCATTTCACTTCGCATTGAAATTTAAGAACGAGAACATTGCCTACTACCACTCCAAACCAGTGTGCACAAAGCTTTTTGGAGACTCATAAATACATTCTGATATTTTTATATTACTTATTTCCATCCATTTAATCCATTATGATAAATAACGAGTAAAGAAGTCTGAAGTCTGGTTAGACCGGCTACGAAATACCCTTTACCTTTCCTTGTGCGTGCGAGTTCAACAATTGATGGATGTTTTCCTCATAAATCATCATAACGGTAATTTCGTTGATAAATCTTTAATAGGAACCTAGTAACGATTTTTGGTTAATTGTGGGTGTGGCAGTATTAATAATCTCCCCATATTTGGAATGCATGTTAGTACAGACCCATTGTATACAAATACCAATTTGTTTTCATATATCATCACTAGAAGCATAGATAGGGTAACTGTCTGTAAGTGGGGTCCCCAAAGTTCATTATATGGGAGGGAGACGTATCCTTTCTCTGATCGACCCCGAATCTTGTCTATGGCTTTGTAGGGTCCATATACGTACTAATGTAAAATTTTATCCAAAAATATTATATAGGTCATAAGTTATAATAATATGTCAATAGTGGGCGTGGCTGTAGAAATAACACGCCCATTTTTGTGTAGTGTTTAATGTTAGTACCCGCAACCTTCCTGTGAAATTTCGTTGAAAAATCTTTAATAGGAACCTAGTAATGATATTTGGTTAATTGTGGGCGTGGCAGTTCTATTATGATCTCCATATTCTGCACACACACTAAAATGGACCCCATGTATGATTCTGCAAATTTTTATTCCGCTGGCATCAATACGAGCATAGGTAGGCTAATTTTAATTTTAGACCCGAAAGTTCCCTATATCAAAAGTGAGCGTGTCTCTTCTCTGATCAGCCCCATTTGTTGCAGATAGCTTTGTAATGTCCACATGTTCCTTCCTGTAAAATTATGTCCGTAAATCTCTACCAGATCTTAGGTTATTAATATTTGTTAATAGTGGGCGTGGCAGTTAATATATACTGCCCAATTTTTGTACAGTGTTTAGTAGGACCCACATCTGCTAAATAATGTCACGATTCCGTCAATTGGACCGAAGTTATAGTCATATTAAAAAAGATGAAAAAAGTTCCTTATATGGGAGGTAGGCGTGGTCTTTGTCCAAATCGGCCCATATAGCAATCTGGTTCTGTATCTTTGTCCAGTCTATACTTTTGCAAAATTTCATTAAGATAGCTCTAACGGTGTAGAGAAAAAGTGGCCACAGACGGACAGACGGACAAACGGACAGACAAAATAAAAATTGCTTAGAAAGTGATTCTGATTATATCTGTATATATGTATATGTCCATACTGTGAGGAGCAAATTTTAGGCGTAAATTTGCCCCTACATATTTAGTTTTGCCATAACGCCCCAAACGTGTATATTTAAAATAGGGGCCAAGTGCTTAAACAACCAACCCTAAAATATACACGTTAATAGTCCTAAGACTTTGGCACCTCCCACTTTCATTGCTAAAACCACACACACAACCGCCATCATATTTAGTGCAGCAGCCATCATGCAAGTGAGTCTAAGACTCCTCCCACCATAGTAATGCTACCAACAACAAGTGTTATACTCTGCATTGGGAGGACAGAAGACACAACCACAATTAAGTCAGACAGTGGAACCCTGTGATAAGCGACGAAAAACATGCAACGAAGTCAACAACGCAAGATAACACAGGAGAAAATCACACAAACAATTGTGCAACCGGCTGACCACAGCTAAAATAATATAAAATTACAACAACAGTGCCTAAAGCAATGCTAGAATTTTACAAGAGATCGCGACAGAAGTTGCCGACTGCGTTAGTTCGGAAAATAA
The DNA here is from genome assembly GCA_920105625.2 of Clusia tigrina. Taxonomy (NCBI): domain Eukaryota; kingdom Metazoa; phylum Arthropoda; class Insecta; order Diptera; family Clusiidae; genus Clusia; species Clusia tigrina. Next base: position 395,841,457 of record OV050030.1, read on the forward strand.
CCCACTAACAACACCCAAAAACGAAGGCCAAACACAAAGTGGAACACGACAGACCGATCGCTAAGCACACCAACAGACCGGACAAAGCATAAAGAGGAGAAGCAAAAAATTAAATATCCAATATTTAATATTTTAAATATTTTATGCCAGCGATATAAAATATCAACAAAGTGCTGAAGGTGGCCGAAGGAGAAATAGCAACAACAACAAACAACACAAGGAACAACAACAAGGTAAATCATCACAACAACAACACAATATTGAAGGTGGCCCAAGGGCAAAAAGCTTACAAGAACAACAGCGAGAAAGCAACAACAATGTGCTGAAGGTGGCCCAAGGTCACATTCAAACGAGAAGAACAATGCGGGAAACCGTAGCAACACGCCACAACAAACTACAGTTCCCGCACAACAACAACGATTGGATGATCTACGCTAAACCTGGAGCATAAAAGCAGGAGCAACTGGCAACCCAGTCTCTTTCTTTCATTCGGCATCAGGCAGACAGGACGCTCTTTCTTTCATTCGGCATCAGGCAGACAGGACGGTCTTTCTTTCTTTCGGCATCAGGTAGACGAGACGCTCTTTCTTTATTTCGGCATCAGGCAGACCAGACGCATCGTACTAAACAAAGTTATACACATTGACAAACGCAACAGAAGCTAGGGGAATCTAGAGGAGATTATGGTTTTTAATCGATTCTCTGCTAGAAACCCACATTGACAAACGCAACAGAAGCTAGGGGAATCTAGAGGAGATTATGGTTTTTAATCGATTCTCTGCTAGAAACCCACATTGACAGTCGCAACAGAAGCTAGGGGAATCTAGAGGAGATTATGGTTTTTAATCGATTCTCTGCTAGAAACCCACATTGACAAACGCAACAGAAGCTAGGGGAATCTAGAGGAGATTATGGTTTTTAATCGATTCTCTGCTAGAAACCCACATTGACAGTCGCAACAGAAGCTAGGGGAATCTAGAGGAGATTATGGTTTTTAATCGATTCTCTGCTAGAAACCCACATTGACAAACGCAACAGAAGCTAGGGGAATCTAGAGGAGATTATGGTTTTTAATCGATTCTCTGCTAGAAACCCACATTGACAAACGCAACAGAAGCTAGGGGGACATATAGTTCAACTGTGTCCGTATTTAAGATTAGTAAAATAATTGTATCAAGTAGTTAAGCTTTTTTTTTAAAATTAATAAATAAATAAAATAATTAAATCAACGTAAACAAGCTTTGAATACTTAAGAGATTTTCTGTAAACGACTCCTGGCAATCCGGCGAGCTTACCCCGGCGAAAACGAGTCGTTACAATACCTACCACGCCTCCTTCTTGAAATTGCAACCCCTCTCAAAAGCACAAAGTTAGTATACCCTAATTACCTTTTTTAAAGGTAAAGGGTATAAAAAGTACCAAATCAACTCAGAACGTGTAACTTATTAATCGTTTATTATTGTAGCGTACTTATCTTATATGTAATATTTAAGATTATACAAATTATGACACACACACTAATGAATTTAGACATAAGAATGGGAGACGCACAAACTAATGTATTTAGATACAAAGAATTGTGAACAAAGGCAAACACAGAAATTCATAACAGCTGACAAACAAATGCGAGGGCATTAGCCCAGCGATCTTGAAAGGCCAGCGCACCCAGATCTAATTTCTCTGAGTGCGCTGACCACATTTTGTTGCTGTGCAATATGCGATACTTTGGCTGGATACGATATTGCGTAGATCAGCCGAAATTTTGTGAATTTGCATTTGAACATTGGAAATGCATTGGGAATCGAATGAAAATCCCATGCAAGTCCAATGGAATTGAACCGGATAAATACCCCTGATTATTCAATAAAGTTTTTAGATTTTATTCTGATTAACTCCAGCAAAGGTCTTTTCTCTAACTTCAACCGTAACTTCTCTGGAGCTGGTTAAATATTGAGTAGTCAAAATACAATTAGCCCATTCCCCTGACTAATAAACGGTGCTACCCCACTGTATAAACATTTGGTAGAGCAGCTGTCTCGGTTCGGTCCCAGCCTTGTTCAGGGGTACGACACCAGGTTCATTACAATATATCAGAAATAGTCTTACAGTTTTTTGCTTTTATAATTGGTTAATCTTTGTAATATTTTACTAATAATTTTGAGTTATAAATAAGAAAGAAACACTATATGGTGATTAGGTTTATACAAAGCTTATTTGATTGTGCTGCTTTGAAGAAGTATTCAAGATTGACTTGATTACAATAAGTGGTATAAATAACTAAATATAATACATAAATAAAATTCGAATGTAATTATATAGTATTTATAATGCTTTTAAATTTAAGATTTTTTTTTATTTCTCCACAACGCAACTCGCAATTATACCCTAAATTTAGTCCCAAATAAATTTCCTTACCACAGTATGGCGAATTTACATTGCATTGTTTTTGCTTCAGACGGATAAGGAAAAATTGGGATCATTTCCTCAACTGACATTGGAAGAAGAAGAGTTATCTCTCTATAGGCGCATTCGATTCGTAACTTGCATCGAGCTCGTATCGAGTTGTGCGAATAAAGCAGCACACGAGTAAGTAGTAAACTGGCAGCACCGCTTCAACTGTTTTTTAAACATATACATTTTTATATTTTTTATACAATTTCATTATTTGATAATTTAAATCAACAGAATAATAATACTAAAAATCAAAAAACATAATCCAAAGATTAATTTTTGATTTCTTTAAATTTAAACAACTAAAATATAAAAAATCTCACGGAAATTTGTACGGGTAATTTTTAATCTCGTTGGTTTTCGCTAGTTTCATCCGAGTATAATTTACTCGATATCTTTTCTGTACAAAAGACTGTCTATCCTCGATAGAGTAGCGAATCGAATGTGTCTACTGCAAGCATAGTCCAAGAGCCAAGATGCGTGACATGCGCTGCCAGCCACACAACTTAAGATTGCCAACGAAACGTTTGGAGTGGTAATAGCGCCAGTAAAGGCAGTTTTCAGACAAACGGAACTTGTTGTTGGTAGTTCCGCAGTCAGCGGTATAACATCAAGTATACCCGTTGGTTGCTGTTGTTGGAGAGAGGGGTTGGCATGGCTATGCTGGCAGATTGCTTATTAGGTTGAGAGCGACTTCCCGTTGGTTGCTGAAGCTCAGCGGCCGAATGGACCGAAAACCCGCGCATGAGAGTTTCCCTAGAGTGCCTCGACTCATATTGGTCCAGATCGTAAAACACCAATTTTTTAATGCAAAATAAATAAATTGTGTTACAATGTGTACAAAATAGAGTCACACAAGAACGTCTTATCGCTCTAGAGCACTATTCCCAATTTTTATATTACTACGCATTTTTTAATCATTTCAAATCAAGTGAAGTCGGGTCGGTTAGCGTCGGCGATTCAATACACAGCATTGAAGGTGTCATTTTAATCCTGAAATTAACATGATTTGCATTTTCCGAATGAAGAAATGGAAATTATAATAAGCGACTTGCATATAAAACAAGTGATGGTCGATGAAGACCTGTCTTTCCCGGAAGCTCAGGCGGTAAAGATTTATTGGGTTACGCGCTAGAGAGTACATACATCTACGTGATGCCATTAAAAATGTTGACAACATGTAAATCCAAATGACATTGGCCAATTGACGATATACTGGTAGCCCGCTTCATATGCATGAGTATGAACTGGATGCGATGGCATATGTTCGTCCTTATGGTCGACCAGACATGTTTATCACTTTTACATGTAATCCACAATGTCGTGAGCTTCGAGAATACTTATTGCCAGGGCAATCGCTAACAGATCGCCAGGACCTAACGGTACGTGTGTTTAAACAAAAGCTGAAATCATAGTCAAACACAAAGTATTTAGATAAGCGCAATGCTGGATGTATTCTGTCGAATCGCAAAAAAGAGGACTCCCTCACGCACACATATTATAAGACTGGATCAAATTAATGATATTATATCTGCGAAAATTCCAGATGAATTTCAACTGATCACAAAGAACCATGCGTGATTGATAGTAAATATTCGAAGCGTTTTCCCAGAGTATTGATTTCAGACACAGTTACAGGCAATGACAGGTACACGTTATAATGTCACCAGTCGACAGAGGGAAACAGAAAATCAAAAGCTATCGAAAGGAGAACTCAATACGTGGAAGTTGATAATCGTTAGATCGTGCCGTATTTACAGATTTTGTCCAAAACCTACAAAGCCCACATTAACGTGGAATATTGTAATTCGGTGAAGTCCATAAAGTACATCTGTAAATACGTACAGAAATAAAGTGACCGACATGGCTGTATTTGGTGTACCTGATCCAAATTGAAACGACGAAATCACTCAATTTCAATTAGAGTGTTATGTCAGCAGTAATTAGGCGGTGTGGAGGATTTTTACATTCCCAATTCATGAAAGACATCCAACAGTATTTCATAAACTGTCCATCTTGAAAATAGTCAACGCGTTTATTTTACCGCTGAAAAATCACAACAAAGAGCAGCGACCCCACCATCCACAACATTAACCGAACTTTTGAATTGTGTGCATCAGATACATTCGCCAGCACGTTGTTATACTCAGAAGTAACGCAATATTATACTTGGGACAAATCGAAAAAAACCAATCGATGACTACCCAAATGTGTTCTCGACAGATGATTTGGGACGAGTTTACACAGTTCATTCCAACACTGCTGAGTGCTTTTATTTGCGTTTATTGTTGGTTAACGTTCGTGGTCCAACATCATTTCAATGTCTTAAAACAGATGATAGACTATTGAGTGCAGCATATCGTCAGGAGTGTCAACGATTGCTTTTACTGGAAGATTACGCACACTGGGAGGCTACCTTTGCTGATGCTACAGTTTCATCTACTCCTCACCAAATAAGAACTATTTGCAATAATTGTATCATCATGTTTCCCATCAAATCCACTTGGACTAATGTAGCATAGATCATGATTGAAGACATTTACTTAACAATTGGAAACAAAGCATTGGCACAACTTGGCAAAGTGTCACCAAATCGCTAAATGCATGATCTATTTTACCAAGATTTTCAGCGTGAACGAGATTACGATTGCAACCAACATATTGGATGCATTTCCTCAAGCAAATATTCCAAAAGTTAACATTGATCAAAAACATGCATACGACACGATTATGCATGTTGTTAACGATGAAAGTGGTGGAATGTATTTTTTGGACGCGACTGGAGAAACTGGTAAAACATTCTTGATTTCGTTGCTACTAGTAACGTAAAATTGCACTGGCATTGGCTTCTTCTGGGATTGCTGCTACTTTATTGGATGGCGGTCGAACAGCACGCTCTGCACTGAAACTGCTAACAAAAAATCATTAGAAGCATTGGATAGAACAATGAAACATTTACGAGGAAATCATGATATGTTTGGCGGTGCTTGGATACTGTTAGCTGGAGACTTTAGACAAACGTTACCAGTCATAAATCTACTGCTGTAGATGAAATAACGCATGCTTGAAATCTTCTATTCTGTGGAAAAATGTAAGAATATTCACACTAAAAACAAATCGTTCTATTGTAAAACGATCCATACTAAACGACTTTTCCAGTATCACTCAATCAAAAGAAGAACTGATTCTTAGCGTGATCCCAAACATACCACAACAGCGCCCGGAAAGAACAAAAATGTTAATGATCTGGACGAGCCTATTTTAAAAGAAATACTAGGTCCATTATTCACATTCAAATCAGTGGATACCATCATGAATCAATATCCCACCGAATTTTGAAGCGCATTTGATTTGCAGGAAGAAAATTGGAACGCCTATCGTTATGCTTTTCAACATCAAAAAACCAAAACTTTGTAAAGGCACCAGGCTTGCCGTCCAGAAAATATTGAGAAATGTGATAGAAGCAAAAATTTTGAATAGAAAATTCAAAGGTGAAGACGTTTTGATTCCTCGCATCCTAATGATTCCATCTGATGTGTCATTTGAATTTAAGCATCTTCAATTCCCTGTTCGCTTTGCATTCGCCGGTACCATAAATAAGTCGCAAGGACAATCTTTAGAAATGTGCGGTATAAATTTGAAAAATCCAGTTTTCTCGCATGGCCAACTGTACGTTGCATGCTTCCGAGTCGGAAAACCATCTGCACTATTTGTTTACACGAGTGATGGTGAAAAAAAACCAAGAATGTTGTTCATCTAAAAGCATTGCAATAAATGTTTTAATTTTATTTAAATTGCTCGAAAAAGGTTTTTTCCTGGCGAAGCGGGCGGGGGTCCAGCTATTTATAAACATATTTGAAAACTCAGGAAAAAATATATAAATATTAAATTTAGAATTAAAGTGAAATTATAATTACAAGAAATCCACAATTTAAACCTACACAAAGGAGTGTGAATCTGATGTATAAATTTTTGTGTTGTTGAGACAGGAGATTTCTAACATAGTTAGAGATACTTTCAGTACGGAAGTTCAGGAAATGATACAAGGAGTTTTGAACCCAGCTCAGGCACTTTTAAACGTACCTGGTCAAGCAATAGATACGAAATGCCAACACTCTGAATGACTTGGAGAACGTGCCTGATATAGGTAAGGGACTCAGAGAGCTCTGTGGAGTTCACAAGAAGGTCAGTTCATGGAAAAAAAGGGTGGAGAGGGTTTCGAGTCCATACGAGCCTGTTAAAAGTTAACCCAAATATTACGTCATTTCTGTGGACTTTTATAAGGAAGAAAGTTATAGGTGAGGCAGATTCTGCCCTTGAGGCTATATACTTCATTGGACTGGAAAGCGATTTCCACATGCTTAATGCATCATTACGGTGATCAGGGAAACTTAAAAACCCTAGAATATCAGCTTAAATTCTTGTCGCAAGGAAATATGTCGACCGTGGCGTTTTACCAAACCGTGAACGCGCATCTATCACTTATACTAAACAAGATCTCTTGCATGAATTGTCCCAAATTCATTCGACTGTTTACTGACAGTTTTCGGGATAAAGTTCTGGACAGCTTTGTCACAGGCCTGAAGCGAGATTTACAAACACTACTCGGTGTCAAGGACCCTATTTATCTTCCACACGCTCTCTACTTGGGTAAGAAAATAGAGAGTCAGACACAGAGAGGAGCATAAGTTTCAAGTCCACGCACACATACAACAATAGCACCCCATTACCACCTCGGAGGAATTATTCTTTCGCACCTTGTGCTAATTTCAACCCCCAATTGGCATGTACGCCACCAAACCATTCATGTTCTAGACTACGATTTCATGGCCCAAGGGCAAAAAAGTACAACAAAAACAATGCAGGGCACAGCAATATCCGAGTTAACAGACAGATGCCACAACCAACAGGGAGGGGCTCCAGCACAACAATACTTCTTGGAGGCTATACATTGCGGCTGGCATATAAAATCGGTAGACACCAAGAACTCAGTCTCTTTCTTTCAGCATCACTCGACGTGGACCCATCGCAAATACTTTTTTCTTCCAGCACCACTCAACAGCGACGCATCAATGCACCATGGTGTGACTTCAGTACAACAAAGTTACACAAGATATACTGCTCCGATTTTGACCAAGACAGACCCAGGCGTTTATGGTTCTACCGATTCGCCCTGGGACTATGACAAACGACACAGAGCCAGACATTTATGGTTCTACCGATTCGCTCTGGTAAACCACCGTGACCAAAGAACACCCACATCAGTGAACACACAAACAGCCCACTATAGACACCATAAGAAAAGAATAGTTTATACAAAGCAATACAATAATTATATATATAAATGAAATAAAATTAAATAAGGAATATATGGGATCCACTGAATTCTACCCCAGCTAAAATAGAGTCGTTAAAAGGGTTCATCTCTGCCATATATTGAATGTAGGTCGGCATTGGAAGAAATTTCAAATTTTTGGCGGGCATATGATCCAGCTTAAATTATATTCAGGCTTCACTTATCTCTAACCCGATTTAAAATGCTAGTTCAGCGGGAAGGTTGGTACCCACAACTCACCATACTTTAGTAAACTTATTCGGAATAAAAGACCTCAAAGTACAATTTTTTTATGTAACATCTGTTAAAGTCCTTTCATGGTATCATTGGCAAGGACACCTTAAAGAAGCTCGAAGCCGTTATTGATATCAAAATTAATTGCTTGATGATTCGGGATGGAAGGATGTTTAGATTGAAGCAACAGCCGCATCATTCCATAAACAATGTTGATGTCAACAAAGACCAATGTAAGTTTGAAAGACACCGATACTCAAATTGTTGTTAATAAACTTATTATCGAAAAAAATAAATGAAATGACTAACAAAACGAATGATATACTGAAAAATGTTAATAAAATTGAAGACATTCAACATATTTTGGCTATAAAAGTAAAACACTAATTAGAAATTATAAAGGAGGAAGTTTTAAACACTAATTTTACCCTAGCATGAGCTAAAGAAACGGTTATGGATTCATTCATTTTGTCTGAGCAGGAAGAGGAATCAGTAAAGAAGATATTTGAAAACACAATATTCCATTTATAAACTTAGAACAGACACTTGAATTCTCTAAAATAAAAATGGGCTCGAATAATTCATTGACAATTTATATAATTAATATTCCCACAGAACAGATTGCAAATCTATGATGATAAAACAAATTAAAAGAAACAAATCTGTAATTAAAATTCATAATGAAAATTTATTAATTTGTAAGGAACAATTGTATGGAATAAAAATAGAATGTAAGAAATATGAGGAACTAAAAATATGTTACTACGAAGGGTACTATTTATATTTCGGGAATAGCGAATAATAACAAACATTTTGAAATGGAAGTGGCTTAATTGCTTTTTAAAATATTCCCCTTGATGATCAGTACACTTTTGCATTCGTTCAAACCATTTGTCATAGAAGTTCTTCCATTCCTCTTGAGACACCTCCAACACATGGTTTTTGAACGCTTGAACTGCTACTTCGGCGCTCGTCAATCGTTGACCACGCATTTTACCTTTGATATTCGAGAACAAGAAGAAGTCATTGGGTGCCAAATCAGGACTGTACGGAGGAAGAGTTATCAATTCGATGTTTTGACTACTCAAAAATTCACGTTTTTGACGAGATGAGTGAGAGCTCGCATTGTCATGATGGAGAATAATTCGTCTTTGGCGGATGGTTTCACGAATTTCTCCGCAGACTTCCAGCAAACAAATGGTGGTGTACCACTCAGAATTGACCATCCTACGTTGCTCAAGCGGAACAGTGGCCACATGACCCATTCGGCCGAACAAACAGGCGACCATTTGCTTCGCTGTGCTTCTTCCACGAACAAATTTTGTTGGATTTAGCTCGCCTTGGTATGCCCACACGGTCAATTGTTGTTTTGTTTCCAGCCCATACCTATATATCCATGATTCGTCACCTGTCACGATTTCACCACATGTCGAACTTTTTATTCATTTCCTTACACCAAATGACTCGAGCCTTTTTTTGAGCGATTGTCAAATTATTTGGGATCCAACGCGAGCAAATCTTGTTTACAGCAAAATGTTCATGCAATATTGAATGTATGGAAGTGGAAGTAATGCCCAAGGTGTCCTTTATCTCACGATATGTCAAATGACGCTCTTGCATTTTCAGTTCACGCACTGCATCGATGTTTTGTGGCACCACAACCTATTTTGGACGACCTTCACGGAGTTCGTCGTCGACCGAACTGCGACCACGATTAAATTCACTATACCAGCGATATATGTGTTTTTTGATGGTGCTTTATCGCCATACAAAGAACTGAGTTCATCGACACATTCTTGTTGAGAGTATCCACATAAAATGTTGTGAAAAATAATCCAACGAAAACCTTGATTTTCTTAACTCACTGTAAACAAAACAAATAGCACTTGTACATCAACACGCTGTGAGTACGTTTATGCTAAAAAATGTCAAACTCTATTATGGTGCTGCCAGATTTTAGCTATTGATATTAGTGTTGCCAGTTCCGTAAATATAAATAGTACCCCTCGTATAATACCATTATAGAAAAAACTAATTTGCAATTGCGTTTCAAATTTAATAAAAAGCCATCCTACAAGGTGTGCTGAAGTAAATCCAACCTTCTAAGTTCAGTTTGTAAAAACCCATGAAGGAAAATGGTCACGCAGAGCACTGCTATAAAGGAGAAGAGACTCTAAAGAAATTGTTGTTTAATTTATATGTAACTGCGGTCTTGTTCTCTTAAAAGGAGCCTTCCAAGCAAAAAATTGAAATTATATTAAATATTAAATGCTTGAAACTAGATGCACATATAAATCGATTTACTAAGTTTCAGTTCTAGTCATATTCAGTTCAGTTCAGTTCTATTCATATTTGTCATGCAATTGTGCGCAGTTATTCTCATAAGTGTAAGCACCGACCTCGCTTCTGTGGGTGCATTTAAAAATTGTAGCACTTCAAGGCAAACGCCTATAAAAGCGCCAACACTTGCAACGTTGCTCTCAGTTGTCATTGGTTTAGCTGCTTTGTGGGTTCAAGTAGTTAGTTACACAGAAACAAAATGATGGAGAATACTGTAACCATGATAGGAGAGGAGAAAATTGTGCGATTGCCGCTCCCAACACCGGTATCGGATTTATTGTCATTACCGACTATTACGAGGGACACAACGAGCCTACAATCGCAAACACTGAGTGATGTGCCGAGCGATATAATCATCAGGTCGCGCATAAAGTACGGTAGGCACTGGTCAGCCTGCAAGGGTCTGCTTATGGAATACTCGAAATGCAGTTCAATTCATGGTATTCGATTTTTATTCGAAGCGCACCGTCCCTTCTATGAGAAGTGAGTCACCTACAAGAGTTTGGCATGGTTGCCACTGAAGGAAGTCGGTTATTTTTACAGATTTTATTGGGGTGTTCTTCTGCTTACTTCGTTTTACTTTGCGACTTCACTCAGTTGGGATTCGTATCTAAAGTGGCAGGACTCTCCTGTTATACTGGGATTTGCCGAGACCCTTGTTCCGGTGCATAAAATAGCTTTCCCGACCATAACAGTGTGTCCGGAAATAAAAATGGATCCCAACAAATTTGACTTTACAGAAGTGGCGCAGCAAATGTGGAAAGAAATCGAAGAATTTAAAACGTTTGATATTTACGGGAATCTAACAGAGGAACAGTAAGTTCTAAATAAGTTTAATTTTTATTTGCATTTGGAGAGCAAGTAGAGTCTGTGATATCATTTTGCGATAAGATATCACACTTATCAGCCACTATGCACATATGCGATGAAGTTGTGGTGCAACGCTTCGCTCCATTTATACCCAAAGATATGGTGACAAATGTGGCCCAGACACTGGTGGATCTATCATTATCGAAGGATGAGACTGCCTCCTTTTGTAAGTGGAACGGACGATTTTATTTCTGCGATAAGATATTAAATTTAGTGGCCACAGATGAGGGTATCTGCTATCAATTTAACGGTTTGCAGACCAAGGATCTTTATCGTGATCCAAAGTAAAATATTTATTAATTGACGACATTCGAGTGCTTGAAGTATGTGTTTATATCTACTTGGAAATTGGTAGCTTCATCAGTTATTACGACAAGGAAGTCATTGATTTCAATAAATACTTCGATGACTTACCACTGGTCTCTTACCGGAAATTGGTCTCTTGATTATGGTTACGTCGGTCAGGGCTACAATGCGTATCCACAGCGCACTGTGTTCTCATCGGTACGGAATGCATTCATTGCCGCCCTGGAGGGTTTCCGTCCCGATTTCGATTATGCATGCCGGAGTTTTAAACAAGGTTACAAGGTGAGCAAGTGTGAATAATTTGAAAGAGATAATGTAAACAGTGAAGAAAGAGGCCATGTCAACCATAAAAAAGTCACTATACTTTTGTGTTACTCTCCCACACCTCCAATTTAGACCCATGAACATCATCAATCCAAAGTTCACTGACGCTGGTTGATTGTGAGTCCCAGGAATTGAAAATGACCAGAATAGGAATTGGAATATTATATGGCAATGATATTTCTGTGAAATTTAAGTGGAGGAAATTCGACAGAATAGGAACGGGTGGAACTATATAAAACTGCTTGAGAAGTGTGGTCTGTTGCAGGCGCGGCAAGGGGGTTTTTCCATCTTAGGAAGCTTCAAATTTCCCACTGTAAAAGTATTATAAATTGCCTATTCGGATATCTGTTTAAAGATACCAAAATGTTTCAGAAAATGGGTGGTTCAGTTAGTCCTGTCTGCATTCAGACACATATCAAATGCATATTCTACCTGTCAATTTGGGCCTTGGTTACACATTTTATCATTTAATAATTTTATAAACTTAATGTTTTGATTCAAATTCAGTGAGTTCCATTTGGTTATTTAAATATGATGTTTTAGGCAAGAGAGACATATACAAAGAGGGCGTGTTTATTGCCTGATTTTTACATATCGAAAATATTTATAAAATTGCAGAGCATTATTTTGTTCTTTCTTTCATATTTCAGCTAACGAAAATGTCAGTGGACAAAGCTGAAGTGTGGTTATATTGACTGTGGAGATGCCCTAAAGCGCAAATCAAAAATTATTGAGAAATTTCAAATCACCAGTTATCAGAATATTTCAGTTATGGTAGTGCCAGGGGAGCTATAAGGTGAATTGTTTATGCAAAGACATCAAAAGTCACCAAATTCTTGTACCATCAAAACCGAATTAGATGGAGTAATTTTAAATGAGCGCTAGCACATTTTTTATATGAGAGAAGTGGGTTTCCTTAAACAATTCATATTTTTTGCAAATAGCTTTCTATAATCTATCTATAGTCTTTCTTTATAAATTTGACAATGTGCGTGTTTTAGGTATGATAGTCTATATATGTTGCCCATACAATATCTAATAACCACAAAATTGCATCAGTACTTCATCAAAAAGAAGATTCGACAGTTGCATATATGAGAGATAGAAGTTCCCTTTATCCGATTTGCTTCATATAAATATATGATGCTGTATTGAAGTCCAGGCATTGCGTATACAAAGTTTCATTAAAATATCTCTAACGATGTGTATCGCAGTTGGCCCAAACGGACATGGCTAAATCGAATCAGGAAATGATGCTTTTAAATTATGTGAACGAATGGATGCATGTGCATAGTTATCACACCTCATTCTGGTCATTACAACATTTTCCCACTCCCCAAATACACTACAAGTGTTCAGTGGAAATGACTAATTTTAATTAAATGTGCTTTCCCTTTTCAACAGGTGTTCCTCAATTCTCCCGAGAGTGTGCCACTGAGTACCGGCAATTACATTTTAGTGCCCCATGGCTATGAGGTAATGATCAGTGTGCTGCCCCACTACATTGTGTCAGATGACAATCTTCATAACTTTAGTCCAGATAAGTATGTTGAGCTCGTGTATGAGTTTTTTTTTGCTTTTTGTTCTAGATTCCACATCCTTCGTTGCCTACCCGCAGGACCAAGGCAAGGTGTTACTTCATGTGGGGTATTATGGTCAGCGGATCCCTTCTAGTTATTTTCAGTTGAGAACTTCAGATGAAGAACTCCTTCGATAGCAATACCTCTTGGTTCCGCCCCTCCATCGTTTCGCCTGGATCGCTTTCTTAGCTGTCTGGACCAGTTCTTTGGTGGCGTTCACAGTGAACTTCGTCTTCCGGAAGCCATACTGCCAATTTGACAGTCCTCCAGATTCTGCAATATGCTTATCGATCCTTTCTCAAATTATCCGCTCCTAAATATTCCCTCTGTATCTGATATTCAGAGTTGGCGGTAAACCGAACGGTTGGTTTGTTGGCTTTCAGCGCCAGGATGAGCCGTTGTCTTTTGCCTCGTTTTGAGAAAATACCTTCCTCATAGAGAAGTTTTACATTTTCTTAATAGTTCTGGATGCATTGCAACTGCAGGTTTTCGGACACCTGGCGCGGTGGGCATTTCATTTGGCAAACACCTCATCTGTTGTCACAGTGGGTATGCATTCCTCTGTTGGCTCGAAAGAGGAGCTTACATGGAACAGCTGCCGGGAAGAGCTGTGCCATTCTAAGCCTTATCAAAATTGAACAAGTTGTGGCCGGCTGCCTGCAACAGGGCAATATCCGCATAACAACATATGCTGTGCCCCCATGGGTCATCCTCGAATTGTGCGGATAGTTTGGTTAAGCTTGTGCTCTTGCTTTTTTACTAACCTTCTTCAGTTCCTTCCTGACTCTCTTATAGGCCAGTTGTATCTGCAGCGAGCCTGCAGCTAGTATGGAATACTGGTTTGTTCTCTTCGCAATTTCGTATGGTGAGCGGACTACTCACAGCAATGTTTCATTGCCTGTCTTCGGCACTGCAGGTGGCGGAGGTCTTTCATAATGGCGGCGGTAGTGTCACACACCGCAGCCCATTTCTCCGCGCTCTCAACTAAATTGTCGGGCATCACGAGCTCTCCACACACTCCTTGTAGTTCCTCTCTAGCATTTTTATACCGTGGGCAATAGAAGAAGACATGTTTGGAATCTTTGATCTCTGTACAGTTTGCACAGTAGAGCGATTTCTCCAAGTGGAATCTATGCAGGTATGCCCAAAAACCTCAATGGACTGTCAGCAGTTGTGCGACGTGATAATTCACCTCACCATGAGACCTGTTTACCCATTGAATCTTGGGGATCAGTCTTCTTGTCCAGCGGCCATTCGAAGATGTGTCCCACTGGGCTTTGCCACTCTTGAAGGGTCCTCCGCTTTACAATTACCTAGAGCTCTTCTACACTTGTCGCGTGTGTTCCTTTGCCGTGGTAGAGGTTCATCGCTTCTTTCGCCAGCAGGTTCACGGGAGGCATGCCGGCTATCACCATTCTGTGGACACGGTGCGGTGTTCGCAAATTACGCCCATCGCACTTCTTCTGTATGCGGCGTCAATGGTGCGGACGTAAGCCTTCACATCAGCATTTTCGGCCCATTTTGGAGCCCAATAGAGAATAATGGATCTGATAACCCCAGATATGAGTCGCCTTTTCCGCTGTCTTGGTCCTCACATGTTGGGCATTATTCTACACAGGAGAGCACATGTGTGTGCTGTGTGTGTATATCACTCCCGAGCCATTTTGCATCCCTCAGCTGCTAACATGGACGTTGGGTCTATCACAGAGCTGACTCCTACTTTTAGAAAAATTATCTCGGTAGTATTCATGAGGATAACATCAAGTCTTTGGAGTGCGTCCATGAGGTTGTGCCCCTATTGGCATAGTCCGGCCGCGGCCCCATTAAGTCACTCATGTATTAAAATCAGCAGCAATTACTACAGGGTTCCTGCAGACTCCAACTCATCCATAACTAGATTTGGTATCGTGGTTCTTCCTGTCGTGCTCCTGATGTCACTGAGCTGAAATGGCTAGTCTCCATATACCCATATTGGAGCTAGGTAAGTGGTGTCCTCGACCCAATCCATTGACTGGTGGCAACGTTTGGATACTATCTTCTCACGCAACCGGCAAGAGGTCCCTCCGATTCCCAGCTTGATATGTAATAGCCCCGCGGTTGCCTGAGTGGCAGACTGATTATTGCCATTTGTGTTCTATCGTACGCTTTGCGAAGGGAGCTAATCGCCGTAAGGGGGGTTTTTCGAAAATGTTCAGTTGCTTCAACAGTGCTTCGGACACCTCTTCTGCCGTGGCAATCTCGTCTTAGTGCATTATTTCTAGTAGGATCTTCTCAATGAGCTGGCCCACCTCCACGCTGGCCCCTAATACATTTAACACTGCTGGAGAGTGACCTTGTTAGGCTGCACTCCCCTGGCTAATGGCAACAGCAGTTGATCTCTCGCGGTGTTTCTATTTTGCTGTACGATGAGCCATTTCGCACAGTTCATCATGCTTTTTCGGTATTCATTCTTGGGTTTTTTCTAACTAAGTCCTTCAGTGGTGCACAGATGTCCCGTTGTCCACCGAGTTCCACTCTTCACGAGGAAGTGAGTTTTCTGTAAGGATCGCTCTGGCCCCTCCCTAGTGAGTGGCTGCCAGAGTCTTCACATTAAGATTATCCGCCCTAGTATATGTGTTTGTATTTTTATCGATTTTCAATAATTTTCCTTATAAACTTTGTGAATATTTCTGAAGGCGTCAATGCTACTTCAATGATGAGCGCTACTTGCGGTTCTTCCGCGCCTATTCGCAGGCCAACTGCCAAACCGAGTGCTTGGCTAATTACACCATCTCAAAATGTGGCTGTGCGAAATTCTGGATGCCAAGTAAGTACCTATTCTTATAGGGTAATCCACACATTTGACCTGCTTTCTTTAGAGCCACTTGATGTGCCCGAATGTGGCGAGTTCGATATCAATTGCTATACTGAAGCTGAAAAGGAGTTGCACCTTCTGCTGCAGAAACAAACAACGCAGAAGATTTTGGACGCCAAAGTAGAGATTATGTGTGATTGCATGCCCGCCTGTACTTCATTGGAATACAATGTGGAAATATCTCGCTCTCGCTATGATATAAATAAAATGTTCGAGGCTGTACGTGAAGTATACGACGAACCTGAGTGAGTTTTCAGTTTAAAAAAAAAATATACAGACATGCAATTTAATATCGTTCATTCCAATTTATAGTTTAATGGTCAGTCGATTGGTGATCTACTTCAAGGAGCATCAGTTCACCGCAATTAAGCGTACCGTGTTGAGTGTCACCATGTTGTTCGGTGTCACCACGTTTGTCAGTGTCACCACATTGATTGCGAATTGCGGTGGCATATTTGGCCTCTTTATGGGCATTTCCAGTTTAAGTGTGATGGAACTGTTTTACTTCTTTTCAGTACGTCTCGTTGCTAATATACGCAGACGGCGCATTGTTCAAAAGAAAGTACTGCAAGAAGAGTCCGAGCACACAAATAATTAACTTGTCGTAGGGCACAGAAGAATGTTAAGTCATGAAGAAGTATGAAGTCATGAAAACAAGTGGACATTGACTACATTCGGTCGCACAAACTATTATAAATACACTATGCATGTATATACGAGTATATGTGTGTAACCATCAGATTTCTTTTTTACCATAATTCGATAAGAATAAACATTATATTCCACATATATAAGTGGACATAAGCCATAGTAGCTTTAGCAACTTGTTTTGTTTCATGGAACTAAGAAATGTAATCTTTGAAAACTAAAAAATTAAATAAAGTCTTCCAAAAAATGTATGACGCGGAATGGTTTATAGATATATAGAATTATAAGGTGAATTCCAGCACTAAATGAATTAAATTACAAGGGCTCTCCGAATACTGGTCACAGACGATTGAAGTGTGTAAATCAACAGAATTCAATTTCTTCAATATTCTGCAACATCATGGAGATTCCTTTATAACATCATTACAATAAGAATATTCAATGAATGAATGAATGACACAAAGAGGGAAAATGTACTCATCCTGCATGTACGAGTACCTATTAATGATCTTCTCTTAGTCCAACAGTTCTAAGGAAACTTGACACTGAATTCGGTTCATTGCTCTAATATCTCTGACCTCGGGCCAATAATGCCCCCAATATTTCTTCTTACCTCGAGCTAAAGCTTCGCAGTTCATTAGAAGCGGCTCTGGTGTTTGTTCTGCCTCCGTCCAGAACCTACACGTGTTTACTGGTGAGAGTCACAGTTTCATGAGGTGGCTTCTTAAATGACAGTGGCTTGTGAGATGGTCTGTCAGAGTTCTTAAATTATTTTTGCGTAACTGTACACAAAAAGTTGCACGATTTGAGTTATAGTCCCCAATCATGAGATTGGATTGTATAAGTTTTGGGAGTGAGGTCCAGGAAGCGTGATCCTCTGGACTTTTCCTCGTGTCTTAATTTATCTTTTATTATATTTGCTCATATGCCAATAAATGGTTAAGGTCCAATAAATGGTGTGGCTGCCCCATTTCTGGCAAGACTATCCGCCTTTTCGTTTCCAGGGATACCAATGTGTCCTGTGACCCATTTTATGAAAACTTTATTGAGGCGCTCTAACTTATTTAAAAGTTCTAAGCATTCCGATACAAGTTTAGAGTGAATCTCGTAGCAATTGAGCTGCTCTGCTCTCAGACATGATAGCAATATCTAGACCTAAAAAGTTACGTCGGAGGTTAAAGATAACACAAAGGCAATGTATGTATCTCTGCCTGGAATATGTTGGGCGATTTCCACATTGGTCAGAGTGGTTCACCCTCGACCCAAATATGCCGGCTTGTATCCCTTCTTCTGTTTTTGAACCATCTCTGAACCACCTGATGTTATGATCTTTCCATTCCTTCCTTGTTGTTCCCAAGCACCATTGTGAAGCGTTTCTCAAAGTTGTACATTTTGTTCATGTCGTCTCTAGGTAGGACCGCGAGGGCTATAGTGGCAACGATGCAGTCCCGTTGTTTCTTACTACAAATTTTCTCGCGGCCAGCACCTTCCTTTACGATTTCTAATAGGTTTTTTTCTGCAGCTATTTCTCCTGTATTATGTAGCGGAGTAAGATCTAAAAGTGATAGAGGAAACTCTTTCGAAATCTTTACGTTTGGGATATCGGCATATGTTATCAAACAAATCGTATCCATATCGACGTAGAAACGTAGCGAGTTATCAATCGAATGCAAACATTCGCAACGTCTTTCGATATATCAACGGCTATCGAAATAATTGCTGGATGGTGTTTATTCATTTTTCTAAATTTTCTGCTAAAGAAGTGAAATTTTTAATAGAAACTAAAAAAACTTGGAGAATAGGAAAATATATTTATGCCATAGTGGGATAAATTTCCGAAAGTACATTTTTGAACTACAGGAAATCAAGTGAAAGGCTTGGGAGGACTTTTCCTTGGGAGGACTTCTCAAAAATATATATATCTAGAATTGTGTTGTCAGATATTTTAAGTGAAATGCATTAAATACAAAATGTAAATTCATTTGGATTATTTATTATCATTTTTGTTTGAATAATTACTAATATTGTTTAAATTCTTAAGGACAACCTTAAATATTGTAAAATAAACTTAATGGGAGAGTACATGCTGGAGCATACACATTTAGCGCAGACCACTCTTCCAAATTGGGCTCAATACAAAGTTGTTTCACAGCGATTATGGGAGTAAATTGCAAACAAATTAAATGTAGCTGCACCACCCATTGAAGATGTGAAGGATGAGGAAGGTAGACTGGAGAGCTGGGGTACTGACATTTGACATATGACACTTGAACTTCAGCTCTGAGATAAAATATTTATAACGTTTTCTTTTGCACATAGAAGTGTCACCATGCGAAAGAGTAGCAGTCTTTCAATGTTTTCCTGAACACTGCCAGAGGGTTGCATGGTTCTGTTCAGAAATAAACAATTAAGTTGTAGTGCTCTACGTGGGTCTATTTTAAGTCCTACGAGAACTGCATTGTATTCATCTTCATTCAACGTGCAAATACTTCATCCAACATACTTTTAGCCAGAACAATCACTTCTTTATTTTACGTCATTTCAACTCATAATAACTTCAATTCAATTTAATCTCTAAAGTCAATGGTCATCTCTGTCCTAATTTGTATTCATACGAGTGCAACTTTCAACTGAGTGCAACATTGTCCGCCCTGTCGGTGAAAACAGGTTAAAAAGGTTACATTTTCGCCCCCTCACGGTGTAACATTCTTAGAGCCCTCTCGCAGGGTTGTACTATTTTGAGAAAAGAACACGAAATATGCTCATTGTAAGGTAAGTGTAACATTTATCTCTAGGAAAGCAAACGCTATTTAATGGTATCTGTAGTCACCCTAAAACGATATTTCGATTTTTATATATACATATACGAGTATATACCTCTATATTCATAAAAATGAATTGTAATTCTGTTGGTAACAGCATCACTTGATAACGGTTGAACCGATTTTGAAATTTATTTGAAAGATAAGATTTGAAAGATAATTTCTCTAAGAAGCTCAAGGTCAAATTCATTAAAATCGGTTCATAAAAACAGGTCGAATAAAGGTTTTAAAATGTTCGTAACAACAACATAAAATTACAGCAATGTTGTTGTTTCGCGTGGGGTTATAAACATGTGTGAACTGATCGCTTATGAAGCGAATGCATTCACATGTTCATGCCGGAACTCGAAACACACA
The DNA here is from genome assembly GCA_920105625.2 of Clusia tigrina. Taxonomy (NCBI): domain Eukaryota; kingdom Metazoa; phylum Arthropoda; class Insecta; order Diptera; family Clusiidae; genus Clusia; species Clusia tigrina. Next base: position 395,861,578 of record OV050030.1, read on the forward strand.
ACTTTGTTGTAGTTTTTATGTTGTTAAAGTGAATGAAGAGGAAATTGAAGTTGATGTATTTGTGTGTTGGTGCATTTTTTCATTCTCCAATCCCACTGTTGTGCATTTTGCCGTACGTCTGTAAAATGGCCAAAGACTGTAAATCAATGCGGATAACACATTACAACGAACTAATCGACCGCCATCTACAACATTGACCAGTTTTTTTTAAATGTCCCAGCATAACGATTTCGTCCGAACGCTACTACACTCCGAAATGCCAAGATATTATACTTGGAATCAATCGGCAAAGAAATTCCAACGACGGCAACAAAGAAAGCAGTTGCAGGTTACCCATATGTAGTGTGCACCGATGCATTAGGTCGCAGTTACATCTACGACCTGTAAATTAAGAATTGTGTGGGACATATAGAGAGCTTGTTAAAGTTTACGATTGCGGGAGGATGACACTCATTAGGATTACACCCTCGAAGGTGCTGTGATTTCATCAAAGTCTCATCAACCACGATATCGATAATTATCTCAACAAGCTTACCATCGAAACCGATTGAATTGTGGACCAAATACAAAGAGGGCATGTCTGGTAATATTTTGCGGAAGATAAGTACTAGAACATCAAATCCAGATTTGCAACTGAGCGAAGAGATTCACAACGAGGCATTGATATTAATTGAGGACATGTTCTTGATAATATGTAACAAGATATCCGTCCGATGCATGACGCATTTCATCAAGAGTTGGAACAAGAAAAGCTATGTAATTACTATCGATTGAGAGCATCAGTTCCAACGATCGATATACATACGACTCTCTTATGAAATTTGAGAACGATGGATCTGGAGGAATTTTGTTCTTGGAGGCTCCCTCTGGACCTGGGAAAGCTTTTTTGATCGAGTTGATTTTGGGAACAATTCGCTCGCAAAATGTAATTGCACTTGCTTCATCAGGAACGCTACGTTGTTGGATGGTGGTCGAATAACATCAGCACTCAAGTTGCTGTTGAATATGCAAAGCAAGGAAACTCCAACGTGCAACCATTCGAAGAACGAACGAATGTACGATGACGCATAAAAAGTCTTTGGAGGCATTCGACCGAACAATGCAAGATCTACGAAACAATCAAAATCGGTTTTATATTTTGGCAGGTGACTTTCGCCAAACATTCCCAGCGAATCCACAGTCAACGTACGCCGATGAACTTAATGCATGTTTGAAATCGTTTGGTTTCTCAAAAAACGTTAAGACACTCAAATTAAATATGTGCATGCGTGCAAAGTTTGAGAACCAGAAATCTGGTGAAGTATTTTCAAATCAATTGCTGGAGATTGGCAAGGACGAAATCCCCATTGATATTTCGACTGGCTGTATCACATTCCCGTTGATTTCTACCCGTTCACGGAATTTATCCAGAAGGTATTCTCAAAAATTGCTCAAAATTACAAAAATCATGTTTGGTTAGGCGAATGTGCTAAATTGGCTGCGAAAACCAGTGATGTTGACGAATTGAATTTCAAGATACAAAGTGAAATTGCTGACGAATTGACGACGTGCAAATCGATGGATTCCGTTACTAGACAAGATGTTGTCGTCAACTATCTAAAATAATGTTTAAGCTCGCTGGAATTGCCTAGATTGCCGCCTCACAATCTCCAATTGCAAGTCGGGTCTGGAGATTGAGCTTTTGTACCGATATCGTAGCCGATACATAAACCAGAGCTTCATTCCAAAAGCTGTATTTCGGAGGTTTGAACCATGGAGAATGAGTGGGTATGTGTGTGAGTAAATTGGGGAGAAGTGAATGAATTTGGTTGGGAGAATGAGAGTGGGAAGTGGTAATGTGGGTTAATGGCGGATAGTAATAAGGTGATTGACCTTCTGAGAGCAGCAGTTGCTATGGCTGCTGGTGAGTGGGTCAAACAAGGATGGCGGGTGAAAGACTGGATCGGTGATTTCAGTAGAGAGAGTAGGAGAGAGACACATAGAGGTAAGGTAGCGGGCAAATATAAACTTATCTAAGGAGTAAACAGAAACAGACCGGCCGAAGAGACAACAAGGCGGTTGAATTGTTCTCCGGGTGGAACTGTACGTAAGCGCATTAAAATTGAGTAGAAAATGTGTTAAAGTTGTCCGATAAGGAGAGAACTTGAAAAGGATTTCCCAGACTGATAGAAGTGGTAAATGATTCTCAACCATTAAAAGACGCGGATGTCGGATACTGCCGTATACCGGTCCGATCTGATTAATAAATGAACTTTAATAAAATAACAACCCGTGTTTTAATAACGCTCCTCGTTTGTAAGAGTATCTTGAACAGCCCTTTCGGATGCTTTAGATTATGTTTAGAGATGGGTGAGCGATGGGCCTGCCATTCTCGGATCAGCTGTCGTTTTTGTGCTACAAGTTTTTGAATTTGGCTATTTGTGCAGCTATTTGTCAAAGACCTATCTATATATTTAGAAATATCAAAATCAGTAAGATCTGGAATTTTCTTTAGGTCTGAAGGCCAATAACTGGACTGTTCTGGTGAGACAAAATCGAATTTACTATGTCTGTTAGTTATTGCGGTGTACAGTAGTATGGCTTTTTGGATTAATTAGGCGAGAGCCCCTGGGTTTATGTTTCGCATTGTAATCACCGCCAGCTAGAAATCTATCACCAACGGAATCAAAAAGTTCTTTAAATTGAGTTTCTGTTACTGTAAAACGGGGTGGGCAGTACATAGCTGAAAGCGTCAGGACTTTGTCACGATTTTTAACAGATACTGATGTAGCTTGCATCCATTGTTTTGAATGCGATTGCATAAGACGATGTTTAAGCCGATTTCTGATTAGTATAGCCGTACCACTATGTGCCTTACCATCAGGATGATTAGTGCTATAAACTTTGAAGCCTGGGAGATGAAAGTTGTATTTACTTGAGAGATGTATTTCGGACAAAAGCAAAACATCAATTTCGTGGTCATGCAGAAACTTGTTAAGGGCTTGCTGGTTAACACCGTTTGCATTCCATAAGCATATTTTTAACAAACTCATTTTCTATTTACAGGAGTTTGGATCATTTAATTTTGAGCTTTAATCAAATCTTGTAGCATATTTTGCACTGTAGACATAGATTGGAATTGGTTTTGCAACTGTAGGCTCTTCAGTGTGCAGGCTAGTACAGTCATTTCAATTTTCGGCTGAGATAGAAAATGTATTTGAATTTAAAGATAGATCCATCTAATATATTGTTTCGATCTAGCGCGCTTCGGAGTGATTTGAATTCTGTTAGTTGGTGATTTCTTTTGATTTCCTAATTTAAATGTTTTGATTCCTGCTGGGTCTACCTTTTCGGAATTTTTTTTTTGAGTTGACGATTAAGCAATTTTTCTGACTTGACTTTTTATTTTTGTGTGAGCAATTAGTTGTGCTCACAACTTCGTTAGTATTGCCATAGAGTTACTACTATTCTATGGTATTGTTTGTGCTTATTGACTTCCTCTTCAGGTTAGACGAGGTAGATGTTGTTGTCGCTGCATTGTTCGACGAAGCAATAGTGGTGATCGAATATTCTATACTCTAATTTGGACTATTTGGTGGTAATCACACTGCTTGGTATGGTAATGGGGCCAGTAAAGGCGGTTTTTGGTGTTAAATTATTCAGACATACGGAACTTGTTGTTGGTAGTTCCGCACTCAGCGGTATAACATCAAGTATACCTGTTGGTTGCTGTTGTTGGAGAGATGGGTTGGCATGTCTATGCTGGCAGATTGCTTATTTGGTTGAGAGCGATTTCCGCTTGGTTGTTCATGTTCAGCGCCCGACTGCGCCGAACGCCCGCCCACGAGTGTTTCGCTGGCCGATAGCGTAAGACACTCATTTTTCAATACAAAATAAATGAATTGTCTTACAATGTGCACAAAATAGAGTCACACAAAAACGTCTTATCGCGCTAGAGCACTATTCCCAATTTTTATATTTCTACGCATGTTTTTCTCATTTGAAAACAATTTCGAAGTGAAGTCGGGTCGATACGCGTCGGCGACTAAGTAGACAGCATTAAAGGTGTCATTTTAATCATGAAATTGACATGATTTGCATTTTCAGAACGAAGAAATCGAAATTCCAATAAGCGACCTGCATATAAAACAATAGTCCATGAAGAACTGTCTTCCCCGGAAGATGGCGGTGAAGATTTATTGTATTCCAAAAAAACACCAGCCGATGGTTGAAGTAAACTGCTACCCATATAAGTTTACACCGAGGCAGGAAGTTCACAGTGAGGACTACGATGGTCATAATGTATCAATACATGCTTATGCCAAAGAAGGAAATTAACAGTGAAGACGATTTTTTTAATGAATCTGGAATCTGGGAAGATGCATTTGATGAAATCTTGTCTATATTAAAAGAGGAAGCTGCGGCGGAAAGCAACATTAACAAAGAGTTTAATAGTGTTAAATGTGATGAAAATAGTGGCCCAGCCAGCTGTGGCTCTACATATCAAAATAGCGCTCTTTCGGAACAGAAGGATGTGGAAGTGGATCAAAAGTATAAATCGGAAACCAATATAATTATGTTGTGCCCATATTGTGGATCAGAATTCCCAACTCCCTGCGAGTGGCGACAACATCTCAATGTTGTTCATGACTTTGTTAAGCGAGAAAATTTAAACATGGACTTCATCAGTGATTCGAGGGCACAATGTAAAGACTGCAATACTCAAATAGCCAGCAAAACGCTTACGAATTTACAGCAACACAGAATAAAACATCTTCCATACAATCGGTATTTGAAGTGCAAATTGTGCCTAGAGCATTTTAAATATGTGGATACGCTGACAAAACATTTACGAAAGAAACATAATTTCTACAGAAAAATAGAAAAAAGTGATGCTGCAGACAAACCCATTTTCGTGTGTCCATTTTATTGCAAGGAATTTCTCAATATTTCTGAATGGCGCGTACACATCAATGGCGTTCATGATTTCAGAAATAAACATAATCTCAACATGGAGTTTGTTGATGAGAAAATGTGGAAGTGCAAGCAGTGCAATATGCTAATTATGAACAATCTACATTCTATCCAACGCCACAGAATAACGCATCTGCCACATAAGTTTCGTAATAAATGTAAATTATGCAACCAATATTTTAAAACTGTTGGACTCCACAAGCGGCATTTTGATAGAATTCACAGAAAATATCTCGTTTGTCCCTCTCAATCCGATCCTATTCTCCTGTGTCCATTTTGTGGCATAGAGCATCCAAATTCCTGTAAATGGCACAAGCATGTGCATTGTGCATGATGGCAATTTCTTCTAGCGATCACGATCTCCTCATTCCACCAGTAGACTGGCTTTTTGTCAGGTCTTGCTGATAACCTAGGCATGGTTGTGTCGCATGCTTTACCGAGGCAGGCTGTGATGCTCGTCGTTATGCTTTCTGCTTTCATCTCTAAGTGGCTTTCTTGAGCGGTACCATATTGCCAAGCCATGTTAGAGATTTCGGCGTCATAAGACTGTTTTTTCCAGCCTCTTTGCTGAACTTTCTGCATCCGGTATACGTTCTGTTGTGTATGTTGCCATATGTCCATGATGATGGCATTATGGTCGCTATGCGTGTATATGGAGCTTACAGTCCACCTTACGTTGCGAGCTATGGCCTTCTGGGCGAAGGTTAGGTCCACGATGGAGCATGTGGATACAGATAAGATGAAATGCAGGCAATGCAATGTCATAGTAAGCTCAAGGAAAACTAGGTATTTACAGCACCACAAACTGACACATCTGCCGCACAAGCGGCATTTTATATGCCAATTATGCGGTAAGCTCTCCTCAAATCGTGTCTATCACATGAGGCACATTAGACGAAAGCATTAACGACTCAAAGAAATAATGATCGAAAGACTGGTTGCGGAATCATCTGACATCCTGGTCTCAAACTGTTAAAGAGCACGAAAGCACTTATAAATAGATGGTATAGATCAAGTGGACCAACTGGTATGTTCAGCAGCACGTTTCCTGCACGTAACACTCGAGAGAGCCCCATAGGCAAACACTGGAAATTTTCTAAAAATACGATAATCTATTTAGCATTAGGACGAACTTCTGCCGAGGCGAAAACTTTCTCATACCTAAATACTGCACCTCTAAAGAGTTCGCCATTGAAATTTGCCGAAATGCAGTGAGAAGCATACAATGTACTAACCGTATTTATAGTAAAACTGGACAAAGGTGTTGAAAGTGAGCTGAAGAGCGGGGCGGAACTTACCCATATTCAGCGTTCTCACTTACCTCAATTGTGGTAGATCAGTCTCAGAACTCTTCTGCTTTAGTAAAAATGTGTATATTAAATTTTTTGTAGCAACTACAGGTTTTGTAAATATATACTTGTAAACGTGATAACTAAAAATTGTAATAATTAAAAGAAAGGACATGCAATGTACAAAATGTGACAAAAATATTTACATCATTTTGTTCTGTTCACAAAGTTTTCATTGATACTAAAATTTATATTAAACTAGCTATACCTGGTGCGCTTCGCTACCCCTGAATTGTAGGGGTGGTGTAGCATTCAGCTGGTCAAAGAATTTTTGAAATCGGATGAGTAGTTTAAATAAATAAATTTGAAGGAAAGACATTATACAAATATTCAATTCATTTTGATACATTTTATTGATTTTGTTAATTTCGAAAAAATTGTGACATTGCAGCGTTTCGTTTCAATTTTATATTTATTGAAGTGCTGTGGGATACACAATATTTCTTGTTTTTCCATCTGGTGCGTAAACGATTAAATCAGAAGATTTTCCGACGCGTGAGCAAGCCACATAGAGCAGATATAAACGATTTTTAATTTGTGATTTGTATGGGAGGTACTACGCCCCTTTGTCCAATCCCGCCCATATTTGCAACAGCACTTAGAATGTGTACACTTAACCGACGTACCAACTTTTGTTCACATACTGTTAACCGGAGCAGAACTAATGGATTTTTAATTTGTGATTTCTATGGGAGGTACCACGCCCCTTTGTAAAATTGGACCGGTACCAACTCAGAAACCTTCCTGGGCGCATGCACAACAACTTTGCTAAAGATCATCACATGATCAAATGCATAGTTTACGATTCTATAAAGGACATACACACAAACATTCATTTTTATATATATAGAAGATAGATTAAAGTGAGTAAACTAGTTTTTTGTTTGCTCCTCTCTGCATTTCCATACATAGTAAGAAATTACGGACAAATGAATTGTTGGTACACTGAATTTTATTGTATTATGATTCCAGCAGTATGGCATGGGTATCGAGAAGCGGCATCCGCCCTTTCGCCATTAAAATATTGTTACGTGTTTGTATATATTTATATTCAATCTTCCAATAATTTCATAGTAATTATTTAGCTTAGGAATATTCACAGTTGAAGTATTATAATTTTTTTTTCTTTTTCAAATACTGTATGGTGGTTCTGGAGACTACGCCCCAGCACTCAGATCGCATTTCTTTCATGCTTTTACACCCCCTTTCTTTGCTGACTATAAACGTGGATGCATGGTGTCTGTGCCAATGTGTATTTCAGTGCCCAACCACTGATCTGAATCTTCCACATTTAGTCATACTTTTCAATACATGATGCCACTGAGTATTGCTTGCGCTATTTACACCAATGCAGAATCGCCTATGCCGCTATCATGTAGGCTGCCATGCATAACTTCGATATGCTTCGCATATCCTCCCTCTACTAGTAGCGAATTGTGTGTCGTACAACTTCAAAATAGAGTTTGAATCGTAAATGCCTGATTCTGTGCCATTGTAAAATCGGCAACTTTTTAACCAATACAATTTTTCATTGGCTACATCTAGCCTAAGTCTCACTAATATCCTCCATGTTAAAATTTTTGCGACTACTGAGTTTATGGATATCATTGATGTGGTGTCCGCCAATCAGAGGCACTCGAAAATCCGATGCCACACACGGAACACAGAAGAGTTACATTGATTGGGCAAACAAAACGTTCTGGATAAATCCTCCTATGCTTACTTTTGGCGAGGTGACCATGGATTCTTGTAAAATGCTTCTGTTGGGAAGCGCACCGTGCAAAAGTCAGGCGCATAGTTTTCATTTCACGTACAGTTTGTACCGCAGGTGCCTAATTACGTGCTTCTGTAAACCTTCCATGCGTATGCTTAGTTATATTCCACACTTTTTACATTTCGCCTTTTTATTGTCAACTAGCGGACCCGGCAAACTTCGTCCTGCCTCCGAAGGTTTTAAATCTAAAAGTTTATATTTCTTAGGATTGATGGTTTTGCATTAAAAAATTTAATTTTAGAAAACAATAATGTTCGAAAAATTTGTTTATTTAAAAAATCGCAACAATATATGTCAAGCAGTTTTGAAATATAACATGCCTAACAGTGCGAAAACTTGGAAGCACAACTTGATTGGGTATTTTGAAAAATGTAAGTTAAAAAGGTGAAGATAGAGAAAAATTATCAAAGGTTGTAGAAACATGTTAACTTGTTGTTGACAAATTTTAAAATTGCTTTTGGTATATAATGATATTAGTGTATTGTGTAATACAAAATTTTAAATATGAAGAAACTATATTATATAGCTGATCCCGGCGTGCTTCGCTACGCATGAATATTAACATTGAATCAAATTCATTGGTTTTTATTATTTATTTTTTATTTGTAAATAATGAAAAAAAAGTAAATCAATTCAATACGATAGTGTATACAATATTTTTTGTTTGATTGTGTGGTGCATGAATAAATAAATTTGGTGGTGCTCCCACTCTGGAACATGCGACGTATAATTGTCCGTGAGAAAAGCACGGTTCCTCCAAATTCACACCACATACATGAAGCGTTTGTCCTTGAGCTTTATTAACGGTTATAGCAAAGGATAAACGCACGGGAAATTGAAGACGTATGAATTGAAATGGCATGTCTGTTGGTATTAATGGGATCCTTGGTATCAGTACAACTTCTCCTTTTGCTTTCCCAGTTAGAATTGTTGCTTGGATCAAATTGGGCATTAATTTTTTCACGGAAAGTCTCGTTCCATTGCAGAGTTTTGGTGAATTGAGATTTCGAAGAAGTATGATCGATGAACCAATTTTCAAATTCAAAATATGCGGTGGCATACCGTGTGGTTCCAAAGAATTCAAAAATTCAACCGGATAATTTACTGCGTTTTCTTCATTCGTAGCAGTATCAATGGATTTGTATGATACCAAGTCACCTGGCAATTTCTGTTGAATTTGAAAATTTATTTCATTAACATTTGCATTTTTTGGTGCTAAAATTGCGCGTTCTCTTAGCCAATCATGATTTTTATAGTTTTGAACAATGTTAGGAAAAACGTGATCAATTAGTTCTTCTTTTGATGGCATACTTGTGCAAAAGTTGTTCGGTAACGTGATAAACCCATTTAAATCACTTGCAATTTTGCCATCGCCAATCTGCAGCAGTTGCTTCGAAAACTCACGTGCTGATGGATCATTTTGAAGACGCACACGCACATTTATGTTAAGCGCTAACTTCTGTATATTTGCCCAAAGAATTGAACTTTTCAAACATGCATTAATTTCATCAGCTGGAGTCGATCTGGGAATGACGGGCAACGTTTGTCGAAAATCACCAGATGCACCTCCGAGCAACTGTTGATTTCCACGTAGATCCTGTAATGTCCAGAATTTCTTGAAATATTACACGTTGGAATCTCCACCGATCGCATGTTTAATTGCAGTTTTAAAGCGGAATGTGCAGTTCGGCCACCATCCAATAATGTAGCTGCAATACCAGAAGAAGCAAGTGCCAATGCGATTTTTCGTTCGGATCTAATTGTAGCTAAGATTAATGAAATGAGAAATGTTTTCCCAGTGCCACCAGGAGCGTCCAAAAAATATAATCCACCAGTGTTGTTAATGACAGCTTGCATGATTCTATCGTATGCATTCCTTTGCTGAACATTCAATTGTGGAATGTTTGTTTGCACAAATGCACGCAATTCATCGCATTCGAATTGCTGTTCGCGTTGCAGTTCTTGCTCAAATAAATCATGGATTGGACGATTAGGTGCGATCATGCCTAATTGTCCTAATGCTTCATTTGCAATCATAAGGCAAATATCTTCAATCAATATCAAGGCCTCATTATACATTTCTAATGTATGTACCAATTCGGGATCCATCGAACGATGTTGAAGTCGAATCAAAATGTCTTCAGCCATGAAATCTTTATATTTATTCCACAATTCAAGTGGGTTTGATGGATAGCATGTTGATATTATTATTGCGAATAACATACGTATTTGATTTGGGTGAGCTGAAACTGATGCATCGTGAAGCGTAGCATCCCAATGCGTATCATCTTCAAGCAAACGCAACCGTTGGCATGCATCACGATATGTTACACACAATTCACCGTCGACAGTTCTTAAATTCTGGAATGACTGTGGCCCACGTACGTTCACCAACAACAATCGCAAATAAAAACATTCAACATTGTTTGGACTAACTGTATAAATGCGGCCTAAAGCATCCGTTGAAAAAACACCTCGGTAGCCATCAACAGGAGTACCTTTTTTGCGGCGTTGAAATTTTTTTGTTGATGCGTTCCAAGTATAATATCGTGGTGCTTCCGAATATAATAGTGTTCTTGCAAATTCATCCGTTTCACATAACTTGAAAAAAGCTGTCAGTGTAGTTGCTGGAGGCTGTAATGCACTTTGTGCGGCATTTGCATCAGTAAAATAAACACGTTGCCCATTTTCAAGATGAACTGCTAAATGTATAACAACAGGGTGTCTGTCATGTATTGGGAACGATAAAATTCGCCAAATAGCTTCGTTAGTACTAATATATCTTCCCATTTGGTACTGCAAAATTTCATCATTTTTATTTTCAGCAGTCACTCTGAAAATAGCCATATCGCTACCTTTATTAACATACTTGCAAATGTATTTTATTGATTTGACTGAATTGCAGTATTCGACATTTATGTGAGCATTGAAAATTTTTGACAACAATGGTGAATACGGCACTATCCAACGATTATCAACTTCAAAGTCTTGGTTCCGGATTTTAATAGTAGTAGTTTTACCATTATCTTGAGCTGATCGTCGACGATACTGTGGATATCCATCATCACCGTGTATTGTTTCTGCAATCAATTGTCTTGGAAAACGCTTTGAACATTTGCCGTCGATCATACATGGTGAATTTGGATTGATTTCACCGCAGGGACCGTGTATCATATTTTTCGTGACAACTGCAAATAATTGTGGATCGATGGTTTGATCTGGAATTTCGGCCGATATAACACTATCAATCATATCTGGTGTTATTTTCTGTACCAACCATATCAAAATGTGAGCGTGCGGCAAGCCTCTTTTTTGCCATTCAATTGTATACATATAGCAGCGCATTTCTCCAAATACACGGAGCTTGACAATCAGATCTATCAACTTTTTTAATTTTTGGTGGAATATGCGAGCGGTTACATCGTGTCGATCTGTTGGGACCTGACCATCAAATAAGCAATCCTTCACATCAGCCCATTTTGGGTTGCAAGTAAATGTGATGAACAAATCTGGACGGCCGTAATGACGAACATATGACATGGCATCTTGTGTTTTTTTTTTTTTTTTTTTTTTTTCCCCCATAATTGGAACGGAGGTGGAAATCTTCAAAAGACACTGGTAACATTACGGCACCAGTAGTGTGGGATTCTTACCCACTAAAACCACCTCCATCGCAGCCTCCCCCCGCGGGACCGCCGCAAGGTAATACTTCTCCGGGGGGGGGGTAGTATGGTCAGCGGACCCCTCCTAGCTATTTTTCATTGCTCGTCTTCGCCACTCCTGGTGGCGGAGGTCTTTCATAATAGCGGCGGTGGTGTCACACACCGCAGCCCATTTCTCCGGGCTCTCGAGCATATGCTGCACTATGTTGTCGGGCACCACGGGCTCTCCACATACTCCTTGTAGTGCCACTCTAGCACTTTCATAACGTGGGCAATAGAAGAAGACATGTTTGGGATCTTCTATCTCTGTACCTCCACAGTTTGCACAGTAGGGAGATTCCTCCAAGTGGAATCTGTGCAGGTATGCCCGAAAACCTCCGTGGCCTGTCAGCAATTGTGTGACGTAGAAATTCACCTCACCATGCGACCTGCTTACCCATTGCTGAATGTTGGGGATCAGCCTTCTTGTCCAGCGGCCATTTGTAGAAGTATCCCACTGGGCTTGCCACTCTTAAAGGGTCTTCCGCTTTCCAATTTCCAAGAGCTCCTCTACATTTGTCGCGTGTGTCCCTTTGGCGTGGTAGAGGTGCATCGCTTCTTTCGCTAGCAGGTTCACGGGAATCATGCCGGCTATTACCAAGGTGGCATCTGTGGATACGGTGCGGTATGCGCAGATCACTCGTAGTGCACTTCTCCTGTATGCTGCCTCAATGGTGCGGACGTAAGCCTTCACATCCGCGTTTTCGGCCCATATTGGCGCTCCATAGAGAATAATGGATCTGACAACCCCGGCGATGAGTCGCCTTTTCCGCTGCCTGGGTCCTCCCACGTTGGGCATTATTCTACATAGGAGAGAACATGTGTTTGCTGCCTTATCTCCCACGCGCCGCAGATGTTCTTTGAAGGTAAGCCGCGTGTCTATCCACACTCCTAGGTACTTGAGGTGTGGAATCGTGGTTATGGCACATCTACCAACTCTTATTTCCACTACCTCCAATACTCTACGGCTCGAAACCAGGATTGCCTCGGTCTTGTGTTCAGCCAAGCTAAGTCCAACGTTTGCAAGCCATCTTCCGATGGTAGCCACAGTTCGGTTGGCCTCTGCTACCACTTCCTCCAAGTATTTAGCTGTGATTACCAATGCTATGTCGTCCGCGTATCCGATGATTTTGACACCATCAGGGACCGGCACGCGGAGGATGCCGTCGTACATAGCATTCCAGAGTAACGGTCCAAGCACCGATCCCTGGGGAACTCCTCCGATAATCTTGTGCGACTCCACACCTTTTTCGGACTGGTAGAGCAGGATCCTATCTCTGAAGTAGCTGGCAATCATTCGCCTCAGGTAGATGGGTACCCCAAACTCTGCTAACGCTTTGGCTATGCGCTCCCAGCTAGCTGAGTTGAAAGCGTTTTTGACATCTAGGGTGACCACAAGGCAATACCTCTTGGTTCCACCCCTCCATCGTTTCCCCTGGATCGCTGTTTTAGCCGTCTGGACAAGTTCGTTGATGGCGTCCACGGTAGATCTCGCCTTCCGGAAACCATATTGCCGTTTTGAGAGCCCTCCAGATTTTGCAATGGCCTCATCAATCCTGTCACAGATTATCCGCTCCAGAATTTTTCCCGCCGTATCTAACATGCAGAGTGGGCGGTACGCTGAAGGGTCCTCTGTTGGTTTGTTGGCTTTCAGCACCAGGACCAATCGTTGCCTCTTCCATCTCTTGGGGAAAATGCCTTCTCTCAGGCAAGCGTCGTACATTTTCCTCAGTGGCTCTGGGTTCAGTGCAGCTGCGGTCTTGAGCACTCGGTTGGGGATTCCATCTGGGCCGGGTGCTTTCTGGTCTCCAAACTTCCCAACCGCGTGTAACACCTCATCTATAGTCACACTGGGAATTGCTTCCTCCGTTTGCTCCAGAGGGAGCTCGTATTGGACATAGTTCTGTACTGGAAAGAGCTGTGCCACTATTCGTCTGAGCAACATTGGGCCGGTTGGGGCTGGCTGCCTATAACAGGGCAATTTTCGCATGACAAGTCTATATGCCATGCCCCATGGGTCGTCCTCAACTTGTGCGCATAATTCAGCGAATCTGGTGCTCTTGCTCTTCTTAATTGCCTTCTTCAGAACATTTCTGGCTTCCTTGAAGGCCTGGTGCTTCTGCAGGGAATCCGGTTTCCGTATGGAACGTTGATACCTTCTCCTCGCAGCATGGCATGCTTTACGGAGCTCGCCTATTGCATCCGTCCACCAGTAGACAGGTCTATGCCTCCCACCATATGCTCTCCTGGGCATTGCCGCGTCGCAGGCGTTTTCTACCTTCCTTGCCAGCTGATTCGCCATTTCTTCTGCACTGCCTTCCAGCACCAAATCTTCAAGCATCATTTCTAGGACGTCTTCGTCAAGGCTGTTTGTCCTCCAGCCTTTCAATGTCGGACCTATCCGCTGCCGATTCCGGGGCTTCTCCAGTTCGCAGATGATAGCTTGGTGGTCGCTGTGGGTGTATATGTCACTCACCAGCCATTTTGCACCCCTCACCAGCCTGCTACTTACGAAGGTTAGGTCTATCGCAGAACTGGCACCTCCTCTGGCAAAAGTGATCTCGCCGGTATTCAAGAGGATCACGTCAAGTGCTGCGAGTGCATCCATGAGGATATGACCCTTTGGCGTAGTTCGGCCGCAGCCCCATTCAGTTGCCAATGCGTTGAAATCGCCAGCAATTACTACAGGGTTCCTGCCGTGTGCATCTAGAACGAGTCTATCTACCGCCGACTCAAACTCATCCGTAGTTAGGCTTGGTGCCATGTAGCAACTGTAAACCGTGGTTCCTCCTATGGTTGCCCTGACGTAGTTTTCATCCCTCCTGACGTCCGCGAGTTGAGGTGGCTTGACTCCACACACCCATATTGCAGCTCGGCAAGTATTGTCCTCGACCCAGACTCCTTGGTGCTTCCGACGATATGGTTCACTGAGCACAGCGGCGTCGATCTTGTGCTCTCTCACCGTCTGCTCAAGTAGGTCTTGTGCAGCTGCGCAGTGATTGAGGTTAAGCTGGAGTAACTTCATTCCATGCGTTTTGACTCCTTTACTGCTTGCTTATACGACGGGCATATTCTGCATCCTGTCGAGTGCTCCGTATCCTTGCGGCCTTTGGTCTTGCAGAGTGCACAGGTTGGGCTTTTGCTACACTCGTTGGCGTTGTGGCCTTCGGCGCCGCATCTGTAGCACCGATTCCGCCAGTCCTCCTTGCTACTGCACTTTTTGGCAATATGCCCAAACTCCATGCACTTGTAGCAACGTGTGGGTACTACCTTTCCCCGCACCCGACAAGAGGTCCATCCGACTCTCAGTTTCCCAGCCAGTAGCGCTGCTGCTGCCAGAGGGGGCAAACTGATGGTTGCTGTTTGCGTTCCACCGTACGCTTTCCGAAGGGACCTAATCGCGGTCACGGGGGGCTTTTCGAAAGTGCTCAGCTGTTTGCACAGCGCTTCGTGAACTTCCACTACCGTGGTGATCTCGTCCAAATCCTTTATTTCCAGCAGAGTCTCCTGGGTGAGTTGTCGCACCTCCACACTAGTCCCCAGTGTATCTGCTACTGCTTCCCGCAGAGTGACCGTCTTCGGGTCCGCTGTCGTGGCTAATTCGAGTAGCAGCTCACCTTTCGCGGTTTTCCTTATTTTGTTCACTCTCTCGCCCAATTCCCCAAGCCGCGGCTCCGTCTTTATCTTCCGCAAGATCTCCGCATAGGTTGTCACTCCCGTTCCCTTGATGACAATTGCATCAGGTCTGGTCGGCTTCGCTTTAGCGAGTGTCTTCGGCTTTGCCCGGGGGCGAGCACGAACCATCGTCCACTCTGGCTTTTTCACCACTGCGTCGGGTTTACCCACTTCTGGCTTGGTGGTATTTTTGGCTGCGGCGGTCTTCGCCATGGCCGCCCTTGCCGCATCCGCCTTCTGGGTACCGCTCGGCTCGTCGGGCTGGTTCCGTCGTCTTCTGCGTTTTCGCGGGGACGCTTCGGCATTGCAACGGAATCCGCGTAGCTCCTTGCCAGTGGCGATACGCTGGCTTGGACCTCCTTGTCCTCCTGCGCTTTGCAGGTTTGCATATTCTTGTCGGCTCGATGCAGTAGTGGTGGTTGAACGGTGACGATGTCATCGGCATCCCGTTCTTGTGCCACTTCTAGGCACATGTCGCGGATCTTCGCCCGCCTTTCGTTTAATGTCCGAATGGACATCATGTCGCTCCGCAATGAGGCTGATGAGTGCCTCGACATGCCACTCTAGCACAGCCATTTTCCCCTTAGCATTCACTTCCGGCGGCGGGTAGATTGCCATCTTCCCTAGCATGTCTGACTTACATGCCACCCGCATTTGCATCTCCACCGGATCACCCAGGGAGTTTCTCCGCACCGTCAGTCGCTGGTCTTGCCCACCACTAGGTGGGGTCCGGCGCAGTATGGAGCTTCTATTGAAAGGGTCCTGCTCCCTGCTTTTGGTTTTTGCTCCTTCGTTATTGTTTTTGTTGTTTTCTATGTTATTTATTTTGTTCATGCGTATTGGGTCCCCGCTCAGAGTCGTTATCGCTGCCCGTAGTACAGTTGCCTTCATGATCCCATGGTTGTCTATGCCGCAGCAGGGAGGCCATGCAAGGGTTGACACAAGTCCTCATGGGAGCTTGCACACAGAGCCAGATCACCGTTAGTCGGGAATGTTACATCCGAGCCTGTACCGCCAACTTAATGGGGTCGGACATCGAGCGTTCTCCGAGACCTGCCAAGGTTTTAACGGGACGGAGGCAATTGTGGCATTAAGCTGCCAGCCGTTTCGATAAGATTCCACTCTTATGTACTAAAGTGACAGCATGCCACAATCGTCAGCCCATATCCATAATTCCCAAAAAATGTCCGGTATCACAAACTTAAGGCCTTACCGGTCTCGACCTTAGTAGCGCTAAGCGCTTGTCACACAGCTGCCCCAGGCATGTGGCAGCTGACCAAAGTGTTGGTTATCTGAATTCACTCTTGGATTTTTATGGTCCAACGATGATCCCACGAAGTCCCTCGGTGGTGAAACGATGCTCCGCGTCCGTCCCTCGATGGTCCATCGTTGTCCATCGGTGCCCCTTCAGCCGCCCCTCCGGGGTCATCGCTGAAAGAGTCGTTGCTCACTTCGGCTAGCAACCAGCGGTTGCTGGTATACCATTGCCCGGGGCCGCCACGAGGAGGCAGTGAGTTTTCTTGGAAGAGTTCTCTGTAAGGATCGCCCTGGCCTCTCCCTGGTGAGTGGCTATCAGAGTCTTTACCTTAAGATTATCAACCCTGACCCCATGGCATCTTGTGTATACTCGTGCATATGACGTGGGCTACCGGTATATGACGATGGTAATATCGTCAAGCGTCCAATGTCATTCACATTCACATCATTCAATAGTGCATCACGTAAATGTATATACTCTTCAGATCTCAATCGGGCTTGATTATGACGGATGAAATGCAATCGTTCGCTCTCGATTTTAGCATACATGTCCACAATGTATTGATGAAAAAGTTTATTGCATCGCAAAATGTAATTGTCCTCTTGATCACGAATCATCAATCGATACGAATAAAAATTCATCGCACTAACTTTTTTCGTTGTTTGTTGGCCTGCAAATATTAAAAATTATTCTTTTAGTTATTTTAACGCAAAGATTACTCACAAAAGTAATCAAAAATCATTATTTTTTTACCAGTCATTGGATTTTTCAATGGTATATTTATATGATAACCATCATCTCCTCTCCAGAACAAAATCGGGTATTGCAATGCGTCATAACAACGATGGAGTTCAGAAATACGATTTAGTTGCACGGTGCAAAACAATATCTCTTGGCCGAAATTGTTCACCAACTATTACGATTGCCACTTCATCGATTGTTGGTGCGTTAAATCGCCTGGAATGTTGCCCGAGTGGTGTTCTGTCGGCACGTATTATGATTTTATGATCATCGGTGGGCATCTGATCCAGTGCAATCTTGAATAATTTAACCAATTCATTGTGCTGATGTAAAAATCTTTGCAGCTCTCTCAAGATTTCTATTCTTGTATTTGAAGCAATTGTACAGCGCTGATTCAGTTCGCTGTTCTCATTACCAATGAAATATATTTGCAAAAACTGATGGTCAGCATCTGGGAATGAGTGTAAAGGATCTGGTGGAGGTTCTAACACAGGCAATTTAACTTTCCCACCAGCACAGCACATGCCAGGCGTTTCGTTCATAAATTTGAATGCTTTACAATGCACACATTGTTTATTCATTTGTCCAATATAAGAATACATACTGTAATCAATTGTGCTATCATAATTATAAGCCGCCAATTCCATTTGTCGTATGATTTGAATTGAGGGACGCGTACGTCGATTTATCGACCTTTCACTGTCAACCGTGTTTGCACTATCAACCGATTGGTTTATACGTCTACGTCGTTCCCTCTGTGATGCATTTTGTTGAATACGATCTTGTTCACTTTGTGATCTTCGATTGGTTGAAACAACTCTCGAATGACGCGTACGTCTACCAATATTTGAGCGACTTGGACATGGCATTTCGAATTTGTTCTATGTACGAAAAGAGTAATCATTTAAATTAATTTCAAGAGTTAAAAAAACTATATCCAAATGTATAATAAGTATGTGTTTGTGGTCATATATTCGCATTATTTGGTTGTTTTATGTTTAAAAAAATTAAGAACTGAGGAAAAAGAACTATACAAAGTGACACTAACACGTATATAAATGGCCTGAAACCCGATAGCAATTCAACCAGAAAATCCAAATGGAAAGCGGTTACACACTACTGTCTGTTTGTATTTAAATGGTCAAACAAACACAAATAAATTGTTTGATGATGTATGGCTGAAAATATGAAAAACAAAAAAAAAATCAAATGCGACTCTTACCGATTACGTCTGTGCACAATTCGAGTTCGATGGAAAAGAACCTTAAAATGATCACTCACTGGTAGGTGTCAATGTATATGCGTGTATGCTCTACAACGTGCATTTATCATGTATTTCACTTGCACCAATTTTTTATATATATAGATAGAAGATATAGATTTCGCCGAAAAGTTTCAATTGAATTTTCTCATTAAGATTGTTGACTTTATCATTTTTTTGTGCCTAAATTGCAAGTTCGCACAGCCATTCAGGATTTTTGTAGTTTGGGAATATCTTGTCGTCAACGGCTTGAATACTAATTACCGTTTGACTGAAGTTCGGTGGGAACGAAATCTCATTCCCAATTGTTTCTTGCAAATCTATTGATCTCAAAAAATTCGGAAAATTCGAAAATTAAAAAAACTTAATCTCACTTTTTGTTCTCATTTTTTTTATATGTGCGTGGTGTTGCACGCGCACATTTAGTTTCATATTGGTGTTGTAAGCACTGACTGAAGCTCCAATAACTCAACAGATGGAGCTGTAGACGCTTATTTATTTTGACAGCTGCGTATATTGTGTGTTCTATCTGATTTTTTTATTCGAACAGTGCGGACACGGTCAATTGACTTTCTGACATTTTTCCAAATTTTAATTGATTTCTCGAGTTGTTCGGGCCATTGTGCATTCGTCCCAAATGATAATTTTGCACGTTTTAAGGATTGTGCCCATTTTCAATAAAATCGCTTAATTAATTCAGAAAATATAGAATAAGGTAGCTTCTACCACTTTTGCCCTATTTAACGTCAAAAATTTTGATATTTTTAAGAAATGTGTATCCTATGTCATCGGTTAGATAATTCTGAAGACGTTGTAAAAACTTAATCAAAATCCCGCCTTTTTCCAATCCATACGCAAACATACATACATTTTTATATAGAATTAGGTAGGGGGAGTTTTTATCCCTTTTGTCAATTTTACCCCCTAAATGTGGAACAATGCAAACAATGTATAGCCTATGTTATCCGAGGGGTTTTTCTGAAGACTCTCTGAAAATTTCATCAAAATCGGTCCAGCCGTTTTCGAGTGCATGCATTGCTTACATGCATACATACATACATAGGGAGGGAAAGTTTTTATCCCATTTGCCAATTTCACCCCCCACATGTAAAAAATCCAAACAATGTGTAGCGTATGTTAATCGCGAGTTTATTCTGAAAATTGCCTGAAAATTTCATCAAAATCGGTTCAGCCGTTTTCGAGTACATACGTTGCATACAAACATACATACATACATGCAAACTTTTATATGGACAAAATCACGTGTTGACATAAATAGTCATAACTCACGAACGCGTCGACCGATTTCGTGCAAACTTATCTATAAACCATCTACACGACCATACGAACAAATCACATTCATTGAATTCGGTTTGACGGTTCATGAGTTATAAAGTCACAACGCACTTGCACAAATTTTTTATATATATAGATATACTCCTCGTTCAGGTCCTCACGTTTATAAAACTGGTGTACGTCATTCACATGGTCACGCCAATCTGAAGAATTGGGATATTCAATGGCACAAAATGGGCACACCAAAGTTTTGCTGCTTATTGCAAGAACTCGTTGATCTTCTGTGTTTTTGTTGTGTATTGCCGTAGTCTTATTTCCCCCTCTAGAGTCACGGCTCCATAGTCTCTCATCGTCCAGGTCGTTATCGATGAATTCATTATCACTAAATTTGGTTTCATCAAACTCCTCTTTAATTGTGAACAAATTATCATACTAATTTTGTGCATATTGTTCGTAGTCTGATGAATTTTGCATGTCATTTTCATTGCGAACTTCCAACAACATTCTGCTCCAGAAGTTATGTAATACAATAAATCTTCGCTGCAAGGATTCTAGGTGAGCAGATTGCCTCACTGTGACTCTCTCCTGTTTTATATGCAGATTCTGTATCGGATGTTCCATGATTCGTGCACCTTATTTAAATAGCAAACAAAAATAAACAAGCGCAACCATTCATAAACAAATTTGTTTATTCAAAATGAAAGGCCCAGGATTAAGCTACCGATTGATGCCATTGATAAAATCAGCTGTGAGTTCACGATTATAAAGGGTCAATTTTGCTGTGGAACGAACGCTGTGGACCAAAATGGCCGCATTCAGCAGTACAAGATGGTAAAAATGGCAAATTTTAGATAATTATTTAATGTATGCATAACAAATTTATATCTGCAAATTTAATATCACATTAGAAATTCAATGAAGTTGATGTCAATTGTATCTGTTTGGAAGGGACATGAATTCATATATAATAATTTCAATATAAGAGCAGGTTTTATAAGACGGTGTCTTTACTTAACATGTTCTGGAAAGTGATCTGAGAAAATTTCCCTCATCATAATGTTCATCGTAGTCCATATATGCTAGCTTCAGTCGATTTCTAGATTTAAAAGAAAAATCAATCACTTAGACTTGATTTGTAACTTTGTCTGCATATATTTTCTCATGTAAATACAGGGTTTGCTGTTGTTCCAAAAGGCTCGTAACTATTCTCAATCCAAGCCAGATACTCGTATATAGTATAAAAATATAGCAAATAACTGCAATTTGAATCAATAACACCACATTTGTATAAATACAGTCTGCGAATAATAATATTTTAAACATCAATAAGAGCGGTGAAACTGAAAACATTGTGAAATTGGCAAACACAACTAAACAAATAATTTGCTGGTATCACGAACGTGTCCATGTCCCGTAGGCCCGAATCCTAGCCCAGCAGAATGCAGTTTTGTAAAGTTTTGTTATTCCTCGAAAATTTAACGCCGCTGTGCAAATGAAATTGAAATTATTATTTACAGTACTTTTAACGAAACAACACATTTCGAGAGCTTCAAACTCACGACTCGTGATAAATAGCAATGCCAATGCCACAGCAATTTCATTTAAGGCCTCTCCATAAAGTGTAATTTAACTTGTAAGTTTCTCTCGAAATGTCAAGTAAAACGTGCCAAACGAAGAGTACTCGCTTTGTAGGGCTTTCAGCAGAGAGTCTCGGATCACTTAGAAAGAAATGTTTTGTCACCTAAGCTCCTTGTAGACTCAACTGAATAAGTCTGTGAATGAATGTGACCTACCTCAATTCTATCGAGAGGTTTATAAGTATTATCTATGTATGCTTCATATTCCCAGACTACCCTAGAATAAAAGTCTTATTACAAAGAAGAAGATTCTCAAACAATTTGTAATTTATATTTTGTTGTAATTAACACATTGCCATAGAAGTGGCGATATCGCTCAACTTTTCCAAGCTGGAGACTTATGTGTTCTCCCATACAACAGTTCGATTGAGGTTGTCTGCCCTTACTGGAATAGCAAGATACTATTCGGAAGATGGGGCTAAAATCGACTTACTACGCCGCACTGCCCAAAACATTTCACGAAGGACTACGAGTAACTCAGTGAGCCAAGAGTCCAGATTTTTACACAATGATTTGGGGAATATTTTCATAATAACACGAAACTCGAATATGCTTTTGGTTATTTTGGGGTCTAATTTTTTTTCCCGGAACTCATTATATTCCAGATCTAGGTACACATGTGCATGTTATCATTTTCGAAATTATATTCTCCGAGTTTCAATTTGAAATTGTTAGAAAAATCTTTTGAAGTCTTGTTTCTCCATGTAGTTGATGGGATTTTTGTTAGCCATCATGCTTTTTCGTGCGATGCAATTCACTGCATGTCTGATCTATTTGATTCTGGTCTATAAGTCTGATATCTTTGGCTAGGATTCCCCCGTATCGTATCTCCAGCTATAGAAGAAGGATGTATTTGATTCATTTTCACTTTTGTGTTAACGGGTGCCGCATTCGTTTTCAGGTGACCTTCCGTTTATTGAACAGGAACGGATTTAAATAAACGGCAGAGTAATTTCTGCGGAAGTGATCAATTTCTAAGTACTAAATCCATGCGCCACAATCAACACTTTTTCATTTGTAGACATGATGTATTTTGCGCTGGCCACAATTGTTTTATACCCCGATTATGTACAGCTATGTCTGATTTGGTTTAAAAATATTGCTTTGGTGCATATAAGTAAGTAGACATGGTAGACGTGGTAAAGGCGCCCATAGTTTGTATAATATTCTATAGTGATTATTAATCTTATAAAATATTGAATTAAGAAATTGTTTGAAATAGAGTTGCAGCCCATATTTGTAGCCTTTACCCTTAAAAAGAGGAATTGGAGTATACTCAGTTTGGCAAGGAGGCGTGTAAGTATGCACATGATCAATATCAATATCTGATATTGTTCTCTCTGCCTGTGGACCACTATTTCCACAAATCGTAATGAAAGGCTTCAAAAGTGTGACCAACGAAGAACGAGATAGCTTTGAGAATGGTTAATGATAAATTGCAGCGAACATCAGTGGATCATTGCTAGTATGTGTCCTTTCTATCATTGATGACACTACAGCTCACACCTATAAACACTAAGCCCCTCCCTTATATATAATACGTCGACGAAATTTTACGTGAAATGCTTTATTGAAATCGGCCTCGCCCGGCTTCAGTGATCTTTGATGGTTACCATACAGATTAGTATGCTACAAATTTACATAACCTAGTTGTGGCCATATTAAATGGGTTGTGACAAATTAAATATACCATATGTGAGGAAAGTGTGTCCTTTGTCCCAATGTCAAACAAAATCCACCCAAAAAGTAAAGTGGGTCAAATATATATATATATATATATGTGTATAACTATCAGGGATCCTTTTGGGTATTAACTTAGACAGCTCAACCATACAATAAGGATAAGTTAGATTGTAGGGTGAAAAAAATAATAAACTTTACTGAGTTCCCACATCGAAAGCCTATAAAAAGCGAGATCTGAGTCGAAATTCGTGTCTGTGACAGATTTTCTATATTTGTTCATGCTTTTTAAGGAATTGCCGGGCCAATGGTAAACATGCTTGTCTCACAGTCGTGGTTGTGCGTTGGAATCCTGCCGAGAGAGTGGTCTCGAATGTTTTTTCCTAAATTTTGTTGTCTTCGAGCCGAAGTCCTTAGTTGCTAGTACTCAATTCTCCAAACCATTGCAGGCATGATTTATTATTATCATTTTAATGAAAATAAAAAATAAAGCTGCTGGAACCTGAGTGTTCTCTGCCCAATCCACAAGAAGTGTGACGCGGCAAATTCAGTGGCTAGGTTGGCTGGGTCATGTCGTGCTCAGGTCAGAAAAGTGTTTGAATGATGCCACCGGGTGGGCGGAAGGACCAAGTTCAAGTAGACCTGGCTGCACTCCGTATTTCAATGTATGTAATATCAAGATATTTTGTTTGAATCCAATATGGTACTTGTACGTGGTTAATATGTAATGGTAGGTGTTGTATTTGTTTGTTGGTGAAATCGACTTGGATGAATGTGGTGAAATCGGCTTGTATGGAGGTGATGTCGTTTACAGCGACTTGGAGTGCGTTTCCAACAGTTATAAGCCCATTGTCATCTGGGAAAATGGCTGTTTTACCTACCAGGTAGACCGCATGTGTAGCAAATCAAGGAGTGGTCCTAATACGATACCTTGTGGTACTCCAGCTTTGGTTTCCTTTATTTTTGTTGTCTTGCTCTAAAGAATCATTCTACGCGATATGAAGCGAGGATATCAAATAATTGAGTTGGTAGAGTAGCATTGATGTTGGTGAGCAGACCAACATATCATACTTTGGTGAATGCTTTGACTACATCGAGAAAGATAATTGAGCATACCTTTTTGCTTCTAAAGGCTTTTCGATTGTGTCCGTGATTCAAAGGACTCGGTCTAGTTTCGAGTGCTTGTTGCGAAAACCAAATTGATATGTTGGTATTAGGTTGATAGATAGGAGTGAAAGCCTAGTTTACCGCCTTTACTGGCCCTACTACCACACCAAGCAGTGTGAAAACCACCGAATAGTCTATATTAGAGTATAGAATATTTGATGTCCAAGGTTGCTTAGTCGAACAATGCAGCGACAACAACATCTACCTCGTCTCACTTGACGAGAAAGTCACTAAGCACAAGCAATACCATAGAATAGTAGTTACTCTATGGCAATACTAACGAAGTTGTGAGCACAACTAATTGCTCACACAAAAATAAAAACTCAAGTAACAAAAATTGCTTAATCGTCAACTCAAAAAAAAAATTCCGAAAAGCTAGACCCTGCAGGATCCAAAGGAAAAGCTAGACCCAGCAGGAACCAAAACATTTAAATTATGAAATCAAAAGAAATCACCAATTAACAGAATTCAAAACACTCCGAAGAGCGCTAGATCGAGTACAGACCGGGCACAACAAAATAAATCAAAACAATATATTAGCTGGATCTACCTTTAAATTTAAAAAGATTTTCTATCTTAGCCGAAAATGGAAATGACTGTAATAGCAAGCACACTGAAGAACCTAGAGTTCCAAAACCAATTCCAATCTATGTCTATACAGTGCAAAATATGTTACACATTGGATTAAAGCTAAAAATCAAATGATCTAAACTCCTGTAAATAGAAAATGAGTTTGTTGAAAATATGCTTATGGAACGCAAACGGTGTTAACCAGCATAAACTAGCCCTTAACAAGTTTCTGCATGACCACGAAATTGATGTTTTGCTTTTGTCTGAAACACATCTCACAAACAAATAGAAATTTCATCTCCCATGGTTGGCACATGGCGGCACGGCTATACTAATCAGAAATCAGCTTAAGCATCATCTTATGCAATCGCATTCGATACAATGGATGCAAGCTACATCAGTATCTGTTACAAATCGTGACAAAGCCCTGACGCTTCCCTCCCCGTTTTACAGTAACAGAAACTCAATTTAGAGAACTTTTTGATTCCCTTGGTTATGGATTTCTAGCTGGTGGTGATTATAATGCGAAACATAAATACTAGGGTCCTCGTCTAATTAACCAAAAGAAGCCGAGAACTGTACAACGCAATAACTAACAGAACAGTATATTAGATTTTGTCTCAGCAAAACAGCCCATTTATTGGCCCACAAACCCAAAGAAAATTCCTGATCTTATTGACTTTGCTATTCTAAAAATATAGATAGGCTTTTAGTATCAACGGAAGCCTGTGTCGATCTGTCCTCTGATGACTCGCCATTAATAATCAACCGTTATGGACAGCCAGAATATACAACTCCAATGTTTCGCCTACGGACCACCTATATATTAAATATGACTACTAATATAAAGTATATTAGTAGTCATATTTCTACAAGAGTTGAAGCAAAACAAGCAGATCATATAGACAACAATATTTATATTTTTAACTCCATGCTAGCGACTGCAGTCGAAGTGGCAACGCCACAAAAACTTCTAAACTGTCCAAGTATGCCTGTACAAATAGCCAAATTGAAAAACTGGTAGCACAGAAACGACGGCTGCGCCGAGAATGGCAGACCCATCACTCACCCATCTCTAAACACAATCTAAAAGCAGCCGAAAGGGCTATTAAAGATTCTCTTACAAAGGAGGAGGATAAGAACCTAAAAGACTACCCGAAGTAAGTAATCCCAAATTCTACCGAAAGGTATTCCCTTTGGAAGGCATCGAAAAGCTTGAAGCCTCCAATGGAAGGTATAAAACCCCTAAGAAACACGACCAGTGCATGTGCTCAAAGCGACTCTGCTTTGCATGACATTTATGCAATGTGTTCCAGCCGAATATGGCTGCAAACTCCTTTGCATTGCCTACCTTACCTTGCAGTACTGAGATTGCTCAACCTATTAAAATTTCCCTTCCTGAAATAGCCAAACATATTCAACAACTGAATCCGAAAAAAGCACCTGGATTCGAAAATATTACCCCGAGAATGCTAAAACAGTTACCAGATTCTGCATTTGCATATCTCTGTAAACTTTTCAACGCTCTTTTGGACATCGGTTACTATCCGGATGCATGGAAGAAGTCCCAGATATGTATGATAGCTAAACCAGGAAACGACGCAACGGTGCCGTCATCATATAGACCTATCAGCCTGTGCGCCTTGCCTTTCCAAATTGTTTGAGAAACTCCTACTAAATAAACTATCTGCTTTTTTTCATGAACATAGCGTAATACCGGAACATCAATTCAGTTTTCGAGAAAAGCACAGCACTATTGAGGATGTTAAACGAATTACAAATGAAATAAAAAATGCATTTGAACTAGGGGAGTTTTGCTCTACAATATTCCTTGACGTGGCTCAAGCAAATAATGATAATGTTCACAAAGACCTGAAAACACTTACAATTATCATAGAAAAAAAGTCTAGAAAGGAGAAATACATAACAAAACTGGAAAATCACCCAAATCCATTAGCTAAATCCCTCGCAAAACCGATAAGCCGTTCCAGCCTGCAGAGAAGAGACTTTGCGGCCCTATGGAGAGCGAAGCAGAGCCGAAATTTTGATAGCCAAATTCAATTTGAGATAAAATTATTTTTTGTTACTAGTTTTAAGATTTGATATACTCATTGTTAGGCTTAATATTTAAGCAGATTCGAAAAAAAATTAAAAGGTTTCCGTAGTAGTCAATACAGAACCGCTACTGGAGCTACTACGGTCGATTGCAGAACATCAGTATGAGTTGAAATATTTGAAAGAATATGAAGGCAAAGTTCAACCTATCAAAACAAAAAAGTTTTTGTAGAAGGAAACACGGAATTGCACGCTTACAAACCAAAACAAAAGCAAAATTAAAATCGGAATTCTGATGCACACTAAAATTAAATTTGTGTAACCAAAAAAGAAAAGGAAACTCGTACAGTGCATAAACTTTCAGAGATATCGCCATACAGTGTTCGAGAGAGATAACTTCGTCAATCCAAAACAATGGGAAATCGAATGCAAGTTTTTAAGTGCTCGGGGGTCCACTAGCGATCAGTTTTTCCTAGTAGACCCCAGGTCTGCCTGATTATTCAATAAAGTTTTTAGATTTTATTCTGATTAACTCCAGCAAAGGTCTTTTCTCTAACTTCAACCGTAACTTCTCCGCTGGTTAAATATTGATTAGTCAAAATACAATTAGGCCATTCGCCTGACTAATAAGCGGTGCTACCCCACTGTATAAACATTTGGTAGAGCAGCTGTCTCGGTTCGGTCACAGCGTTGTTCAGGGGTACGACACCAGGTTCATTACAATATATCATAAATAGTCTTACAGTTTTTTGCTTTTATAATTGGTTAATCTTTGTAATATTTTACTAATAATTTTGAGTTATAAATAAGAAAGAAAAACTATATGGTGATTAGGTTTATACAAAGCTTATTTGATTGTGCTGCTTACAATAAGTGACTTGATTACAATAAGTGGTATAAATAACTAAATATAATACATAAATAAAATTCGAATGTAATTATATAGTATTTATAATGCTTTTAAATTTAAGATTTTTTTTTATTTCTCCACAACGCAACTCGCAATTATACCCTAAATTTAGTCCCAAATAAATTTCCTTACCACAGAATGGCGAATTTACATTGCATTGTTTTTGCTTCACACGGATAAGGAGAAATTTTGATCATTTCCTCAACTGACATCGGAGAATAAGAGTTATCTCTCTATAGGCGCATTCGATTCGTAACTTGCATCGAGCTCGTATCGAGTTGTGCGAATAAAGCAGCACACGAGTAAGTAGTAAACTGGCAGCACCGCTTCAATTGTTTTTTAAACATATACATTTTTATATTTTTTATACAAATTCATCATTTGATAATTTAAATCAACAGAATAATAATACTTAAAATCAAAAAACATAATCCAAAGATTAATTTTTGATTTCTTTAAATTTAAACAAATAAAATATAAAAAATCTCAAGGAAATTTGTACGGGTAATTTTTAATCTCGTTGGTTTTCGCTAGTTTCATCCGAGTAGAATTTACTCGATATCTTTTCTGTACAAAAGACTGTCTATCCTCGATAGAGTAGCGAATCGAATGTGTCTACTGCAAGCATAGTCCAAGAGCCAAGATGCGTGACATGCGCTGCCAGCCACACAACTTAAGATTGCCAACGAAACGTTTGGAGTGGTAATAGCGCCAGTAAAGGCAGTTTTCAGACAAACGGAACTTGTTGTTGGTAGTTCCGCAGTCAGCGGTATAACATCAAGTATACCCGTTGGTTGCTGTTGTTGGAGAGAGGGGTTGGCATGGCTATGCTGGCAGATTGCTTATTTGGTTGAGAGCGACTTCCCGTTGGTTGCTCAAGCTCAGCGGCGGAATGGATCGAACACCCGCGCATGAGAGTTTCCCTAGAGTGTCTCGACTCATATTGGTCCAGAGCGTAAAACACCAATTTTTTAATGCAAAATAAATAAATTGTGTTACAATGTGCACAAAATAGAGTCACACAAGAACGTCTTATCGCTCTAGAGCACTATTCCCAATTTTTATATTACTACGCATGTTTTAATCATTTCAAATCAAGTGAAGTCGGGTCGGTAAGCGTCGGCGATTCAATAGACAGCATTGAAGGTGTCATTTTAATCCTGAAATTAACATTATTTGCATTTTCCGAACGAAGAAATGGAAATTCCAATAAGCGACTTGCATATAAAACAAGTGATGGTCGATGAAGACCTGTCTTTCCCGGAAGCTCAGGCGGTAAAGATTTATTGGGTTACGCGCTAGAGAGTACATACATCTACGTGATGCCATTAAAAATGATGACAACCAGCATGTAAATCCAAATGACATTGGCCAATTGACGATATACTGGTAGCCCGCTTCATATGCATGAGTATGAACTGGATGCGATGGCATATGTTCGTTCTTATGGTCGACCAGACATGTTTATCACTTTTACATGTAATCCACAATGGAGTGAGCTTCGAGAATACTTATTGCCAGGGCAATCGCTAACAGATCGCCAGGACATAACGGTACGTGTGTTTAAACAAAAGCTGAAATTATAGTCAAACACAAAGTATTTAGATAAGCGCAATGCTGAATGTATTCTGTCGAATCGCAAAAAAGAGGACTCCCTCACGCACACATATTATAAGACTGGATCAAATTAATGATATTATATATGCGAAAATTCCAAATGAATTTCAACTGATCACAAAGAACCATGCGTGATTGATAGTAAATATTCGAAGCGTTATCCCAGAGTATTGATTTCAGACACAGTTACAGGCAATGACAGGTACACGTTATAATGTCACCAGTCGACAGAGGGAAACAGAAAATCAAAAGCTATCGAAAGGAGAACTCAATACGTGGAAGTTGATAATCGTTAGATCGTGACGTATTTACACATTTTGTCCAAAACCTACAAAGCCCACATTAACGTGGAATATTGTAATTCGGTGAAGTCCATAAAGTACATCTGTAAATACGTACAGAAATAAAGTGACCGACATGGCTGTATTTGGTGTACCTGATCCAAATTGAAACGACGAAATCACTCAATTTCAATTAGAGCGTTATGTCAGCAGTAATTAGGCGGTATGGAGGATTTTTACATTCCCAATTCATGAGAGACATCCAACAGTATTTCATAAACTGTCCATCTTGAAAATAGTCAACGCGTTTATTTTACCGCTGAAAAATCACAACAAAGAGCAGCGACCCCACCATCCACATTATTAACCGAACTTTTGAATTGTGTGCATCAGATACATTCGCCAGCACGTTGTTATACTCAGAAGTAACGCAATATTATACTTGGGAGAAATCGAAAAAAACCAATCGATGACAACCCAAATGTGTTCTCGACAGATGCTTTGGGACGTATTTACAGTTCGCTCCATCACTGCTGAGTGCTTTTATTTGCGTTTATTGTTGGTTAACGTTCGTGGTCCAACATCATTTCAATGTCTTAAAACAGATGATAGACTATTGAGTGCAGCATATCGTCAGGAGTGTCAACGATTGCTTTTACTGGAAGATTACGCACACTGGGAGGCTACCTTTGCTGATGCTACAGTTTCATCTACTCCTCACCAAATAAGAACTATTTGCAATAATTGTATCATCATGTTTCCCATCAAATCCACTTGGACTAATGTAGCATAGATCATGATTGAAGACATTTACTTAACAATTGGAAACAAAGCATTGGCACAACTTGGCAAAGTGTCACCAAATCGCTAAATGCATGATCTATTTTACCAAGATTTTCAGCGTGAACGAGATTACGATTGCAACCAACATATTGGATGCATTTCCTCAAGCAAATATTCCAAAAGTTAACATTGATCAAAAACATGCATACGACACGATTATGCATGTTGTTAACGATGAAAGTGGTGGAATGTATTTTTTGGACGCGACTGGAGAAACTGGTAAAACATTCTTGATTTCGTTGCTGCTAGTAACGTAAAATTGCACTGGCATTGGCTTCTTCTGGGATTGCTGCTACTTTATTGGATGGCGGTCGAACAGCACGCCCTGCACTGAAACTGCTAACAAAAAATCATTAGAAGCATTGGATAGAACAATGAAACATTTACGAGGAAATCATGATATGTTTGGCGGTGCTTGGATACTGTTAGCTGGAGACTTTAGACAAACGTTGCCAGTCATAAATCTTCTGCTGTAGATGAAATAACGCATGCTTGAAATCTTCTATTCTGTGGAAAAATGTAAGAATATTCACACTAAAAACAAATCGTTCAATTGTAAAACGATCCATACTAAACGACTTTTCCCGTATCACTCAATCAAAAGAAGAACTGATTCTTAGCGTGATCCCAAACATACCACAACACCGCCCGGAAAGAACAAAGATGTTAATGATCTGGACGAGCCTATTTTAAAAGAAATACCAGGTCTGTTATTCACATTCAAATCAGTGGATACCATCATGAATCAATATCCCACCGAATTTTGAAGCGCATTTGATTTGCAGGAAGAAAATTGGAACGCCTATCGTTATGCTTTTCAACATCAAAAAACCAAAACTTTGTAAAGGCACCAGGCTTGCCGTCCAGAAAATATTGAGAAATGGGATAGAAGCAAAAATTTTGAATAGAAAATTCAAAGGTGAAGACGTTTTGATTCTTCGCATCCTAATGATTCCATCTGATGTGTCATTTGAATTTAAGCTTCTTCAATTCCCTGTTCGCTTTGCATTCTCCGTTACCATAAATAAGTCGCAAGGACAATCTTTAGAAATGTGCGGTATAAATTTGAAAAATCCAGTTTTCTCGCATGGCCAACTGTACGTTGCATGCTTCCGAGTCGGAAAACCATCTGCACTATTTGTTTACACGAGTGATGGTGAAAAAAACCAAGAATGTTGTTCATCTAAAAGCATTGCAATAAATGTTTTAATTTTATTTAAATTGCTCGAAAAAGGTTTCTTCCTGGCGAAGCGGGCGGGGGTCCAGCTATTTATAAACATATTTGAAAACTCAGGAAAAAATATATAAATATTAAATTTAGAATTAAAGTGAAATTATAATTACAAGAAATCCACAATTTAAACCTACACAAAGGAGTGTGAATCTGAAGTGTAAATTTTTGTGTTGTTGAGGTTTACCGGAGATTTCTAACATAGTTAGAGAAACTTTCAGTTCAGGAAATGATACAAGGAGTTTTGAACCCAGCTCAGGCATTTTTAAACGTACCCGGTCAAGCAATAGATACGATATGTCAACACTCTGAATGACTTGGAGAACGTGCCTGATATAGTTAAGGGACTCAGAGAGCTCTGTGCAGTTCACAAGGAGTTCAGTTCATGGAAAAAAAGGGTGGAAAGGGTTTCGAGTCCATACGAGCCTGTTAAATGTTAACCCAAATATTACGTCATTTTTATGGACTTTTATAAGGAAGAAAGTTATAGGTGAGGCAGATTCTGCCCTTGAGGCTATATACTTCATTGGACTGGAAAGCGATTTCCACATGCTTAATGCATCATTACGGTGATCAGGGAAACTTAAAAACCCTAGAATATCAGCTTAAATTCTTGTCGCAAGGAAATATGTCGACCGTGGCGTTTTACCAAACCGTGAACGCGCATCTATCACTTATACTAAACAAGATCTCTTGCATGAATTGTCCCAAATTCATTCGACTGTTTACTGACAGTTTTCGGGATAAAGTTCTGGACAGCTTTGTCACAGGCCTGAAGCGAGATTTACAAACACTACTCGGTGTCAAGGACCCTATTTATCTTCCACACGCTCTCTACTTGGGTAAGAAAATAGAGAGTCAGACACAGAGAGGAGCATAAGTTTCAAGTCCACGCACACATACAACAATAGCACCCCATTACCACCTCGGAGGAATTATTCTTTCGCACCTTGTGCTAATTTCAACCCCCAATTGGCATGTACGCCACCAAACCATTCATGTTCTAGACTACGATTTCATGGCCCAAGGGCAAAAAAGTACAACAAAAACAATGCAGGGCACAGCAATATCCGAGTTAACAGACAGATGCCACAACCAACAGGGAGGGGCTCCAGCACAACAATACTTCTTGGAGGCTATACATTGCGGCTGGCATATAAAATCGGTAGACACCAAGAACTCAGTCTCTTTCTTTCAGCATCACTCGACGTGGACCCATCGCAAATACTTTTTTCTTCCAGCACCACACAACAGCGACGCATCAATGCACCATGGTGTGACTTCAGTACAGCAAAGTTACACAAGATATACTGCTCCGATTTTGACCAAGACAGACCCAGGCGTTTATGGTTCTACCGATTCGCCCTGGGACTATGACAAACGACACAGAGCCAGACATTTATGGTTCTACCGATTCGCTCTGGGAAACCACCGTGACCAAAGAACACCCACATCAGTGAACACACAAACAGCCCACTATAGACACCCTAAGAAAAGAATAGTTTATACAAAGCAATACAATAATTATATATATAAATGAAATAAAATTAAATAAAGAATATATGGGATCCACTGAATTCTACCCCAGCTAAAATAGAGTCGTTAAAAGGGTTCATCTCTGCCATATATTGAATGTAGGTCGGCATTGGAAGAAATTTCAAATTTTTGGCGGGCATATGATCCAGCTTAAATTATATTCAGGCTTCACTTATCTCTAACCCGATTTAAAATGCTAGTTCAGCGGTAAGGTTGGTACCCACAACTCACCATACTTTAGTAAACTTATTCGGAATAAAAGACCTCAAAGTACAATTTTTTTATGTTACATCCGTTAAAGTCCTTTCATGGTATCATTGGCAAGGACACCTTAAAGAAGCTCGAAGCCGTTATTGATATCAAAATTAATTGCTTCATGATTCGGGATGGAAGGATGTTTAGATTGAAGCAACAGCCGAATCATTCCATAAACAATGTTGATGTCAACAAATACCAATGCAAATTTGAAAGACACCGATACTCAAATTGTTGTTAATAAACTTATTATCGAAAAAAATAAATGAAATGACTAACAAAACGAATGATATACTGAAAAATGTTAATAAAATTGAAGACATTCAACATATTTTGGCTATAAAAGTAAAACACTAATTAGAAATTATAAAGGAGGAAGTTTTAAACACTAATTATACCCTAGCATGAGCTAAAGAAACGGTAATGGATTCATTCATTTTGTCTGAGCAGGAAGAGGAATCAGTGAAGAAGATATTTGAAAACACAATATTCCATTTATAAACTTAGAACAGACACTTGAATTCTCTAAAATAAAAATGGGCTCGAATAATTCATTGACAATTTATATAATTAATATTCCCACAGAACAGATTGCAAATCTATGATGATAAAACAAATTAAAAGAAACAAATCTGTAATTAAGATTCATAATGAAAATTTATTAATTTGTAAGGAACAATTGTATTGAATAAAAATAGAAAGTAAGAAATATGAGGAACTAAAAATATGTTACTACGAAGGGTACTATTTATATTTCGGGAATAGCGAATAATAACAAACATTTTTAAATGGAAGTGGCTTAATTGCTTTTTAAAATATTCCCCTTGATGATCAGTACACTTTTGCATTCGTTCAAACCATTTGTCATAAAAGTTCTTCCATTCCTCTTGAGACACCTCCAAAACATGGTTTTTGAACGCTTGAACTGCTACTTCGGCGCTCGTAAATCGTTGACCACGCATTTTACCTTTGATATTCGAGAACAAGAAGAAGTCATTGGGTGCCAAATCAGGACTATACGGAGGAAGAGTTATCAATTCGATGTTTTGACTACTCAAAAACTCACCTTTTTGACGAGATGAGTGAGAGCTCGCATTGTCATGATGGAGAATAATTCGTCTTTGGCGGATGGTTTCACGAATTTCTCCGCAGACTTCCAGCAAACAAATGGTGGTGTACCACTCAGAATTGACCATCCTACGTTGCTCAAACGGAACAGTAGCCACATGACCAATTCGGCCGAACAAACAGGCGACCATTTGCTTCGCTGTGCTTCTTCCACGAACAACTTTTGTTGGATTTAGCTCGCCTTGGTATGCCCACACGGTCAATTGTCGTTTTGTTTCCAGCCCATACGTATATATCCATGATTCGTCACTTGTCACGATTTCACCACATGTCGAACTTTTTATTCATTTCCTTACACCAAATGACTAGAGCCTTTTTTTGAGCGATTGTCAAATTATTTGGGATCCAACGCGAGCAAATCTTGTTTACAGCCAAATGTTCATGCAATATTGAATGTATGGAAGTGGAAGTAATGCCCAAGGTGTCCTTTATCTCACGATATGTCAAATGACGCTCTTGCATTATCAGTTCACGCACTGCATCGATGTTTTGTGGCACCACAACCTATTTTGGACGACCTTCACGGAGTTCGTCGTCGACCGAACTACGACCACGATTGAATTCACTATACCAGCGATATATGTGTTTTTTGATAGTGCTTTATCGCCATACAAAGAACTGAGTTCATCGACACATTCTTGTTGAGATAATCCACATCAAAAGTTGTGAAAAATAATCCAACGAAAACCTTGATTTTCTTAACTCACTGTAAACAAAACAAATAGCACTTGTACATCAACACGCTGTGAGTACGTTTATGCTAAAAAATATCAAACTCTATTAAGGTGCTGCCAGATTTTAGCTATTGATATTAGTGTTGCCAGTTCCCTAAATATAAATAGTACCCCTCGTATAATACCATTATAGAAAAAACTAATTTGCAATTGCGTTTCAAATTTAATAAAAAGCCATCCTACAAGGTGTGCTGAAGTAAATCCAACCTTCTAAGTTCAGTTTGTAAAAACCCATGAAGGAAAATGGTCACGCAGAGCACTGCTATAAAGGAGAAGAGACTCTAAAGAAATTGTTGTTTAATTTATATGTAACTGCGGTCTTGTTCTCTTAAAAGGAGCCTTCCAAGCAAAAAATTGAAATTATATTAAATATTAAATGCTTGAAACTAGATGCACATATAAATCGATTTACTAAGTTTCAGTTCTAGTCATATTCAGTTCAGTTCAGTTCTATTCATATTTGTCATGCAATTGTGCGCAGTTATTCTCATAAGTGTAAGCACCGACCTCGCTTCTGTGGGTGCATTTAAAAATTGTAGCACTTCAAGGCAAACGCCTATAAAAGCGCCAACACTTGCAACGTTGCTCTCAGTTGTCATTGGTTTAGCTGCTTTGTGGGTTCAAGTAGTTAGTTACACAGAAACAAAATGATGGAGAATACTGTAACCATGATAGGAGAGGAGAAAATTGTGCGATTGCCGCTCCCAACACCGGTATCGGATTTATTGTCATTACCGACTATTACGAGGGACACAACGAGCCTACAATCGCAAACACTGAGTGATGTGCCGAGCGATATAATCATCAGGTCGCGCATAAAGTACGGTAGGCACTGGTCAGCCTGCAAGGGTCTGCTTATGGAATACTCGAAATGCAGTTCAATTCATGGTATTCGATTTTTATTCGAAGCGCACCGTCCCTTCTATGAGAAGTGAGTCACCTACAAGAGTTTGGCATGGTTGCCACTGAAGGAAGTCGGTTATTTTTACAGATTTTATTGGGGTGTTCTTCTGCTTACTTCGTTTTACTTTGCGACTTCACTCAGTTGGGATTCGTATCTAAAGTGGCAGGACTCTCCTGTTATACTGGGATTTGCCGAGACCCTTGTTCCGGTGCATAAAATAGCTTTCCCGACCATAACAGTGTGTCCGGAAATAAAAATGGATCCCAACAAATTTGACTTTACAGAAGTGGCGCAGCAAATGTGGAAAGAAATCGAAGAATTTAAAACGTTTGATATTTACGGGAATCTAACAGAGGAACAGTAAGTTCTAAATAAGTTTAATTTTTATTTGCATTTGGAGAGCAAGTAGAGTCTGTGATATCATTTTGCGATAGGATATCACACTTATCAGCCACTATGCACATATGCGATGAAGTTGTGGTGCAACGCTTCGCTCCATTTATACCCAAAGATGTGGTGACGAAAGTGGCCCAAACACTGGTGGATCTATCATTATCGAAGGATGAGACTGCCTCCTTTTGTAAGTGGAACGGACGATTTTATTTCTGCGATAAGATATTAAATTTAGTGGCCACAGATGAGGGTATCTGCTATCAATTTAACGGTTTGCAGACCAAGGATCTTTATCGTGATCCAAAGTAAAATATTTATTAATTGACGACATTCGAGTACTTGAACTATGTGTTTATATCCACCTGCAAATTGGTAGGTTCGTCAGTTATTACGATGAGGTAGTCGCTGATTTCAATAAATACTGGGATGACTTGCCACTGCTGAATAATTTGACCGGAAATTGGTCTCTTGATTATGGTTACGTCGGTCAGGGCTACAATGCGTATCCACAGCGCACTGTGTTCTCATCGGTACGGAATGCATTCATTGCCGCCCTGGAGGGTTTCCGTCCCGATTTCGATTATGCATGCCGGAGTTTTAAACAAGGTTACAAGGTGAGCAAGTGTGAATAATTTGAAAGAGATAATGTAAACAGTTAAGAAAGAGGCCATAACAAACATAAAAAAGTCACTAAACTTTTGTGTTACACTCTCACACTTCCAATTTAGAGCCATGAACATCGCCAAT
This sequence comes from Clusia tigrina, assembly GCA_920105625.2. Lineage (NCBI taxonomy): Eukaryota > Metazoa > Arthropoda > Insecta > Diptera > Clusiidae > Clusia > Clusia tigrina. Next base: position 395,899,274 of record OV050030.1, read on the forward strand.
CCAAAGTTCACTGACGCTGGTTGATTGTGAGCCCCAAGTAATTGAAAATGACCAGAATAGGAATTGGAATATTATATGGCAATGATATTTCTGTGGAATTTAAGTGGAGGAAATTCGACAGAATAGGAACGGGTGGAACTATATAAAACTGCTTGAGAAGTGTGGTCTGTTGCAGGCGCGGCAAGGGGGATTTTCCATCTTAGGAAGCTTCAAATTTCCCACTGTAAAAGTATTATAAATTGCCTATTCGGATATCTGTTTAAAGATACCAAAATGTTTCAGAAAGTGGGTGCTTCAGTTAGTCCTGTCTGCATTCAGACACATATCAAATGCATATTCTACCTGTCAATTTGGGCCTTGGTTACACATTTTATCATTTAATAATTTTATAAACTTAATGTTTTGATTCAAATTCAGTGAGTTCCATTTGGTTATTTAAATATGATGTTTTAGGCAAGAGAGACATATACAAAGAGGGCGTGTTTATTGCCTGATTTTTACATATCGAAAATATTTATAAAATTGCAGAGCATTATTTTGTTCTTTCTTTCATATTTCAGCTGACGAAAATTTCAGTGGAAAAAGCTGAAGTGTGGTTATATCGACTGACGAGATGCCCTAAAACGCAAATCAAAAATTATTGAGAAATTTCAAATCACCAGTTATCAGAATATTTCAGTTATGGTAGTGGCAGGGGAGCTATAAGGTGAATTGTTTATGCAAAGACATCAAAAGTCACCAAATTCTTGTACCATCAAAACCAAATTAGATGGAGTAATTTTAAATGAGCGCTGGCACATTTTTTATATGAGAGAAGTGGGTTTCCTTAACCGATTCATATTTTTTGCAAATAGCTTTCTACAATCTACCTATAGTCCTTCTTTACAAAATTGACAATGTGCGTGTGATAGGTGTGATAGTCTATATATGTTGCCCATACAATATCTAATAACCACAAAATTGCATCAGTATTTCATCAAAAAGAAGATTCGACAGTTGCATATATGAGAGATAGAAGTTCCCTTTATCCGATTTGCTTCATATAAATATATGATGCTGTTTTGAAGTCCAGGCATTTCGTATGCAAAGTTTCATTAAAATATCTCTAACTATGTGTAATGTAGTTGGCCACAAAGGGACTTGGCGAAATCGAATCAGGAAATGATGCTTTTAAATTATGTGAACGAATGGATGCATGTGCATAGTTATCACACCTCATTCTGGTCATTACAACATTTTCCCACTCCCCAAATACACTACAAGTGTTCAGTGGAAATGACTAATTTTAATTAAATGTGCTTTCCCTTTTCAACAGGTGTTCCTCAATTCTCCCGAGAGTGTGCCACTGAGTACCGGCAATTACATTTTAGTGCCCCATGGCTATGAGGTAATGATCAGTGTGCTGCCCCACTACATTGTGTCAGATGACAATCTTCATAACTTTAGTCCAGATAAGTATGTTGAGCTCGTGTATGAGTTTTTTTTTTGCTTTTTGTTCTAGATTCCACATCCTTCGTGGCCTACCCGCAGGACCAAGGCAAGGTATTACTTCATGTGGGGTATTATGGTCAGCGGATCCCTTCTAGTTATTTTCAGTTGAGAACTTCAGATGAAGAACTCCTTCGATAGCAATACCTCTTGGTTCCGCCCCTCCATCGTTTCGCCTGGATCGCTTTCTTAGCTGTCTGGACCAGTTCTTTGGTGGCGTTCACAGTGAACTTCGTCTTACGGAAGCCATACTGCCAATTTGACAGTCCTCCAGATTCTGCAATATGCTTATCGATCCTCTCTCAAATTATCCGCTCCTAAATATTCCCTCTGTATCTGATATTCAGAGTTGGCGGTAAACCGAACGGTTGGTTTGTTGGCTTTCAGCGCCAGGATGAGCCGTTGCCTCTTGCCTCGTTTTGAGAAAATACCTTCCTCATAGAGAAGTTTTACATTTTCTTAATAGTTCTGGATGCATTGCAACTGCAGTTTTTCGGACACCTGGCGCGGTGGGCATTTCATTTGGCAAACACCTCATCTGTTGTCACAGTGGGTATGCATTCCTCTGTTGGCTCGAAAGAGGAGCTTACATGGAACAGCTGCCGGGAAGAGCTGTGCCATTATAAGCCTTATCAAAATTGAACAAGTTGTGGCCGGCTGCCTGCAGCAGGGCAATATCCGCATAACAACATATGCTGTGCCCCCATGGGTCATCCTCGAATTGTGCGGATAGTTTGGTTAAGCTTGTGCTCTTGCTTTTTTACTGACCTTCTTCAGTTCCTTCCTGACTCTCTTATAGGCCAGTTGTATCTGCAGCGAGCCTGCAGCTAGTATGGAATACTGGTTTGTTCTCTTCGCAATTTCGTATGGTGAGCGGACTACTCACAGCAATGTTTCATTGCCTGTCTTCGGCACTGCAGGTGGCGGAGGTCTTTCATAATGGCGGCGGTAGTGTCACACACCGCAGCCCATTTCTCCGCGCTATCAACTAAATTGTCGGGCATCACGAGCTCTCCACACACTCCTTGTAGTTCCTCTCTAGCATTTTTATACCGTGGGCAATAGAAGAAGACATGTTTGGAATCTTTGATCTCTGTACAGTTTGCACAGTAGAGCGATTTCTCCAAGTGGAATCTATGCAGGTATGCCAAAAAACCTCAATGGACTGTCAGCAGTTGTGCGACGTGATAATTCACCTCACCATGAGACCTGTTTACCCATTGAATCTTGGGGATCAGTCTTCTTGTCCAGCGGCCATTCGAAGATGTGTCCCACTGGGCTTTGCCACTCTTGAAGGGTCCTCCGCTTTACAATTACCTAGAGCTCTTCTACACTTGTCGCGTGTGTTCCTTTGCCGTGGTAGAGGTTCATCGCTTCTTTCGCCAGCAGGTTCACGGGAGGCATGCCGGCTATCACCAATCTGTGGACACGGTGCGGTGTTCGCAGATTACTCCCAGTGCACTTCTTCTGTATGCTGCGTCAATGGTGCGGACGTAAGCCTTCACATCAGCATTTTTGGCCCATTTTGGAGCCCAATAGAGAATAATGGATCTGATAACCCCAGAGATGAGTCGCCTTTTCCGCTGTCTTGGTCCTCACATGTTGGGCATTATTCTACACAGGAGAGCACATGTGTGTGCTGTGTGTGTATATCACTCCCGAGCCATTTTGCATCCCTCAGCTGCTAACATGGTCTATCACAGAGCTGACTCCTACTTTTAGAAAAATTATCTCGGTAGTATTCATGAGGATAACATCAAGTCTTGGGAGTGCGTCCATGAGGTTGTGCCCCTATTGGCGTAGTCCGGCCGCGGCCCCATTAAGTCACTCATGTATTAAAATCAGCAGCAATTACTACAGGGTTCCTGCAGACTCCAACTCATCCATAACTAGATTTGGTATCGTGGTTCTTCCTGTCGTGCTCCTGATGTCACTGAGCTGAAATGGCTAGTCTCCATATACCCATATTGGAGCTAGGTAAGTGGTGTCCTCGACCCAATCCATTGACTGGTGGCAACATTTGGATACTATCTTCTCACGCAACCGGCAAGAGGTCCCTCCGATTCCCAGCTTGATATGTAATAGCCCCGCGGTTGCCTGAGTGGCAGACTGATTATTGCCATTTGTGTTCTATCGTACGCTTTGCGAAGGGAGCTAATCGCCGTAAGGGGGGTTTTTCGAAAATGTTCAGTTGCTTCAACAGTGCTTCGGACACCTCTTCTGCCGTGGCAATCTCGTCTTAGTGCATTATTTCTAGTAGGATCTTCTCAATGAGCTGGCCCACCTCCACGCTGGCCCCTAATACATTTAACACTGCTGGAGAGTGACCTTGTTAGGCTGCACTCCCCTGGCTAATGGCAACAGCAGTTGCCCTCTCGCGGTGTTTCTATTTTGCTGTACCATGAGCCATTTCGCATAGTTCACCATGGTGCTGGTGTTATTGTTTTTTCGGTATTCATTCTTGGGTTTTTTCTAACTAAGTCCTTCAGTGGTGCACAGATGTCCCTTTGTCCACCGAGTCCCACTCTTCACGAGGAAGTGAGTTTTCTGTAAGGATCGCTCTGGCCCCTCCTTAGTGAGTGGCTGCCAGTCTATACATTAAGATTATCCGCCCTCATACATGTGTTTGTATTTTTATCGATTTTCAATAATTTTCCTTATAAACTTTGTGAATATTTCTGAAGGCGTCAATGCTACTTCAATGATGAGCGCTACTTGCGGTTCTTCCGCGCCTATTCGCAGGCCAACTGCCAAACCGAGTGCTTGGCTAATTACACCATCTCAAAATGTGGCTGTGCGAAATTCTGGATGCCAAGCAAGTACCTATTCTTATAGGGTAATCCACACATTTGACCTGCTTTCTTTAGAGCCACTTTATGTGCCCGAATGTGGCGTGTTCGATATCAATTGCTATACTGAAGCTCAAAAGGAGTTGCACCTTCTGCTGCAGAAACAAACAACGCAGAAGATTTTGGACGCCAAAGTAGAGATTATGTGTGATTGCATGCCCGCCTGTACTTCATTGGAATACAATGTGGAAATATCTCGCTCTCGCTATGATATAAATAAAATGTTCGAGGCTGTACGTGAAGTATACGACGAACCTGAGTGTGTTTTCAGTTTAAATAAAAATATACAGACATGCAATCTAATATCGTTCATTCCAATTTATAGTTTAATGGTCAGTCGATTGGTGATCTACTTCAAGGAGCATCAGTTCACCGCAATTAAGCGTACCGTGTTGAGTGTCACCATGTTGTTCGGTGTCACCACGTTTGTCAGTGTCACCACATTGATTGCGAATTGCGGTGGCATATTTGGCCTCTTTATGGGCATTTCCAGTTTAAGTGTGATGGAACTGTTTTACTTCTTTTCAGTACGTCTCGTTGCTAATATACGCAGACGGCGCATTGTTCAAAAGAAAGAACTGCAAGAAGAGTCCGAGCACACAAATAATTAACTTGTCGTAGGGCACAGAAGAATGTTAAGTCATGAAGAAGTATGAAGTCATGAAAACAAGTGGACATTGACTACATTCGGTCGCACAAACTATTATAAATACACTATGCATGTATATACGAGTATATGTGTGTAACCATCAGATTTCTTTTTTACCATAATTCGATAATAATAAACATTATATTCCACATATATAAGTGGACATAAGCCATAGTAGCTTTAGCAACTTGTTTTGTTTCATGGAACTAAGAAATGTAATCTTTGAAAACTAAAAAATTAAATAAAGTCTTCCAAAAAATGTATGACGCGGAATGGTTTATAGATATATAGAATTATAAGGTGAATTCCAGCACTAAATGAATTAAATTACAAGGGCTCTCCGAATACTGGTCACAGACGATTGAAGTGTGTAAATCAACAGAATTCAATTTCTTCAATATTCTGCAACATCATGGAGATTCCTTTATAACATCATTACAATAAGAATATTCAATGAATGAATGAATGACACAAAGAGGGAAAATGTACTCATCCTGCATGTACGAGTACCTATTAATGATCTTCTCTTAGTCCAACAGTTCTAAGGAAACTTGACACTGAATTCGGTTCATTGCTCTAATATCTCTGACCTCGGGCCAATAATGCCCCCAATATTTCTTCTTACCTCGAGCTAAAGCTTCGCAGTTCATTAGAAGCGGCTCTGGTGTTTGTTCTGCCTCCGTCCAGAACCTACACGTGTTTACTGGTGAGAGTCACAGTTTCATGAGGTGGCTTCTTAAATGACAGTGGCTTGTGAGATGGTCTGTCAGAGTTCTTAAATTATTTTTGCGTAACTGTACACAAAAAGTTGCACGATTTGAGTTATAGTCCCCAATCATGAGATTGGATTGTATAAGTTTTGGGAGTGAGGTCCAGGAAGCGTGATCCTCTGGACTTTTCCTCGTGTCTTAATTTATCTTTTATTATATTTGCTCATATGCCAATAAATGGTTAAGGTCCAATAAATGGTGTGGCTGCCCCATTTCTGGCAAGACTATCCGCCTTTTCGTTTCCAGGGATACCAATGTGTCCTGTGACCCATTTTATGAAAACTTTATTGAGGCGCTCTAACTTATTTAAAAGTTCTAAGCATTCCGATACAAGTTTAGAGTGAATCTCGTAGCAATTGAGCTGCTCTGCTCTCAGACATGATAGCAATATCTAGACCTAAAAAGTTACGTCGGAGGTTAAAGATAACACAAAGGCAATGTATGTATCTCTGCCTGGAATATGTTGGGCGATTTCCACATTGGTCAGAGTGGTTCACCCTCGACCCAAATATGCCGGCTTGTATCCCTTCTTCTGTTTTTGAACCATCTCTGAACCACCTGATGTTATGATCTTTCCATTCCTTCCTTGTTGTTCCCAAGCACCATTGTGAAGCGTTTCTCAAAGTTGTACATTTTGTTCATGTCGTCTCTAGGTAGGACCGCGAGGGCTATAGTGGCAACGATGCTGTCCCGTTGTTTCTTACTACAAATTTTCTCGCGGCCAGCACCTTCCTTTACGATTTCTAATAGGTTTTTTTCTGCAGCTATTTCTCCTGTATTATGTAGCGGAGTAAGATCTAAAAGTGATAGAGGAAACTCTTTCGAAATCTTTACGTTTGGGATATCGGCATATGTTATCAAACAAAACGTATCCATATCGACGTAGAAACGTAACGAGTTATCAATCGAATGCAAACATTCGCAGCGTCTTACGATATATCAACGGCTATCGAAATAATTGCTGGATGGTGTTTATTCATTTTTCTAAATTTTCTGCTAAAGAAGTGAAATTTTTAATAGAAACTAAAAAAACTTGGAGAATAGGAAAATATATTTATGCCATAGTGGGATAAATTTGCGAAAGTACATTCTTGAACTACAGGAAATCAAGAGAAAGGCTTGGGAGGACTTTTTCTTGGGAGGACTTCTCACAAATATATATAGCTAGAATTGTGTTGTCAGAAATTTTAAGTGAAATGCATTCAATACAAAATGTAAGTTCATTTGGATTATTTATTATCATTTTTGTTTGAATAATTAGTAATATTGTTTAAATTCTTAAGGACAACCTTAAATATTGTAAAATAAACTTAATGGGAGAGTACATGCTGGAGCATGCACATTTAGCGCAGACCACTCTTCCAAATTGGGCTCAATACAAAGTTGTTTCACACCGATTATGGGAGTAAATTGCAAACAAATTAAATGTAGCTGCACCACCCATTGAAGATGTGAAGGATGAGGAAGGTAGATTGGAGAGCTGGGGTACTGACATTTGACATATGACACTTGAACTTCAGCTCTGAGATAAAATATTTATATCGTTTTCTTTTGCACATAAAAGTGTTACCATGCGAAAGAGTAGCAGTATTTCAATGTTTTCCTGAACACTGCCAGAGGGTTGCATGGTTATGTTCAGAAATAAACAAATAAGTTGTAGCGCTCTGCGTGGGTCTATTTTAAGTCCTACGAGAACTGCATTGTATTCATCTTCATTCAACGTGCAAATACTTCATCCAACATACTTTTAGCCAGAACAATCACTTCTTTATTTAACGTCATTTAAACTCATAATAACTTCAATTCAATTTAATCTCTAAAGTCAATGGTCATCTCTGTCCTAGTTTGCATTCATACGAGTGCAACTTTCAACTGAGTGCAACATTGTCCGCCCTGTCGGTGAAAACAGGTTAAAAAGGTTACATTTTCGCCCCCTCACGGTGTAACATTCTTAGAGCCCTCTCGCTGGGTTGTACTATTTTGAGAAAAGAACACGAAATATGCTTATTGTAAGGTAAGTGTAACATTTATCTCTTGGAAAGGAAACACTATTTAATGGTATCTGTAATCTAAAACGATATTTCGATTTTTATATATACATATACGAGTATATACCTCTATATTTATAAAAATGAATTGTAATCCTGTTGGTAACAGCATCACTTGATAACGGTTGAACCGATTTTGAAATTTATTTGAAAGATAAGATTTGAAAGATAATTTCTCTAAGAAGCTCAAGGTTAAATTCATTAAAATCGGTTCATAAAAACAGGTGGAATAAAGGTTTTAAAATGTTCGTAACAACAACATAAAATTACAGCAATGTTGTTGTTTCGCGTGGGGTTATAAACATGTGTGAAGTGATCGCATATGAAGCGAAAGCATTCACATGTTCATGCTGGACCTCGAAGCAAACATCTTTGTTGTAGTTTTTATGTTGTTAAAGTAAATGAAGAGGAAATTGAAGTTGATGTATTTGTGTGTTGGTGCATTTTTCATAGCCCAATCCCGCTGTTGTTCATTTTGACGTACATCTGTAAAATGATTAAAGAACGCTACTAATTCCGAAATGCCAAGATATTCAATCGGCAAAAAAATTCCAACAACGCAAACAAGGAAGTCAGTTCCATCTACACATGTATTTTGCACCGACGCTTTAGGTCGCAGTTACATCTACGAGCTGTAAATTAAGATTTGTGTGGCACATATAGAGAGCCTGTTAAAGTTTACGATTGCTAGAGGATGACACTCATTGGGATTACACCCTCGAAGGTGCTGTGATTTCATCAAAGTCTCATCAACTACGATATCGATAATTATCTCAACAAGCTTACCATCGAAACCGATTGAATTGTGGACCAAATACAAAGAGGACATGTCTGGTAATATTTTGCGGAAGATGCAAACTAGAACATCAAATCTAGATTTGCAACTGAGCGAAGAGATTCACAACGAGGCATTGATATTAATTGAGGACATGTTCTTGATAATATCGTATGTAACAAGGTATTATCACAATTAAGCATGACAGAGCCCAATCGTCCGATGCATGACGCATTTCATCAAGAGTTGGAAAAAGAAAAGCTATATAATTGCTATTGATTGAGAGCATCAGTTCCAACGATCGAGGTGCATACGACTCTCTTATGAAATTTGTGAACGATGGATCTGGAGGGATTCTGTTTTTGGAGGCTCCCTCTAGACCTTGGAAAACTTTTTTGATCGAGTTTATTTTGGCAACAATTCGCTCGCAGAATGTAATTGCACTTGCTTCATCAGCCGCTACGTTATTGGATGTTGGTCGAATAATCAGAACTCAAGTTGCAGTTGAATATACAAAGCAAGGAAACTCCAACGTGCAACCTTTCGAAGAACTGTGCGATGGCAAACGTTTTGTAGCAATATAAATTGATAGTTTGGGATGAATGTACGATAGGGCATAAAAAGTATTTGGAGGCATTCGACCGAACAATGCAAAATCTACGAAACAATCAAAATCGGTTTTATTTTTTGGCAGGTGACTTTCGCCAAACATTCCCAGTGACTCCACAGTCAACGCACGCCGATGAACTTAATGCATGTTTGAAATCGTTTGGTTTCTCAAAAAACGTTGACACTCAAATTAAATATGAGCATGCGTGCAAAGTTTCAGAACCAGCAATCTGGTGAAGGATTTTCAAATCAATTGCTGGAGATTGGCAAGGACGAAATCCCCGTTGATATTTCGACTGGCTGTACCACATTCCCGTTCACGGAATTTATCCAGAAGGTATTCTCAAAAATTGCTCAAAATTACAAAAATCATGTTTGGTTAGGCGAATGTGCTAAATTGGCTGCGAAAACCATTGATGTTGACGAATTGAATTTCAAGATTCAAAGTAAAATTGCTGACGAATTGATGACGTGCAAATAAATGGATTCCGTTATTAGACAAGATGATGTCGTCAACTATCTAAAATAATGTTTAAGCTCGCTGGAATTGCCTAGATTGCCGCCTTACAATCGCCAATTGCAAGTCGGGTCGGCAATCATAAGATTGCGAAATATCAACCAACCACGTCTTTGTAATGGCACCCGGCTTACAGTGCAGACAACGTAATGAAAGCAACATACAGGAAAGTACAATGGAGAGGACGTTTCGATATACTGCATCCCAAATTTTCCGTCCGATATGTCATTCGACTTTAAACGTTTGCAATTTCCGGTGCGGTTTGCATTCGCAATGACAATAAACAAATTACAAGGACAGCCATTAAGAGTTTGTGGCATTAACCTTAAAAATCCATGCTTCTCGCATGGTCCATTTTATGTCGCCAGTTCCCGTGTCGGACAACCATCAGCTTTGTTTGTTTACGCTCCAGAAAACAAAACAAAAAATGTTTTGCATCAAAAAACGTTACAATACAATGGTTCAAAGTCGATCACATTCCAGGCACATCACAGATTTTAATGCATTTCAGCCGTTAAACAAGAATGGCGGATGAAAGACTGGATCGGTGATTTGACTAGAGAGAGTAGTAGAGGTAAGGTACCGGACAAATATAAACGTATCTATGGAGTAAACAGAAACATAATGGGACGTTAGTTTTTGAAAAAATCGAGGTTGTCGGCCGAAGAGACAATAAGGCGGTTGAAGTGTTCTCCGGGTGGAACTGTACTTATGCGCGTTAAAATTGTGTGTCAAATGTGTTCAAGTATTCCGATAAGGGAAGAGAACTTGAGAAGTATTTCCCAGACGGTTGGAAGTGGCAAATGATACGAAACAATGATTAGACAGTGATAAGATAGTGTAGGCTGTTCCGTATAGCTACAAGAAATCAAAGGTGAGAGTTTGAATCCTTTGATTTTCAGTTTTAATCAAATCTTGTAACATATTTTGCACTGTAGACATAGATTGGAGTTGGTTTTGCAACTGTAGGCTCTTCAGTGTGCAGGCTAGTACAGTCATTTCCATTTTCGGCTGAGATAGAAAATCTGTTTGAATTTAAAGATAGATCCATCTAATATATTGTTTCGATCTAGCGCGCTTCGGAGTGTTTTGAATTCTGTTAGTCGGTGATTTCTTTTGATTTCCTAATTTAAATGTTTTGGTCCCGGCTGGGTCTACCTTCTAGTTAGGTCCCTGCTGGGTCTACCTTTTCGGAATTTTTTTTTTGAGTTGACGATTAAGCAATTTTTCTGACTTGAGTTTTTATTTTTGTGAGAGCAATTAGTTGTGCTCACAACTTCGTTAGTATTGCCATAGAGTAACTACTATTCTATGGTATTGTTTGTGCTTATTGACTTCCTCTTCAGGTTAGACGAGGTAATTGTTGTTGCCGCTGCATTGTTCGACGAAGCAATAGTGGTGATCAAATATTTTATACTCTAATATAGACTATTTGGTGGTAATCACACTGCTTGGTATGGTAATGGGGCCGGTAAAGGCGGTTTTTGGTGTTAAAATATTCAGACATACGGAACTTGTTGTTGGTAGTTCCGCACTCAGCGGTATAACATCAAGTATACCTGTTGGTTGCTGTTGTTGGAGAGAGGGGTTGGCATGTCTATGCTGGCAGATTGCTTATTTGGTTGAGAGCGACTTCCCCTTGGTTGCTCAAGCTCAGCGGCCGAATGGGCCGGACGCCCGCGCACGACAGTTTCGCTGGCCGAGAGCGTAAGACACTCATTTTTCAATACAAAGTAAATGAATTGTCTTACAATGTGCACAAAATAGGGTCACACAAAAACGTCTTATCGCAATAGAGCACTATTCCCAATTTTTATATTTCTATGCATGTTTTTATCATTTGAAAACAGTTTCGAAGTGAAGTCGGGTGGATACGCGTCGGCGACTAAGTAGACAGCATTGAAGGTGTCATTTTAATCATGAAATTGACATGATTTGCATTTTCAGAACGAAGAAATCGAAATTCCAATAAGCGATCTGCATATAAAACAAGAGATGGTCCATGAAGAACCGTCTTCCCCGGAAGATCTGGCGGTGAAGATTTATTGTATTCCAAAGAAACACCAGCCGATGGTTGAAGTAAACTGCTACCCATATAAGTTTGCACCGAGGCAGGAAGTTCACAGTGAGGACCACGATGGCCACAATGAACCACCACGTTGCCGAGATGAAGTAAACCGCAATCAATACATGCTTATGCCAAAGAAGGAAATTAACAGTGAAGACGATTTTATGAATGAATCAGGAATCTGGGAGGATGAAGATGCCTTTGATGAAATCTTGTCTCTATTGAAAGAGGAAGCTGCGGCGGAAAGCAACATTAACACAGAGTTTAATAGTGTTCCATGTGATGAGGATTGGGGCCCAATCAGCAGCAGCTCTACATATCAAAATAGCGCTCTTTCGGAACAGAAGGATGTGGAAGCGGATCAAAAGTATAAATCGGAAACCAATATAATTATGTTGTGCCCATATTGTGGATCAGAATTCCCAACTCCCTGCGAGTGGCGACAACATCTCAATGTTGTTCATGACTTTGTTAAGCGAGAAAGTTTCAACATGGACTTCATCAGTAATTCGAGGGCACAATGTAAAGACTGCAATACTCAAATAGCCAGCAAAACGCTTACGAATTTACAGCAACACAGAATAAAACATCTTCCATACAATCGGTATTTGAAGTGCAAATTGTGCCTCGAACATTTTAAATATGTGGATACGCTGACAAAACATTTACGAAAGAAACATAATTTCTACGGAAAAATAGAAAAAAGTGTTGCTGCAGACAAACCCATTTTCGTGTGTCCATTTTATTGCAAGGAATTTCTCAATATTTCTGAATGGCGCGTACACATCAATGGCGTTCATGATTTCAGAAATAAACATAATCTCAACATGAAGTTTGTTGATGCGAAAATGTGGAAGTGCAAGCAGTGCAATATGCTAATTATGAACAAACTACATCATATGCAACGCCACAGAATAACGCATCTGCCACACAAGTTTCGTAATAAATGTAAATTATGCAACCAATATTTTAAAACTGGTGGACTCCACAAGCGGCATTTTGATAGAATGCACAGAAACTATCTCGTTTGTCCCTCTCAATCCGATCCTATTCTCCTGTGTCCATTTTGTGGCATAGAGTTTCCAAATTCCTGTAAATGGCATAAGCATCTCAAGGATGTGCATGAGCTCGATAAACGGGAGAATACGAATATGGAGTATGCGGATGCAGATAAGATGAAATGCAGGCAATGCAATGTCATAGTAAGCTTAAGGATAACTAGGTATTTACAGCACAAACTGACACATCTGCCGTACAAGCGGCATTTTAAATGCCAATTATGCGGTAAGCTTTCTTTAAATCGTATCTACCACATGAGGCACATTAGACAAAAGCATCAGTTAGCGACTCAAAGAAAGAATTATCGAAAAACTGGTTGCGGAATCATCTGACATTCTGGTCTCAAAGTGTTAAAGGGCGCAAACGTTCTTATAAATAGATGGTATAGACCAAGTGGACCAACTAGTATGTTCAGCAGCATGTTTCCTGCACGTAACACTCGAGAGAGCCTCATAGGCATACTCTGGAAATTTTCTAAAAATACGAAATAGCGAATTTCTGCCGAGGCGAAACTTTCTCATAGCTAAATACTGCTCCTCTAAAGAGTTCGCCATTGAAATTTGCCGAAATGCAGTGAGAAGCATACCATGTAGTAACCGCATTTATAGTAAAACTGGACAAAGGTGTTGACAGTGAGCTGAAAGCGGGGCGGAACTTATCCATATCCAGCGTTCTCACTTACCACAATTGTGGTAGATCAGTCTCAGAACTCTTCTGCTTTAGTAAAAATGTGTGTATTATATTATTTATAGCAATTTACAGGTTTTGTAAAAATATACTTATAAACGTGATAACGGAAAATTGTAATAATTAATAGAAAGGACATGCAATGTACGAAATGAGACGAAAATATTTATATCTTTTTGTTCTCTTCACAAAGTTTTCATTGATATTAAAATTTATATTAAATTAAACTGAGTAAAGCGAGTTTTTTGTTTCCTCCTCTCTGTATTTCCATACATAATAAGAAATTACGGACAAATAAATTGTTGGTACACTGAATTTTATCGTATAATGTTTCCAGGAGTATGGCATGGGGATCGAGAAGCGGCATCCGCCCTTTCGCCATTAAAATATTGTTACGTGTTTGTATATATTTATATTCAATCTTCCAATAATTTCATAGTTATTGTTTTGCTTAGGAATATTCACAGTCGATGTCTTATAATTTTTTTTTATTTTTCAAATACTTTATGGTGGTTCTGGAGACTACGCCCCAGCACTCAGATCGCACTTCTTTCATGCTTTTACACCCCCTTTCTTTGCTGACTGTAAACGTGGATGCATGGTGTCTGTGCCATTGTGTATTTCAGTGCCCAACCACTGATCTGAATCTTCCACATTTAGTCATACTTTTCAATACATGATGCCACTGAGTATTGCTTGCGCCATTTACATCAATGCAGAATCGCCAATGCCCCTATCATGTAGGCTGGCAAGCATAACTTCGATATGCTTCGCATATCCTCCCTCTACTAGAAGCGAATTGTGTGTCGTACAACTTCAAAATAGAGTTTGAATCGTAAATGCCTGATTCTGTTGTGAGCTAGAATCAAGCTGCCTGCGCGTAGTGTCTCACATCATCGACTCCTAACAGATGCCACACATTCTGTGTGATTAGCATGTGTTAAAGTTACTTAAGAAAGCACATATTTTTAGGGTGCGAGTACTTAGAATTAATATTACCTATGTAATATTTATTATGTAAACTTTTAGGGTGCTACAGTTTTGCAGTCGAGCCACCGAAGGGCATTCAAAGTTAGAATGCACCATCAACATTTCAGATTGGCGTAGGTCAGTTGGCTTGACCAACTGACACCAATTAACAGGTGCGAAACGGGAACACCAGAAAGGTCAGTTTTTGTATTGTAATTATGAATTGTAAATAGTATATAAGAGTTAGTATTCTAAGTAATAAAGGCTTGTGATTTTAAAAACTAAAAGTGTAATGTAGTGATTTTTACAAAGAGTGATTTAGGCTTTTCAGATACACGCGCGCAGCAGAAGGACGTCCCCCGTCAAACAAGGACAATATTTAAAGGACCTATTGGAGTTATCCCAGGGCAAGGAACCCTGAAGCAGAGAGGCATCCTGCAACGAATTCGAAGGACCTCATCGAAGGACACTGTGGAATAAAGATGACATCGAAAAAAATTTGGGTGAGTAGAGTGTATAATAGCGTAATCTAAGTAGATACTTCTGCGACCCTGAAGGCGCCGTAGCGCTGGTCAAAGAAGTTGCCACCTACAGGCGCGTTTGCGCTGTTGCACGCAGCTTTGAATGGCAACCATAAACCGTCAGTATGATCGGACGGTCTATGTATGTTCATCCTAGCTGTGAGGATTTTTTTTGTAGGGGATTTGAATTTGTTTGTCGTGAGGGACATTTATATTGTTTATAAGGCCATCTGGTCTATGTTGAGAAAGTTAAATTGTTTTTGTATTGTTTAAATTCTGAAGTTCTGAATTTTTCTTGTTTGATTTAAATGATTGGCTTTTGAGCTTAGGGTATTAGGCAAAAATATTTCAAGAGGTGTTTACAACACGTGTTGTTGCATCAAAGTTTTTTGTAGTTCGGAAACTACGATTTGCGTAGCAATGTTGAAGAAAACATTTAAATGCTATTATTATGTGGCGCATACGTTACGGGTTTATTTTTAAATATGGATTCAAATTTCCGGGAATGAATCAAGACACTTTTGCCGGTAAATCAAATTTCGGTTTTTACAAACATTGGCCTTTTCTATGGATTTATTAAAGATGGTGAGAGGAAAACAAGGAGTATTGGTGAGGAAGTCAAGGACCAATTTGCATTGAAGGAAGGACTTAATGGACGCCGGTAGACAGCGAACATAGAACTTATGATGGAAGTTAAAGGAATATTAAGATAGAATTTACGGTGGAATGTTTTTTTTTTTAAATAAATTTGTATTAAGTAATTGGGATACGCCATCAGTTCTGGCATTTGGGATATGACGAAGGAAGCGCAAGGATTACTGCTGAGGCAGGAGCAAATTGGCGAAACGATTGAAAAGCTGGTCCGTAACTTTAAGAAAGACGGCAGGTTACGTAAGGACAACGTGTATTACCGCAAGCGAATAACACAGTTGCAAGATCTGGGGAGAGAGTTCAACAATAATCACGGACTGTTGTTGCCTCACGCAGTTGAGTACGGCAAGGGAAAATATTTTGCGGAAAATTACGCAGACTACATAAATAGTCTGGTCAACGAATGGGCAGATACATTTAGTTCTGAATTAGAGGGACTAGGGCAAGAGATTATGAGTTTGCTTTCGCCAGACGAGGAAATAAGGAACAGATTGAAATCAATACAGTCAGAGGTGAAACTGTTTACTGGGAAAATAGTTGACCAGTTCGAAGCGAGTACGAGCAGGGAAGAAGCTCAGGAATTGTGGAGGCAGGCAAACGCCGGAGGCCCTGTGTCACCGTTAGAGGTAGCGGATCAAGCCTTGACGGCAATCCAAAAAAGAACAGAAGAAAAGTTGTTCAGTTTTCATAAGAAAGCAGAAGATTGGAGAGCACAAAAAGAGTATCTGGAGAAGAAGGTAAAGGAACTTTCTCAGAGGTTGACGGAAACAGAGGAAGCAGCAACGCTGTTGGAAAAGGAGTGTGCGGAATTGAAAAGAGGACGGGCGACCAATAGGACCTCACTGAATAGGGAGAGATCAAAATCAGCATCAGCTGGATTTACGCAGACAGTATTGACATTGCCTCCGGAATATTTAACACCAGAAGTACGTTGGCCGGAATATTTAACACCAGAAGGGATAGGCCGCATGGTAAAGCCAAAAGTAGTACTTAATGAAGAAAGGCAAGCGGAATTTTTGTTTGCCGCATCTGAAATCGGTGTCGAGCCTTTTTCTCCGGGAGGCCCGATAAATAATAAAAATCAGGGATATCCGCCAAAGGAGCCGGAAGCAGTACCCGTGCAGCAAAGTTCCGATACTGTGGGCAGTATTTCGCCTGCACGAACAAACGATCGAAGAAAAATTAGTTTGAATCCGTCACTGACCAATTACCTATCAGATCTGGGAGAAGAGAATTTGGAAACTACCAAAGAGATTAATAAAGCTAAGGTTTTACCAGCAATTGAGAAAACACAAAGGAATAAAATGGGCATTCTGGAAGTTGCTCATGCGGTGGAGAAGTTGGTGCCCATGTTCTCAGGAGTCGAGTTGTATGATCTGAGAACTGAGATCCGGCGCTTCAAAGAAGGTTGTGAGCTAGCGCAACAGAGTGTTCCGGAAGCGGACGGGGAACACTTAATAAAGTGTATTAGGCAAAGAACCACAGGTGATGCGTTTGATTTACTGGTGCATAGCTCAGTAAGCACCCTGGCAGAATTATATGTACTTATGGATCAGACATATTTGAAACAAAAGTCGTACGACTGTCTTGTACGGGAAATACAGGAATCAACTCAGACACCGGGGGAGGAATTGAGAGCCTGGGGACGAAGGCTCCAGTCTCTCGGGAACGCTGCTGAGACGGAAGCCAACAGGCAGTTTCCAGAAAATGTTGCAGCATACAAGGCTCAAGTAGAACGGACTATGATTTCTGTGTTCAAGGCAGGCCTGATAAATAGGGATTTAGCTAATTATACTCTTACTCTCACGCCGAGGAGTATGGCAGAGTTAGTGGAGGCGGTCTCTTTAGCTGAAGCAGCAATACAACAGCGAACGACAACAGGTGGAATCTGCTGGACTGATGCTCCTGCAGAGGTAGGAACAGTACAGCAGCAAAACAGATGTGGAGTCGGTAGATTGATGGGCCAATTTCCGCAACAAAGAGACCAAGAATTCTTGGTTGAGAGGTTTAAGCCAAGGAAACCCATTTGCTCATTCTGTGATAATCCAGGGCATAAAAGGGATGAATGCGTTACACGGAAAAACACGCCCTATTGTATGGAGTGCCAAACATATGGTCATGAGGCAAGTAGACAGTGCCAATTAGACACTAAATGGAATCAGAGTAAAAGGCAGCCAGCAACGAGTCGCCCGGTTCCAACCTTGAGGGACAGCAGGGGTAACTTCAGTAGTCCCAGAATTAATTCAACAGAAGGAATTAACCAAGGAAGAAATCCTTTCAAAACTGGGAGTGGTCAGCAGCGACCAAGTTGGGATTCTAGAAGTGAACCAAGGATAGGCAATAACATACAGGGATTGAGATGCTTCTCATGTGGACGAATGGGACATCGGGCAGCGGAATGCAGGGATAGACAATCCCAACAAAGGAACCAGGGAAACTTCCAGCGGCCCAGTCGAGGCCAATAGACTGGAAAGCCAAAAGAAAGGAAGTAATAATAAGGCCGGAAGTACGTGGGACTAGTAATATAGGAACTACAGTCCAGGAGAAGGAGGAGCAAGAGGCTCTCCAGTATCACGAAGAGTTAGGGAGTGGATACACGTCCATATTGGGAACAAAAGGAGGTTGCTTCGCTATGAGCAGGATAGGTGATGCCTTCATCGAGATACCCTGCGAGGAGGCAGCGAGTGGAAAGCTAGTGCTATTAGTAGATTCAGGGGCGGACACTAGCCTCGTAAAATCTAGTGTTTTACGGAAGGGGCTAGACATTAATCAAATGGACGTAAGAACACTTAACGGAGCGTTTGGAGGGTGCATTAAGACATTGGGGTCGCTCAGAATAGGGCACAGTGGAGTTAAGGGTATGAGTTTTAGAGTGCATGCAGTGGAAGTGGATAGGAAAGGTATCCCGGCTGATGGGATAATTGGCCGCGATAATCTTTGGGGACGCACCATACTGGATGCGCTCGACAAGCAGTTATCATTCTATGATAATAATAAGCATAGAATCCTTACTTTTCCATTAATGTCATGGCAGGAAGGAACCGTGAGTAAGGTTAAGAATTGTATGGAGGTAGTGAATGCAAGGTCAACCAGAGTAGTTACTATGCATGTAAATACGAAACTTAGGACTGTGGTTTTGCACAAGCAGCAGCTAGCGGAGGGCGTATATATGGGAGAAACCATAACGCACGTTGACAAGGGTAAGGTGTACGCTTGCGTACTCAACGCATCGGAAAAGGACTACCTGATGGATGAGGATTTTAGGCCCAAGTTCACTAGTTATGATAATTTTAAGGAACCGAATTATGGATCGGTGAATCAGATTAAGCAGGTAGATATAAGAAAAAGAATGGAGAGGGTGCTAGAATCCCTGAGTTTAGATCCAAGCGTGAATTCAGAAGAGAAGGCATCAATAGAAGCCATTTGTGCGTCATTCCATGACATATTTTTGCTGGAAGGAGACCAGTTGACGTATACACCAGAGGTAGAGCATAAAATACCTACTAGGGTGGATCAAGCACCGATTAACCAGAAGCAATACAGGTTGCCACAGGCTCACAAAGATGAGGTAAATAGGCAAGTGCAGGGAATGTTAAAAGATAGCATAATTTCACGGAGTCTCTCGCCTTGGAACTCACCAATCATTTTGGTACCAAAGAAGGGAGGTGCGCAGGGTCAGAAGCAGTGGAGAATGGTCGTCGATTTTAGGAAATTGAACGACGCCACTATCAAGCAGGTGTTCCCGATACCAAGGATAGAAGAGATTCTGGATCAATTGGGACACAGTAGATATTTTTCTACACTTGATTTAGCGAGTGGCTACCACCAAGTTCTGGTGGATACCCAAGATAAGCAGAAAACCGCGTTCAGCACCGGTTTAGGGCATTATGAGTTTAATAGAATGCCGTTTGGATTAACAGGAGCACCGGCTACTTTCCAACAGCTAATGAACCATGTGCTAACAGGCTTACAAGGGTTAGATTGTTTTGTGTACCTCGATGATATTGTAATTTATGGGAAGAACTTGCAGCAGCATTCGCAACGCTTGTGCAAGGTGCTCCAGAAATTACGAGAACACAATTTGAAATTGAACACGGAGAAGTGTCAATTTTTGCGAAGAGAGGTGGTTTATTTAGGCCATCGTTGCTCAGAAGCAGGAGCACTGCCTGACCCGCAGAAGGTGGAATGCGTTAAAAATCTAGCGATTCCGAGAAACAGAAAGGAAGTGCAAGCATTCCTAGGACTAGTGAACTATTATAGAAAGTTCGTGGAAGGACTAGCCGGAATTGCGTTGCCGATTAATAAGTTGCTACGTAAAGAAGCAAAGTTCGAATGGACAGAGAGATGTCAGCAAGCATTCGAGAGGCTAAAAGAAAGAATTAGCTCGCCACCGATTTTGGCGTACCCCGACTTTGAGCAAACTTTTTTGTTGACCACTGATGCTAGCAATGAAGCATTAGGGGCAGTATTGTCACAAGGGGAAGTCGGTGATGACCGACCAATAGCATTCGCAAGCAGAGCGCTTAGCGACACGGAGAAGAGATACTCCACAATAGAGAAGGAATTTCTAGCCATAGTGTGGGCTACGAAGAATTTTAGAGCATATCTGCTAGGACGCCCATTTAAGATATATACTGATCACCAGCCGTTGAGAGGCATAGCCAATTTGAAAGACCAAACGTCTAGGCTAGCCAGGTTCAGACACAAATTTTCTGAGTATGATTTTGAAATCATATACAAACGGGGGAAGAAGAATCTGAATGCGGACGCACTCAGCAGAGTACCGCAGGCACAGAAGGTATCAGTAGTGCAAACGAGATCCAAAGCACGGTCAGATAAGGAGAAGGTCGAGAGAATGCCAGAAGATAAAATTGATGCAACAGGAAATGTTAGCAATGCGGGTGACGTTGCTAATGAACAAACAGCCAGTAGTGTGGAATGGCTGGAGGATATAAAGGATATCCAGGCTGTGTTAAAGGGTTTCCATGATTCACCCCTAGGTGGCCACCAGGGATTCTGGAAAACCCATGACAGAATTATGCGAGTATACGGATGGAAAGGTATGCTCCGAGATATTAAAAAATATATAAAGAGTTGTCCGAAATGTCAGGCCAACAAAAGTTCAAGGCTAACCAAGATGCCCATGGTGTTAACTGACACACCAAAACAACCATTTGATAAAGTTCATATGGATATTGTAGGTATTTTACCTGAGACAGTTTCGGGAAATAAATACATCTTGACGTTCCAAGATGATTTCTCAAGGTATATGGCGTGCGTGGCTATACCTGATGCTGAAGCAGGTACGGTGGCCAAGGCTTTCTTTGATGAAATAATAGCACGTTACAACATACCTAAGGTTTTGATAACCGACAATGGTTCAAATTTCGTATCAAAACTATTCTCAGAAACGTGTAAAATGCTGGGAATCAAGAAGTTGCACATAACACCATATCATCCACAGGCGAATGGCTCACTGGAACGTAGTCATCGACCTCTGGCCGAGTACTTGCGCAGTTTTGCCAAGGAAGACGGTTCGAATTGGGATCAATGGTTAACCACTGCAATGCATGTACACAATAATACGGTACATGTATCAACGAAGCAAACTCCGTTCAGGACGCTCTACGGGTTTGATTTTAATATGCCAGCAAATCTGAAGCGCAAATGTGCGCCAGTGTACAATGCTGATGACCCGAATAAAGTGCAAAAGTATCAGCTACAGCGAGCGCACGAGTTGGTCAGAGAAAATCAGGATTGCGCTAAACGAGTAGCCAGGGAGGCCTATAACAAGGTACTAAACCCAGTCGTTTTGAACGTGGGTGATCAGGTACTCATGAGGAATCAGGCTAGGAGAAACAAATTCTCACCTGTGTGGATAGGTCCGTATGTAGTAGCAGAGATCCGAAGCCCAGTTACAACAGTCGTAACGATTAAGGGAAAAAATAAAAAGCTACATAATAATTTGTTGAAATTATTCCACGTTAGACCGCACACCTAGATTCATGTGTTGACAGTGTTTTACAAGTGTAAACACAAGAATAACAACGTAAACATGTACGTGTGTATATCGGATAACACACAGCTCCGATTCTCAAATTCAAGGCCAGTAGAAGTGTGCCACTTAAAATCGAGCGATTAAAGTTGACGTAATAAAAGTGCTTATTATGCACTGTGGCCGAACGAAGCATAGTAGGGAAAAATATTTTTTTTTAAATAATGATAAATATTGCACGTAATTAAAAAATAAAATAAAATAATAAGACAGTCGTGGGTAAGTAATATAAAACAAAACTTCGAATATGTACATACACACATACGGCAGTGTATGCACTGAAATTCTATGCATGAGCATTAACGCCAGGCAACGGAACTGCTGGTGAAGTAAGTATATATACGAGTATGTATATATGTGTATAAGATAAAGAATGAATGTACGAATGTATATTTAAAGAAGTAAGTATTCTAGTTAGGAGGAATGGGTATGTGCGTATGTATATATTTGCAGATACTGCAGCAGGCTATATGTAGATATACTCGTACATAGGTTTTAACTGTTAATTGATTAGGAAATTAGCGTATGGAAATTTGAATAAATGTATATGTTGGGATATAAAAAAAAAAGTATAGGTTGATTGGGAAAATAAGCAATTAATTCTAGGTAATTTAAAGCGCCTTGAATGTATGTATGTATTCATATACGGGCTAATTACAGGATGGAAAATAGAATCGTTAATGGATGTATACATATCAGGCTAGAATTAAATTTAAATAAAAAGTAATTGTATGCGATGAAAGGTATAGTCATGCAATGGACAAAGTTTTGACACAAACGGGATTATTTTGTATAATCTGGTTTTTGTCGGAGGGCCAATGAATTGGTTCAAAGTTGAAATGAGTGATAACTCACGTGTTGAAAAAGAGCACGAAAAATTAATCAGAGCAAAACTGATGCCCTATATGGCTATGAAAACGCATAGTCCAGTCCTCTTTTCCTCCAGGATACGGTAGCGAATCCGATAATGTGAGGGGAGAAGACGAGTGGATGGCAAATTGAATGATATAGCATTCAATTATAAAAAAAGCATGTTGTAGAAATATTGGTTTTTGGAATAGCTTATGTTTAAGAAAAGTTATAAATTAAAAAATTATAATCTGTGCAAAGTTCACATTAGAATCAAAAGTAGTTTAGAAAATAATTAGAGTTACAAAAATTAATTATTTAAAATATAAATTTGTAATAAAAAAAAACACAAATCATACTAAATTGGAAAATTATACCCAAGAGTATATATAGTACATATAGTGTATTTATTTAAATGTTATATAATTTTTAAATTCATTTATTAAGTTGACTTTGAAATGTTCGGCAAAAATTAAACATAGAAGAAATATCAAACTAAAATGTATACTAGAAAATTAAGAAAATTATTATAGGTGTTCTCTATATAGCTCTGATGATGTGAAGCGAAGCAGGAAGTTCCGGGAAAAGCGGATATCGGAAGGCGGTGCGGACTAAGGGACCAACATAGTATTTGGAAAGATGCGTTTTTGAAAAACAAAGATTTTTGGCAGTTATCTAAGGTTTGTGACCCCAAAGATGCCAACATATTAGATTGGGGATGAATGGCGACGGATGTAATTTTAATTTTGCGAAACGGCATATGGCCGCAGCATTTGAATGCGTTGTGGATAAGTTATTGACAAGCAACGAAAAAAGAACAAGTTTCCTTGCGGAGTCATGTTTTGAATTGGACAATTATAGTACAATGTCCACCGAGTGTATCACAATCTCAACAGAATCGATTTTGGAGAAGTTGAAGATGGGTAAAAGCTTAAGGTGGGTGACTGAAACCACCACCAAATATAATAAGCAGAGGAAATTTGGCTCACGGAAGTTAATTGCTTCATTGAAGTGTATGTCCAATCTAGAGTATGAACATATGGAATATGATTTACATAGGAAATATGATTTAATACAAGAGGACACAGAGACTGGTTACCGATCAGAGTACACAAATTACGTCATTAAATGTGTGTCTCAGAGAAATACCGATTGTCTCCACATCAAAGCCAAACGATGTCAAATACCATTATGAGGAAGCTCAAGAGAAACACTTCCACCATAAAACGCATTGCTGCAAAGGAAGAAGGTGTATTGTAATCTCTCATGTATTCCAAGTGTTTTTTTTTTTACAAGTTGAATACTATAAGCAGAGGCAGTACCACTTACAGCCGTGGGGCACACTACATAAATGGATAGAAGAAGGCCACTAAAAGCAAAGTTTTAATGGCAAACCAGATCGCCAACCTATAACATCTTTGTACGTACTGATCCAGAAAGAAGGGAGGGGTATGCAGAGTTCATCGAGGGATTTCACTCCGTCAACGGCAGCCGTCAACCAGATCAGCAGATAGCAGAAGTATAACGTAATATTTTAGATATAAATCTCATAGTAGAATATAAGATCTTAAGTATAGGATTAATTGTATTATCGCTAGTTGTTGAAAATTGTATATACGCCAGTGAGAAAAGAGTCGATGAAAGACCAAATATAAAAAGGGGTATATAGAAAAAAAAAAGATAGAAATAAAAGAACAGAATAAAACAAAGAAAAAAAAAGGAGAAAAAAGAGATAGAAATAAAGGAACAAAATAAAACAAAAGAGGAAAAAAGAAAAGAACACAAAAGTAAAAAGAAAAGAATACAACAATTGAACCCAAATAAGGCGAATTTGAAAAAAGAAAAAAAACTATACATATGTACTATAGGTTTAAGAAAATGCACAGATAGTTTAAAGTGCAGAAAAGAGAAAAATACTGTAAGATTCATTAGAAGTTAGTTGCACTAACTTCTTTTAGAAAGAGGGGAGGGATGTTGTGAGCTAGAATCAAGCTGCCTGCGCGTAGTGTCTCACATCATCGACTCCTAACAGATGCCACACATTCTGTGTGATTAGCATGTGTTAAAGTTACTTAAGAAAGCACATATTTTTAGGGTGCGAGTACTTAGAATTAATGTTACCTATGTAATATTTATTATGTAAACTTTTAGGGTGCTACAGTTTTGCAGTCGAGCCACCGAAGGGCATTCAAAGTTAGAATGCACCATCAACATTTCAGATTGGCGTAGGTCAGTTGGCTTGACCAACTGACACCAATTAACAGGTGCGAAACTGGAACACCAGAAAGGTCAGTTTTTGTATTGTAATTATGAATTGTAAATAGTATATAAGAGTTAGTATTCTAAGTAATAAAGGCTTGTGATTTTAAAAACTAAAAGTGTAATGTAGTGATTTTTACAAAGAGTGATTTAGGCTTTTCAGATACACGCGCGCAGCAGAAGGAGGTTGGGGTATTGTCCTTGTTTGACGGGGGACGCCCCGTCAAACAAGGACAATACCCCAACAGATTCTGTGCCATTGTAAAATCGGCAACTTTTTAACCAATACAATTTTTCATTGGCTACATCTAGCCTAAGTCTCACTAATATCCTCCATGTTAAAATTTTTGCGACTACTGAGTTTATGGATATCATTGATGTGGTGTCCGCCAATCAGAGGCACTCGAAAATTCGATGGCATACATTGGACACAGAAGAGTTACATTGATTGGACAAACAAAACGTTCTGGATAAATCCTCCTATGCTTACTTTTGGCGAGGTGACCATGGATACTTGTAAAATGCTTCTTTTGGGAAGCGCACCGTGCAAAAGTCAGGCCGCATAATTTTCATTTCAAGTACAGTTTGTACCGCAGATGCCTAATTACGTGCTTCTGTAAACCTTCCATGCGTGTGCTTAGTTATATTCCACACTTTTACATTTCGCCTTTTTATTGTCAATATACTCCTCGTTCAGGTCCTCATGTTTATAGAACTGGTGTACGTCATTCACATGGTCACGCCAATCTGAAGAATTGGGATATTCAATACCACAAAATAGGCACAATAAAGTTTTGCTGCTTATTGCAAGAACTCGTTGATCTTCTGTGTTTTTATTCTGTTTTGCCGAAGTCTTATTTTCCCCGCTAGAGTCACGGCTCCATAGTCTCTAATCGTCCAGGTCGTTATCGATGAATTCATTATCAGTAAATTTGGTTGCATCAAACTCCTCTTTAATTCTATACAAATTATCATACTAATTTTGTGCATGTTGTTCGTAGTCTGAGGAATTTTGCATGTCATTTTCATTGCAAACTTCCAACAACATTCTGCTCCAGAAGTTATGTAATACAATAAATCTTCGCTGCAAGGATTCTAGGTGAGCAGATTGCCTCACTGCGACTCTCTCCTGTTTTATATGCAGATTCTGTATCGGATATTCCATGATTCGTGCACCTTATTTAAATAGTAAACAAAAATAAACAAGCGCAATACAAATTATGGCACCATTCATAAACAAATTTGTTTATTCAAAATGAAAGGCCCAGGATTAAGCTACCGATTGATGCCATTGATAAAATCAGCTGTAGTTCACGATTATAAAGGGTCAATTTTGCTGTGGAACGAACGCTGTGGACCAAAATGGACACATTCAGCAGTACAAGATGGTAAAAATGGCAAATTTTAGATAATTATTTAATGTATGCGTAACAAATTTATATTTGCAAATTTAATATCGCATTAGAAATTCAATAAAGTTGATGTCAATTCTGTTTTTATTGATAGTAAAGTTGCTTTTTTTCGTTTGCAAGGGACATGAATTTATGTATAATAATTTCATTTTAAGAGCATGTTTTAGAAGACGGTGTCTTTACTTAACATGTTCTGGAAAGTGATCTGAGAAAATTTCCCTCATCATAATGTTCATCGTAGTCCATATATGCTAGCTTCAGCCGATTTTTAGATTTAAAGGAAAAATCAATCACTTCGATTTGATTTGTAACTTTGTCTGCATATATTTTCTCATGTAAATACTTGGTTTACTATTTCTCCCAAAAGCCTCTTAACTGGTCTCAATCCCAGCCAGATACTCGTATATAGTATAAGAATATAGGAAATAACTGCAATTTGAATCAATAACACCACATTTGTATAAATACAGACTGCGAATAATAATATTTTAAACATCAATAAGAGCGGTGAAACTGAAAACATTGTGAAATTGGCAAACACAACTAAACAAATAATTTGCTGGTATCACGAACGTGTCCATGTCCCGTAGGCCCGAATCCTAGCCCAGCAGAATGCAGTTTTGTAAAGTTTTGTTATTCCTCGAAAATTTAACGCCGCTGTGAAAATGAAATTTAAATTATTATTTACAGTACTTTTAACGAAACAACACTTTTCAAACTCACGACTCGTGATAAATAGCAATGCCAATGCCAGTGCAATTTCATTTAAGGCCTCTCCATAAAGTGTAATTTAACTTTTAAGTTTCTCTCGAAGTAATAAGTAAAACGTGCCAAACGAAGGGTACTCGCTTTGTAGGGCTTTAAGCAGAGAGTCTCGGATCACTTAGAAAGAAATGTTTTGTCACCTAAGCTCCTTGTAGACTCAACTGAATAAGTCTGTGAATGAATGTGACCTACCTCAATTCTATCGACAGGTTTATAAGTATTATCTATGTATGCTTCATATTCCCAGACTACCCTAGAATAAAAGTCTTATTACAAAGAAGAAGATTCTTAACACATTGCCATAGAAGTGGCGATATCGCTCAACTTTTCCAAGCTGGAGACTTATGTGTTCTCCCATACAACAGTTCGAATGAGGTTGTCTGCCCTTACTGGAATAGCAAGATACTATTCGGAAGATGGGGCTAAAATCGACTTACTACGCCGCACTGACCAAACCATTTCACGATGGACTTCGAGTAACTCAGTGAGTCAAGTGTCCAGATTTTTTACACAATGATTTGGGGAATATTTTCATAATAACACGAAACTCGAATATGCTTTTGGTTATTTTGGGGTCTAATTTTTTTCCCGGAA
This sequence comes from Clusia tigrina, assembly GCA_920105625.2. NCBI lineage: Eukaryota > Metazoa > Arthropoda > Insecta > Diptera > Clusiidae > Clusia > Clusia tigrina. Next base: position 395,926,868 of record OV050030.1, read on the forward strand.
CTCATTATATTCCAGATCTAGGTACACATGTGCATGCTATCATTTTCGAAATTATATTCTCTGAGTTTCAATTTGAAATTGTTAGAAAAATCTTTTGAAGTCTTGTTTCTCCATGTAGTTGATGGGATTTTTGTTAGCCATCATGCTTTTTCGTGCGATGCAATTCACTGCATGTCTGATCTATTTGATTCTGGTCTATAAGTCTGATATCTTTGGCTAGGATTCCCCCGTATCGTATCTCCAGCTATAGAAGAAGGATGTATTTGATTCATTTTCACTTTTGTGTTAACGGGTGCCGCATTCGTTTTCAGGTGACCTTCCGTTTATTGAACAGGAACGGATTTAAATAAACGGCAGAGTAATTTCTGCGGAAGTGATCAATTTCTAAGTACTAAATCCATGCGCCACAATCAACACTTTTTCATTTGTAGACATGATGTATTTTGCGCTGGCCACACTTGTTTTATACCCCGATTATGCACAGCTATGTCTGATTTGGTTTAAAAATATTGCTTTGGTGCATATAAGTAAGTAGACATGGTAGACGTGGTAAAGGCGCCCATAGTTTGTATAATATTCTATAGTGATTATTAATCTTATAAAATATTGAATTAAGAAATTGTTTGAAATAGAGTTGCAGCCCATATTTATACCCTTTACCCTTAAAAAGAGGAATTGGAGTATACTCAGTTTGGCAAGGAGGCGTGTAAGTATGCACATGATCAATATCAATATCTGATATTGCTCTCTCTGCCTGTGGACCACTATTTCCACAAATCGTAATGAAAGGCTTCAAAAGTGTGACCAACGAAGAACGAGATAGCTTTGAGAATGGTCACACCTTCTCCCATATATATATGCAAATGTTGACAAAGGATTTCAAATCAATTCGGCCCAATTGATCCTATATTGACAAAAGTTGGTGTTAGCATCCGTTTCGGTCACGATGGACTTTTCTAAACAAAATGAGTGCGAAATTTTCGGTTGATGATAAATGCTGGTTAATGATAAATGGCAGCGAAGATCAGTGAATCATTGCTCGTATGTGTTCTTTCTATCATTGATGCCACTACAGCTCACACCTATAAACACTAAGCCCCTCCCTTATATATAATACGTCGACGAAATTTTACGTGAAATGCTTTATTGAAATCGGCCTCGCCCGGCTTCAGTGATCTTTGATGGTTACCATACAGATTAGTATGCTACAAATTTACATAACCTTAGTTGTGGCCACGTTAAATGGGTTGTGACCCATTAAATATACCATATGTGAGGAAAGTGTGTCCTTTGTCCCAATGTCAAACAAAATCCACCCAAAAAGTAAAGTGGGTCAAATATATATACATACATGTGTATAACTAACAGGGATCCTTTTGGGTATTAACTTAGACAGCTCAACCACACAATAAGGACAACTTGAATTGTAGCGTGAAAAGAGTAATAAACTTTACTGAGTTCCTACATCGAAAGCCTATAAAAAGTGAGATCTGAGTCGAAATTCGTGTCTGTGACAGATTTTCTATATTTGTTCATGCTTTTTAAGGAATTGCCGGGCCAATGGTAAACATGCTTGTCTCACAGTCGTGGTTGTGCGTTGGAAGCCTGCCGAGAGAGTGGTCTCGAATATTTTTTCCTAAATTTTGTTGTCTTCGAGCCGAAGTCCTTAGTTGCTACTACTCAATTCTCCAAACCATTGCAGGCATGATTTATTATTATCATTTTAATAAAAATAAAAAATAAAGCTACTGGAACCTAAGTGTTCTCTGCCAAATCCACAAGAAGTGTGACGCGGCAAATTCAGTGGCTAGGTTGGCTGGGTCATGTCGTGCTCAGGCAAGAAAAGTGTTTGAATCGATGCCACCGGGTGTGCGGAAGGACCAAGTTCAAGTAGACCTGGCTGCACTCCGTATTTTAATGTATGTAATATCAAGATATTTTGTTTGAATCCAATATGGTACTTGTACATCGTTAATATGTAATGGTAGGTGTTGTATTTGTTTGTTGGTGAAATCGACTTGGATGGATGTGGTGAAATCGGCTTGGATGGAGGTGATGTCGTTTACAGCGACTTGGAGTGCGTTTCCAACAGTTATAAGCCCATTGTCATCTGCGACCATGGCTGTTTTTCCTACCAGGTAGACCGCATGTGTAGCAAATCAAGGAGTGGTCCTAATACGGTACCTTGTGGTACTCCAGCTTTGGTTTCCTTTTTTTTTTTGTTGTCTTGCTCTAAAGAATCGGTCTGAGCGATATGAAGCGAGGATATCAAAGAATTGAATTGGTAGAGTAGCATTGATGTTGGTGAGCAGACCAACATATCATACTTTGGTGAATGCTTTGACTACATCGAGAAAGATAATTGAGCATACCTTTTTGCTTCTAAAGGCTTTTCGATTGTGTCAGTGATTCAAAGGACTCGGTCTAGTTTCGAGTGCTTGTTGCGAAAACCAAATTGATATGTTGGTATTAGGTTGATAGATAGGAGTGAAAGCCTAGTTTACCGCCTTTACTGGCCCTATTACCACACCAAGCAGTGTGAAAACCACCGAATAGTCTATATTAAAGTATAGAATATTTGATAATCAAGGTTGGTTCGTTGAACAATGTAGCGACAAAAACATCTACCTCGTCCAACTTGATGAGAAAGTCAATAAGCACAAACAATACCATAGAATAGTAGTTACTCTATGGCAATACTAACGAAGTTGTGAGCACAACTAATTGCTCACAGAAAAATAAAAACCCAAGTGAGAAAAATAGCTCAATCGGCAACTCGGAAAAAAAATTCCGAAAAGCTAGACCCTGCAGGATCCAAAGGAAAAGCTAGACCCAGCAGGAACCAAAACATTTAAATTATGAAATCAAAAGAAATCACCAACTAACAGAATTCAAAACACTCCGAAGAGCGCTAGATCGAGTACAGACCGGGCACAACAAAATAAATCAAAACAATATATTAGCTGGATCTACCTTTAAATTTAAAAAGATTTTCTATCTTCGCCGAAAATGGAAATGACTGGAATAGCGAGCACACTGAAGAACCTAGAGTTCCAAAACCAATTCCAATCTATGTCTATACAGTGCAAAATATGTTACACATTTGATTAAAGCTCAAAATCAAATGATCGAGACTCCTGTAAATAGAACATGAGTTTGTTGAAAATATGCTTATGGAACGCAAACGGTGTTAACCAGCATAAACTAGCCCTTAACAAGTTTCTGCATGACCACGAAATTGATGTTTTGCTTTTGTCTGAAACACATCTCACAAACAAATAGAACTTTCATCTCCCATGGTTGGCACATGGCGGCACGGCTATAGTAATCAGAAATCAGCTTAAGCATCATCTTATTCAATCGCATTCGATACAATGGATGCAAGCTACATCAGTATCTGTTACAAATCGTGACAAAGCCCTGACGCTTCCCTCCCCGTTTTACAGTAACAGAAACTCAATTTAGAGAACTTTTTGATTCCCTTGGTTATGGATTTCTAGCTGGTGGTGATTATAATGCGAAACATAAATACTAGGGCCCTCGTCTAATTAACCAAAAGAAGCCGAGAACTGTACAACGCAATAACTAACAGAACAGTATATTCGATTTTGTCTCAGCAAAACATCCCGTTTATTGGCCCACAAACCCAAAGAAAATTCCTGATCTTATTGACTTTGCTATTTCTAAAAATATAGATAGGCTTTTAGTATCAACGGAAACCTGTGTCGATCTGTCCTCTGATGACTCGCCATTAATAATCAACCTTTATGGACAGCCAGAATATACAACTCCAATGTTTCGTCTACGGACCACCTATATATTATATATGACTACTAATATAAAGTATATTAGTAGTCATATTTTTACAAGAGATGAAGTAAAACAAGCAGATGATATAGACAACAATATTTATATTTTTAACTCCATGCTAGCGACTGCAGTCGAAGTGGCAACGCCACAAAAACTTCTAAACTGTCCAAGTATGCCTGTACAAATAGCCAAATTGAAAAACTGGTAGCACAGAAACGACGGCTGCGCCGAGAATGGCAGACCCATCACTCTCCCATCTCTAAACACAATCTAAAATCAACCGAAAGGGCTATTAAAGATTCTCTTACAAAGGCGGAGGATAAGAACCTAAAAGACTACCCGAAGGAGGTAATCCCAAATTCTACCGAAAGGTATTCCCTTTGGAAGGCATCGAAAAGCTTTAAGCCTCCAATCGAAGGTGTAAAACCCCTACGAAACCCGAACAGTGCATGTGCTCAAAGCGACTCTGCCTTGCATGACATTTATGCAACGTGTTCCAGCCGAATATGGATACAAACTCCTTTGCATTGCCTACCTTACCCTGCAGTACTGAGATTGCTCAACCTATTAAAATTTCCCTTCCTGAAATAGCCAAACATATTCAACAACTGAATCCGAAACAAGCACCTGGATTCGAAAATATTACCCCGAGAATGCTAAAACAGTTACCAGATTCTGCATTTACATATCTCTGTAAACTTTTCAACGCTCTTTTGGACATCGGTTACTATCCGGATGGATGGAAGAAGTCTCAGATATGTATGATACCTAAACCAGGAAAAGACGCAACGCTGCCGTCATCATATAGACCTATCAGCCTGTGCGCCTTGCCTTTCCAAATTGTTTGAGAAACTCCACTAAATAAACGATTTGCATTTCTTCATGAACATAGCGTAATACCGGAACATCAATTCGGTTTTCGAGAAAAGCTGTGACGACGGAAAATACTACAAGTATTTTCTGCACACAGAGTTCATACACAGCATGCAACATCCCACAGCCTAACAAAAAGTAACCACCTCCCATGCTAAATGCAACAACAAAGACAGCATACAAGTATAACAAAACATTTACGCACAGACGATCTGACCAATAAGCGTAAAGGTTTTAACGAACTCAGAAACCGAAAGGGTTAGACTGACAACGACGACGGCCTAATAGTACAAAGAGCATCAAGAGGGACTAGTACAGCTATAAAGGAAAAAGAACGTAACAACCAATTAGCAAGCAAATATTTCTACTGAACAGTGCAGCGTCCGAAGGCGGAACACGGAGAAACAGAAACACGCCAACCGATCGCAAACACCAAGCAGTAAACAGACGGAGTACAAATAAATATTTATTGCAACAACAACAACACTACAGAGACCGAAGGCGGAGCACGGATGACAACGAGAGCGCACCGATCGTAAACACAGAGCAGTAAGCAGGCGGAGTGCGAACAAATATTTCAACAACAACAACACTATAGCGACCGAAGACGAAACACAGAGGAAAACAAGAGCGCACCACACACACACTAACCGATCGCAAGCACAAGGCATTCAGCAGGCGGAGACCAAATAAATATTTATAACAACAACAACAACAGCACAGAGACCGAAGGCAGAACACGGATGACAACGAGAGCGTATCACACATACGCGAGCCGATCGTAAACACAGAGCCGTAAGCAGGCGGAGTGTGAACCAATATTTTAACAACAACAACAGTACAGCGACCGAAGGCGGAACACGGATGACAACGAGAGCGCACCGATCGTAAACACAGAGCCGTAAGCAGGCGGAGTGTGAACCAATATTTTAACAACATTAACACTATAGCAACCGAAGGCGAAACACAGAGGAAAACAAGAGCGCACCACACACACGCTAACCGATCGTAAACGCAAAGCTGTAAACAGGCAGAGTACGAAGAAATGTGGGTACAACAACAGCAAAACGACAACTAACAGCAGCGATCAGGCCACCCTACTGCAAGCAACAACTATGATGGACAACTAGAGGAATTACAACAAGGTGGGTAACCAGCAGAAGTTGAAGGTGGCCTAAGGACAACTGGACCACAATAACAACAAGCACTGATCCCATGGCAAGCTTTCGCTATATAAGCGGAGTGAACCAGACAGGGAGTCTCTTTGATCCAGCATCGTTCAGTAAGTACACAACGCACCAAGCTCCTACAGACGCACCAAGCTTCGTAGTTATTTTGACTATTAACAATAACTAAAACGCAGACAGAGCCAGGAGTTTATGGTTTGACCGACTCTCCCTGGGACACATACGTAACGCAGACAGAGCCAGGAGTTTATGGTTTTGACCGACCCTCCCTGGGACACTAGTACAAACCACGGACACTACCACGAGCACACATAGCATTGGTAATCACAGCTAAATACTTGGAGGAAGTGGTAGCAGAGGCCAACCGAACTGTGGCTACTGTCGGAAGATGGCGTGGAAACGTTGGACTTAGCTTGGCTGAACACAAGACCGAGGCAATCCTGGTTTCGAGCCGTAGAGTATTGGAGGTAGTGGAAATAAGAGTTGGTAGATGTGCCATAACCACGATTCCACACCTCAAGTACCTAGGAGTGTGGATAGACGCGCGGCTTACCTTCAAAGAACATCTGCGGCGCGTGGGAGATAAGGCAGCAAACACATGTTCTCTCCTATGTAGAATAATGCCCAACGTGGGAGGACCCAGGCAGCGGAAAAGGCGACTCATCGCCGGGGTTGTCAGATCCATTATTCTCTATGGAGCGCCAATATGGGCCGAAAACGCGGATGTGAAGGCTTACGTCCGCACCATTGAGTCAGCATACAGGAGAAGTGCACTACGAGTGATCTGCGCATACCGCACCGTATCCACAGATGCCACCTTGGTAATAGCAAAGGGACACACGCGACAAATGTAGAGGAGCTCTTGGAAATTGGAAAGCGGAAGACCCTTCAAGACTGGCAAGCCCAGTGGGATACTTCGACAAATGGCCGCTGGACAAGAAGGCTGATCCCCAACATTCAGCAATGGGTAAGCAGGTCGCATGGTGAGGTGAATTTCTACGTCACACAATTGCTGACAGGCCACGGAGGTTTTCGGGCATACCTGCACAGATTCCACTTGGAGGAATCTCCCTACTGTGCAAACTGTGGAGGTACAGAGATAGAAGATCCCAAACATGTCTTCTTCTATTGCCCACGTTATGAAAGTGCTAGAGTGGCACTACAAGGAGTATGTGGAGAGCCCAAGCTTCGTAGTTATTTTGACTATTAACAATAACTAAAACGCAGACAGAGCCAGGAGTGTATGGTTTTGACCGACTCTCCCTGGGACACGTACGCAACGCAGACAGAGCCAGGAGTGTATGGTTTTGACCGACTCTCCCTGGGACACATACGCAACGCAGACAGAGCCAGGAGTGTATGGTTTTGACCGACTCTCCCTGGGACACGTACGCAACGCAGACAGAGCCAGGAGTGTATGGTTTTGACCGACTCTCCCTGTACAAACCACGGACACTACCACGAGCACACAGAGTAGGGTAGTAATTAAATATAATTATATATATGTATTGGAAATAAGTAGAAATTTTGAAAATAAATAAAAACACTTATTAAAACTAATACAATTGCAATAAATTTCTGTAAGCGACCCTGGAACCCGCTGAGTTTTTACCCCAGCGAAAACGAGTCGTTACAAAGCACAGCACTATTGGGCAAGTGAATCGAATTACAAATGAAATAAAAAATGCATTTGAACTTGGGGAGTTCTGCTCTGCAATATTCCTTGACGTGGCTCAAGCAAATAATGATAATATTCACAAAGACCTGAAAACACTTACAGTTATCATAGAAAAAAAGTCTAGAAAGGAGAAATACATAACAAAACTGGAAAATCACCCAAATCCATTAACTAAATCCCTCGTAAAACCGATAAGCCGTTCCAGCCTGCAGAGAAGAGACTTTCCGGCCTTGTGAAGAGCGAAGCAGAGCCGAAATTTCAATTTGGGATAAAATTATTTTTTGTTACTAGTTTCAAGATTTGATATACTCATTGTTAGGCTTAATATTTAAGCAGATTCGAAAAAAATTAATTCTTTTAAACAAAAAAAAAGGTTTCCGTAGTAGTCAATACAGAACCGCTACTGGAGCTACTACGGTCGATTGCAGAAAATCAGTATGAGTTGAAATATTTGAAAGAATATGAAGGCAAAGTTCAACCGATCACAACACAAAAGTTTTTGTAGAAGGAAACACGGAATTGCACGCTTACAAACCAAAACAAAAGCAAAATTAAAATCGGAATTCTGATGCACACTAAAATTAAATTTGTGTAACCAAAAAAGAAAAGGAAACTCGTACAGTGCATAAACTTTCAGAGATATCGCCATAGAGTGTTAGAGAGAGAGAGATAACTTCGTCAATCCAACAACCAAAACAATGGGAAATCGAATGCAAGTTTTTAAGTGCTCGGGGGTCCAATAGCGATCAGTTTTTCCTAGTAGACCCCAGGTCTGCCTGATTATTCAATAAAGTTTTTAGATTTTATTCTGATTAACTCCAGCAAAGGTCTTTTCTCTAACTTCAACCGTAACTTCTCCGCTGGTTAAATATTGATTAGTCAAAATACAATTAGGGCATTCGCCTGACTAATAAGCGGTGCTACCCCACTGTATAAACATTTGGTAGAGCAGCTGTCTCGGTTCGGTCACAGCCTTGTTCAGGGGTACGACACCAGGTTCATTACAATATATCATAAATAGTCTTACAGTTTTTTGCTTTTATAATTGGTTAATCTTTGTAATATTTTACAAATAATTTTGAGTTATAAATAAGAAAGAAAAAATATATAGTGATTAGGTTTATACAAAGCTTATTTGATTGTGCTGCTTTGAAGAAGTTGTCAAGATTGACTTGATTACAATAAGTGGTATAAATAACTAAATATAATACATAAATAAAATTCGAATGTAATTATATAGTATTTATAATGCTTTTAAATTTAAGATTTTTTTTTATTTCTCCACAATGCAACTCGCAATTATACCCTAAATTTAGTCCCAAATAAATTTCCTTACCACAGAATAGAGAATTTACATTGCATTGTTTTTGCTTCACACGGATAAGGAAGAAATGGAATCATTTCCTCAGTTGACATTGGAAGATGAAGAGTTATCTCTCTATAGGCGCATTCGATTCGTAACTTGCATCGAGCTCGTATCGAGTTGTGCGAATAAAGCAGCACACGAGCAAGTAGTAAACTCGCAGCACCGCTTCAACTGTTTTTGAAACATATACATTTTTATATTTTTTATACAAATTCATCATTTGAATATAATTTAAATCAACAGAATAATAATACTAAAAATCAAAAAACATAATCCAAAGATTAATTTTTGATTTCTTTAAATTTAAACAACTAAAATATAAAAAATCTCACGGAAATTTGTACGGGTAATTTTTAATCTCGTTGGTTTTCAAACAATTTTCAATTTGGAAGCACTTTCCTTCGAGGATAGAAAAATTCGCTCGTTTCATCCGAGTATAATTTACTCGATAACTTTTTCCATATCTGTCCTATCCTCGATAGAGTGGCGAATCAAATGTGTCTACTGCAAGCATAGTCCAAGAGCCAAGATGCGTGACATGCGCTGCCAGCCACACAACTTAAGATTGCCAACGAAACGTTTGGAGTGGTAATAGCGCCAGTAAAGGCAGTTTTCAGACAAACGGAACTTGTTGTTGGTAGTTCCGCAGTCAGCGGTATAACATCAAGTATACCCGTTGGTTGCTGTTGTTGAAGAGAGGGGTTGGCATGTCTATGCTGGCAGATTGCTTATTTGGTTGAGAGCGACTTCCCGTTGGTTGCTCAAGCTCAGCGGCCGAATGGGCCGAACACCCGCGCATGAGAGTTTCCCTAGAGTGCCTCGACTCATACTGGTCCAGAGCGTAAAACACCCATTTTTTAATGCAAAATAAATAAATTGTGTTACAATGTGCACAAAATAGAGTCACACAAGAACGTCTTATCGCTCTAGAGCACTATTCCCAATTTTTATATTACTACGCATGTTTTAATCATTTCAAATCAAGTGGAGTCGGGTCGGTAAGCGTCGGCGATTCAATAGACAGCATTGAAGGTGTCATTTTAATCCTGAAATTAACATTATTTGCATTTTCCGAATGAAGAAATGGAAATTCCAATAAGCGACTTGCATATAAAACAAGAGATGGTCGATGAAGAACTGTCTTTCCCGGAAGCTCAGGCGGTAAAGATTTATTGGGCTACGCGCTGAAGAGTACATACGTCTACGTGATGCCATTAAAAATGATGACAACCAGCATGGAAATCCAAATGACATTGGCCAATTGACGATATACAGGTAGCCCGCTTCATATGCATGAGTATGAACTGGATGCGATGGCATATGTTCGTTCTTATGGTCGACCAGACATGTTTATCACTTTTACATGTAATCCACAATGGAGTGAGCTTCGAGAATACTTATTGCCAGGGCTATCGCTAACAGATCGCCATGACATAACGGTACTTGTGTTTAAACAAAAGCTGAAATCATAGTCCAACACAAAGTAGTTAGATAAGCGCAATGCTGGATGTATTCTGTCGAATCGCAAAAAAGAGGACTCCCTCACGCGCACATATTATAAGACTGGATCAAATTAATGATATTATATCTGCGAAAATTCCAGATGAATTTCAACTGATCACAAAGAACCATGCGTGATTGATAGTAAATATTCGAAGCGTTATCCCAGAGTATTGATTTCAGACACAGTTACAGGCAATGATAGGTACACGTTATAATATCACCAGTCGACAGAGGGAAACAGAAAATCAAAAGCTATCGAAAGGAGAATTCAATACGTGGAAGTTGATAATCGTTAGATCGTGACGTATTTACACATTTTGTCCAAAACCTACAAAGCCCACATTAACGTGGAATATTGTAATTCGGTGAAGTCCATAAAGTACATCTGTAAATACGTACAGAAATAAAGTGACCGACATGGCTGTATTTGGTGTAGCTGATCCAAATTGAAACGACGAAATCACTCAATTTCAATTAGAGCGTTATGTCAGCAGTAATTAGGCGGTGTGGAGGATTTTTACATTCCCAATTCATGAGAGACATCCAACAGTATTTCATAAACTGTCCATCTTGAAAATAGTCAACGCGTTTATTTTACCGCTGAAAATGCACAGGAAAAACCAGCGACCCCACCATCCACAATATTAACCCAACTTTTGAATTGTGTGCATCAGATACATTCGCCAGCACGTTGTTATACTCAGAAGTAACGCAATATTATACTTGGGACAAATCGAAAAAAAACCAATCGATGACTACCCAAATGTGTTCTCGACAGATGCTTTGGGACGTGTTTACACAGTTCACTCCAACACTGCTGAGTGCTTTTATTTGCGTTTATTGTTGGTTAACATTCGTGGTCCAACATCATTTCAAAGTCTTAAAACAGATGATAGACTATTGTGTGCAGCATATCGTCAGGAGTGTCAACGATTGCTTTTACTGGAAGATTACGCACACTGGGAGGCTACCTTTGCCGATGCTACAGTTTCATCTACTCCTCACCAAATAAGAACTATTTGCAATAATTGTATCATCATGTTTCCCATCAAATCCACTTGGACTAATGAAACATAGATCATGATTGAAGACATTTACTTAACAATTGGTAACAAAGCATTGGCACAACTTGACAAAGTGTCATCAAATCGCTAAATGCATGATCTATTTTACAAAGATTTTCAGCGTGAACGAGATTACGATTGCAACCAACATATTGGATGCATTTCCTCAAGCAAATATTCCAAAAGTTAACATTGATCAAAAACATGCATACGACACGATTATGCATGTTGTTAACGATGAAAGTGGTGGAATGTATTTTTTGGACGCGCCTGGAGAAACTGGTAAAACATTCTTGATTTCGTTGCTACTAGTAACGTAAAATTGCACTGGCATTGACTTCTTCTGGGATTGCTGCTACTTTATTGGATGGCGGTCGAACAGCACGCTCTGCACTGAAACTGCTAACAAAAAATCATTAGAAGCATTGGATAGAACAATGAAACATTTACGAGGAAATCATGATATGTTTGGCGGTGCTTTGATACTGTTAGCTGGAGACTTTAGACAAACGTTGCCAGTCATAAATCTTCTGCTGTAGATGAAATAACGCATGCTTGAAATCTTCAATTCTGTGGAAAAATGTAAGAATATTCACACTAAAAACAAATCGTTCAATTGTAAAACGATCCATACTAAACGACTTTTCACGTATCACTCAATCAAAAGAAGAACTGATTCTTAGCGTGATCCCAAACATACCACAACACCGCCCGGAAAGAACACAGATGTTAATGATCTGGACGAGCCTATTTTAAAAGAAATACCAGGTCCATTATTCATATTCAGATCAGTGGATACCATCATGAATCAATATCCCACCGAATTTTTAAGCGCACTTGATTTGCAGGAACAAAATTGGAATGCCGATTGTTATGCTTCTCAACATCAAAAAACCAAAACTTTGTAAAGGCACCAGGTTTGCCGTCCAGAAAATATTGAGAAATGTGATAGAAGCAAAAATTTTCAATAGAAAATTCAAAGGTGAAGACGTTTTGATTCCTCGCATCCTAAAGATTCCATCTGATGTGCCATTTAAATTTAAGCGTCTTCAATTCCCTGTTCGGTTTGCATTCGCCGTTACTATAAATAAGTCGCAAGGACAATTTTAGAAATGTGCGGTATAAATTTGAAAAATCCAGTTTTCTGGCATGGACAACTGTACGTTGCATGCTTCCGAGTCGGAAAACCATCTGCACTATTTGTTTACACCAGTGATGGTGAAAAAAAACCAAGAATGTTGCTCATCTAAAAGCATTGCAATAAATGTTTTAATTTTATTTAAATTGCTCGAAAAAGGTTTTTTCCTGGCGAAGCGGGCGGGGGTCCAGCTATTTATAAACATATTTAAAAACTCAGGAAAAAATATATAAATATTAAATTTAGAATTAAAGTGAAATTATAATTACAAGAAATCCACAATTTAAACCTACACAAAGGAGTGTGAATCTGAAGTGTAAATTTTTGTGTTGTTGAGGTTTACCGGAGATTTCTAACATAGTTAGAGAAACTTTCAGTTCAGGAAATGATACAAGGAGTTTTGAACCCAGCTCAGGCATTTTTAAACGTACCCGGTCAAGCAATAGATACGATATGCCAACACTCTGAATGACTTGGAGATCGTGCCTGGTATAGTTAAGGGACTCAGAGAGCTCTGTGGAGTTCACAAGGAGTTCAGTTCATGGAAAAAAAGGGTGGAGAGGGTTTCGAGTCCATATGAGCCTGTTAAAAGTTAACCCAAATAGTAAGTCATTTTTGTGGACTTTTATAAGGAAGAAAGTTATAGGTGAGGCAGATTCTGCCCTTGAGGCTATAATACTTCATTGGACTGGAAAGCGATTTCCACATGCTTAATGCATCATTACGGTGATCAGGGAAACTTAAAAACCCTAGAATATCAGCTTAAATTCTTGTCGCAAGGAAATATGTCGACCATGGCGTTTTACTAAACCGTGAACGCGCACCTGTCACTTATACTAAACAAGATCTCTTGCATGAATTGTCCCAAATTCATTCGACTCTTTACTGACAGTTTTCGAGATAAAGTTCTGGACAGCTTTGTCACAGGCCTGAAGCGAGATTTACCAACACTACTCGGTGTCAAGGAACCTATTTATCTTCCACACGCTCTCTACTTGGGTAAAAAATTAGAAAGTCAGACTCAAGGAGGAACACAAGTTTCAAATCCACGCAACATATCCATACAACAATAGTACCCCCATTACCACCTCGGAGGAATTATTCTTTCCCACCTTGTGGTAATTTCAACCCCCCATTGGCATATGCGCCACCAACCATTCACATTCTCCACTACGATTTCATGGCCCAAGGGCAAAAAAGTACAACAAAAAATGCAGGGAACAGCAACAACATGCACAGCAACATCCGAGTTAACAGACAGATGCCACAACCAACAGGGAGGGGCTCCAGCACAACAATACTTCTTGGAGGCTATACATTGCGGCTGGCATATAAAATCGGTAGACACCAAGAACTCAGTCTCTTCCTTTCAGCATCACTCGACGTGGACCCATCGCAAATACTTTTTTCTTCCAGCACCACTCAACAGCGACGCATCAATGCACCATGGTGTGACTCCAGTACAGCAAAGTTACACAAGATATACTGCTCCGATTTTGACCAAGACAGACCCAGGCGTTTATGGTTCTACCGATTCGCCCTGGGACTATGACAAACGACACAGAGCCAGACATTTATGGTTCTACCGATTCACTCTGGGCAACCACCGTGACCAAAAACAACCACATCAGTGAACACACAAACAGCCCACTATAGACACCCTAAGAAAAGAATAGTTTATACAAAGCAATACAATAATTATATATATAAATGAAATAAAATTAAATAAGGAATATATGGGATCCACTGAATTCTACCCCAGCTAAAATAGAGTCGTTAAAAGGGTTCATCTCTGCCATATATTGAATGTAGGTCGGCATTGGAAGAAATTTCAAATTTTTGGCGGGCATATGATCCAGCTTAAATTATATTCAGGCTTCACTTATCTCTAACCCGATTTAAAATGCTAGTTCAGCGGGAAGGTTGGTACCCACAACTCACCATACTTTAGTAAACTTATTCGGAATAAAAGACCTCAAAGTACAATTTTTTTATGTTACGTCCGCTAAAGTCCTTTCATGGTATCATTGGCAAGGACACCTTAAAGAAGCTCGAAGCCGTTATTGATATCAAAATTAATTGCTTGATGATTCGGGATGGAAGGATGTTTAGATTGAAGCAACAGCCGCATCATTCCATAAACAATGTTGATGTCAACAAAGACCAATGGAAATTTGAAAGACACCGATACTCAAATTGTTGTTAATAAACTCATTATCGAAAAAAATAAATGAAATGACTAACAAAACGCTAATGTGGGTACCGGGACATGAGGGACATGAGGGCAACGAAGTGGCAGATTCTTTAGCAAAAAGGGGTGCAGACACTGCCTTTATAGGTCCAGAACCCTTCTGTGGGGTAAACAGTAGCTTCACAAATAACTTGTTGTGCGAACAGGAAAAACGATTTCTGGTAAACTACTGGAGAGCCCAAAAACGCATGCGGCGGTCGAGACTACTCATTGATCCTGAACACTTCAGGGTAGATGCTTCTTTAAACCTCAGGAGAAATGACATCAAACTCTACACTGAACTTTTAACAGGACACTGTAGACTAAATTACCATCTGAAAAAAATAGGCGTGGTAGAAGACGATTCCTGTCGACTCTGTCAAGAAGAGCAGGAAACGGCAGAACATATTCTATGCACTTGCCCAGCGGTGGCATAACCTATGCCGTGGGTTCATATCTCCAAATCACCTAGTTAAAATTAAGCCCACAGCAGTTACGAGATTTATAAACAGTCTAGGACTATTTTAGTTGGGTACGAGGCTGCACAATAGATCTTTTAGGTCGCGGTGTTCTTTTAGCCTGTTAATGAAAATAATAATAACAAAACGAATGAAATACATATTTTGGCTATAAAAGTAAAACACTAACTAGAAATTATAAAGGAAGAAACGGTTATAGATTTATTCATTTTGTCTGAGCAGGAAGAGGAATCAGTGAAGAAGATATTTGAAAAGGCAATACTCCATTTATAAACTTAGAACAGACACTTGAATTCTCTAAAATAAAAATGGGCTCGAATAATTCATTGACAATTTATATAATTAATATTTCCACAGAACAGATTGCAAATCTATGATGATAAAACAAATTAAAAGAAACAAATCTGTAACAAAGATTCATTATGAAAATTTATTAATTTGTAAGGAACTATTGTATGGAATAAAACTAGAATGTAAGAAATCTGATGAGTTCAAAATATGTACTTATAACACCATTATAGAAATAAGTAATACATAAATGCGTTTCAAAATTAGTAAAAAGCCACCCTGCAAAGTGTAGTAAAGTCAATGAACTAAATATTGCATATATTAAAATCATCCAACCTTCTAAGTTCAGTTTGTAAAAACCCATGAAGGAAAACGATCAAGCAGAGCTCTTCTATAAAGGAGAAGAGACTCCAAATAAATTTTTCTTTAATTTACATGTAAATGCGGCCTTGCTCTCTTAAATGGCTGCAAGCAAAAAAAGTGAAAAAATTTTGGATATTAAATTGTTGAAATTAGACGCACATTTTAATCGATTTACTAAGTTTCAGTTGTACAGGCATATTCATATTTGTCATGCAATTGTGCGCAGTTATTCCCATAAGTGTAAGCACTGACCTCGCTTCTGTGGGTGCATTTGAAAATTGCAGCACTTCAAGGCAAACGCCTATAAAAGCGCCAACACTTGCAACGTTGCTCTTAGTTGTCATTGGTTTACCTGCATTGTGGGTTCAAGTAGTTAAACAGAAAAAAAAATTATGGAGAATCCTGTAACCATGATAGGAGAGGAGAAAATTATGCGATTGCCGCTCCCAACACCGGTATCGGATTTATTGTCATTACCGACTATTACGAGGGACACAACGAGCCTACAATCGCAAACACTCAGTGATGTGCCGTGCGATATAATCATCAGGTCGCGCATAAAGTACGGTAGGCACTGGTCAGCTTGCAAGGGTCTGCTTATGGAATACTCGAAATGTAGCTCAATTCATGGTATTCGATTCTTATTCGAAGTTCACCGTCCCTTCTATGAGAAGTGAGTCACCTATAAGAGTGTGCCAAGGTTGTCACTGAAGGAAGTCGGTTATTTTTACAGACTTTATTGGGGTGTTCTTCTGCTTACTTCGTTTTACTTTGCGACTTCACTCAGTTGGGATTCGTATCTAAAGTGGCAGGACTCTCCTGTTATACTGGGATTTGCTGAGACCCTTGTTCCGGTGCATAAAATACCTTTCCCGACCATAACGGTGTGTCCGGAAATAAAAATGGATCCGAACAAATTTCACTTTACAGAAGTGTCGCAGAAAATGTGGAAAGGAATCGAAGAATTTAAAACATTTGATATTTACGGGAATCTAACAGAGGAGCAGTAAGTATAATTTTTATTTGCATTTGGAGAGCAAGGAGAGTCTGTGATATCATTTTGCGATAGGATATCACACTTATCAGCCACTATGCACATATGCGCTGAAGATGTGGTGCAACGCTTCGCTCCATTTATACCCAAAGATGTGGTGACGAAAGTGGCCCAAACACTGGTGGATCTATCACTATCGAAGGATGAGACTGCCCCCTTTTGTAAGTGGAACGGACGATTTTATTTCTGCGATAAGATATTAAATATAGTGGCCACCGATGAGGGTATCTGCTATCAGTTTAACGGTTTGCAGACCAAGGATCTCTATCGTGATCCAAAGTAAAATATTTATTAATTGACGACATTCGAGTGCTTGAAGTATGTGTTTATATCTACTTGGAAATTTGTAGCTTCATCAGTTATTACGACAAGGAAGTCATTGATTTCAATAAATACTTCGATGACTTACCACTGCTGAATAATTTGACCGGAAATTGGTCTCTTGATTATGGTTACGTCGGTCAGGGCTACAATGCGTATCCACAGCGTACTGTGTTCTCATCGGTACGGAATGCATTCATTGCCGCCCTGGAGGGTTTCCGTCCCGATTTCGATTATGCATGCCGGAGTTTTAAACAAGGTTACAAGGTGAGCAAGTGTGAATTATTTGAAAGAGATAATGTAAACAGTTAAGAAAGAGGCCATAACAAATTCTAAATAGGCACTTACTTACTTTTGTGTTACTCTCCCACACCTCCAATTTAGAGCCATGAACATCGCCAATCCAAAGTTCACTAACGCTGGTTGATTGTGAGCCCCAAGTAATTGAAAATGACCAGAATAGGAATTGGAATATTATATGGCAATGATATTTCTGTGGAATTTAAGTGGAGGAAATTCGACAGAATAGGAACGGGTGGAACTATATAAAACTGCTTGAGAAGTGTGGTCTGTTGCAGGCGCGGCAAGGGGGTTTTTCCATCTTAGGAAGCTTCAAATTTCCCACTGTAAAAGTATTATAAATTGCCTATTCGGATATCTGTTTAAAGATACCAAAATGTTTCAGAAAGTGGGTGCTTCAGTTTGTCCTGTCTGCATTCAGACACATATCAAATGCATATTCTACCTGTCAGTTTGGGCCTTGGTTACACATTTTATTATTTAATAATTTAATAAACTTAATGTTTTGATTCAAATTCAGTGAGTTCCATTTGGTTATTTAAATATGATGTTTTAGGCAAGAGAGACATATACAAAGAGGGCGTGTTTATTTAGCCTGATTTTTACATATCCAAAATATTTATAAAATTGCAGAGCATTATTTTGTTCTTTCTTTCATATTTCAGCTAACGAAAATGTCAGTGGAAAACGCTGAAGTGTGGTTATATTGACTGTGGAGATGCCCTAAAGCGCAAATCAAAAATTATTGAGAAATTTCAAATCACCAGTTATCAGAATATTTCAGTTATGGGAGTGGCAGGGGAGCTATAAGGTGAATTGTTTATGCAAAGACATCAAAAGTCACCAAATTCTTGAACCATCAAAACCAAATTAGATGGAGTAATTTTAAATGAGCGCTGGCACATTTTTTATATGAGAGAAGTGGGTTTCCTTAACCAATTCATATTTTTTGCCAATAGCTTTCTATAATCTAGCTATAGTCTTTCTTTATAAATTTGACAATGTGCGTGTTTTAGGTATGATAGTCTATATATGTTGCCCATACAATATCTAATAACCACAAAATTGCATCAGTACTTCATCAAAAAGAAGATTCGACAGTTGCATATATGAGAGATAGAAGTTCCCTTTATCCGATTTGCTTCATATAAATATATGATGCTGTATTGAAGTCCAGGCATTGCGTATGCAAAGTTTCATTAAAATATCTCTTAACGATGTGTATCGCAGTTGGCCCAAACGGACATGGCTAAATCGAATCAGGAAATGATGCTTTTAAATTATGTGAACGAATGGATGCATGTGCATTGTTATCACACCTCATTCTGGTCATTACAACATTTTCCCACTCCCCAAATACACTACAAGTGTTCAGTGGAAATGACTAATTTTAATTAAATGTGCTTTTCCTTTTCAACAGGTGTTCCTCAATTCTCCCGAGAGTGTGCCACTGAGTACCGGCAATTACATTTTAGTGCCCCATGGCTATGAGGTAATGATCAGTGTGCTGCCCCACTACATTGTGTCAGATGACAATCTTCATAACTTTAGTCCAGATAAGTATGTTGAGCTCGTGTATGAGTTTTTTTTTTGCTTTTTGTCCTAGATTCCACATCCTTCGTTGCCTCCCCGCAGGACCAAGGCAAGGTATTACTTCATGTGGGGTATTATGGTCAGCGGATCCCTTCTAGTTATTTTCAGTTGAGAACTTCAGATGAAGAACTCCTTCGATAGCAATACCTCTTGGTTCCGCCCTTCCATCGTTTCGCCTGGATCGCTTTCTTAGCTTTCTGGACCAGTTCTTTGGTGGCGTTCACAGTGAACTTCGTCTTTCGGAAGCCATACTGCCAATTTGACAGTCCTCCAGATTCTGCAATATGCTTATCGATCCTCTCTCAAATTATCCGCTCCTAAATATTCCCTCTGTATCTGATATTCAGAGTTGGCGGTAAACCGAACGGTTGGTTTGTTGGCTTTCAGCGCCAGGATGAGCCGTTGCCTTTTGCCTCGTGTTGAGAAAATACCTTCCTCATACAGAAGTTTTACATTTTCTTAATAGTTCTGGATGCATTGCAACTGCAGTTTTTCGGACACCTGGCGCGGTAGGCATTTCATTTGGCAAACACCTCATCTGTTGTCACAGTGGGTATGCATTCCTCTGTTGGCTCGAAAGAGGAGCTCACATGGAACAGCTGCCGGGAAGAGCTGTCCCATTATAAGCCTTATCAAACTTGAACAAGTTGTGGCAGGGCAATATCCGCATAACAACATATGCTGCATGGGTCATCCTCGAATTGTGCGGATAGTTTGGTTAAGCTTGTGCTCTTGCTTTTTTACTGACCTTCTTCAGTTCCTTCCTGACTCTCTTATAGGCCAGGTGTATCTGCAGCGAGCCTGCAGCTAGTATGGAATACTGGTTTGTTCTCTTCGTAATTTCGTATGGTGAGCGGACTACTCCTAGCAATGTTTCATTGCCTGTCTTCGGCACTGCAGGTGGCGGAGGTCTTTCATAATGGCGGCGGTAGTGTCACACACTGCAGCCCATTTCTCCGCGCTGTCAACTAAATTGTCGGGCATCACGAGCTCTCCACACACTCCTTGTAGTTCCTCTCTAGTATTTTTATACCGAGGGCAATAGAAGAAGACATGTTTGGAATCTTTGATCTCTGTACCGCCACAGTTAGCACAGTAGAGCGATTTCTCCAAGTGGAATCTGTGCAGGTATGCCAAAAACCTCAATGGACTGTCAGCAGTTGTGCGACGTGATAATTCACCTCACCATGAGACCTGTTTACCCATTGAATCTTGGGGTTCAGTCATCTTGTCCAGCGGCCATTCGAAGATGTGGCCCACTGGGCTTTGCCACTCTTGAAGGTTCCACCGCTTTACAATTACCTAGAGCTCTTCTACACTTGTCGCGTGTGTTCCTTTGCCGTGGTAGAGGTTCATCGCTTCTTTCGCCAGCAGGTTCACGGGAGGCATGCCGGCTATCACCAATCTGTGGACACGGTGCGGTGTTCGCAAATGACTCCAAGTGCTTTTCTTCTGTATGCGGCGTCAATGGTGCGGACGTAAGCCTTCACATCAGCATTTTCGGCCCATTTTGGAGCCCAATAGAAAATAATGGATCTGATAACCCCAGAGATGAGTCGCCTTTTCCGCTGTCTTGGTCCTCACATGTTGGGCATTATTCTACACAGGAGAGCACATGTGTGTGCTGTGTGTGTATATCACTCCCGAGCCATTTTGCATCCCTCAGCTGCTAATCATGGACGTTGGGTCTATCACAGAGCTGACTCCTACTTTTAGAAAAATTATCTCGGTAGTATTCATGAGGATAACATCAAGTCTTGGGAGTGCGTCCATGAGGTTGTGCCCCTATTGGCGTAGTCCGGCCGTGGCCCCATTAAGTCACTCATGTATTCAAATCAGCAGCAATTACTACAGGGTTCCTGCAGACTCAAACTCATCCATAACTAGATTTGGTATCGTGGTTCTTCCTGTCGTGCTCCTGATGTCACTGAGCTGAAATGGCTAGTCTCCATATACCCATAGTGGAGCTAGGAAAGTGGTGTCCTCGACTAGTTGCAAAGTTTGGATACTATCTTCTCACGCAACCGGCAAGAGGTCCCTCCGATTCCCAGCTTGATATGTAATAGCCCCGCGGTTGTCTGAGTGGCAGACTGATTATTGCCATTTGTGTTCTATCGTACGATTTGCGAAGGGAGCTAATCGCCGAAAGGGGGGTTTTTCGAAAATGTTCAGTTGTTTCAACAGTGCTGCGGACACCTCTTCTGCCGTGGTAATCTCGTCTTAGTGCATTATTTCTAGTAGGATCTTCTGAATGAGCTGGCCCACCTCCACGCTGGCCCCTAATACATTTAACACTGCTTCCTGGATAGTGACCTTGTTAGGCTGCACTCCCCTGGCTAATGGCAACAGCAGTTGCTCTCTCGCGGTGTTTCTATTTTGCTGTACCATGAGCCATTTCGCATAGTTCACCATGGTGCTGGTATTATTGTTTTTTCGGTATTCATTCTTGGGTTTTTTCTAACTAAGTCCTTCAGTGGTGCACAGATGTCCCGTTGTCCACCGAGTCCCACTCTTCACGAGGAAGTGAGTTTTCTGTAAGGATCGCTCTGGCCCCTCCTTAGTGAGTGGCTGCCAGTCTATACATTAAGATTATCCGCCCTCATACATGTGTTTGTATTTTTATCGATTTTCAATAATTTTCCTTATAAACTTTGTGAATATTTCTGAAGGCGTCAATGCTACTTCAATGATGAGCGCTACTTGCGGTTCTTCCGCGCCTATTCGCAGGCCAACTGCCAAACCGAGTGCTTGGCTAATTACACCATCTCAAAATGTGGCTGTGCGAAATTCTGGATGCCAAGTAAGTACCTATTCTTATAAGGTAATCCACACATTTGGACCTGCTTTCTTTAGAGCCACTTTATGTGCCCGAATGTGGCGTGTTCGATATCAATTGCTATACTGAAGCTCAAAAGGAGTTGCACCTTCTGCTGCAGAAACAAACAACGCAGAAGATTTTGGACGCCAAAGTAGAGATTATGTGTGATTGCATGCCCGCCTGTACTTCATTGGAATACAATGTGGAAATATCTCGCTCTCGCTATGATATAAATAAAATGTTCGAGGCTGTACGTGAAGTATACGACGAACCTGAGTGAGTTTTCAGTTTAAAATAAAAATATACAGACATGCAATTTAATATCGTTCATTCCAATTTATAGTTTAATGGTCAGTCGATTGGTGATCTACTTCAAGGAGCATCAGTTCACCGCAATTAAGCGTACCGTGTTGAGTGTCACCATGTTGTTCGGTGTCACCACGTTTGTCAGTGTCACCACATTGATTGCGAATTGCGGTGGCATATTTGGCCTCTTTATGGGCATTTCCAGTTTAAGTGTGATGGAACTGTTTTATTTCTTTTCAGTACGTCTCGTTGCTAATATACGCAGACGGCGCATTGTTCAAAAGAAAGTACAGCAAGAAGAGTCCGAGCACACAAATAATTAACTTGTCGTAGGGCACAGAATAATGTTAAGTCATGAAGAAGTATGAAGCCATGAAAACAAGTGGACATTGACTATATTCGGTCGTACCGACTATTATAGATACACTATGCATGTATATATATATATGTGTGTAACCATCAGATTTCCTTTTTACCATAATTCGATAAGAATAAACATTATATTCCACATATATAAGTGGACATAAGCCATAGTAGCTTTAGCAACTTGTTTTGTTTCATGGAACTAAGAAATGTAATCTTTGAAAACTAAAAAATTAAATAAAGTCTTCCAAAAAATGTATGACGCGGAATGGTTTATAGATATATAGAATTATAAGGTGAATTCCAGCACTAAATGAATTAAATTACAAGGGCTCTCCGAATACTGGTCACAGACGATTGAAGTGTGTAAATCAACAGAATTCAATTTCTTCAATATTCTGCAACATCATGGAGATTCCTTTATAACATCATTACAATAAGAATATTCAATGAATGAATGAATGACACAAAGAGGGAAAATGTACTCATCCTGCATGTACGAGTACCTATTAATGATCTTCTCTTAGTCCAACAGTTCTAAGGAAACTTGACACTGAGTTCGGTTCATTGCTCTAATATCTCTGACCTCGGGCCAATAATGCCCCCAATATTTCTTCTTACCTCGAGCTAAAGCTTCGCAGTTCATTAGAAGCGGCTCTGGTGTTTGTTCTGCCTCCGTCCAGAACCTACACGTGTTTACTGGTGAGAGTCACAGTTTCATGAGGTGGCTTCTTAAATGACAGTGGCTTGTGAGATGGTCTGTCAGAGTTCTTAAATTATTTTTTGCGTAACTGTACACAAAAAGTTGCACGATTTGAGTTATAGTCCCCAATCATGAGATTGGATTGTATAAGTTTTGGGAGTGAGGTCCAGGAAGCGTGATCCTCTGGACTTTTCCTCGTGTCTTAATTTATCTTTTATTATATTTACTCATATGCCAATAAATGGTTAAGGTCCAATAAATGGTGTGGCTGCCCCATTTCTGGCAAGACTATCCGCCTTTTCGTTTCCAGGGATACCAATGTGTCCTGTGACCCATCTTATGAAAACTTTATTGAGGCGCTCTAACTTATTTAAAAGTTCTAAGCATTCCGATACAAGTTTAGAGTGAATCTCGTAGCAATTGATTGCTTTTATAGCTGCTCTGCTCTCAGACATGATAGCAATATCTAGACCTAAAAAGTTACGTCGGAGGTTAAAGATAACACAAAGGCAATGTATGTATCTCTGCCTGGAATATGTTGGGCGATTTCCACATTGGTCAGAGTGGTTCACCCTCGACCCAAATATGCCGGCTTGTATCCCTTCCTCTGTTTTTGAACCATCTCTGAACCACCTGATGGTATGATCTTTCCATTCCTTCCTTCTTGTTCCCAAGCACCATTGTGAAGCGTTTCTCAAAGTTGTACATTTTGTTCATGTCGTCTCTAGGTAGGACCGCGAGGGCTATAGTGGCAACGATGCTGTCCCGTTGTTTCTTACTACAAATTTTCTCGCGGCCAGCACCTTCCTTTACGATTTCTAATAGGTTTTTTTCTGCAGCTATTTCTCCTGTATTATGTAGCGGAGTAAGATCTAAAAGTGATAGAGGAAACTCTTTCGAAATCTTTACGTTTGGGATATCGGCATATGTTATCAAACAAAACGTATCCATATCGACGTAGAAACGTAACGAGTTATCAATCGAATGCAAACATTCGCAGCGTCTTACGATATATCAACGGCTATCGAAATAATTGCTGGATGGTGTTTATTCATTTTTCTAAATTTTCTGCTAAAGAAGTGAAATTTTTAATAGAAACTAAAAAAACTTGGAGAATAGGAAAATATATTTATGCCATAGTGGGATAAATTTGCGAAAGTACATTCTTGAACTACAGGAAATCAAGAGAAAGGCTTGGGAGGACTTTTTCTTGGGAGGACTTCTCAAAAATATATATAGCTAGAATTGTGTTGTCAGATATTTTAAGTGAAATGCATTCAATACAAAATGTAAGTTCATTTGGATTATTTATTATCATTTTTGTTTGAATAATTAGTAATATTGTTTAAATTCTTAAGGACAACCTTAAATATTGTAAAATAAACTTAATGGGAGAGTACATGCTGGAGCGTACACATTTAGCGCAGACCACTCTACCAAATTGGGCTCAATACAAAGTTGTTTCACAGCGATTATGGGATTAAATTGCAAACAAATTAAATGTAGCTGCACCACCCATTGAAGATGTGAAGGATGAGGAAGGTAGATTGGAGAGCTGGGGTACTGACATTTGACATATGACACTTGAACTTCAGCTCTGAGATAAAATATTTATATCGTTTTCTTTTGCACATAAAAGTGTTACCATGCGAAAGAGTAGCAGTATTTCAATGTTTTCCTGAACACTGCCAGAGGGTTGCATGGTTATGTTCAGAAATAAACAAATAAGTTGTAGCGCTCTGCGTGGGTCTATTTTAAGTCCTACGAGAACTGCATTGTATTCATCTTCATTCAACGTGCAAATACTTCATCCAACATACTTTTAGCCAGAACAATCACTTCTTTATTTTACGTCATTTCAACTCATAATAACTTCAATTCAATTTAATCTCTAAAGTCAATGGTCATCTCTGTCCTAGTTTGCATTCATACGAGTGCAACTTTCAACTGAGTGCAACATTGTCCGCCCTGTCGGTGAAAACAGGTTAAAAAGGTTACATTTTCGCCCCCTCACGGTGTAACATTCTTAGAGCCCTCTCGCTGGGTTGTACTATTTTGAGAAAAGAACACGAAATATGCTTATTGTAAGGTAAGTGTAACATTTATCTCTTGGAAAGGAAACACTATTTAATGGTATCTGTAATCTAAAACGATATTTCGATTTTTATATATACATATACGAGTATATACCTCTATATTTATAAAAATGAATTGTAATCCTGTTGGTAACAGCATCACTTGATAACGGTTGAACCGATTTTGAAATTTATTTGAAAGATAAGATTTGAAAGATAATTTCTCTAAGAAGCTCAAGGTTAAATTCATTAAAATCGGTTCATAAAAACAGGTGGAATAAAGGTTTTAAAATGTTCGTAACAACAACATAAAATTACAGCAATGTTGTTGTTTCGCGTGGGGTTATAAACATGTGTGAAGTGATCGCATATGAAGCGAAAGCATTCACATGTTCATGCTGGACCTCGAAGCAAACATCTTTGTTGTAGTTTTTATGTTGTTAAAGTAAATGAAGAGGAAATTGAAGTTGATGTATTTGTGTGTTGGTGCATTTTTCATAGCCCAATCCCGCTGTTCTTTATTTTGACGTACATCTGTAAAATGATTAAAGAACGCTACTAATTCCGAAATGCCAAGATATTCAATCGGCAAAAAAATTCCAACAACGCAAACAAGGAAGTCAGTTCCATCTACACATGTATTTTGCACCGACGCTTTAGGTCGCAGTTACATCTACGAGCTGTAAATTAAGATTTGTGTGGCACATATAGAGAGCCTGTTAAAGTTTACGATTGCTAGAGGATGACACTCATTGGGATTACACCCTCGAAGGTGCTGTGATTTCATCAAAGTCTCATCAACTACGATATCGATAATTATCTCAACAAGCTTACCATCGAAACCGATTGAATTGTGGACCAAATACAAAGAGGACATGTCTGGTAATATTTTGCGGAAGATGCAAACTAGAACATCAAATCTAGATTTGCAACTGAGCGAAGAGATTCACAACGAGGCATTGATATTAATTGAGGACATGTTCTTGATAATATCGTATGTAACAAGGTATTATCACAATTAAGCATGACAGAGCCCAATCGTCCGATGCATGACGCATTTCATCAAGAGTTGGAAAAAGAAAAGCTATATAATTGCTATTGATTGAGAGCATCAGTTCCAACGATCGAGGTGCATACGACTCTCTTATGAAATTTGTGAACGATGGATCTGGAGGGATTCTGTTTTTGGAGGCTCCCTCTAGACCTTGGAAAACTTTTTTGATCGAGTTTATTTTGGCAACAATTCGCTCGCAGAATGTAATTGCACTTGCTTCATCAGGAATTGCCGCTACGTTATTGGATGTTGGTCGAATAATCAGCACTCAAGTTGCTGTTGAATATACAAAGCAAGGAAACTCCAACGTGCAACCTTTCGAAGAACTGTGCGATGGCAAACGTTTTGTAGCAATATAAATTGATAGTTTGGGATGAATGTACGATAGGGCATAAAAAGTATTTGGAGGCATTCGACCGAACAATGCAAAATCTACGAAACAATCAAAATCGGTTTTATTTTTTGGCAGGTGACTTTCGCCAAACATTCCCAGTGACTCCACAGTCAACGCACGCCGATGAACTTAATGCATGTTTGAAATCGTTTGGTTTCTCAAAAAACGTTGACACTCAAATTAAATATGAGCATGCGTGCAAAGTTTCAGAACCAGCAATCTGGTGAAGGATTTTCAAATCAATTGCTGGAGATTGGCAAGGACGAAATCCCCGTTGATATTTCGACTGGCTGTACCACATTCCCGTTCACGGAATTTATCCAGAAGGTATTCTCAAAAATTGCTCAAAATTACAAAAATCATGTTTGGTTAGGCGAATGTGCTAAATTGGCTGCGAAAACCATTGATGTTGACGAATTGAATTTCAAGATTCAAAGTAAAATTGCTGACGAATTGATGACGTGCAAATAAATGGATTCCGTTATTAGACAAGATGATGTCGTCAACTATCTAAAATAATGTTTAAGCTCGCTGGAATTGCCTAGATTGCCGCCTTACAATCGCCAATTGCAAGTCGGGTCGGCAATCATAAGATTGCGAATTATCAACCAACCACGTCTTTGTAATGGCACCCGGCTTACAGTGCAGACAACGTAATGAAAGCAACATACAGGAAAGTACAATGGAGAGGACGTTTCGATATACTGCATCCCAAATTTTCCGTCCGATATGTCATTCGACTTTAAACGTTTGCAATTTCCGGTGCGGTTTGCATTCGCAATGACAATAAACAAATTACAAGGACAGCCATTAAGAGTTTGTGGCATTAACCTTAAAAATCCATGCTTCTCGCATGGTCCATTTTATGTCGCCAGTTCCCGTGTCGGACAACCATCAGCTTTGTTTGTTTACGCTCCAGAAAACAAAACAAAAAATGTTTTGCATCAAAAAACGTTACAATACAATGGTTCAAAGTCGATCACATTCCAGGCACATCACAGATTTTAATGCATTTCAGCCGTTAAACAAGAATGGCGGATGAAAGACTGGATCGGTGATTTGACTAGAGAGAGTAGTAGAGGTAAGGTACCGGACAAATATAAACGTATCTATGGAGTAAACAGAAACATAATGGGACGTTAGTTTTTGAAAAAATCGAGGTTGTCGGCCGAAGAGACAATAAGGCGGTTGAAGTGTTCTCCGGGTGGAACTGTACTTATGCGCGTTAAAATTGTGTGTCAAATGTGTTCAAGTATTCCGATAAGGGAAGAGAACTTGAGAAGTATTTCCCAGACGGTTGGAAGTGGCAAATGATACGAAACAATGATTAGACAGTGATAAGATAGTGTAGGCTGTTCCGTATAGCTACAAGAAATCAAAGGTGAGAGTTTGAATCCTTTGATTTTCAGTTTTAATCAAATCTTGTAACATATTTTGCACTGTAGACATAGATTGGAGTTGGTTTTGCAACTGTAGGCTCTTCAGTGTGCAGGCTAGTACAGTCATTTCCATTTTCGGCTGAGATAGAAAATCTGTTTGAATTTAAAGATAGATCCATCTAATATATTGTTTTGATTTATTTTGTTGTGCTCGGTCTGGACTCGATCTAGCACGCTTCGGAGTGTTTTGAATTCTGTTAGTCGGTGATTTCTTTTGATTTCCTAATTTAAATGTTTTGGTCCCGGCTGGGTCTACCTTCTCGTTAGGTCCCTGCTGGGTCTAGCTTTTCGGAATTTTCTCTTCGAGTTGACGATTGAGCTATTTTTGTGTGAGCAATTAGTTGTGCTCACAACTTCGTTAGTATTGCCATAGAGTAACTACTATTCTATGGTATTGTTTGTGCTTATTGACTTCCTCTTCAGGTTAGACGAGGTAGATGTTGTTGTCGCTGCATTGTTCGACGAAGCAATAGTGGTGATCAAATATTCTATACTCTAATTTGGACTATTTGGTGGTAATCACACTGCTTGGTATGGTAATGGGGCCGGTAAAGGCGGTTTTTGGTGTTAAAATATTCAGACATACGGAACTTGTTGTTGGTAGTTCCGCACTCAGCGGTATAACATCAAGTATACTTGTTGGTTGCTGTTGTTGGAGAGAGGGGTTGGCATGTCTATGCTGGCAGATTGCTTATTTGGTTGAGAGCGACTTCCCCTTGCTTGCTCAAGCTCAGCGGCCGAATGGGCCGAACGCTCGCGCATGACAGTTTCGCTGGCCGGGAGCGTAAGACACTCATTTTTCAATACAAAATAAATGAATTGTCTTACAATGTGCACAAAATAGAGTCACACAAAAACGTCTTATCGCAATAGAGCACTATTCCCAATTTTTATATTTCTATGCATGTTTTTATCATTTGAAAACAAATTCGAAGTGAAGTCGGGTCGATACGCGTCGGTGACTAAGTAGACAGCATTGAAGGTGTAATTTTAATCATGAAATTGACATGATTTGCATTTTCAGAACGAAGAAATCGAAATTCCAATAAGCGATCTGCATATAAAACAAGAGATGGTCCATGAAGAACCGTCTTCCCCGGAAGATCTGGCGGTGAAGATTTATTGTATTCCAAAGAAACACCAGCCGATGGTTGAAGTAAACTGCTACCCATATAAGTTTGCACCGAGGCAGTAAGTTCACAGTGAGGACCACGATGGCCACAATGAACCACCACGTTGCCGAGATGAAGTAAACCGCAATCAATACATGCTTATGCCAAAGAAGGAAATTAACAGTGAAGACGATTTTATTAATGAATCAAGAATTTGGGAAGATGCATTTGATGAAATCTTGTCTCTATTGAAAGAGAAAGCTGCGGCGGAAAGCAACATTAACACAGAGTTTAATAGTGTTCCATGTGATGAGGATTGGGGCCCAATCAGCAGCAGCTCTACATATCAAAATAGCGCTCTTTCGGAACAGAAGGATGTGGAAGCGGATCAAAAGTATAAATCGGAAACCAATATAATTATGTTGTGCCCATATTGTGGATCAGAATTCCCAACTCCCTGCGAGTGGCGACAACATCTCAATGTTGTTCATGACTTTGTTAAGCGAGAAAATTTAAACATGTACTTCATCAGTAATTCGAGGGCACAATGTAAAGACTGCAATACTCAAATAGCCAGCAAAACGCTTACGAATTTACAGCAACACAGAATAAAACATCTTCCATACAATCGGTATTTGAAGTGCAAATTGTGCCTCGAACATTTTAAATATGTGGATACGCTGACAAAACATTTACGAAAGAAACATAATTTCTACGGAAAAATAGAAAAAAGTGATGCTGCAGACAAACCCATTTTCGTGTGTCCATTTTATTGCAAGGAATTTCTCAATATTTCTGAATGGCGCGTACACATCAATGGCGTTCATGATTTCAGAAATAAACATAATCTCAACATGAAGTTTGTTGATGCGAAAATGTGGAAGTGCAAGCAGTGCAATATGCTAATTATGAACAAACTACATCATATGCAACGCCACAGAATAACGCATCTGCCACACAAGTTTCGTAATAAATGTAAATTATGCAACCAATATTTTAAAACTGGTGGACTCCACAAGCGGCATTTTGATAGAATGCACAGAAACTATCTCGTTTGTCCCTCTCAATCCGATCCTATTCTCCTGTGTCCATTTTGTGGCATAGAGTTTCCAAATTCCTGTAAATGGCATAAGCATCTCAAGGATGTGCATGAGCTCGATAAACGGGAGAATACGAATATGGAGTATGCGGATGCAGATAAGATGAAATGCAGGCAATGCAATGTCATAGTAAGCTTAAGGATAACTAGGTATTTACAGCACAAACTGACACATCTGCCGTACAAGCGGTATTTTAAATGCCAATTATGCGGTAAGCTTTCTTTAAATCGTATCTACCACATGAGGCACAATAGACAGAAGCATCAGTTAGCGACTTAAAGAAAGAATTATCGAAAAACTGGTTGCGGAATCATCTGACATTCTGGTCTCAAAGTGCTAAAGGGCGCAAAAGTTCTTATAAATAGATAGTATAGATCAAGTGGACCAAGTGGAATGTTCAGCAGCATGTTTCCTGCACGTAACACTCGAGAGAGCCTCATAGGCAAACTCTGGAAAATTTCTAAAAATACGATAATCTATTTAGCAATACGACGAACTTCTGCCGAGGCGAAACTTTCTCATACCTAAATACTGCAGATCTAAAGAGTTCGCCATTGAAATCTGCTGAAATGCAGCGAGATGCATATCAAGTAGTAACCGTATTTGTAGTAAAACTGGACAAAGGTGTTGAGAGTGAGTTGAAAAGCGGGGCGGAACTTATCCATATCCAGCGTTGTCACTTACCTCAATTGTGGTCGATCAGTCTCAGAACTCTTCTGCTTTAGTAAAAATGTGTGTATTATATTATTTATAGCAATTTACAGGTTTTGTAAAAATATACTTATAAACGTGATAACGGAAAATTGTAATAATTAAAAGAAAGGACATGCAATGTACGAAATGAGACGAAAATATTTATATCTTTTTGTTCTCTTCACAAAGTTTTCATTGATATTAAAATTTATATTAAATTAAACTGAGTAAAGCGAGTTTTTTGTTTCCTCCTCTCTGTATTTCCATACATAATAAGAAATTACGGACAAATAAATTGTTGGTACACTGAA
This sequence comes from Clusia tigrina, assembly GCA_920105625.2. Classification (NCBI taxonomy): domain Eukaryota; kingdom Metazoa; phylum Arthropoda; class Insecta; order Diptera; family Clusiidae; genus Clusia; species Clusia tigrina. The sequence goes on from OV050030.1 coordinate 395,958,483, forward strand.
TTTTATCGTATAATGTTTCCAGGAGTATGGCATGGGGATCGAGAAGCGGCATCCGCCCTTTCGCCATTAAAATATTGTTACGTGTTTGTATATATTTATATTCAATCTTCCAATAATTTCATAGTTATTGTTTTGCTTAGGAATATTCACAGTCGATGTCTTATAATTTTTTTTTCTTTTTGAAATACTTTATGGTGGTTCTGGAGACTACGCCCCAGCACTCAGATCGCACTTCTTTCATGCTTTTACACCCCCTTTCTTTGCTGACTGTAAACGTGGATGCATGGTGTCTGTGCCAATGTGTATTTCAGTGCCCAACCACTGATCTGAATCTTCCACATTTGGTCATACTTTTCAATACATGATGCCACTGAGTATTGCTTGCGCCATTTACATCAATGCAGAATCGCCAATGCCCCTATCATGTAGGCTGGCAAGCATAACTTCGATATGCTTCGCATATCCTCCCTCTACTAGAAGCGAATTGTGTGTCGTACAACTTCAAAATAGAGTTTGAATCGTAAATGCCTGATTCTGTGCCATTGTAAAATCGGCAACTTTTTAACCAATACAATTTTTCATTGGCTACATCTAGCCTAAGTCTCACTAATATCCTCCATGTTAAAATTTTTGCGACTACTGAGTTTATGGATATCATTGATGTGGTTCCGCCAATCAGAGGCACTCGAAAATTCGATGCCATACATTGGACACAGAAGAGTTACATTGATTGGACAAACAAAACGTCCTGGATAAATCCTCCTATGCTTACTTTTGGCGAGGTGCCCATGGATACTTGTAAAATGCTTCTGTTGCGAAGCGCACCGTGCAAAAGTCAGGCCGCATAATTTTCATTTCACGTACAGTTTGTACCGCAGATGCCTAATTACGTGCTTCTGTAAACCTTCCATGCGTGTGCTTAGTTATATTCCACACTTTTACATTTCGCCTTTTTATTGTCAATATACTCCTCGTTCAGGTCCTCACGTTTATAAAACTGGTGTACGTCATTCACATGGTCACGCCAATCTGAAGAATTGGGATATTCAATGGCACAAAATGGGCACAACAAAGTTTTGCTGTTTATTGCAAGAACTCGTTGATCTTCTGTGTTTTTGTTGTGTATTGCCGTAGTCTTATTTCCCCCTCTAGAGTCACGGCTCCATAGTCTCTCATCGTCCAGGTCGTTATCGATGAATTCATTCACTAAATTTCATCATCACTAAATTTGGTTTCATCAAACTCCTCTTTAATTGTGAACAAATTATCATACTAATTTTGTGCATATTGTTCGTAGTCTGATGAATTTTGCATGTCATTTTCATTGCGAACTTCCAACAACATTCTGCTCCAGAAGTTACGTAATACAATAAATCTTCGCTGCAAGGATTCTAGGTGACCAGATTGCCTCACTGTGACTCTCTCCTGTTTTATATGCAGATTCTGTATCGGATGTTCCATGATTCGTACACCTTATTTAAATAGTAAACAAAAATAAACAAGCGCAACCATTCATAAACAAATTTGTTTATTCAAAATGAAAGGCCCAGGATTAAGCTACCGATTGATGCCATTGATAAAATCAGCTGTGAGTTCACGATTATAAAGGGTCAATTTTGCTGTGGAACGAACGCTGTGGACCAAAATGGCCGCATTCAGCAGTACAAGATGGTAAAAATGGCAAATTTTAGATAATTATTTAATGTATGCATAACAAATTTATATTTGCAAATTTAATATCGCATTAGAAATTAAACAAATTTGATGTCAATTCTGTTTTTATTGATAGTAAAGTTGCTTTTTTTCGTTTGCAAGGGACATGAATTTATGTATAATAATTTCATTGTAAGAGCATGTTTTAGAAGACGGTGTCTTTCCTTAACATGTTCTGGAAAGTGATCTGAGAAAATTTCCCTCATCATAATGTTCATCGTAGTCCATATATGCTAGCTTCAGCCGATTTTTAGATTTAAAGGAAAAATCAATCACTTCGATTTGATTTGTAACTTTGTCTGCATATATTTTCTCATGTAAATACAGGGTTTGCTGTTGTTCCAAAAGGCTCGTAACTATTCTCAATCCAAGCCAGATACTCGTATATAGTATAAAAATATAGCAAATAACTGCAATTTGAATCAATAACACCACATTTGTATAAATACAGTCTGCGAATAATAATATTTTAAACATCAATAAGAGCGGTGAAACTGAAAACATTGTGAAATTGGCAAACACAACTAAACAAATAATTTGGTGGTATCATGTACGTCCCGTAGGCCCGAATCCTAGCCCAGTAGAATGCAGTTTTGTAAAGTTTTGTTATTCCTCGAAAATTTAACGCCGCTGTGCAAATGAAAATTAAATTAATATTTACAGTACTTTTAACGAAACAACACATTTCGAGAACTTCAAACTTACGACTCGTGATAAATAGCAATGCCAATGCCAGAGCAATTTCATTTAAGGCCTCTCCATAAAGTGTAATTTAACTTTTAAGTTTCTCTCGAAGTAATAAGTAAAACGTGCCAAACGAAGAGTACTCGCTTTGTATGTCTTTAAGCAGAGAGTCTCGGATCACTTAGAAAGAAATGTTTTGTCACCTAAGCCCCTTGTAGACTCAACTGAATAAGTCTGTGAATGAATGTGACCTACCTCAATTCTATCGACAGGTTTATAAGTATTATCTATGTATGCTTCATATTCCCAGGCTACCCTAGAATAAAAGTCTTATTACAAAGAAGAAGATTCTCAAACAATTTGTAATTTATATTTTGTTGTAATTAACACATTGCCATAGAAGTGGCGATATCGCTCAACTTTTCCAAGCTGGAGACTTATGTGTTCTCCCATACAATAGCTCGAATGAGGTTGTCTGCCCTTACTGGAATAGCAAGATACTATTAAGAAGATGGGGCTAAAATCGACTTACTACGCCGCACTGACCAAAAGATTTCACGAAGGACTACGAGTAACTCAGTGAGTCAAGAGTCCAGATTTTTACACAATGATTTGGGGAATATTTTCATAATAACACGAAACTCGAATATGCTTTTGGTTATTTTGGGGTCAAATTTTTTTTCCCGGAACTCATTATATTCCAGATCTAGGTAGACATGTGCATGTTATCATTTTCGATATTATATTCTCCGAGTTTCAATTTGAATTGTTAGAAAAATCTTATCAAGTCTTGTTTCTCCATGTAGTTGATGGGATTTTTGTTAGCCATCATGCTTTTTCGTGCGTTGCAATTCACTGCATGTCTGGTATATTTAATTCTGGTCTATAAGTCTGATATCTTTCGTTAGGATTCCCCGTATCGTATCTCCAGCTATAGAAGATTCATTTTCACTTTTGTGTTAACGGGTGCCTCGTTTTCAGGTGACCTTCCGTTTCTTGAACAGGAACGGATTTAAATAAACGGCAGATTAATTTCTGTTGAAGTGATCAATTTCTAAGTACTAAATCCATGCGCCACAATCAACACTTTTTCATTTGTAGACATGATGTATTTTGCGCTGGCCACAACTGTTTTATACCCCGATTATGCACAGCTATGTCTGATTTGGTTTCAAAATATTGCTTTGGTGCATATAAGTAAGTAGACATGGTAGACGTGGTAAAGGCGCCCATAGTTTGTATAATATTCTATAGTGATTATTAATCTTATAAAATATTGAATTAAGAAATTGTTTGAAATAGAGTTGCAGCCCATATTTATACCCTTTACCCTTAAAAAGAGGAATTGGAGTATACTCAGTTTGGCAAGGAGGCGTGTAATTATGCACATGATCAATATCAATATCTGATATTGTTCTCTGTGGCTGTGGACCACTATTTCCACAAATCGTAATGAAAGTGTGACCAAGGATGAACGAGAGAGCTTTGAGAAAGGTAACACCTTCTCCCATATACGAGTATACTCGTATATGCAACTGTTGACAAATGATTTCAAATCAATTCGGCCCAATTGATCCTATATTGAGAAAAGTTGGTGGTAGTATCCGTTTCGGTCACGATGGACTTTTCTAAACAAAATGAGTGCGAAATTTTCGGTTGATGATAAATGCTGGTTAATGATAAATGGCAGCGAAGATCAGTGAATCATTGCTCGTATGTGTTCTTTCTATCATTGATGCCACTACAGCTCACATCTATAAACACTAAGCCCCTCCCTTATATATAATACGTCGACGAAATTTTACGTGAAATGCTTTATTGAAATCGGCCTCGCCCGGCTTCAGTGATCTTTGATGGTTACCATACAGATTAGTATGGTACAAATTTACATAACCTTAGTTGTGGCCATGTTAAATGGGTTGTGACCCATTAAATATACCATATGTGAGGAAAGTGTGTCCTTTGTCCCAATGTCGAACAAAATCCACCCAAAAAGTAAAGTGGGTCAAATATATATACATACATGTGTATAACTATCAGGGATCCTTTTGGGTATTAACTTAGACAGCTCAACCACACAATAAGGACAACTTGAATTGTAGCGTGAAAAGGGTAATAAACTTTACTGAGTTCCCACATCGAAAGCCTATAAAAAGCGAGATCTGAGTCGAAATTCGTGTCTGTGATAGATTTTCTATATTTGTTCATGCTTTTTAATTGCCGGGCCAATGGTAAACATGCTTGTCTCACAGTCGTGGTTGTGCGTTTGAATCCTGCCGAGAGAGTAGTCTCGAACGTTTTTTCCTAAATTTTGTGGTCTTCGAGCCGAAGTCCTTAGTTGCTAGTACTCAATTCTCCAAACCATTGGAGGCATGATTTATTATTATCATTTTAATGAAAATAAAAAATAAAGCTACTGGAACCTGAGTGTTCTCTGCCCAATCCAAAAGAAGTGTGACGCGGCAAATTCAGTGGCTAGGTTGGCTGGGTCATGTCGTGCTCAGGCAAGAAAAGTGTTTGAATCGGTGCCACCGGGTGGGCGGAAGGACCAAGTTCAAGTAGACCTGGCTGCACTCCGTATTTCAATGTATGTAATATCAAGATATTTTGTTTGAATCCAATATGGTACTTGTACATCGTTAATATGTAATGGTAGGTGTTGTATTTGTTTGTTGGTGAAATCGACTTGGATGGATGTGGTGAAATCGGCTTGGATGGAGGTGATGTCGTTTACAGCGACTTGGAGTGCGTTTCCAACAGTTATAAGTCCATTGTCATCTGCGACCATGGCTGTTTTTCCTACCAGGTAGACCGCATGTGTAGCAAATCAAGGAGTGGTCCTAATACGGTACCTTGTGGTACTCCAGCTTTGGTTTCCTTTTTTTTTTGTTGTCTTGCTCTAAAGAATCGGTCTGAGCGATATGAAGCGAGGATATCAAAGAATTGAATTGGTAGAGTAGCATTGATGTTGGTGAGCAGACCAACATATCATACTTTGGTGAATGCTTTGACTACATCGAGAAAGATAATTGAGCATACCTTTTTGCTTCTAAAGGCTTTTCGATTGTGTCCGTGATTCAAAGGACTCGGTCTAGTTTCTAATGCTTGTTGCGAAAACCAAATTGATATGTTGGTATTAGGTTGATAGATAGGAGTGAAAGCCTAGTTTACCGCCTTTACTGGCCCTATTACCACACCAAGCAGTGTGAAAACCACCAAATAGTCTATATTAGAGTATAGAATATTTGATGTCCAAGGTTGCTTAGTCGAACAATGCAGCGACAACAACATCTACCTCGTCTCACTTGACGAGAAAGTCACTAAGCACAAGCAATACCATATAATAGTAGTACCTCTATGGCAATACTAATTAAGTTGTGAGCACAACTAATTGCTCACACAAAAATAAAAACTCAACTGAGAAAAATTGCTTAATCGTCAACTCAAAAAAAAAATTCTGAAAAGCTAGACCCTGCAGGATCCAAAGGAAAAGCTAGACCCAGCAGGAACCAAAACATTTAAATTATGAAATCAAAAGAAATCACCAATTAACAGAATTCAAAACACTCCGCAGAGCTCTACATCGAGTCCAGACCGGGCACAATAAAATAAATCAAAACTATATATGTATTAGCTGGATCTACCTTTAAATTCAAACAGATTTTCTATCTTAGCCGAAAATGGAAATGACTTTAATAGCAACCACACTGAAGAGCCTAGAGTTCCAAAACCAATTCCAATCTATGTCTACATTGCAAAATATGTTACACATTTGATTAAAGATAAAAATCAAATGATCGAAACTCCTGTAAATAGAAAATGAGTTTGTTGAAAATATGCTTATGGAACGCAAACGGTGTTAACCAGCATAAACTAGCCCTTAAAAAGTTTCTGCATGACCACGAAATTGATGTTTTGCTTTTGTCTGAAACACATCTCACAAACAAATAGAACTTTCATCTCCCATGGTTGGCACATGGCGGCACGGCTATACTAATCAGACATCAGCTTAAGCATCATCTTATGCAATCGCATTCGATACAATGGATGCAAGCTACATCAGTATCTGTTACAAATCGTGACAAAGACCTGACGCTTCCCTCCCCGTTTTACAGTAACAGAAACTCAATTTAGAGAACTTTTTGATTCCCTTGGTTATGGATTTCTAGCTGGTGGTGATTATAATGCGAAACATAAATACTAGGGCCCTCGTCTAATTAACCAAAAGAAGCCGAGAACTGTACAACGCAATAACTAACAGAACAGTATATTCGTTTTTTTTTTGTCTCAGCAAAACAGCCCATTTATTGGCCCACAAACCCAAAGAAAATTCCTGATCTTATTGACTTTGCTATTTCTAAAAATATAGATAGGTTTTTAGTATCAACGGAAGCCTGTGTCGATCTGTCCTCTGATCACTCGCCAGTAATAATCAACCTTTATGGACAGCCAGAATATACAACTCCAACGTTTCGCCTACGGACCACCTATATATTAAATATGACTACTAATATAAAGTATATTAGTAGTCATATTTCTACAAGAGTTGAAGTAAAACAAGCAGATTATATAGACAACAATATTTATATTTTTAACTCCATGCTAGCGACTGCAGTCGAAGTGGCAACGCCACAAAAACTTCTAAACTGTCCAAGTATGCCTGTACAAATAGCCAAATTTAAAAACTGGTAGCACAGAAAGGACGGCTACGCCGAGAATGGCAGACCCATCGCTCACCCATCTCTAAACACATTCTAAAAGCAGCCGAAAGGGCTATTAAAGATTCTCTTACAAAGGAGGAGGATAAGAACCTAAAAGACTACCCGAAGTAAGTAATCCCAAATTCTACCGAAAGGTATTCCCGTTGGAAGGCATCGAAAAGCTTTAAGCCTCCAATGGAAGGTGTAAAACCCCTAAGAAACCCGAACAGTGCATGTGCTCAAAGCGACTCTGCTTTGCATGAAATTTATGCAACGTGTTCCAGCCGAATATGGCTGCAAACTCCTTTGCATTGCCTACCTTACCTTGCAGTACTGAGATTGCTCAACCTATTAAAATTTCCCTTCCTGAAATAGCCAAACATATTCAACAACTGAATCCGAAAAAAGCACCTGGATTCGAAAATATTACCCCGAGAATGCTAAAACAGTTACCAGATTCTGCATTTGCATTTCTCTGTAAACTTTTCAACGCTCTTTTGGACAGCGGTTACTATCCGGATGCATGGAAGAAGTCTCAGATATGTATGATAGCTAAACCAGGAAAAGACGCAACGTTGCCGCTATCATATAGACCTATCAGCCTGTGCGCCTTGCCTTTCCAAATTGTTTGAGAAACTCCTACTAAATAAACTATTTGCTTTTCTTCATGAACATAGCGTAATACCGGAACATCAATTCAGTTTTCGAGAAAAGCACAGCACTATTGAGCAAGTGAATCGAATTACAAATGAAATAAAAAATGCATTTGAACTTGGGGAGTTTTGCTGTGCAATATTCCTTGACGTGACTCAAGCAAATAATGATAATGTTCACAAAGATCTGAAAACACTTACAATTATCATAGAAAAAAAGTCTAGAAAGGAGAAATACATAACAAAACTGGAAAATCACCCAAATCCATTAGCTAAATCCCTCGCAAAACCGATAAGCCGTTCCAGCCTGCAGAGAAGAGACTTTCCGGCCTTATGAAGAGCGAAGCAGAGCCGAAATTTTGATAAAATTATTTTTTGTTACTAGTTTCAAGATTTGATATACTCATTGTTAGGCTTAATATTTAAGCAGATTCGAAAAAAAATTAATTCTTTTAAACCAAAAAAAAGGTTTCCGGAGTAGTCAATACAGAACCGCTACTGGAGCTACTACGGTCGATTGCAGAAAAGCAGTATGAGTTGAAATATTTGAAAGAATATGAAGACAAAGTTCAACCGATCACAACACCAAAGTTTTTGTAGAAGGAAACACGGAATTGCACGCTTACAAACCAAAACAAAAGCAAAATTAAAATCGGAAGTATGATGCACACCTAAATTAAATTTGAGCCACCAAAAAGAAAAGGGAACTCTTACAGTGCACAAACTTTCAGAGATATCGCCATAGCGTGTTATAGAGAGATAAATTCGTCAATCCAACAGCCAAAACAATGGGAAATCGAATGAAAGTGCATAAGTGCTCGGGGGTCCACTAGCGATCAGTTTTTCCTAGTAGACCCCAGGTCTGCCTGATTATTCAATAAAGTTTTAAGATTTTATTCTGATTAACTCCAGCAAAGGTCTTTTCTCTAGTCTTTCAGAGATATCGCCATAGCGTGTTATAGAGAGATAACTTCGTCAATCCAACAACCAAAACAATGGGAAATCGAATGAAAGTGGATGAAAGTGCTTGGGGGTCCACTAGCGGTCAGTTTTTCCTGATTATTCAATAAAGTTTTTAGATTTTATTCTGATTAACTCCAGCAAAGGTCTTTTCTCTAACTTCAACCGTAACTTCTCCGCTGGTTAAATATTGAGTAGTCAAAATACAATTAGGCCATTCGCCTGACTAATAAGCGGTGCTACCCCACTGTATAAACATTTGGTAGAGCAGCTGTCTCGGTTCGGTCCCAGCCTTGTTCAGGGGTACGACACCAGGTTCATTACAATATATCATAAATAGTCTTACAGTTTTTTGCTTTTATAATTGGTTAACCTTTGTAATATTTTACAAATAATTTTGAGTTATAAATAAGAAAGAAAAAATGTATGGTGATTAGGTTTATACAAAGCTTATTTGATTGTGCTGCTTTGAAGAAGTTGTCAAGATTGACTTGATTACAATAATTGGTATAAATAACTAAATATAATACATAAATAAAATTCGAATGTAATTATATAGTATTTATAATGCTTTTAAATTTAAGATTTTTTTTTATTTCTCCACAATGCAACTCGCAATTATACCCTAAATTTAGTCCCAAATAAATTTCCTTACCACAGAATGGCGAATTTACATTGCATTGTTTTTGCTTCACACGGATAAGGAAAAATTGGGATCATTTCCTCAACTGCCATTGGAAGAAGAAGAGTTATCTCTCTATAGGCGCATTCGATTCGTAACTTGCATCGAGCTCGTATCGAGTTGTGCGAATAAAGCAGCACACGAATAAGTAGTAAACTGGCAGCACCGCTTCAACTGTTTTTTAAACATATACATTTTTATATTTTTTATACAAATTCATCATTTGATAATTTAAATCAACAGAATAATAATACTAAAAATCAAAAAACATAATCCAAAGATTAATTTTTGATTTCTTTAAATTTAAACAACTAAAATATAAAAAATCTCAAGGAAATTTGTACGGGTAATTTTTAATCTCGTTGGTTTTCATCCGAGTATAATTTACTCGATATCTTTTCTATACAAAAGACTGTCTATCCTCGATAGAGTGGCGAATCGAATGTGTCTACTGCAAGCATAGTCCAAGAGCCAAGATGCGTGACATGCGCTGCCAGCCACACAACTTAAGATTGCCAACGAAACGTTCGGAGTGGTAATAGCGCCAGTAAAGGCAGTTTTCAGACAAACGGAACTTGTTGTTGGTAGTTCCGCAGTTCCTCGACTCACACTGGTCCAGAGCGTAAAACACCAATTTTTTTAATTCAAAATAAATAAATTGTGTTACAATGTGCACAAAATAGAGTCACACAAAAACGTCTTATCGCGCTAGAGCACTATTCCCAATTTTTATATTACTACGCATGTTTTAATCATTTCAAATCAAGTGAAGTCGGGTCGGTACGCGTCGGCAATTCAATAGACAGCATTGAAGGTGTCATTTTAATCCTGAAATTAACATGACTTGCATTTTCGGAAGGAAGAATTGGAAATTCCAATAAGCGACTTGCATATAAAACAAGAGATAGTCGATGAAGAACTGTCTTTCCCGGAAGCTCAGGCGGTAAAGATTTATTGGGCTACGCGCTGAAGAGAACATACATCTACGTGATGCCATTAAAAATGTTGACAACCAGTATGTAAATCCAAATGACATTGGCCAATTGACGATATACTGGTAGCCCGCTTCATATGCATGAGTATGAACTGGATGCGATGGCATATGTTCGTTCTTATGGTCTACCAGACATGTTTATCACTTTTACATGTAATCCACAATGGAGTGAGCTTCGAGAATACTTATTGCCAGGGCAATCGCTAACAGATCGCCAGGACATAACGGTACGTGTGTTTAAACAAAAGCTGAAATCATAGTAAAACACAAAGTATTTAGATAAGCGCAATGCTGGATGTATTCTGTCGAATCGCAAAAAAGAGGACTCCCTCACGCACACATATTATAAGACTGGATCAAATTAATGATATTATATCTGCGAAAATTCCAGATGAATTTCAACTGATCACAAAGAACCATGCGTGATTGATAGTAAATATTCGAAGCGTTATCCCAGAGTATTGATTTCAGACACAGTTACAGGTACACGTTATAATATCACCAGTCGACAGAGGGAAACAGAAAATCAAAAGCTATCGAAAGGAGAACTCAATACGTGGAAGTTGATAATCGTTAGATCGTGACGTATTTACACATTTTGTCCAAAACCTACAAAGCCCACATTAACGTGGAATATTGTAATTCGGTGAAGTCCATAAAGTACATCTGTAAATACGTACAGAAATAAAGTGACCGACATGGCTGTATTTGGTGTAGCTGATCCAAATTGAAACGACGAAATCACTCAATTTCAATTAGAGCGTTATGTCAGCAGTAATTAGGCGGTGTGGAGGATTTTTACATTCCCAATTCATGAGAGACATCCAACAGTATTTCATAAACTGTCCATCTTGAAAATAGTCAACGCGTTTATTTTACCGCTGAAAATGCACAGGAAAAACCAGCGACCCCACCATCCACAATATTAACCCAACTTTTAAATTGTGTGCATCAGATACATTCGCCAGCACGTTGTTATACTCAGAAGTAACGCAATATTATACTTGGGACAAATCGAAAAAAAACCAATCGATGACTACCCAAATGTGTTCTCGACAGATGCTTTGGGACGTGTTTACACAGTTCACTCCAACACTGCTGAGTGCTTTTATTTGCGTTTATTGTTGGTTAACATTCGTGGTCCAACATCATTTCAAAGTCTTAAAACAGACGATAGACTATTGTGTGCAGCATATCGTCAGGAGTGTCAACGATTGCTTTTACTGGAAGATTACGCACACTGGGAGGCTACCTTTGCCGATGCTACAGTTTCATCTACTCCTCACCAAATAAGAACTATTTGCAATAATTGTTTCATCATGTTTCCCATCAAATCCACTTGGACTAATGAAGCATAGATCATGATTGAAGACATTTACTTAACAATTGGAAACAAAGCATTGGCACAACTTGACAAAGTGTCACCAAATCGCTAAATGCATGATCTATTTTACCAAGATTTTCAGCGTGAACGAAATTACGATTGCAACCAACATATTGGATGCATTTCCTCAAGCAAATATTCCAAAAGTTAACATTGATCAAAAGCATGCATACGACACGATTATGCATGTTGTTAACGATGAAAGTGGTGGAATGTATTTTTTGGACGCGCCTGGAGAAACTGGTAAAACATTCTTGATCTCGTTGCTACTAGTAACGTAAAATTGCACTGGCATTGACTTCTTCTGGGATTGCTGCTACTTTATTGGATGGCGGTCGAACAGCACGCTCTGCACTGAAACTGCTAACAAAAAATCATTAGAAGCATTGGATAGAACAATGAAACATTTACGAGGAAATCATGATATGTTTGGCGGTGCTTTGATACTGTTAGCTGGAGACTTTAGACAAACGTTGCCAGTCATAAATCTTCTGCTGTAGATGAAATAACGCATGCTTGAAATCTTCAATTCTGTGGAAAAATGTAAGAATATTCACACTAAAAACAAATCGTTCAATTGTAAAACGATCCATACTAAACGACTTTTCACGTATCACTCAATCAAAAGAAGAACTGATTCTTAGCGTGATCCCAAACATACCACAACACCGCCCGGAAAGAACACAGATGTTAATGATCTGGACGAGCCTATTTTAAAAGAAATACCAGGTCCATTATTCATATTCAGATCAGTGGATACCATCATGAATCAATATCCCACCGAATTTTTAAGCGCAATTGATTTGCAGGAACAAAATTGGAATGCCGATTGTTGTGCTTCTCAACATCAAAAAACCAAAACTTTGTAAAGGCACCAGGTTTGCCGTCCAGAAATTATTGAGAAATGTGATAGAAGCAAAAATTTTGAATAGAAAATTCAAAGGTGAAGACGTTTTGATTCCTCGCATCCCAATGATTCCATCTGATGTGTCATTTGAATTTAAGCGCCTTCAATTATCTTTTCGCTTTGCATTCGCCGTTACTATAAATAAGTCGCAAGGACAATCTTTAGAAATGTGCGGTATAAATTTGAAAAATCCAGTTTTCTCGCATGGCCAACTGTACGTTGCATGCTTCCGAGTCGAAAAACCATCTGCACTATTTGTTTACACCAGTGATGGTGAAAAAAAACCAAGAATGTTGCTCATCTAAAAGCATTGCAATAAATGTTTTAATTTTATTTAAATTGCTCGAAAAAGGTTTTTTCCTGGCGAAGCGGGCGGGGGTCCAGCTATTTATAAACATATTTGAAAACTCAGGAAAAAATATATAAATATTAAATTTTGAATTAAAGTGAAATTATAATTACAAGAAATCCACAATTTAAACCTACACAAAGGAGTGTGAATCTGAAGTGTAAATTTTTGTGTTGTTGAGGTTTACCGGAGATTTCTAACATAGTTAAAGAAACTTTCAGTACGGAAGTTCAGGAAATGATACAAGGAGATTTGAACCCAGCTCAGGCATTTTTAAACGTACCCGGTCAAGCAATAGATACGATATGCCAACACTCTGAATGACTTGGAGAACGTGCCTGATATAGGTAAGGGACTCAGAGAGCTCTGTGGAGTTCACAAGAAGGTCGGTTCATGGAAGAAAAGGGTGGAGAGGGTTTCGAGTCCATACGAGCCTGTTAAAAGTTAACCCAAATATTACGTCATTTTTGTGGACTTTTATAAGGAAGAAAGTTATAGGTGAGGCAGATTCTGCCCTTGAGGCTATAATACTTCATTGGACTGGAAAGCGATTTCCACATGCTTAATGCATCATTACGGTGATCAGGGAAACTTAAAAACCCTAGAATATCAGCTTAAATTCTTGTCGCAAGGAAATATGTCGACCATGGCGTTTTACTAAACCGTGAACGCGCACCTGTCACTTATACTAAACAAGATCTCTTGCATGAATTGTCCCAAATTCATTCGACTCTTTACTGACAGTTTTCGGGATAAAGTTCTGGACAGCTTTGTCACAGGCCTGAAGCGAGATTTACCAACACTACTCGGTGTCAAGGAACCTATTTATCTTCCACACGCTCTCTACTTGGGTAAAAAATTAGAGAGTCAGACACAGAGAGGAGCACAGGTTTCAAGTCCACGCCCACATACAACAATAGCACCCCATTACCACCTCGGAGGAATTATTCTTTCCCACCTTGTGCTAATTTCAACCCCCAATTGGCATGTACGCCACGAAACCATTCATGTTCTAGACTACGATTTCATGGCCCAAGGGCAAAAAAGTACAACAAAAACAATGCAGGGAACAGCAACAACATGCTTGGGCACAGCAACATCCGAGTTAACAGACAGATGCCACAACCAACAGGGAGGGGCTCCAGCACAACAATACTTCTTGGAGGCTATATATTGCGGCTGGCCTATAAAATCGGTAGACACCAAGAACTCAGTCTCTTTCCTTCAGCATCCCTCGACGTGGACGCATCGCAAATACTTTTTTCTTCCAGCACCACTCAACAGCATCAATGCACCACGGTGTGACTCCAGTACAGCAAAGTTACACAAGACATACCGTTCTTGATATCAAAAATTATTGCTTGATGTGGCTTTTGATAAACAATGTTGATGTCAACAAAGACCAATGGAAATTTGAAAGACAGCGATACTCAAATTGTTGTTAATAAACTCATTATCGAAAAAATAAATGGAATAACTAACAAAACGAATGAAATACTGAAAAACGTTAACAAAATTGAAGACATTCAACATATTTTGGGTATAAAAGTAAAACACTAACTAGAAATTATAATGGAAGAAGTTTTAAACACTAATTATACCCTAGCATGAGCTAAAGAAACGGTAATGGATTCATTCATTTTGTCTGAGCAGGAAGAGGAATCAGTGAAGAGGATATTTGAAAACACAATATTCCATTTATAAACTTAAAACAGACACTTGAATTCTCTAAAATAACAATGGGCTCTAATAATTCATTGACAATTTATATAATTAATATTCCCACAGAACAGATTGCAAATCTATGATGATAAAACAAATTAAAAGAAACAAACCTGTAATTAAAATTCATAATGAAAATTTATTAATTTGTAAGGAACAATTGTATGGAATAAAAATAGAATGTAAGAAATATGAGGAACTAAAAATATGTTACTACGAAGGGTACTATTTATATTTCGGGAATAGCAAATAGTAACAAACATTTATAAATGGAAGTGGCTTTATTGTTTTTTCAAATATTCCCCTTGATGATCAGTACACTTTTGCATTCGTTCAAACCATTTGTCATAGATGTTCTTCCATTACTCTTGAGACACCTCCAAAACATGGTTTTTGAACGCTTGAACTGCTACTTCGGCGCTCGTAAATCGTTGACCACGCATTTTACCTTTGATATTCGAGAACAAGAAGAAGCCATTGGGTGCCAAATCAGGACTATACGGAGGAAGAGTCATCAATTCGATGTTTTGACTACTCAAAAATTCACCTTTTTGACGAGATGAGTGAGAGCTCGCATTGTCATGATGGAGAATAATTCGTCTTTGGCGGATGGTTTCACGGATTTCTCCGCAGACTTCCAGCTGGTGGTGTACCACTCAGAATTGACCATCCTACGTTGCTCAAGCGGAACAGTAGCCACATGACCCATTCGGCCGAACAAACAGGCGACCATTTGTTTCGCTGTGCTTCTTCCACGAACAACTTTTGTTGGATTTAGCTCGTCTTGGTATGCCCACACGGTCAATTGTTGTTTTGTTTCCAGCCCATACGTATATATCCATGATTCGTCACCTTTCACGATTTCACCACACGTCGAACTTTTTATTCATTTCCTCACACCAAATGACTCGAGCCTTTTTTTGAGCGATTGTCAAATTATGTGGGATCCAACGCGAGCAAATCTTTTTTACAGCCAAATGTTCATGCAATATTGAATGTATGGAAGTGGAAGTAATGCCCAAGGTGTCCTTTATCTCACGATATGTCACATGACGCTCTTGCATTATCAGTTCACGCACTGCATCGATGTTTTGTGGCACCACAACCTATTTTGGACGACCTTCACGGAGTTCGTCGTCGACCGAACTACGACCACGATTGAATTCACTATACCAGCGATATATGTGTTTTTTGATGGTGCTTTATCGCCATACAAAGAACTGAGTTCATCGACACATTCTTGTTGAGATAATCCACATCAAAAGTTGTGAAAAATAATCCAACGAAAACCTTCTCTTGAAATTTCCATTTTTGGCCAAAATTGATTTTCTTAACTCACTGTAAACAAAACAAATAGCACTTGTACATCAACACGCTGTGAGTACGTTTATGCTAAAAAATGTCATGTATTATGGTGCTGCCAGATTTTAGCTATTGATATTAGTGTTGCCAGTTCCCTAAATATAAATAGTACCCCTCGTATAATACCATTATAGAAAAAAGTAATTTGCAATTGCATTTCAAATTTAATAAAAAGCCATCCTACAAGGTGTGCTGAAGTAAATCCAACCTTCTAAGTTCAGTTTGTAAAAACCCATGAAGGAAAATGGTCACGCAGAGTACTGCTATAAAGGAGAAGAGACTCTAAAGAAATTTTTGTTTAATTTATATGTAACTGCGGTCTTGTTCTCTTAAAAGGAGCCTTCCAAGCAAAAAAGTGAAATTATATTAAATATTAAATTCTTGAAACTAGATGCACATATAAATCGAATTACTAAGTTTCAGTTCTAGTCATATTCAGTTCAGTTCAGTTCTATTCATATTTGTCATGCAATTGTGCGCAGTTATTCCCATAAGTGCAAGCACTGACCTCATTCGGTGGGTGCATTTGAAAATTGCAGCACTTCAAGGCAAACGCCTATAAAAGCGCAAACACTTGCAACGTTGCTCTCAGTTGTCATTGGTTTAGCTGCTTTGTGGGTTCAAGTAGTTAGTTAAACAGAAACAAAATGATGGAGAATACTGTAACCATGATAGGAGAGGAGAAAATTGTGCGATTGCCGCTCCCAACACCGGTATCGGATTTATTGTCATTACCGACTATTACGAGGGACACAACGAGCCTACAATCGCAAACACTCAGTGATGTGCCGAGCGATATAATCATCAGGTCGCGCATAAAGTACGGTAGGCACTGGTCAGCCTGCAAGGGTCTGCTTATGGAATACTCGAAATGCAGTTCAATTCATGGTATTCGATTCTTATTCGAAGTGCACCGTCCCTTCTATGAGAAGTGAGACACTTACAAAAGTTTGGCATGGTTGCCACTGAAGGAAGTCGGTTATTTTTACAGACTTTATTGGGGCGTTCTTCTGCTTACTTCGTTTTACTTTGCGACTTCACTCAGTTGGGATTCGTATCTAAAGTGGCAGGACTCTCCTGTTATACTGGGATTTGCCGAGACCCTTGTTCCGGTGCATAAAATACCTTTCCCGACCATAACGGTGTGTCCGGAAATAAAAATGGATCCCAACAAATTTGACTTTACAGAAGTGGCGCAGCAACTGTGGAAAGAAATCGATTGGTGCCACGCTTCGCTCCATTTATACCCAAAGATGTGGTGACGAGTGTGGCCCAGACACCGGTGGATCTATCACTATCGAAGGATGAGATTGCCCCCTTTTGTAAGTGGACCGGACGATTTTATTTCTGCGATAAGATATTAAATTTAGTGGCCACCGATGAGGGTATCTGCTATCAGTTTAACGGTTTGCAGAACAAGGATCTTTATCGTGATCCAAAGTAAAATATTTATTAATTGACGACATTCGAGTACTTGAACTATGTGTTTATATCCACCTGCAAATTGGTAGGTTCGTCAGTTATTACGATGAGGTAGTCGCTGATTTCAATAAATACTGGGATGACTTGCCACTGCTGAATAATTTGACCGGAAATTGGTCTCTTGATTATGGTTACGTCGGTCAGGGCTACAATGCGTATCCACAGCGCACTGTGTTCTCATCGGTACGGAATGCATTCATTGCCGCCCCGGAGGGTTTCCGTCCCGATTTCGATTATGCATGCCGGAGTTTTAAACAAGGTTACAAGGTGAGCAAGTGTGAATTATTTGAAAGAGATAATGTAAACAGTTAAGAAAGAGGCCATAACAAATTCTAAATAGGCACTTACTTACTTTTGTGTTACTCTCCCACACCTCCAATTTAGAGCCATGAACATCGCCAATCCAAAGTTCACTAACGCTGGTTGATTGTGAGCCCCAAGTAATTGAAAATGACCAGAATAGGAATTGGAATATTATATGGCAATGATATTTCTGTGGAATTTAAGTGGAGGAAATTCGACAGAATAGGAACGGGTGGAACTATATAAAACTGCTTGATAAGTGTGGTCTGTTGCAGGCGCGGCAAGGGGGATTTTCCATCTTAGGAAGCTTCAAATTTCCCACTGTAAAAGTATTATAAATTGCCTATTCGGATATCTGTTTAAAGATACCAAAATGTTTCAGAAAGTGGGTGCTTCAGTTTGTCCTGTCTGCATTCAGACACATATCAAATGCATCTTCTACCTGTCAGTTTGGGCCTTGGTTACACATTTTATTATTTAAAAATTTTATAAACTTAATGTTTTGATTCAAATTCAGTGAGTTCCATTGGGTTATTTAAATATGATGTTTTAGGCAAGAGAGACATATACAAAGATGGCGTGTTTATTGCCTGATTTTTACATATCCAAAAAATTTATAAATTGCAGAGCATTATTTTGTTCTTTCTTTCATATTTCAGCTAACGAAAATGTCAGTGGAAAACCCTGAAGTGTGGTTATATCGACTGACGAGATGCCCTAAAGCGCAAATCAAAAATTATTGAGAAATTTCAAATCACCAGTTATCAGAATATTTCAGTTATGGGAGTGGCAGGGGAGCTATAAGGTGAATTGTTTATGCAAAGACATCAAAAGTCACCAAATTCTGGAACCATCAAAACCAAATTAGATGGAGTAATTTTAAATGAGCGCTGGCACATTTTTTATATGAGAGAAGTGGGTTTCCTTAACCAATTCATATTTTTTGCAAATAGCTTTCTACAATCTTCCTATAGTCCTTCTTTACAAAATTGACAATGTGCGGTGATAGGTGTGATAGTCTATATATGTTGCCCATACAATATCTAATAACCACAAAATTGCATCAGTATTTCATCAAAAAGAAGATTCGACAGTTGCATATATGAGAGATAGAAGTTCCCTTTATCCGATTTGCTTCATACAAATATATGATGCTGTTTTGAAGTCCAGGCATTTCGTATGCAAAGTTTCATTAAAATATCTCTAACTATGTGTAATGTAGTTGGTTTTTGAACGCTTGAACTGCTACTTCGGCGCTCGTAAATCGTTGACCACGCATTTTACCTTTGATATTCGAGAACAAGAAGAAGCCATTGGGTGCCAAATCAGGACTATACGGAGGAAGAGTCATCAATTCGATGTTTTGACTACTCAAAAATTCACCTTTTTGACGAGATGAGTGAGAGCTCGCATTGTCATGATGGAGAATAATTCGTCTTTGGCGGATGGTTTCACGGATTTCTCCGCAGACTTCCAGCTGGTGGTGTACCACTCAGAATTGACCATCCTACGTTGCTCAAGCGGAACAGTAGCCACATGACCCATTCGGCCGAACAAACAGGCGACCATTTGTTTCGCTGTGCTTCTTCCACGAACAACTTTTGTTGGATTTAGCTCGTCTTGGTATGCCCACACGGTCAATTGTTGTTTTGTTTCCAGCCCATACGTATATATCCATGATTCGTCACCTTTCACGATTTCACCACACGTCGAACTTTTTATTCATTTCCTCACACCAAATGACTCGAGCCTTTTTTTGAGCGATTGTCAAATTATGTGGGATCCAACGCGAGCAAATCTTTTTTACAGCCAAATGTTCATGCAATATTGAATGTATGGAAGTGGAAGTAATGCCCAAGGTGTCCTTTATCTCACGATATGTCACATGACGCTCTTGCATTATCAGTTCACGCACTGCATCGATGTTTTGTGGCACCACAACCTATTTTGGACGACCTTCACGGAGTTCGTCGTCGACCGAACTACGACCACGATTGAATTCACTATACCAGCGATATATGTGTTTTTTGATGGTGCTTTATCGCCATACAAAGAACTGAGTTCATCGACACATTCTTGTTGAGATAATCCACATCAAAAGTTGTGAAAAATAATCCAACGAAAACCTTCTCTTGAAATTTCCATTTTTGGCCAAAATTGATTTTCTTAACTCACTGTAAACAAAACAAATAGCACTTGTACATCAACACGCTGTGAGTACGTTTATGCTAAAAAATGTCATGTATTATGGTGCTGCCAGATTTTAGCTATTGATATTAGTGTTGCCAGTTCCCTAAATATAAATAGTACCCCTCGTATAATACCATTATAGAAAAAAGTAATTTGCAATTGCATTTCAAATTTAATAAAAAGCCATCCTACAAGGTGTGCTGAAGTAAATCCAACCTTCTAAGTTCAGTTTGTAAAAACCCATGAAGGAAAATGGTCACGCAGAGTACTGCTATAAAGGAGAAGAGACTCTAAAGAAATTTTTGTTTAATTTATATGTAACTGCGGTCTTGTTCTCTTAAAAGGAGCCTTCCAAGCAAAAAAGTGAAATTATATTAAATATTAAATTCTTGAAACTAGATGCACATATAAATCGAATTACTAAGTTTCAGTTCTAGTCATATTCAGTTCAGTTCAGTTCTATTCATATTTGTCATGCAATTGTGCGCAGTTATTCCCATAAGTGCAAGCACTGACCTCATTCGGTGGGTGCATTTGAAAATTGCAGCACTTCAAGGCAAACGCCTATAAAAGCGCAAACACTTGCAACGTTGCTCTCAGTTGTCATTGGTTTAGCTGCTTTGTGGGTTCAAGTAGTTAGTTAAACAGAAACAAAATGATGGAGAATACTGTAACCATGATAGGAGAGGAGAAAATTGTGCGATTGCCGCTCCCAACACCGGTATCGGATTTATTGTCATTACCGACTATTACGAGGGACACAACGAGCCTACAATCGCAAACACTCAGTGATGTGCCGAGCGATATAATCATCAGGTCGCGCATAAAGTACGGTAGGCACTGGTCAGCCTGCAAGGGTCTGCTTATGGAATACTCGAAATGCAGTTCAATTCATGGTATTCGATTCTTATTCGAAGTGCACCGTCCCTTCTATGAGAAGTGAGACACTTACAAAAGTTTGGCATGGTTGCCACTGAAGGAAGTCGGTTATTTTTACAGACTTTATTGGGGCGTTCTTCTGCTTACTTCGTTTTACTTTGCGACTTCACTCAGTTGGGATTCGTATCTAAAGTGGCAGGACTCTCCTGTTATACTGGGATTTGCCGAGACCCTTGTTCCGGTGCATAAAATACCTTTCCCGACCATAACGGTGTGTCCGGAAATAAAAATGGATCCCAACAAATTTGACTTTACAGAAGTGGCGCAGCAACTGTGGAAAGAAATCGATTGGTGCCACGCTTCGCTCCATTTATACCCAAAGATGTGGTGACGAGTGTGGCCCAGACACCGGTGGATCTATCACTATCGAAGGATGAGATTGCCCCCTTTTGTAAGTGGACCGGACGATTTTATTTCTGCGATAAGATATTAAATTTAGTGGCCACCGATGAGGGTATCTGCTATCAGTTTAACGGTTTGCAGAACAAGGATCTTTATCGTGATCCAAAGTAAAATATTTATTAATTGACGACATTCGAGTACTTGAACTATGTGTTTATATCCACCTGCAAATTGGTAGGTTCGTCAGTTATTACGATGAGGTAGTCGCTGATTTCAATAAATACTGGGATGACTTGCCACTGCTGAATAATTTGACCGGAAATTGGTCTCTTGATTATGGTTACGTCGGTCAGGGCTACAATGCGTATCCACAGCGCACTGTGTTCTCATCGGTACGGAATGCATTCATTGCCGCCCCGGAGGGTTTCCGTCCCGATTTCGATTATGCATGCCGGAGTTTTAAACAAGGTTACAAGGTGAGCAAGTGTGAATTATTTGAAAGAGATAATGTAAACAGTTAAGAAAGAGGCCATAACAAATTCTAAATAGGCACTTACTTACTTTTGTGTTACTCTCCCACACCTCCAATTTAGAGCCATGAACATCGCCAATCCAAAGTTCACTAACGCTGGTTGATTGTGAGCCCCAAGTAATTGAAAATGACCAGAATAGGAATTGGAATATTATATGGCAATGATATTTCTGTGGAATTTAAGTGGAGGAAATTCGACAGAATAGGAACGGGTGGAACTATATAAAACTGCTTGATAAGTGTGGTCTGTTGCAGGCGCGGCAAGGGGGATTTTCCATCTTAGGAAGCTTCAAATTTCCCACTGTAAAAGTATTATAAATTGCCTATTCGGATATCTGTTTAAAGATACCAAAATGTTTCAGAAAGTGGGTGCTTCAGTTTGTCCTGTCTGCATTCAGACACATATCAAATGCATCTTCTACCTGTCAGTTTGGGCCTTGGTTACACATTTTATTATTTAAAAATTTTATAAACTTAATGTTTTGATTCAAATTCAGTGAGTTCCATTGGGTTATTTAAATATGATGTTTTAGGCAAGAGAGACATATACAAAGATGGCGTGTTTATTGCCTGATTTTTACATATCCAAAAAATTTATAAATTGCAGAGCATTATTTTGTTCTTTCTTTCATATTTCAGCTAACGAAAATGTCAGTGGAAAACCCTGAAGTGTGGTTATATCGACTGACGAGATGCCCTAAAGCGCAAATCAAAAATTATTGAGAAATTTCAAATCACCAGTTATCAGAATATTTCAGTTATGGGAGTGGCAGGGGAGCTATAAGGTGAATTGTTTATGCAAAGACATCAAAAGTCACCAAATTCTGGAACCATCAAAACCAAATTAGATGGAGTAATTTTAAATGAGCGCTGGCACATTTTTTATATGAGAGAAGTGGGTTTCCTTAACCAATTCATATTTTTTGCAAATAGCTTTCTACAATCTTCCTATAGTCCTTCTTTACAAAATTGACAATGTGCGGTGATAGGTGTGATAGTCTATATATGTTGCCCATACAATATCTAATAACCACAAAATTGCATCAGTATTTCATCAAAAAGAAGATTCGACAGTTGCATATATGAGAGATAGAAGTTCCCTTTATCCGATTTGCTTCATACAAATATATGATGCTGTTTTGAAGTCCAGGCATTTCGTATGCAAAGTTTCATTAAAATATCTCTAACTATGTGTAATGTAGTTGGCCACAAAGGGACTTGGCGAAATCGAATCAGAAAACGAGTAAAGAAATCTGAAGGTGGGGTTGACCGACTACGAAATACCCTTTACCTCCAAAAATCCAATAGGTCCAAAAATATTGTATAGGTCGTAATTTATAATAATATGTCAATAGTGGGCGCGGCAGTAAAAATAACACGCCCATTTTTGTGTAGTGTTTAATGTTAGTACCCGCAACCTTCCTGTGAAATTTCGTTTGATAAATATTTAATAGGAACACAGTAATGATTTTTGGCAAATTGTGGGCGTGGCAGTTCTAGTATGATCTCCATATTCTGCAAACACACTATTATGGACTCCATGTATATTTCTGCAAATTTTTATTCCGCTGGCATCAATACGAGCATAGGTAGGCTAATTTTAATTTTAGACCCGAAACTTCCTTATATCAAAAGTGGGCGTGTCTTTTCTCTGATCAGTCCCATTTCTTGCAGATAGCTTTGTAATGTCCACATGTTCTTTCCCGTAAAATTTCGTCCGTAAATCTCTACCAGATCTTAAGTTATGAATATTTGTTAATAGTGGGCGTGGCAGTTAATATATACCGCCCACTTTTTGCACAGTTTATAGTAGGACCCACATCCCCATAACATCACGATTCCGTCAATTGGACCGAAGTTATAGTCATTTTAAAAAAGGTGAAAAAAGTTCCTTATATGGGAGGTAGGCGTGGTCTTTGTCCAAATCGGCCCATATAGGAATCTGGTTCTGTATCTTTGTCCAGACTATACTTTTGCAAAATTTCATTAAGATACCTCTAACGGTGTAGAAAAAAAGTGGCCACAGACGGACAGACTGACGGACAAAATAAAAATTGCTTAGAAAGTGATTGTGATCATATCTGTATATATAAATCCATACCTACCACGCCTCCTTCTTGAAATTGCAACCCCTCTCAAAAGCACAAAGTTAGTATACCAAATTTACCTTTTTTAAAGGTAAAGGGTATAATGATCCTTTTAAATTATGTGCATGTGCATAGCTACCACACCTCATTCTGGTCATTACAACATTTTCCCACTCCCCAAATACACTACAAGTGTTCAGTGGAAATGACGAATTTTATTTAAATGTGCTTTCCCTTTTGCAACAGGTGTTCTTCAATTCTCCCGAGAGTGTGCCACTGAGTACCGGCAATTACATTTTAGTGCCCCATGGCTATGAGGTAATGATCAGTGTGCTGCCCCACTACATTGTGTCAGATGACAATCTTCATAACTTTAGTCCAGATAAGTATATTGAGCGTGTATGAATTTTTTTTGCTTTTTGTCCTCGATTCCACATCCTTCGTTGCCTCCCCGCAGGACCAAGGCAAGGTATTACTTCATGTGGGGTATTATGGTCAGCGGATCCCTTCTAGTTATTTTCAGTTGAGAACTTCAGATGAAGAACTCCTTCGATAGCAATACCTCTTGGTTCCTCCCCGCATCGTTTCGCCTGGATCGCTTTTTTTAGCTGTATGGACCAGTTCTTTGGTGGCGTCCACTGTGAACTTCGTCTTGCGGAAGCCATACTGCCAATTTAAGAGTCCTCCAGATTCTCCAATAGCCTTATCGAACCTTTCACAAATTATCCGCTCCAAAATGTCCCCTCGGTATCTGATATTCAGAGTAGGCGGTAAACCGAAGGGTTGGTTTGTTGGCTTTCAGCGCCAGGATGAGCTGTTGCCTTTTGCCTCGTTTTGGAAAAATACCTTCCTCATACAGAAGTTTTACATTTTCTTAATAGTTCTGGATGTATTGCAACTGCAGTTTTTCGGACACCTGGCGCGGTGGGCATTTCATTTTGGCAAACACCTCATCTGTTGCCACAGTGGGTATGCAGTACTCTGTTGGCTCGAAAGAGGAGCTCACATGGATCAGCTGCCGGGAAGAGCTGTCCCATTATAAGCCTTATCAAGATTGAACAAGTTGTGGCCGGCTGCCTGTACCAGGCCAATATCCGCATAACAACATATGCTGTGCACCCATGGGTCATCCTCGAATTGTGCGGATAGTTTGGTTAAGCTTGTGCTCTTGGTTTTTTACTGACCTTCTTCAGTTCCTTCCAGACTCTCTTATAGGCCAGTTGTATCTGCAGCGAGCCTGCAGCTAGTATGGAATACTGGTTTGTTCTCTTCGTAATTTCGTATGGTGAGCGGACTACTCCTAGCAATGTTTCATTGCCTGTCTTCGGCACTGCAGGTGGCGGAGGTCTTTCAGAATGGCGGCGGTAGTGTCACACACCGCAGCCCATTTCTCCGCGCTCTCAACTAAATTGTCTGGCATCATCGGCTCTCCACACACTCCTTGTAGTCCCTCTTTAGCACTTTTATACCGTGAGCAATAGAGGAAGACATGCTTGGAATCTTTGATCTCTGTACCTCCACAGTTAGCACTGTTGGGGGATTTCTCCAAGTGGAATCTGTGCAGGTATGCCCGAAAACCTCAATGGCCTGTCAGCAATTGTGTGACGTGGTAACTCAGCTCACCATGAGACCTGCTTACCCATTGAATCTTTGGGATCAGTCTTCTTGTCCAGCGGCCATTCGAATATGTGTCCCACTGGGCTTTGCCACTCTTGAAGGGTCTTCCGCTTTACAATCTATCTATCTATCTAGAGTTCTATCTAGAGTTCTTCTACACTTGTCGCGTGTGTTCCTTTGCACTGGTAGAAGTTCATCGCTTCTTTCGCCAGCAGGTTCAGGGGAGTCATGCCGGCTATCACCAATCTGTGGACACGGTGCGGTGTTCGCAGATTACTCCCAGTGCACTTCTTTTCTTCTTATCGTGGTTCTTCCTATCGCGACCCGGATGGCATTGAGCGGAAGTGGCCTGCCCCCACATACCCATAGTGCAGCTACGTAGGTGGTGTCCTCGACCCAGTCCATTGGGTGGTAGCAGCTTGCGGCAGGATGTCCCTGTGATTCTCAGTTTGATATGTAATAGCGCCGCGGCTGCCTAAATGGCAGACTGATTATTGCCATTTGTGTTGTATCGTACGCTTTGCGAAGGGACCTGATCGCCATAATGGGATTTTTCGAAGACGTTCAGCTGATGGCACAGTGCTTCAGACACTTCGGCTTAGTGCTTTATTTCTAGTAGGATCTTCTGAATGAGCTGGCCCACCCCCCGCTGGCCCCTAATACATTTAACACTACCTCCTGGAGAGTGACCCTGTTAGGGTGCACTCCCCTGGCCAATGCCAACAGCAGTTGCTCTCTCGCGGTCTTTCTATTTTGTTGTACCATGAACCATTTCGCAGAGTTCACCATGGTGCTGATCTTATTGCTTTTTCGGCATTCACTCTTGGGTTTTTTCTAACTAAGGCCTTCAGTGGTGCGTAGATGCCCCGTTCTCCACCCAGTGCTACTCAGCCGCCCCTACAGGTCATTGCTAAAAGAGTCGTCGCCCACTTTGGCTAGTAACAAGCGGGTGCTAGTAACCCTTTGCTCAGGGTCTTCACGGGGAGGCAGTGAGTTTTCCGTGAGGAGTTCTCAGTAAGGATGGTTCTGGCCCCTCCCTAGTGAGTGGCTGCCAGTCTTTACCTTAAGATTATCCTCCCTAGTATATGTGTGTGTGTGTTTTTATCAATTTTAAAAA
Source organism: Clusia tigrina (assembly GCA_920105625.2). NCBI lineage: Eukaryota > Metazoa > Arthropoda > Insecta > Diptera > Clusiidae > Clusia > Clusia tigrina. The sequence goes on from OV050030.1 coordinate 395,985,202, forward strand.
ATTTTCCTTATAAACTTTGTGAATATTTCTGAAGGCGTCAATGCTACTTCAATGATGAGCGTTACTTGCGGTTCTTCCGCGTGTTTTGGCACGCCAACTGTCAAACTGAGTGCTTGGCTAATTACACCATCTCAGAATGTGGCTGTGCGAAATTCTGGATGCCAAGCAAGTACCTATTCTTATAAGGTAATCCACACATTTGGACCTGCTTTCTTTAGAGCCACTTGATGTGCCTGTTTGTGGCGTGGTCGATATCAATTGCTATACTGAAGCTCAAAAGGAGTTGCACCTTCTGCTGCAGAAACAAACAACGCAGAAGACTTTGGACGCCAAAGTGGAGATTATGTGTCATTGCATGCCCGCCTATACTTCATTGGAATACAATGTGGAAATATCTAGCTCTCGTTATGATATAAATAAAATATTCGAGGCTGTACGTGAAGTATACGACGAACCTGAGTGAGTTTTCAGTTAAAAATAAAAATATGCAGACATGCAATTTAATATCGTTCAATCCAATTTACAGTTTAATGGTCATCTACTTGGTGATCTACTTCAAGGAGCATCAGTTCACCGCAATTAAGCATACCGTGTTGAGTGTCACCATGTTGTTCGGTGTCACCACGTATGTCAGTGTCACTACATTGATTGCGAATTGCGGTGGCATATTTGGCCTCTTTATGGGCATTTCCAGTTTAAGTGTAATGGAGCTGATTTACTTCTTTCAGTATGTCTCGTTGCTAATATACGCAGACGGCGCATTGTTCAAAAGAAAGTACTGCAGACAGAGACCGAGCACACAAATAATTAACTTGTCGTAGGGCACAGAATAATGTTAAGTCATGAAGAAGTATGAAGCCATGAAAACAAGTGGACATTCGGTCGCACAAACTATTATAAATACACTATGCCTGTATATATATGTGTGTAACTATCAGATTTCCTTTTTACCATAATTCGATAAGAATAAACATTATATTCCACATATATATTTCATGGAACTAAGAACTGTAATCCTTGTATTCAGTCGTATACCGAAAGTTGTTTATTAATATACAGAATTATAAGCTGAGTTCCAGCAGTAAATGAAGGAAATCACAAGAGCTATCCGATTAGTGGACACAGATGATTGAAGTTGGTAAATCAACAGAATTCAATTTCCTTAAACTATCTGCAACATCATGAAGATTCCTTTAAAACATCATTACAATAAGAATATTCAATGAATGATTGAATGACACAAAGAGTGAAAATGTTCTCCTCCTGCATGTTCCTATTAAGGATCTTCTATTAGTCCAACAGTTGTAAGGAAACTTAGCACTGAGTTGAGGTTCATTACTGTAATATCTCTTCCCTCGGGCCAGTAATGCCCCAGATATTTCTTCCTAGTGCAAGCTAAAGCTTCGCAGTTCATTAGAAGCGGCTCTGGTGTTTCTTCTGGCTCCGTGCAGAACCTACACGGGCTTACTGGTGAGAGTCCCAGCTTCATGAAGTGGCTTCTGAAATGACAGTTGCCTGTGTGGTGCCATGTCAGAGTTCTTAAATTATTTTTGCTTAACTGTAGACAAAGAGCTGCACGATTTGAGTTATAGTCCCCAATCATGAGATTGGATTGTCTAAGGTTTGAGAGTGAGGTCCAGTAGTGTGATCCTCAGTAGTTTTTCCTCTTGTCTTAAATTATCTTTTAGTATATGCTCATATGCCAAAGAATGGTTTAGGCCCAATAAATGTTGTGGCTGCCGCATTCCTGGCAAGACTATCCGCCTTGTCGTTTGCAGGGATACAAATGTGTTTTGGGACCCATCTTATGAAAACTTTATTGAGGCGCTCTAACTTATTTAAAAGTTCAAAACATTCGCATTCAAGTTTAGAGTGAATCTCGTAGTAATTGATTCCTTTTATAGCTGCTCTGCTGTCAGACATGATAGCAATATCTAGACCTATAAAGTTACGTCGGAGGTTAAATATAACACAAAGGCATTGTATGCATTTCTGCCTGGAATATGCTGGGCAATTTCCCCATTGGTTCAGAGTCGTTAACCCTCGGTCCAAATATGCCAGCTCCTATCCCCTCTTCTGTTTTTGAACCATCTGTGAACCACCTGATGGTATGATCTTTAAGAATATCTTGAATTGTTTCAGGTTTCCATTCCTGCTTGTTCCCAAGCACAATTGTGAAGCGTTTCTCAAAGTTGTACATTTTGTTCATGTCGTCTCTAGGTAGGTCCGCGAATGATATAGTGGCAACGTTGCAGTCCCGTTGTTTCTTACTACAAATTTTCTCGCGGCCAGCACCTTCCTTGACTATTCCTAATAGGTTTTTTTTGCAGCCATTTCTCCTGTATTATGTAGCGGAGTAAGATCTAAAAGTGCTTCCATTGCTGCTGTGGGACATGTGCTCATAGCTCCGGCAATACATAGAAATGCCACCCGAAGTACCTTGTTCAAAGTGTTTTTCATGGTTTTCAGTTTAGTTCTTTGAGCCCGTGGTACTACTCCATATGTTAGAACCGTCCTAACTATCATGGTGTACATCCATTTCGGAATGTGAGTCTTGCAACCCCATGTCTTCCCAGCTAAACTTCTGCACACCATTAATGCTCTGAGTAATGAGAATATTGAAATTCTTTTTGAAATTCAAAGCAAAAACTTATAGAAGATATTCCTAACAAACCAGGGGCGGAATAGCGGCATTTGTGATCGGGGAAACTGTTTTGAAATTTTTACGTTTGGAATTACGACATACTTTAGCAAACAAAATGTATCGATGTAGAAACGTAGCGAGTTATCAATCGAAGGCAAACATTCGCAACGTCTTTCGATACATCAGCGGCTATCGAAATAATTGCTGGATGGTTTTTATTCGTTTTTTAAATTTTCTTCTAAAGACATGGCATTTAAAACAATAAAACTTTTAATAGAAACTAAAAAACCATATTTCTGCCATAGTGGGATAAATTTGCGAAAGTATATTTTTCAACTACAGAAAATGAAGATAATCTATTTGCAGTTCATTCTACCAGAGACATAATATTATATTTATGTTTCTGTTTTGGTGTTTGTGCTAAATATTTTGTATTGTAATAGTGACGTGTTGCCTATGTTGGATTTCCTTGCATTGCCCCAAATTGATACTCCATACATCCTTATAGTGTTGTAGATCAGGATTTTGTTTAGTGAATGATTTCACTGTTTTTCTTAAAAGAAAATATTATTATCTAAACCTGCTTTAACTTTGTTCTTCAAGAAAATGGGGGTATGCGTAAAGTGCGCTTAATAGTGCGAACTGCCCAGAAAACCTATACAATTCATATATGAATGTGGTAAATATCATCTTTATTAACATTTTAGCTCAATATCCGATTTTGGTCTTTGGATATACTCTTAAAAAGAGAGGCAGATGGACATACAGGCACATAGATTGCAATGACTCAAATCAGGGGTTGGTTCTCAACCCCTCCAATATTTCGATCGTTTCCGGGAGCTCAATATTTTAATGCCCACAAAATATTTCGTTATCAGCAATATGAGATATTTGACGATAGTAAATATGAAGTTGAACCAAACTAACTAAAACCTGACAGCTCTACAAAGTGGATCTTGGAAATTACGCTGCAAGCAGGCGGTTGCGCCGTTAACTTATTCAATAAAGCCAATTGATTAAGGCCTCCTCCTCACTCATACGAAGACAATTTTTCCGCTGCACTTAACATTTCAGCAGGTACATTCATGAAAATCCTTTAAATTCAACTCCGTTATAGATATCTCGAAACTTTTCAAACTCAACCCGGCATTTTACTCTAGCTCTATAAAATTTCCCAGATAAAAGATTTGAACCAACTTGACTACAACCAGTTCGACCCTTCGTTTACACATTTCCTAATCGAAATTAATCAATAGTATTTTTTGCTGACCAATAGGAGAGCCCGGCGCTCAAATACTGTGTCCTGCCGAACTCTGCCGATGTTGTGTATATTGAATGTTCTATTTTCGTTTTTCAGCTGATAGTCTCATACATAAGAATTCTTTGAAGATGTGGAAGTAGTGTACATATATGAGGGAATACCTCTTTTTTGTGATGTACATAACTGGAATAAAAACAGAATAACTCCCACTTTCCGCTATTTACGAGCTGCGGATTTGATGTTTGCAGTTCTAGAAGCAGTAGGATCCAATATGAGTATTTCATTTTGTTAGTCACAACGTACGTCATCGATGACAAAATAAAACACACCATAAAAATAATAGAAGGATTTTCGATTCACCAACCGCCACTGACGATTCATGGACACACAAAACTTGCAACTATTCCAGGTAAACAGAAGAGTTGCGGAAAATGATCACTGCGACATTTTATACAGATTATATTTTAAATATCACTGGCGTAGCGCTGTCAGGAAATGGATCGAAATGTCTGTGGTTCTTTACGTACTTTAGAAGAAAATAATATTCTGTACCCAGTAGCGAAAGCTGGAAGACACAATATTGGTCAAAAACTGGAATATTAATTGATCGGAAATAGAGATCGGGAGAGATATACTATACATATCTAAATGACACAGCACAGAGAGGAACATACTTAGTAAAATAAATGACCACGCCTACTGTAGGTGACCAATATTTAAAGCACTCGTTTGATTTCTATACATTTATAGATTGATAACTGATTTTACTGTACATAGTCGAACTAATACTTTATGGTTTTTTTAATATAAGATTTTAGTTTCATACCAAGTCCCCTGTGTCGAAGGCAAACAGTTTTAGTCCCTAAAAGATAAAATTAATGAATATTCCCTGGCAATAAAAAAATTCAGAGTGTTATCTTGACACACTATAATTGCACTCTTTGACTCATAGCATCCTGTGTAAACTCGAATTAGGAGAAGTTAGAACAGCCACTTCTCGAATTTAGTTTCCTGATTCCTAATAATACATTTATATAATGTCTAATTGTGACAGCTTTGAAAGCGTGTTTGAAGGCTGCTGGTTGTATAAATTGTGAAGAACAACGTGATCTTTAATACGAACGAATATCCAAATATCCCAGTAATGAGAAAATCGGCGGAAGGGGACTCCTTTATATGCCCATGGATGATCCCATAAATAGACAAAGCCATAAGCACAGATGAAATTAAAAGGATTTGAAGAAGGCCTTTAACTAGATACACATTACAAGATGACATTAGCGATGCAACATCTCCTTTTCAACCTGCGAGTTGTTCATCTGAGTTCGGTACTGGGTGCTCTCTGTACTTGAAATGCTCAAATTATATTTCTGTTCCTGGATCAGTCAAGTTAAAAATTATTAGGTATAGGAATATTCCTTTTGAAAATATTTATTGCATAATTAAACTGGTTTAAATATACAAAAATTGGATCCCTGCTATAATCAATTGTATTATTTAGTAAAAGTTTTAAGCTACCAATTATGAAGATTAATTTTGGGCCATATTTTTATGAAGAAGCCTTTTTCAATTAAAAACACCAATACACAAGCACACATCGCTGAGCAGTACAAGACCGAAATCCAGAAAAAGTCACACATTTGTAAAGGCCGAGGAACAAACTGTGTGCTGAAATCCTTGAATGAAATTTTACCCAACTCGAGCATCGTAGAAGCCCATTGTGCGCCAATGTTGGTAAAGATCAGAATCAATCATGCGCCCGATAAGATGATTCAATGGTTCCCTTTACAACGAGTTTTCATTTATGGGTATGCCATAGAGTAACAAAACGGAGAAGTACAGTTCCTCAGACAATCGAAACAGTTTCCGAGAGAAATAATTCTGACATTCCTTAATGATCGACCAAATGGATGTTGATACAGGGTAAGCGTAACTTTGGTTGAGATCCATGCGAGATTTAGAAAAGTCGGGAAAATATGTCATTGGATAAAAAGCAGACTTATGTCGGTCCCAAAACTCAGTGCCGCGGTAATGAGCAATCATGTTAATATCATCAACGGGCAACATAATTCTCTGGTCAGTTTTCAAAAGATCATCGAAGCTGGAAATTTGTTTTAACTGAGGAGGTGATGTAATCAGTTGTGCTAAATTCGCCGTGTATATTGTGGTAACGAAGATCCCCGCGAGGAATAACAGATTGTAGGTGAACTTAATTCTGGTCTTAGTTTTCTTCGACATAGCAAGTGCTTGGCCCAATGTGCCTCTAATGGATGTGTCATTGAACAATATCTTGAATTTACTTATAAAACTGTCGTTGTCATTACTGTTGGTGGTTTGTAACATTAGAAGAAAGGATATCAAGCAACTTTCCAGCAGAATCGTAAACAAAAGTTCAATACTAAATACCGAAATCAATAAACTGCTGGTGGGAACTGTCTTTTCAACTGGAAGTATGGTCAAAAGCTGAATTATTTCAACGGGGTAACTGTACTCAAGAATATTGAGATCCTGTTGTGTTGAAGAGAGGCTACCCGAAATATCGATAGTGTCATTCCGAGCATATAAGAGGATGTCGTTATTAAACAGCACAAGGGGGACTTGAAAGTGCAGTTCTAATGCACGGCAAAAGTACGAATAAACTTTCCAATATACCCACTTATTTGCTGATGTCCCGATGCATCCGTATACAACATAGTACGTGGCATATTTTGATCAGGAAGTGTGATTAACTCCTTTCCCTTCAGATTATTTAGGCGATACGGAAAGAATATCTCGTTCCCTGATAGAGCACGAGTCTCCAACTTAAAGTCCGGAAATTGCGTGTACCTATGAAACAGGCGCGATTGGTGGAAATCTCGATAAAGTAAATTCACGTTGAGTAGTTTCACTGTACAAAAATGTTGATGAGGTCATCATTCTCATTTCATCATTGCTCTCGAAAAGGTCCTCATTGATTATGATAATGATTCTTGTACTGCGGATATGCAGCAGATTGACAGCCAACTTTTCCAGCTGGTCTTTGTCATTTATGGTATTCATGCAAACCACGGCCAACAATTCGCTGCTGAAATCACCTTTCAAATAAATGGTCTCCTTAGCGTTGTAGACCACGAACGGTATTTTGAAGTGGAGGTGCATGTAGTCAGACACGCAATCGGTGGCTTGTCTCCGTTGTAGGAATATTGTCTTATAAGGGCGCTCAGAATAAACCTTTTCCAGTATACCATAATATTCGAAGTGTGGCACTTCCGTTTCCCCAGCAACGTTTCCCGATAAGTGGACGATTATTAAAAGCAGAAGATTTTTCCAAAGCATTTTCATTTTTAAAACTTTCACCGAGGCTATGCTGGAACGAACTGGTAGTATTACGGCTCGAAACATACGTTGTATCACTGGGAAAAGTGTGTGCCCCAAACTGATTTTTTCCTAAAAGATTGTTCCACTATGGTGTCAGTTTTAAGAGTCTATAATTTCTAAGGTAAATTCCAATTCTGTATATTTATGAACTAAGGATCGATTTTGGTTTTGAAGGGCCCAGTGGCTGAATTCGTTCTGACGTTTACACAGGATGCTATGAGTTAAACAGTGCAATTATAGTGTGTCAAGATAACAGTCTGAAATTTTTTATTGCCAGGGAATGTTCATTAAATTTATCTTTTAGGGACTAAAACTGTTTGCCTTCTACACAGGGGACTTGGGATGAAACTAAAAATTTATATAAAAAAAACCACAAAGTATTAGTTCGACTATGTACAGTAAAATCAGTTATCAATCTATATATATGTATAGAACTCAAAAGAGTGCAGTTTTTGTGCGGTGTTTAATGTTACTACCCGCAACCTTCCTCTGAAATGTCGTTGATAAATGTTAAATATGAACACAGTAATAATTTTTGCTAATTGTGGGCGTGGCAGTTCTAGTATGATCTCCATATTCTGCACACACACACTATTATGGACCCCATGTATATTTCTGCAAATTTTTATTCCGCTGGCATCAATACGAGCATAGGTCGACTAATTTTAATTTTAGACCCGAAAGGTCCTTATATAAAAAGTGGGCGTGTCTTTTCTCTGATCAGCCCCAATTGTTGCAGATAGCTTTGTAATGTCCACATGTTCCTTCCCGTAAAATTTCGTCCGTAAATCTCTGCCAGATCTTAAGTTATTAATATTTGTTAATAGTGGGCGTGGCAGTTAAGACATACCGCCCACTTTTTTAGGGGAACCGACATCTCCATAACTGCCAAATAACGTCACGATTCCGTCAATTGGACCGAAGTTATAGTCATTTTAAGAAAGGGGAAAAAAGTTCCTTATATGAGAGGTAGGCGTGGTCTTTGTCCAAATCGGCCCATATAGCAATCTGGTTGTGTATCTTTGTCCAGACTATACTTTTGCAAAATTTCATTCAGATAGCTCCAACGGTATAGAAAAAAAGTGGCCACAGACGGACAGATGGACAGACGGACAGACTGACGGACAAAATAAAAATTGCTTAGAAAGTGATTCTGATCATATCTGTATATATATGTCCATACCTACCATGCCTCCTTCTCGAAATTGCAACCCCTCTCAAACGCCAAAGTTAGTATACCCTATTTACCTTTTTTAAAGGTAAAGGGTATAAAAAGTTCCAAATCAACTCAGAACGTGTAACTTATTAATCGTTTAATATTGTAGCGTACTTATCTCATATGTAATATTTAACCTAATACAAATTACGACACACACACTGATGTATTTAGACATAAGAAAGTGAGACGCATAAACTAATGTACGAGTATTTAGATCCAAAGAATTGTGAACAAAGGCAAACACAAGCATTCATAACAGCTGACAAACAAATGCGAGTGCATTAGCCCAGCGATCTTGAAAGGCCAACGCACCCAGATCTAATTTCTCTAAGTGCGCTAACCAAATTTTGTTGCCGAGCAATATGCGATACTTTGGCTGGATACGATATTGCGTACAACAGCCGAAATTTTGTGAATTTGCAATTGAACATTGGAAATGCATTGGGAATCGAATGAAAATTCAATGGAAGTCCAATGGAATTGAACCGGATAAATACCCCTGATTATTCAATAATGTTTTCAGATTTTATTCTGCTAAACTCATGGAAAGGTCTTTTCTCTAACTTTAAGCGTAACTTCTCCGCTGGTTAAATATTGAGTAGTCAAAATACAATTAGGCCATTCGCCTGACTAATAAGCGGTGCTACCCCGCTCTATAAACATTTGGTACAGCAGCTGTCTCGGTTCGGTCCCAGTCTTGTTCAGGGGTACGACACCAGGCTCATTACAATAAATCACAAATAGTCTTAAGAAATTAAAAGACGCAAGTGGAGCTGGATGGGGCACATTCTGCGTAGAGAAGACACCAACATTGCAAAGATGGCCTTTCAATGGAACCCACATGGTAGTCGGGTCCGCATTATCCACGCCGAAAGTCACCACAGAGCCACCTGGAACGAAATAAGACACCTGGCTTCTGATAGAAGCCGTTGGAGAGCTTTTGTGTTCGCCCTATGCTCCGACTAGGAGCGATATTTGACTCTTTTTTTTATTATGTCTTTTAGTTAACTTTGTTAGCATAAGTATAGTTTTATTGTGTCAAATGTCATGGAATTAATAATAATAAATAGTCTTAAAGCTTTCTGATTATATATTGGGTAATCTGTGTAGTAATCTACAAATAATTTTTTGTTATAAATAAGAAAAAGAGAAAAAATATATGGTGATTAGGTTTATACAAAGCTTATTTGCTTAAGCTGCTTTGAAGAAGTATTCAAGATTGACTTTATTACAATAATTGGGATAAATAAACAAATATAATACATAAATATAATTCGAATGTAATTATATAGAATTTATACGGTTTTAAAATTTAAAATACTATTTTATTTCTCCACAACGCCACTCGCAATTGTACCCTAAATTTAGTCCCAAATATATTTCCGAATTTACATTGCATTGTTTTTGTTTCACACGCATCAGGAAAAAATGAGATCATTTCCTCAGCTGATATTAGTAGAAGAAGAGTTATCTCTCGCAGCTCACGAGCAAGTAGTAAACTCGCAGCACCGCTTCAACTGTTTTTGAAACATATACATTTTTATATTTTTTATACAAATTCATCATTTGAATATAATTTAAATCAACAGAATAATAATACTAAAAATCAAAAAACATAATCCAAAGATAAATTTTTGCTTTCTTTAAATTTAATCAGCTAAAATATAAAAAATCTCGCGGAAATTTGTGTGGGTAATTTTTAATCTCGATGGTTTTCAAGAGAATTTTTCAATTTGGAAGCACTTTCTATCGAGGATAGAAAAATTCGCTCGTTTCATCCGAGTATAGTTTACTCGATATCTTTTCGATAGAAAAGTCTGTCCTATGCTCGATAGAGTGGCGAATCGAATGCGCCTACTGCAAGCATAGTCCAATAGCCAATATGCGTGAAATACGCTTCCAGGCGCACAGCTATAGATTGCCAACGAAACGTTTGGTGTTGTAATAGGGCCAGTAAAGGCAGTTTTCAGACATACGCAACTTGTTGTTGGTAGTTCCGCAGTCAGCGGTATAACATCAAGTATACCTGTTGGTTGCTGTTGTTAGAGAGAGGGGTTGGCATGGCTATGCTGGCAGATTGCTTATTTGGTTGAGAGCGACTTCCCGTTGGTTGCTCAATGGGTCGAACGGCCGCGCACGAGAACTTCGCTAGAGTGCTTCGACTCACACTGGTCGAGAGCGTAAAACACTCATATTTCAATGCAAAATAAATGAATTGTCTTACAATGACCACAAAGTAAAGTCACACAAAAACGTCTTATCGCGCTAGAGCACTTTTCCCAATTTTTATATTACTACGCATATTTTAATCATTTGAATATAATTACGAAGTGAAGTCGGGTCGGTACGCGTCGGCGACTCAATAGACAGCATTGAAGGTCTCATTTTAATCCTGCAATTTTCAGAACGAAGAAAACAAAATTCCAATAAGCGACCTGCATATAAAACAAGAGATGGTCCATGAAGAACTGTCTTCCTCTGAAGATCTGGCGGTGAAGATTTATTGTATTCCAAAGAAGCACCAACCGATGGTTGAAGTCAACTGCTACCCATACAAGTTTGCACCGAGGCAGGAAGTTTACAGTGAGGACTACGACCAATAGTATAGTATATATACTCGTATAGTATAGCGACAGTAACACAGAGTTTAATAGTGTTACATGTGATGAGGATAGTGGCCCAGCCAAGAGCGGTTCTACGTATCAAAATAGCGCTCTTTTGGAACAGAAGGATGTGGAAGCGGATCAAAAGGATAAATCGGAAACCAATATAATTATGTTGTGCCCATATTGTGGCTCAGAATTCCCAAATCCGTTCGAGTGGCTACAACATCTCAATGTCGTTCATGACTTTAGTAGACGAGAAAATCTACACATGGACTTCATCAGTGATTCGAGGGCGCAATGTAAAGACTGCAACTGTCAGTTATCCATCAAGCCTCTTACGAATTTACAGCAACACAGAATAAACCATCTTCCATACAATCGGTATATGAAATGCAAATTGTGCCTAAAACATTTTAAACGTGTGGATACGCTGACGAAACATTTACGAAAGAAACATAATTTCTACGGAAAAATTGAAGAAATTGATGCTGCAGATAAACCCATTTTCGTCGGTCCATTTTGTTGCAAGGAATTTCTCAATATTTCTGAATGGCGCGTACATAATCTCAACATGGAGTTTGTTGATGAGAAAATGTGGAAGTGCAAGCAGTGCAATATGCTAGTTATGAACAATCTACATTATATCCAACGCCACAGAATAACGCATCTGCCATACAAGTTTCGTAATAATTGTAAATTATGCAACCAATATTTTAAAACTGGTGGACTCCACAAGCGGCATTTTGATAGAATGCACAGAAACTATCTCGTTTGTCCCTCTCAATCCGATCCTATTCTCCTGTGTTCAGTTTGTGGCATAGAGTTTCCAAATTCCTGTAAATGGCATAAGCATCTCAAGGATGTGCATGAACTCGATAAACGGGAGAATACGAATATGGAGTATGCGGATGCAGATAAGATGAAATGCAGGCAATGCATTGTCATAGTAAGCTCAAGGATAACTAGGTATTTACAGCACCACAAACTGACACATCTGCCGTACAAGCGGTATTTTAAATGCCAATTATGCGGTAAGCTTTCTTTAAATCGTCTCTACCACATGAGGCACATTAGACAAAAGCATCAGTTAGCGACTCAAAGAAAGAATTATCGTAAAACTGGCTGCGGAATCATCTGACATTCTGGTCTCAAAGTGTTAAAGGGCACAAAAGTACTTATAAATAGATAGTATAGATCAAGTGGACCAAGTGGAATGTTCAGCAGCATGTTTCCTGCACGTAATACTCGAGAGAGCCCCATAGGCAAACTCTAAAAATTTTCTAAAAATACGATCATCTATTTAGCAATAGGACGAACTTCTGCCGAGGCGAAAACTTTCTCATGCCTAAATGCTGCACATCTAAAGAGTTCCCTATTGAAATCTACCGAAATGCTGCGAGATGCATACCAAGTAGTATCCGCATTTATAGTAAAACTTTATAACGGTGTTGAAAGTGAGTTGAAAAGCGGGGCGGAACTAATCCATATCCAGCGCTGTCACTTACCCCAATTGTGGTAGATCAGTCTCAGAACTCTTCTGCTTTAGTAAAAATGTGTGTAGTATATTATTTATAGCAATTTACAGGTTTTGTAAATATATACTTACAAACGTGAGAACGGAAACTTGTAATAATTAAAAGAAAGGACATGCAATGTACGAAATGAGACGAAAATATTTATATCATTTTGTTCTCTTCACAAAGTTTTCATTGATATTAAAATTTATATTAAATTAAAGTGAGTAAAGCGAGTTTTTTGTTTCCTCCTCTCTGTATTTCCATACATAATAAGAAATTACGGACAAATAAATTGTTGGTACACTGAATTTTATCGTATTATGTTTCCAGGAGTATGGCATGGGGATCGAAAAGCAGATTCAATCTAAAAATAATTTCATAGTTTTTGTTTTGCTTAGAAATATACATAGAAGATGTCTTATAATTTTTGATTTTCTTTTTCAAATACTTTATGGTGGTTCTGGAGACTACGCCCCAGCACTCAGTTCGCACTTCTTTCATGCTTTGAAACCCCTTTTTTTTGCTGACTATAAATGTGGATGCATGGTGTCTGTGACAATGTGTATTTCAGTGCCCAAACAATGATCTGAATCTTCCACATTTAGTCAAACTTTTCAATACATGATGCCACTGAGTATTGCTTTCGCCATTTACACCAATGAAGAACAGCCAATGCCCCTATCATGTAGATTGGCATGCATAACTTCGATGTGCTTCGCATATCCTCCCTCTACTAGTAGCGAATTGTGTGTCGCAAAACTGGCATTTAAACTAGAGTTTGAATCTTAAATGCCTGATTCTGTGCCATTGTAAAATCTGCAAATTTTTAACCAATACAACTTTCCATTGTCTACATCTGGCTTTAGTCTCACTAATATCCTCCATGTTCAGATTTTTGCGACTATTGAGTTCATGGATTGACACATTTGTATTGCAGGTGGGGTGTGGGAAAATAATAGACGATATGTCTATCTATGTTATATGCACCTGTCGAATCTCTTTCACGGAGGAACTAATTAATTCTAACAATCAAAGGTGGATCTGTGACGAGGCTATATATATATATATATATATATATATATATATATATATATATATATATATATATATATATATATATATATATATATATATATATATATATATATATATATATATATATATATATATATATATATATATATATATATATATATATATATATATATATATATATATATATATATATATATATATATATATATATATATATATATATATATATATATATATATATATATATATATATATATATATATATATATATATATATATATATATATATATATATATATATATATATATATATATATATATATATATATATATATATATATATATATATATATATATATATATATATATATATATATATATATATATATATATATATATATATATATATATATATATATATATATAACACCGGAGAATCCCAGTGAGGAAATCTGCTCACCTAGAATCCTTGCAGCGAAGATTTATTGTGTTACATAATTTCTGGAGCAGAATTTTGCAGGCGATTCTAACACAGAATGCACCAAAATTGGAAGTTCGCAATGAAAATTAAATCCAAAATTCATCAGACTACTAACAAAATGCAGAAAATTATTATGATAATTTGTTTAGAATTAAAGAGGAGTTTGATGAAACCAAATTTAGTGATAATGAATTCATCGATAACAACCTGGACGATGAGAGACTATTCAGCAGTGACTCCAGCGGGGAAAATAAGACTACGGCAATACACAACAAAAACACAGAAGGTCAACGGGATCTTGCAATAAGCAGCAAAATTTTCTTGTGTCCATTTTTTTGCATTGAATATCCCAATTCTTCAGATTGGCGTGACCATGTTGATGGTGTACACCAGTTTAACAAACGAGAGCACCTGAACATGGAGTATATTGACAATAAAAAGGCGAAATTTAAAAAGTGTGGAATTGAATTAAGCACACGCATGCAAGGATTACAGAAGCATGTAATTACGCACCTGCCGTACAAATTATGCGGCCTGACTTTTACACGGTCACCTTGCCAAATGTAAGGAATTATCCAGGACGTTTTGTTTGTCCAATCAGTGTAACTCTTCTGTGAACAGTTTGTGGCATCGAATTTTCGAGTGCCTCTGATTGGCGGAATCACATCAATGGTATTCATGAACTCAATAGTCGCAAAAATCTGAACATGGAGGATATTAGTGAGACTAAAGCCAGATGTAGACAATGGAAAGTTGTATTGGATAAAAATTTGCAGATTTTACAATGGCACAGAATCAGGCATTTAAGATTCAAACTCTAGTTTAAATGCCAGTTTTGCGACACACAATTCGCTACTAGTAGAGGGAGGATATGCGAAGCACATCGAAGTTATGCATGCCAATCTACATGATAGGGGCATTGGCTGTTCTTCATTGGTGTAAATGGCGAAAGCAATACTCAGTGGCATCATGTATTGAAAAGTTTGACTAAATGTGGAAGATTCAGATCATTGTTTGGGCACTGAAATACACATTGTCAAAGACACCATGCATCCACATTTATAGTCAGCAAAAAAAGGGGGTTTAAAAGCATGAAAGAAGTGCGAACTGAGTGCTGGGGCGTAGTCTCCAGAACCACCATAAAGTATTTGAAAAAGAAAATCAAAAATTATAAGACATCTTCTATGTATATTTCTAAGCAAAACAAAAACTATGAAATTATTTTTAGATTGAATATTGCAAAATGGCGGATCCTGCTTTTCGATCCCCATGCCATACTCCTGGAAACATAATACGATAAAATTCAGTGTACCAACAATTTATTTGTCCGTAATTTCTTATTATGTATGGAAATACAGAGAGGAGGAAACAAAAAACTCGCTTTACTCACTTTAATTTAATATAAATTTTAATATCAATGAAAACTTTGTGAAGAGAACAAAATGATATAAATATTTTCGTCTCATTTCGTACATTGCATGTCCTTTCTTTTAATTATTACAAGTTTCCGTTCTCACGTTTGTAAGTATATATTTACAAAACCTGTAAATTGCTATAAATAATATACTACACACATTTTTACTAAAGCAGAAGAGTTCTGAGACTGATCTACCACAATTGGGGTAAGTGACAGCGCTGGATATGGATTAGTTCCGCCCCGCTTTTCAACTCACTTTCAACACCGTTATAAAGTTTTACTATAAATGCGGATACTACTTGGTATGCATCTCGCAGCATTTCGGTAGATTTCAATAGGGAACTCTTTAGATGTGCAGCATTTAGGCATGAGAAAGTTTTCGCCTCGGCAGAAGTTCGTCCTATTGCTAAATAGATGATCGTATTTTTAGAAAATTTTTAGAGTTTGCCTATGGGGCTCTCTCGAGTATTACGTGCAGGAAACATGCTGCTGAACATTCCACTTGGTCCACTTGATCTATACTATCTATTTATAAGTACTTTTGTGCCCTTTAACACTTTGAGACCAGAATGTCAGATGATTCCGCAGCCAGTTTTACGATAATTCTTTCTTTGAGTCGCTAACTGATGCTTTTGTCTAATGTGCCTCATGTGGTAGAGACGATTTAAAGAAAGCTTACCGCATAATTGGCATTTAAAATACCGCTTGTACGGCAGATGTGTCAGTTTGTGGTGCTGTAAATACCTAGTTATCCTTGAGCTTACTATGACAATGCATTGCCTGCATTTCATCTTATCTGCATCCGCATACTCCATATTCGTATTCTCCCGTTTATCGAGTTCATGCACATCCTTGAGATGCTTATGCCATTTACAGGAATTTGGAAACTCTATGCCACAAACTGAACACAGGAGAATAGGATCGGATTGAGAGGGACAAACGAGATAGTTTCTGTGCATTCTATCAAAATGCCGCTTGTGGAGTCCACCAGTTTTAAAATATTGGTTGCATAATTTACAATTATTACGAAACTTGTATGGCAGATGCGTTATTCTGTGGCGTTGGATATAATGTAGATTGTTCATAACTAGCATATTGCACTGCTTGCACTTCCACATTTTCTCATCAACAAACTCCATGTTGAGATTATGTACGCGCCATTCAGAAATATTGAGAAATTCCTTGCAACAAAATGGACAGACGAAAATGGGTTTATCTGCAGCATCAATTTCTTCAATTTTTCCGTAGAAATTATGTTTCTTTCGTAAATGTTTCGTCAGCGTATCCACACGTTTAAAATGTTTTAGGCACAATTTGCATTTCATATACCGATTGTATGGAAGATGGTTTATTCTGTGTTGCTGTAAATTCGTAAGAGGCTTGATGGATAACTGACAGTTGCAGTCTTTACATTGCGCCCTCGAATCACTGATGAAGTCCATGTGTAGATTTTCTCGTCTACTAAAGTCATGAACGACATTGAGATGTTGTAGCCACTCGAACGGATTTGGGAATTCTGAGCCACAATATGGGCACAACATAATTATATTGGTTTCCGATTTATCCTTTTGATCCGCTTCCACATCCTTCTGTTCCAAAAGAGCGCTATTTTGATACGTAGAACCGCTCTTGGCTGGGCCACTATCCTCATCACATGTAACACTATTAAACTCTGTGTTACTGTCGCTATACTATACGAGTATATATACTATACTATTGGTCGTAGTCCTCACTGTAAACTTCCTGCCTCGGTGCAAACTTGTATGGGTAGCAGTTGACTTCAACCATCGGTTGGTGCTTCTTTGGAATACAATAAATCTTCACCGCCAGATCTTCAGAGGAAGACAGTTCTTCATGGACCATCTCTTGTTTTATATGCAGGTCGCTTATTGGAATTTTGTTTTCTTCGTTCTGAAAATTGCAGGATTAAAATGAGACCTTCAATGCTGTCTATTGAGTCGCCGACGCGTACCGACCCGACTTCACTTCGTAATTATATTCAAATGATTAAAATATGCGTAGTAATATAAAAATTGGGAAAAGTGCTCTAGCGCGATAAGACGTTTTTGTGTGACTTTACTTTGTGGTCATTGTAAGACAATTCATTTATTTTGCATTGAAATATGAGTGTTTTACGCTCTCGACCAGTGTGAGTCGAAGCACTCTAGCGAAGTTCTCGTGCGCGGCCGTTCGACCCATTGAGCAACCAACGGGAAGTCGCTCTCAACCAAATAAGCAATCTGCCAGCATAGCCATGCCAACCCCTCTCTCTAACAACAGCAACCAACAGGTATACTTGATGTTATACCGCTGACTGCGGAACTACCAACAACAAGTTGCGTATGTCTGAAAACTGCCTTTACTGGCCCTATTACAACACCAAACGTTTCGTTGGCAATCTATAGCTGTGCGCCTGGAAGCGTATTTCACGCATATTGGCTATTGGACTATGCTTGCAGTAGGCGCATTCGATTCGCCACTCTATCGAGCATAGGACAGACTTTTCTATCGAAAAGATATCGAGTAAACTATACTCGGATGAAACGAGCGAATTTTTCTATCCTCGATAGAAAGTGCTTCCAAATTGAAAAATTCTCTTGAAAACCATCGAGATTAAAAATTACCCACACAAATTTCCGCGAGATTTTTTATATTTTAGCTGATTAAATTTAAAGAAAGCAAAAATTTATCTTTGGATTATGTTTTTTGATTTTTAGTATTATTATTCTGTTGATTTAAATTATATTCAAATGATGAATTTGTATAAAAAATATAAAAATGTATATGTTTCAAAAACAGTTGAAGCGGTGCTGCGAGTTTACTACTTGCTCGTGAGCTGCTTTATTCGCACAACTCGATACGAGCTCAATGCAAGTTACGAATCGATTGCGCCTATAGAGAGATAACTCTTCTTCTACCAATATCAGCTGAGGAAATGATCTCATTTTTTCCTGATCCGTGTGAAACAAAAACAATGCAATGTAAATTCGGAAATATATTTGGGACTAAATTTAGGGTACAATTGCGAGTGGCGTTGTGGAGAAATAAAATAGTATTTTAAATTTTAAAACCGTATAAACTCTATATAATTACATTCGAATTATATTTATGTATTATATTTGTTTATTTATCCCAATTATTGTAATAAAGTCAATCTTGAATACTTCTTCAAAGCAGCTTAAGCAAATAAGCTTTGTATAAACCTAATCACCATATATTTTTTCTCTTTTTCTTATTTATAACAAAAAATTATTTGTAGATTACTACACAGATTACCCAATATATAATCAGAAAGCTTTAAGACTATTTATTATTATTAATTCCATGACATTTGACACAATAAAACTATACTTATGCTAACAAAGTTAACTAAAAGACATAATAAAAAAAAGAGTCAAATATCGCTCCTAGTCGGAGCATAGGGCGAACACAAAAGCTCTCCAACGGCTTCTATCAGAAGCCAGGTGTCTTATTTCGTTCCAGGTGGCTCTGTGGTGACTTTCGGCGTGGATAATGCGGACCCGACTACCATGTGGGTTCCATTGAAAGGCCATCTTTGCAATGTTGGTGTCTTCTCTACGCAGAATGTGCCCCATCCAGCTCCACTTGCGTCTTTTAATTTCTTAAGACTATTTGTGATTTATTGTAATGAGCCTGGTGTCGTACCCCTGAACAAGACTGGGACCGAACCGAGACAGCTGCTGTACCAAATGTTTATACAGCGGGGTAGCACCGCTTATTAGTCAGGCGAATGGCCTAATTGTATTTTGACTACTCAATATTTAACCAGCGGAGAAGTTACGCTTAAAGTTAGAGAAAAGACCTTTCCATGAGTTTAGCAGAATAAAATCTGAAAACATTATTGAATAATCAGGGGTATTTATCCGGTTCAATTCCATTGGACTTCCATTGAATTTTCATTCGATTCCCAATGCATTTCCAATGTTCAATTGCAAATTCACAAAATTTCGGCTGTTGTACGCAATATCGTATCCAGCCAAAGTATCGCATATTGCCCGGCAACAAAATTTGGTTAGCGCACTTAGAGAAATTAGATCTGGGTGCGTTGGCCTTTCAAGATCGCTGGGCTAATGCACTCGCATTTGTTTGTCAGCTGTTATGAATGCTTGTGTTTGCCTTTGTTCACAATTCTTTGGATCTAAATACTCGTACATTAGTTTATGCGTCTCACTTTCTTATGTCTAAATACATCAGTGTGTGTGTCGTAATTTGTATTAGGTTAAATATTACATATGAGATAAGTACGCTACAATATTAAACGATTAATAAGTTACACGTTCTGAGTTGATTTGGAACTTTTTATACCCTTTACGTTTAAAAAAGGTAAATAGGGTATACTAACTTTGGCGTTTGAGAGGGGTTGCAATTTCGAGAAGGAGGCATGGTAGGTATGGACATATATATACAGATATGATCAGAATCACTTTCAAAGCAATTTTTATTTTGTCCGTCAGTCTGTCCGTCTGTGGCCACTTTTTTTCTACACCGTTGGAGCTATCTTAATGAAATTTTGCAAAAGTATAGTCTGGACAAAGATACACAACCAGATTGCTATATGGGCCGATTTGGACAAAGACCACGCCTACCTCTCATATAAGGAACTTTTTTCCCCTTTCTTAAAATGACTATAACTTCGGTCCAATTGACGGAATCGTGACGTTATTTGGCAGTTATGGAGATGTCGGTTCCCCTAAAAAAGTGGGCGGTATGTCTTAACTGCCACGCCCACTATTAACAAATATTAATAACTTAAGATCTGGCAGAGATTTACGGACGAAATTTTACGGGAAGGAACATGTGGACATTACAAAGCTATCTGCAACAATTGGGGCTGATCAGAGAAAAGACACGCCCTCTTTTTATATAAGGACCTTTCGGGTCTAAAATTAAAATTAGTCTACCTATGCTCGTATTGATGCCAGCGGAATAAAAATTTGCAGAAATATACATGGGGTCCATAATAGTGTGTGTGTGCAGAATATGGAGATCATACTAGAACTGCCACGCCCACAATTAGCAAAAATTATTACTGTGTTCATATTAAACATTTATCAACGACATTTCACAGGAAGGTTGCGGGTAGTAACATTAAACACCGCACAAAAAATGGGCGTGTTATTTTTAGAGCCACGCCCAATATTCACATATTATTATAACTTTCGACCTACACAATATTTTTTGACGAAATTTTATATTAGTCACTAGAAAGCCATACACAAGAAATGGAGTCTATATAATCATTTCAAGGTACGCTACCAAAAATTACCGTGGATATGCTCCTAATGATGATTTTTGAAGAAATCATCTTCATTGTTGAACTCGAGCGCACAAGAAAAGGTAAAGGGTATTTCGTAGTCGGTTTAACCCGACTTCAGACTTCTGTACTCGTTTGATATGTAGGTGACCAATATTTAAAGCACTCTTTTGAGTTCTATACATATATATAGATTGATAACTGATTTTACTGTACATAGTCGAACTAATACTTTGTGGTTTTTTTTATATAAATTTTTAGTTTCGTACCAAGTCCCCTGTGTAGAAGGCAAACAGTTTTAGTCCCTAAAAGATAAATTTAATGAACATTCCCTGGCAATAAAAAATTTCAGACTGTTATCTTGACACACTATAATTGCACTGTTTAACTCATAGCATCCTGTGTAAACGTCAGAACGAATTCAGCCACTGGGCCCTTCAAAACCAAAATCGATCCTTAGTTCATAAATATACAGAATTGGAATTTACCTTAGAAATTATAGACTCTTAAAACTGACACCATAGTGGAACAATCTTTTAGGAAAAAATCAGTTTGGGGCACACACTTTTCCCAGTGATACAACGTATGTTTCGAGCCGTAATACTACCAGTTCGTTCCAGCATAGCCTCGGTGAAAGTTTTAAAAATGAAAATGCTTTGGAAAAATCTTCTGCTTTTAATAATCGTCCACTTATCGGGAAACGTTGCTGGGGAAACGGAAGTGCCACACTTCGAATATTATGGTATACTGGAAAAGGTTTATTCTGAGCGCCCTTATAAGACAATATTCCTACAACGGAGACAAGCCACCGATTGCGTGTCTGACAACATGCACCTCCACTTCAAAATACCGTTCGTGGTCTACGACGCTAAGGAGACCATTTATTTGAAAGGTGATTTCAGCAGCGAATTGTTGGCCGTGGTTTGCATGAATACCATAAATGACAAACACCAGCTGGAAAAGTTGGCTGTCAATCTGCTGCATATCCGCAGTACAAGAATCATTATCATAATCAATGAGGACCTTTTCGAGAGCAATGATGAAATGAGAATGATGATCTCATCAACATTTTTGTACAGTGAAACTACTCAACGTGAATTTACTTTATCGAGATTTCCACCAATCGCGTCTGTTTCATAGGTACACGCAATTTCCGGACTTTAAGTTGGAGACTCGTGCTCTATCAGGGAACGAGATATTCTTTCCGTATCGCCTAAATAATCTGAAGGGAAAGGAGTTAATCACACTTCCTGCTCAAAATATGCCACGTACTATGTTGTATACGGATGCATCGGGACATCAGCAAATAAGTGGGTATATTGGAAAGTTTATTCGTACTTTTGCCGTGCATTAGAACTGCACTTTCAAGTCCCCCTTGTGCTGTTTAATAACGACATCCTCTTATATGCTCGGAATGACACTATCGATATTTCGGGTAGCCTCTCTTCAACACAACAGGATCTCAATATTCTTGAGTACAGTTACCCCGTTGAAATAATTCAGCTTTTGACCATACTTCCAGTTGAAAAGACAGTTCCCACCAGCAGTTTATTGATTTCGGTATTTAGTATTGAACTTTTGTTTACAATTCTGCTGGAAAGTTGCTTGATATCCTTTCTTCTAATGTTACAAACCACCAACAGTAATGACAATAACGACAGTTTAATAAGTAACTTCAAGATATTGTTCAATGACACATCCATTAGAGGCACATTGGGCCAAGCACTTGCTATGTCGAAGAAAACTAAGACCAGAATTAAGTTCACCTACAATCTGTTATTACTCGCGGGGATCTTCGTTACCACAATATACACGGCGAATTTAGCACAACTGATTACATCACCTCCTCAGTTAAAACAAATTTCCAGCTTCGATGATCTTTTGAAAACTGACCAGAGAATTATGTTGGCCGTTGATGATATTAACATGATTGCTCATTACCGCGGCACTGAGTTTTGGGACCGACATAAGTCTGCTTTTTATCCAATAACATATTTTGCCGACTTTTCTAAATCTCGCATGGATCTCAACCAAAGTTACGCTTACCCTGTATCAACATCCATTTGGTCGATCATTAAGGAATGTCAGAATTATTTCTCTCGGAAACTGTTTCGATTGTCTGAGGAACTGTACTTCTCCGTTTTGTTACTCTATGGCATACCCATAAATGAAAACTCGTTGTACAGAGAACTATTGAATCGACTTATCGGGCGCGAGATTGATTCTGATCTTTACCAACATTGGCGCACAATGGGCTTCTACGATGCTCGAGTTGGGTAAAATTTCATTCAACGATTTCAGCACACAGTTTGTTCCTCGGCCTTTACAAATGTGTGACTTTTTCTGGATTTCGGTCTTGTACTGCTCAGCGATGTGTGCTTGTGTATTGGTGTTTTTAATTGAAAAAGGCGTCTTCATAAAAATATGGCCCAAAATTAATCTTCATAATTGGTAGCTTAAAACTTTTACTAAATAATACAATTGATTATAGCACGGATCCAATTTTTGTATATTTAAACCAGTTTAATTATGCAATAAATATTTTCAAAAGGAATATTCCTATACCTAATAATTTTTAACTTGACTGATCCAGGAACAGAAATATAATTTGAGCATTTCAAGTACAGAGAGCACCCAGTACCGAACTCAGATGAACAACTCGCAGGTTGAAAAGGAGATGTTGCATCGCTAATGTCATCTTGTAATGTGTATCTAGTTAAAGGCCTTCTTCAAATCCTTTTAATTTCATCTGTGCTTATGGCTTTGTCTATTTATGGGATCATCCATGGGCATATAAAGGAGTCCCCTTCCGCCGATTTTCTCATTACTGGGATATTTGGATATTCGTTCGTATTAAAGATCACGTTGTTCTTCACAATTTATACAACCAGCAGCCTTCAAACACGCTTTCAAAGCTGTCACAATTAGACATTATATAAATGTATTATTAGGAATCAGGAAACTAAATTCGAGAAGTGGCTCTTCTAACTTCTCCTAATTCGAGTTTACACAGGATGCTATGAGTCAAAGAGTGCAATTATAGTGTGTCAAGATAACACTCTGAATTTTTTTATTGCCAGGGAATATTCATTAATTTTATCTTTTAGGGACTAAAACTGTTTGCCTTCGACACAGGGGACTTGGTATGAAACTAAAATCTTATATTAAAAAAACCATAAAGTATTAGTTCGACTATGTACAGTAAAATCAGTTATCAATCTATAAATGTATAGAAATCAAACGAGTGCTTTAAATATTGGTCACCTACAGTAGGCGTGGTCATTTATTTTACTAAGTATGTTCCTCTCTGTGCTGTGTCATTTAGATATGTATAGTATATCTCTCCCGATATTATTTTCTTCTAATGTACGTAAAGAATCACAGACATTTCGATCCATTTCCTGACAGCGCTACGCCAGTGATATTTAAAATATAATCTGTATAAAATGTCGCAGTGATCATTTTCCTCAACTCTTCTGTTTACCTGGAATAGTTGCAAGTTTTGTGTGTCCATGAATCGTCAGTGGCGGTTGGTGAATCGAAAATCCTTCTATTATTTTTATGGTGTGTTTTATTCTGTCATCGATGACGTACGTTGTGACTAACAAAATGAAATACTCATATTGGATCCTACTGCTTCTAGAACTGCAAACATCAAATTAACCGCAGCTCGTAAATAGCGGAAAGTGGGAGTTATTCTTTTCAACGCAATGTTTTTATTCCAGTTATGTACATCACAAAAAAGAGGTATTCCCTCATATATGTACACTACTTCCACATCTTCAAAGAATTCTTATGTATGAGACTATCAGCTGAAAAACGAAAATAGAACATTCAATATACACAACATCGGCAGAGTTCGGCAGGACACAGTATTTGAGCGCCGGGCTCTCCTATTGGTCAGCAAAAAATACTATTGATTAATTTCGATTAGGAAATGTGTAAACGAAGGGTCGAACTGGTTGTAGTCAAGTTGGTTCAAATCTTTTATCTGGGAAATTTTATAGAGCTAGAGTAAAATGCCGGGTTGAGTTTGAAAAGTTTCGAGATATCTATAACGGAGTTGAATTTGAAGGATTTTCATGAATGTACCTGCTGAAATGTTAAGTGCAGCGGAAAAATTGTCTTCGTATGAGTGAGGAGGAGGCCTTAATCAATTGGCTTTATTGAATAAGTTAACGGCGCAACCGCCTGCTTGCAGCGTAATTTCCAAGATCCACTTTGTAGAGCTGTCAGGTTTTAGTTAGTTTGGTTCAACTTCATATTTACTATCGTCAAATATCTCATATTGCTGATAACGAAATATTTTGTGGGCATTAAAATATTGAGCTCCCGGAAACGATCGAAATATTGGAGGGGTTGAGAACCAACCCCTGATTTGAGTCATTGCAATCTATGTGCCTGTATGTCCATCTGCCTCTCTTTTTAAGAGTATATCCAAAGACCAAAATCGGATATTGAGCTAAAATGTTAATAAAGATGATATTTACCACATTCATATATGAATTGTATAGGTTTTCTGGGCAGTTCGCACTATTAAGCGCACTTTACGCATACCCCCATTTTCTTGAAGAACAAAGTTAAAGCAGGTTTAGATAATAATATTTTCTTTTAAGAAAAACAGTGAAATCATTCACTAAACAAAATCCTGATCTACAACACTATAAGGATGTATGGAGTATCAATTTGGGGCAATGCAAGGAAATCCAACATAGGCAACACGTCACGATTACAATACAAAATATTTAGCACAAACACCAAAACAGAAACATAAATATAATATTATGTCTCTGGTAGAATGAACTGCAAATAGATTATCTTCATTTTCTGTAGTTGAAAAATATACTTTCGCAAATTTATCCCACTATGGCAGAAATATGGTTTTTTAGTTTCTATTAAAAGTTTTATTGTTTTAAATGCCATGTCTTTAGAAGAAAATTTAAAAAACGAATAAAAACCATCCAGCAATTATTTCGATAGCCGCTGATGTATCGAAAGACGTTGCGAATGTTTGCCTTCGATTGATAACTCGCTACGTTTCTACATCGATACATTTTGTTTGCTAAAGTATGTCGTAATTCCAAACGTAAAAATTTCAAAACAGTTTCCCCGATCACAAATGCCGCTATTCCGCCCCTGGTTTGTTAGGAATATCTTCTATAAGTTTT
Source organism: Clusia tigrina (assembly GCA_920105625.2). Lineage (NCBI taxonomy): Eukaryota > Metazoa > Arthropoda > Insecta > Diptera > Clusiidae > Clusia > Clusia tigrina. Next base: position 396,011,182 of record OV050030.1, read on the forward strand.
TGCTTTGAATTTCAAAAAGAATTTCAATATTCTCATTACTCAGAGCATTAATGGTGTGCAGAAGTTTAGCTGGGAAGACATGGGGTTGCAAGACTCACATTCCGAAATGGATGTACACCATGATAGTTAGGACGGTTCTAACATATGGAGTAGTACCACGGGCTCAAAGAACTAAACTGAAAACCATGAAAAACACTTTGAACAAGGTACTTCGGGTGGCATTTCTATGTATTGCCGGAGCTATGAGCACATGTCCCACAGCAGCAATGGAAGCACTTTTAGATCTTACTCCGCTACATAATACAGGAGAAATGGCTGCAAAAAAAACCTATTAGGAATAGTCAAGGAAGGTGCTGGCCGCGAGAAAATTTGTAGTAAGAAACAACGGGACTGCAACGTTGCCACTATATCATTCGCGGACCTACCTAGAGACGACATGAACAAAATGTACAACTTTGAGAAACGCTTCACAATTGTGCTTGGGAACAAGCAGGAATGGAAACCTGAATCAATTCAAGATATTCTTAAAGATCATACCATCAGGTGGTTCACAGATGGTTCAAAAACAGAAGAGGGGATAGGAGCTGGCATATTTGGACCGAGGGTTAACGACTCTGAACCAATGGGGAAATTGCCCAGCATATTCCAGGCAGAAATGCATACAATGCCTTTGTGTTATATTTAACCTCCGACGTAACTTTATAGGTCTAGATATTGCTATCATGTCTGACAGCAGAGCAGCTATAAAAGGAATCAATTACTACGAGATTCACTCTAAACTTGAATGCGAATGTTTTGAACTTTTAAATAAGTTAGAGCGCCTCAAGAAAGTTTTCATAAGATGGTCCCAAGACACATTTTTATCCCTGCAAACGACAAGGCGGATAGTCTTGCCAGGAATGCGGCAGCCACAACATTTATTGGGCCTAAACCATTCTTTGGCATATGAGCATATACTAAAAGATAATTTAAGACAAGAGGAAAAACTACTGAGGATCACACTACTGGACCTCACTCTCAAACCTTAGACAATCCAATCTCATGATTGGGGACTATAACTCAAATCGTGCAGCTCTTTGTCTACAGTTAAGCAAAAATAATTTAAGAACTCTGACATGGCACCACACAGGCAACTGTCATTTCAGAAGCCACTTCATGAAGCTGGGACTCTCACCAGTAACCCCGTGTAGGTTCTGCACGGAGCCAGAAGAAACACCAGAGCCGCTTCTAATGAACTGCGAAGCTTTAGCTTGCACTAGGAAGAAATATCTGGGGCATTACTGGCCCGAGGGAAGAGATATTACAGTAATGAACCTCAACTCAGTGCTAAGTTTCCTTACAACTGTTGGACTAATAGAAGATCCTTAATAGGAACATGCAGGAGGAGAACATTTTCACTCTTTGTGTCATTCAATCATTCATTGAATATTCTTATTGTAATGATGTTTTAAAGGAATCTTCATGATGTTGCAGATAGTTTAAGGAAATTGAATTCTGTTGATTTACCAACTTCAATCATCTGTGTCCACTAATCGGATAGCTCTTGTGATTTCCTTCATTTACTGCTGGAACTCAGCTTATAATTCTGTATATTAATAAACAACTTTCGGTATACGACTGAATACAAGGATTACAGTTCTTAGTTCCATGAAATATATATGTGGAATATAATGTTTATTCTTATCGAATTATGGTAAAAAGGAAATCTGATAGTTACACACATATATATACAGGCATAGTGTATTTATAATAGTTTGTGCGACCGAATGTCCACTTGTTTTCATGGCTGCATACTTCTTCATGACTTAACATTATTCTGTGCCCTACGAGAAGTTAATTATTTGTGTGCTCGGATTCTTCTTGCAGTACTTTCTTTTGAACAATGCGTCGTCTCCGTATATTAGCAACGAGACGTACTGAAAAGAAGTAAAACAGTTCCATCACACTTAAACTGGAAATGCCCATAAAGAGGCCAAATATGCCACCGCAATTCGCAATCAATGTAGTGACACTGACATACGTGGTGACACCGAACAACATGGTGACACTCAACACGGTATGCTTAATTGCGGTGAACTGATGCTCCTTGAAGTAGATCACCAAGTAGATGACCATTAAACTGTAAATTGGATTGAACGATATTAAATTGCATGTCTGCATATTTTTATTTTTAACTGAAAACTCACTCAGGTTCGTCGTATACTTCACGTACAGCCTCGAATATTTTATTTATATCATAACGAGAGCTAGATATTTCCACATTGTATTCCAATGAAGTATAGGCGGGCATGCAATGACACATAATCTCCACTTTGGCGTCCAAAGTCTTCTGCGTTGTTTGTTTCTGCAGCAGAAGGTGCAACTCCTTTTGAGCTTCAGTATAGCAATTGATATCGACCACGCCACAAACAGGCACATCAAGTGGCTCTAAAGAAAGCAGGTGCAAGTGTGTGGATTACCTTATAAGAATAGGTACTTGCTTGGCATCCAGAATTTCGCACAGCCACATTCTGAGATGGTGTAATTAGCCAAGCACTCGGTTTGACAGTTGGCGTGCCAAAACACGCGGAAGAACCGCAAGTAACGCTCATCATTGAAGTAGCATTGACGCCTTCAGAAATATTCACAAAGTTTAAAAGGAAAATTTTTTTAAATTGATAAAAACACACACACACATATACTAGGGAGGATAATCTTAAGGTAAAGACTGGCAGCCACTCACTAGGGAGGGGCCAGAGCGATCCTTACTGAGAACTCCTCACGGAAAACTCATTGCCTCCCCGTGAAGACCCTGAGCAAAGGGTTACTAGCACCCGCTTGTTACTAGCCAAAGTGGGCGACGACTCTTTTAGCAATGACCTGTAGGGGCGGCTGAGTAGCACTGGGTGGAGAACGGGGCATCTACGCACCACTGAAGGCCTTAGTTAGAAAAAACCCAAGAGTGAATGCCGAAAAAGCTATAAGATCAGCACCATGGTGAACTCTGCGAAATGGTTCATGGTACAACAAAATAGAAAGACCGCGAGAGAGCAACTGCTGTTGGCATTGGCCAGGGGAGTGCACCCTAACAGGGTCACTCTCCAGGAGGTAGTGTTAAATGTATTAGGGGCCAGCTCATTCAGAAGATCCTACTAGAAATAAAGCACTAAGCCGAAGTGTCTGAAGCACTGTGCCATCAGCTGAACGTCTTCGAAAAATCCCATTATGGCGATCAGGTCCCTTCGCAAAGCGTACGATACAACACAAATGGCAATAATCAGTCTGCCATTTAGGCAGCCGCGGCGCTATTACATATCAAACTGAGAATCACAGGGACATCCTGCCGCAAGCTGCTACCACCCAATGGACTGGGTCGAGGACACCACCTACGTAGCTGCACTATGGGTATGTGGGGGCAGGCCACTTCCGCTCAATGCCATCCGGGTCGCGATAGGAAGAACCACGATAAGAAGAAAAGAAGTGCACTGGGAGTAATCTGCGAACACCGCACCGTGTCCACAGATTGGTGATAGCCGGCATGACTCCCCTGAACCTGCTGGCGAAAGAAGCGATGAACTTCTACCAGTGCAAAGGAAGACACGCGACAAGTGTAGAAGAACTCTAGATAGAACTCTAGATAGATAGATAGATTGTAAAGCGGAAGACCCTTCAAGAGTGGCAAAGCCCAGTGGGACACATATTCGAATGGCCGCTGGACAAGAAGACTGATCCCAAAGATTCAATGGGTAAGCAGGTCTCATGGTGAGCTGAGTTACCACGTCACACAATTGCTGACAGGCCATTGAGGTTTTCGGGCATACCTGCACAGATTCCACTTGGTGAAATCCCCCAACAGTGCTAACTGTGGAGGTACAGAGATCAAAGATTCCAAGCATGTCTTCCTCTATTGCTCACGGTATAAAAGTGCTAAAGAGGGACTACAAGGAGTGTGTGGAGAGCCGATGATGCCAGACAATTTAGTTGAGAGCGCGGAGAAATGGGCTGCGGTGTGTGACACTACCGCCGCCATTCTGAAAGACCTCCGCCACCTGCAGTGCCGAAGACAGGCAATGAAACATTGCTAGGAGTAGTCCGCTCACCATACGAAATTACGAAGAGAACAAACCAGTATTCCATACTAGCTGCAGGCTCGCTGCAGATACAACTGGCCTATAAGAGAGTCTGGAAGGAACTGAAGAAGGTCAGTAAAAAACCAAGAGCACAAGCTTAACCAAACTATCCGCACAATTCGACGATGACCCATGGGTGCACAGCATATATACTAGTTATGCGGATATTGGCCTGGTACAGGCAGCCGGCCACAACTTGTTCAATCTTGATAAGGCTTATAATGGGACAGCTCTTCCCGGCAGCTGATCCATGTGAGCTCCTCTTTCGAGCCAACAGAGTACTGCATACCCACTGTGGCAACAGATGAGGTGTTTGCCAAAATGAAATGCCCACCGCGCCAGGTGTCCGAAAAACTGCAGTTGCAATACATCCAGAACTATTAAGAAAATGTAAAACTTCTGTATGAGGAAGGTATTTTTCCAAAACGAGGCAAAAGGCAACAGCTCATCCTGGCGCTTAAAGCCAACAAACCAACCCTTCGGTTTACCGCCTACTCTGAATATCAGATACCGAGGGGACATTTTGGAGCGGATAATTTGTGAAAGGTTCGATAAGGCTATTGCAGAATCTGGAGGACTCTTAAATTGGCAGTATGGCTTCCGCAAGACGAAGTTCACAGTGGACGCCACCAAAGAACTGGTCCATACAGCTAAAAAAAGCGATCCAGGCGAAACGATGCGGGGAGGAACCAAGAGGTATTGCTATCGAAGGAGCTCTTCATCTGAAGTTCTCAACTGAAAATAACTAGAAGGGATCCGCTGACCATAATACCCCACATGAAGTAATACCTTGCCTTGGTCCTGCGGGGAGGCAACGAAGGATGTGGAATCGAGGACAAAAAGCAAAAAAAATTCATACACGCTCAATATACTTATCTGGACTAAAGTTATGAAGATTGTCATCTGACACAATGTAGTGGGGCAGCACACTGATCATTACCTCATAGCCATGGGGCACTAAAATGTAATTGCCGGTACTCAGTGGCACACTCTCGGGAGAATTGAAGAACACCAGTTGCAAAAGGGAAAGCACATTTAAATTAAATTAGTCATTTCCACTGAACACTTGTAGTGTATTTGGGGAGTGGGAAAATGTTGTAATGACCAGAATGAGGTGTGGTAGCTATGCACATGCACATAATTTAAAAGGATCATTATACCCTTTACCTTTAAAAAAGGTAAATTTGGTATACTAACTTTGTGCTTTTGAGAGGGGTTGCAATTTCAAGAAGGAGGCGTGGTAGGTATGGATTTATATATACAGATATGATCACAATCACTTTCTAAGCAATTTTTATTTTGTCCGTCAGTCTGTCCGTCTGTGGCCACTTTTTTTCTACACCGTTAGAGGTATCTTAATGAAATTTTGCAAAAGTATAGTCTGGACAAAGATACAGAACCAGATTCCTATATGGGCCGATTTGGACAAAGACCACGCCTACCTCCCATATAAGGAACTTTTTTCACCTTTTTTAAAATGACTATAACTTCGGTCCAATTGACGGAATCGTGATGTTATGGGGATGTGGGTCCTACTATAAACTGTGCAAAAAGTGGGCGGTATATATTAACTGCCACGCCCACTATTAACAAATATTCATAACTTAAGATCTGGTAGAGATTTACGGACGAAATTTTACGGGAAAGAACATGTGGACATTACAAAGCTATCTGCAAGAAATGGGACTGATCAGAGAAAAGACACGCCCACTTTTGATATAAGGAAGTTTCGGGTCTAAAATTAAAATTAGCCTACCTATGCTCGTATTGATGCCAGCGGAATAAAAATTTGCAGAAATATACATGGAGTCCATAATAGTGTGTTTGCAGAATATGGAGATCATACTAGAACTGCCACGCCCACAATTAGCCAAAAATCATTACTGTGTTCCTATTAAATATTTATCAACGAAATTTCACAGGAAGGTTGCGGGTACTAACATTAAACACTACACAAAAATGGGCGTGTTATTTTTACTGCCGCGCCCACTATTGACATATTATTATAAATTACGACCTATACAATATTTTTGGACCTATTGGATTTTTGGAGGTAAAGGGTATTTCGTAGTCGGTCAACCCCACCTTCAGATTTCTTTACTCGTTTTCTGATTCGATTTCGCCAAGTCCCTTTGTGGCCAACTACATTACACATAGTTAGAGATATTTTAATGAAACTTTGCATACGAAATGCCTGGACTTCAAAACAGCATCATATATTTGTATGAAGCAAATCGGATAAAGGGAACTTCTATCTCTCATATATGCAACTGTCGAATCTTCTTTTTGATGAAATACTGATGCAATTTTGTGGTTATTAGATATTGTATGGGCAACATATATAGACTATCACACCTATCACCGCACATTGTCAATTTTGTAAAGAAGGACTATAGGAAGATTGTAGAAAGCTATTTGCAAAAAATATGAATTGGTTAAGGAAACCCACTTCTCTCATATAAAAAATGTGCCAGCGCTCATTTAAAATTACTCCATCTAATTTGGTTTTGATGGTTCCAGAATTTGGTGACTTTTGATGTCTTTGCATAAACAATTCACCTTATAGCTCCCCTGCCACTCCCATAACTGAAATATTCTGATAACTGGTGATTTGAAATTTCTCAATAATTTTTGATTTGCGCTTTAGGGCATCTCGTCAGTCGATATAACCACACTTCAGCGTTTTCCACTGACATTTTCGTTAGCTGAAATATGAAAGAAAGAACAAAATAATGCTCTGCAATTTTATAAATTTTTTGGATATGTAAAAATCAGGCAATAAACACGCCATCTTTGTATATTTTATTTATATTTTTTCTTGCCTAAAACATCATATTTAAATAACCCAATGGAACTCACTGAATTTGAATCAAAACATTAAGTTTATAAAATTATTAAATAATAAAATGTGTAACCAAGGCCCAAACTGACAGGTAGAAGATGCATTTGATATGTGTCTGAATGCAGACAGGACAAACTGAAGCACCCACTTTCTGAAACATTTTGGTATCTTTAAACAGATATCCGAATAGGCAATTTATAATACTTTTACAGTGGGAAATTTGAAGCTTCCTGAGATGGAAAATCCCCCTTGCCGCGCCTGCAACAGACCACACTTCTCAAGCAGTTTTATATAGTTCCACCCGTTCCTATTCTGTCGAATTTCCTCCACTTAAATTCCACAGAAATATCATTGCCATATAATATTCCAATTTCTATTCTGGTCATTTTCCATTTCCTGGGGCTTACAATCAACCAGCGTCAGTGAACTTTGGATTGATGATGTTCATGGGTCTAAATTGGAGGTGTGGGAGAGTAACACAAAAGTAAGTAAGTGCCTATTTAGAATTTGTTATGGCCTCTTTCTTCACTGTTTACATGATCTTTGATGGTTTCAAATTATTCACACTTGCTCACCTTGTAACCTTGTTTAAAACTCCGGCATGCATAATCGAAATCGGGACGGAAACCCTCCAGGGCGGCAATGAATGCATTCCGTACCGATGAGAACACAGTACGCTGTGGATACGCATTGTAGCCCTGACCGACGTAACCATAATCAAGAGACCAATTTCCGGTCAAATTATTCAGCAGTGGCAAGTCATCCCAGTATTTATTGAAATCAGCGACTACCTCATCGTAATAACTGACGAACCTACCAATTTCCAAGTGGATATAAACACATAGTTCAAGTACTCGAATGTCGTCAATTAATAAATATTTTACTTTGGATCACGATAAAGATCCTTGGTCTGCAAACCGTTAAATTGATAGCAGATACCCTCATCGATGGCCACTAAATTTAATATCTTATCGCAGAAATAAAATCGTCCGTTCCACTTACAAAAGGGGGCAATCTCATCCTTCGATAATGATAGATCCACCGGTGTCTGGGCCACATTCGTCACCACATCTTTGGGTATAAATGGAGCGAAGCGTTGCACCACATCTTCATCGCATATGCGCATAGTGGCTGATAAGTGTGATATCCTATCGCAAAATGATATCACAGACTCTCCTTGCTCTCCAAATGCAAATAAAAATTATACTTACTGCTCCTCTGTTAGATTCCCGTAAATATCAAACGTTTTAAATTCTTCGATTTCTTTCCACAGTTGCTGCGCCACTTCTGTAATGTCAAATTTGTTGGGATCCATTTTTATTTCCGGACACACCGTTATGGTCGGGAAAGGTATTTTGTGCACCGGAACAAGGGTCTCAGCAAATCCCAGTATAACAGGAGAGTCCTGCCACTTTAGATATGAATCCCAACTGAGTGAAGTCGCAAAGTAAAAGAAGTAAGCATAAGAACACCCCAATAAAGTCTGTAAAAATAACCGACTTCCTTCAGTGGCAACCTTGGCAAACTCTTATAGGTGACTCACTTCTCATAGAAGGGACGGTGAACTTCGAATAAGAATCGAATGCCATGAATTGAACTACATTTCGAGTATTCCATAAGCAGACCCTTGCAAGCTGACCAGTGCCTACCGTACTTAATGCGCGACTTGATGATTATATCGCTCGGCACATCACTGAGTGTTTGCCATTGTAGGCTCGTTGTGTCCCTCGTAATAGTCGGTAATGACAATAAATCCGATACCGGTGTTGGGAGCGGCAATCGCATAATTTTCTCCTCTCCTATCATGGTTACAGGATTCTCCATAATTTTTTTTTCTGTTTAACTACTTGAACCCACAATGCAGGTAAACCAATGACAACTAAGAGCAACGTTGCAAGTGTTGGCGCTTTTATAGCCGTTTGCCTTGAAGTGCTGCAATTTTCAAATGCACCCACAGAAGCGAGGTCAGTGACGAAGCACTGGCTTACACTTATGGGAATAACTGCGCACAATTGCATGACAAATATGAATAGAACTGAACTGAACTGAATATGACTAGAACTGAAAAAGTAAATGGATTTAAATGTGCATCTAGTTCCAAGAATTTAATATTTAATATAATTTCACTTTTTTGCTTGGAGCCTTTTAAGAGAACAAGACAGCAGTTACATATAAATTAAACAAAAATTTCTTTAGAGTCTCTTGTCTTTATAGCAGTACTCTGCGTGACCATTTTTCTTCATGGTTTTTACAAACTGAACTTAGAAGGTGGGATTTACTTCAGCACACCTTGTAGGATGGCTTTTTATTAAATTTCAAACGCAATTGCAAATTACTTTTTTCTATAATGGAATTATACGAGGGGTACTATTTATATTTAGGGAACTGGCAACACTAATATCAATAGCTAAAATCTGGCAGCACCATAATAGAGTTTGACATTTTTTAGCTTAAACGTACTCACAGCGTGTTGATGTACAAGTGCTATTTGTTTTGTTTACAGTGAGTTAAGAAAATCAATTTTGGCCAAAAATGGAAATTTCAAGAGAAGGTTTTCGTTGGATTATTTTTCACAACTTTTGATGTGGATTATCTCAACAAGAATGTGTCGATGAACTCAGTTCTTTGTATGGCGATAAAGCACCATCAAAAAACACATATATCGCTGGTATAGTGAATTCAATCGTGGTCGTAGTTCGGTCGACGACGAACTCCGTGAAGGTCATCCAAAATAGGTTGTGGTGCCACAAAACATCGATGCAGTGCGTGAACTGATAATGCAAGAGCGTCATGTGACATATCGTGAGATAAAGGACACCTTGGGCATTACTTCCACTTCCATACATTCAATATTGCATGAACATTTGGCTGTAAAAAAGATTTGCTCGCGTTGGATCCCACATAATTTGACAATCGCTCAAAAAAAGGCTCGAGTCATTTGGTGTGAGGAAATGAATAAAAAGTTCGACGTGTGGTGAAATCCTGACAGGTGACGAATCATAGATATATACGTATGGGCTGGAAACAAAACAACAATTGACCGTGTGGGCATACCAAGACGAGCTAAATCCAACAAAAGTTGTTCGTGGAAGAAGCACAGCGAAGCAAATGGTCGCCTGTTTGTTCGGCCGAATGGGTCATGTGGCTACTGTTCCGCTTGAGCAACGTAGGATGGTCAATTCTGAGTGGTACACCACCATTTGTTTGCTGGAAGTCTGCAGAGAAATTCGTGAAACCATCCGCCAAAGACGAATTATTCTCCATCATGACAATGCGAGCTCTCACTCATCTCGTCAAAAAGGTGAATTTTTGAGTAGTGAAAACATCGAATTGATGACTCGTCTTCCGTACAGTCCTGATTTGGCACCCAATGACTTCTTCTTGTTCTCGAATATCAAAGGTAAAATGCGTGGTCAACGATTTACGAGCGTCGAAGTAGCAGTTCAAGCGTTCAAAAACCATGTGTTGGAGGTGTCTCAAGAGGAATGGAAGAACTTCTATGACAAATGGTTTGAACGAATGCAAAAGTGTACTGATCATCAAGGGGAATATTTGAAAAAACAATAAAGCCACTTCCATTTCTAAATGTTTGTTATTATTTGCTATTCCCGAAATATAAATAGTACCCTTCGTAGTAACATATTTTTAGTTCCTCATATTTCTTACATTCTATTTTTATTCCATACAATTGTTCCTTACAAATTAATAAATTTTCATTATGAATCTTAATTACAGATTTGTTTCTTTTAATTTGTTTTATCATCATAGATTTGCAATCTGTTCTGTGGGAATATTAATTATATAAATTGTCAATGAATTATTCGAGCCCATTTTTATTTTAGAGAATTCAAGTGTCTGTTTTAAGTTTATAAATCGCATATTGTCTTTTCAAATATCTTCTTCACTGATTCCTCTTCCTGCTCAGACAAAATGAATGAATCCATTACCGTTTCTTTAGCTCATGCTAGGGTATAATTAGTGTTTAAAACTTCTTCCTTTATAATTTCTAGTTAGTGTTTTACTTTTATACCCAAAATATGTTGAATGTCTTAAATTTTGTTAACGTTTTTCAGTATTTCATTCGTTTTGTTAGTTATTCCATTTATTTTTTCGATAATGAGTTTATTAACAACAATTTGAGTATCGCTGTCTTTCAAATTTGCATTGGTCTTTGTTGACATCAACATTGTTTATCAACAGCCACAAATTCAATCTAAACATCCTTCCATCCCGAATCATCAAGCAATAATTTTTGATATCAAGAACGGTATGTCTTGTGTAACTTTGCTGTACTGGAGTCACACCGTGGTGCATTGATGCTGTTGAGTGGTGCTGGAAGAAAAAAGTATTTGCGATGCGTCCACGTCGAGTGATGCTGAAGGAAAGAGACTGAGTTCTTGGTGTCTACCGATTTTATAGGCCAGCCGCAATATATAGCCTCCAAGAAGTATTGTTGTGCTGGAGCCCCTCCCTGTTGGTTGTGGCATCTGTCTGTTAACTCGGATGTTGCTGTGCCCAGGCATGTTGTTGCTGTTCCCTGCATTGTTTTTGTTGTACTTTTTTGCCCTTGGGCCATGAAATCGTAGTCTAGAACATGAATGGTTTCGTGGCGTACATGCCAATTGGGGGTTGAAATTAGCACAAGGTGGGAAAGAATAATTCCTCCGAGGTGGTAATGGGGTGCTATTGTTGTATGTGTGCGTGGACTTGAAACTTGTGCTCCTCTCTGTGTCTGACTCTCTAATTTTTTACCCAAGAAGAGAGCGTGTGGAAGATAAATAGGTTCCTTGACACCGAGTAGTGTTGGTAAATCTCGCTTCAGGCCTGTGACAAAGCTGTCCAGAACTTTATCCCGAAAACTGTCAGTAAAGAGTCGAATGAATTTGGGACAATTCATGCAAGAGATCTTGTTTAGTATAAGTGACAGATGCGCGTTCACGGTTTGGTAAAACGCCATGGTCGACATATTTCCTTGCGACAAGAATTTAAGCTGATATTCTAGGGTTTTTAAGTTTCCCTGATCACCGTAATGATGCATTAAGCATGTGGAAATCGCTTTCCAGTCCAATGAAGTATTATAGCCTCAAGGGCAGAATCTGCCTCACCTATAACTTTCTTCCTTATAAAAGTCCACAAAAATGACGTAATATTTGGGTTAACTTTTAACAGGCTCGTATGGGCTCGAAACCCTCTCCACCCTTTTTTTCCATGAACTGAACTCCTTGTGAACTCCACAGAGCTCTCTGAGTCCCTTAACTATATCAGGCACGTTCTCCAAGTCATTCAGAGTGTTGGCATATCGTATCTATTGCTTGACCGGGTACGTTTAAAAATGCCTGAGCTGGGTTCAAAACTCCTTGCATCATTTCCTGAACTTCCGTACTGAAAGTTTCTTTAACTATGTTAGAAATCTCCTGTCTCAACAACACAAAAATTTATACATCAGATTCACACTCCTTTGTGTAGGTTTAATGTGTGGATTTCTTGTAATTATAATTTCACTTTAATTCTAAATTTAATATTTATATATTTTTTCCTGAGTTTTCAAATATGTTTATAAATAGCTGGACCCCCGCCCGCTTCGCCAGGAAAAAACCTTTTTCGAGCAATTTAAATAAAATTAAAACATTTATTGCAATGCTTTTAGATGAACAACATTCTTGGTTTTTTTTCACCATCACTCGTGTAAACAAATAGTGCAGATGGTTTTCCGACTCGGAAGCATGCAACGTACAGTTGGCCATGCGAGAAAACTGGATTTTCCAAATTTATACCGCACTTTTCTAAAGATTGTCTTTGCAACCTATTTATGGTGACGGCGTATGCAAAGCGAACAGGGAATTGAAGACGCTTAAATTCAAATGGCACATCAGATGGAATCTTTAGGATTCGAGGAATCAAAACGTCTTCACCTTTGAATTTTCTATTCAAAATTTTTGCTTCTATCACATTTCTCAATATTTTCTGGACGGCAAACCTGGTGCCTTTACAAAGTTTTGGTTTTTTGATGTTGAGAAGCATAACAATCGGCATTCCAATTTTGTTCCAGCAAATCAATTGCGCTTAAAAATTCGGTGGGATATTGATTCATGATGGTATCCACTGATTTGAATGTGAATAATGGACCTGGTATTTCTTTTAAAATAGGCTCGTCCAGATCATTAACATCTTTGTTCTTTCCGGGCGGTGTTGTGGTATGTTTGGGATCACGCTAAGAATCAGTTCTTCTTTTGATTGAGTGATACGGGAAAAGTCGTTTAGTATGGATCGTTTTACAATTGAGCGATTTGTTTTTAGTGTGAATATTCTTACATTTTTCCACAGAATTGAAGATTTCAAGCATGCGTTATTTCTTCGAGAGCAGTAGATTTATGACTGGTAACGTTTGTCTAAAGTCTCCAGCTAACAGTATCAAAGCACCGCCAAACATATCATGATTTCCTCGTAGATGTTTCATTGTTCTATCCAATGCTTCTAATGATTTTTTGTTAGCAGTTTCAGTGCAGAGCGTGCTGTTCGACCGCCATCCAATAAAGTATCAGCATTCCCAGAAGAAGCCAATGCCAGTTCAATTTTACGTTACTAGTAGCAACGATTCAAGAATGTTTTACCAGTTTCTCCAGGCGCGTCCAAAAAATACATTCCACCACTTTCATCGTTAACAACATGCATAATCGTGTCGTATGCATGTTTTTGATCAATGTTAACTTTTGGAATATTTGCTTGAGGAAATGCATCCAATATGTTGGTTGCAATCGTAATCTCGTTCACGCTGAAAATCTTGGTAAAATAGATCACGCATTTAGCGATTTGGTGACACTTTGCCAAGTTGTGCCAATGCTTTGTTTCCAATTGTTAAGTAAATGTCTTCAATCATGATCTATGCTTCATTAGTCCAAGTGGATTTGATGGGAAACATGATGATACAAATATTGCAAATAGTTCTTGTTTGGTGAGGAGTAGATGAAAGTGTAGCATCGGCAAAGGTAGCCTCCCAGTGTGCGTAATCTTCCAGTAAAAGCAATCGTTGACACTCCTGACGATATGCTGCACACAATAGTCTATCATCTGTTTTAAGACTTTGAAATGATGTTGGACCACGAACGTTAACCAACAATAAACGCAAATAAAAGCACTCAGCAGTGTTGGAGTGAACTGTGTAAACACGTCCCAAAGCATCTGTCGAGAACACATTTGGGTAGTCATCGATTGGTTTTTTTCGATTTATCCCAAGTATAATATTGCGTTACTTCTGAGTATAACAACGTGCTGGCGAATGTATCTGATGCACACAATTCAAAAGTTCGGTTAATAATGTGGATGGTGGGGTCGCTGGTTTTTGCTGTGCATTTTCAGCGGTAAAATAAACGCGTTGACTATTTTCAAGATGGACAGTTTATGAAATACTGTTGGATGTCTCTCATGAATTGGGAATGTAAAAATCCTCCACACCGCCTAATTACTGCTGACATAACGCTCTAATTGAAATTGAGTGATTTCGTCGTTTCAATTTGGATCCGCTACACCAAATACAGCCATGTCGGTCACTTTATTTCTGTACGTATTTACAGATGTACTTTATGGACTTCACCGAATTACAATATTCCACGTTAATGTGGGCTTTGTAGGTTTTGGACAAAATCTGTAAATACGGCACGATCTAACGATTATCAACTTCCACGTATTGAGTTCTCCTTTCGATAGCTTTTGATTTTCTGTTTCCCTCTGTCGACTGGTGACATTATAACGTGTAGCTGTCATTGCCTGTAACTGTGTCTGAAATCAATACTCTGGGATAACGCTTCGAATATTTACTATCAATCACGCATGGTTCTTTGTGATCAGTTGAAATTCATTTGGAATTTTCGCAGATATAATATCATTAATTTGATCCAGTCTTATAATATGTGTGCGTGAGGGAGTCCTCTTTTTTGCGATTCGACAGAATACATCCAGCATTGCGCTTATCTAAATACTTTGTGTTGGACTATGATTTCAGCTTTTGTTTAAACACAAGTACCGTTATGTCCTGGCGATCTGTTAGCGATTGCCCTGGCAATAAGTATTCTCGAAGCTCACTCCATTGTGGATTACATGTAAAAGTGATAAACATGTCTGGTCGACCATAAGAACGAACATATGCCATCGCATCCAGTTCATACTCATGCATATGACGCGGGCTACCAGTATATCGTCAATTGGCCAATGTCATTTGGATTTACATGCTGGTTGTCATCATTTTTAATGGCATCACGTAAACGTATGTACTCTTCAGCGCGTAGCCCAATAAATCTTTACCGCCTGAGCTTCCGGGAAAGACAGTTCTTCATCGACCATCTCTTGTTTTATATGCAAGTCGCTTATTGGAATTTCCATTTCTTCATTCGGAAAATGGAAATCATGTTATTTTCAGGATTAAAATGACACCTTCAATACTGTCTATTGAATCGCCGACGCGTACCGACCCGACTTCACTTGATTTGAAATGATTAAAACATGCGTAGTAATATAAAAATTGGGAATAGTGCTCTAGCGCGATAAGACGTTTTTGTGTGACTCTATTTTGTGCACATTGAAAGACAATTCATTTATTTTGTATTGAAAAATGAGTGTCTTACGCTCTCGGCCAGCGAAACTCTCATGCGCGGGTGTTCGGTCCATTCGGCCGTTGAGCTTGAGCAACCAACGGGAAGTCGCTCTAAACCAAATAAGCAATCTGCCAGCATAGACATGCCAACCCCTCTCTTCAACAACAGCAACCAACGGGTATACTGGATGTTATACCGCTGACTGCGGAACTACCAACAACAAGTTCCGTTTGTCTGAAAACTGCCTTTACTGGCGCTATTACCACTCCAAACGTTTCGTTGGCAATCTTAAGTTGTGTGGCTGGCAGCGCATGTCACGCATCTTGGCTCTTGGACTATGCTTGCAGTAGACACATTCGATTCGCCACTCTATCGAAGATAGGACAGATATGGAAAAAGTTATCGAGTATATTATACTCGGATGAAACGAGCGAATTTTTCTATCCTCGAAGGAAAGTGCTTCCAAATTGAAAATTGTTTGAAAACCAACGAGATTAAAAATTACCCGTACAAATTTCCTTGGGATTTTTTATATTTTAGCTTATTCAAAACAATTTCATTTTTAGTATTATTATTCTGTTGATTTAAATTATCAAATGATGAATTTGTATAAAAAATATAAAAATGTATATGTTTCAAAAACAGTTGAAGCGGTGCTGCCAGTTTACTACTTACTCGTGTGCTGCTTTATTCGCACAACTCGATACGAGCTCGATGCAAGTTACGAATCGAATACGCCTATAGAGAGATAACTCTTCTTCTTCCAATGTCAGTTGAGGAAATGATCCCAATTTTTCCTTATCCGTGTGAAGCAAAAACAATGCAATGTAAATTCGCCATTCTGTGGTAAGGAAATTTATTTGGGACTAAATTTAGGGTATAATTGCGAGTTGCATTGTGGAGAAATAAAAAAAAATCTTAAATTTAAAAGCATTATAAATACTATATAATTACATTCGAATTATATTTATGTATTATATTGTAACGACTCAAATTTATAGCTGGGGTAAAACTCAGCGGCTCCAGGGGTCGTTACAGGAAATTACTCAGTAGTTGTATTTTAAGTTTTCTTTATTTAATATTTACGCTTATCACTAGGCTTACACGTTATTACATAGAAATGATGGGCTTTATGAAGGCCGCTCCTGAACTTGGTGCTGTGCCGTCCTGTCTCCAGTCTCGACGGTGGTGGATTGAAAAACCACTTCCACCGGTTTGACTCTGAGAAGCAAGTCCTGGTTTCCTATGAAGGCGGATTGAAAAACCCAGCGTTCGTAGCAAACTCAGTTCTTCTTAATGTCTCAGTCTGTGCCTTTAGTCTTTCGTTTCAACGGTGGTGGATTGACAAACCACTTCCACCGCTTCTAACGCTGACAAACAAACTCTGGTTTATTATGAGAGTGGATTAAAGTCCAACACTCGTAGTAAATGCAGCGCTTGTGTGTGTGTGTGTCCGTTGGTAATGTTTCCTAGTCTCGTGGCGTCTATGCGGCAAAGTTTCTTCAGTACTTACTTACGCGATGTCTTAGCAGGGAAAAAGAGAGCGTATGCCCGGTTGCAGGCGCTTTTATAGCCACCTGTTGAACTTCTAGTTGTTGTTCCAGTCCCGCTGGCCGGTGCTCCGACTACCGCTTCCTGCTGCTAAGGCCAAGGCATTGTTGGTGTTTTCCTCTTGACCTTAGGCGACCCTCAGCGTCTTCCTGGAAAAGTCCGGCTGTTGTCAAGCGCGTAGTAGTTGCAGCGGCCCGTCGTTGCTGTTGCACGCCCTGTAGTTGTTGTTGCACGCCCTGTTGTTGTTGTTGCACGCCCTGTTGTTGTTATTGTACGCATGATTTTCTTCTGCTGGTGGTTAATATTAATTCAATTATCCACCAGCGTTTGAAAACTATTTGTGCGTTTCCCCTTTGTGTGATGTCCGCGCAACTTGTCTGCACAACGATTGTTATGTCGTTGTCTCTTTTTCTTTTCATTCGTTCCTCGTGTTGTTGTCGTTCTATTTCCCGAGCTAACGCACTCGGTAAATTCTACCGAGTCGTGTTGTTGTAATTAACGACGGATTAATTGAAACCTGCTTGCAGTGTTGTTGTTGTTGTCGATCAGTGCACACGGCTGGCTTGAGTTCGCCAAGTCTGTCGGCGCATTCGTGTTGGTATAATTCACATGCAATTCCTTTTCCTTGTCTTACGCAAGCGGCTGGCTTGGCTTTACCAATGCTGCTGTTGACATTCCGCTTGCGTAGTTGTTGGTACCATTTGCATGTGATTTATTGACCAACGTTTATTATTTTGTGCATTTCATGCGCTCCCGCTTTCGCCGTGGTTTCTATTGGTGCGAAGGTATTCTAAGAATTCACATTAAGTGTTGATGGGGCCGCGCAAGGTGATTGGTTAGCCCTCAAACTTCTTCGCACGCGAGTGATGCTGGCGGTCCATTCTCGCAGTGACTATTGCTTTGGGGAATTATTGTGCGAACAAAATTAGTCAATAATTTTGCTCGTCACAATATTTAGTTATTTATACCACTTATTGTAATCAAGTCAATCTTGAAAACTTCTTCAAAGCAACACAATCAAATAAGCTTTGTATAAACCTAATCACCATACATTTTTTCTTTCTTATTTATAACTCAAAATTATTTGTAAAATATTACAAAGATTAACCAATTATAAAAGCAAAAAACTGTAAGACTATTTATGATATATTGTAATGAACCTGGTGTCCTACCCCTGAACAAGGCTGGGACCGAACCGAGACAGCTGCTCTACCCAATGTTTATACAGTGGGGTAGCACCGCTTATTAGTCAGGCGAATGGCCTAATTGTATTTTGAATCAATATTTAACCAGCGGAGAAGTTACGGTTGAAGTTAGAGAAAAGACTTTTGCTGGAGTTAATCAGAATAAAATCTAAAAACTTTATTGAATAATCAGGGGTATTTATCCGGTTCAATTCCATTGGACTTGCATGGGATTTTCATTCGATTCCCAATGCATTTCCAATGTTCAAATGCAAATTCACAAAATTTCGGCTGATCTACGCAATATCGTATCCAGCCAAAGTATCGCATATTGCACAGCAACAAAATGTGGTCAGCGCACTCAGAGAAATTAGATCTGGGTGCGCTGGCCTTTCAAGATCGCTGGGCTAATGCCCTCGCATTTGTTTGTCAGCTGTTATGAATTTCTGTGTTTGCCTTTGTTCACAATTTATTATATCTAAATACATTAGTTTGTGTGTCTCCCTTTCTTATGTCTAAATTCATTAGTGTGTGTGTCGTAATTTGTATAATCTTAAATATTACATATAAGATAAGTACGCTACAACAATAAACGATTAATAAGTTACACGTTCTGAGTTGATTTGGTACTTTTTATTTTTCATAATGGATTAAATGAATGGAAATAAGTAATATACAAATAACAGAATATATTTAGGAGTCTCCAAAAAACTCAATATAATTACTATTGCAAATTTTTCAAAATTAGTTACATTAAATTATATCTAATTTTATAATATATCAATAATAAAAGCACTATTCCACTTCTGGTTTTATTTTATTCACTTAAATTTATGTAAATAAATAGTAAACAATTATTAGAATCAGTAACGCTATTTCATAAAGAGTCCAAATGTATTTGTTCCCTGGGGTCTATTAGGAAACAGCTGATCGCTAGTGAACCCCCGAGCACTTATACACTTGCATTCGATTTCCCATTGTTTTGGTTGTTGGATTGACGAAGTTATCTCTCTATAACACTCTATGGCGATATCTCTGAAAGTTTATACACTGTACGAGTTCCCTTTTCTTTTTTGGTTACTCAAATTTAATTTTAGTGTGCATCAGAATTCCGATTTTAATTTTGCTTTTGTTTTGGTTTGTAAGCGTGCAATTCCGTGTTTCCTTCTACAAAAACTTTTGTGTTGTGATCGGTTGAACTTTGCCTTCAGATTCTTTCAAATATTTCAACTCATACTGATTTTCTGCAATCGACCGTAGTAGCTCCAGTAGCGGTTCTGTATTGACTACTACGGAAACCTTTTTTTTGTTTAAAAGAATTAATTTTTTTTCGAATCTGCTTAAATATTAAGCCTAACAATGAGTATATCAAATCTTGAAACTAGTAACAAAAAATAATTTTATCCCAAATTGAATTTGGCTATCAAAATTTCGGCTCTGCTTCGCTCTTCATAAGGCCGCAGAGTCTCTTCTCTGCAGGCTGGAACGGCTTATCGGTTTTGCGAGGGATTTAGCTAATGGATTTGGGTGATTTTCCAGTTTTGTTATGTATTTCTCCTTTCTAGACTTTTTTTCTATGATACATAACTGTAAGTGTGTTCAGGTCTTTGTGAATATTATCATTATTTGCTTGAGCCACGTCAAGGAATATTGCAGAGCAAAACTCCCCAACTTCAAATGCATTTCTTATTTCATTTGTAATTCGATTCACTTGCTCAATAGTGCTGTGCTTTTCTCGAAAACTGAATTGATGTTCCGGTATTACGCTATGTTCATGAAGAAAAGCAGATAGTTTATTTAGTAGGAGTTTCTCAAACAACTTGGAGAGGCAAAGCAACAGGCTGCTAGTTCTATTCGAAGACGGCAGCGTTGTATCTTTTCCAGGTTTAGCTACCATACATATCTGAGACTTCTTCCATGCATCCGAATAGTAACCGATGTCCAAAAGTGCGTTGAAAAGCTTACAGAGAAATGGTGATGCAGAATCTGGTAACTGTTTTAGCATTTTCGGGGTAATATTTTCGAATCCAGGTGCTTGTTTCGGTTTCAGTTGTTGGATATGCTTGGCTATTTCAGGAAGGGAAATTTTATTAGGGTCAGCAATCTCAGTACTGCAAGGTAAGGCAGACAATGCAAAGGAGTTTGTAGTTATATTCGGCTGGAACACGTTGCATAGATGTCGTGCAAAGTAGAGTGATTTTTCATTATCGCTTTGAGCCCTCCTCTGATACTAAAGACCTATCCATATTTTTAGAAAAAGCAAAATCAATAAGATCAGGAATTTTCTTTGGGTATGTTTGTCAATAAGTGGGCTGTCCTGGTTTGACAAAAGCGAATTTACTATGTATGTTAGTTATTGCGTTGTAGAGTTGTCGGCGTTTTGGATTAATTAGGCGAGAGCCCCAGTATTTATATTTCGCATTATAATCACCGCCAGCTATAAGTCGATCACCAAGGGAATCAAAAAGTTTTTTAAATTGAGTTTCTGTTACTGTAAAACGGGGTGGGCATTATATAGCTGAAAGCGTCAGGACTTTGTCGCGATTTTTAACAGACACTGATGTAGCTTGCATCCATTGCAATGAATGCGATTGCATAAGATGATGCGTAAGCCGATTTCTGATTAGTATAGTAGGGTCTTCAGTGTGCAGGCTATTACAGACATTTCCATTTTCGGTTAAGATAGAACATCTGTAAAAGTAGATCCAGCTAATATATTGTTTTGATTTATTTTGTTGTGCCCGGTCTGGACTCGATCTAGAGTGCTTCGGAGTGTTTTGAATTCTGTTAGTCGGTGATTTCTTTTGATTTCCCCTAATTTAAATGTTTGGTTCCTGCTGGGTCTAGTTTTTCGGAATATTTTTTCCGAGTTGCCGATTGCGCTATTTTTCTCACTTCAGTTTTTATTTTTGTGTGAGCAATTAGTTGTGCTTACAACTTCGTTAGTATTTTGCTATAGAGAACAATAAATGTCAAATTTTCGGACGTTTAAAAAAAAGAGTATCTGCTTATCATTAGTTGCCTGTATGGATAGGTTTATTTATCATTGCTTAACCAGAATTCTGAAGAAAATCAGCCACACTACGACAGTTTTGCACATGAGTAAGTGTGCGCAAAAAGAGAGACTTTTAAGTACCGCGTCTCTATGGTATCTGCTACCAAAAACAATATACAGAAAGTCCAAGAATGATAAAACAGAACGACCTTTCATTGCTCTCTTGAGTGAAAATCAACATATTGAAGTGTATGCCAACCACATTGGAATCCTGATCGGCAATTTTACGAAGCAGTCGTGAATATGTATCCATCGGCAGCAACACACATGGCTATTGTTGTTTGCACATTTGTTTGAATAATTTAGTGTTTTTTTTTTATATTTAACGAGGAGGAAAACATTTAATGTCAAAACCCCGTCAGTGCGGGACTCTAACTCCGCTAAAACCTCCTCTCGTCATTACGGCGATTCCCCCTGGAGACACTGATTAGGTTGTACGTCGGGAGGCTGTAAGAGCATTTACTGCTCACACGGCAGTATTAGCAAAGAACAGACAAGAATAGACAGTTGATTTGAATGTATTTGTGCGAGTTCTGCTACTAAGAGGAGTTTTTAAAATTAATATGTGTAGTGGTAAAAATACAGTGCACCCTCCTTAACTCTAACTATCGTCATTCCTCAATTCACTTAACTTCTCAAAATAAATGAATACATAGAATTTCTTTGATAATTTCTCATTGTCAATGAACCCACAAAATCCACAAGTCGAAATATTCCAGTTGCGTTTAAGTAAAAAAATTAATTTGACAAAATAAAAAACTGTTTGGTTCATTATTAAAGAAAGAAACACTACCTCTGTTTAATTAAAAGCATAAAGCCGTTAACTTAATTCGTTTAGCTGCATTTTTGACCTATTTTGGAGATTTTTCTCAGATTATTGAAAATGTTGTTATTTGTGAGAAAACTATCAAAACGTTGAATTCTCTTTTGACCGTCAATTTCTTAATTTTTGTCTCCTTCTGTTCCAAATTCTAATATTTTTACTGTCCCCTGTGCACTTTCATTCGTTCATGGCCATGCATATTTTTCAACGCTTGGGGTACTACTGGGGCAGTCGGACCCCATTTTAATATAAATGAATTTTTAATAATTATTTTAGTTATTAGTAGTATAATATTATGTCAAAAAACCAAATAAATATTATTCTACATCTTATGATTACTATGGTGCGTTTACAGTGAACAGAAGTGTAAATGGAAAGCAATTGGATCAGATTTTACATTAAGAATAGTTATAATTTATTAAATGAACTTGTTAACATTTGAGTTTCAAATTAATTAATACAATTTTTTTTTTTGATTTATTATTTTATTTTCTTTTTAGAAGTTTCGCAGTTCTTTTTAAATAACAAATGAAGTGACCCCCTAAAATTTTAAATTAAACGTAGCCCTGATTTCCTCTGATTTTTTTTCTCCGAATATTCGCTATTTTAGACAACATCCCAGCAGTGAAACCACCTAGTTAAAGTACTAGTAAAACTCAGATTATATGTAAAATTCATATATACATATTATAATAATTTGTACTCGACATGTAAAATACTGATAAAACTCATAATTTTTTGTAAAATCCATATATATGTATGTATGTACATAATATAATAATGTGTACTCGACATTAATTCAGCAAGTTAATTCATGGTGCCACATTTCCACTCTTCTTTGCGGACACTTTGCGGATATTTTAAAACACGCGTTAACTTGAAGATTTATTACTGATCTGCCACAATTGGGGTAAGTGACAACGCTGGATATGCATAAGTTTCGCCCCGCTTTTCAACTCACTTTCAACAACTTTAACTAGTTTTACTATAAATGCGGTTACTACTTGGTATGCATCTCGCTGCATTTCGGCAGATTTCAATGGCGCACTCTTTAGATCTGCAGTATTTAGGTATGAGAAAGTTTTCGCCTCGGCAGAAGTTTGTCGTATTGCTAAATAGATTATCGTATTTTTAGAAAATTTACAGATTTTGCCCATGAGGCTCTCTCGAGTGTTGCGTGCAGGAAACATACTACTGAACATACCAGTTGGTCCACTTGATCTATACCATCTATTTATAAGTACTTTGCCCTTTAACACTTTGAGACCAGAATGTCAGATGATTCCGTAACCAGTTTTTCGATAATTCTTTCTTTGAGTCGCTAACTGATGCTTTTGTCTAATGTGCCTCATATGGTAGATACGATTTAAAGAAAGCTTACCGCATAATTGGCATTTAAAGTACCGCTTGTATGGCAGATGTGTCAGTTTGTGGTGCTGTAAATGCCTAGTTGTCCTTGAGCTTCCTATGAGATTGCATTGCCTGCATTTCATCTTATTTGCATCCACAAGCTTCATACTCAGACTCTCCCGTTTATCGAATTCATGCACATCCCTGAGATGCTTGTGCCATTTACAGGAATTTGGAAACTCCATGCCACAAAATGGACACAGGAGAATAGGATCGGATTGAGAGGGACAAACGAGATAGTTTCTGTGAATTCTATCAAAATGCCGCTTGTGGAGTCCACCAGTTGCAAAATATTGGTTGCATAATTTACATTTATTACGAAACTTGTGTGGCAGATGCGTTATTCTGTGGCGTTGCATCTGATGTAGTTTGTTCATAATTAGCATATTGCACTGCTTACACTTCCACGTTTTCTCATCAACAAACTCCATGTTGAGATTATGTTTATTTCTGAAATCATGAACGCCATTGATGTGTACGCGCCATTCAGAAATATTGAGAAATTCCTTGCAATAAAATGGACACAGGAAAATGGGTTTGTCTGCAGCTTCACTTTTTTGTATTTTTGCGTAGAAATTATGTTTCGTAAATGTTTCGTCAGCGTATCCACACATTTAAAATGTTCGAGGCACAATTTACACTTCAAATACCGATTGTATGGAAGATGTTTTATTCTGTGTTGCTGTAAATTCGCAAGCGTTTTGCTGGCTATTTGAGTATTGCAGTCTTTACATTGCGCCCTCGAATCACTGATGAAGTCCATGTGTAGATTTTCTCGTCTACTAAAGTCATGAACAACATTGAGATGTTGCCGCCACTCGAAGGGAGTTGGGAATTCTGATCCACAATATGGGCACAAAATAATTATATTGGTTTCCGATTTATCCTTTTGATCCGCTTCCACATCCTTCTGTTCCAAAAGAGCGCTATTTTGATATGTAGAGCCACAGCTGGCTGGGCCACTATCCTCATCACATAGAACACTATTAAACTCTTTGTTAATGTTGCTTTCCGCCGCAGCTTCCTCTTTTAATAGAGACAAGATTTCATCAAATGCATCTTCCCAGATTCTTGATTCATTAATAAAATCTTCACTATTAATTTCCTTCTTTGGCATAGGCATGTATTGATTGCGGTTTTCTTCATCTCGGCAACGTGGTGGTTCATTGTGGCCATAGTAGTCCTCACTGTGAACTGACTGCCTCGATGGAAACTTATATGGGTAGCAGTTTACTTCAACCATCGGCTGGTGTTTCTTTGGAATACAATCAATATTCACGGCCAGATCTTCAGAGGAAGACGGTTCTTCATGGACCATCTCTTGTTTTATATGCAGGTCGCTTATTGGAAATTCCATTTCTTCGTTCTGAAAATTGCAGGATTAAAATGGCACCTGCAATGCTGTCTTTTGAGTCGCCGACGCATACCGACCCGTGTTCACATCGAAATTATTTTCAAATGATTAAAACTTGCGTAGAAATATAAAGATTGGGAATAGTGCTCTAGCGCGATAAGACGTTTTTGTGTGACTCTATTTTGTGCACATTGAAAGACAATTTATTTATTTTGCATTGAAAAATGAGTGTTTTACGCTCTCGACCAGTGTGAATTGAGGCACTCCAGCGAAACTCTCATGCGCGGGCGTTCGGCACATTCGGCCGCTGAGCTTGAGCAACCAAGGGGAAGTCGTTCTCAACCAAATAAGCAATCTGCCAGCATATACAGTGGTTCACAGCTTATTTCAACCAGCATCTGGTCTGAAGTTTAAATGAGTGTAACTTCTGAACGAAACAACATATCAACAAAATTTAAATGCAGTTTCTTTAGATTAACCCTTATAATTAACAAATTAAATTTATTCAGTTCAAAGTACATGTTTTTTAGATCTTATATCCTAATAACTAAAAATAGTGGTACAAAAAAGGTAACTGCTTATTTCAACCAGCTAAACAAATTAATATTTTTTTTAAATAGTGGAATATTTTGTAGATATTAATACTTATTGTGTCCTCCTTTTTGATCGATAACCGCTCTCAGTCTGTTTGGCATGGATTTAACTAGCTTTCGAGTTGCTTGGGGTGTGATTTTAGCCCATTCCTCCTTCAAAGCATTTTTGAGATCATTTTTGTTCGAAATCTGGTGATTACGAACGTTTTGATCTAAAATCGCTCATAAATTTTCAATCACATTGAGATCCGGTGATTGTACCGGTGGTGTCATTAAGTGAGGGCAATTCCAAATGAGCCAAGATTGAACAATGCCCGACTTATGTTTTGGGTCTTTATCTTGATAGAACCGAAAATCCCGCCGTATTCCCAGCTTCTCAGCACTTTGCAGCAAATTACTTTTCAGTAAGTTCTGGTAGATATTTTTATCCATTGTAGTCTCTATAAATTCCAAATTTCCTACACCATTGGCTGACATACAGGCCCAAACCATGATACTTCCACCGCCATGTTTGACTGTCGTTTTCAAATTCTGGTTCTGCAGTTCGGTATTTGGCTTGCGCCAGACATACGACTGCCCGTCGGAGCCAAAAATATTGAATTTGGACTCATCGGCGAATATGACACTGTCCCAGAAGCTTTGGTCTTTATTAATATGCTCCTTCGCATATATAAGTCGTTTTTTTTTTGGTATTAATAAATTTTGGTTTTTCGTATTAATGAAGGGTTTCTTGCGTGCTACTCTACCATGAAAATCATGGTTTCGAAGAACTCGGCGGATGGTTTCTGCACTACAAGACTTACCCAATTCATTTTTGACTTCAATGGCCAGTTTAGGTGCTGAAAGCTTTGGGTTTTCTCTTATTTTTCTAATAATAAAGCGCTCGTCCGTTAAATTAAATATTTTATTAGGGGCTTTTCTGCCCCTATTATTATGGACTCGATTTTCGTGTACAAAACGTGATATTATGCTCTGTACCGTAGAGTCACTTAAACCGACCATTTCTGCTATATTCCGCCGCGAATAATTATTTTTGAAATGGCTGAGGACCAACTCTCGCTGCTCGATTGTTGTACGTCGACCCATTGTCACAAATATCGCTAATGATCTGGTTGAATGATGAAATCACACTAAAACTGCTCTAAATGATTGAGAGTACATTGCCGACAATGAATAGACTTGAAAAAAGTACCGCTATTCGAGCGGTAGTTTCACAAAAACAAAATTGACTTCGCTGGTTGAAATAAGCTGTGAGGTAAATTTATGCGACGTGATTGCTTACCATTCTCAGAGATCAGGGAAAAATAATTTTGAACTTTTTTCTTTTACACATCATGTTAGGACTGTTCTATCAACAATTCGGCATTTAAATTTTATAGATATTTTATTTAGTTTAGAAGATATAATCGGTTTAATATTAAAATGGGTGCTGGTTGAAATAAGCTGTGAACCACTGTACATGCCAACCCCTCTCTCCAACAACAGCAACCAACAGGTATACAGCAACAAACAGATATACCGCTGAGTGCGGAACTACCAACAACAAGTATGTCTGAATAATTTAACACCAAAAACCGCCTTTACTGGCCCCATTACCACACCAAGCAGTGTGAAAACCACCGAATAGTCTATATTAGAGTATAGAATATTTGATTTCCAGGGTTGCTTCGTCGAACAATGCAGCGACAACAACATCTACCTCGTCCAACTTGATGAGAAAGTCAATAAGCACAAACAATACCATAGAATAGTAGTTACTCTATGGCAATACTAACGAAGTTGTGAGCACAACTAATTGCTCACACAAAAATAAAAACTCAAGTGAGAAAAATTGCTTAACCGTCAACTCGAAAAAAAAATTCCGAAAAGCGAGACCCAGCAGGAACCAAAAGAAAAGATAGACCCAGCAGGAACCA
This sequence comes from Clusia tigrina, assembly GCA_920105625.2. Taxonomy (NCBI): domain Eukaryota; kingdom Metazoa; phylum Arthropoda; class Insecta; order Diptera; family Clusiidae; genus Clusia; species Clusia tigrina. Next base: position 396,038,607 of record OV050030.1, read on the forward strand.
AAACATTAAAATTAGGAAATCAAAAGAAATCACCAACTAACAGAATTCAAAACACTCCGAAGAGCGCTAGATCGAGTCCAGACCGGGCACAACAAAATAAATCAAAACAATATATTAGCTGGATCTACCTTTAAATTCAAACAGATTTTCTATCTTAGAAGAAAATGGAAATGACTGTAGTAGCCTGCACAGTGAAGAGCCTACATATCCGAAACCAGCTCCAATCTATCTACAGTGAAAAAAATGTTACACATTTGATTAAAGCTCAAAATCAAATGATCGAAACTCCTGTAAATAGAAAATGAGTTTGTTAAAAATATGCTTATGGAATGCAAACGGTGTTAACCAGCATAAACTAGCCCTTAACAAGTTTCTGCATGACCACGAAATTGATGTTAAGCTTTTGTCCGAAACACATGTCACAAACAAATATAGCTTTCATTTCCAAGGGTTGGCACATGGCGGTACGGCTATACTAATCAGAAATCGGCTTAAGCATCATCTTATGCAATCGCATTCGATACAATGGATACAAGCTACATCAGTATCTGTTAAAAATCGTGACAAAACCTGACGCTGCCTTCCCCGGTTTACAGTAACTGAAACCTGTGTCGATCTGTCCTCTGATTACTCGCCAATAATAATCAACCTTTATGGACAGCCAGAATATACAACTCCAATGTTTCGCCTACGGACCACCTATATATTATATATGACTACTAATATAAAGTATATTAGTAGTCATATTTCTACAAGAGTTGAAGTAAAACAAGCAGATGATATAGACAACAATATTTATATTTTTAACTCCATGCTAGCGACTGCAGCCGTAGTGGCAACACCACAAAATGCCTGTTCCAATAGCCAAATAAAAACTTGTAGCACAGAAAGGACGGCTCCGCCGAGAATGACAGACCCATCGCTTAACCATCTCCAAAACACAATATAAATTTATATTTTTAACTCCATGCTAGCGACTGCAGCCCTAGTGGCAACGCCACAAAATGCCTGTTCAAATAGCCAAATAAAAATTTGTAGCACAGAAAGGACGGCTCCGCCGAGAATGACAGACCCACCGCTCACCCATCTCTAAACACAATCTAAAAGCAGCCGAAAGGGCTATTAAGGATTCTCTTACAAACGAGGAGGATAAGAACCTAAAAGACTACCCGAAGAAGGTAATCCCAAATTCTACCGAAAGGTATTCCCTTTGGAAGGCAGCGAAAAACTTCAAGCCTCGTATTGAAGGTGTAAAAACCCTAAGAGACCCGAACATTGCATGTGCTCAAAGCCACTCTACTTTGCACGACATCTATGCAACGTGTTCCAGCCGAATAACTACAAACTCCTTTGCATTGTCTGCCTTACCTTGCAGTACTGAGATTGCTCAGCCTAATAAAATTTCCCTTCCTGAAATAGCCAAGCATATCCAACCACTGAATCCGAAAGAAGCACCTGGATTCGAAAATATTACCCCGAAAATGCTAAAACAGTTACCAGATTCTGCATCACCATTTCTCTGTAAAGTTTTCAACGCACTTTTGGACATCAGTTACTATCCGAATGCATGGAAGAAGTCTCAAATATGTATGATAGCTAAACCTGGAAAAGACGCGACGCTGCCGTCATCATATAGACCTTCTTGCCGTGCCTTTCCAAATTGTTTGAGAAACTCGTACTAAATAAACTATCTGCTTTTCTTCATGAACATAGCGTAATACCGGAACATCAATTCGGTTTTCGAGAAAAGCACAGCACTATTGAGCAAGTGAATCGAATTACAAATGAAATAAGAAATGCATTTGAACTTGGGGAGTTTTGCTCTGCAATATTTCTTGACGTGGTTCAAACATTTGATAAGGTATGGCATCAACGACTGATGTTCAAAATCAAAAAATTTCTTCCAAAAAGCTTTCATAAAGTTCTTCAGTCTTACTTATCCAATAGACGTTTCAATTTAAGACGGTGTACCCCGAGGTAGTGTTCAAGGCTCTACATTATATGTAGTATTTACATCTGATACTCCTATAAGTGAAAGACCACTAATTTCAACATTTGCTGATGATATCGCCGTACTTAGTTGCAATAAATGTTCGATAAAGATGTCGAGAGCACTACAAGAGCACTTATTTAGGGTAGAATGGAATGTGGCTTATAAAAGTCAATGAGCAAAAAAGTAAGCGCGTAATATTCTCTTTGAAGCCTGGTACGTGTCCAGTTATTTATTATAATGCATCCGCTTCCATAATTCAAAAGTTTCAGTCTAAGATACTTGGGTTAATAACAGGTGCTCCATGGTACATGCGTAACGATAATATTAACAAAGACCTGAAAATGCCTACAATTATCACAGAAAAAATGTCTAGAAAGCAGAAATGCATAGCAAAACTGAAGAATTATCCGAATCCATTAACTAAATCCCTCGCAAAACCGATAAGCCGTTCTCGCCTGTAGAGAAGAGGCTTTCCGGCCTTATGAAGAACAAAGCAGAGGCGAAATTTTGATAGCCAAATTCAATTTGGGTTAGAATTACTTTTTTGCTACTAGTTTTAAAATTTGATATACTTATTGTTAGGCTTAATATTTAAGCAGATTCAATAAATAATTAATTCTTTTCAAGCAAAAAAAAAAATGGTTCCGGAGTCACCAATACAGAACCACTACTGGAGCTACTACGGTCGTGTAGTGCATGTGCACTATTGCGCACAAACGTAGTGTAGCACAAAGACTACCTACGCAAACTACACATGCAAACCATACCAATATATAAGACACCCCCATCCGCTGCACTGCAACACTATGACACTTGACATGCGCAGTGTAATTAGAATCCTGGCGCGCGGTCATTGGTGAATTGGTTTGTTTTATATTTGAGTGGAATTTGAGTTAGGCTTAAGCGAAAGGGATTAAAAATAAACAATTAAATTAATCGAGATTTGTTATCGAGTTTGTAATTCAAATAAACCATATAAAAACCCTGCTCGGGAATTAAACTAATCGGTTTCCAACTGGCAACTCAAACATCTGCATTTTTATTGCATTCAGCCTTTCTTCGGCTCACTGTTAGAATTTGCTCAATGGCGGCTTGCCGAGTAACACTATGAATTATATACGTATTTGATATTTTCAATATATATATGTATATATAATTCTCGCACACATATACGTGCATTTCAGTCGATTGCAGAAAATCAGTACGTATTGAAATTTTTGAAAGAATATGAAGGCAAAATTCAACCGATCATATCTGGTAAATGCAGGATTATCACACAAAAGTTTTTGTAGAGGGCCACACGGAATTGAACGCTTACAAACCAAATAAAAAGCAAAACTAAAATCGGAATTATGATGCACAGCAAAATTAAATTTGAACCACCAAAAAAGAAAAGGGAACTCGTACAGTGCAGAAACTTTCAGAGAGATCGCCATCGAGTAGTACAGAGAGATAACTTCGTCAATCCAACAACAAAATCAATGGGAAATCGGATACAAGTGGATAAGTACTCGGGGACCACTAGCGATCAGCTTTTTCCTAAGAGACCCCAGGGACAAATACATTTGGACTTTTTATAAAAAAGTGTTACTGATTCTAATAATTTTTTACTACATATTTTCATAAATTAAGTGAATAAATTAAAATCAGAGGTGGAATAGTGCTTTTATTATAGATATATTATAAAATTAGATATTATTTAATGGAACAAATTTTGAAAAATTTGCAATAGTAATTATATTGAGTTTTTTGGAGACTCATAAATACATTCTGATATTTTTATATTACTAATTTTCATCCATTTAATCCATTATGAAAAACAAAAAGTACCAAATCAACTCAGAACGTGTAACTTATTAATCGTTTATTATTGTAGCATACTTATCTTATATGTAATATTTAAGCTAATACAAATTATGACACACACACTAATGAATTTAGACATAAGAAAGGGAGACACACAAACTAATGTATTTAGATATAATAAATTGTGAACAAAGGCAAACACAGAAATTCATAACAGCTGACAAACAAATGCGAGGGCATTAGCCCAGCGATCTTGAAAGGCCAGCGCACCCAGATCTAATTTCTCTGAGTGCGCTGACCACATTTTGTTGCCGTGATACTTTGGCTGGATATGAAATTGCGTAGATCAGCAGAAATTTTGTGAATTTGCATTTGAGCATTGGAAATGCATTGGGAATCGAATGAAAATCCCATGCAAGTCCAATGGAATTGAACCGTATAAATACCCCTGATTATTCAATGAAGTTTGCAGATTTTATTCTGATATACTCAAGCAAAGGTCTTTTCTCTAACTTCAACCGTAATTTCTCCGCTAGTTAAATATTGGCTGCATGCTGGCAAATACAATATACTACAAAGATACTACATCGTTCTCTTCACTCAGCGAAATGAGTTAAAATTGTGTGGCTGACTATGCGCAAAGACAATATACTATAAGACGTTACATTGCTATTGTATTCAAGAACCGTAGATTTGGATTTTTTTCCATAAGTGTAAATAATATAAATGTATTGATTTTATTTCATTTTTTAAATGTACTCGTATATTAGTAACTATTCATAAATAGAACTACATTTACGATGCAACTACATTTACGTCGAGTAAACCCAAAAAATTGCCAGTCTCCAGAACTAATGGGCAACTGGATAAACTTAATAATTTTATTGAGTCTATCCAGAGTTTGAAAGTGCTTTTCCATGTTACAATACATTGCATTGACAGGTACACTATACATATACGAACACTCGGCAATGATTTTGTTTAGCAACGAGTCAGTTAAGTGAGTCAGGACTGTCTGGAAAATTTATTTTCCGTATTGAGATCTAAACTTGGAAACAATGTTAATCCCTCAGTACGAGAAATAAAATATCTGACGGTTAGATTATTATCTATGAAAATCGTCACACATTCATTCTTATTAATACTAACTGCAATGATGATCATGACACTAATTTGGACTGGAACTTCTCCCTGGCATTGGATGCTAATACTGTATCATGTGAACAAATTATTGATTGAGTTATGCATACTTCCGGACAATTTCGACAATTCCAACATTCACGATGAAATGACATTTATTGACAATAGTACTGAAAATGGCGGTGGGGAAGAACCAAATGCAGAAGCTGCTGCGTCGCGTTACTTTGCAGGTCACAGTTTGCAGGCTAGCCTTAACAAGATTAGCTGCGCAAACTGCAACCTGACTTTGGCGAAGGGGGGCTCTTTGCACTTGGATACCGAAAGATTCATTAAGGAAAAAAGCTACACGCCAAATCTTCTCCTTAAAAATCTTTCTAATATATTTTTCCAAATCTGCCAAATACATTTTAAAGTATTTGGAGACATATTTCCTTCCATCCGTCACTAAAGCCATTTAAAACAACAAATAGTTGTCTCTTGTGTAACAAAAACTAATAAAACAAACCCATATTCGTTTTCGCATGTAATATGTGGGACACATAGACTGGAGGTCCTGAAATTTCTAATAGTGGTGTTACTTAGAAAGCACTGCCGATGGATGCTTCAAGACCATTTGACCAAGATCAGGCATCAAAACCTGTGCAATAGAACTTCTGACAACAACCGCAAGGGACAACCAAATAATAAATTTGCCAAATTTGGGGTCTAGTCATATTGTGGTCCATTCCATAAGTCTGAAGCCAGCTTGAATTTGGGTTGAGTATATTATGTTCACTGAGAACTAATTTCCTTGTACTCATTTTAATATTAATGGAGCTGCTGGCTATTCCATGTACAGCGTAGGAACTTAACTTTTTTATAATATAAAGATGTGTCAGGCTAAAATCTTTATACTTTGTGTAAATAGAATAAGGAATTAATAATTGTATAATAGAGTCTTATTGCTATTTAGTTTTTGGTCTCCTTATTTCTTGTCATAAATTAGAGTAGCACTTTCGTTCTAATTAGTGTAGTATTGCATGTTAACCTTCCCACAAGTTATTTAGTGCACTTACTTTCTTACTCTTTGCAAATATTTGTAGGACTCCAGAAGTTTATTGTTACTGTACAGGGCAAAGTATTTCAATGAGTGCCGCTATAAATCGTGTTTTGCTGGATATATATGTACATATGCTATTTACAATTTTGTCAATACTTTCATTACTGCAGTACTGTTGTTTTAACTGCAGTTATGGCTTCAGCTAGTTTGAATCTTCAACACTTAAATTTTATGAAATTTTCTCTTGTTATACCCTTTACCTTTAAAAAAGGTAAATAGGGTATACTAATTTTGTGCTTTTGAGAGGGGTTGGAATTTCGAGAAAGAGGCGTGGTAGGTATGGACATAGATATACAGATATGGTCAGAATCACTTTCTAAAGAATTTTTATTTTGTCCGTCCGTCTGTCCGTCTGTGACCACTTTTTTTCTACACCGTTAGAGCTATCTTAATGAAATTTTGCAAAAATGTAGCCTGGACGAAGATACAGAACCAGATTGCTATATGGGCCGGTTTGGACAAAGACCACGGAGGTAGCTCCCATATAAGGAACTTTTTTCACCTTTTTTAAAATGACATTATTTGACAGTTATGGAGATGTAGGTCCTCCTAAACACTGTGCAAAAATTGGGCAGTATATATTAACTGCCACGCCCACTATTAACAAATATTAATAACTTAAGATCTGGCAGATATTTATGGACGTAATTTTACGGGAAGGAACATGCGGACATTACAAAGCTATCTGCAACAAATGGGGTTGATCAGAGAAGAGACACGCCCACTTTTGATATAGGGAACTTTCGGGTCTAAAATTAAAATTAGCCTACCTATGCTCGTATTGATGCCAGCGGAATAAAATTTTGCAGAAATATACATGGGGTCCATAATAGTGTGTGTGCAGAAAATGGAGATCATACTACAACGGCCACGCCCACAATTAACCAAAAATCATTACGGAGTTCCTACTAAAGATTTATCAACGAAATTTCACAGGAATTTTGCGGGTACTAAAATTAAACAGCACCCAAAAAATGGACGTGTTATTTTTACAGCCACGCCCACAATTGACATATTATTATAACTTTCGACATACACAATATTTTTTGACGAAATTTCATATTAGTGGTTATATCGACACAAGGAAGCCATACACAAGAAATGGGGTCAATATAATCATCTCAAGGTACCCTACCGCAAATTACCGTGAATATGCTCCTAATGATGATTTATAAAGAGAACTTCCCCATTGTTGAGCTTGCACGCACAAGAGAAGGTAAAGGGTATTTCGTAGTCGGTGTAACCCGACTTCAGACTTCTTTACTCGTTTTATTATAGTTTTGTAAACAACGTTTGAAATACCGTCCCTGGAATTCTTAAACAAGATAAAGGTTTTAGAAGCGGTATTTTCAACTAAACCCATTGCTTTGGAAGCATTGCATACCTTCCACTGCACATGCATTTTGCCACTCACTGAACCTGGCAGCCGCCCACTGGCACTTGGGTCCCCTACCAAACTACAATTAGGTGCAGCGGAAGTAGTCGGGCCACTTGTTTCATTAATCGGCTACCTCAGACGATATTTTACTCTCACTGAACTTAGTTTAAACATTTTTTAGTGGACGCAGAAGAAACCTGCATAACATTTTTCGCAGAATCTTATTTGCTTTTTATTTGGTTTTGCAAATTCTGTATTCAAATTCAAATTCAGGGCACACGCATTAGTACTCCCTGTTCAAATCTACAGGGTGGCCCAAATAATACCAGCTGATGTGAAACACAAATAACTTTTTTATTTTTTAACATAATTTATTTTTTCTTTTTGCAGATTATAACTGAACTCTTGGAAATTTAAAATGAATACGTACAGTCCACAACAACGCATTAAAATTATCGAATTTTATTATTCTTCTCAACGATCAATTGTTCTGACGCAGCGAAATTATCGCCGTTTTTTTAACGTAAGATCAGCGCCCACATCTTCCATGATTAAAGGTTTACTTCGCCGTTTTGAGGAAGTGGGTTCAGCTGCCGACCGTCCAGGAAGAGGTGCTCATCGAAATATTCGTACTGAAGACAACGTGGAAGCTGTGCAGCAGAGTGTTGCAAATGATCCATCTGTCTCAACTCGTCGCCGTTCCGGCCAATTGGGTATACCCAGAACAACATTGTGGGGCTCCGAAAATACAAGGGCAATACATCAACATCAGTCACACCCAATCAGATGCACTGTTTGGTGCGGTGTTATGGCCACAAAAATCATCGGCCCATATTTCTTTGAGAATGAGGATGAAACGCCAGAAACGGTCTCCGGGGCTTCTTACAGAACAATGATCGACAACTTTTTGCGGCCAATGGTGGAGCAACATCCTAATTTGTGGTTTCAACAAGATGGAGCCACTGCGCATACTGCTAGACAAACTATTGACATGCTGCGTGAAATATTTGGTGAACGCATAATTTCAAGAAATTCAGATTTCCCTTGGCCTCCTCGTTCACCAGATTCAACTGCGCCCGATTTTTTTTATGGGGATATTTAAAAGACATAGTGTATGTTAACAAACCACAGACACTTGGACAGCTCAAGCAGAATATTCGAGTCGAAATACGGCGCCTGCAACCAGAAACATTACGCCGTGTAATGCAAAATGCGCTAAAAAGAGCCAATGCCTGTATCGAGCAAAATGGTGGTCATTTATCTGATGTCATATTTCACACATAGTCACATTAAATTTCCATAAAATGTAGTTAACATATTAAAATAAATCATTTAAAAAAACCCGTTATTTCAAGAGTTACACGTGTTTAACATCACTAGGTTTCATTTGGGCCACCCTGTAAAATTGGCTTTTATGTTGTCAAAAGCGAGAGCCTTTTCACAAGCCAAATTCGGGAAATTGTTGTTATTGTAGACTTGTTGTGGCCTTGCGGCCACCTTCTTAGTGCGCACTGGTACGTACACCACAAGAAATAGTATTCCTTTTCATTGTTGCTTAAACAAATCAGATCTGGAGAAAAATCAGATATGTGTGAATCCCACCCAGACAAATTCTCAATACGCACGTACATACATTTATGCATACATATACAGTTCTGCTAGGCAGCGACTTGTGAAGGGACCGAAATGAAAAAACAAGCAAAGAAGATCAGGACAGGCATACTTGCACAATTTAGAAGTATTTTGTGTCGTTGCAACTATGGCAGCAGTCGCTAGCATGGAGTTAAAAATATGAATATTGTTGTCTATATCATATGTATATTTTAGTTCAACTCTTGTAGAAATATGACTACTAATATACTTTTGTATTTTAACCAATCGGTTTGGTTGGTCCCGAGGCGAAAGATAGGTTTATAAAGGTTGATTATTACAGGCAAGTGATCATAGGACAGATCAACAAAGGCTTCCGCGTATACAAATGACCTATCTATATTTTTAGAAATAGCAAAATCAATAAGATCAGGAATTTTCTTTGGGTTTATTGGCTAATAAGTGGGCTGTCCTGGTGAGAAAAAATCGAATTTACTATATCCGTTATTTATTGCGCTGTACAGTTGTCTGCCTTTTGGATTAATTAGGCTAGAGCCACAAGGGAATCAAAAAGTTCTTTAAATTGAGTTTCTGTTACTGTAAAACGGGGTGAGTAGCATATAGCTGAAAGCGTCAGGTCTTTGTCACTATTTTTAACAGACACTGATGTAGCTTGCATCCATTGCAATGAATGCGATTGCATAAGATGATGCGTAAGCCGATTTCTGATTAGTATAGTAGGGTCTTCAGTGTGCAGGCTATTACAGACATTTCCATTTTCGGTTAAGATAGAACATCTGTAAAAGTAGATCCAGCTAATATATTGTTTTGATTTATTTTGTTGTGCCCGGTCTGGACTCGATCTAGCGTGCTTCGGAATGTTTTGAGTTCTGTTAAATGGGGGAAATCCAAAATACAATATATTTTTTCCCCATTGAATAAGAAATAGGGGTTTTTTGCAGTTACATTAAAATTTGAAAGCATCTTTCTGTTAGCTGAGCCCTGGTCGCATGTAATTGCACGAACCGTAACTCCGATTTCTTTTAACATTCTGAGGTTTTCTAAAATAATATTGCTTAAGCAATCCCCTGACAGACCGTTTTCAGAAATGAAGTAGGTCATGATAAGAGACCAATTAGAAAAGAGACCTTTTATCATAAACAGATAGAGTTGATTTCCTATTGCCTTTGTTTTAAAAAACCCCATGTTTTAAAAGCCATCAATTTAGCGCCATTTCGTCCAAAATCATATCTGCGAAATTTTTGTCACTCTGCATCAATGTGTTGCATTTTTTTTTTTAAACTTTCTAATCCAGAATTGACAAAGCCCGGTTGTAAAGATTTTATAGGGGTCCAGTTGCTTACCGTATTTTCGTGAGGCAAATTGAACTTTAATCTGTTTTGTAAAAATATATATGTGGATCGGGAAACAAGACAAAGATTTTGCGCTAAGAATCTTGTTTCTTCGTCGTATTCTTTTTATCGCGATAAAAGCAACATTTTACAAAATGATTTCGATTCTTTGCTAACATTTTGGACAGAATCGATGGCCTCTATAATGCTCTTGTTTTTCTTTTTCGTCTTCTCTACTTTCAGCAGTTTTCTTTCTTTACGCAGCCGTTCATTTTCTTTCAGCGCGTTGACATATTTCCCCTTGGTTTTCTTTTCACAATTATGGCAAAAAGACTCCAGAACTTCTTCTGTTTGTTTGTAATTGGACAAGTTTTGAAGTTCTTTTAAATTATCTTGCGCTTCATCACATCCCAGATTATAAACAGGATAAACGCCTCGTTTTAAAAATTGTTTGCCTATGTCGGAGGGATCAAAGTGTTTGTCGCAAATTTTCAATTTTTTTCCATAGTCTTCTAAACGAATCGAACACTTTTCTCGCCAAATTTGACCTGACGCATTGTCGGCATCTGGAAACCGAAACAATTTTATGTTTGGTTCGTATCGGCGTGACCGATGGCATGAAGAAATACAGCAAATATCTCCGCTACGTTTTCGCAGGTCCATGGCTTTATAGATCACTCAAAACTTTATAGATCACGAAAATACAACTTTTATTCCTACGCACGGTCGCAGGCAGTTTCGCCAACATGCCCCACCGATCCTTGCATACAATATTAAGTTTCCCTTCAACTGTCTGCCTTAGGCATAAACATTTTCTACATATGTATAATTCTATATTAAGAATCAAAGATCGCAGCCAAAGGTCTTAGAGGCATGTGCTGGTTTTTTTTTTGGCTCTTTACTATTACTACTAATAACTACTACTTTTTATAATAAAAATATAATGATAATAGTAATAATAATATTTATAACATAATAAAAACAGATTTAGTATAATATTGTGCAATAATAAAATTTAAAAAGTAATGTCTCCGTTTATGAAGGCAACAATCGTAATCATAAAGAAAAATGTGCTAGAAGCCCAATAGTAAATGCAAAATGTGCACTGTCAAGCTATCTAGGCAAAGAGCGTAAACGTGCCGTACATGGATGCATGTGTATTTTTGCATACATACTGGCATATATAAGTTAAATACTCACCTAAGCAAAATCTTTTAATAATAGAAATATATATATTTAATTTTTATTTCAATATTTTATTATTTTAATCATCCTTCTCCTTCGAGCTCTAGTCTATCAAAAGATGCGAGCTCTCATACTCGTGTTCTTTTTATACCTTTTCGCCGCCGACAATCGCATGGTGACTGCGCTTTGAGGCGGCATTGCGCGACAGCGTTTCACGGCTGGGCTTGGCGGCACCGATATACAACACATGTCTCGCCAATTCCTCCGGCACCGAGAACCATCACCGTCTACCGTATCTACGCGTAGCGGCTGTGCCGCGCATTTTGTACAATGCTTTTTTCGTATGTTTTCTCGCGTACCGAGAACCAGCACCGTCTATCGTGCCCTTGCGCAGCTGATGGCAGCGGATGGCAGCAGACCCTGTTGCAGCACATTTCGTACAATGCTTTGCACCGCTGCGCTAGCGCATGGCGCCAATGCTCTCAGTCTTGTGTTTTCCCACGCACCGAGAACCAGCACCGTCTACCGTGCCCCTGTGCAGCGGATGGCAGCAGACACTGTTGCAGCGTATTTCGTACAATGCTTTGTACCGCTGCGCAAGCGCACAGCGCCAATGACATGCAACGCGTATGTTGCTAACTCCTCCCCCCCTTAAGATCAGCCGTCCTCGGCTGACGGGCGTCCCGCCTTCGGGCACTACCACGCTATTTCTGATATGATTGAAAATATTCAAAGTTTTCCTTGTCTCTCTTTCTAAAATTGGTCACGTGTGAGGACCAAAATCACGGCAACAAAGCAGGACCCATCATGCCCCGACCCTCTAGAATTTTTAAGAATGGACAATAGCTGGAGACGACCAGGGAAACAAAAAGAACATTTCAAGCTTTAAGCAGTTTCAAATGAGAAACACTTCCTTTTAAAACAAATTTAAAGTTCAACTTTAATATCATAAACGTTATAAATTTAATCGATGTATTGCCCATATGAATTGAATGAGGTGATTCGAGTTGCTGCTGGTAAGAGTGCTTGTAAGGGAAAATATGCCCTAACGTAGGTTGTCTTTGTGGACTACTCGGCCATCCACCAGGATACTCGATCCGAGGTCTGCGCCTACAGTCTTCTGGTTGTAAACTTTTAGTTTAGTTTGTTTCAAAGCCTTTTATTTGCCTTAACAAATACCTTGTCTCCTGTTTTGAAAAATTTCGTTTTTCGCAGCCGGTTGAAATATTGGAGTTTAGTTTGTTGCGTAACTCGTAGTCTGGCTTCCACCTCGCCTCTCATTACCTCGGAAATAGAATGAAGTATGTCGACAGGTCTCTGATTAGTAACAGAGTGGATTGTGCGGTTGTACCTGGATACCGCTAACAAAACTAGCTCCCCTATATCCGAGGAATAGTCCGCTGCTTTGAGACATCTTGAAATCTCCGTCAATGTGCTGTGGAAGCGTTCCACCTGTCCATTAGATGTGCTGTGAAGGGGCGGAACTGCATGAACGCTAGCATCGAACTGATTTTGTAGCAGTGACCTTATAGTGTTAGAAGTCAGCGATTTTTCGTTGTTGCATACCACAGTACGTGTATCCTTAAAGACATTGAGGGTTTCCAGTAGGGGTCCTTTGAGGTCCACTATACTTCTGGATCTTATGGGTTTTACAATGGCAAACTTGGAGAACTTATCCAGGCATGTGAGGAAGTGGTGACCTGCCGTGGAATAGATATCCAGATGCAAAATTTCTCCCGGATGCGTGGGAATAGGGGTTTTGCCTATTTGGGTTGCGTGTGGGTGTCGATTGTACTTGCCTTCCTGACATATGCGGCAGGCAGATGCCAGCTGCTTGAATTGTTTACGGACACCGGGGAAATATGCCATCCGCAACACCTGCCGTGTAGTTTCATCCGGCGAACGATGTGCTCTGTTGTGCTCTCTGGCTAAGATTTCTTGTTGCTCGCTTGGGTTGGTGATATCCTTTTCCCTTCTCTCACTGAATCGGAACTTCACGGATGGGAAGAGATCCGGCAAGGTGTCCTCCAAATATTGCAATGTAACTCGATCGCAATATATTCCATTCACAACATTGACGTTAACGGACTCGTTCAGCAGCTGCGGCAAGTCCGAAGGTGAGGCATAAGTTAGGACATGCCTGAGCTGTTTCTGGAATACTATGAAGGAAGTTTTCTTCGACTTCTCTGTACCTTGAGGATAAGCTGATTTCTGAAGCAATTGACGGAGTTATCGACAGTCGGTATAGGAGATCCCAGCGACTTTTCAGCGCTTATATTGGTTTCACGTTGCTTAGGTTTCTTCATTATTGCATTTATGTGCTGTCGTGAAAGCGCGTCCGCGACAACATTGAGTCTTCCTGGCTTGTAATGGAACCTCGGGGCGAACTCCTCAATGAAGGATCGCCATCGTTTCATCTTCGAGTTAATATTTCTGTCCGAGAGAGCGAATGTAAGGGGTTGATGGTCTGTAAAAATATTTAGGTTCTTGACTCCGTATAGGTAGTTTCTCAGCTTCTGCAATGACCAAACAATTGCAAGCAGCTCTCGCTCATTAGTTGCATAGTGCCCCTCTGTATCGGAGAGAGTGCGCGAGATCATGGTAATGGGCCGACCTCCCTGCGATAGTACAGCCCCTAAGGCATGGGATGAAGCATCCGTGGTTAGATCGAATAGTTTTCCGAAATCCGGATAGAGAAGCAAAACATCCTCTGATGCAAGTGCTGACCTCACACGCCGAAAGGCGTCTAATGCATCTGCATCGAGGACAATCGAAGTGTTTTTAGACTTTGATGCGCCTATATGACCATTCTTCCCCCTCAGATACCTGGTTAGTGGCTTGGTAATCCGAGCATAATCCTTGATGAACCTTCTATAGTAGCCCGCCAAACCTAAGAAGGATCTTAAGGCGCGAAGGCTGTGGGGCTGCTCAAAATCAACGATATCCCTCACCTTGTTTGGGCAAGTTTTTATACCAATGTTGGAAACAACAAATCCCAGGAACTCTACCTCCTTTTTAAAGAACCTAGACTTTTCTCTAGTGACTCGCATATTAGCCTGGAATAACCTGTCCAAGACCCTGCGTAGATCCGTAAGATGCGTTGTTGCATCAGGAGAAAATATGATCACGTCATCCATGCAAACATAACAGCTCCTTCCAATCTCCTCCCGGAGTTCGTTATCAATAGCTCTTTGGAAGATACTAGGGGCGTTCTTAAGGCCCATGGGTAGACGACAATATTCATACTTGCCATTATTTATTGAAAAGGCAGTTTTCTCCCGGTCCTCCTCTGCTAAAGCGATCTGGTAGAACCCATTTTTTAGATCGATAGTTGAGAAATATGTAGATTTTCCCAAGTTTGCGAGAATGACCGAAGTGTCGGGTATTGGATATCGGTCGCTGATGGTTTTATCATTTAATCGCTTAAAATCCAAAACCAATCGCAGTTTCCTGTCCCCGTTTTCATTTACTCCTTTCTTGGGTACTACCCAGAGAAGGTTATTAAAGGGGGACCGAGAAGGTCGTATGATGCCGTCCTCGAGCATGCTAGTTATTTCCTTATTTACGAATGTGGTGGCTGCAATGGGGTAAGGATATGATCGGGCGTAAACTGGATCATTGTCTGTAGTTCGGATGGTTGCAAGGACGTTGGTGTTGAACAGCAGGCCCTCTCTGGGATCCGCAAACACTCCATTCAGATCAATCAGGAGTTGCTGGAATTCCGTAGTGGCCTCAGAGGGAATTTCCGTTTGATCGTTGCTGCTGGTATGCTCTTCTTCCTCGTTCTCGTCTATGATGGAATCTGTGTAATTCACCCCTTCACACTCCTGAAAGAGCAGCGTTTCCATTCCCCGGGCATGGCTGAGTGTTCCCACGTCTAAGTTGACACAAGCCGAGACGTCCGTTAGCAGATCAAACCCGATTATAGCGTCAAAGGTGTTGAGAGTGGGAAGCATGTAAAAGGTAGAAGTCCTTCCTAGCACATTCATTCCATATTTCCTAGTGACAGGAACACTCCCCACCACAGTTTTGACCTTAAATGGTTTGATTACCGGCTTTATTCCCCGCAGGCCAGGGATATCCCTAATATAATTCTTGGCAGAGCCGGTGTCCACCAAGAACTTTAAACGCTGTGATGCTAAGGTCATTTGAAGGTATGGGAGGAGTGACCTCCCATCCCTAAAAAATTCACCTCGTCGAAAGTTGTTTCTCCCTCAACATCGGCACCGGGGTCATCCCGTCTGTAGTTTCGGTTGCGACGACGACCTTCACCCCGGAGGCTTCCATTGGCCCAGCCACCAGGAGAAGAATTACTTAACTCAGCGTCCAGGAAATTGACTCTTGGGTGTTTCGAATCGTGTGAAGGTGGTAGCGACGAGTGTGGCCTTTTTGTAGCTGGATCCCTCCCTTCAAAATGGCTGTCTATCCGAGTATCCTTTCCGCATATGAGGAGCGCCGATAGAAGCTCCAAACCGGTTTGCATTGAAGGGATTTCGTGGAGGAGCGTCTATGGCGGGAATCGTAGACGGATTGTCCCATCGGGGTGGAGTTCTTGGCTGGGCGATGCCCCCAGTTCTTTGACGACCAATGGCAAGTCGAGCTGAGTCGGGCTGATACATCCTTATAGGCTGCTGGTTGACGCTATAATTGAAGGAGGGGTGCATTCCCTGGGGCCCCCGTCGCTTCCATGACTGGTCTATATGGGCTCTGGCTGTGTTTATTTCTAGCTCCAAGGCCAAAGCGAGGGCTGCCGACATATCCGGGGGACTAGCACAAAGAACTGATGAACTCATGGGCTCGTTGAGCCCCGAAATGAATACGCTCCTAGCCAGGTTCCTGTGCTCTTCATTCAGGATTTGCTTCCGCGATGCATCACCAGAATTGCTCATGTCGTTCTGGTTGGTTAGAAGGGTGAGCCTCTTCTGAATCTCGTCATAATACTTAGAAACGGACCATCCCCTTTGCCTGAGACTCAGCATTTCTTGTTGAAGCGCGTATGAGGGTCTTCTGTCTGCATATGTAAAATCTAACCGAGCCAGTATTGCGTCAAGGTTAGTAGGGGTATTGAAGGATGTTAGGAGGACATCGGCCTCTCCCATTACCTTGCTTCGGATCAGGTGAACGGCCTGGTAATGGCGAGTAAGACCTTCCGAACCCGTGAAAGGGGCGTAAGCGCTAGTGACAGATCTCCGCCAAAAAGCGTACTGCGTCCAGCTTCCACCAAACTCGCGAAGAGCTTGAATGAGCACGAATGAATCAAACCCCTTCACCCTCTCGATCGAACGTAACATCGTTATAAACTGTGGGAGGTACTGCCGGTTGTCCAAGGATCTGCAGTTCTTTTCGGAGTTCGCATATCTCGTTGCGACTCTCAATAAATCGTCGGTTGCTTTCTTCAGTCAAAGAGGAGAAGGCGGTGTTGATCATAGCCTCAAATATAGCCAAATCACCGCGGGGTTGGTGCGCTGCTTCGCTGTGCGCCATACTAGAGTCTAGAAGAGCACTCTGCTTTGCGATGAACGGTACTAGAGACCTGACTGAACGTGGCCTGTGCTGGTCTTCCCTTGTTACAGCGGAAGTCCTTGGTGTGGTGAGCCGTGCACCGTCTTTTTCGGATGCTCTCTACGTCACCAAGAATGTGCTAGAACGTATGGTTGGGCTGTGCAACGCCTTTTGGGTAGTTCTAAAAATGTTAAGTTTTATTATTTAAAAATTTTTTATTTTTTTTTATTAATTTTTTTTAATTAAAATTTTGTTTACGTTAAACCTGGACGGTCCCGTAGGAATCGCAGATTTTAACGCAATATATCACCACATATCGCCATTCGTGCTTTATACCGGTGAACGTGGAGATGGGCTATGCACCACCTTTTTCGGTCGCACCGTGTTTAATAATAAACCTTGCGAATGGTCAATACGCAGCGAACCGCCTTTTTCGGTAGCGCTAAAAATCTATTATTAATTATAAATTTTTATATATTTGTACTAAAAACTGGAGGGTCCCGTAGGAATCGCAGATTTTACCTCAATATATAACACGTATATGTTACAAAAACTGGAGGATCCCGTAGGAATCGCAGATTTGCTTTTTTTATTAACCCCTCTCAAGGGTATGGTAAGAGCTTTGGCAGCGACTTTTTCGCATGCCCCACACTTCCGACACAAAAACTGGAGGGTCCCGTAGAAATCGCAGATTTGCTTTTTTATTAACCCCTCTCAAGGGTGGGTTATGAGCCAGTGCAGCGACTTTTTCGCATGCTCCAAGTTGGGCGCCAGTTAAATACTCACCTGAGCAAAATCTTTTAATAATTATTATTTTAATCATCCTTCTCCTTCGAGCTCTAGTCTATCAAAAGATGCGAGCTCTCATACTCGGGTTCTTTTTATACCTTTTCGCCGCCGACAATCGCATGGTGACTGCGCTTTGAGGCGGCATTGTGCGACAGCGTTTCACGGCTGGGCTTGGCGGCACCGACATACAACACATGTCTCGCCAATTCCTCCGGCACCGAGAACCATCACCGTTTACCGTATCTACGCGTAGCGGCTGTGTCGCGCATTTTGTACAATGCTTTGTACTGCTGCGCAAGCGCATGGCGCCAATGCTCTTTTCGTATGTTTTCTCGCGTACCGAGAACCAGCACCGTCTATCGTGCCCTTGCGCAGCTGATGGCAGCGGATGGCAGCAGACCCTGTTGCAGCACATTTCGTACAGAGAACCAGCACCGTCTACCGTGCCCCTGTGCAGCGGATGGCAGCAGACACTGTTGCAGCGTATTTCGTACAATGCTTTGTACCGCTGCGCAAGCGCACGGCGACAATGACATGCAACACGTATGTTGCTAACTTATACATACCGGTGTATGTCTTTTTTTTCGATGGTGTTTAAAGTGTAAGCTGGAGTCCTTCGGGCAATATTGGCTTATACAAATAATAAGGAAAAAGGTCGCTTAGAGCGATAAAATTCAGTTCTCTGCACTGTCTCTCTCAGCTTTCGTATAATTCCCCCGACCGATCTCTTCTAAAAATGAGTGACATTTCAGATTGTGACTCTTATTTCTTTACTCTATGCTTGCATTCATTGCATTGAATGCGATTGCATAAGACGATGCTTACGCTGATTTCTGATTAGTATAGTCGTACCGCCATGTGCCAACCTTGGAGATGAAAGTTGTATTTGTTTGTGAGATGCGGGTTTGGGACAAAAGCATGACATAAATTTCGTGGTCATGCAGAAACTGGTTAAGGGCTAATTTATGCTGGTTAACACCGTTTGCAATCTATAAGCATATTTTTATAAAACTCATTTTCAATTTACAGGAGTTTGGATCATGTTATTTTGAGCTTTAATCAAATCTTGTTGCATATTTAGTAGATAGATTGGAGTTGGTTTTGGATATGTGGGCTCTTCAGTGTGCCGGCTACTACAGTCATTTCCATTTTCGGCTAAGATAGAAAATCTGTCTGAATTTAATGGTAGATCCAGCTAATATATTGTTTTGATTTACTTTGTTGTGCCCGGTCTGGACTCGATCTAGCGCTCTTCGCAGTGTTTTGAATTCTGTTAGTCGGTGATTTCTTTTGATTTACCCTAATTTAAATGTTTTGGTTCATGCTGGGTCCAGCTTTTCCTTTGGTTCCTGCTGCGGCTATCTTTATTTTTGGTTCCGGCTGGGTCTATCTTTTCTTTTGGTTCCTGCTGGGTCTAGTTTTTCGGAATTTTTTCCGAGTTGCCGATTGAGCTATTTTTCTCACTTGGGTTCTTATTTTTGTGTGAACAATTGGTTGTGCTCACAACTTCGTTAGTATTGCCATAGAGTAAATAATATTCTATGGTATTGTTTATGCTTATTGACTTTCTCGTCAAGTGAGACGAGGTAGATGATGTTGTCGCTGCATTGTTCGATGAAGCAACCTTGGATATCAAATATTCTATACTTTAATATAGACTATTTGATGGTAATCACACTGTTTGGAGTGGTAATAGGGCCAGTAAAGGCGGTAAATTATGCTTCCGCTCCTATCTACCTACCTATCAATTTGGTTTTCGCAACAAACACTCGACACTAGACCCAATCCTTCGAATCACGCACACAATCGAAAAACCTGTAGAAGCAAAAAGGTATGCTCAATTATCTTTCTCGATGTAGTCAAAGCATTCTCCAAAGTATGATATGTTGGTCTGCTCACCAACATCAATGCTACTCTAGCAACTCTATTCATTGATATCCTCGCTTCATATAACTCAGAACGATACTTTAGAGCAAGGCAACAAATCGGTGGTCAAAGAGACCAAAGCTGGAGTACCGTAAGGTAGCGTATTAGGACCACTCCTTGATTTGCTCTGCACATGCGGCGTACTTCGTAGGAACAACAACCAGGTTCGCAGATGACAATGGGCTTATAACTGTTGGAAAAGCGGAGTTTGTACCAACAACGCACTCCAAGTCGCTGTAAACGACATCACCTCCATCCAAGCCGATTTCACCACATCCATCCAAGTCGATTTCACCAACAAAAAAATACAACACCTACCATTACATATTAACGATGTACAAGTACCATATTGGATTCAAACAAAATATTTTGGTATTACATACATGAAAACACCGAGTGGAGCCATGTCTTCTTGAACTTGGTCCTTCCGCCCACCCGGTGGCATCGATTCAAACACTTTTCTGGCCTGAGCACGACATGACCCAGCCTACCAAGCCACTGAATTTGCCGCGTCACACTTCTTGTGGATTGGGCAGAGAACACTTAGGTTCCAGTAGCTTTATTTTTTATTTTTATTAAAATGATAATAATAAATCATGCCTGCAATGGTTTGGAGAATTGAGTACTAGCAACTAAGGACTTCGGCTCGAAGACAAAAAATTTAGAAAAAAACATTCGGGACCACTCTCTCGGCAGGATTCCAACGCACAA
This sequence comes from Clusia tigrina, assembly GCA_920105625.2. NCBI lineage: Eukaryota > Metazoa > Arthropoda > Insecta > Diptera > Clusiidae > Clusia > Clusia tigrina. Next base: position 396,059,078 of record OV050030.1, read on the forward strand.
CCACGACTGTGAGACAAGCATGTTTACCATTGGCCCGGTAATTCCTTAATAGGCATGATCAAATATAGAAAATCTGTCACAGACTCGAATTTCGACTCAGATCTCGCTTTTTATAGGCTTTCGTTGTGGGAACTCAGCAAAGTTTATTACTCTTTTCACCCTACAATCCAAGTTATCCTTATTGTGTGGTTGAGCTGTCGAAGTTAATACCCTAAAGGATCCCTGATTGTTATACACATGCGCATATATTTGACACACTTTACTTTCTGAGCGGATTTTGTTCGACATTGGGACAAAGGACACACTTTCCTCACATATGGTATATTTAATGGGTCACAACCCATTTAACATGACCACAACTAAGCTATGTAAATGTGTACCATACTAATCTGCATGGTAACCAGCAAATATCACTGAAGCCGGGTTAGACCTATTTCAATAAAGCATTTCATTTGTGGACTACACCTATAGACCAAGAAAGAATCAAATTTCAGAGTTGTCCTCGTAACATGCATCCACCTGCGGATTAGGAAGAAAAAAAGAATTAGAAGAGCTAGGCCACACGGTATGCAACCTACAAAATATTCTCCAGCGTGGAACTAGGAAGCACCTGCAGCTATCTTCATCATTCAACCAATATTAGAAACCGCACTCTTCACTGTTACAATAATATAAATTTTTTTAATATGAATTTTTACTATAACCACACTTCTCGATCACAAACACCACTCCACAGATACTCACAGCAGAACAATAAAGGATCCAAATCCAGAATAGGTCAAATACACACAGAGGCCGAACAGTGTAGGCTCTACTCAGATCACGAAACGACATTCGTTCCAAAGCCACCATGTCGTAAAAGGTCATAAAACACCTTCGACTGAAGAGTCCGGAATTAAGTGCGCGTATTATAAGACGATTCGTGGGTTCCTTGTAGAAGGAAGTCTCATTCATTGGAAAGATGTTCAGCAAGAAATCACTGTAGGAGAGCTCAGCTGAAATGCGAAACACTTTTTTGCAAAATACTTCTGTAGCTCCACGAATATCGACCACAATGAGGTTGAGATAGGGTATCCAAATCGAGTTTAAAGCTGCGACGCATCTGCATAAACTCCATGAAGGTCTCGACTATGGTAATCGCAGAATTGTACTTTTCCCAAAAGATTACCCCTGTGGTTCGAATCAGATAAGGTATCTGCTCCTTCGAAATAAATATCGACAGATTATGCTTCAAAATGTCGTCGAAGCTGGAAATGTGTTTTTGAGTTGAAGGCGAGCAATTGCGATAAATTCGCGGCAAATGTGGTGCTGACAAAGAGGCCAACCAGAAATAACAAGAAATAGGTAAACTTCAGACCAGTACGCGATTGTTTCTCCATCTCAAAAGTTTGCCCCAATATGCCGCGCAGAGAGGCGTCATTATAGAATATTTAATACGTTATTGCGCTTATTCCAGGACGTCCCCTTTTTTCTTTGGGCACTTGCGGCAGCAGTAGCACTGCTATCAGATAATATTGGATTAGTATTATGAGCACAAATTCCCAGCTAAACACAGACAACAGCAGGCGATTGACTGGCACCGACTGCTCAACTGGCAGCATAGTCAGCAACTTGATGATCTCAATTGGCTAAGTAAATTAGTGCATATCGTATTCTGAGAGCTAAAGCTCCGCGATGCTACTGGATATATCAATGGAGTCGTTGAGGGAGCGCTACTAACGGTCGTGAAGAATGACACCTGATCACTGGATAAGTTGTGTGGAAATTGCAAGGAATTTCTTGGAACATCTTTATAATTGCGCAGTAGGCGGAAGAATCAATAGTTTGGATTTAAGTTCGTATAACTTTTCTGCGTTGGAATTAAGAGGACTAGCAAGATTTTTTTAAATTCTGGACGCCTTGTATGTATTTGAGAGAAGGCTTGGGAGCCCTTTCGAATTCTTCGTGTCCTGTTTTATTAGCCATCCTTTGCATTTTGGTCGCGAAGTTCTTCATCTGGAGCCAAATTCTCAAACCAATTCTCAGAATTTTTATCATTGGGCTGGCTTAGCCAGTGGAACTGTGACTTGCAGGATATATAAATATCTACTAATCTCCTATATACATATGAAATGTGTAGGAGATTAGTGGCTTTGTCGTTGACATTGCTTGTGGTTGTAAGGATATATAAAGATAATTAGCCTTGGTTAATTTCGATATCTTTAAACGATCGTGTATTACTGCTTGTTAACCAAATTTTCAAACGATTAATGTAAAGATAAAACGGCAGTTCGTTGAATGGTAATCAAAATCGCAACCCACTGCTATCTTCACTTAATATAGCCCAAACTCGGATAAGAATTCGAGAAAGTAGCGAATTAGGAGAAATTGGAACAGCCACTTCTCCAATTTAGTTTTCTGCTTCCAAATAATACATTTATATAATGTCTAATTGTGACAGCTTTGAAAGCGTGTTTGAAGGCTGCTGGCAGTATAAATTATAAAGGGCAAAGTGATATTTAATACGAACGAATATCCAAATATCCCAGTAATGAGAAAATCGGCGGAAGGGGACTCCTTTATATGCCCATGGATGATCCCATAAATAGACAAAGCCATAAGCACAGATGAAATTAGAAGGATTTGAAGAAGGCCTTTAACTGGATACACATTAGGGACGCAACATTTCCTTTGCAACCTGGGAGGTGTTCATCTGAGTTCGGTACTGGGTGCTCTCTGTAGTTGAAATGCTCAAATTATATTTCTACCTGGATCAGTCAAGATACATATTATTAGGTATAGGAATATTGCTTTTGAAAATATTTATTGCATAATTAAACTGGTTTAAATATACAAAATTGGATCCGTGCTGTAATCTATTGTATTATTTAGTAATGTTGGTAAAGACCAGAATCAATCACGCGCCCGATAAGTCGATTCAATAGTTCCCTGTACAACCAGTTTTCATTCATGGGTATGCAATAGAGTAAGAAAACGGAGAAGTACAGATCCTCAGACAATCGAAACAGTTTCCGAGAGAAATAATTCTGTCGTTCCTTAATGATCGACCAAGTGGATGTTGATGCAGGGTAAGCGTAATTTTGGTTGAGATCCATGCGACATTTAGCAACGTGAGGAAGATATGTTATTGGATAAAAAGCAGACTTATATCGGTCGCAAAGCTCAGTGCCGCGGTAATGAGAAATCATGTTAATATCATCAACGGGCAACATAATTCTCTGGTCAGTTTTCAAAAGATCATCGAAGCTGGAAATCTGTTTTAACTGAGGAGGTGATGTAATCAGTTATGATAAATTCGCCCTGTATATTGTGGTAACGAAGATCCCCGCGAGGAAAAATAGACTGTAGGTGAACTTAATTCTGGTCTTAGTTTTCTTCGGCATAGCAAAAGCTTGGCCCTATGTGCCTCTAATGGATGTGTCATTGAACAATACCTTGAATAGTTTACATTTTAAAATTGTCGTTATTGTCATTACTGTTGGTGGTTTGTAAAATTGGAAGAAAGGATATCAAGCAACTTTCCAGCAGAATCGTAAACAAAGTTCAATACTAAATACCGAAATCAATAAACTGCTGATGGGAACTGTCTTTTCAACCGGAAGCATGGTCAAAAGCTTAACAATTTCAACGGGGTAACTGTTTCGACTCAAACTCATCCGTAGTTGGGGTTAGAATCATGGTTCATTCAACAGTTTCCCTGTTGTAGACGTCATACCTCCTGACTTCACTGAGTTGGATTGGCCTGGCTCCACCCACCCATAGTGCAGATATGCTGTTTTCGATTCAGACTCCTCGACGCTTGCTGCGATTCGTCTCGCTGTGTACAGCGGCGCCGACCTTATGCTCTCTCACCGTCTGTTACAGAGGTTCCCGTGCCGCTGCGCAGTGGACAAGTTTAAGATGTAGTAACTTTATTTCTTTCGTTTCGACTCCATTACGGCTAGCTTCGACATTGGGACAAAGAACACACTTTCCTCCCATATAGTATATGGGTCACAACCTATTTAACATGGCCTCAACTAAACTATGTAAATGTGTACCATACTAATCTGCATGGAAACAAGCACTGAAGCCGGGTTAGACCGATTTCAATAGACCTTTTCACGTAAAATTTCGTCGACATATCATATATCAGGAGGGGCTTAGTGTTTATAGGTGTAAGCTTTACTGGTATCAGTGATAAAACGGACACATAATAGCAACGTTCCTCTGATCTTCACTGCCATTTATCACCAACCACCATTTATCATCAACCGTACATTTCGTCTCATTTTGTTTAGACCAGTCCTGCGTGACCCAAATGGATGTTATCACCAAGTTTTGTCAATATATGATCAATTGGACCGAATTGATTTAAAATCATTTGTCAGCAGTTGCATTTGTATATGGGAGAAGGGCGTGACCTTTCTCAAAGCTATCTCGTTCTTCCTAGGTCACACTTTTGAAGTGCTTCATTACGATTTCTGGAAATAGTGGTCCACAGGCAGACAGAACAATATCAGATATTGATATTGATCATGTGTATACTTACCACGCCTCCTTGCCATCCTGAGTATCCTCCTTTTAAGGGTAAAGGGTATAAATGTGGGCTGCAACACCAGTGCAATTTCAGTAATTCAAACAATTTCTCAATTCAAGATCTTATAAGATTAATAACCGACATTTTACATGATGGATCAGAGCTTCACTATAGAACATTTTCTGAACTACGGACTATTTTACAACGTCTACCACGTCTACTTACTTATATGCACCAAAACAATACTTTTAAACCAAATCAGACATAGCTGTGCATAATTGGGGTATAAAACAGTTGTGGCCAGGGCAAAATACATCATGTCTACAAGTGAGGAAAAGTTGATCGATATAACTCCTGTTCAATAAACGGAAGATCACCTGAAAACGAATGAGGCACCCGTTAACACAAAAGTGAAAATGAATCAGATACATCCTTCTTCTATAGCTGGAGATACGATACGGGGGAATCCTAACCAAAGATATCAGCATTATAGACCAGAATCAAATAGAGCAGACATGTAGTGAATTGTAAAGCACGAAAAAGCATGATGCCTAACAAGATTCCCATCACCCACATGGAGACACATGACTTGATAAGATTTTCTTAACAATTTCAAATTGAAACTAGGAGAATATAATTTCGAAGATGATAGCATGCACATGTGTACCTAGATCTGGAATATAATGAGTTCCGGGAAGTAACTTTAGACCCCAAAATAACCAAAAGTACATTCGAGCTTCGTGTTATTATGAAAATATTTCCCAAATCATTGTGAAACGAGTAAAGAAGTCTGAAGTCGGGTTAGACCCACTACGAAATACCCTTTGCCTTTTCTTGTGCATGTGAGTTCAACAATGGGGATGTTTTCTTCATAAATCATCATTAGGAGCATATTCACGGTAATTTTTGTAGGGTACCTTGAAATGATTATATCGACCACATTTCTTGTGTATGGCTTTGTAATATCTTCAGATGCCATCTGTCGATTCTGTGGAGAAAGTGACGAAACCTCACTGCACCTGATCACATTCTGCGGACCATTGGCACACAAAAGACACAGGTGTTTTGTAGAATATATCTTAGATATGAGCAAGATCCCTCAACTTGATTCCTCCAATATATAAGAATTCCTGTCGGAAATTAACAAGACAGAAGATTTATAGATGAGACTATCCTCATCTTTCAAATAAATAGGGGCATCACAATAGATCTTTCAGGTCGCAGTGTATAACACCCTTAAATTTATCTACCTATCTATCAATGGCTTTGTCGTGTCAATATGCCACTAATATAAAATTTCGTTCAAAAATATTGTATAGGTCGTAAGTTATAATAATATGTAAATAGTGGGCGTGGCTGTAAAAACAAAACCCCCATTTTTTGTGCGGTGTTTAATATTAGTACCTGCAACCTTCCTGTGAAATTTCGTTGATAAATATTTAATAGGAACACATTAATGATTTTTGGCTAATTGTGGGCGTGGCAGTAGTAAATCAAATCAAATCATATTTATTTTAAGCATATAAATATACCAAAAATAATAAGTTAACAGCACTAGCTCGAGGCCATCAGCTGGTTTCTTCTTAGCTTTCTATTTAAATATTACAATTTTTGTTTCTTACGTATACAAAATTCAAAAGTGTATAATACATTAAATTAAATGAGATATGTGACATAATGCTATAAATTTAGATATATTGTTTATATTTAACGATGTTGTGTTTGCGAGAAGATCCGATGGAACTGAAGTGCCAAAAACCATCCGCCTTGTATTTTTGAAACGGGGACATTTATCTAAGATATGTTTAACTGACGTGCTGGAAGCGTTGCAAAAACAGCAGGATGCATCTCCAGAATTTAACAGGTAACCATGTGTGATCTGAGTATGAAGCCTTGTGAAAATTAAAATATCTTTATGTTTAGTTTGAGAAGGAAATATCGGCTTCATTTTGGTGGGATTAATAGAAGAATAATGATGAACGTAATCATTCCACTTCAATAATGACTCATTATGTAAGTACTGCTTTATTAGAAGTTTTAAGTCAGCTTTTTCCAGAGCGTCAAAACAGAGTGCAGGTTCCATATTAACACCCTTTGCAGTATAATCAGCGAATTCATTGCCTCGAATACCGCAGTGGCCAGGTATCCACATTAACATAATTTTACTTTCTTGTTTAATGAGCAAATCTCGAACGTAAGTTACCAGCAGACTGTTATTACTAAAGTTTCGTAGGGCATCGATGGCAGATTGACTATCAGTACAGATGCAGAATTTACCTTTAGCTTGGGAGGCTATTACAGTGGCTTGGTAGATAGCAAACATTTCGCAGGTGAAGATGGAGCAGTGGTTGTGCATGAGTCCTTTTTTTAAAACCATCTGGTCTTCCGATATAACCGCGAAAGACGCTGAAAAGCAGTTTTTTGAGCCATCGGTAAAGATGAATTTAAACGATTTTAAGTTTCGCTGTCGTTTGTTCTCCAGAAAGAAGTTACAATGAAATATAAAATTGTATTCGCTATCAAAGAACACACCTAATATTTTCATTTCGTTAACATTATTTATAGATATATTATTATAGTACAGTTGTATACTCGAACAGCACCTCTTCCGACAAATATGCAGGATACTACATTTCTCATATGAAATAATCGCTCCCGATTCAAGCGACCATACAGAAATGTCTTGAAGGATTCTATTCGTCATCGGCATAAACACTGTGGTTAATATTGTACTTATTTATAATTTTGCTAATTTCGTCAAAAGCTATAATAAATAAAACCACAGAAAGAGGCGAACCTTGAGGGATTCCATTTTCTAAATTATGTTTGTCGAAAAAGGAACTGTTTATTCTGACCATAAGTCTTCGGTTCCTTAAGAAACTTTTAATAAAGTTGTATATCTTAAGGCCTACCCCCCATTTTCTTAATTGTCTGAGGACAATATGTGCTCCAATACGATCAAAAGCTTTTTCGAAATCAAGGGAAAGTGTTGTAACATGCTTCTTACTAGATATAGCACTTGAAGAGAAATGGTCAAAAGATAAAAGTGCATCAACCGTGCTATGTCTTTTTTTAAAGGCAACCTGATTAAAATTTAGAAGCTTATGTTTGGAAGCAAACCACATCAGTCGATTTGCAACTATTTTTTCCAGGATCTTGCTGATACATGGTAGAAGGGATATGGGTCGAAAGTTGGAAGGGTCATCTATTGGTTTATTAGGCTTAGGTATGGGAGATACACAAGCACATTAACTATGAGGAATGACGCCAGAAGAAAAAATGCAGTTGTACAAGTTTAATACTCTAGTCTTAATAGAATCAGATACATTTTTTATCATAGCATAATTAATACTGTCATGCCCAGGAGAGGTGCCCTTGACTTTATTAGCAATATTGTCGAACTCTTGCATATTGATGGTACTGTCAATTTCCCTTGCAGAACGCATGGGGGTTTCCGGGGGACAATATCTTTCATTTAAAATTCTAGATTTATGAACAGCAAAGGCATGGGAAAAGTTTTTATCTCCTGAATAGTCAGACCAATGTTTTCCAAATTAAACTGCAATTTCTTTTGTAGAGAAAATGAGTTTATTATTTATCACAAGCTGTGGTATAGTAAAATGACTATAAGAACCCGATAGTTTTTTTAACATTCTTCCATATATCTTTAGGAGAAGATGACGGATTGATGGAACTGGTAAAAGCTTTCTTTTTTTAGCTTTTTTTGCATAAAGTTTAAATTTGGCATTTGCTGCTTTATATAGCATGAGGTTTTGGCTGGAGCGAAAGCGTTTAAAAGTATACCATGCATCTTGTTTTTTTGTACGTAGCTCAGCAAGCTCCTTATTCCACCAGGGAACATATTTTTTTGTGACGTATGGTTTCGTTTGGGGAACAGATGACGTAGCTGCATTAAGAATTATCTTTTTAATCGATGCGGCCTCTTTATTTATGTTGTGACTGGTGGGGTGAAGTAGGTTTTGTTCGTCACACAACAATCTATATTTCTCCCAATCAGCTTTATCGCTTTTTATTGCTTTTGTCATAGTTCAGATCAAACACTATAGGGTAGTGGTCACTACCACAGAGATTTTCTAAAATTTTCCATGAAAGGAGAGGGTAAATGTTGGTTGACGATACCGAGATATCTACATGAGTGAAAGAGCCATGTGTGGAAAAATGCGTCGGAGATTTATCATTTAAGACAATTAAGTCTTGCGAACAGATAAATTCCTCAATTGATTTGTCCCTTTTATTTTGTACAGAAGAACCCCAAGAGGACTCCAACCATTAACATCTCCACAAAAAATTTGCGGCTGAGGCAATGAAATTAAAATTGATTTAAACTCACTCAGATCAAATTCTTTGCTAGGTGGAAGATAAGCGGATATAATTGTAAAGGTTATATTAGTTTTAATTTCAAATGCAATAATGTTTAAGCTAGTTTGAATATGGATTATTTTATGATAAACACCTTTTAAATGATCACACCTGTCCCATGTTTATTCAAATTATTTGTATTATGGAAATAAGCTACATAAGGAGAAGGAGGAGAGGGATTATTGGGGTAGCCAAGGTGTGTTTCTTGTAAAGCAATTATATCGGGTTTAAATTCTGATATAAGCAAAAGAAGCTCATGATAATTATGGAAAAAGCCATTTACATTCCATTGCAAAAATGTGAACATCAGTAAATGGTACAATTTCAAACGTAAATAAGAAACTCAAATTACTGAAATTGGTTATTGTGAGCATCATTCATCAGACAAGTCTGACATATGAGATAATTGAGAAAAAGAAAGAACTCTCTTCATAGATGGAAGAGGGGAAAAATTACTATTCGAAAAATTAGCGTCTGTAATAGTTTTGGTATTTTTGAGAGAATTATTTGAGTTGTTATAGTCTACTGCGGATAGATCATGTCATTTATTGTGCTGTTTGATTTCTCAAAAGAAATATTCTCTTCACTAGATTGTTGGTAACCTAAGCTGTTTATTGGAAAAAGAGATGTTTGGTTGTTGGAGACTTTTGGGTTTGAAGAGTAGTTTTGCTTGGTATTCAATGAATTTGTGGTGTTAATGTCTTTGTTCATTAATGTGTTTGGGATAGAGGGAGTTTGCTTAAAAGTAGTAAGTGGTGATACAGTTAAAGAAAGAGAAGTGCTTGGAGAGTTATTTTGTTTGGTGTTCAATGATTTGATGTTGTTACCTTTATTTATTGTTGTTTTTGGAATAGAAGTACTTTGTGCAATTACTGTAGTAGCAGCATGGGAAGTGTTTGATAATGTAAGAGCAGCGGCTTAAGATGTTGAAGAATTAAGGGGGGATAGTGTAATTTGTGTAGGATAAATATTTCTAGCTTCCATCATAGAGCATTTATTTTTGGTTTTAATAGCTAAGATATCTTTAGCTTGTTTAAATTTTTTGCATTCGTTGGATGATGAAGGATGTTGTTCCAAACAATTAGTACACATAATGCGACTACAATCGTCTGGTTGATGTGGGGGCAGTGCACATCCAACACATATTGGTTGATTTTTGCACCATTTTGAAGTGTGACCAAGTAGTTGGCACATTTTGCATCGCATGGGATTAGGGATATACTCCCTGACTTTCACGGAGTGCCATGATACATCTATTTTGTTAGGCAGTTTGTAGGAGTCAAAGGTGGCAGTTCTAGTATGATCTCCATATTCTGCACACACACTATTATGGTCCCCATGTATATTTCTACCAATTTTTATTCCGCTGGCATCAATAAGGGCATAGGTAGGCTAATTTTAATTTTAGACCCGAAAGTTCCCTATATCAAAAGTGGGCGAGTCTTTCGCTGATCAGCCACATTTGTTGCAGATAGCTTTGTAATGTCCACATGTTCTTTCCCGTAAAATTTCGTCCGTAAATCTCTACCAGATCTTAAGTTATGAATATTTGTTAATAGTGGGCGTGGCAATTAATATATACCGCCCACTTTTTGCACAGTGTGTAGTGGGACCCACATCTCCATAACTGCCAAAAAAACATCAAGATTCCGTCAATTGGACCGAAGTTATAGTCATTTTAAAAAAGGTGAAAAAAGTTCCTTATATGGGAGGAAGGCGTAGTCTTTGTCCAAATCGGCCCCTATAGCAATCTGGTTCTGTATCTTTGTCCAGACTATACTGTTGTAGGATTTCATTAAGATAGCTCTAACGGTGTAGAAAAAAGTGGCCACAGACGGACAGACGGACAGATGGACGGACAAAATAAAAATTGCTTAGAAAGTGATTCTGGTCATATCTGTATATATATGTCCATACCTACCACGCCTCCTTCTTGAAATTCCAACCCCTCTCAAAAGCACAATGTTAGTATACCCTATTTACCTTTTTTAAAGGTATAGGGGGAATAAAAAACTGGACTTTTCACTCACTGAGTTACTCGTAGTCCATCGTGAAATGTTTTGGTCACTTCGGAATATTAAATACTCTATAATTATAGAGTATTTGGGCATAGTTAGTCGATTTTAGTCTCCTCTTCTATTCTAGTTAGGGCACACAACCTCAATCGAACTGTTGTATGGGAGAACACATTGGTCCCCAGTTGGAAAAATTGAGGATATCGCCAATTCTATAACAATGTGTTAATTACAAGATAATATAAATTACAAATTGTTTGAGAATCTTCTTGTTTGTAATAAGACTTTTATTCTAGGGTAGTCTGGGAATAAGAAGCATACATAGATAGTACTTATAAACCTGTCAATAGAATTGAGGTAGGTCACATTCATTCACAGACTTATTCAGTTGAGTCTACAAGTGGCTTAGGTGACAAAACATTTCTTTCTAAGTGTTCCGAGACTCTCTGCTTAAAGCCCTACTAACCGAGTTCCCTTCATTTGGCACGTTTTACTGATTACTTCGAGAGAAACTTAAAAATTAAATTACACTTTATGGAGAGGTTTTAACTGAAATTGCTCTGCTATTGGCATTTTTGTTGTTTATTTATTACGAGTCGTGAGGTTGAAGCTCTCGAAATGTGTTGTTTCGTTAAAAGTAATGTAAATAATAATTTAAATTTCATTTGCACAGCGGCGTTAAATTTTCGATTAATAACAAAATTTTATAAAACTTCATTCAGCTGGGCTAGGATTTGGGCCTACGGGAAATGGACACGTTCGTGATACCAGCAAATTGTTTGTTTAGTTGTGTTTGCCAATTTCACAATGTTTTCAGTTTCACCGCTCTTATTGATGTTTAAAATATTATTATTCGCAGACTGTATTTATACAAATGTCGTGTTATTGATTCAAATTGCAGTTATTTGCTATATTTTTATACTATATACGAGTATCTGGCTGGGATTGAGACCAGTTACGAGGCTTTTGGGAGAAATAGCAATCCAAGCATTTACATGAGAAAATATCCGCAGACAAAGTTACAAATCAAAACTAAGTGATTGATTTTTCTTTTAAATCTAGAAATCCACTGAAGCTATCATACATGGCCTACGACGAACATTATGATGAGTAAATTTTACTCAGATCACTTTCCAGAACATGTTAAGTAAAGACACCGTCTTATAAAACCTGCTCTTATATTGAAATTATTATATATGAATTCATGTCCCTTCCAAACAGATACAATTGACATCAACTTCATTGAATTTCTAATGTGATATTAAATTTGCAGATATAAATTTGTCATGCATTAAATAATTATCTAAAATTTGACTTATTTACCATATTGTACTGCTGAATGCGGCCATTTTGGTCCACAGCGTTCGTTCCACAGCAAAATTGACCCTTTATAATCGTGAACTCACAGCTGATTTTATCAATGGGATCAATCGGTAGCTTGATCCTGGGGCTTTCATTGTGAAGAAACACATTTTTTTTATGAATGGTGCCACAATTTGCATTGCGAGTGTTTATTTTGGTTTACTATTTAAATAAGTTGCACGAATCATGGAACATCCGACACAAAATCTGGATATAAAACAGGAGAGAGTCCCAGTGAGGAAAACTGCCACCTAGAATCCTTGCAGCGAAGCTTTATTGGGTTACAGAATTTCTGGAGCACAATGTTGCAGGTGCCTCTACACAGAAATAAATGGACCAAAATTGGAAGTTTGCAATGAAAATGACATCCAAAATTCATCAGACCTCGAACAAGATGCAGAAAATTATTATGATAATTTGTTTACAATTAAAGAGGAGTTTGATGAAACCAAATTTAGTGATAATGAGTTCATCGATAACAACCTGGACGATGAGAGACTACTCCGCCGTGACTCTAGGGGAGAAAATAAAACTATGGCAAAACTCAGAAGGTCAACGAGTTCTTGCAATAAGCAGCAAAACTTTGTTGTGCCCATTTTGTGGCATTGAATATCCCAATTGGCGATGAACTCAATAGTCGCAAAAATCTGAACATGGAGCATATTAATGAGAGTAAAGCCAGATGTTGACAATGCAAAGTTGTATTGGTTAAAAAGTTGGAGATTTTACAATGGTACAGAATCAGACATTTACGATTCAAACTCTATTTTAAGTGCAAGTTGTGCGACACACTATTCGCTACTAGTTGAGCGAGGATATGCGAAGCACATCGAAGTTATGTATGCCAATCTACATGATAGGGGCATTGGCGATTCTGCATTGATGTAAATGACGAAAGCAATACTCAGTGGCATCATGTATTGAAAAGTATGACTAAATGTGGAAGATTCAGATCAGTGGTTGGCCACCGAAATACACATTGGCACAGACACCATGCCCACATCATACACATTTGTAGTGAATAATAAGTCAGCAAAAAAGGGGGTTTAAAAGCATGAAAGAAGTGTGAACTGCGTACTGCGGTGTAAACTCCAGTTCCACCATAAAGTATTTGAAAAAGAAAAACAAAAATTATAAGAAATCGACTGTGAATATTCCTAAGCAAAACAATAACTATGAAATTATTGGAAGATTGAATATAAATATATACAAACACGTAACAATATTTTAATGGCGAAAGGGCGGATGCCGCTTCTCGATCCCCATGCCATACTCCTGGAAACATAATACGATAAAATTCAGTGTACCAACAATTTATTTGTCCGTAATTTCTTATTATGTATGGAAATGCAGAGAGGAGCAAACAAAAAACTCGCTCACTTTAATTTAATATAATTTATAGTATTAATGAAAATTTTGTTAAGAGAACAAAATGATATAAATATTTTCGTCTCATTTCGTACAATGCATGTCCTTTCTTCTAATTATTACAATTTTCCGTTATCACGTTTATAAGTGTATATTTACAAAACCTGTGAATTGCTATAAATAATTTAATACACACATTGTTACTAAAGCAGAAGAGTTCTGAGACTGATCTACTACAATTGGGGTAAGTGACAAAGCTGGATATGGACAAGTTCCGCACCGCTTTTCAACTCACTTTCAACACCTTTATCCAGTTTTACTATAAATGCGGTTACTACTTGGTATGCATCTCGCTGCACTTCGGCAGATTTCAATAGAGGTGCAGTCTTTAGGTATGAAAAAGTTTTCGCCTCGGCAGAAGTTCGTCCTATTGCCAAATAGATGATGGTATTTTTAGTAAATTTCCAGACTTTGCCTATGGGGCTCTCGCGAATGTTAAGTGCAGGAAACATGCTGCTGAACATTCCACTTGGTGACCTATACCATCTATTTATAAGTGCTTTCGTCTTCTTTAACAGTTTGAGACCAGGATGTCAGATGAATCCGCAACCAGTTTTTCGATTATTCTTTCTTTGAGTCGCTAACTGATGCTTTTGTCTGATGTGCCTCATGTGGTAGATACGATTTAAAGAAAGCTTACCGCATAATTGGCATTTAACATACCGCCTGTACGGCAAATGTGTCAGTTTGTGGTCAGCTATCCTTGAGCTTACTATGACATTGCATTGCCTGCATTTCATCTTATCTGCATCCACATGCTCCATATTCAGACTCTCCCGTTTATCGAATTCATGCACATCCTTGAGATGCTTGTGCCATTTACAGGAATTTGGATACTCTATGCCACAAAATGGACACAGGAGAATTGGATCTGCTTGAGAGGAAAAAACTAGATGGTTTCTGTGCATTTTATCAAAATGCCGCTTGTGGAGTCCACCAGTTGCAAAATATTGGTTGCATAATTTACATTTATTACGAAACTTGTGTGGCAGATGCGTTACTCGGTGGCCTTGCATTAAATGTAGTTGGTTCATAATTAGCATATTGCACTGCTTACACTTCCACATTTTCTCATCAACAAACTCCATGTTGAGACTATGTTTATTTCTGAAATCATGAACGCCATTGATGTGCACGCGCCATTCAGAAATATTGAGAAATTCCTTGCAACAAAATGGACACACGAATATGGGTTTATCTGCAGCATCAATTTCTTCTATTTTTCCGTAGAAATCATGCTTCTTGCGTAAATGATTCGTCAGGGTTTCAACACAATTAAAATGTTCGAGGCACAATTTTCATTTCAAATACCGATTGTATGGAAAATGGTTTATTCTGTGTTGCTGTAAATTCGTAAGCGTTTTGGTGGATAATTGAGAGTTGCAGTCTTTACACTGCGCTCTCGAATCACTGATGAAGTCCATGTTTAGATTTTCTCGCTTACTAAAGTCATGAACAACATTGAGATGCTGCCGCCACTCGAAGGGAGTTGGGAATTCTGATCCACAATATGGGCACCAAATAATTATATTGGTTTCCGATTTATCCTTTTGATCCGCTTCCACATCCTTCTGTTCCGAAAGAGTACAATTATGATATGTAGAACCGCTGCTATATGGGCCACTATCCTCATCACATGTAACATTATTAAACTCTGTGTTACTGTTGCTTGCCTCCGCAGCTTCCTCTTTTAATAGAGACAAGATTTCATCAAAGGCAGCTTCATCCTCCCAGATTCCTGATTGATTCATAAAATCGTCTTCACTGTTAATTTCCGTCTTTGGCATAAGCATGTATTGATTGCGGTTTACTTCATCTCGGCAACCTTGTGGTACACTCTGACCATTGTAGCACTCACTGTGAACTTCCTGCCTTGGTGTAAACTTATATTGGTAGCAGTTTACTTCAATCATCGGTTGGTGCTTCTTTGGAATACAATAAATCTTCACCGCCAGATCTTCCGGGTAAGACAGTTCTTCATCGAACATCTCTTGTTTTATATGCAGGTCGCTTATTAGAATTTCGATTTCTTCGTTCTGAAAATGCAAATCATGGTAATTTTAGGATTAAAATGAGAACTTCAATGCTGTCTATTTAGTCGCCGACGCGCACCGAACCGACTTCACTTCGAAACTATTTTCAAATGATTAAAACATGCGTAGTAATATAAAAATTGGGAAAAGTGCTTTAACGCGATAATACATTTTTGTGTGACTCTACTTTGTGCACATTGTAAGACAAATTATTTATTTTGCATTGAAATATGAGTGTTTTACGCTCTCGACCAGTGTGAGTCGAGGCACTCTAGCGAAACTCTCATGCGCGGGCGTTCGGCACATTCGGCCGCTGAGCTTGAGCAACCAACGGGAAGTCGCTCTCAACCAAAAAAGCAATTTGCCAGAATAGACATGCCAACCCCTCTCTCTACCAACAGCAACCAACAGGTATACTTGATGTTATACCGCTGACTGCGGAACTACCAACAACAAGTTCCATATGTCTGACAACTGCCTTTACTGGCCCTATTACCAAAGAACATACAAGAATAGATAGTTGATATGAATGAATTTGTGCGAGTTCTGCTACTGAGAAGAGTTTTTAAAATTGATGTATGGGGTGGTAAAAATACAGTGCACCCCCCTTTACTCTAACTATCGTCATTCCTCAATTCACTTAATTTCTCAAAATAACTGAAAACACCAAATTCTGTTGATAATTTCTCATTGTCAATGAACCCTCAAGATCCACAAGTCGAAATATCCAACTTGCGTTTAAGTAAAAAAATTAATTTGACAAAATAAAAAATTGTTTTCGTCATTATTAAAGATTGTTTTCGTTAATAGCATAAAGCAGTGTTTCTTTCTTTAATAATGACGAAAACAATTTTTTATTTTGTCAAATTAATTTTTTTACTTAAACGCAAGTTGGATATTTCGACTTGTGGATCTTGAGGGTTCATTGACAATGAGAAATTATCAACAGAATTTTGTGTTTTCAGTTATTTTGAGAAGTTAAGTGAATTGAGGAATGACGATAGTTAGGGTAAAAGGGGGTGCACTGTATTTTTACCACTACATACAGAAGTCCCTCCATTTACGTCATGATTGGTACCGGAAAATGGCGACGTAAATCGAAACGACGTAAATCGAATTTTAAATTCTCCATACTTTGAGCAAGTTCAATTTATTAACATATTTAAAAAAAGAAGAAAATTCAACAAAATTAAAAAAAGAAAAGACAATTCATATGTACATATATTAAAAAGTAAATATAAATAATTAAAGATAAAATAAGAAATTAAGAAAAGTTATAAAAATTCATACATAAATGTAAGGACATATGTTCATATTAATTATCAGAATTAATGGATGAACATACAATTTCAGAAATCATCATTTCGATATGCTCGTCTGAAGAAGAGCGCTGTGCCTGTTCCTGGCGCAATGCAGGCGTTTCCGAAGAAACTTGTTTGAAAAATGAGTCAATTCGCTTCTGAGGCAAGGACAACTTTTTCTGTTCGTACAGATCTCTGTAATATTTAAGACTCGTGTTCATTGATATTTTTGTTGTCTCAATTCTGTCTTCGTCTTTATCGAATTCTTCAAAAATTTCCATAGCCTTATTAATGCAGTCAAAGGCCTCCTTTAATTTCTTCAGTGGTATTTCTGAACTCTCCGTGCAAGTTTCGACATTAGAGCCCATTTCATCACTGTAACGTTGATTTGATAGATTTGTCAATGCAAATAGCTCCGAGTTTGTTAATGGTTCATCCCCTTGGTTCAAAACATCAACAATATCGGATTCATCTATTTCTGAAAATCCTAAACTTTGGGCCAGGTTTACAATTTCTGTGTTTATCTCGTTCAAGTTAAAGTCATTGCCGCCATCAGTTGTGCATTCAGGCCATACGTTTTTCCATCCATTTTTCATTGTTGATGCAGAAACTTCTTCCCAGCTTTTTTTTATGTTATCCACTGCTTGCAAGTTATCATAATTTTTCCAAAATTGTCTAATGATGTTGATATTTTTATCAGTTTGGCATCCTGGTGTATCAATTGCGTCAATAAGGCTTCTAAAACTTCGTCGTAAATAGTAGGTTTCTTAAATGCGGCGATAATGCCCTGATCCATAGGTTGAAAAAGGGATGTAGTATTTGGAGGTAAAAATACAATTTTCACGTCATCGCTAATGTCATCCAAACTGATGGAGTGGCCAGGTGATTATCGATTAGTAGCAGTGCTTTATGGGACATATTATTTTGTTCACAATATTTTTTAACTTTAGGACAAAAGTGCTCCTTAAACCACTCGTCAAATAACTTAGAAGTGGTCCAAGCTTTTTTGTTCGACTTCCAAATCATTTTGTTTGCAAAGATTCGTCATAGTCCTTGGAGATTCAGATTTATAAACTAACAAAGGCTTAACCTTAAAGTCCCCGGCAGCATTACCTCCAAGGAGAAGCGTAAGCCTAGCCTTCGAAACTTTCGATATAAAGGTTCTTCCTGGCATTCGCTTCCAGAATAGGCCAGTCTCGTCTACATTGAACACTTGCTGAGGTGCGTATCCTCCTTCAGCAATTATTTGCTTTAGCTTTTCCGGAAAACTTTTGGCTGCTTCATGGTCTGCGCTTGCAGATTCACCGACGACTTTTATGTTATGAAGTCTTGCTCTTTCCTTAAATTTCTCTAGCCATCCACCACTGGCGTTGAAAGTAAAATCACTCGATTCTTCATTTTGAGCAGATTTAGCTTAAGATCGTTGAACAAATGTATAGCCGTACTTTCAATAGCTAATGTTGTTATTGGAATATTCTTTTCGACTAAATCTTTTATCCACACAGTTAGTGCCTTTTCCATTTGTTCCATCAAAACCGGTCTCCTTTTAGTGGTGGTTCCGAGAGAAAAAGTTCCAGCTGCAGTTGCACTTGCACGAATTTCACTGGCATTTTTTATTATAGTTCTTGCTGTGGTTGGTGGAAGACCCATCGTACTGGCAATATTAAAAGCCTTTTCACCACTATCATGACGGCGAATAACTTCTAATTTTGTTTTTATTGATATAACATTTCGGGCTGTTTTTAACCGAGGTTCAGAAATTTTATTAGTTTTACGTTTGGAGCTCATTGTACATATTTCAACTTGTTGATACGCAAATACACACACAAATGAAAACGAAATTGAATGCGAGTATGTATGTATGTATACATACATTTAACAACGGGATTTCCGTTCCGCGATGTAAGTTCCAATTCACACGAGGCGATGTAAATCGAATGACAACGCAAATCGAATTTAGAAGGAACAAAAATTTTAACGACATAAATCGAAACGACGTAAATAGAGAGGACGTAAATCGTGGGATTACTGTACATCAATTTTAAATAATGACGAAAACAATTTTTTAATTAACACTGTTTAATTAAAAGCATATAGCCGTTTACTTAATTCGTTTAGCTGCATTTTTGACCTATTTTGAAGATTTTTCTGAGATTATTGAAACTGTTGCTATATGTGAGAATACTGTAAAAACGTGGAATTCTCTTTTGACCGGCAATTTCTTAATTTTCGTCTCTCTCTGTTCCACATTCTAATTCGTTTGTGTCTCTTTTACAGATTCATTCGTCGAGTCAACTCACCATATTTCACCACATCAGAGATGCAAAAATTGGTACTTTTCTAAGTTCTCAGTTTTTAATAATTTATTTTTTTTTTTATATCGTGAAGAATTAATTACATAAGAATAAGGTCTCATTAATGCTCACAAATTAAGTTTAAGTTTTAACAATGAGAAATGCAAAATTATTGCACATTATTTGTTGCGAAATAATCAATTTCGCGGAATTTTAAGAAATATGCGCAAATTTAACTGGTTTAATAGTTTAATGTTTCGTGAATGCCCCTTGAGCTGAGTGTATTCTTACATAATGTTATATCTACGAGTATATATACATAAAATATGTTTTATATATACATATATAAAATAATCGAGTTGTCCGCAGTTTTCTTATATCCACGTTGTCGCAGTGGCTATGCCCATTCAAATAGCCATTCTCATTGCCTATCGTCATGGCCAAAGCCGAAGTAAATAAATTAAAAAATCTTCACGACGGATTTAAGTGTTTAAATGAAATTAAATAAATTAATATACACTCTATATCGTAAACAATTCATTAAGAAAATACACAAAAGTAAAAGAAAACTGGAAGATAAGGAAATTTGCCGATTCTACTTTCTTTTTTTTACAAACAAAATTTTCAACATTTGGATTCATCAGCTATTAGTGTATGGTAAATTGTTAAGAAACTCTTATGAGAACAATCCAATGTAGAACACTGCATATATGCCGATGATGTCTTTATCTTCTCAAATTGCCAAGACAACAATCTCATACGCAGTACTTTCACCACTATTCTTGAAGACTTATCTAAATGGTCAAACATCTCTGGAGCGAATGTAGCGTTTAACAAATGCAGCACCCTACATATTTGCAAGAAGAAATCATGTGCCGGTTTTGATATAAGCTAAGCATAGACAGTAAATATACTTTTAAGGAACACTGTTGTTACATTAGGGAAAGCCTTGACATAAGACTGAATATTATCAAATTCCTTTCTTCTAAATTCTGTCGAACCCATCCTAAAATCTTACTCAACATCACAAGGTCACTTATCTTGTCAAAAATTGACTACGGACTCCCTATATACGGAAATTGTGCAGCTAGCAATATTCGACGTCTAGCCGCACCATACCATACTGGTATAAGAAAAAGCCTACGCGCATTCCCAACAACACCTACGAAAAACATTCTAGCTGAGGCAGGAATGCCGTCATTAGAAGAAAGAATTCAATACGCCACCCTACGTTTAATATCAAAATTATGGTCCGGATTTAGCCCTATCCTTCACAAAGTGATCACAAAATGCTTAAATCACGAACGACCAATAAAAATTCTTAGTACCATCGATAAATGTATCCGATTTGTAAAACAAGAACAACTAATTATTAACCCTATCAAAAGATCTCATTATCTATATCCATCTTGGATGCTCAGTGACTCATCCTTTATACTCGACATGTTAAAATACTCAAAAAAGGACACTGACAGCGCTACCTACCAGCAAATTTTCCTGGAAAACAAATCAAGATTGGAAAAATCGTGGCAATATATATATACCGACGGTTCAAAGAGTATTGATGGGACGTCTTTCGCTGTAGTAAACAATAATGGTGAGGTATCAAGCATTGGTCTACTCGGCAACCATTGCTCTGCTTTCACTGCAGAGCTAACAGCAATCAACAACGCAATTACCCAATCTGCCAAAGCCAGGGGTAAATTTATAATTTGCTCAGACAGTCAAGCAAGTATCAATTATATTCGCAATTTATCAAAAGGAAGTGATACAGTCTCTAAAATCCGAGATAAACTTATAAAATATATAATATGTTTCTATTTTTATCAAATTGAGCAATAAAATTCTTTGAAATAAAACTCAATTGCGTTTGTCTGTAAACGAAAGTTAATGTTTATTTAACATTTTAGATATTTGTTTATTTAACAATGTTACCTGTAAACGAAAGAAACAACATTTAAAGCCTTATTTTCAGATTGTGTTCTTTCTTTTTATAATACTTAATTTAAGTCTCTATTTTATTTTAACTAATTGACACTTTGTTTCGCTTTTTACATGTGCCCTGTCTCCATACTCATGATATGTCAAGCTTTCTTGTTTGACACTTGTTTTACTTTGTAAATGTTTTCTCTCTCTCTCTCTATGATGTTTTCTTATCTTCTTAACTTAATAGTGTTACCACACCAGTCGTTGAGCGCTGAAGATTTAATATTTAGAAAAACGATGACCGTCATACGTGTTGTCGATTTTCTTTACAAATATAACAAAAAAATCAAAATAATGTGGATTCCAAGCCATTCTGGTATTCGCGGAAACGAATATGCTGACGCAATGGCCAATATTGCCCGAAGAACTCCAGCTTTCACTTTAAACACCATCGAAAAAAAAGACATACACCGGTATGTATAAGTTAGCAACATACGTGATGCATGTCGTTGGCGCCGTGCGCTTGCGCAGCGGTACCCAGCATTGTAGGAAATACGCTGCAACAGCGTCTGCTGCCATCCGCTGCGCAGGGACACGGTAGACGGTGTTGGTTCTCGGTGCGTGAGAAAACACAAGACGGAGAGCATTGGCGCCATGCGCTAGCGCAGCGGTGCAAAGCATTGTACAAAATGCGCGGCAACAGAGTCTGCTACCATCCGCTGCGCAGGGGCACGATAGACGGTGCTGGTTCTCGGTACGCGAGAAAACATACGAAAAGAGTATTGGCGCCATGCGCTTGCGCAACAGTACAAAGCATTGTACAAAATGCGCGGCACAGCCGCTACGCGTAGATACGGTAGACGGTGTTGGTTCTCGGTGCCGGAGGAATTGGCGAGACATGTGTTGTATGTCGGTGCCGCCAAGCCCAGGCGTGAAACGCTGTCGCGCAATGCCGCCTCAAAGCGCAGTCACTATGCGATTGTCGGCGGCGAAAACGTATAAAAAGAACCCGAGTACGAGAGCTCGCATCTTTTAATTGGCAGGAGCTCGAAGGAGAAGGACTACCATAATAATACAAATAATAAAATAATATAAAATAATTTAAACTCTTTTATTATTATAGATTTTGCTCAGGAGAGTACTTAACTTATATGAATATATGCTCAAAATACAAAAAAGATCTTGGGCTGACTACGTACACCATTATGCTACAATCAACCCATTGAGACTTTGCCCTAACTACCCAGCACATCTCAATTGGTCCGAGATCCGGCCATTCATTCGCCTTAGACTAGGGCACATCAAAATTAGCCACGAACATCTGCTAAATGGATCAGGCACACCAAATTGCCAGTTCTGCAATACACAATCAGTCTCAATCATCCACTTATTGGACGAATGCCAGCACTTCAATATTGCGAGGAGCAATCTTCTTTCGAACCCTTCAACCGATAATATAAAAAAATTATATAGTTTCATAAAAAATACTAATTTAATTAATTTCATTTAAAAATAGTAACAAAGTATACAACATGTATTAAATGTAAAAAAAACTAATATACCATATTTATTACACGAGAGCTGAAAGCCGCAGTTGCTAGTGCTCCTCTTACAAATTGTACACTAATTAATTTTTGTATAAATTATAATAATAATAATAATTTTTAACAAATTGCCTATTGATAATTATAATTGTATATTCAGAACGAAAATATATATTATTTTGCATTACTCTATTTTTCTTGTATAAACCATTTCAATTACTATTGTTTATACAATTGTAAACTAAATGCTTAATTTTAAACAATTTCTTTCTCTTGATATGAGGTGATGTGTTCTGAAATTTATTTCAGAACCATTGTGTATATACGTAAAAAATGGAATTACTGAGATGCGTTACTCTTCACGATAACAGGGCACATTTAATTAAGCTGATTTATGGAACAATTGCATTTTATATTTAAAAAAATCAACTTAATACAATGCATAGCAATTTAACGCAAGTAAATAAATTATTGCTTTATCAGGCAAATAAAACTTATGATTATAAAATCTTATACTTTGGTTGTAAAAAATGAAACAATCATATGTTAAAGTATTTTATTTGTTGTATAGCAAAGATGGCAATCGAACAATATTTTCCAAAGAGAGCATGGAACATATATATACAAAATTGACGCGATTCAGAATTTACTTAACTATTTAAAATAACAATAATAGTTGATTTTTACTGTGGTTTAAGGTGGTAGCAGTACTAATGTAAAACCATTGTTAATATTCATGCTAAAATCCACTTTAATGCAACCCTGTGCCATTTTTCCGAAAAGGTGAATTCCAAATATTTCATTTTCAATATTTACATTTATTGTGTGGAATAGTTTTTGTTTTACCGCGCTTGGCTTCACAACGAAGGTAATTTTTTCAAATATTGATATATATTTTATATTTTTAAATTAATATATATCATTTTAAGATATATTAGAATAATGCCTCATACAAGGAAGTGCGCCGTTGTATGTATTGGATACAATATATGCTACAAATTTCCAAACAACATAAAATTGAGGTAGGTCATACATATATACTCGTATTTTATATTGATGTGCATCCGAAACACCATAATAATTGTAGGAAACTTTTATTCTTTTTTGTTACATTTTATTATTATTTTGTGTTATAAATCTATTTAAATATTGTGCAATATTTTATTTTTAGTTCTTTTTTGTTACATTTTATTATTATTATTATATAGTTTTAATGTTTAATTAAATTTATATAATCTACTTATACAAATTGGTTCTTATTATTTTTATTTTAATAGTAATTTAAAATATTGTAATGGGTGAAATAGGCCGACAGGGGAACCGAGCATCCAAATGAAAAATTTACCCGGTAACGCACCACTGCATCCCCCTGGGTGGTGTGGAAAGTGCAAAATTAATAATAAAATTATTTACTTTTAAAGAACTTATTTATTATTTATTTATTTATTTAAATAGTTATTTATATCAAATAGTTTTCGCTTTTCTATACAAGCTAAATACATGCAAAAATTAAGAATAATTAAAATTCAAGTATTTATTAAATACACTTTTTTAATGTACTGGATTTTACATTTTTTGCATATTTTCTCAGTCCAGAGTCCGCAATGCTTCGAAATAATATAATGCAGCGTTTCATTTGACACCGTCCACTATTTGTAACACTACTAATAATATTTTCTACAATACGAAATAATATATTCAATAAAATATTTTCTTGATTTTAGACCAGCAAAAAATAGTAAACAAAAACAGCTGTTTGTTATTCACCACTTTACTACACAAACATGGCAACCCGCATGTGGTATACGTTACAACAAACACAATAAATTCACATACACTGTGACCAAAAAAAATGGTCGGAACGGTAAATAAATTTGGAGGGAATTGAATGTATTTTCTTTGTCTTCTTTGCTATTACCACTCCAAACGTTTCGTTGGCAATCTAAAGTTGTGTGGCTGGCAGCGCATTTCTCTCATCTTGGCTCTTGGACTATACTTGCAGTAGGTGCATTCGATTCGCCACTCTATCGAGGATAGGACAGACTTTTGTATAGAAAAGATATCGAGTAATTATACTCCGATGAAACGGGCGAAATTTTCTATCGATAGAATGTGCTTCCAACTTGAAAATTTCTTGTGAAAACCAACGAGATTAAGAATTACCAATATAAATTTCCTTGACATTTTTTATATTTTAGTTGATTAAATTTAATGAAAACAAAAATTAAACTTTTGATTTTGATTTTTGATTTTTAATATTATTACTGTGTTGATTTCATTTATATTCAAATGATGACTTTGTCTAAAAAATATAAAAAAGTAAATGCTTAAAAGACAGTTGAAACAATGCTGCCACTTTACCACTTACTCGTGTACTGTTTTATTCGCGCAACTCGATACGAGCTCGACACAGGTTACGAAGCGAATGTGCCTACGGTATAGAGTAGTATAGAGAGATAACTTCGTCAATCCAACAACAAAATCAATGGAAACTCGAATGCAAGTGTATAAGCAAAGACAATACAAGAATGATAAAATAGAAGATTGCGCCATGCGCAGGTCCGTTATTCCTCTCTCGACAAAATCACAGCTGATTGGCTGTGACGTCAAAAGGCGCTTTAAAATATTTTTTTATATGAAAAATGCATGTGTAAGGGCAATAATTTATGAATTAAAAGGATTTTAATTATTTTTAATAATATATAACTTAACAAATGCACTTGCAAGTAAATGAGTACAAATTATTGAAAAACTCGTTCGATAAAAAGTACTTAACCAGCGGATTAAGCAGATTTTCATGTACCAAAAAAGAAAAAGTGAATTTGTGTATTGATTTAATAAATATAAATATATTAATATTATATAAATATACATATATTTAATAAATATACACATATTAGAATTTCATTTCTCATAATTATTTCATTTTATATTCCCATTATCGCACCAAAACAGTAAATAGCAACTTTCACGACACAAATTTTACCAACAAATTTTTGAATAGAACAAAAATTTTAATGCCAAATAAATTTAAATATATAATTTCACATTTATTTATATAAAAATTATCATAAAATGCGACAAATATTAAAATATTTAATATTAAACACAAATTATCACATTTCTCACCCTAAAATGTATGCAATTTTGGATGTTCTCTCATTTCGTGTGCGCCTTAGGACGAGTTGCGCAGAGAGAGGAAATTTTCGTGCGAGCATTGGTGCAATCTTCTATTTTATCATTCTTGAAGACAATATACTATAAAGATATTACATTCTTCTCTTCACTCAGCGAAATGAATTAAAATTCCGGGGCTGCCTATGGAGCCAAAACCCGAAGTGTGCTCGGCAATTCAAAGGCAAAACATGTAGATACACATTCTGGTTTTTGCGTTCTATTTGAGCGTGTGTGTTTACTACATGTGCGAATGTTTCTATGCTTGCTTGCATGTTTACTACTGTGTATTTATTTAATTTATTGTTTTATCCCCAAAAAAAGCCACCATCAAATTGCACAGCAAAACTTCATGGCTGCACTAGCAGAAGACTAAAAGTTATTTTTTCCGGAATGTTATGTACAGAATTATAGAAGTTTTAGTTAGCTCCAAAATCAACAAAAATAGTATGAGTGTCTTTAGTTCAATGCTTTGCTCGTTGGTGTATAGTTTTTGTGGCTTAGGGTTCGAGCCCCAGCAAAATGCTGTGTTTTATCGGATTTTTTTTTATATTAATAATAATTTTTATAAATAGTAGTAAAAGTATTTTACTATTTTCCATAAATTAACCAGTATTATATCATTTTACTTGACCTAAACTAGAGCAGAATTATTTCTTGTATGTTATAGAAGAATACTGGAAACGGTGGAGTATTATGAAATTCAATCTTGACAAATCATATAAAGGGTGTTTTTTTTAGACATGTGGTTTTCAAGCAGAAATTAAATGCATGTAATTGTATGCTATGGCCAAGAATTTAGCTTTATTAATAAGTTAAGGCTTTGCCATTATGTTTTAAAAATGATTTCGGGCAAGTAGCCGCCGCGGCTGCCTCGAATAAATTCCAGCCGAGAGGCCCAATTTTCGACCACTTTTTGCAGCAATTGGGGCCGTATGTCAGCAATAACGCAGCGAATATTCGCTTCCATGGCGTCAATCGTCTCGGGCTTATCTGCGTAGACAAGCGACTTCACATAACTCCACATAAAATAGTCCAGCGGTGTTAAATCGCACGATCTTGGAGGCCACGCCACAGGCCCACGACGCGAGATAATGCGCTCACCAAAAGTTTCCTTCAATAAATTGATTGCCCCATTGGCTGTATGGCATGTAGCACCGTCTTGTTGGAACCAAAGGTCGTCCACATCAACATCCTCAAATTCAGGCACTAAAAAGTCATTAATGGCTTCATTTTTGAAGAAATATGGACCAATGATTGCTTCTGCCCATAGAGCGCACCAAACAGTGACTTTATGAGGATGTAACGGCGTCTCAACAATTGCTTGTGGACTATCGTCACTCCAAATACAACAATTTTGCTTATTAACTTACCCATCCAACCAAAAGTGAGCTTCATCGCTGAACAAAATTTTCTTGTGAAAATCGGGATCGGTGGCCATCTCGTTTTGAGCCCCTTCACCGAACATGCGACACGCTTGAAGGTCGTTCGGCCATAAACTTATGAAATGGCAAACCAAACTGAGCATAAATCAAGTGACAGCTGTCAAAAAGACCAACTCCGAAAAAAGTATTGCCAGATTGAAAACCACACGTCTAAAAAAAAACCCTTTACATACATACATACATATGTATGTACATATGAACTTATTTGTGTTTGATCATTTTGCCAGGTAGCGAATTGTTCCATAAAAAGAATGAAAGAAATGAAAATGAAAGCGCCCTCATGTCTGGTATTTTTATTTTAGGTGCTGTTTGGATTCTTTAAATATAATGAATTCAATTTGTCATGAAATTTTGGATATTTGAATTTTTTCATAATAGACAAATCTCAGCAAAGTTTATTCTTTCGATTTTATATTTTCGCTTTAGCAGGATCCGATCAAACATTTTCTGAGTGAATCAAAAGAAAGAATAATTATGCACAAAAAACCAATTTTACTAAAATTAGTGTTAATATTTTAATATTCATATGTATGTGCGTCTATTGCCCATTCCATCAGAAAATGTATCTAAATAATTTTAGATTAAGGGTACAGTCAACAAAATAAAGGTTTTAAAAGTTTGTTTTTTACTTTGTCAGTTCCGCTTGAAATACTATAACCACATTCTATTACAAATTAAACCACTCGTACGTACATGAATATGTGCATACATATCTATGAACACTGATTCTCCGCATTTACATAGTACATGATATGTTCATGTTTGAAGTAAATGTTATGAACATCAATATCTAGTATTAAGTGCATATGTTCTTGTTATACATTGATTTACAAATGGAGGATTTGAGGAGAATCGCTGACAACAAAGCTCCCGGTCTAGATGGCATCCCAAATGTGGCACTAAAAGCGGCAATAGAGACGAGGCCAGAGGTTTTTGCTTTGATGTACAATACGTGTATAAAGGAAGGGGTATTCCCAGATAGATGGAAAGAGCAACGGCTGGTACTACTGCTTAAGACGGGAAAGCAACCAGACCAACCATCAGCATATCGACCACTGTGCATGTTAGACACGATAGGCAAAATTTTGGAGCGGATTATCTGCGAATGACTCCAGGAGGCGGTAGAAAAACATGGTGGGCTTTCAGACCGTCAATATGGTTTCCGAAGGGAACGTTCGACGATAGATGCCATTCAGGCCGTAACGGACATAGCCCGTGAAGCAACAAGTGGCAAGCGATGGCGAGGAGGTACAAAGAAGTATTGCGCGGTGGTAACGCTGGACGTAAAAAATGCGTTCAACTCAGTGAGCTGGCCTCTAATTATGGAAGCACTTCGGAGTTTCTGCGTTCCGGTGTACTTACAACGCTTGATATCCAGCTACTTCCAGCACAGAGTGCTGTTATACGACTAGAGGGCTTTCGTCGCTCTACAGTCACGGGTGGCGTCCCACAAGGATCTGTACTCGGCCCTATCCTGTGGAACATCATGTGTGATGGCATACTCCGCTTGGACCTACCAATGGATGTAACGCTCATCGGGTACGCAGACGACATCGAAATGGTGGCGGTTGCAAAACACATACACACACTGCAGAAGAGATGCAATGACGCAATTGGGTGTGTTATGGAGTGGCTCACTAGTGCTAAGCTGGAACTGGCCGCACATAAAACAGATGCGGTACTACTGAGTGCGAGGAAAGTAACCGAGAGGTTCACCATCTGAAAGCAGTCTGCGAAAAGGCCACGAGATTAAACGGAGCACTTGCACGCATGATGCCGAATATTTGAGGCCCACGCTCAAGTCACGGAGACTGCTATCGACGGTTACTAGCTCCATCATTTTGCATGCCGCGCCAATCTTGGTGGAAGCCACTAAGGTGAAAGCCTTCATTAAATGCATCCAGTCAGTAGGCTGAGCGCACTACGCGTGGCTAGCGCATTTCGCAATGGATCGGACGAAGCAATAGGGATAATAAGCAGCAAACCCCCCATTGCCTTGCTGGCGAAGGAGGTACACCGGCTCTACAAGCAGAGGGCGAGACCCACAAACATAGACAAAGCAGCGGAAAGAAAAAACACCATTTCGGAATGGCAACAGAGGTGGAAACAATCCGAAAAGGGTCGATGGACATTCATGCTGATCCCTCACATCACACCATGGGTAACAAGGACGCACGGGGAACCAAATTAGTACGTCACACAGTTGCTAACTGGTCACGGCTGCTTTAAGCAGTACCTCCATGTTAGAAAGTATGGGGAAGACCCGTACTGTCCGTACTGCCCTGGGGTGCTCGAGCATAGGCAGCACGTGTTTTTCGACTGCCCACACTTCAAAGGCACCCGGGATAAACTGAGTGCTGTCCTCGATGAACCACCAACAATGGACAACCTCTGTGAGCACATGTGCGATAAGCTCGTCAAGTGGGAAGCAGTTTGCTCGGCAGCGGCCACCATCATGAAGGCGCTGCGAATCGCAGAACGAGCGCGTAACGCTGAACCAAAGACAATATACTATAAAGACATTACATCGCTCTCTTCACTCAGCGAAATGAGTTAAAAAACCGTGGCTGCCTATTGGACCAAAATCCGAAGTGTGCTCGGCAATGCAAAGGCAAAACATGTCCATAGATACACATTCTGGTGTTTGCGTTCTATATGAGCGTGTGTGTTTACTACATGTGCGAATGTTTGTATTCTTGCCTTCATGTTTACGGCATGCATATGCGTGTATCGATATGAATGTACGAATGTTATTTTTAATTTATTTGTTGGAATTGGAATGAAAACGAATTTCAATCATAGCAATCGAAGACGAGGCATTATAACTAATTATGGGAATATTTTTAAAATTTATATTGTAAATTAGTTAAAAAAGAAAAAATCGGTGTATAAAATTAATAAATAATAATGTATATTTATTTAATTTATTGTTTTATCCCCAAAAAAGCCACCATCGAATTGCACAGCAAAACTTCATGGTTGCACCAGAAGGTGCATAGCACCAATAAAAAATATTTTTTTTACTTTAATAACACCAATGTGATTAATTTATATGCACATCCATACATACAGATCAATGTACATATGTATGTATGTATGCACATATTTGTCTTCTGATCTTTTGTCAGGTAGCGAATTGTGCCATAAAAAGAATGAAATGAAATGAAAATAAAGCGCCTTTTTGTCTCGATTGGAGTTATGATGTGCGGTGTGGCTTCTTTAAACATAAAGTGAAGCAGAATTAGAATTCAATTTGTCATGGAATTTTGGATATGGGCAAATCTTAGCGTTCTGACGTTACGTTCGGACGCTTTTTTTCATGTAATTTGCACAGAAATTGGACATATTTTTTTAAATGCGTTCACTGCTAGATTACTTTACAAATGCAAAATATATATAAAGAAAAATATTAGGGTTCTCAAGTCTTTTCTCAGAGATATTGTATTTAAAAAACTGCGTTCGCCCGTTACAAAAACTGCGTTCGCCCGTACGAAACTAACGCAGTTTCATGCGCACATGAATTAATGTATGTGAGTTAAGAAACACCGTTATGACTATTTTTAGAAGATATAAATTTCTTTGCTGTAATGATCTGCTAGAGCAGCAGCAATTGAATGTGGTATAGTAAAATTATTTAATACTGGATAATTTATGCTAAAGTAGAAACTATTCTTATTATTTTTTATAAAAATAATTATTAGTTTGCTTTCAAAAAAAGGATAATATATCATAGGGCCGAGCTTTAGGCTACTATGGGGGTCAGCAGGTGGCGGATAGCTGAACGGTCTACAGACATGTAGGCCAGCTGCGAATATAAAATAAGCAGTCCCCGACCATTAGCGGCAGGAATGGAAGGCGTGGCATAAAAGGTCACAAAAGCCTAATGAAATTACTGTGACAGGGCGAGTCGGTGCCGCCCCTTAAATAAGTATCAAACAACCCCCTGGGCCGGATTAAGGTGTCATACGACCCGTGCCGAGAATCAACCTGGCTGAGGGCCCAGTCTTAAAAATAGCTCAGCCACTAACGGAGTATCCGGATACCTGGCGTCCTCCGGATTATCTAGCCTTATCTGTATATAGCGGATCTCTGTACAGATGGACCATCCTATCTCCGCCACTCGTGGGATATACTATGTCGAATCCAAAAGAACTCAAACACAACAACCTCAGAGACCGGTCCTCTTATAACTCCGGCGGGGAACGAGGTTCCCAACACTACAGGGGAGTGCATTGGCGTGCGCACGGACCCTTTCAAAAAGAGCGCGGTTCTTGCCAGGTCTCCTAAAGACCCCACGCGCAGCATGCCACCCAGGCAACCAGATGATAGTAGCAACATCCGAATGCCTACACCTGTAGCAAGGAGTGATCCCTCAGTTCCAAAAAACACATCTTTTTGAAAACTTGGGGAACAAATCGCGTTACTAGGTGAAATGCTGGAAGATGGAAAGAGGTGCACAATTCATCAACCAATGCGGGACGCGATTGAGAGCATCAGGGCGCTTTATGAGCTCTCAGCGATAGAAGCGAAGGATGAAGCTGCCAAACAAATCATAAGAAGGCACAACTCGTCCCAAACATCGCCGTATTTTATACCAGGAACAGATCAGAAGCGGAAAAAAACACACTGATCTAGAGACGCCCCCAACGAAGCGGGTAGCTACACCAGTTGGGAAAAAGGTCACCAACCGGCACCACCCCGAAGTCACGGAGAAAAAGGGGCGAGAAATCTCCGCGGCCAAAAAAA
Organism: Clusia tigrina; assembly: GCA_920105625.2. NCBI lineage: Eukaryota > Metazoa > Arthropoda > Insecta > Diptera > Clusiidae > Clusia > Clusia tigrina. Next base: position 396,091,245 of record OV050030.1, read on the forward strand.
GTGAGGGCACACATGCGCAACCAAACAAGGAACAGGAATGGACAAAAGTCCAACACAAGAAGCAGAGGTTCCGACCAAGAACGGACGCGCTGATAATCACAGCTACGTCCGGACAAACGTATGCGGAGATCCTTCGGACCATTAAGGGGAATGGTGCGCTGAAGGAACTCGGTGAAAACGTGAAGGCGGTGCGGCGCACAGTAAATAACGAGCTGCTGCTTGAACTGAAGCGAGCCCCGGAAAGTAGCGCCGCGATGTACCAAGTTGCAGTGGTGGGCATCTTGGGCGAGAAGGCTAAAGTCATGGCGAAGACTCGCTCCATAACGGTTCAGCTAAGGGATCTCGATGAGGTCACAACAGTATCGGAAGTGTGCGACGCATTGCATAAGCAGTGCGACATAAAACGTCCGGACGAGATTTCAGTTCGCAGTTTGCGAAAGAGCCACCATGGTACGCAGACAGCCTACGTCTGCCTGTCGGACGACGATGCAGCAAAGGTGCTGAAGGTGCAGCGGATACGCATCGGCTGGGTTTGTGCCGAGTACGCGAGAGCATTTCTCCCTCAAGATGCTTCAAATACTGGGGCTACAACCACCTAGCACGTAATTGCAAGGAGACGGTAGACCGCAGCAACCAATGTAGAAAATGTGGTGAAGAAGGACACCTAGCGGCGGCATGCACCAACAAAGAAAAATGTGCGCTATGCAAAGGAGGTCACGCAGCTGGCAGCTCCCGCTGTATGGCACGTCCAAAGTGGGCGATGAAAATCGTACAACTCAATCTTAACCACTGCGTTGCGGCGCAGGACTTGTTGCGGCAAACCGTTTACAAGGGGCAATTCGACCTTGCCATTATAAGCGAACAGCACCACAACGTGAGAGGATGTCACTGGACACCGGACGCGAGCAGCAAAGCGGCGTTATGGACGCTCGGAAGTAGGATGCACCAAAACAAACCGAATGCACCCAACTCTGGTTTCACCTGGATAAAGCTCGACGGAATATATTTTTTCTCGTGCTACGCTCCGCCGAGTATGGACATAGCGCTTTTTGAACGAATGCTGACGAAACTGGTCGCAGAAGCGAGAGGTAAAACTCCAGCACTTATCGCGGGAGACTTTAATGCCTGGTCAACAACATGGGGCAGCAGGAGCACAAACCGCAGGAGCAGAATGCTGATAGAGTGTCTTGCCACGTTGGATGTTGAACTCCTAAACAATGGGCAACATACATTTGAGGCAGGGGCGAAACGGTCTGCGGTGGATCTTACCTTCGCTCACAACTCGATCGCGCGCACTGCCACATGGAGCATTGGGGATTTCCACACTTACAGCGACCATAGAGCTATCGTAATCGAGCTGAGGCACAACATGCAGCCGTCCCGAGTAATTAAAGTGCAAACAAAAGGTTGGAGACAACATGCATTTGATGCTGAAGTCTTTCAACTGGTGTGGGGTGAGGGAGAGACCTCGGATGATGGAGCCACAAACATGGCCGCGGACATTAGACGCCGGCTAAGCGCTGCATGCGACGCCGCCATGCCTAGAAGGACGAGCGTGCCATCCAGGAAGCCGGTTTACTGGTGGACTGAGGAAATCGCTGAGCTCAGAAGACGCTGTAAGAGTGCGCGCAGAAAGGCGCAGCGCGCACGGCCCCGGTCCCACCTTATATGGCAACCACAATGGGCCAACTACAAAGACTGCCGGCAGCAGCTCAAGAAAGCCATCCGCAGCAGCAAGGAGGCCTGTTTCAAGGAACTGAGGGATAGCGCGGATATCGATCCCTGGGGTAAAGCGTATAAGGTGGTGATGAGCAGAGTCAAAGGACCGAGACCACCGCAACCCACCGATGCCGCGATCATGCGCAACGTGGTAACAACACTCTTTCCCCCACAGGGGGAACGGGTCCACCACTATCACGGTGACAGTGGACGAAGTGCTGTTGACGCTTCGGAAAGTGTCCGACAGCACGACTCCTGGGTTGGATGGTATTCCCAACGTTGCGATGAAGTCGGCCATAAGGGCGGATCCCGACACATTTGCGAGAATGTACACCGCATGCCTCAATGAAGGCATATTTCCTGAGTTCTGGAAACAGCAAAGACTGGTGCTGCTATTGAAAGCTGGAAAGCAGCCTGACCAGCCATCCGCGTATCGCCCATTATGTATGCTCGACTCCCTGGGTAAAGTGTTGGAGAGCATCATTGTTCAGCGACTGCACGAAACGCTCGAGGGGCCTAGGGGCCTATCCCCGCGGCAATTCGGATTCCGCCAGGGCAAGTCTACTGTTCACGCGATTCAGATGGTAATGAACATTGCACGTGATGCGACGAGCGGAGAAAGGTGGAAAGGTGGCGACAAGAAATACTGCGCAGTGGTAACTCTTGATGTCAAAAATGCGTTCAATTCGGCGAGCTGGTATCGAATACTGCAGGCGCTGAGTGACTTCAATATACCATGCTACTTGCAGCGAATTATTGCGGACTACTTCGAGGGTAGAGTGCTTCTCTACGACACTGACGACGGTGTAAAGCGTCACAAGGTCTCCCATGGCGTCCCACAAGGCTCGGTGTTAGGACCAACATTGTGGAATGTGATGTACAATGGCGTTCTGACGATGGATCTCCCAAACGGTACGACGATGGTTGGCTATGCAGATGACGTCGCACTGGTGGTAGTGGCGAAGGATATTGCCACACTAGAGATGCGGTGTAGCGATGCGGTGTCAAAAGTCACGAGGTGGCTGGAGTGTGCAGACCTTGAATTGGCAGCGCAAAAAACGGAGCCGGTCCTCCTGACCACACGGAAAAAACTGGAGACTTTCTCGTTCATGGTTGGTCACCACGAGATAGTATCACGGCCATATCTGCGGTATCTGGGCGTGCTTATTGATGCCCGGGTGTCTTTCAAGGAGCATCTGCTAGCGGTCAGTGAAAAGGCCGCTAAGGTAAACGGCGCGCTCTCACGCATCATGTCGAACATCGGAGGACCACGCTACAGCAGAAGGAAGCTTCTACCAAGGGTCACGAGCTCCATACTGCTGTATGCTGCGACGGAGAAGGCGTCATATTTCGCTGGCATCCGGGCAACGTATCGCTACAGTGCATTGAGAGTGGCTAGTGCATTCCGCACGGTTTCGGATGATGCTATCTTAGTGATTGCTGCTATGCCACCAGTGGACATCCTGACCTCTGAATGCCAACGCACGTTTACTGCAGGCACACATGCATCTAAAGTGGATGCACGTCATCGGAGCAACATGATCTGGCAGCGACGCTGGGAGAGAGCCGATAAGGGAAGATGGACATTCGCCATGATCCCAAATATCACCGCCTGGATAAGTCGCAAACATGGAGAGGTGGACTTTTACACCACCCAGTTGCTCAGCAGACATGGCTGCTTCAAGCAATACCTCCACCGCTTCAAGTATGAGGAGGACCCGTTCTGTCCCAGTTGTCCACACGAAATCGAAGACGCGCGGCATGTCCTAATGCACTGTCCCCGTTTTTGCCACGTACGAGCTGAGGTGATGGAAGCCTTTGGAGAGATTCCAACCGTGGAGAACATTGTGGCACACATCTGTGAGACACCATCCAAATGGCGAGCCTTTCAAGATGCAGCGGCGAAGATCATGATTGAGCTTCGCCGCATTGAGCGAGGGAGAAACGCTGACCGCGCAAGGTTGCGCGATGCGATCGTGAACAGTAGCGAATCCTCTGCAACAAGGACGGATGGTTGACTAAGACCAACGACTGACGGTTGAGCAATTATGCTCTGACAGCCTCTCGACGGAATACCTGACGGTGGGCTCCGGGGGGATCCACCCGTACGTTTGAGGAGATATTTAGTGGGTTAGAGTCTCACACTGACTCCGGCTTTAGACGCTTTTATTCCTTGTTTAAAAAAAAAAAAAAAAAAAAAAACACATATGCATACCGTCAACATGAAAGCAAGCATACAAACATTCGCACTTGTAGTAAACACACACGCTCATATAGAACGCAAAAACCAGAATGTGTATCGACATATTTTGCCTTTGTATTGCCGAGCACACTTCGGGTTTTGGTCCAATAGGCAGCCACGGTTTTTTAACTCATTTCGCTGAGTGAAGAGAGCGATGTAACGTCTTATAGTATATTGTCTTTGCTTGAAGCCAAAGACAATATACTATAAGACGTTACATTGCTCTCTTGAGTGAGAATCAACATATTGAAATTGCTGGCAACCACATTGGAATTCAGATCGGCAATTTCACGAAGCAGTCGTCAATATGTATCCATCGGCAGGCACACACATGGCTATTGTTGTATTGCATTCGTATGAATAATTTAGTGTGTGAGTTTTTGTGTGTGCTCACAGCAGAAGCGACTAATTTGAAATCAAATTTTTATTTTCTGTTCTGTGTGGCTGGGGTAAAATACACAAGAATGAATTTTCTGTATGGCAATGGTTTCTTATTCGGAAAGTGGGGCTGAAAACAAAGCATTTGTGGTTTTGCGTATAAGAAAGATTTGCCATGTCATGACGAAGCATAATGCGTGCATATTAGAATACTTGTCAATATAAAATAAATATGCATACATAGGATCTTTTATAAAGATCGAAGCGCAAGTGGTAAAGCGTTGGTCTATCAATTTTACGATGCCGGGTCCAAGTCCGCTGAGAAATATGTTTATTTTTATATTTTTTTAATTGTTCATCCTTTTTTTGAAAGCGAACTAATAATTATTTTTATAAAAAATAATAAGAATAGTTTCTATTTTAGCATAAATTATCCAGTATTAAATAATTTTACTAAATCACATTAAACTGCTGCTGCTCTAGCAGATCATTACAGCAAAGAAATTTATATCTTCTAAAAAGAGTCATAACGGTGTTTCTTAACTCACATATGTACATTAATTCATGTGCGCATGAAACTGTGTTAATTTTGTACGATTTCAATACTTTTGTTTATGTTAGTTTTTCACAAAATCTAATCCAATCAAACATTTCGTTCGTCAATGAATATGTGCAATTTTAGGAAGTTTTTGTTTTTTCGTATATGCTCTGTACATATATTAAATAAATTGTTTGATTGGATTTTATTGTTATGGTAGGAAAAGGAATCATTTTGCAGATGAATTAAAATTTTTTATATTTATTTTATAATACATTATTTACAAATTAAAAATTAACTTAAATTAATATAATTAAATGTATATTATTATAAAATATAAAAAACATGCAGTTGCATAGAACTTAGACAGAAAATAATTAAAAAATAGAACTAAAAAGAAGTCCCAAATATTATTCACGAATGTAGGTCAAAAGAGATAATTTCATTCAAATTATTTCCTATATAAGTGGATACACATCTAAAGACAACTTCACACGCACAAAGCAGTAAGAAGTTTTTGCACATTTTTATTAGTCTCCATAACTCCAAGTCTCCACGTCAAGGCGAGTGATGTAATGAGTGGCCGGTTGTAGTATTTCAAATGGCGTTTGTGCAAAAACATGCCAGCAAGTCGACTCGGGTAACCCCTGCACACCTCATGTAGACATTTTTTGAGGTAAATATCAAAAGTAATGGGCAAAAAGACGCACCTTATATTAAAATATGTTTACTAAACATTATTTATCCTAATATAAATTTAAAATTTCTGGATTTTTAAATACTTGAAATAATTTTTTATAGATTTTTGATTATAATAATTTTAGATTATAAAGTGGTTTATTATGCGTTAGAACAGAATCATGGTTGAACTACATTTTTCCATTGGAAATAAATGTTTATGTATAGGTTATTGTATTGTATACGGTTTTATTTACAAAACTTTGTAAATCAATGTATAACAAGAACATATGCACTTAATACTAGATATTGAAGTTCATAAAATTTACTTCAAACCTGGTTTAATTTGTAATAGAATGTGGTTATAGTATTTCAAGCTGATCTGACAAAGTAAAAAAAAATCGTTTAAAACCCTGATTTTGTTGACTGTACCCTTAATCTAAAAATTACTTAGATAAATTTTCTGATGGAAGGGGCAATAAACGCACATATGAATATTAAAATACTAACACTAATTTTAGTAAAATTGGTTTATTCTTTCTTCGGATAGATTCAAAAAATGTTTGATCACATGCTGCTAACGCGAAAATATGAAATATAAGATCGAAAGAGTAAATTGTGCTGATATTTGTCCATACTGAAAATATTGACATATCTAAAACTTCATGACAAATTGAATTCTACTTCTCCTTCACTTTATATTTAAAGAATCCACACCGCACATCATACAACAAAAACGCCAATCCAGACAAAAAGGCGCTTTATTTTCATTTCATTTCATTTTTTTTATGGCACAATTCGCTACCTGACAAATGATCAGAAGACAAATATGTGCATACATACATACATATGTACATTGATCTGTATGTATGGATGTGCATAAAAGTTAATCACATTGGTGTTATTAAAGTTAAAAAAATATTTTTTATTGGTGCTATGCACCTTCTGGTGCAGCCATGAAGTTTTGCTGTGCAATTCGATGGTGGCTTTTTTGGGGATAAAACAATAAATTAAATAAATACATATTATTATTTATTAATTTTAAACACCAATTTTTTCAAAAATTTACAATATAAATTTTAAAAATATTCCCATAATTAGTTATAATGCCTCGTCTTCGATTGCTATGATTGAAATTCGTTTTCATTCCTATTCCAACAAATAAATAAATAACATTTTTGCATTCATATCTATCCACACATATGCATGCCGTAAACATGAAAGCAAGCATACAAACATTCGCACATGTAGTAAACACACACGCTCATATAGAACGCAAACACCAGAATGTGTATCGACCTGTTTTGCCTTTGCATTGCCGAGCACACTTCGGATTTTGGTCCAATAGGCAGCCACGGTTTGTTAACTCATTTCGCTGAGTGAAGAGAGCAATGTAACGTCTTATCATGAATGAATAAAAACTCTTGCTTCATGACGTCTTGCTTCATGACGTCTTATAGTATATTGTCTTTGCGCATAGTCAGCCACACAATTTTAACTCATTTCGCTGAGTGAAGAGAACGATGTAGTATCTTTGTAGTATATTGTATTTGCCAGCATGCAGCCAATATTTAACCAGCGGAGAAATTACGGTTGAAGTTAGAGAAAAGACCTTTGCTTGAGTATATCAGAATAAAATCTGAAAACTTCATTGAATAATCAGGGGTATTTATCCGGTTCAATTCCATTGGACTTGCATGGGATTTTCATTCGATTCCCAATGCATTTCCAATGTTCAATTGCAAATTCACAAAATTTCGGCTGATCTACGCAATATCGTATCCAGCCAAAGTATCACGGCAACAAACTGTGGTCAGCGCACTCAGAGAAATTAGATCTGGGTGCGCTGGCCTTTCAAGATCGCTGGGCTAATGCACTCGCATTTGTTTGTCAGCTGTTATGAATTTCTATGTTTGCCTTTGTTCACAATTTATTATATCTAAATACATTAGTTTGTGTGTCTCCCTTTCTTATGTCTAAATTCATTAGTGTGTGTGTCGTAATTTGTATTAGCTTAAATATTACATATAAGATAAGTACGCTACAATAATAAACGATTAATAAGTTACACGTTCTGAGTTGATTTGGTACTTTTTGTTTTTCATAATGGATTAAATGGATGAAAATTAGTAATATAAAAATATCAGAATGTATTTATGAGTCTCCAAAAAACTCAATATAATTACTATTGCAAATTTTTCAAAATTTGTTCCATTAAATAATATCTAATTTTATAATATATCTATAATAAAAGCACTATTCCACCTCTGATTTTAATTTATTCACTTAATTTATGAAAATATGTAGTAAAAAATTATTAGAATCAGTAACACTTTTTTATAAAAAGTCCAAATGTATTTGTCCCTGGTGTCTCTTAGGAAAAAGCTGATCGCTAGTGGTCCCCGAGCACTTATCCACTTGTATCCGATTTCCCATTGATTTTGTTGTTGGATTGACGAAGTTATCTCTCTGTACTACTCGATGGCGATCTCTCTGAAAGTTTGTGCACTGTACGAGTTCCCTTTTCTTTTTTGGTGGTTCAAATTTAATTTAGCTGTGCATCATAATTCCGATTTTAGTTTTGCTTTTTATTTGGTTTGTAAGCGTTCAATTCCGTGTGGCCCTCTACAAAAACTTTTGTGTGATAATCCTGCATTTACCAGATATGATCGGTTGAATTTTGCCTTCATATTCTTTCAAAAATTTCAATACGTACTGATTTTCTGCAATCGACTGAAATGCACGTATACATATGTGTGCGAGAATTATATATACATATATACATATATTGAAAATATCAAATACGTATATAATTCATAGTGTTACTCGGCAAGCCGCCATTGAGCAAATTCTAACAGTGAGCCGAAGAAAGGCTGAATGCAATAAAAATGCAGATGTTTGAGTTGCCAGTTGGAAACCGCTTAGTTTAATTCCCGAGCAGGGTTTTTATATGGTTTATTTGAATTACAAACTCGATAACAAATCTCGATTAATTTAATTGTTTATTTTTAATCCCTTTCGCTTAAGCCTAACTCAAATTCCACTCAAATATAAAACAAACCAATTCACCAATGACCGCGCGCCAGGATTCTAATTACACTGCGCATGTCAAGTGTCATAGTGTTGCAGTGCAGCGGATGGGGGTGTCTTATAGATTGGTATGGTTTGCATGTGTAGTTTGCGTAGGTAGTCTTTGTGCTACACTACGTTTGTGCGCAATAGTGCACATGCACTACACGACCGTAGTAGCTCCAGTAGTGGTTCTGTATTGGTGACTCCAGAACCATTTTTTTTTGCTTAAAAAGAATTAATTATTTATTGAATCTGCTTAAATATTAAGCCTAACAATAAGTATATCAAATTTTAAAACTAGTAGCAAAAAAGTAATTCTAACCCAAATTGAATTTGGCTATCAAAATTTCGCCTCTGCTTTGTTCTTCATAAGGCCGGAAAGCCTCTTCCCTACAGGCGAGAACGGCTTATCGGTTTTGCGAGGGATTTAGTTAATGGATTCGGATAATTCTTCAGTTTTGCTATGCATTTCTGCTTTATAGACATTATTTCTGTGATAATTGTAGGCATTTTCAGGGCTTTGTTAATATTATCGTTACGCATGTACCATGGAGCACCTGTTATTAACCCAAGTATCTTAGACTGAAACTTTTGAATTATGGAAGCGGATGCATTATAATAAATAACTGGACACGTACCAGGCTTCAAAGAGAATATTACGCGCTTACTTTTTGCTCATTGACTTTTATAAGACACATTCCATTCTACCCTAAATAAGTGCTCTTGTAGTGCTCTCGACATCTTTATCGAACATTTATTGCAAGTAAGTACGGCGGTATCATCAGCAAATGTTGAAATTAGTGGTCTTTCACTTATAGGAGTATCAGATGTAAATACTACATATAATGTAGAGCCTTGAACACTACCTCGGGGTACACCGTCTTAAATTGAAACGTCTATTGGATAAGTAAGACTGAAGAATTTTATGAAAGCTTTTTGGAAGAAACTTTTTGATTTTGAACATCAGTCGTTGATGCCATACCTTACCAAATGTTTGAACCACGTCAAGAAATATTGCAGAGCAAAACTCCCCAAGTTCAAATGCATTTCTTATTTCATTTGTAATTCGATTCACTTGCTCAATAGTGCTGTGCTTTTCTCGAAAACCGAATTGATGTTCCGGTATTACGCTATGTTCATGAAGAAAAGCAGATAGTTTATTTAGTACGAGTTTCTCAAACAATTTGGAAAGGCACGGCAAGAAGGTCTATATGATGACGGCAGCGTCGCGTCTTTTCCAGGTTTAGCTATCATACATATCTGAGACTTCTTCCATGCATTCGGATAGTAACCGATGTCCAAAAGAGCATTTACAGAGATATGCAAATGCAGAATCTGGTAACTGTGTTTGCATTTTCGGGGTAATATTATCGAATCCAGGAGCTTTTTTGGATTCAGTTGTTGAATATGCTTTGCTATTTCAGGAAGGGAAGTGTTAATAGGCTGAGCAACCTCAGTACTGCAAGGTAAGGCTGGCAATGCAAAGGAGTTTGTAGCCATATTCGGCTGGAACACGTTGCATAAATGTCATGCAAAGCAGAGTGGCTTTGAGCACATGCACTGTTCGGGTATCTTAGGGTTTTTACACCTTCAATACGAGGCTTGAAGTTTTTCGCTGCCTTCCAAAGGGAATACCTTTCGGTAGAATTTGGGATTACCTTCTTCGGGTAGTCTTTTAGGTTCTTATCCTCCTCGTTTGTAAGAGAATCCTTAATAGCCCTTTCGGCTGCTTTTAGATTGTGTTTAGAGATGGGTGAGCGGTGGGTCTGTCATTCTCGGCGGAGCCGTCCTTTCTGTGCTACAAATTTTTATTTGGCTATTTGAACAGGCATTTTGTGGCGTTGCCACTAGGGCTGCAGTCGCTAGCATGGAGTTAAAAATATAAATTTATATTGTGTTTAGAGATGGTTGAGCGATGGGTCTGTCATTCTCGGCGGAGCCGTCCTTTCTGTGCTACAAGTTTTTATTTGGCTATTGGAACAGGCATTTTGTGGTGTTGCCACTACGGCTGCAGTCGCTAGCATGGAGTTAAAAATATAAATATTGTTGTCTATATCATCTGCTTGTTTTACTTCAACTCTTGTAGAAATATGACTACTAATATACTTTATATTAGTAGTCATATATAATATATAGGTGGTCCGTAGGCGAAACATTGGAGTTGTATATTCTGGCTGTCCATAAAGGTTGATTATTACTGGTGAGTAATCAGAGGACAGATCGACACAGGTTTCAGTTACTGTAAACCGGGGAGGGCAGCGTCAGGTCTTTGTCACGATTTTTGACAGATACTGATGTAGCTTGTATCCATTGTATCGAATGCGATTGCATAAGATGATGCTTAAGCCGATTTCTGATTAGTATAGCCGTACCGCCATGTGCCAACCCTTGGAAATGAAAGCTATATTTGTTTGTGAGATGTTTTTCGGACAAAAGCATAACATCAATTTCGTGGTCATGCAGAAACTTGTTAAGGGCTAGTTTATGCTGGTTAACACCGTTTGCATTCCATAAGCATATTTTTAACAAACTCATTTTCTATTTACAGGAGTTTCGATTATTAGATTTTGAGCTTTAATCAAATGTGTAACATATTTTGCACTGTAGATAGATTGGAGCTGGTTTCGGATATGTAGGCTCTTCACTGTGCAGGCTACTACAGTCATTTCCATTTTCTTCTAAGATAGAAAATCTGTTTGAATTTAAAGGTAGATCCAGCTAATATATTGTTTTGATTTATTTTGTTGTGCCCGGTCTGGACTCGATCTAGCGCTCTTCGGAGTGTGTTGAATTCTGTTAGTTGGTGATTTCTTTTGATTTCCTAATTTTAATGTTTTGGTTCCTGCTGGGTCTATCTTTTCTTTTGGTTCCTGCTGGGTCTCGCTTTTCGGAATTTTTTTTTCGAGTTGACGGTTAAGCAATTTTTCTCACTTGAGTTTTTATTTTTGTGTGAGCAATTAGTTGTGCTCACAACTTCGTTAGTATTTCCATAGAGTAACTACTATTCTATGGTATTGTTTGTGCTTATTGACTTTCTCATCAAGTTGGACGAGGTAGATGTTGTTGTCGCTGCATTGTTCGACGAAGCAACCCTGGAAATCAAATATTCTATACTCTAATATAGACTATTCGGTGGTTTTCACACTGCTTGGTGTGGTAATGGGGCCAGTAAAGGCGGTTTTTGGTGTTAAATTATTCAGACATACTTGTTGTTGGTAGTTCCGCACTCAGCGGTATATCTGTTTGTTGCTGTATACCTGTTGGTTGCTGTTGTTGGAGAGAGGGGTTGGCATGTACAGTGGTTCCCAGCTTATTTCAACCAGCACCCATTTTAATATTAAACCGATTATATCTTCTAAACTAAATAAAATATCTATAAAATTTAAATGCCGAATTGTTGATAGAACAGTCCTAACATGATGTGTAAAAGAAAAAAGTTCAAAATTATTTTTCCCTGATCTCTGAGAATGGTAAGCAATCACGTCGCATAAATTTACCTCACAGCTTATTTCAACCAGCGAAGTCAATTTTGTTTTTGTGAAACTACCGCTCGAATAGCGGTACTTTTTTCAAGTCTATTCATTGTCGGCAATGTACTCTCAATCATTTAGAGCAGTTTTAGTGTGATTTCATCATTCAACCAGATCATTAGCGATATTTGTGACAATGGGTCGACGTACAACAATCGAGCAGCGAGAGTTGGTCCTCAGCCATTTCAAAAATAATTATTCGCGGCGGAATATAGCAGAAATGGTCGGTTTAAGTGACTCTACGGTACAGAGCATAATATCACGTTTTGTACACGAAAATCGAGTCCATAATAATAGGGGCAGAAAAGCCCCTAATAAAATATTTAATTTAACGGACGAGCGCTTTATTATTAGAAAAATAAGAGAAAACCCAAAGCTTTCAGCACCTAAACTAGCCATTGAAGTCAAAAATGAATTGGGTAAGTCTTGCAGAAACCATCCGCCGAGTTCTGCGAAACCATGATTTTCATGGGAGAGTAGCACGCAAGAAACCCTTCATTAATACGAAAAACCAAAATTTATAATACCAAAATTTATTAATACCAAAAAAAACCGACTTAGATATGCGAAGGAGCATATTAATAAAGACCAAAGCTTCTGGGACAGTGTCATATTCGCCGATGAGTCCAAATTCAATATTTTTGGCTCCGACGGGCCGACGGGCAGTCGTATGTCTGGCGCAAGCCAAATACCGAACTGCAGAACCAGAATTTGAAAACGACAGTCAAACATGGCGGTGGAAGTATCATGGTTTGGGCCTGTATGTCAGCCAATGGTGTAGGAAATTTGGAATTTATAGAGACTACAATGGATAAAAATATCTACCAGAACTTACTGAAAAGTAATTTGCTGCAAAGTGCTGAGAAGCTCGGAATACGGCGGGATTTTCGGTTCTATCAAGATAAAGACCCAAAACATAAGTCGGGCATTGTTCAATCTTGGCTCATTTGGAATTGCCCTCACTTAATGACACCACCGGCACAATCACCGGATCTCAATGTGATTGAAAATTTATGGGCGATTTTAGATCAAAACGTTCGTAATCACCAGATTTCGAACAAAAATGATCTCAAAAATGCTTTGAAGGAGGAATGGGCTAAAATCACACCCCAAGCAACTCGAAAGCTAGTTAATTCCATGCCAAACAGACTGAGAGCGGTTATCGATCAAAAAGGAGGACACACTAAGTATTAATATCTACAAAATATTCCACTATTTAAAAAAAATATTAATTTGTTTAGCTGGTTGAAATAAGCAGTTACCTTTTTTGTACCACTATTTTTAGTTATTAGGATATAAGATCTAAAAAACATGTACTTTGAACTGAATAAATTTAATTTGTTAATTATAAGGGTTAATCTAAAGAAACTGCATTTAAATTTTGTTGATATGTTGTTTCGTTCAGAAGTTACACTCATTTAAACTTCAGACCAGATGCTGGTTGAAATAAGCTGTGAACCACTGTATATGCTGGCAGATTGCTTATTTGGTTGAGAACGACTTCCCCTTGGTTGCTCAAGCTCAGCGGCCGAATGTGCCGAACGCCCGCGCATGAGAGTTTCGCTGGAGTGCCTCAATTCACACTGGTCGAGAGCGTAAAACACTCATTTTTCAATGCAAAATAAATAAATTGTCTTTCAATGTGCACAAAATAGAGTCACACAAAAACGTCTTATCGCGCTAGAGCACTATTCCCAATCTTTATATTTCTACGCAAGTTTTAATCATTTGAAAATAATTTCGATGTGAACACGGGTCGGTATGCGTCGGCGACTCAAAAGACAGCATTGCAGGTGCCATTTTAATCCTGCAATTTTCAGAACGAAGAAATGGAAATTCCAATAAGCGACCTGCATATAAAACAAGAGATGGTCCATGAAGAACCGTCTTCCTCTGAAGATCTGGCCGTGAATATTGATTGTATTCCAAAGAAACACCAGCCGATGGTTGAAGTAAACTGCTACCCATATAAGTTTCCATCGAGGCAGTAAGTTCACAGTGAGGACTACTATGGCCACAATGAACCACCACGTTGCCGAGATGAAGAAAACCGCAATCAATACATGCTTATGCCAAAGAAGGAAATTAATAGTGAAGATTTTATTAATGAATCAAGAATCTGGGAAGATGCATTTGATGAAATCTTGTCTCTATTAAAAGAGGAAGCTGCGGCGGAAAGCAACATTAACAAAGAGTTTAATAGTGTTCTATGTGATGAGGATAGTGGCCCAGCCAGCTGTGGCTCTACATATCAAAATAGCGCTCTTTTGGAACAGAAGGATGTGGAAGCGGATCACAAGGATAAATCGGAAACCAATATAATTATTTTGTGCCCATATTGTGGATCAGAATTCCCAACTCCCTTCGAGTGGCGGCAACATCTCAATGTTGTTCATGACTTTAGTAGACGAGAAAATCTACACATGGACTTCATCAGTGATTCGAGGGCGCAATATAAAGACTGCAATACTCAAATAGCCAGCAAAACGCTTGCGAATTTACAGCAACACAGAATAAAACATCTTCCATACAATCGGTATTTGAAGTGTAAATTGTGCCTCGAACATTTTAAATGTGTGGATACGCTGACGAAACATTTACGAAGCATAATTTCTACGCAAAAATACAAAAAAGTGAAGCTGCAGACAAACCCATTTTCCTGTGTCCATTTTATTGCAAGGAATTTCTCAATATTTCTGAATGGCGCGTACACATCAATGGCGTTCATGATTTCAGAAATAAACATAATCTCAACATGGAGTTTGTTGATGAGAAAATGTGGAGGTGCAAGCAGTGCAATATGCTAATTATGAACAAACTACATTTAATGCAATGCCACAGAATATCGCATCTGCCACACAAGTTTCGTAATAAATGTAAATTATGCAACCAATATTTTGCAACTGGTGGACTCCACAAGCGGAATTTTGATAGAATTCACAGAAACTATCTCGTTTGTCCCTCTCAATCCGATCCTATTCTCCTGTGTCCATTTTGTGGCATAGAGTTTCCAAATTCCTGTAAATGGCATAAGCATCTCAAGGATGTGCATGAACTCGATAAACGGAAGAATACGAATATGGAGTATGCGGATGCAGATAAGATGAAATGCAGGCAATGCATTGTCATAGTAAGCTCAAGGATAACTAGGTATTTACAGCACCACAAACTGACACATCTGCCGTACAAGCGGTATTTTAAATGCCAATTATGCGGTAAGCTTTCTTTAAATCGTATCTACCATATGAGGCACATTAGACAAAAGCATCAGTTAGCGACTCAAAGAAAGAATTATCGAAAAACTGGTTACGGAATCATCTGACATTCTGGTCTCAAAGTGTTAAAGGGCAAAGTACTTATAAATAGATGGTATAGATCAAGTGGACCAACTGGTATGTTCAGCAACATGTTTCCTGCACGCAACACTCGAGAGAGCCTCATAGGCAAAATCTGAAAATTTTCTAAAACTACGATAATCTATTTAGCAATACGACGAACTTCTGCCGAGGCGAAAACTTTCTCATACCTAAATACTGCAGATCTAAAGAGTGCGCCATTGAAATCTGCCGAAATGCAGCGAGATGCATACCAAGTAGTAACCGCATTTATTGTAAAACTAGTTAAAGTTGTTGAAAGTGAGTTGAAAAGCGGGGCGAAACTTATGCATATCCAGCGTTGTCACTTACCCCAATTGTGGCAGATCAGTGATAAATCTTCAAGTTAACGCGTGTTTTAAAATATCCGCAAAGTGTCCGCAAAGAAGAGTGGAAATGTGGCACCATGAATTAACTTGCTGAATTAATGTCGAGTACACATTATTATATTATGTACATACATACATATATATGGATTTTACATATAATTATGAGTTTTACCAGTATTTTACATGTCGAGTACACATTATTATAATATGTATATATGAATTTTACATATAATCTGAGTTTTACTAGTACTTTAACTAGTTCCTTTCACTGCTGGGATGTTGTCTAAAATAGCGAATATTCGGAGAAAAAAAATCAGAGGAAATCAGGGCTACGTTTAATTTAAAATTTTAGGGGGTCACTTCATTTGTTATTTAAAAAGAACTGCGAAACTTCTAAAAAGAAAATAAAATAATAAATAAAAAAAAAAAATTGTATTAATTAATTTGAAACTCAAATGTTAACAAGTTCTTTTAATAAATTATAACTATTCTTAATGTAAAATCTGATCCAATTGCTTTCCATTTACACTTCTGTTCACTGTAAACGCACCATAGTAATCATAAGATGTAGAATAATATTTATTTGGTTTTTTGACATAATATTATACTACTAATAACTAAAATAATTATTAAAAATTCATTTATATTAAAATGGGGTCCGACTGCCCCAGTAGTACCCCAAGCGTTGAAAAATATGCATGGCCATGAACGAATGAAAGTGCACAGGGGACAGTAAAAATATTAGAATTTGGAACAGAAGGAGACAAAAATTAAGAAATTTACGGTCAAAAGAGAATTCAACGTTTCTACAGTATTCTCACAAATAACAACATTTTCAATAATCTGAGAAAAATCTCCAAAATAGGTCAAAAATGCACCTAAACGGATTAACGGATTTATGCTTTTAATTAAACAGAGGTAGTGTTTCTTTCTTTAATAATGAACCAAACAGTTTTTTATTTTGTCAAATTAATTTTTTTACTTAAACGCAACTGGAATATTTCGACTTGTGGATTTTGTGGGTTCATTGACAATGAGAAATTATCAAAGAAATTCTATGTTTTCATTTATTTTGAGAAGTTAAGTGAATTGAGGAATGACGATAGTTAGAGTTAAGGGGGGTGCACTGTATTTTTACCACTACACACATTAATTTTAAAAACTCCTCTCAGTAGCAGAACTCGCACAAACACATTCAAATCAACTGTCTATTCTTGTCTGTTCTTTGCTAATACTGCCGTGTGAGCAGTAAATGCTCTTACGGCCTCCCGACGTACAACCTAATCAGTGTCTCCAGGGGGAATCGCCGTAATGACGAGAGGAGGTTTTAGCGGAGTTAGAGTCCCGCACTGACGGGGTTTTGACTTTAGATGTTTTCCTCCTCGTTAAATATAAAAAAAAAACACTAAATTATTCAAACAAATGTGCAAACAACAATAGCCATGTGTGTTGCTGCCGATGGATACATATTCACGACTGCTTCGTAAAATTGCCGATCAGGATTCCAATGTGGTTGGCATACACTTCAATATGTTGATTCTCACTCAAGAGAGCAATGAAATGTCGTTCTGTTTTATCATTCTTGGACTTTCTGTATATTGTTTTTGGTAGCAGATACCATAGAGACGCGGTACTTAAAAGTCTCTCTTTTTGCGCACACTTACTCATGTGCAAAACTGTCGTAGTGTGGCTGATTTTCTTCAGAATTCTGGTTAAGCAATGATAAATAAACCTATCTATACAGGCAACTAATGATAAGCAGATACTCTTTTTTTTAAACGTCCGAAAATTTGACATTTATTGTTCTCTATAGCAAAATACTAACGAAGTTGTAAGCACAACTAATTGCTCACACAAAAATAAAAACTCAAGTGAGAAAAATAGCGCAATCGGCAACTCGGAAAAAATATTCCGAAAAACTAGACCCAGCAGGAACCAAACATTTAAATTAGGGGAAATCAAAAGAAATCACCGACTAACAGAATTCAAAACACTCCGAAGCACGCTAGATCGAGTCCAGACCGGGCACAACAAAATAAATCAAAACAATATATTAGCTGGATCTACTTTTACAGATGTTCTATCTTAACCGAAAATGGAAATGTCTGTAATAGCCTGCACACTGAAGACCCTACTATACTAATCAGAAATCGGCTTACGCATCATCTTATGCAATCGCATTCATTACAATGGATGCAAGCTACATCAGTGTCTGTTAAAAATCGCGACAAAGTCCTGACGCTTTCAGCTATATAATGCCCACCCCGTTTTACAGTAACAGAAACTCAATTTAAAAAACTTTTTGATTCCCTTGGTGATCGACTTATAGCTGGCGGTGATTATAATGCGAAATATAAATACTGGGGCTCTCGTCTAATTAATCCAAAACGCCGACAACTCTACAACGCAATAACTAACATACATAGTAAATTCGCTTTTGTCAAACCAGGACAGCCCACTTATTGACAAACATACCCAAAGAAAATTCCTGATCTTATTGATTTTGCTTTTTCTAAAAATATGGATAGGTCTTTAGTATCAGAGGAATCCTGTGTCGATCTGCTCTCTGATTACTCGCCTGTAATAATCAACCTTTATGAACAGCCAGAATATATAAGTCCAATAGGGACCAACCAAACCGATTGGTTAAAATACAAAAAGTATATTAGTATTCAGATTTCTACAAGAGTTGAAGTAAAAGATGCAGATGATATAGACAACAATATTCATACTTTTAGCTCCATGCTAGCGATTGTAGCCGTACTGGCAAACCCAACAAAATGCCTTTCCAAATAGCCAAATTGAAAAGCTTGTAACACAGAAACGACGGCTGATCCGAGAATGGCAGTCCAATCACTCACCCATCTCTAAACACAATCTTCCGAAAGGGCTCTTAAATATACTCTGACAATGGAGGAGGATAAAAACCTAAAAGAGTACCTGAAGAAGGTAACCCCAAATTCTACCGGAAGTTATTCCCTTTGGAAGGTAGCGAAAAATTTCAAGCCTCGTATGGAAGGTGTAAAACCCCTGAGAGACCCGAACGGCACGTGGGCTCAAAGCGATAATGAAAAATCACTCTACTTTGCACGACATCTATGCAACGTGTTCCAGCCGAATATAACTACAAACTCCTTTGCATTGTCTGCCTTACCTTGCAGTACTGAGATTGCTCACCCTAATAAAATTTCCCTTCCTGAAATAGCCAAGCAGATCCAACAACTGAATCCGAAACAAGCACCTGGATTCGAAAATATTACCCCGAAAATGCTAAAACAGCTACCAGATTCTGCATCACCATTTCTCTGTAAGCTTTTCAACGCACTTTTGGACATCGGTTACTATTCGGATGCATGGAAGAAGTCTCAGATATGTATGATAGCTAAACCTGGAAAAGACGCGACGCTGCCGTCTTCGAATAGAACTAGCAGCCTGTTGCCTTGCCTCCAAGTTGTTTGAGAAACTACTACTAAATAAACTATCTGCTTTTCTTCATGAACATAGCGAAATACCGCAACACCAATTCGGTTCTCGAGAAAAGAACAGCACTATTGAGCAAGTGAATTGAATTACAAATGAAAATAGAAATGCATTTGAACTTGGGGAGTTTCGCTCTGCAATATTCCTTGACGTGGCTCAAGCATTTGATAAGGTATGGCATCAACGACTTATGTTCAAAATCAAAAAGTTTTTTCCAAAAAGCTATTATATCATCAATTCAGTCTCACTTATCCAATAGACGTTTCAATTTCGGACGATGTAGCCCAAGGTAGTGTTCTAGGCCCTACATTGTATGCAGAATTTACATCTGATACTACAATAAGCGAAAGCACACTAATTTCAACATTTGCGGATGATACCGCCGTACTTAGTTGCAATAAATGTTCGATATGGTGTCGAGGGCACTACAAGAGCACTTATTTAAGGTAGAAGAATGGCTAGGGATGTAGCGTATAAAGGTCAATGAGCAAAAAAGCAAGCACGTAATATTCTCTTTGACGCCTGGTACGTGTCCAGCTATTCGGCTCAATATTATCGAGATGCCGCAAGCTAATGAAGTCATTTACCTCGGCATTCATTTAGACATGCGCTTAACTTGGCGTACGCACATTTCAGCTAACATTTTAAATATTAAGTTGAAGGTCGCCAATCTGCATTGGATAATTAACCATAAATCTTCCTTAAGTCTGGAATATAAAATCCTCTTAAACAATGCAGTTATTAAACCGATATGGTTGTACGGGATTCAACTATGGGGTAATGCATCCGCTTCCATAATTCAAAGGTTTCAGTCTAAGATACTTGGGTTAATAACAGGTGCTCCATGGTACATGCGTAACGATAATATTAACAAAGCCCTGAAAATGCCTACAATTATCACAGAAATAATGTCTATAAAGCAGAAATGCATAGCAAAACTGGAAAATCACCCGAATCCACTTGCCAAATCCCTCGCAAAACCGATAAGCCGTTCTCGCCTGTAGGGAAGAGACTTTCCGGCTTTATGAAGAGCGAAGCAGAGCCGAAATTTTGATAGACAAATTCAATTTGGGTTAAAATTATTTTTAGTTACTAGTTTTAAGATTTGATATACTTATTGTTAGGCTTATTATTTTAGCAGATTCAATAAATAATTAATTCTTGTTACACAAAAAAAATATGTTTCGGGAGTAATCAATACAGAACCGCTACTGGATCTACAACGGTCGATTGCAGAAAATCAGTACAAATTGAAATTTTTCAAAGAATATGAAGGCAAAGTTCAACCGATCACAACACAAATTTTTGTAGAAGGAAACACGGAATTGCACGCTTACAAACCAAAACAAAAGCAAAATTAAAATCGGAATTCTGATGCACACTAAAATTAAATTTGAACCACCAAAAAAAGAAAAGGGAACTCGTACAGTGCACAAACTTTCAGAGAGATCGCCATCGAGTAGTACAGAGAGATAACTTCGTCAATCCAACAACAAAATCAATGGGAAATCGGATACAAGTGGATAAGTACTCGGGGACCACTAGCGATCAGCTTTTTCCTAAGAGACCCCAGGGACAAATACCTTTGGACTTTTTATAAAAAAGTGTTACTGATGATAATAATTTTTTACTGCATATTTTCATAAATTAAGTGAATAAATTAAAATCAGAGGTGGAATAGTGCTTTTATTATAGATATATTATAAAATTAGATATTATTTAATGGAACAAATTTTGAAAAATTTGCAATAGTAATTATATTGAGTTTTTTGGAGACTCATAAATACATTCTGATATTTTTATATTACTAATTTCCATTAATTTATTATATTATGTTAAATAAAAAGTAGCACATCAACTCAGAACGTGTAACTTATTGTAGCGTACTTATCTTATATGTAATATTTAAGCTAATACAAATTATGACACACACACTAATGAATTTAGACATAAGAATGGGAGGCACACAAACTAATGTATTTAGATATAATAAATTGTGAACAAAGGCAAACATAGAAATTCATAACATCTGACAAACAAATGCGAGGGCATTAGCCCAGCGATCTTGAAAGGCCAGCGCACCCAGATCTAATTTCTCTGAGTGCGCTAACCCCATTTTGTTGCCGGGCAAGATGCGATACTTTGGCTGGATACGATATTGCGTAGATCAGTCGAAATTTGTGAATTTGCATTTGAACATTGGAAATGCATTGGGAATAGAATGAAAATCCCATGCAAGTCCAATGGAATTGAACCGGATAAATACCCCTGATTATTCAATAAAGTTTTTAGATTTTATTCTGATTAACTCCAACAAACGTCTTTTCTCTAACTTCAACCGTAATTTCTCCGCTGGTTAAATATTGAGTAGTCAAAATATAATTAGGCCATTCGCCTGACTAATAAGCGGTGCTACCCCGCTGTATAAACATTTGGTAGAGCAGCTGTCTCGGTTCGGTCCCAGTCTTGTTCAGGGGTACGACACCAGGTTCATTACAATATATCATAAATAGTCTTACAGTTTTTTGCTTTTATAATTGGTTAATCTTTGTAATATTTTACAAATAATTTTGAGTTATAAATAAGAAAGAAAAAATAAATGGTGATTAGGTTTATACAAAGCTTATTTGATTGTGCTGCTTTGAAGAAGTATTCAAGATTGACTTGATTACAATAAGTGGTATAAATAACTAAATATAATACATAAATATAATTCGAATGTAATTATATAAGTTAAGGTGAAATAAACTACATTCACCTAAACAAAGCAAATCTCATATTGCACACTCAACCCGTGTGCAAATAATTCACACGTTTTGTGATGACACCGCGTCTGCCAAAATCCGTACACCTGCAAGCTGCAATTTAGTTCACTCATCCCAATCCAGAATCGTGGGAATGCAAGTTCAGCATCTTCCAGCGACAAACCATCCGGCAGCATACGGTATAATAGGCTTAAACTTAAGAATATTTTGTATTAGATTTTAGTTCGTTTTCAATCCTCAAATAAAGAAGGTGCATAGCACCAATAAAAATATTTTTTTAACTTTAATAACACCAATGTGATTAACTGGCGCCCGAGCAGGTCTGGATCACAGTCACTAGTTTACAATAATATTCGAAACAAACAGAGCCCTCAAAGAGGGCGTGATTCGTAAAGTGTAACTAAACAAAGCTAAAAGACCCTTAAGCAGTGTCAAGCTTTCCGCGAGTGTCTTAAAAAAGTGTTAATAGACAGCGGTGTGATCCAGTACCCACAATTAACATCAGCCAGGAAACGAGGCCCCCCAGTACTCCACGCAAAGGACAAAAAGGAGCAGCTAGATCTGCAGCCACCTGGACATGATGAACCATATAGTTTTTATGTAAGTTAGAACTAATTATAATTAGTTAAATTTAAGAAATTAGAAAAAAAAATAATAATAAAATCAAAGTGAAAATAACTTAAAATTTATAAAAGTATAAATAAACTAAGAATAAAGTGAGCACAAGATATTTTAGAAAATTTAATAATTTTTTTTTATGGAATAAATTTAATAATAAATTAATGGAATAAATTTAATAATAAATTAATGGAATAAAATATTGAGTTACAAGTTTAAAAAAAAAAAAAAATATAAATAAAATTTGTACATCTATGCTTACACAACAGACCCTCCAGAGCGTGGGAATTTAAAGATCACAAACAATTTATAGCAAAATAAAAAATAAAAATATCTGAAAATTATTGAATATTTAAATAATATACTAATCCATATCCTATTCCCTACCTAATAAAAATGCCTAACGAAAATATCCTTAGACCAGCTACTTTAAATGCAAATGCTGCAGGCTTTTCCACAAGTGGCACTTCAAATACCCAAACTACCCCAGAATTAGAAACCCTTATAAGCACCCTAATAGTTAGAATTTTGAATACAGAAGGACGAACGTTAATTCAATCGATCGTTAGTCCACCTCCCGAAATTGCACGCGACCAAACTATAGACGAATGCCACAGAGGACAAACGGACGGCTTAGAAAAAATTCCGGATATTATCCGAGGCTTGAGGGAATTTTCAGGGATGTCTCTATCATTTATTTTTCTGCTTTAACTAGGATCCTAAAAGTATGCAATCATTTATGTTTCAATATTAACTCACACTATTAGTGAGTATAAAGAACCAACAGTAGCCAGAAACATAAATGATATATTTTATGTCTCTGAGGCATGGAATCGCCGTGGAACTGCTGTCAAAATGTAACATTTTTCTGCTAAAAATTATGATAACTGCGGCATGTGAATTTTATAAAAAATTTAAAAAAATTAGTTTTAAACAAAAAAAACATAAAATTCCTAAGTTATAAAAATAATTTTTTTTTGGTACAAATATTTATTGCTGTATACAATATATATTTTAATAAATAAATTACTATTTTTACGTTAATTTAATTTTGAATATTCCTATAAACGAAACTGCATCGTGGTCAATGGTAGGCAAAAGCACAGAATTCAATAAACGTTCTGCTGTTGGAATAATGAATTCAAAACAGTTTGACGCCCGAAAATGTCGCAAAATTCCCAATTTGCAAGCATCAGTAGCGCCATAGGAAAAGCGTTGGTGGTATGTCAGCCTCTACGGTGCCGGGTTCAAACGCGGCTTTCTTTTTTTTAAAGTAAATTAATAATAATTTTATAATTTTACTTATAATCTTATAATTAATCTTACTGAACCACATTTAATTGCTGTTACCAAAAATGATATTTGTATTTGATATAAGGCTTTGGAGTTCAAGTTCAAGTCCTACCAGGGACACCACTTAAAAAAAAACGCACCAATAACTCTACCTCAAAGGTGGTGTGGAAAAAAGTTCAAAATCTTTTTAAATTTCTCTTAGCTTTATTACTAGAATATTTTGTTAATTTTGGAATTTCATCACACTACTTCGCTACCAGTGTTTTTCTATAGCAGTCACGAAATATTTTATTATAGTGCCAATAATAAAACGATGGATAATTTGTGGAAAATAAATATAAAAAATTTAAATACATCTGCAAAATCCATAACAATAAAATCCAATCTAACAATTTGCGTGTACGGAAATTCGACAACTTCCTAAAATTGCACATATTCATTGACGAACAAAATGTTTGATTGGATTCGATTTTGTGAAATTTATGAGCTTCTTCAGACGAAATTCGCAAAAGCATCAGAAAACCAACATCAACAAAGCAATTGAAATCGCACAAACCCCAACACAATTTCATGCGCACATGAATTTATGCATGTGAGTTAAGAATCACCGTTATGACTATTAAGAATCACCGTTATGACTATTTTTTATTTAATACTGGATAATTTATGTAAATTTCTTGCAAAATAATATTACTAATTATATTAATTTACTAATTACACAATTCATTCAATAAGTTCACACACTCAGAAGCACGAAGCAGTAAGAAGTTTTTGCACTTTTTTATTAGTTTCCATAACCCAAGTCTCCACGTCAAAGCGAGTGAAGCATTGAGTTGCCGGTTGTAGTATTTCCCATGGCGTTTGTGAAAAAATATGCAAGCAAGTCGACTTGGGTAAGCCCTGCACATTTCATGTAGACATTTTTTTAAGAAAATGTCAAATGAAATGGGCAAAAAGCCGCACCTTATATTAAACGAGTAAAGAAGTCTGAAGTCGGGTTAGACCGACTACGAAATACCCTTTACCTTCTCTTGTGCGTGCAAGTTCAAGAATGGGGATATTTTCCTCATAAATCATCATTAGGAGCATATCTACTAATTTTCGGTAAGGTACCTTGATCGCGTGGTTTTGTAGTGTCAATATAACCACTAATATAAAACTTAGACCAAAAATATTGTATTGGTCGTTAGGTATAATAATATGTGGGCGTAGCTGTAAAAAACCAGGCCCATATTTTGTAAGTTGTTTAATGCTAGTACCCGCAACCTTCCTGTGAAATTTCGTTGAGAAATCTTTAATAGGAACCTAGTAATGATTTTCGGTTAATTGTGGGCGTGGCAGTTGTATTATGGTCTCCGTATTCTGCACACACACTATTATGGACCCCATGTATATATATGCATAGGTAGGCTAATTTTTTATACCCGAAACTTCATTATATCAAAAGTGGGCGTGCCTTTTCTCTGATGAGCCCCATTTGATGCAGATAGCTTTATAATGTCCACATGTTCCTTCAAGTAAAATTTCGTTCGTAAATCTCCACCAGAAATTAAGTTATAAATACTTTTTAATAATGGGCATAGCACTTAATATATACCGCCCACTTTTTGCATAGTGTTTAGTAGGACCCACATCTCCATAACTGCCAAGTTCCGTCACGATTCCATCAATCGGACCGAAGTTATAGTTATTTTAAAAAAGGTGAAAAAAGTTCCTTATATGGGAGGTAGGCGTGGTCTTTGTCCAAATCGGCCCATATAGCAATCTGGTGCTGTATCTTTGTCCAGACTATACTTTTGCAAAATTTCATTACGATAGCTCTAACGGTGTAGAAAAAAAGTGGCAACAGACGGACAGACGGACGGACAAAATAAAAATTGCTTAGAAAGTGATTCTGATCATATCTGTATATATATGTCCATACCTACCACGCCTTCTTCTTGTAATTGCAACCCCTCTCAAAAGCACAATGTTAGTATTTACCTTTTTTAAAGGAAAAGGGTATAAAAATGGAGGCTGCAACAAAAAAGTTGATTCTAGTTTTTTAAGCAACATTGCAAGATTTTGTACTAAACTTTGCTCGAGTTGCGTACTTAGCCTGGCACTACACACAAAAATAATATGAGATCTCCAACTTGAAATGATATGGGGCGTCCAAAAGATGCCGGTCTATTCAAATCAAGAAGGTCTCTAGGTAATTTATTTAATCTGAACTAAAATGTTAGATCCTCAACTCGAAAGGATATAGCGCGTCCAAAGGATGCCGATCTACTCCTAGATAAGGAAAGACTGCTTAGTTTCAGTGTAGTGTACCAAGTGTATTTTATTCTAAATATCAAGTCTTTTTATACTTTAAATGTGCTGTGTAACTTAAATGTGCTGTGTAAGCTTATAACTAGGTATATTGTAAGTTTAAGTATATTACATATGTGTATTATAAGCGTATATCAATAAGTATACGTTCTAAATATATTATGTATATGTGTCTACAAAGTTAGTTTACCTTATGTCTAAATATATACTCTAAATACATTGTGTGTGTGTGCTTAATGTGGTCGTTTTTATCGTCGTTGCCTGCTGCTTGCAGTTATGCCGTCATTGCATTTTTGGAGCTGTTGAACGTACTAGTATATTATGTGGTTGGGTTGCTCGGTTATTTATGCTGCTGTGCTGCAATTCTGGAATCGTTGAACTTGTTAGTAATTATGTGGTTGGGTTCTAGGTGGTTTAGGTGTAGCGATCGTTGACACCGTAGGTGGGAACGTAACTCTCGCAACAATATATGTAGGTGGGAACGTAACTCTCGCAACAATATATGTATATTGTTGCGAGAGTTACGTTCCCACCTACGGTGTCAACGATCGCTACACCTAAACCACCTAGAACCCAACCACATAATTACTAACAAGTTCAACGATTCCAGAATTGCAGCACAGCAGCATAAATAACCGAGCAACCCAACCACATAATATACTAGTACGTTCAACAGCTCCAAAAATGCAATGACGGCATAACTGCAAGCAGCAGGCAACGACGATAACAACGACCACATTAAGCACACACACACAATGTATTTAGAGTATATATTTAGACATAAGGTAAACTAACTTTGTAGACACATATACATAATATATTTAGAACGTATACTTATTGATATACGCTTATAATACACATATGTAATATACTTAAACTTACAATATACCTAGTTATAAGCTTACACAGCACATTTAAGTTACACAGCACATTTAAAGTATAAAAAGACTTGATATTTAGAATAAAATACACTTGGTACACTACACTGAAACTAAGCAGTCTTTCCTTATCTAGGAGTAGATCGGCATCCTTTGGACGCGCTATATCCTTTCGAGTTGAGGATCTAACATTTTAGTTCAGATTAAATAAATTACCTAGAGACCTTCTTGATTTGAATAGACCGGCATCTTTTGGACGCCCCATATCATTTCAAGTTGGAGATCTCATATTATTTTTGTGTGTAGTGCCAGGCTAAGTACGCAACTCGAGCAAAGTTTAGTACAAAATCTTGCAATGTTGCTTAAAAAACTAGAATCAACTTTTTTGTTGCAGCCTCCATTTTTATACCCTTTTCCTTTAAAAAAGGTAAATACTAACATTGTGCTTTTGAGAGGGGTTGCAATTACAAGAAGAAGGCGTGGTAGGTATGGACATATATATACAGATATGATCAGAATCACTTTCTAAGCAATTTTTATTTTGTCCGTCCGTCTGTCCGTCTGTTGCCACTTTTTTTCTACACCGTTAGAGCTATCGTAATGAAATTTTGCAAAAGTATAGTCTGGACAAAGATACAGCACCAGATTGCTATATGGGCCGATTTGGACAAAGACCACGCCTACCTCCCATATAAGGAACTTTTTTCACCTTTTTTAAAATAACTATAACTTCGGTCCGATTGATGGAATCGTGACGGAACTTGGCAGTTATGGAGATGTGGGTCCTACTAAACACTATGCAAAAAGTGGGCGGTATATATTAAGTGCTATGCCCATTATTAAAAAGTATTTATAACTTAATTTCTGGTGGAGATTTACGAACGAAATTTTACTTGAAGGAACATGTGGACATTATAAAGCTATCTGCATCAAATGGGGCTCATCAGAGAAAAGGCACGCCCACTTTTGATATAATGAAGTTTCGGGTATAAAAAATTAGCCTACCTATGCATATATATACATGGGGTCCATAATAGTGTGTGTGCAGAATACGGAGACCATAATACAACTGCCACGCCCACAATTAACCGAAAATCATTACTAGGTTCCTATTAAAGATTTCTCAACGAAATTTCACAGGAAGGTTGCGGGTACTAGCATTAAACAACTTACAAAATATGGGCCTGGTTTTTTACAGCTACGCCCACATATTATTATACCTAACGACCAATACAATATTTTTGGTCTAAGTTTTATATTAGTGGTTATATTGACACTACAAAACCACGCGATCAAGGTACCTTACCGAAAATTAGTAGATATGCTCCTAATGATGATTTATGAGGAAAATATCCCCATTCTTGAACTTGCACGCACAAGAGAAGGTAAAGGGTATTTCGTAGTCGGTCTAACCCGACTTCAGACTTCTTTACTCGTTTAATATAAGGTGCGGCTTTTTGCCCATTTCATTTGACATTTTCTTAAAAAAATGTCTACATGAAATGTGCAGGGCTTACCCAAGTCGACTTGCTTGCATATTTTTTCACAAACGCCATGGGAAATACTACAACCGGCAACTCAATGCTTCACTCGCTTTGACGTGGAGACTTGGGTTATGGAAACTAATAAAAAAGTGCAAAAACTTCTTACTGCTTCGTGCTTCTGAGTGTGTGAACTTATTGAATGAATTGTGTAATTAGTAAATTAATATAATTAGTAATATTATTTTGCAAGAAATTTACATAAATTATCCAGTATTAAATAAAAAATAGTCATAACGGTGATTCTTAATAGTCATAACGGTGATTCTTAACTCACATGCATAAATTCATGTGCGCATGAAATTGTGTTGGGGTTTGTGCGATTTCAATTGCTTTGTTGATGTTGGTTTTCTGATGCTTTTGCGAATTTCGTCTGAAGAAGCTCATAAATTTCACAAAATCGAATCCAATCAAACATTTTGTTCGTCAATGAATATGTGCAATTTTAGGAAGTTGTCGAATTTCCGTACACGCAAATTGTTAGATTGGATTTTATTGTTATGGATTTTGCAGATGTATTTAAATTTTTTATATTTATTTTCCACAAATTATCCATCGTTTTATTATTGGCACTATAATAAAATATTTCGTGACTGCTATAGAAAAACACTGGTAGCGAAGTAGTGTGATGAAATTCCAAAATTAACAAAATATTCTAGTAATAAAGCTAAGAGAAATTTAAAAAGATTTTGAACTTTTTTCCACACCACCTTTGAGGTAGAGTTATTGGTGCGTTTTTTTTTAAGTGGTGTCCCTGGTAGGACTTGAACTTGAACTCCAAAGCCTTATATCAAATACAAATATCATTTTTGGTAACAGCAATTAAATGTGGTTCAGTAAGATTAATTATAAGATTATAAGTAAAATTATAAAATTATTATTAATTTACTTTAAAAAAAAGAAAGCCGCGTTTGAACCCGGCACCGTAGAGGCTGACATACCACCAACGCTTTTCCTATGGCGCTACTGATGCTTGCAAATTGGGAATTTTGCGACATTTTCGGGCGTCAAACTGTTTTGAATTCATTATTCCAACAGCAGAACGTTTATTGAATTCTGTGCTTTTGCCTACCATTGACCACGATGCAGTTTCGTTTATAGGAATATTCAAAATTAAATTAACGTAAAAATAGTAATTTATTTATTAAAATATATATTGTATACAGCAATAAATATTTGTACCAAAAAAAAATTATTTTTATAACTTAGGAATTTTATGTTTTTTTTGTTTAAAATTAAATTTTTTTAAATTTTTTATAAAATTCACATGCCGCAGCTATCATAATTTTTAGCAGAAAAATGTTACATTTTGACAGCAGTTCCACGGCGATTCCATGCCTCAGAGACATAAAATATATCATTTATGTTTCTGGCTACTGTTGGTTCTTTATACTCACTAATAGTGTGAGTTAATATTGAAACATAAATGATTGCATACTTTTAGGATCCCAGTTAAAGCAGAAAAATAAATGATAGAGACATCCAATTTCGCTCTGTTACGCTTATATCAGATAGCGCAGTGCACGCTTAAAAAACTCGTGTCGCAAGCACATCCTCTCTAAATTCTCACGCTTGCGAAACCAGAATTATCTAACCCAAATTGGCGAACCCCAACATATAAAGAGTTTATAGATAGTATTTGGTATTTGCTGTCAGTTTGACCGTCCATTTTCTTTGTAAAAACAGTTGCCCAATAACAAACCAATTTATTTGAGGATGCGGATAAATATCTGAACTGTATAGTTTTTGGGCAGTAAGTACCACAATCGTGCACTTCCTTTACGCCTGGATACTTGGAAAGATTATATCTCAAGAAATAGTAGATTTGCTTCGCTGATAGGAGTAAACACCCACATGAGGTATGCAAAATTTTGAGACAACCGGAATTCAAAGATGAATATTCTATAGAGAGAAACACTTCTATACAACTAAAATACCCAAACCCCTTTGTGAATGCCAATAGTCCTGTAAATAAGCTTTCTATCAACATATGCCTTATTTATTATCTTATATATAAATAAAACTATTAATAAATCATAAAATATTCCTTGTGACACTGAAAAAAATAAAAGAATATATATTTGAGACGCCAAGTGTCCCTTGCTGTATTAATTCGTTGTCGCTTCGGTTCCTCATATTTTTAGCTATTCTTCTGATAGGATCGGCGCTGAGCATAGCATTTCCTTTAGTGAGTACGCACATTTTCTGTGATTGATCAAAATTATCAATGGATCCCTTAATTAAGTCTGCCATTAATTCGTTTCATCTTGTAGCCGTATTAAATATCCAGTATTTCTGATTCACGACAGTTCTCAGAGCTGACATATTACAGTAGCTTTAAGCCAAGATGCAAAATGAAATTCAGATCTTTTCAAATTATAAGGTAAAAGACCCAAATTGAAAGAAAGTTTTAATAAAAAAAAATTGTAAAACATGTCACAGGTCGCCAAATTGGTAACTGCCTGGTTGAAAATCTTACTAAATGAAATCAAAATGATCGCCGTGTACAGACAGTATCATTAAAGGCGTTGTAGATACAATTTATCATATCGGAAGTATTCATTTTGATATGTTTTCCTAATTTTATATACCAAAATCTTTCTAAGAAATCGAATACTTTTTCAATTGGTGGGTACAAATGAGCGTGTCTGTTCTCACAAAAGGAAGATTGTTGGAATATTCTGATAATACAGGATCATGGCTATCGTAAAATATCTTCAAAGAATATAGTTCATGCAGTTGAGTAGCTAAGTGATGATGATTATGATAAATGTTCGTGACTACGCCGCCTCTTTTGCAGAGTTGAAAAACATTTGCTTACTATACATTAAAGTACGTGTACTGGACTTGATTCAACAATCTAAGAACTAAGACTAAAAGAATACGAATTAGATGAGCAAACAGAACTCGGTGGATTGACGTCAACGGAGTATTCCGAGAAACATCTTTACAGTTCTTGAAAATTTCAATTTGTTCTCTTCCTAATCTGGTCTCTTTTTATCTTAATGAATATTACGCTAACACATTTGTCGGGACAACATAAGAAGTAATATACGAATATTCTTTAGAAAAGCACTATTGAGGCAATGTAGAAATAATGATGAGAATCAGCTCTTGGCATATGAATAAATGGCAGAGAAATTGTTGGAGGCCAATTTTAGAGCAAGTGAACCAATAAAAAATTACGAAATAAATGAAACATGTTGTTAGACAATCACCAAAACATACGTGTGATGTTGGTGGTTTGGGGTACGTTGGACTTCATGCATCTTCACATACAAGAAGTCGATCAGCAAGTGAAGCAAAAAAGAGGCAAATTCAATATATACATACGTTGAACGGATATAAGGAATACTCTTGAGTCTCCTCCTGCATCCCCCTGCTCAACCTTTTTACCTTTGAAGTCTGCACGGATTACTAATATAATGCATAATATGCTTCGGAGATGCGAGCAAGGCAATTTCTTAAAGTTTTTGAATGTCATCTCATTGTCAAAAACAGTAATTTTTCATGTTCATAATCGTACTTTTATTCCGAATACATTCGAAAAAAAAAAAAAAACATTAATCCACGAAGCATTCCAATTGTGAATATGAAAACACTTCTATTCTATTACTCTACTCAACTGACTGTGGGATGATTCTTCTTAACTTGCTGACACAGATATTCATAGTCGAGGAGCACTGACAAAGAATTACCGGAACGATATTGGGCGTGTGGTTTGATGTGATTAGCAACGCCCAGTTTTAAGATTGATGTACCTGGAGATTGTTATGTAGGTAGTTGGTCTGATACATTTGCAAAATATTGTGGAGTGGAATTAAATTTTAATATATTAAGAGTTTTTGTAAGGTACAATAACGAACTTTTCGGAAATAGACATTATTATAACTCTTAATCTTCTAAACAAAGCAAATATTATTTCAACGTACTCTCATCCAATCAATTAGAATTTTATACTTTTTATTAGCCTATTCACTACTTCAACGACTTTTGGGTGAATGGTTCTCGACTTTATTATAGCTCCAGGATAGATCAAGAACACTTTGTTATCCTCAATCTTTACTCTTTTCAAATGTGTTGGAAAAGGAGTTGTTCGGGAGTTTAAGTAACAAGATGGCTCTGGTACCTGGTTCCAAATGTCCATTCGTTGCAATTCGTTAACTAAAACGATTATATTCTTAGAGCGCCCATGTCACCGATTATTAGCCGGAAAAAAATGAATCAATTAAGCCATTTATCACAAAGGACACCCTAGAAAAGTGTCCAGCAGTGTTGATGACGGGCGTAACATTTACATATTTCAAACATTACACAGTCGAAAACGGGTATAGGCATACCCCTGATGCACATATGGGTCTTAGAAAGACTTTTGCCTGGATTCGTATGGATACATGTCCTCAAGGCGGCTTCCTCTGATGGACTTCCTTTGCATATATCGCCTTCAACTTCAGAGTTCAGTGCGTATCCGCGAAATTGAAATCAGCACATGGCGATATCGGTGAGCATTCATCTATCTGCGCCCCCAGGAACACCGTCATTATATTGCGCAGCAAATCACGATTGGAGAAACCATCTTGTGTTTTCGAAGCTACTCACTCTAGAACTGTAGAACTCTCTGATTAGAGCAATTATTTATTTGTTTTCGAAATATGTAATATTGAAATATTTCGAAATGATAAACAAGGCTGGAAGTTCAGAAACTCGACTGTTTGATTTTAACAATTACTTTTAATAACCTTGGCACTTATAATCTTAAAGTAACGCAACCCCTACTCAAGAAATACTATGGCGATGTAACGCCTTCAAACCAACATTTTAGTACTAAGTTTGTGTATAGACATAGACATATTTTGTAATGTATATCTGATTGAAAAGTGTTTGAGAATAAATGCTTATATATATATATATATATATATATATATATATATATATATATATATATATATATATATATATACATATATATATATATATATATATATATATATATATATATATATATATATATATATATATATATATATATATATATATATATATATATATTCATTATAACGGAATATTCGAAAAAATACCTTTAATATGAATGTTTTTAGTCCTTAAAGTGAAAAGTGCACTATGTAGGTGCAACGCTACTTTGCCACCGAATTAATTTTCAGATACAGAATTATTGAAAAATAATTTTGATAGATATTGTAGCTACACATATTTCGACACGCCACCGTCCTCATCAGAGATCTCTCAATGAAAGGCAATTTTTTCCCAGGTTGATATTATATCTTAGGAAGCAAGAGCCCATCAACTATCATCCTGCCCACGAATCGCACCTGGGCCTTCAGTTATTACATTGACAGATAACTACGCTTACTGCAGGTTGTGAATTTACTGACTGAATTCTCTTTCAGTCGGCTGCACTCTAAACAACTATCTCTCAATATTACCCCTCTTTTTCCCGAAATTCCTCTCAACCATTCGTTCTTATTACGTTAACTGTCATATTAAATTTGTTATTACATTTGTAATAATCATATTCACAATAATCTTCAAAAGTGCTTCAATATTGGATTATGACATTGTAAATGGTTTGATATGCGAACCCACTTTGCTTTAAAAACTGTGATATTAAATTTTAAAATTGTTCGTTTTGTTTAAATTGTTTTGTGATATGTAAAGTAGAACGCAATTATTCTCTTATTGGCACCAGAAATTTCGAGTTGATTCTTCTCCCATTTAAATGCACTATTTCTAAGACAATATTTTGGAAACAAGCAAATCAAGTTTAAGCCATATTTGAGCGTAATTTATAGAATACACATGAGAAAAAGATCATATATCATAAAGTAGTCAATTGTACTTCAATACGAGTTCCTATTTCAAGTAATATCGTCATTAGAAATTTTTTTTGATTCTTTGAGAAAATGTGCGGTGTCTCTGAACTTTTGATATATTGTGAAGCGGTCTGAATACAATTTCTAACAATGGAAAAGTCAAACAGATCTGTAATATGATCTGCGGCATATCATTATTGACGTCAATTCACGGCGTTGTTTTTTGACTTGCTCTTTATGTTAGTCTAAATTGTTGCCGTGTTAGATTGTGTAGACACAAGTGTTGGGTTTTCTCTTATCACAATCTAACAAGCATCTCAGATTTGATGACAATAAGAACTGCAAGGGTCCATATTAACGTCACCAAAGTGTAGTGAGCGTTAGTAAGTGTTTTGAGTTTTATTTCCCTTTCAGCTAAACATATTCTATTGACGTCAATTGTCGGCGCTCTATTTGTTCATCTAATTTGATTTAATTGTTTTTAATTTCCCATCCCAACTTCTCTGTTAGATTGTTTAAACAAGTGATGAAATTTTATATTGTTATCGCTCTTGTGCTGCTTGTTAAACATGCTTCTGTTCTCGTCTGCATTTCCATGCTCTCTACGTAGTTAGTTTAATGCAAATTGGGAGTAAACAAATAATGTTGAAATCTCAAAAAGAGCCCAGATATTTCGTCCTTCTAACGGTCATTTATTGGAACATAAAGTGCGTTCTGTTTTCCCAGCATAAATTCTCGTAAATTTAGTGTAATCTGTGAACGTACTTAGAAAAGTCCACTTTGTGAAGCAAGTAGAGAAGTGGGTTCCAATCATTATGTGGCGCATTCCAAGTTTGATCTGTCCCATGAATTTCGAAGTGGCCAACGTTTTTTTCTTCCTAACTTTTTCTAGCATGCATCTCTATTCGTCTGTAATTGTATTAATCTGAGCATTTGGTGGAAGGCCGAATTTTTAACTTTTATTTGCAATTATTGGAAGAAAAATTATGATTAAAACTTCGACAGATTTGGCATTAGTGAAATTGGTTCGTTTCCGAGTTTTTGTACTATTCGGAAAACATGGAAGAGGGCGGAAATATTTTAAAATTACTTCAATTTCTTTTGCACTCTTTATTTCCGTATTTTCTTGGTATCCACATCTTAATTCCACAATGTTTTCATTAGACTTGTTTAGGATTAGAGTATCAAAAACATGTTCATCGAAAGTTTCTGCTTTTTTAATGGCTTATTCATTGTTTTCATATCCTGCAAAATTTATCTTGGTAATAGAACGTGTTCCACGAAATGGAAATGATCACAATCACTTTCCATGTCATTTTAGTTTTCTCCGCTCCCTCCGCTTTTGCACAATGAAGCTATGCGAAAGCATACCCTGAATCCTGAGACAGAACTAGATGGCATTATGAGCCCATTCGACAAAGACCACGTCTACCGCCCATATACACTTAGCAGAAAAAGTATACATACAACATATGAAAATAACAAATTGAAGTTATTTATTCAATTTCGGGATGATTTTTTAAAATTTTGTTGATGCAGTATCATAGTCTTTTATGTTTACTATATATTTGCAAAAAAAAATTTGGCAAAAACAACAGCAAACAAAAAATAACTGAGCTTAAATCCAAAAAGAGCGAAATTCAATGCAGAAAAAGTCTACGTACAAAAAGCATAAATGTACTTATTGAGACCAATAAACACAATTATTCCAAACTATCAAGGCAGTTACTTCAGCAGTGGTATTTTTATTTGTAAATACTTCGAAATTTTAAGAAAAAAATCAATTTGAAATATTTTTTTCTGATAGAAGCTAAACGAAAGGAAATCAACGTCAGTGAACGAAAGATCATGATGCATCTTAGGCAAAAAGGGAAAATATACCTTGAAATTGAAGCAATTCCAGATCGAGCACGATCTTCTATACAAACACTTATTAATAACTTCAAAAAGACTGGTAAATTAACCTCAAAACCCCGCTCTGGTCGTCCATCAATACTAAGTACCAGGGAAACCCAGGGTCTTATAGGGCAAATAAAAGTCAATCCACTACTAACGGCAGCAGAACTGGCAAAGGATGTTGCGGAGAAGCACATACAAAAATTATGTGCCGATATTTTACCAAAAATTAAAAAAAATCACCACTAACAGGCCGTATCGTTCTCAAAACATCGTATGTTTCAATATTTAATAGACTAAAACGACAAGAATTTGCCCAAAAATATTTAAATGAAGGTGAAAACTTCTGGAAGCAGGTAATGTTTTCTGACGAAAGCAAATTTTGCATTTTTGGTTTTAAAGGACCTAATATAGTCTGGCGGAGACCCGCTGCAGCCTTCCAAAAAAATCACAGTTAAACACAGCGGTAGAAGAGTGTTGATCTGGGATGCATGGCACCTTCCGGAATGGGCGAATTGGAGTTTATTGAGAATAAAATATACCACCTAAATATCTTCCAACAGAAGATGAAGACCAGTGGAAAAAATCTTTCCTTCGATCCATCATTTTACTTCCTGCACAACAATGACCCAAAGTATACAGCAGAGGTAGTGAAGCTTTCTCTCCTTTATAATGCACCCCATCAGTTGTAACGCCCCCAAAATCACCCGACTTAAACCTGATTGAACATTTATAGGGTTTACTAGAACGGCGCATACGAAATCACCATATTTCTTCGAGGACTATGCTCAAGGACCAAATTCGGGCTGAGTGCGCAAACATTAGTACCATAGAGACCGAAAAATTGGTCTAATGAATTCCGAAATGTTTAGCAGAGGTGGGCAAGAGAAAGGGTTACCCAACCAGTTATTAAATATATATTTTTTTTATTTTGATTTTGAAAATGGTTGTTAATTTTTTCATTCATTTATATTTTGTACGTAGACTTTTTCCGCATTAAAATTTGCTCTTTTTGGATTTAAGTTCAGTTATTTTTTGTTTGTTGTTGTTTTTGCCAAATTTTTTTTTTTGCGAATGTACAGTAAACATAAAAGACTATGATAATCCATCAACAAAATTTTAAAAAATCATCCCGAAATTGAATAAATAACATCAATTTGTTATTTTCATATGTTGTACGTAGACTTTTTCTGCTAAGTGTATGCAACTTTAGGCACCCTTTTTAAAAATGTATATAATGTATCGGACTGCTTGATGGTATA
Organism: Clusia tigrina; assembly: GCA_920105625.2. Taxonomy (NCBI): domain Eukaryota; kingdom Metazoa; phylum Arthropoda; class Insecta; order Diptera; family Clusiidae; genus Clusia; species Clusia tigrina. The sequence continues at coordinate 396,128,982 of OV050030.1, forward strand.
GTGAAACAATTTGACAATTATGTAGATGTGGGTCATAACATACAGCTTATACGATCTTTAGATTGTGTGATTTAATTGAATGAATGCTAATATTATCAAGCTATATGCAAAAACTGCGGCTAAGGAGATAGAGGATATGCCCACGGTCCATAAAAGAGAACTTCTGGTCTAACCCTACAATTAGTCCAGTTATGCTGGCACTAGTCTGGACCAGTATGTATGCAAAATATGAGCAGCTTACTACTACGACCATGTCCACAATTATTGAAAATTCATTATTGGGCCCCTCTACAACAAAATTTTATACGAGACCGATGTGAATCGCGAATACAAAATATGCCCTCTATTAACGCTTGTTTATAATCTACGACTTATACGAAATTTGAGGATGAAATTTGATATGACTACGCATATTGACGCTATGAATATATTGGAGAGTATCTGACAAAAATCCATTTCGGATCACAATTGGATACTGTTCAAACGGACATCCAGGGAGTGCCCCCCACTTCCTATAGAAATAAAATATATAATTGTCGTTGGTTCGAAAGAATGTTAATTCGCAAACTGAGCAGGATTCCGCTTGCTGATATCACAACTTCTGAAAATCTTGACACTAACGTCAAGCCTCATGACAACGCCATATGGACAGCTTTTGAAGCATCTTGTCAGGTAAAGTATAGTAAAAAATCCTCTCCTCCTTGGTGGACTAAGGAACGATCAGAATTAAGCAAAAATGAAAGATCAGCTAATTGAGAATTGGCAATTATATATGCATATCAGGGCCCATTACAAGGGATCCATAAGGGTCTTCAAGAAGAATAGCTGTGAAACCATCAAAGATTCTACGAGAATCAGCAAAGTTCCAAGGACGCAAACAACTTCCTTATCTCAATCTTTATCCTTAGAACTTATTTTCACAGTTGTAAGCCGTTAGCGAGAAAGGGGAGCTAACGGAGCAATCTGCTACTGAATCTTCACAGCCGTTGATAAAATGCTTACCAAGAATAAGAACGCATGGGCGATTAAGAGCTTTGCGCATTTTAAATCTCCAGGCCCTTATGGCATTATACCGATTTAGTTATAGGAGATAGTATACGCCGTAATGCCATGGCTAGAAAATATTTTTAACTCCTGTTTAAATGGATGGTATTGCGTGCAAATTCCATAGCAAATCAGTTTGTGAAGGTCAGATTGAGTATTTGTTTTTAAGTGTTGACAATGGAGTTGAAAGACTTCTTGTGGGCTGTGTCTACAGACCTAATCGTACAATTGACATACAATCGCTGATAGATCACATTCGGGCAATTTCTTTGGACCTGCAAAATATTGTTACTGCAGGTGACTTCAAAAGCAATATTCCAGTTGAGAGCGGACTGGTCACAGAAATGTTGGCATTCGGCTTGGTCCGTTAATACAACATCACCGACACATTTTACGGGGACAAACAGTTCTCAGTTGAACGTGTATTTTATTCATGATTTGAAGAAGATTAAAATTTACGAACAACTCCCTACTCCCTGTTTTTCAAAACATGACCTTATTTTTCTGACGCTTGATTTTACACTTAATATGACAACCAAAGTTTTGAGATACCGTGACTTTAAAAATATTAACTACCAACATTTGTGTTCTAAACTTGACACTGTACAATGAATGGAATTTATTATATTTTATGTCCTCAGTAAATGACAAAGTGGAATATCTACATTCTAATATTAAATTTCTTTTTGATGAGTTTGGCCTAAAGAAAGTGCGCACCGTTGAGCAAAAAGGGCAGCCTTGGTTTACTACTAAAATCAAGAATTTAATTAACATACGTGACGCTGCATATAGACGATGGAGGTGATAGAAGCCACCTCTTCTGTACGAAACTTACAGAAATCTTAGAAGGCAGGTTACTAAAGATGTCAATGCCGCTAAATACCCCCACTTCGGAAAAACATTTAGCAGTGCAATAACCAGTAAACAAAAATTGAGACATATTCGGAGCATAGGTATAGGGAAGATTGCTACTTTTGGGACCATTGACATGGGCCTAAATGATTTAAACAGGAAATTTGTCAATCTTCCAATTGAATTATCCAAACAGTTGTAGTTATGTGTCCTCTAATATTATGTTTGGGTTTTGTGGTGTTGACGAGTCAGATGTGTTGGAGTGTTTTCTGGGTATAAAGTCAAATGCTTGTGGTACCGATGAGATTCACCCTGTCTTTGTTAAAGCCGTACATCCTAAGCTGTTATAATGACATCTACTTTTCCTAATTGTTGGAAGTTAGGGAAAATTATTCCAACCCCAAAATCTGATAACGATTATAGACCAATAGCAATTTTACCGTACCTGTCCAAGGTATTTGAACTAGTAATGGCGAAACAATTAAAAAAAGTATTTAGCAGACAATAACATTATAATGGGACAACAGTCCGGGTTCATGCCAAGGAGGAGCTGCATAACGGGTCTGACTGATGTAGTGGAGAGTATTCACGCATCACTTGACTTAAATGGAGTGTCTTTCTTGGTGTCTTTAAAGGCATTTGACTGTGTTGACCACAATATTTTATTTACGAAGCTTCTGAGAATGTACAATTTCTCATCCGACGCAGTGAAGTTGATAGAATCATACCTTACAGATAGAACCCAAGCGGTTTACCAACTGAGCCAGTGTGATGACGAGGCTTCGGATTTCTTTTCGGTACTACGAGGTGTACCGCAGGGGTCCATATTGGGGCCTTTTCTTTTTTGTATATATATAAATGATCTACCGACTGCATTGCACAATTGTGATATTCATTTGTATGCTGATGACGTCCAGCTTTACATAAGCAGTAAAAGGGACAAAATTATTAATTGTGTCACTGAAATAAATAAGATTTATAACTGGGCAAGGAAAAATGGGCTTTGCCTTAATCCAGCTAAGTCAAAATGTTTAGTGACTTATAAAGAAACACTTTGATACCACAATACTACCCCGTATTATAATGAATGGGTCTGTGATTGAATGTGTGAACACGGCTAAAAACCTGGGAGTTATATTTGATGGCACTCTAACATGGAGTAAACACGTTGCAGTCACGGTTGGCAAAGTTTACGGTATGCTGGGTTCACTGTGGTCAACGCAATATTTTACCCCACAAGGAATCAGAATGCTGTTGGCTAAGGCCTACCTTCTCCCAACATTGCTGTATGGTTGTGGAATTTTTGGGAATTGTGATGCAGCTAGCAAACGAAAGCTTAATATCCTATTTAATAATATAACAAGGTATATTTATGGTTTGAGTAAATCAGATCATATATCCACTTTATCAAGGCAAGTTTTTGGGATCACATTTGATCAACTCTTGGAGTCTAAGACTATTGCTTCGTTCATAAATTGTGATCTGTATTTGTTTATTGTTTTGTTGTATATTTGAATTTTAATTGGATAAATCATCCACAATTTTATAATTTTATAACTTTATAATTTTCTTTGTATAAATCAATTTCTTTTATAATTTATATTTCATTTTAATTTGGAATGTTAAGTTAATTATTGAATATATATAGATACTTCAACTCGTTAGGACAGCTTAAAAAGGTTATTACCATAGTGTCCTAAGATCAATTTGTAGAGATAAATAAAATAAATAAAATAAATAAAATAAACAAACCATATTCCAGCCAGCTGAAAAAATTGTATTTATACAAAAGCTGGGCAAGAGAAAACATGAATATGTGAATAACTTTAGGCCGATTAGCCTAATATGCTACATACTGGAAACGTTTGAAAGGCTTTTACACTTCTACCCACGGAATTGTATTGAAAACTCTAACCTACCAACCGCACAGCATACAAATCTCCAGGGGAAGTCATTCGAAACTGTGCTTCCTGAGATGGTAGAAGTAACAGATAGATCATTCGAAACTAAGCAGTATATAATGACGGTTTTTCTATATATTGGAGGCGCCTTTAATAATGTCTTTTATCTAATATAGGAGTGCACCAATTGGATCATTTCTATGCTGCAGATAAGAAAAACAGAGCAAGTCTAGGAAATGTTAGTCTTAGTAGGGGATTTGCTCAGCGCGGAGTTTTTTGAGTCTGTTGCTATGCTCAATAAGAAGTATCCTGATCAGGCTGAACAAAATAGGAGTTTAAGTAGTGGCGCACCCTAATGGATGGTACTAATGGTATCAGAGTTGTACCCTAGCATAATTAGTGAGATCATGCAAAAGTCACTTGATGTTCTCCGTTCCTGGATTACCATGTGTCGGATAGAACTAAATCTAAGACAAATAAAAATGATGCTGTTTACCAACAGAATAAAATGCCCACTACTAATTTCATATAGCTCAATGGAATGGTTGACCGTCTCATCCAGCGCCAGATTTCTGGGAATAATACTAAGCTGAACTGGTGAAAAAATATGGAGAAGATAATGTTAAAAGCCAAATGCGTGCTTGGAAGAAAATGGGGACTGCAGCCCAGACTCACGTTATGTATGAATACGACAGTTATACTGGCTTTAGTAACTAACAGCGCCATTGTATGGTGGAAAGCCCTAAGAAAGAACTATAAAATATCAAAAAACTGCGGAGACTTCAAAGATCAGCGTGCGCGTCTTCCGCGGAGCCCATCTATTTCTGTCCAATGGAGGTTCTGAATGTTTTAATGCGCCTGATTCCGATATATCTCTTCATTGAACAAAGAGCAACCGAAAGTAAGTCTTCTCATATCGAATGCACGACGATTATAACCGTAGCCACTGTGACCTTCCGCAAGATTTTGAAATTTCCATTCAAACATCCATTTAACACTCAGTGTAGGAGAGGTGTTGGGATCGCACTACCTACTTACTTTCGTGGCCTAATCGCAGAATCTGCAAATAACCCGCTATCGGGTTACGCCCGAACCTAACAGCGTTCGCCACGCGCCTCTGCTTTGCGCGCGTCTTCTCCAATATGTTATACCATGCGTGGTTAGGGTTTCCTCGACTTGGTTCTACCATCGGAGGCATGGTCGCCCCTACGTCGTAGTACAGCGGATTCTGCTTCGAATATCTTTTTCGCTGGAGCTTCTGCGTCCATTCGCACGACATGTCCAAGCCAGCGCAGACGTTGTACAGTGATGCGTCTGACAATGTCAACATCAGCGTAGAGCTCGTACAGTTCGTGGTTCATAAAAACACGGTAGTCGTCGCCGACACGAACAGGACTGAAGATTTTACGAAGAATTTTCCTCTCAAACAGATTGCCCTTGTAGGTCTTGTGGAGTGTCAGTTTTGTCGGTCGAGAGAAGGCTCTACTACAAATTTGCTTAGTGAACCCATAGTAACACCTAGGAAAGCTGATGCTTCGTTTAATCTCCAGGCTAACGTCGTTTTCGGCATTAATGCCGGAGCCAAGGTATATAAATTCCTTGACAACTTCAAAAGTATAGTTGTCCGCTGTAACATGGGATCCTAAACGCCAAGCATCCCTGCTGGTGGACAGCATATACTGCCTTGCTCTCATTCACCGTTATACCCTCTTTCGCTTATTCTTTTTCAATGGCGTAAAATTCAGCAGTAACATCTCGCTTGCAACGTCCAATGATGTCGCTGTCATCGGCATATGCGAGGAGCTGGACATTTTTGTGGAAAATAGTACCATTCCGATGTACACCGGTTTTCTGCAGTACCCCTTCCATGCTTAATTTGAAGAAGTCGCACGACAGTGGATCGCCAAAATGGTTCGGAGTGTTTACTTCCTACGTATTGCTCAATGTCATTCTACAGAGCCGTATTAGCTTTGTAGGAATACCGACTCAGACAAGATGACATATAGACAATCCCTTATCGGGCTATCGAATGCAGCTTTATAGTCGACAAAGAGATGCTGGATGTCGATCTGTTTCTCGAGGGTTTTCTCCAGGATTAATGTAGCGGTAAGATCTAGTCAATGGTGGACTTTCCAGGTCTAAAACCGCACTGATAAGGCCCCATCAGTGTGTTGGCATGTGGATTTAGTTATCACATACCTAACCTTATATGAGATGGCAATAAGACTGTTTCCCAGGTAGTTGGCGCATATCATCGGGTCACCTTTCGCCAATACAGGACAAGGGACACTGAGATTCCAATCGTCGGGCATGCTTTCTTCTAACCATATTTTACTGATGAGCTGATGCACGCACCCTATCAGCTCATTACCGAAGGCCTTGAACAATTCAGCAGGCAGTCTATCGGAACCCGCTGTTTTGTTGTTTTTTAATCGCTGAATACAAACTCCGACCTCATTGTGGCTAGATGGTGGAAGAACCACTCCGTCATCGTAAATTGGTGGTATCGGGTTGAGTTTTCCAGAGGCGGTATTGGTGGCATCGTCGCCTGCCAGTAATTCAAAGAAATGTTCCCTCCACAATCTCAGTGTGAACTGCGTATCCGTAACCAGATTCCCATTCTCATCTCTGCAGGTAGATGCTCCGGGCTTAAAACCTTGGGTCAGACGCCTGACTTATTGATATTAACGAGCATCATTTCTGTTCCGGTACATGTCGAGTTCCATCGATTACAAATGATCAATTTGGTTGCGCGCGTGTGGATCAGGGGACAACCATGTGGCTTTGTGAGATGTCGAAATCTGGTTCTACTAACTACCATGTTCCGCGCCGCGGTGAAGTCGGTCAGTTTTAGACCATTGTCCTATGTGGTCTCGTGAAGGCTGAACTGACCGACTGTGGTGCCAAAGATGGTTCCTCGTCCGACCCTTGAAGTCCCCGAGGATAATCTTCACGTCGTGGGTCGAGCAGCGGTCATATGTGTCCTTGAGTCTCGTGTAGAATGTATCCTCAACAGCATCGTGCTTTTCCTCCGTCGGGGCGCAAATCCGGCTAATGCTGAAGAATTTAGCCTTCAGGCAAGCCTTTAGTTCACGGCCTTGAACCTGGAGACCAATGTTCGAAGCCTGCCGCGTACCACAAATCCACATCCGAATACGCGCTTCTCCGTATGGCAGCTATAGTAGATATCGTAGCTCGCTCACTTAGACCAACCATGTCCTGTCCATCTCATTTCCCGAATGGCAGTTACGTAAGCCTTTATTTTTTCGATGGATAGAGGCACCTTCCCTATTGAGGGTCCGGACTTTCCAGGTGCATATTCTTAAATCATTCTGCATTTTCAATTTGCGGTGATCGTCAATGTTAAAAGGCATCTCATCCGAGGCTTGTTTTTTGTTCTTCACTGGACTTTTAGATTTATATAGATTGCCACGCCCACTGTTAACAAATATTCATAACTTAAGATCTGGTAGAGATTTATGGACGAAATTTTACATGAAGAAACATGTGGACACTATAAAGCTATCTGTAACAAATGGGGCTGAGCAGAGAAAAGACACGCCCACTTTTGATATAAGGAACTTTCGGGTCTAAAATTAAAATTAGCTTACCTATGCTCGTATTGACGCCATCAGAATAAAAATTTGCAGAAATATACATGGGGTCCATAATAGTGTGTGTGCAGAATATGGAGATCATACTAGAACTGCCACGCCCACAATTAGCAAAAAATCATTACTGTGTTCCTATTAAAGATTTATCAATGAAATTTCACAGGAATGTTGCGGGAACACAAAAAGTGGGCGTGTTATTTCCACATCCACGCCCACTATTGACATATTTTTATAACTTGCGACCTATATATTATTTTTGGACGAAATTTTACATTAGTGGTTATATTGACACTACAAAGCCATACCCAAGAAAAGGGGCCGATATAATCATTTCAAGGTACCGTACCAAAAATTACCGTGAATATGCTCCTAATGATGATTTATGAAGAAAACATCCCAATTGTTGAACTCGAGCGCACAAGAAAAGGTAAAAGGTATTTCGTAGTCGGTCTAACCCGACTTCAGACTTCTTTACTCGTTTTTTAATGGCGGGTCCCAAACCCTGCGCACAACCCTGTTAGTGTCAGAGAATACTCGCTGCACACATTATCTCACTATCCAGCGGATGCTGAGATAGCTACCCAGGTGGCGCCACGTGGAAACTGTGTGCCAACTTGCTAATGCTTGAAACAGAGATCGCTCTGACCATCACCAAGTTGAAGGCAATCAGAAGCTTTACTCTGCTCAAATAAAAGCCAGGCCAAACCGCTGGAACCGCGGAGCACGTCAGCGGATTGTTTTGATAGAAAAGGGTGCCACACTGTCTCAATTTGCACATACCCCAAATGTTTTTTTTGCAAGGTTTGTCCAGTAAAGAATAAGTAATAAGTGAATTGGTCCTTGAAGTCATTCAAGTGCCAGTTTTACGGACACTTGGATGATGTTTCAGCTGGTGGCCGGGGCAGCAGTGTAGATGTGAGTTTCAGCGATTGATTGCATATGGAAATTTTTTATATGGTGGTGGTACATTAGAGAGTTGCAAAATGATATCTCTGCTCTCCTAAAAACACAAATGCTTGCACACATCCAAGCGCAGCACTATTCCATATCTATGTGTGCATAATGTACAGCTATTTCAAGAACAAGGAAATTAAAATAAAGTTTTGTTTTATTCAACTTTGTATTTAATTAATTTGAAAAATTTATTAGCAGTCATTTTTTGCGTTTCATTTTGTGGATTGTTTTCAGACGTATCCTGACGGTTAGAAAATTTATTTTACACGACAGATTGCTGCGCATTTATTTTCCATCCTCTAATCTTCATGTTTCTATTGCCTCTTTTTGGATATTCACTCTATATGAGAAATATCCAAACTGGAGCAGGCAAATGAAAACATTTTTATTTGGCAAAATATGAAATTATTAAAGCATTCCGTGTATGCGGTAATTTTTCAAGAACCCGTTTGCATATAGTTGGTGTGAATTAAAATTTTATAAAAACTTGCGTTATTATCAGGTAGAAACTAACACAGATTATTGCTGCCAACTACAACCAAAAAATCGAAAATGTTTACCATATTCTCTTAAAAGCAAAATTATTTTGTATATTAAAGTCTTGAATCTCGGCGCATATTTTAATCGATTTATTAAGTTTCAGCGTTACTGGAATATTCATATTTGTCATGCAATTATGCTCCATTACTCCCAGAAGTGCAATCATTGAGCTCGGTACTTTGGGAGCCTTTGTGTTAATTTAAAATTTCCATAACACTTAAAAAAAAAACGTCTACAAAAATGCCAACACTTGCAACGATGCTCTCAGTTGTCATTTGATTACCTGCGTTGTCGGTTCAAGTAGTTAGTTAACCCGAAGCATAGTAATGGAGAGTCCTGTAAGCATGATAAGAAAGGGAAAATGTGCGTTTGCCACTCCCAACACATGAATCGGATTTATTGTCATTACCGACTATTACGAGGGACACAACGAGCCTACAATCGCAAACACTCAGCTATGTGTGGAGCGATATAATCATCCGGTTTCGTATAAAGTACGGTCGGCATTGGTCAGCCTGCAAGGGTCTGCTTATGGAATAATCGAAAAACACTTCAGTTCATGGCATTGGATACTTATTCGAATTACACCGCCCCTTCTATGCGAAGTGAGACATCTATAATAGTTGACATGGTTGTCACTGAAAGCAGTCGTTTAAGGATTTCTTGGGGTGTTTTGCTGCTTATCTCATTTTACTTTGCGACTTCACTCACTTGGTATACGAGTATATATCTGAAGTGGCAGGAATCTCCTATTATACTGAGTTTTGATGGGGCCCTTGTTCCGGTCCATAAGATACCTTTCCCGACTATAACGGTGTGTACGGAAGTCAAAATGGATCGCATTAAATTTGACTTTACAGAAGTATAATATGGGAACAAATCGAAGAATCGAAGTCATTTCATAATTACGGGAATCTAAGAGAGGAGTAGTAAGTGCTAAATTAGAATAATCTTTATTTGCATTTGGAGAGCAAGTAGTCTGTCATATAATCTTGGGACAGGATATCACGATTAGCAGCCACAATGCACATATGCGATGAAGATGTGGTGCAACGGTCGGTTCCATTTATAGCCAAAGTTGTGTTGAAAAATGTCGCCGTCCACAGCGTTCGTTCCACAGCAAAATTGACCCTTTGTAATCGTGAACTCAGAGCTGATTATATCAATGGCATCAATCGGTAGCTTGACACTGGGCTTTTCATTCTGAATAAACAGATTTGTTTATGAATGGTGCCACAATTTGTATTGCGAGTGTTTATTTTTGTTTAATATTTAAATAGGGTGCACGAATAATGGAACAACCGATACAGAATCTGCATATACAACAGGAGAGAGTCCCAGTGAGGAAATCTGCTCACCTAGAATCCTTGCAGCAAAGATATATTGTGTTACAGAACTTCTGGAGCAGAATGTTGCAGGCGCTTCTAATACAGAATTAAATGCACCAAAATCGGAAGTTTGCAATGAAAATGTCATCCAAAATTCATCAGACTACGAACAAGATGCAGAAAATTACTCTCATAATTTGTTTACAATTAAAGAGGAGTTTGATGAAACCAAATTTAGTGTTAATGAATTCATCGATAACAACCGGGTCGGTGAGAGACTATGCAGCCGTCATTCCAGCGGGGAAAATAAAACTACGGCAATACACAGCAAAAACACAGAAGGTCAACGAGTTCTTGCAATAAGCAGCAAAACTTTGTTGTGTCCATTTTGTGGCATTGACTATCCCAAATCTTCAGATTGGCGTGACCTTGTGAATGGTGTACACCATTTTAATAAACGTGAGCACCTGAACGAGGAGTATATTGACAATAAAAAGGCGAAATGTAAAAAGTGTGGGATAGAATAAGGCATACGCATGGAAGGTTTCAAGAAGCACGTAATTACGCACCTGTCGTACAAACTGTATGAGAAATGCAAATTATGCGGCCTGACTTTTGCACGGCGCGCTTCCCAACAGAAGCATGTTACAAGTATCCATGGTCACCTTGCCAAAAGTAAGCTTAGGAGGATTTATCCAGGACGGTTTGTATGTCCAATCAATGTAACTCTTCAGTGTCCAGTGTGTGGCATGAGATTTTCGAGTGCTTTTGTTGGGCGGAACTACATCAATGATATTCATGAACTCAATAGTGGCAAAAATCTGAACACGGAGGATATTAGTGAGACTAAGGCCAGATGTAGCCAACGCAAAATTCTATTGGTTCAAAAGTTGCAGATTTTACAATAGCACAGAATCAGGCATTCAAACTCTATTTTGAATGCAAGTTGTGCGACACACAATTCGCTACTAGTAGATGGAGGATATGCGAAGCACATCGAAGTCATGCATGTCAGCCTACATGACGGTGGAATTGGTGGTTCTGCATTGGTGTAAATGGCGCAAGCAATACTCAGTGGCATCATGTATTGAAAAGTATGACTAAATGTGGAAGATTCAGATCAGTGGTTGGGCACTGAAATACACATTGGCACAGACACCATGCATCCACGTTTACACTGAATAATAAGTCAGCAAAGAAAGGCGTTTAAAAGCATGAAAGAAGTGCGAAGTGTATGCTGGGGTGTAGTCTCGAGCAGCACCAGAAAGTATTTGAAAAAGAAAAACAAAAATTAGTATATTCCTAAGCAAATCAATAGCTATGAAATTATTGGAAGATTGAATATTCCTATCTCTCAATTGTGTTCTATTAATTTATTCACTTTAATTTAATACAATTTTTAATAACATTAAAAACTTTGTTAAGAGAACAAAATGATATAAATATCACATTTCGAACATTGCATGTCCTTTCTTTTAATTATTACAATTTTTAGTTATCACGTTTATAAGTACATATTTACCAAACCTGTAAATTGCTATAAATAATATAATACACACATTTTTACTAAAGCAGAAGAGTTCTAAGACTGATCTACCACAATTGGGGTAATGACAAAGCTGGGTATGGATAAGTTCCGCCCGGCTTTTCAACTCACTTTCAACACTTTTGTCAAGTTTTACTATAAATGAGGTTACTACTTGGTATGCATCTCGCTGCATCTCTGCAGATTTCAATGGCGAACTTTTTAGATGTGCAGTATTTAGGTATGAGAAAGTTTTCGCCTCGGCAGAAGTTCGTCCTATTGCTAAATCGTATTTTTATAAAATTTCCAGGTTTTTCGTGTGGGGCTCTCTCGAGTTTTACGTGCAGGAAACGTGCTGCTGAACATACCAGTTGGTCCACTTGATCTATACCATCTATTTATAAGTGCTTTCGTGCTCTTTAACAGTTTGAAACCAGGATATCAGATGATTCCGCAACAAAGTCTTCTATAGTTCTTTCTTTGAGTCGCTAAGTGATGCTTTTGTCTAATGTGCCTCATGTGGTAGATACGATTTAAAGAAAGCTTACCGCATAATTGGCATTTAACATACCGCCTGTACGGCAAATGTGTCAGTTTGTGGTCAGCTCTCTTTGAGCTTACTATGACATTGCATTGCCTGCATTTCATATTATTTGCATCCACATGCTCCATATTCAGACTCTCCCGTTTATCGAATTCATGCACATCCCTGAGATGCTTGTGCCATTTGCAGGAATTTGGAAACTCTATGCCACAAAATGGACACAGGAGAATAGGATCGGCTTGAGAGGGAAAAACTAGATGGTTTTTATGAATTCTATCAAAGTGGCGCTTGTGGAGTCCACCAGTTTTAAAATATTGGTTGCATAATTTACATTTAATACGAAACTTGTGTGGCAGATGCGTTATTCTGTGGCGTTGCATGTGATGTAGTTTGTTCATAATTAGCATATTGCACTGCTTACACTTCCACGTTTTCTCATCAACAAACTCCATGTTGAGATTATGTTTATTTCTGAAATCATGAACGCCATTGATGTGTACGCGCCATTCAGAAATATTGAGAAATTCCTTGCAATAAAATGGACAAACGAAAATGGGTTTGTCTGCAGCATCACTTTTTTCTATTTTTCCGCAGAAATTATGTTTCTTTCGTAAATGATTCGTCAGCGTATCCACATGTTTAAAATGTTCTAAGCACAATTTGCACTTCAAAAACCGATTGTATGGAAGATGTTTTATTCTGTGTTGCTGTAAATTCGTAAGCGTTTTGGTGGCTATTTGAGTATTGCAGTCTTTACATTGCGCCCTCGAATCACTGATGAAGTCCATGTTTAGATTTTCTCGGTTAACAAAGTCATGAACGACATTGAGATGTTGTCGCCACTCAAATGAATTTGGAAATTCTGTGCCACAATATGGGCACAACATAATTATATTGGTTTCCGATTTATCTTTTTGATCCGCTTCCACATCCTTCTGTTCCGAAAGAGCGCTATTTTGATATGTAGAACCGCTGCTATCTGGGCCACTATCCTCATCACATGTAACATTATTAAACTTTGTGTTAATGTTGCTTTCCGCCGCAGCTTCCTCTTTTAATAGAGACAAGATTTCATCAAAGGCAGCTTCCCAGATTCCTGATTCATTAACAAAATCGTCTTTACTAATAATTTCCTTCTTTGGCATAAGCATGTATTGATTGCGGTATACTTCATCTCGGCAACGTGGTAGTTCATAGTGGCCAACGTAGTCCTCACTGTGAACTTCCTGCCTCGGTGGAAACTTATATTGGTAGCAGTTTACTTCAATCATCGTTTGGTGTTTCTTTGGAGTACAGTCAATATTCACGGCCAGATCTTCAGAGGAAGACGATTCTTCATCGACCATCTCTTTTTTTATATGCAGGTCGCTTATTGGAATTTCCATTTCTTCGTTCGGAAAATGCAAATCATGTTAATTTCAGGATTAAAATGACATTGAATCTCTATTGAATCACCGACGCGTACCGATCCGACTTCACTACGAAATTATTTTCAAATGATTAAAACATGCGTAGTAATATAAAGATTGGGAATGTGCTCTGGCGCGAAAACACGTTTTTGTGTGACTCTTTTTTGTGCACATTGTAAGACAATACATTTTATTTATTTTGTATTGAAAAATGAGTATTTTACGCTCTCAACCAGCGAAACTCTCCTGCGCGGGCATTCGGCCTATACGGCCGCAGAGCTTGAGCAACCAAGGGGAAGTCTCTCTCAACCAAAAAAGCAATCTGCCAGCATAGACATGCCAACCCCTCTCTCCAACAACAGCAACCAACAGGTATATTTGATGTTATACCGCTGACTGCGGAACTACCAACAACAAGTTTCGTATGTCTGATTAATTTAGCACCAAAAACCGCCTTTACTGGCCCCATTACCATTCCAAGCAGTGTGATTACCACAAAATAGTGTATATTAGAGTGTAGAATATTCGAGTACCACTTTTGATTCGTCGAACAATGCAGCGACAGCAACATCTACTAACGTCTAACTTGATGAGAAAGTCAGTAAGCACAAGCAATACCAGAGAGTAGTAGCAGAGACCATAGAGACGCGATACAAAGAGTATTTACGTATAAAGGTTCCGTCGCTCTCTTTGGCAAAAGAGAGGAATGGAATTGAATGGCAATCGCCCTGAAACCGTTAACAGATGTTAAACATAACATTATTCTGCTAAAAACGATTCATAACAGATTCAAAGTAAATTAATTTTATATGAGTTTAAGAAGGAATGGTTTTTATTGTCATAATAGGAAAATTAAGAAATGCAGATTTTCCATAATTTAAATGTTTTGGTTCCGGCTGGGTCTATCTTTTCTTTTGGTTCCGACTGGGTCTTGCTTTTCTTTTGGTTCCTGGTGGTTTTTTTTCGAGTTGACGATTGAGCTTTTTTCTCACTTAAGTTTTTCTTTTTGTGTGAGCAATTAGTTGTGCCAAATCAAATACTCTCTATATAGAATATGCGACAACCTCTCTTCAGTACTAAATTGTGTTGCTGGCTCGGGGCAAATACTCTCTATAAATAACTTATAAATAAGTTTTGAACTAGTAAATTAACCACTTGATTTTTTACTATTAAATTTAGTAATACATTTGAAGACTGCCTATAATTTTCACTACAGGGATATGGAATATTTTTACACAAACACAATAAATTCACATACACTATACATGTGACCAAAAAAAATGGTCGGAACGGTAATAGGGCCAGTAAAGGCGGTTTTTGCTGGTAAAGTATTCAGATATACGGAACTTGTTGTTGTTAGTTCCGCAGTCAGCGGTATAACATCAAGTATACGTGTTTGTTGCTGTTGTCGGAGAGAGGGATTGGCATGTCTATGCCTTGAAGGCCGGTTTTCGTATAGCGCAGCGTGATGCTAGCAGGGCGTAGAAAAAACGCTTATTCATTTATACTAAGCGACCGCAACGCGAGCAGCAGAAATTGAAATATTTTTATATTTGAATTGGGATGTAAAAAGTCCAAATACAAGTACTCACATTGGTACCTAATCCAATTGGTACTTGCACTAAAACAAGACAAATTCCATTCTTGAAAAGGTACTTTAACACATACTATATGTAAGAGTTTAGTATTGCTTTATTTCTCTGATTTAGAAACGAATGAATTCGTATAGAAAATCAGGATACAAGAGGCAATGGGACTGTGTGAACAAACACATTCGACATTTAATTACAACGATAAATAAGTTACGCATAGCTTCAGTATATGTGATGTCTTTATATACACACGCATATTATAGCAACGTAGCAATATCAGAATATTCATAAAATGAAAGAAAGAAAAAAAAATATAAAATTTTACAAAATCAAAGTCAAGTATTCCAGAAATACCGTAACTATACTTTTACATATTTACTTTGTCATTTAAAAATTTGCCCAGGGACATACGAGTACATTATTACAAATGTTTGCAATAAGAAACTAAATACTTAAACAACGGGTACAAAATAAAATCTGAAACAAATTCACATCACTTGATACGCACACAATGCGACATACGAGATTCGGCCGCTCCGAAACGACGCTCGCAACGCTACCAGTGACAACTTAAATATTGCTGCCCGACGACGCGCCGCCGCCGCTAGCTGCAAAACGCTATGTGTAAATGGCTCCATTTGATTACATGGAAACTTTATCGAAGCGACAGTTTTTTCTGCTGCTAGCGTTTAGCTGCCTGGCGTTTTTACGCTATATGTAAATCGGCCTTCATTGTTTAACCAGAATTCTGAAGAAAATCAGCCACACTACTACAGTTTTGCACATGGTGAAGGAGGCCAAGATTAAGAAATTGCCGGTCAAAAGAGAATTAAACGTTTTTACATTATTCTGACAAATAACAACAGTTTCAATAATCTCAGAAAAATCTTCAAAATAGGTCAAAAATGCAGCTAAACGAATTAATTTAACGTTTTTATGCTTTTAATTAAACTGAGGTAGTGTTTCTTTCTTTAATAGTGACGAAAACAATTTTTTATTTTGTCGAATTAATTTTTTTACTTAAACGCAACCGGAATATTTCGACTTGTGGATCTTGAGGGTTCATTGACAATGAGAAATTATCAACAGAATTTGGTGTTTTCAGTTATTTTGAGAAATTAAGTGAATTGAGGAATGACGATAGTTAGAGTTAGGGGGGGTGCACTGTATTTTTACCACTACATACATCAATTTTAAAAACTCTTCTCAGTAGCAGAACTCGCACAAATACATTCATATCAACTGTCTATTCTTGTATGTTCTTTGGTTTAAGTATCGCGTCTCTATGGTCTCTGCTACTACTCTCTGGTATTGCTTGTGCTTACTGACTTTCTCATCAAGTTAGACGTTAGTAGATGTTGTTGTCGCTGCATTGTTCGACGAATCAAAAGTGGTACTCGAATATTCTACACTCTAATATACACTATTTTGTGGTAATCACACTGCTTGGAATGGTAATGGGGCCAGTAAAGGCGGCTTTTGGTGCTAAATTAATCAGACATACGGAACTTGTTGTTGGTAGTTCCGCAGTCAGCGGTATAACATCAAGTATACCTGTTGGTTGCTGTTGTTGGAAAGAGGGGTTGGCATGTTTATGGCAGATTGCTTATTTGGTTGAGAGAGACTTCCCCTTTGTTGCTCAATTTCAGCGACCGAATGGGCCGAACGCCCGCGCACGAGAGTTTCGCTAGAGTGCCTCGACTCACACTGGTCGAGAGCGTAAAACACTCATTTTTAATGCAAAATAAATAAATTTTCTTACAATGTGCACAAAATAGTGTCACACAAAAACGTCTTATCGCAATAGAGCACTATTCCCAATTTTTATATTTCTACGCATGTTTTAATCATTTGAAACTAATTTCGAAGTGAAGTTGGGACGGTACGCGTCGGTGATTCAATAGAGATTCAATGTCATTTTAATCCTGAAATTAACATGATTTGCATTTTCCGAACGAAGAAATGGAAATTCCAATAAGCGACCTGCATATAAAAAAAGAGATGGTCGATGAAGAATCGTCTTCCTCTGAAGATCTGGCCGTGAATATTGACTGTACTCCAAAGAAACACCAAACGATGATTGAAGTAAACTGCTACCAATATAAGTTTCCACCGAGGCAGGAAGTTCACAGTGAGTGCTACAATGGTCAGAGTTTGAAGTAAACCGCCGAGATGAAGTAAACCACAATCAATACATGCTTATGCCAAAGAAGGAAATTAACAGTGAAGACGATTTTATGAATGAATCAGGAATCTGGGAGGATGAAGATGCCTTTGATGAAATCTTGTCTCTATTAAAAGAGGAAGCTGCGGAGGCAAGCAACAGTAACACAGAGTTTAATAATGTTACATGTGATGAGGATAGTGGCCCAGATAGCAGCGGTTCTACATATCATAATTGCACTCTTTCGGAACAGAAGGATGTGGAACCGGATCAAAAGGATAAATCGGAAACCAATATAATTATGTTGTGCCCATATTGTGGCTCAGAATTCCCAACTCCCTTCGAGTGGCGGCAACATCTCAATGTCGTTCATGACTTTAGTAGACGAGAAAATCTACGCATGGACTTTATCAGTGATTCGAGGGCGCAATGTAAAGACTGCAATACTCAAATAGCCAGCAAAACGCTTGCGAATTTACAGCAACACAGAATAAACCATCTTCCATACAATCGGTATTTGAAGTGCAAATTGTGCTTAGAACATTTTAAACGCGTGGATACGCTGACGAATCATTTACGAAAGAAACATAATTTCTACGGAAAAATTGAAAAAAGTGATGGTGCAGACAAACCCATTTTCGTATGTCCATTTTGTTGCAAGGAATTTCTCAATATTTCTGAATGGCGCGTACACATTAATGGCGTTCATGATTTCAGAAATAAAAATAATCTCAACATGGAGTTTGTTGATGAGAAAAGGTGGAAGTGTAAGCAGTGCAATATGCTAATTATGAACCAACTACATTTAATGCAAGGCCACCGAGTAACGCATCTGCCACACAAGTATCGTAATAAATGTAAATTATGCAACCAATATTTTGCAACTGGTGGACTCCACAAGCTGCATTTTGATAAAATGCACAGAAACCATCTAGTTTTTTCCTCTCAAGCAGGTCCAATTCTCCTGTGTCCATTTTGTGGCATAGAGTATCCAAATTCCTGTAAATGGCACAAGCATCTCAAGGATGTGCATGAATTCGATAAACGGGAGAGTCTGAATATGGAGCATGTGGATGCAGATAAGATGAAATGCAGGCAATGCAATGTCATAGTAAGCTCAAAGAGAGCTGACCACAATCTGACACATCTGCCGTACAGGCGGTATGTTAAATGCCAATTATGCGGTAAGCTTTCTTTAAATCGTATCTACCACATGAGGCACATCAGACAAAAGCATCAGTTAACGACTCAAAGAAAGAATAATCGAAAAACTGGTTGCGGATTCATCTGACATCCTGGTCTCAAACTGTTAAAGAAGACGAAAGCACTTATAAATAGATGGTATAGGTCACCAAGTGGAATGTTCAGCAGCATGTTTCCTGCACTTAACATTCGCGAGAGCCCCATAGGCAAAGTCTGGAAATTTACTAAAAATACCATCATCTATTTGGCAATAGGACGAACCTCTGCCGAGGCGAAAACTTTTTCATACTTAAATACTGCACCTCTATTGAAATCAGCCGAAGTGCCACGAGATGCATTCCCAGTAGTAACCGCATTTATAGTAAAACTGGATAATGCTGTTGAAAGTGAGTTGACAAGCTGGGCGGAACTTGTCCATATCCACCTTTGTCACTTACCCCAATTGTAGTAGATCAGTCTCAGAACTCTTCTGCTTTAGTAAAAATGTGTATATTAAATTATTTGAAGCAATTTACAGGTTTTGTAAATATATACTTACAAACGTGATAACAGAAAATTGTAATAATTAGAAGAAAGGACATGCAATGTACGAAATGAGACGAAAATATTTATATCATTTTGTTCTCTTCACAAAATTTTCATTGATACTAAAAATTATATTAAATTAAAGTGAGCGAGTTTTTTGTTTGCTCCTCTCTGCATTTCCATACATAATAATAAATTACAGACAAATAAATTGGTGTTACACAGAATTTTTTTTGTATTATGTTTCCAGGAGTATGGCATGGGTATTGAGAAGCGGCATCCGCCATTTTAACATGAAAATATTGTTACGAGTTTGCATATATTTATATTCAATCTTCCAATAATTTCATAGTCATTGTTTTGCACAGTCGATGTCTTATAATTTTTGTTTTTCTTTTTCAAATAATTTATGGTGGAACTGGAGATTACACCGCAGTACTCAGTTCACACTTCTTTCATGCTTTTAAACCCCCTTTTTTGCTGACTTATTATTCACTACAAATGTGTATGATGTGGGCATGGTGTCTGTGCCAATGTGTATTTCAGTGCCCCACCACTGATCTGAATCTTCCACATTTAGTCATACTTTTCAATACATGATGCCACTGAGTATTGCGTGAAGAACCACCAATTCCCCCATCATGTAGGCTGGCATGCATAACTTCGATGTGCTTCGCATATCCTCCCTCTACTAGTAGCGAATTGTGTGTCGCACAACTTGCATTCAAAATAGAGTTTGAATGGTAATTGCCTGATAATGCAACTTTTTAACCAATACAATTTTGCGTTGGCTACATCTGGGCTTAGTCTCACTAATATCCTCCATGTTCAAATTTTTGCGACTACTGAGTTCATGGATATCATTGATGTGGTTCCGCGAATCAGAGACACTCGTAAATTCGATGCCAAACAATGGACACAGAAGAGTTACCTCGATTGGACAAACAAAACGTCCTGGATAAATCCTCCTATGCTTACTTTTGGCAAGGTGACCATGGATACTTGTAAAATGCTTCTGTTCTGAATTCCATTCCACACTTTTTACATTTCGCCTTTATTTGTCATTTATTGTCAGTATACTCCATGTTCAGGTGCTCACGTTTATTAAACTTGTGTACACCGTTCACATGGTCACGCCAATCTGAAGAATTGGGATAGTCAATGCCACAAAATGGGCACAACAAAGTTTTGCTGCTTATTGCAAGAACTCGTTGACCTTCTGTGTTTTTGCTGTGTATTGCCGTAGTCTTATTTTCCCCGCTGGAGTTACGGCTGCATAGTCTCTCACCGACCCGGTTGTTATCGATGAATTCATTAACACTGAATTTGGTTTCATCAAACTCCTCTTTAATTGTAAACAAATTATGAGATTATTATTAGTATTATTAGATTATTTCGTAGTCTGATGAATTTTGGCTGACATTTTCATTGCACACTTCCGATTTTGGTTTCTTTAATTCTGTGTTAGAATCGCCTGCAACATTCTGCTCCAGAAGTTCTGTAACACAATATATCTTTGCTGCAAGGATTCTAGGTGAGCAGATTTCCTCACTGGGACTCTCTCCTGTTTTATATGCAGATTCTGTATCGGTTGTTCCATTATTCGTGCACCTTATTTAAATAGTAAACAAAAATAAACACTCGCAATACAAACTGTGGCACCATTCATAAAAAAATTTGTTTATTTAGAATGAAAAGCCCAGTGTCAAGCTACCGATTGATGCCATTGATAAAATCAGCTGTGAGTTCACGATTACAAAGGGTCAATTGTGCTGTGGAACGAACGCTGTGGACGGCGACATTTTTCATCACAACTTGGGCTATAAATGGAGCCGACCGTTGCACCACATATTCATCGCATATGTGCATTGTGGCTGCTAATCGTGATATCCTGTCCCAAGATTATATGACAGACTACTTGCTCTCCTAATACAAATAAAGATTATTCTAATTTAGCACTTACACTCCTCTCTTAGATTCCCGTAACTTTGAAATGACTTCGATTCTTCGATTTGTTCCCATATTTGACGCGATACTTCTGCAAAGTCAAATTTATTGCGATCCATTTTGACTTCCATACACACCATATAGTGGGGAAAGGTATCTTATGCACCGGAACAAGGACCCCATTAAAACTCAGTATAATAGAAGATTCCTGTCACTTCAGTTATATATACCAACTGAGTGAAGTCGCAAAGTAAAATGAGATAAGCAGCAAAACACCCCAAGAAATCCTTAAACGACTGCTGTCAATGACAACCATGTCAACTATTATAGATGTCTCACTTCGCATAGAAGGGGCGGTGCTATTCGAATAAGTATCCAATGCCATGAATTGAAGTGTTTTTCGATTATTCCATAAGCAGACCCTTGCAGGCTGACCAATGCCGACCGTACTTTATACGCGACCGGATGATTATATCGCTCCACACATAGCTGAGTGTTTGCGATTGTAGGCTCGTTGTGTCCCTCGTAATAGTCGGTAATGACAATAAATTCTTTACCACCAGTTGCAGGTATCCATCGGCAGCAGAATGGGTTTTTAGCTAAAATTTTGCGATTACCTGGAGACCTCGTGGAAAAATATCCCATTTGCAAGCCGATAATGAATGGATCAATATTTTGCGATATAGACTGAGAGGTCAGAATGTCTTTCTTGGAGCGAAGCAGCAGAGGTCTTTCCGACCCACTTGAAAACGTCTTCCCATGTATTCGCTCTTTGTAATACAGTGTGAAAACCTTAACGAAAACCAAATATGATGGGCCATTTAATTTAAAAGCACATTCTAATAAAATATTTTAAATATTAGCAGGAGGCAAAGAGAAATACAGCCTGCAATTAAGATGGAAAGTTCCAAAACAGAAAATACATCAGAGGATGAGGTCCCAAACAACAATATATGTAAATCATCATCACAACCAGTTGCAGGTATCCTAAAATCAACATCAGAGCCGCTTACAAGGATGCAATTAAGATCAGGTCGAAAAGTATAAATGGATTCCTAATATCGTGACACTGTGGAGGGTGTTCTGTAGTGAAAATTCAAACGTATTCTTATTAATTAATTCTTTCGAATGCAATCGAAACTATATACGAGTATGTAAGTCGGTATTTTGCAATGCATAGGCATGGTTATCAAGACTATAGAAGAGACCGGGCTGATTGGGTATACAATTAAATATAACAAATTTAAATTGATTGTATAATAAGTTATTGAGTTTTGTGGAGATCTGGCAACCCTAGCGAATAGGAAATGGAAAGGTGAAGTGATAGTTCGTACAAGAGACTTGACGCTGTGCTGATATACTTTCGATTGTCTTTATAAATGTTTCAAGTGTTAAACAATAAAAGCAATTACAGTTGGTTCAGTTTATAATCATCAAAAGTTAGTTGTGTTTAATTGGTAATATTTAGAGGCTATTACATTGGCGACGAGGTAAAATTATTGAAAAAAAAGAAAGAAGAATATATGGAAAGAATGTGTATACATTCTGCTTTTCAGTGACGTGGATGTCTAAAGTAACTGGGTAACCGGTACTTAGTGGATGTTGACGTACGGGAAAATTGACGTGAGCGAGACGGTGTACATTTAATTGTACGAAAGGCTGCAAAGCCAGTAACTGAACATACATTCAATTGTACGAAAAGCTAAAAAGCAATATTTGGAATTACATTGAATTGTAATTGGTAAGAAAGTTGGATTCTGTGGTATTAAAAAAAAAAAAAATTATTTTGTAATGGCATTAAATTGCTTAATAGGAAGAAGACATTGAATTGTTTCTGAATAACGTGACAGGATCGGTGTACATTAAATTGTTCAACAGAAACTAGAAAAAAACAACACTTGGAATTACATTGAATTGTAATTGGTGAGATAATTGTATTTATTAGTATTTTATATGTTCTGAATGGCATTAAATTGCTTCACAGAAGGACGACATTAAATTGTTGCAAAATAAATTTCGCGACGAAGACTTGTCATCGGAGCAAACAAAGTCTGAAATGAGTGCACCAGGCATTACACCGTTCTTATGCGATATCATCGATAAGGCGCTTATTCGCTCAGAATGGGAAAAATGGTTCCGCGCATTTTCAATATATCTGGAGGCAGAAGAAATCAATGATTCGGTGAAAAAGCAAAACAAACTGTTGTACTTAGGCGGTACGCAACTGCAGGGAGTAGTATACAATATCCCTGGAGCTCTTGTAGATTCCCCGAATAAAGAGCAACACGATGAAATAGATGTCTTTCAGGTTCTTGTAGCAAAACTGAACGAATATTTTTCGGCAGAAAGAAATTCTACATTTGAAAGGCATTTATTTCGATCACTGAAGCCTGAGGAAGGAGAGTGTTTTAACAAATTCTTATTAAGATTGCGGAACCAAGCTGCGAAATGTCAATTTGGGGAAACAAAAGATGAGATATTGAGCATTAATTTAAAGGATAAACTTATAGATGTATGGGCACCAGACGACCTTAAGAAACGACTGTTGGAAAGAGAACACACGCTCACGGAAGCTATTGAAATATGCCACGTTCATGAACAAATAAACAACCAGTCGGAAACAATGAAGCTGCCTCAAGTATCCTTAGATGTTAATAGAGTTGAAAGTAAGAACCCAGACACAGATTGTGGAAGATGTGGACGACGTGGGCATCATACGGATAGTATAGACTGTCCAGCTAGAAGAGTATCGTGTAATAAATGCGGTTTTGTTGGCCACTTTGCACGCAAATGCAAAACAAAAAGCATTAAACGCAAACAGATTGACTTCGGCGGTAAAGGCATGAAAAAGCGTAAAACTTTTCATTCGAATATACAATTTGTTTCGGATGCAGTTAAGTCTGAGGATGTTGGCATGCAAAACAAGTGGCAGGAGCAGAATTGTTTCCAAATTACGGACGGTTCAAAAGAGCATATGAATGAGCTTATAAAATGTTACGTAGGAGGACGTGAAATTTTGATGTTAATTGACTCGGGCTCGCAGTATAACCTCGTGGGCGAAAAAGATTGGGAATATCTCCGTAGGGAAAACGCCACTTTATGGAACATCCGAACTAGATCTGAGAATCAGTTCCGCGCTTATGCTGGAAACGCTTTACTCAATATTAAAGCTGTTTTCGAAGCTGTAATAGGCTTGGATGTAAAATCCAACTTGATTTCCTCATTCTATGTCATTAAGAATGGAGGACAATCCTTATTGGGGAGAGATACTGCCATAAAATTAAATGTTTTAAGATTAGGCCGTGAGATTAACCGCATTCAAAATTTGCAGCCGTTCCCGAAAATTAAGGGCTTTAAAATCACGCTTTCAATTGACAAATCAGTGAAACCCGTTCAGCAGCCATTGCGTAGGGTACCATCAGCTTTGGAGGAAAAAGTCGAAAACAAGTTGAGTGAAGCATTAGCTCGAGATATTATTGAACCGGTAGTGGGGCCTAGCGCTTGGATATCTCCTATTGTTGGAGTATTTAAAGGAGACGGTGATATCCGCTTGTGCATAGACATGCGACGTGCGAATGCTGCCATATTAAGAGAAAATTACCCACTGCCAACATTCGAATCTTTTATGGCTAAGTTGAAAGGAGCCAAATGCTTCTCTAGGCTGGATCTTAAAAATGCCTACCATCAGCTGGAGCTGGATGACAGCAGCCGCAAATAACTACTTTTATTACGTCAAAAGGGTTATACAGGTATAAAAGATTATTATTTGGAGTTAATTCAGCCCCTGAAATTTTCCAAAAGTCTATGGAGATTATTTTAGCCCCATGTAAATGCGTTTTGAACTACTTAGACGATGTTATTGTGTTTGGAAGCACGGAGGAGGAACACGACAATAACTTAAAAAGTGTACTGGAAATTTTTAAAAAATTGAATGTTGTGCTGAACGACGATAAATGCATTTGGAAGGCAGACAAGCTAAAATTTTTGGGTCATATCTTGTCCACTGAGGGGATTAGTCCAGACCCAAGTAAAGTTGAAACCATTTTACAATTTCGGCCTCCAACCAACAAAGAAGAAGTGAGAAGTTTTTTAGGTCTGGTGACATACCTTGGAAAATTTATACCCGATCTTGCTGATTTAACAGATCCCCTTAGATGTTTGACTAAAAAGGATGAAAAGTTTCTTTGGGGTAAAGGTCACAGCGACGCGTTTCAAAAGTTAAAAGAACAATTAGCGAAGATGCCAACTTTATCATATTTTAATCTCAAAAATCGCACTCGGTTGATAGCTGACGCTAGTCCGGTAGCCTTGGGAGCTGTTTTACTTCAGTTTGACAGAGACGTTCCGCAGGTTATATCGTTCGCCAGCAAAAGTTTGTCTGATGTCGAGCGAAGATACTCGCAGACAGAGAAAGAAAGCCTCGCTTTGGTGTGGGGTGTCGAACGGTTTTACTATTATTTGCCTGGCATTGAATTTGAACTGGTCACGGACCACAAGCCTTTAGAGTCAATTTTTAAACCCACGTCAAAACCGCCGGCTCGTATTGAGCGATGGGTATTACGCCTTCAATCATTCAAATTTAAAATAATATATCAAGCTGGGAAGTTTAATATCGCCGATTCTTTGTCAAGATTATGCAAAATTGAAAATTGTGCCTCTTTTGATAAACAGAGTGAGTTTAACATTTGTTCGATTATTGGAGAGACTGTCCCGCGTGCGCTTACTATATTGGAAATCGTTGAAAAGAATAATTTGGATTCCGAACTGATGGACGCAGTTAACAGCGTGAAAAAAAGACACATGGAAGCTGGATACGTCCAATAGATTTTTTCCATTTCGTTTTGAACTATGCACGTTGGGCAATATTTTGCTACGAGGTACTAAAATCGTTATACCATTGTTGTTAAGATCAAGGGTGCTAGCACTAGCACACGAAGGCCATCCAGGTGAGACAGTGATGAAGCGCCGAGTACGTTCAAAAGTATGGTGGCCTTTAATTGACAGAGATGTCGAAAAATTCGTTAAGAGCTGCCGTGACTGCTTACTAGTTTCAAGGCCAATGCAACCAGTACCAATGAACCGAAGAGCGCTACCAAATGGTCCTTGGCTTTGTCTGGCGATGGATTTGTTGGGACCTTTACCCAATCATGATTTTGTATTTGTTGTGATAGACTATTACTCGAGATATCAAGAAGTCAAGTTCTTGAAGAAAATTACGTCCAGTGTAATAATTGACTTCCTGGAAGAAATATTTTCAAGGTTGGGCTATCCGAAATCCGTCACTACGGATAATGGACGTCAGTTTGTTAGTAATGAATTTCGGAACTTTTGTGAAATAAACAATATTGAAATTTTGACGTCCCCGCCCTATTGGCCACAAGCGAATGGCGAAGTAGAAAATATGAATCGATCGCTTGTCAAGCGCCTTCGAATAGCCCACGCCAATGCAACAGACTACAAGAAGGAAATTCAAAAGTTTTTATTGATGTACAATGTTACTCCTCATGGTACAACAGGGAAAGCCCCGTCAGAGCTGCTGTTCAATCGCTGCATTCGCGACAAAATTCCATCTGTCCATGATGTCAAAGAAGATATTTTAGATTCGGAGGCGAGAGATATGGATATCGCAAACAAGGAAAAGGGAAAACAAAGGGCAGACAAGGATAGAAGGGCAAAAAGTTGCGACATTCAAGTTGGAGACAAGGTCCTTCTTCAAAATGTTATTTTTCCGAATAAATTAACATCAACTTTTGGGACAGAGGAGTTTGAAGTTATGGAGCTAAAAGGGAATGATGTCACTGTACGAGGAAATGGAAAGGTTTACAGACGCAATATTAATCACTTGAAAAAGTTGCCAGCTATGCCCGAACCGAACAATACCGAGTCTACGCCAAGTCATACCGGACTGTCTCTTGATGACACCGAACAACATAATCAATTTACAGAGTTGCGAGAGCTGCCTAAGGATCCGGAGGCGACTAATCCAAGATTGACGCTGAAACTAAAAAAACATCGGAGGGATGTGGAGATCTGGCAACCCTAGCGAATAGGAAATGGAAAGGTGAAGTGATAGTTCGTACAAGAGACTTGACGCTGTGCTGATATACTTTCGATTGTCTTTATAAATGTTTCAAGTGTTAAACAATAAAAGCAATTACAGTTGGTTCAGTTTATAATCATCAAAAGTTAGTTGTGTTTAATTGGTAATATTTAGAGGCTATTACAAGTTTAATAAATAAACTTATATTTGTGATAAAAAAATACTACAATCTTTATAAAAGTTGTTGATAACTTATTTCTATGTTAATTTGAATTCCTAAGAATTGCACAAACTTCATTGTAATCATGATTTGTACATTGCTCGATCTGTGATCTTCAATCTTGTTTCCACTGGAAAATGACTTTGTCCAAGTAAGTTTTCATCAGATCTGACTCCTATATTCATGATGTATAAGAAGGATATGCTTTTTAAACTTCCTCCTCTAAGTGAAGGGGTTTTTATTGTAATAGTTTCCCTCAAAAATATAGTATTGAGATATGCTGTGCTCACATCAAAGCTTCGGAGAATTTACAACAAAACTATTGTTAGAGTTGCAGATGGTGTTCTTGCGCTTTCATTAATATCAATTCAGATAACATTGATTAATTTTCTACTTTGTTTGATTGTTTACACAATTTTTGGTTTTCGTGTTTTTTATAAATTTTGTTATTGTAAATCGGAGCATGTCATACTCACTTTATAACAAATATTCTATAACCATTGCGGTTCCAGCGGGTTGGCCTAGCTTTTATTTGAGCAGAGTAAAGCTTCTGATTGCCTTCAACTTGGTGATGGTCAGAGCGATCTCTGTTTCAAACATTAGCAAGTTGGCACACAGGTTCCACGTGGCGCCACCTGGGTAGCTATCTCAGCATCCGCTGGATAGTGAGATAATGTGTGCAGCGAGTATTCTCTGACACTAACAGGGTTGTGCGCAGGGTTTGTATGTACCCTATTGATAAATCTACAAATCTGCAGTCAACTATAATCTGCAACCATCAGTGCCCAACGGTACCGTACCATATTGAAGAAATCTGTAACCAACTATAAATCTACAATTAACTACAATCATCAGTGCTGCACATATCGGCCGCCACAGCTACAACCTTGTATAAATACGTAGTAAAATATCATGTAAGTAAAGTGATCATTTTGCCTTTAAAAATTGTTAGTGCCTGTCCACAGTGAGTGTTAGCCGTTGAGTTTATTAGTTTTGTGAGATTTAAATAAAAAAATATAAATTAAAATTCGTATAAAATCCAAAAAATTTTTTTTTTTACAATTCCCGGAAAAATAATACGTTATATTTATGTGTGTTTTGCAACTTGATGTTTAAGTCACGAAAATTAACATACAGTAGTGACGAAGATTCGATTCCTTCGTACCGAGAAAATAAAATAAATAATAATCTGAGTGAACAGATAGCAAACCTAGAAACCCAAATGCGTGCGTGCATTGCACAGCAAACGCAAGTTTAGGAAACAAAAATTAGCAGCGGTTACAGAACAGCTCAATAGTCTTAGGGGGGCTGCGCCAGAGGTGGAGGTATACTGATATTATACCAAGCCAAAAATGCGAGGAGCCTCTAGACATTGTAAAGTCCAATCCCGAGTTTGATGGGAAACAAGAAAATTACTTCTCATGGACACAAGCGGCAAACACAGCCTATAAAGTTTTCGAGCCCCACAACGGCAGCTCTATGCATTATCAAGCCATTGCTAGACGCAGTGCTTGCATCTTTTAATACCGTCCTCAATTTTAATGCAATTATTGCAAGATTAGATTTCACATTTGCAGACAAAACACAGATCCATGTGATCCAACAGAATCTTAACACTTTAAGACAATGTGATCTGACTCTCTTAAAATATTATGACGAGGTAGAAAGGAATTTAACCTTTTTGACAAATACAACACTAATGACCTACGACTCGGCCGCAGTGGCAGTTCTTAATGAAAAATATAGAACCGACGCGCTTCACACATTCGTCTCCGGATTAAAAAAATCGTTAAAGTGGGCTGTTTTCCCAGCTCAGCCGCGCGATTTGCCAACCGCCTTGGCACTAGCGCAGGAGGCAGAATCAATTAATGATAGAGGTTTTTTCATGGCAAATTATGCTAAGCACACTGAGGAAAAATTTCAAAATCAAAAATCCGGGGGTCAACGGTCTCAGGGTTGGCGTCAAAACAGCCAACAACAAAATTAAGGGAATTTCCAACAAAAGAGTCCATTCTTTCAAAAAGGAAATCAGAGACAACCGGGAAGTTCAAAGCAACGCTTTCAAAAACCACAGTGGCAAGGTGCCGAGCCGATGGATGGAGATTCATCATCGCGCTTTAGACAGCCAACCCAGGCTCAAAACTTAAAAAAAAATCAAAACTATGGGGACCAATCAATGCGGAGTCGCCAAAAAGTAAATCATCTGCCTCAAGAGCAAAGCGACGACAACTATGAAGCACAGTCACAGTCGGAAGCAACAGCTTTTGATGATGAGTTGTCCGAAGCTGAAAGTTGTAATTTTTAGGGGTAACTCCCTGCTTCCGTATATCACACGTACAGTAGCAGGACAAACCATTAGGCTCCTAATTGATACAGGAGCATCTAAAAATTATATAAAACCACTTTCCGGATTGGCACACTTCGTGCCCGTCAACAAGACATTCCAAGTAAGATCAATACATGGGCACACAAAAATTGAACAAAAGTGCCCCATTTTTTTATTTAACGTAAAATCATATATTTTTATTTTGAAAAATCTTAACGAATTCAACGGCATAATTGGCCTAGATTTATTAAAACAAGTAAACGCCAAAATTGACTTTACGAAAAATTGCATTAAGCACGATAACGGTTTAGAGCCGATCAAATTCACGAAATGTCAAAAATTGAATTTTATTAAAATTAATGACGACGATGTTCCCATCGCCGTCAGAAATTCATTTAATAAAATGATTGATCAAACGGTCAAAGCATTTGCGGACGTTAACGAGTCCCTCCCATACAACATAAACACTGTCGCCACCATACGGACAGACGGTGAACCAGTGTACTCCAAGTTGTACCCATACTCAATGGGCGTGTCTGAATTTGTCAACGCAGAAGTTAAACAACTTCTAGCGATTGGCATTATAAGACCGTCCAAATCGCCTTATAACAATCCACTGTGGGTTGTCGACAAAAAGGGTGTCGACGAAATAGGCCATAAATTAAAGCGTTTAGTGATCGATTTTCGTAAGCTAAACCAAAAAACAACGGACGACAAATACCCGATCCCAACAATTTCGACAATACTGTCAAATATGGGCGAGGCACAATATTTTACAACATTGGACCTCAAATCAGGTTTCCACCAAATTGAATTGGCTGAAAAAGACAGAGAAAAGACTGCATTCTCTGTCAACAACGGGAAGTACGAATTTTGTAGACTTCCCTTTGGGCTGAAAAACGCCCCAAGCATATTTCAGAGGGCAATAGATGATGTCCTCAGGGATCAAATCGGGAAAACATGTTACGTCTATGTGGATGATGTAATAACTTCCTCATTGAACAAAGAAGACCACGTCAAACATATCGAGTGGGTCTTGAAAAGCCTTCGAGACGCAGGCATGAGGGTCTCCCAAGAAAAGTCCAAGTTCTTCAAAAAGAGCGTAGAGTATTTGGGGTTCACTGTGAGCAGAGGCGGAATCCAAACATCACCTGCAAAAGCTGAGGCCATAAAGGATTTTCAGCCTCCAAAAACCTTGTTCGGTCTCAGATCATTTTTTGGGCTGGCAAGTTACTATAGATGTTTTATAGTAGGATTTGCCGCTATCGCTAAACCCCTAACGGACGTCCTAAAAGGTGGAAACGGCAAAATAAGCGCCAATCATTCAAGAAAAATAAAACTTGAATTGACCCCAAACCAACTTGATGCCTTTAACAAGTTGAAAGAAACACTAGCATCCGAAGACGTGATACTAAAGTATCCTGACTTCAAAAAACCATTTGATCTACCGACAGATGCTGAAGCTGTGTTGTCTCCGGACGAACGCCCTATTACCATGATTTCACGAACATTACGCGATAATGAATGAAACTTCGCTACAAACGAGCGAGAACTTCTCGCCATTGTATGGGCTCTAAAAAATCTCCGAAATTATTTACACGGTGTAAAAAATTTTAACATTTTCACAGACCACCAACCCCTGACATTTGCAGTGTCGGATAAAAATCCGAACGCAAAAATAAAACGTTGGGAAGCTTTTATCGATGAGCACAAAGCCAACATTATTTACAAACCTGGCAAAGAGAATTTCGTGGCAGACGCCTAGTCCCGCCAGAATGTTAACGACCTAGACTCTGCAGATTCAGATGTTGCCACTATGCACAGCGAAGAATCTCTCACGTACACTATAGAGACCACAGAAAAACCGGTTAACTGCTTCAGAAACCAAATAGTAATCGAGGAAGGTAACAACCTTTTAGTAAAAACGTTCATTTTTTTTAAAGAAAAAACCAGACACATTATTCAGTTCACTGACCGTAACACATGATGTGGTAAAGGTGGACGTGGTCAACTATTACATGTCGATATTTATTCCACTGATCAGAAATATTTTCTGACTTGTATCGACAAATTCTCTAAGTTTGCATCTGTTCAAGCTATTCGTTCACACGCAATCGTAGACATCAAAGCGCCCATCCTGCAGCTCATAAACTTTTTTCCCAAGACAAAAACAATTTACTGTGACAACAAAAAATCCTTAAAATCGGAAACCATTAGATCAATACTGAAAAATAATTTCGACATTCAGATTTCAAATGCACCACCTCTGCATAGCACTTCTAACGGACAAGTTGAACGATTTCATAGTACCCTCGGAGATATAGGTCGTTGCTTAAGAATGGATAAACAATTAACCGATACCGTTGATATTGTTCTGCTCGCAACCATAAGATACAATAGATCGATACACTCTGTGACAGATAAAAAGCCAATAGAAATCATTCATTCGACGCCCATGGAACTTACAACTCAAATTAGGAACAGAATCACGTCGGCACAGGAAAAAATACTTGCAAAAACAAACAGAGACAGGGTTAATAAGACATACCAAGTAGGGGAAAAAGTGTTGCTTGAATCAAACAAAAGATTAGGAAATAAACTATCACCATTGTGCTCAGAAGAAATAATTCAAGCAGATCTGGGTACGACGGTTCTTTTTAAAGGGAGGGTGGTCCAGAAGGACAACCTAAAATAACCCCCTTATTTAACCTTTTTAATTTCTAATTTTTCTATTGACTAGGTTTAAGCATTCCAATTATATTTAAAAAATAAATTCATTTTTAGATTAGGATATCTGCTTGTACTAGCGCTGACATGGATTACCCTGACGACAGCGACATTAAGGCTTACCGACTATTCTCACGCTGACTATATGCCCGTAATGGATGGTGACGTGACTATTTGGGACGAACACGGGTATCTGGGACACACAACGAACATAACGTCATACGAGACTTACGCCGACGAGACCAGAAAGACACTGGACCTATTTGCAAAGGATCATATGAAAAAACTACTCAACACAGACCTCGGACATATAGAGACACTAATAGACACATTGAAAGTTCACCACAGACATGCCCGCAGCATAAACCTGCTAGGATCCACACTAAAAGTAATCGCCGGCACTCCGGATTTTGACGACTGGGAACAGATTAAGTTTCGACAAGGACAGTTAGTAGAATCAGAAAACAAGCAAGTTGAAATAAACACCAAGTTCAAAACACGGCTAAACGAAATTACAAGGTCCTTAAATATGATTCGAAAAACGGATGATACCGATACCGAGCATTTATATGAAATAATTTTAGTAAAAAACAGAATAATTATTAATAATTTAGAAGACTTAATTTTCTCCATAGCTTTGGCAAAGATAAACTTAATCAGGTATTCTGGACAGCGTAGATATCAAGCAATTGGCAAATGAACACCTCACAAATATCAGTATAGCAGACATTTTGGAAGTATCCAGCATAAAAGCTTTTCAAAATTCCGATATGTTACATTTCTTAATGAAATATCCTATACCTAAATTAACATTTATCCAGTACAGCATAGAAGGATAATTTTAGATCTAGGAAACAGTAGCACGGTGGCCGATTGTGGTGCGCAAATCTTCGCCGTTTCTGAACGTGACGCCGCTCTAAGCACCACCTTCTGCAAGAGACTGCAAACTCAGACTTGCGCTCAACAACTGGTATCTGGAACCATCGCACATTGCGTCACTCGCCCTGGATATCTAGAACCGGCAACTCTGGTTGACGAAGGCCTTCTTATCATCAATGACGCAACTATCAAAGTTGAAGATAGCAATGGCATCAGTCAGCTGGTCACCGGAACGTATTTGGCGACCTACGACGACCGCATCTACTTGAACGGCACATTATATGTTAACCATCGTGGCGTTCTGAAGAAAAAACCCGCCGTCTCCGCCTCGTCTCAAATCAATGTGACCAGCCATCGGGAACATCTAAGTCTACTCTTCCTCCACGACCTCAGCCTGAAAAATCTTCAACATATTGGCAATCTACAAACTGAACTAACATCAAGACCAATACTGAGCAGCTGTCTGACTCTTGCCATTGCCCTACTCTGCTATGGTGGCATCTGTGCAGTCCGTCGATATCTAACTCGTAAACGCCGAATCGAACATACGGCACCCTTACGGGAAACCGAGGACGGCTTCCACTTAACGCCGGGAGGAGTTAACACGCGCAGAACAAAGTATGCTGACCAGGCACTACCTGTCGCAGACACAACAAAAGTGGAGGTGAAACCAGACACCCGCATGCCAGTACTGAGTGATCGTCGTACGGACGGTCACGAGGCGCCGAGACAGCATTTTGGACTATGCGCTGGATCTGCCGCGGGCCACAGGCTATGCGGCATGGAATAAATTTATTTAACTTCAATTCTGATTTACAATCTCAAGCGCTCGGTTGAGCCAAGTTATTCAATAAATAAACAAATAAAGGAATTCGTTTACTTATACTCATATATATGTCCATACCTACCACGCCTCCATCTTGAAATTGCAACCCCTCTCAAAAGCACAAAATTAGTTTACCCTATTTACCTTTTTTATAGGTAAAGGGTATAAAAAGTCCAGTGAAGAACAAAAAACAATCCTCGGATGAGATGCCTCTTAACATTGACGATCACCGCAAATTGAAAATGCAGAATGATTTAAGAATATGCACCTGGAAAGTCCGGACCCTCAATAGGGAAGATGCCTCTATCCATCGAAAAAATAAAGGCTGACGTAACTGCCATTCAGGAAATGAGATGGACAGGACATGGTTGGTCTAAGTGAGCGACCTACAATATCTACTATAGCTGCCATACGGAGAAGCGCGTATTCGGATGTGGATTTGTGGTACGCGGCAGGCTTCGAACATTGGTCTCCAGGTTCAAGGCCGTGAACTAAAGGCTTGCCTGATCCGCACGAAGGCTAAATTCTTCAGCATTAGCCGGATTTGCGCCCCGACGGAGGAAAAGCACGATGCTGTTGAGGATACATTCTACACGAGACTCAAGGAAACATATGACCGCTGCTCCACCCACGACGTGAAGATTATCCTCGGGGACTTCAAGGGTCGGACGAGGAACCATCTTTGGCACCACAGTCGGTCAGTTCAGCCTTCACGAGACCACATAGGACAATGGTCTAAAACTGACCGACTTCACCGCGGCGCGAAACATGTTAGTAGAACCAGATTCCGACATCTCGATATCCACAAAGCCACATGGTTGTCCCCTGATCCACACGCGCACAACCAAATTGATCATTTGTAATCGATGGAACTCGACATGTACCGGGACAAAAATGATGCTCGATAATATCAATAAGTCAGGCGTCTGACCCAAGGGTTTAAGCCCGGAGCATCTACCTGCAGAGATGAGAATGGGAATCTGGTTACGGATACGCAGTGCACACTGAGATTATGGAGGGAACATTTCTTTGAATTACTGGCAGGCGACGATGCCACCAATACCGCCTCTGGAAAACTCAACCCAATACCACCAATTTACGATGACGGAGTGGTTCTTCCACCACCTAGCCACGATGAGGTCGGAGTAGGTATTCAGCGATTCAAAAACAACAAAACAGCTGGTGCCGATGGACTGCCTGCTGAATTGTTCAAGGCCGGCGGTAATGAGCTGATAGGGTGCATCAGCTCATCAGTAAAATATGGTTAGAAGAAAGCATGCCCGACGATTGGAATCTCAGTGTCTTCTGTCCTGTATTGGAGAAAGGTGACCCGATGCTATGTGCCAACTACCTGGGAAACAGTCTTATTGCCATCTCATATAAGGTTAGGTATGTGATAACTTAATCCACATGCCAACACACTAATGGGGCCTTATCAGTGCGGTTTAAGACCTGGAAAGTCAACCATTGACTAGATCTTCCCGCTACATTAATCCTGGAGAAAACCCTCGAGAAACAGATCGACATCCATCATCTCTTTGCCGACTATAAAGATGCATTCGATAGCCCGATAAGGGATTGCCTATATGTCATCTTGTCTGAGTCGGTATTCCTACAAAGCTGATACGGTTCTGTAGAATGACATTGAGCAATACGTAGGAAGTAAACTCTCCTTACCATTTAGGCGATCCGCTGGCGTGCGACTTCTTCAAATTCAGCATGGAAGGGGTACTGCAGAAAACCGGTGTACATCGGAATGGTACTATTTTCCACAAAAATGTCCAGCTCCTCGCATATACCGACGACATCGACATCATTGGACGTTGCAAGCGAGATCTTACTGCTGAATTTTACGCCATTGAAAAAGTATAAGCGAAAGAGGGTATAACGGTGAATGAGAGCAAGACAGTATATGCTGTTCACCAACAGGGATGCTTGGCGTTTAGGATCCCATGTTACAGCGGACAACTGTACTTTTGAAGTTGTCAAGGAATTTATATACCTTGGCTCCGGCATTAATACCGAAAACGACGTTAGCCTGAGCAAATCCCCTACTAAGACTAACATTTCCTAGACTTGCTCTGTTTTTCTTATCTGCAGCATAGAAATGATCCAATTGGTGCACTCCTATATTAGATAAAAGACAGTATTAAAGGCGCCTCCAATATAGAGAAAACCCGTCATTATATACTGCTTAGTTTCGAATGATCTATCTGTTACTTCTACCATCTCAGGAAGCACAGTTTCGAATGACTTCCCCTGGAGATTTGTATGCTGTGCGGTTGGTAGGTTAGATTTTTCAATACAATTCCGTGGGTAGAAGTGTAAAAGCCTTTCAAACGTTTCCAGTATGTAGCATATTAGGCTAATCGGCCTAAAGTTATTCACATATTCATGTTTTCTCTTGCCCAGCTTTGGTATAAATACAATTTTTTCAGCTGGCTGGAATATGGTTTGTTTATTTTGTTTATTTTCTTTATTTTATTTATCTCTACAAATTGATCTTAGGACACTAAGGTAACCTTTTTAAGCTGTCCTAACGAGTTGAAGTATAGATATATTTTCAATAATTAACTTAACTGGAACAGTTCATTCCAAATTAAAATGAAATATAAATTATAAAAGAAATTGATTTATACAAAGAAAATTATAAAGTTATAAAATTATAAAATTGTGTTTGATTTATCCAATTAAAATTCAAATATACAACAAAAAATAAACAATGAGACAAATACAGATCACAATTTATGAACGAAGCAATACAGATTGTCCAGAAATTCATTGCGCCCGAAAGTAGCCCCCAAGTTCATTCCTGAACTGTTGCCAATACCCCGCAGCCTTACATGAAGTGAGTTCCAGAGTCTTACTGCATACACGAAAAACTGACGATCAGACATAAGAGACAAGTGTTTGCATGGGACAAGTTGGATACAACGACAGGAACGCGTGAACCTGAGACATCTAAACAAATAAGGAGGTTCCCGGGTGTAAATAATCTTGTGAAGAAAGATGATAGTCTTAGACTCCAAGAGTTGCTCAAATGTGATCCCAAAAACTTGCCTTGATAAAGTGGATATATGATCTGATTTACTCAAACCATAAATATACCTTGTTATATTATTAAATAGGATATTAAGCTTTCGTTTGCTAGCTGCATCACAATTCCCAAAAATTTCACAACCATACAGCAATGTTGGGAGAAGGTAGGCCTTAGCCAACAGCATTCTGATTCCTTGTGGGGTAAAATATTGCGTTGACCACAGTGAACCCAGCATACCGTAAACTTTGCCAACCGTGACTGTACGATTAGGTCTGTAGACACAGCCCACAATAAGTCTTTCAACTCCATTGTCAACACTTAAAAACAAATACTCAATCTGAGCTTCACAAACTGATTTGCTATGGAATTTGCACGCAATACCATCCATTTAAACATGATTTAAAACAATTTTCTAACCATGGCATTACGGCGTATACCCATTACGGCGTATACCTATCCTATAACTTAATCGGTATAATGCCATCAGGGCCTGGAAATTTAAAATGCGCAAAGCTCTTAATCACCCATGCGTTCTTATTCTTGGTAAGCATTTTATCAACGGCTGTGAAGATTCAGTAGCAGATTGCTCCGTTAGATCCCCTTTCTCGCTAACGGCTTTACATCTGTGAAAATTTGTGTTTAAAATAAGTTCCAAAGATGAAGATTGAGATAAGGAAGTTGTTTGCGTCCTTGGAACTTTGCTGATTCTCGTAGAATCTTTGATGGTTTCACAGTTTCTTGAAGACCCTTGGAAGCCCTTGTATTGGCCCCTGATATGCATATATAATTGCCAATTCCCAGTTAGCTGATCTTCCATTTTTGCTTAGTTCTGATCGTTCCTTAGTCCACCAAGGAGGAGAGGATTTTTTACTATACTTTACCAGACAATATGCTTCGAAAGCTGTCCATGTGGCGTTGTCATGAGGCTTGACGTTAGTGTCAAGATTTTCAGAAGTTGGGATATCAGTAAGCGGAATCCTGCTCAGTTTGCTAATTAACATTTTTTCGAACCAACGACAAGTGTGTTTTTTTATTTCTAAAGGATGTGGGAGGCACTCCCTGGATATCCGTTTGCACAGTATCCAATTGTGATCCGAAATGGATTTTTGTCAGATACTCTCCAATAGATTCATAGCGTGAATATGCGTAGTCATATCAAATTTCATCCTTAAATTTCGTATAAGTTGTAGATTATAAACAAGCGTTAGTAGAGGGCATATTTTGTACTCGTGATTCACATCGATCTCGTATAACATTTTGTTTATGTTTCTGCTGCTCATATTTTGCATACATACTGGTCCATACTAGTGCCAGCATAATTGGACTAATTGCAGGGTTGGACCAGAAGTTCTCTTTTATGGACCGTGGGCATATCCTCTATCTCCTTAGCCGCAGTTTTTGCATATAGCTTGATAATATCAGCATTCATTCAATTAAATCACACAATCTAAAGATCGTATAAGCTGTATGTTATGACCCACATCTACAAAATTGTCAAATTGCTTCACTATACCATCAAGCAGTCCGATACATTATATACATTTTTAAAAAAGGGTGCCTAAAGTTGCATACACTTAGCAGAAAGAGTCTACGTACAACATATGAAAATAACAAATTGATGTTATTTATTCAATTTCGGGATGATTTTTTAAAATTTTGTTGATGGATTATCATAGTCTTTTATGTTTACTGTACATTCGCAAAAAAAAAAAAATTTGGCAAAAACAACAACAAACAGAAAATAACTGAACTTAAATCCAAAAAGAGCAAATTTTAATGCGGAAAAAGTCTACGTACAAAATATAAATGAATGAAAAAATTAACAATCATTTTCAAAATCAAAATAAAAAAAATATATATTTAATAACTGGTTGGGTAACCCTTTCTCTTGCCCACCTCTGCTAAACATTTCGGAATTCATTAGACCAATTTTTCGGTCTCTATGGTACTAAGCACGAATTTGGTCCTTGAGCATAGTCCTCGAAGAAATATGGTGATTTCGTATGCGCCGTTCTAGTAAACCCTATAAATGTTCAATCAGGTTTAAGTCGGGTGATTTTGGGGGCGTTACAACTGATGGGGTGCATTATAAAGGAGAGAAAGCTTCACTACCTCTGCTGTATACTTTGGGTCATTGTTGTGCAGGAAGTAAAATGATGGATCGAAGGAAAGATTTTTTCCACTGGTCTTCATCTTCTGTTGGAAGATATTTAGGTGGTATATTTTATTCTCAATAAACTCCAATTCGCCCATTCCGGAAGGTCCCATGCATCCCAGATCAACACTCTTCTACCGCTGTGTTTAACTGTGATTTTTTTGGAAGGCTGCAGAGGGTCTCCGCCAGACTATATTAGGTCCTTTAAAACCAAAAATGCGAAATTTGCTTTCGTCAGAAAACATTAACTGCTTCCAGAAGTTTTCACCTTCATTTAAATATTTTTGGGCAAATTCTTGTCGTTTTAGTATATTAACTATTGAAACATACGATGTTTTGCGAACGATACGGCCTGTTAGTGGTGATTTTTTTTTAATTTTTGTTAAAATATCGGCACATAATTCTTGTATGTGCTTCTCCTCAACATCCTTTGCCAGTTCTGCTGCCGTTAGTCGTGGATTGACTTTTATTTGCCCTATAAGACCCTGGGTTTCCCTGGTACTTAGTATTGATGGACGACCAGAGCGGGGTTTTGAGGTTAATTTACCCGTCTTTTTGAAGTTATTAATAAGTGTTTGTATTAGCTCGATCTGGAATTGCTTCAATTTCAAGGTATATTTTCCCTTTTTGCCAAAGATGCATCATGATCTTTCGTTCACTGACGTTGATTTCCTTTCGTTTAGCTTCTATCAGAAAAAAATATTTCAAATTGATTTTTTTCTTAAAATTTCGAAGTATTTACAAATAAAAATACCACTGCTAAAGTAACTGCCTTGATATTTTGGAATAATTGTGTTTATTGGTCTCAATAAGTACATTTATGCTTTTTGTACGTAGACTTTTTCTGCATTGAATTTCGCTCTTTTTGGATTTAAGTTCAGTTATTTTTTGTTTGTTGTTGTTTTTGCCAAATTTTTTTTTTGCAAATATATAGTAAACATAAAAGACTATGATATTGCATCAACAAAATTTTAACTTCAATTTGTTATTTTCATATGTTGTACGTAGACTTTTTCTGCTAAGTGTATATGGGCGGTAGACGTGGTCTTTGTCGAATGGGCTCATAATGCCATCTAGTTCTGTCTCAGGATTCAGGGTATGCTTTCGCATAGCTTCATTGTGCAAAAGCGGAGGGAACGGAGAAAACTAAAATGACATGGAAAGTGATTGTGATCATTTCCATTTCGTGGAACACGTTCTATTACCAAGATAAATTTTGCAGGATATGAAAACCATGAATAAGCCATTAAAAAAGCAGAAACTTTCGATGAACATGTTTTTGATACTCTAATCCTAAACAAGTCTAATGAAAACATTGTGAAATTAAGATGTGGATACCAAGAAAATACGGAAATAAAGAGTGCAAAAGAAATTGAAGTAATTTTAAAATATTTCCGCCCTCTTCCATGTTTTCCGAATAGTACAAAAACTCGGAAACGAACCAATTTCACTAATGCCAAATCTGTCGAAGTTTTAATCATAATTTTTCTTCCAATAATTGTAAATAAAAGTTAAAAATTCGGCCTTCCACCAAATGCTCAGATTAATACAATTACAGACGAATAGAGATGCATGCCAGAAAAAGTTAGGAAGAAAAAAACGTTGGCCACTTCGAAATTCATGGGACAGATCAAACTTGGAATGCGCCACATAATGATTGGAACCCACTTCTCTACTTGCTTCACAAAGTGGACTTTTCTAAGTACGTTCACAGATTACACTAAATTTACGAGAATTTATGCTGGGAAAACAGAACGCACTTTATGTTCCAACAAATGACCGTTAGAAGGACGAAATATCTGGGCTCTTTTTGAGATTTCAACATTATTTGTTTACTCCCAATTTGCATTAAACTAACTACGTAGAGAGCATGGAAATGCAGACGAGAACAGAAGCATGTTTAACAAGCAGCACAAGAGCGATAACAATATAAAATTTCAACACTTGTTTAAACAATCTAACAGAGAAGTTGGGATGGGAAATTAAAAACAATTAAATCAAATTAGATGAACAAATAGAGCGCCGACAATTGACGTCAATAGAATATGTTTAGCTGAAAGGGAAATAAAACTCAAAACACTTACTAACGCTCACTACACTTTGGTGACGTTAATATGGACCCTTTGCAGTTCTTATTGTCATCAATTCTGAGATGCTTGTTAGATTGTGAAAAGAGAAAACCCAACACTTGTGTCTACACAATCTAACACGGCAACAATTTAGACTAACATAAAGAGCAAGTCAAAAACCAACGCCGTGAATTGACGTCAATAATGATATGCCGCAGATCATATTACAGATCTGTTTGACTTTTCCATTGTTAGAAATTGTATTCAGACTGTTTCACAATATATGATTATTGTGAATATGATTATTACAAATGTAATAACAAATTTAATATGACAGTTAACGTAATAAGAACGAATGGATGAGAGGAATTTCGGGAAAAAGAGGGGTAATATTGAGAGATAGTTGTTTAGAGTGCAGCCGACTGAAAGATAATTCAGTCAGTAAATTCACAACCTGCAGTAAGCGTAGTTATCTGTCAATGTAATAACTGAAGGCCCAGGTACGATTCCTGGGAAGGATTATAGTTGTTGGGCTCTTGCTTCCTAAGATATAATATCAACCTGGGAAAAAATTGCCTTTCATTGAGAGATCTCCGTCCGAAATATGTGTAGCTACAATATCTATCAAAATTATTTTTCAATATTTCTGTATCTGAAAATTAATTCGGTGGCAAAGTAGCGTATCACCTACATAGTGCACTTTTCACTTTAAGGACTAAAAACATTCATATTAAAGGTATTTTTTCGAATATTCCTTTATAATGAATATATATATATATATATATATATATATATATATATATATATATATATATATATATATATATATATATATACACACGAGTATATATATATATATATATATATATATATATATATATATATATATATATATATACATATATATATATATATATATATATATATATATATATATATATATATATATATATATATATATATGTATAAGCATTTATTCTCAAACACTTTTCAATCAGATATACATTAAAAAATATGTCTATGTCTATACACAAACTTAGTACTAATATGTTGGTTTGAAGGCGTTACATCGCCATAGTATTTCTTGAGTAGGGGTTGCGTTACTTTAAGATTATAAGTGCCAAGGTTATTAAAAGTAATTGTTAAAATCAAACAGTCGAGTTTCTGAACTTCCAGCCTTGTTTATCATTTCGAAATATTTCAATATTACATATTTCGAAAACAAATAAATAATTGCTCTAATCAGAGAGTTCTACAGTTCTAGAGTGAGTAGCTTCGAAAACACAAGATGGTTTCTCCAATCGTGATTTGCTGCGCAATATAATGACGGTGTTCCTGGGGGCGCAGGTAGATGAATGCTCACCGATATCGCCATGTGCTGATTTCAATATCGCGGATACGCACTGAACTCTGAAGTTGAAGGTGATATGTGCAAAGGAAGTCCATCAGAGGAAGCCACCTTGAGGACATGTATCCATACGAATCCAGGCAAAAGTCTTTCTAAGACCCATATGTGCATCAGGGGTATGCCTATACCCGTTTTCGACTGTGTAATGTTTGAAAGATGTAAATGTTACACCCGTCATCAACAAATCTATCTACAGAACGAAGTTTGTGAATCACTGTGCGAAACATAAAGATCGAATTGGAAAATCATTCAGAAAGGGTGAAATTACTTTATATAATTTAATTAAATTTTTCTTCGAATTGATTTGCTTGAATATTTTTTGTTACAATCTAAATTTAATATCAATTAAATATAATAAATTGTTTAAATTATCTTCGAACAACTCACTCGAATTATTAATAAATTTGCTTAGGTGCATCTTCGCATCCAAAATTCCCCAATGAGACCCTTCTCTCGAATTGCGTCTGTGCTGGACACTTTTCTAGGGTGTCCTTTGTGATAAATGGCTTTATTGATTCATGTTTTTCCGACTAATAATCGGTGACAAGGGCGCTCTAAGAATATAATCGTTTTAGTTTACGAATTGCAACGAATGGACATTTAGAACAAGGTACCAGAGCCATCTTGTTACTTAAACTCCCGAACAACTCCTTTTCCAACACATTTGAAAAGAGTAAAGATTGAGGATAACAAAGTGTTCTTGATCTATCCTGGAGCTATAATAAAGTCGAAAACCATTCACCCAAAAGTCGTTGAAGTAGTGAATAGGCTAATAAAAAGTATAAAATTCTAATTGATTGGATGAAAGTACGTTGAAATAATATTTGCTTTGTTTAGAAGATTAAGAGTTATAATAATGTCTATTTCCGAAAAGTTCGTTATTGTACCTTACAAAAACTCTTAATATATTAAAATTTAATTCCACCCCACAATATTTTGCAAATGTATCAGACCAACTACCTACATAACAATCTCCAGGTACATCAATCTTAAAACTGGGCGTTGCTAATCAAATCAAACCACACGCCCAATATCGGTCCGCTAATTCTTTGTCAGTGCTCCTCGACTATGAATATCTCTGTCAACAAGTTAAGAAGAATCATCCCACAGTCAGTTGAGTAGAGTAATAGAATAGAAGTGTTTTCATATTCACAATTGGAATGCTTCGTGGATTATCGTTTTTTTTTATTTTCGAATGTATTCGGAATAAAAGTACGATTATGAACATGAAAAATTACTGTTTTTGACAATGAGATGACATTCAAAAACTTTAAGAAATTGCCTTGCTCGCATCTCCGAAGCATATTATGCATTATATTAGTAATCCGTGCAGACTTCAATGGTAAAAAGGTTGAGCAGGGGGATGCAGGAGGAGACTCAAGAGTATTCCTTATATCCGTTCAACGTATGTATATATTGAATTTGCCTCTTTTTTGCTTCATTTGCTGATCGACTTCTTGTATCATAAACATCACACGTATGTTTTGGTGATTGTCTAACAACATGTTTCATTTATTTCGTAATTTTTTATTGGTTCACTTGCTCTAAAATTGGCCTCCAACAATTTCTCGGCCATTTATTCATATGCCAAGAGCTCATTCTCATCATTATTTCTACATTGCCTCAACAGTGCTTTTCTAAAGAATATTCGTATATTACTTCTTATGTTGCCCCGACAAATGCGTAATATTCATTAAGATAAAAAGAGACCAGATTAGGAAGAGAACAAATTAAAATTTTCAAGAACTGTAAAGATGTTTCTCGGAATACTCCGTTGACGTCAATCCACCGAGTTTTGTTTGCTCATCTAATTCGTATTCTTTTAGTCTTAGTTCTTAGATTGTTGAATCAAGTCCAGTACACGTACTTTAATGTATAGTAAGCAAATGTTTTTCAACTCTGCAAAAGAGGCGACGTAGTCACGAACATTTATCATAATCATCATCACTTAGCTACTCAACTGCATGAACTATAT
This sequence comes from Clusia tigrina, assembly GCA_920105625.2. Classification (NCBI taxonomy): domain Eukaryota; kingdom Metazoa; phylum Arthropoda; class Insecta; order Diptera; family Clusiidae; genus Clusia; species Clusia tigrina. The sequence continues at coordinate 396,173,789 of OV050030.1, forward strand.
TCTTTGAAGATATTTTACGATAGCCATGATCCTCTATTATCAGAATATTCCAACAATCTTACTTTTGTGAGAACAGACACGCTCATTTGTACCCACCAATTGAAAAAGTATTCGATTTCTTAGAAAGATTTTGGTATATAAAATTAGGAAAACATATCAAAATGAATACTTCCGATATGATAAATTGTATCTACAACGCCTTTAATGATACTGTCTGTACACGGCGATCATTTTGATTTCATTTAGTAAGATTTTCAACCAGGCAGTTACCAATTTGGCGACCCGTGACATGTTTTACAATTTTTTTTTATTAAAACTTTCTTTCAATTCGGGTCTTTTACCTTATAATTTGAAGAGATCTGAATTTCATTTTGCATCTTGGCTTAAAGCTACTGTAATATGTCAGCTCTGAGAACTGTCGTTAATCAGAAATACTGACTATTTAATACGGCTACAAGATGAAACGAATGAATGGCAGACTTAATTAAGGGATCCATTGATAAATTTTTGCGTATTGCTGGCAGTCTTTATGAATAGATCAGGTAAAAGCAGAACTTTGCTTCGTTTTGATCAATCACAGAAAATGTGCGTGCTCACTAAAGGAAATGCTATGCTCAGCGCAGATCCTATCAGAAGAATAGCCAAAAATATGAGGAAACGAAGCGACTGTGTTTAACTGTACAACGAATTAATACAGCAAGGGACACTTGGCGTCTCAAATATATATTCTTTTATTTTTTTTAATGTCACAAGGAATATTTTATGATTTATTAATAGTTTTATTTATATGTAAGATAATAAATAAGGCATATGTTGATAGAAAGCTTATTTACAGGACTATTGGCATTCACAAAGGGGTTTGGGTATTTTAGTTGTATAGAAGTGTTTCTCTCTATAGAATATTCATGTTTGAATTCCGGTTGTCTCAAAATTTTGCATACCTCATGTGGGTGTTTACTCCTATCAGCGAAGCAAATCTACTATTTCTTGAGATATAATCTTTCCAAGTATCCAGGCGTAAAGGAAGGGCACGATTGTGGTACTTACTGCCCAAAAACTATACAGTTCAGATATTTATCCGTATCCTGAAACAAAATGGTTTGTTCTTGGGCTACTGTTTTTACAAAGAAAATGAAACGGACAAACTGACAGTAAATACCAAATACTCTCTATAAACTCTTTATATGTTGGGGTTCGCCAATTTGGGTTAGATAATTCTGGTTTCGCAAGCGTGAGAATTTAGAGAGGATGTGCTTGCGACACGAGTTTTTTAAGCGTGCACTGCGAAATTGGATGTCTCTATCATTTATTTTTCTGCTTTAACTGGGATCCTAAAAGTTTGCAATCATTTATGTTTCAATATTAACTCACACTATTAGTGAGTATAAAGAACCAACAGTAGCCAGAAACATAAATGATATATTTTATGTCTCTGAGGCATGGAATCGCCGTGGAACTGCTGTCAAAATGTAAAATTTTTCTGCTAAAAATTATGATAACTGCGGCATGTGAATTTTATAAAAAATTTTAAAAAATTTAATTTTAAACAAAAAAAACATAAAATTCCTAAGTTATAAAAATAATTTTTTTTTGGTACAAATATTTATTGCTGTATACAATATATATTTTAATAAATAAATTACTATTTTTACGTTAATTTAATTTTGAATATTCCTATAAACGAAACTGCATCGTGGTCAATGGTAGGCAAAAGCACAGAATTCAATAAACGTTCTGCTGTTGGAATAATGAATTCAAAACAGTTTGACGCCCGAAAATGTCGCAAAATTCCCAATTTGCAAGCATCAGTAGCGCCATAGGAAAAGCGTTGGTGGTATGTCAGCCTCTACGGTGCCGGGTTCAAACGCGGCTTTCTTTTTTTTAAAGTAAATTAATAATAATTTTATAATCTTACTTATAATCTTATAATTAATCTTACTGAACCACATTTAATTGCTGCTGCCAAAAATGAAATTTATATTTGATATAAAGGATTTGGAGTTCAAGTTGAAGTCCTACCACGGACACCACTTTAAAAAAACTCACCAATAACTCTACCTCAAAGGTGGTGTGGAAAAGAGTTCAAAAACTTTTGAAATTTCTCTTAGCTTTATTACTAGAAAATTTTTTTAAATTTAGAATTGCATCACAATACTTTGCTACCAGTGTTTTTCTATAGCAGTCACGAAATATTTTATTATAGTGCCAATAATAAAACGATGGATAATTTGTGGAAAATAAATATAAAAAATTTAAATACATCTGCAAAATCCATAACAATAAAATCCAATCTAACAATTTGCGTGTACGGAAATTCGACAACTTCCTAAAATTGCACATATTCATTGACGAACAAAATGTTTGATTGGATTCGATTTTGTGAAATTTATGAGCTTCTTCAGACGAAATTCGCAAAAGCATCAGAAAACCAACATCAACAAAGCAATTGAAATCGCACAAACCCCAACACAATTTCATGCGCACATGAATTTATGCATGTGAGTTAAGAATCACCGTTATGACTATTAAGAATCACCGTTATGACTATTTTTTATTTAATACTGGATAATTTATGTAAATTTCTTGCAAATTAATATTACTAATTATATTAATTTACTAATTACACAATTCATTCAATAAGTTCACACACTCAGAAGCACGAAGCAGTAAGAAGTTTTTGCACTTTTTTAGTAGTTTCCATAACCCAAGTCTCCACGTCAAAGCGAGCGAAGCATTGAGTTCCCGGTTGTAGTATTTCGCATGGCGTTTGTGAAAAAATATGCAAGCAAGTCGACTTGGGTAAGCCCTGCACATTTCATGTAGACATTTTTTTAAGTAAATGTCAAATGAAATGGGCAAAAAGCCGCACCTTATATTAAACGAGTAAAGAAGTCTGAAGTCGGGTTAGACCGACTACGAAATACCCTTTACCTTTTCTTGTGCATGCAAGTTCAAGAATGGGCATATTTTCTTCATAAATCATCATTAGGAGCATATCTACGGTAATTTTCGGTAGGGTACCTTGATCGCGTGGTGTTTTAGTGTCAATATAACCACTAATATAAAACTTAGTCCAAAAATATTGTATTGGTCGTAAGTTATAATAATATGTGGGCGTGGCTGTAAAAAACCAGGCCCATATTTTGTATGGTGTTTAATGCTAGTGCCCGCAACCTTCCTGTGAAATTTCTTTGAGAAATCTTTAATAGGAACCTAGTAATGATATTTGGTTAATTGTGGGCGTGGCAGTAGTAATAATCTGCCCATATTTGGAATGCATGCTAGTACAGACCCAGTGTATACATCTACCAATTTGTTTCCATATATATCATCAAAGAAGCATAGATAGGGTAGTTGCTTTTAAGTGGGGTCCCCAAAGTTCATTGTATGGGAGGGAGGCGTATCCTTCCTCTGATCGTCCCCGAATCTAGTATATGGCTTTGTGGGGCCCATATAAGTACTATTATAAAATTTCGTCCAAAAATATTATATAGGTCGCAAGTTGTAATAATATGTCAATAGTGGGCGTGGCTGCATAAATAACACGCCCATTTTTTGTGTGGTGTTTAATGTTAGTACCCGCAACATGCGTTTCTAGATGGATGCACTGTGTAAATACGACCGATGGCATCTGTTGAGAACACATCTGGATAATCTGGAACTCGCTCGCCTTGCTTTCGCCGTTGAAAGTTTTTCGATGAAGCATACCAAATGTAATAACGCGGCATCTGAGAGTAGAGCAATGTTCGTGCGAATGGATGACTCTCGCATGTCGAAAAGAAACTGGTCAATGTTGTAGCTGGTGGTCTTTCAGCACGTTGAATGGCAGTGTGTTCAGTGAAATAAACACGTTGACCATTCTCCAGATGCACCGCCAAATCAACTACAGTTGGATGACGTTCATAAATTGGAAATGAAAAAATTCGCCAAAGAGCCCCATTGCAACTAACATATCTTCCTATTTGATACCGTGTCACTTCATCATCGGCATTTGGATCCGGAACACCAAACGCAGCCATATCACTACCTTTTGTAATATACTTGCATACGTATTTGATTGCTTTAATCGAATTACAGTCCTCCACATTGATATGCGCATCAAACGTTTTGGAAAGTTGTGGTGAATATGGAACAATCCAACTGTTATCGACCACAACATCATTTTGTTTCACTTTCAATATAACTGTTCTGCCATTATCATCAGGTGAACGACGTCGATAAAGTGGATATCCGTCGTTGCCAGTAATAGTTTCCGCAGTGAGAGGACGTGGGTAGCGTTTAGAACACTTGCCGTTAGCCATGCACGGTGAATCCATGTTATTGTTGCCACACGGTCCGTGAATCATATTCTTGATGACTATATCATACAATTCTTGATCAATTTCTGGATCCGGTATCTCTGCGCAAATGACAGCATCGATTTCGTCTGGTCGAATCTTTTCAACAAACCAAAGTAGAATATGCGCGTGCGGCAAACCTCTTTTCTGCCATTCAACAGAATACATCCAGCATCGAACATCACCAAATACACGATGTTTTACGATGAAATCCATTAGAACCTTCAGCTTCTGTCTGAACACACGTGTGGTTATATCATGTCGATCACTCGATGTTTGGCCGGGAATTAAAATGCGCTGAATATCAATCCATCTTGAGTTGCAAGTGAAGGTAACAAATAAATCAGGACGACCGTACTGTCGAACAAACGCCATCACATCTTGAGCATACTCGTGCATGTGGCGTGGACTGCCAACATACGTTGCCGGTAAGATTGTTAGTCGACCGAGATTCCTCGCATCACCTTGAGTGCTTATAGCATCCCGCAAATGAATGTACTCCTCTGAACGTAATTTCGCTTGATTAAAGCGAATGTAATTGAGCCGTTCAGTCTCGATTTTGACATACATATCCACGCAGAATTGTTGAAGCAATCGGCGAAATCGCAACAGATAATTATCCTCATTTTGACGAATCATCAAACGATATGCATAGTAGTTCATCGAACTTACTTTCTTCGTTGTTTCTTCACCTAATAACAAATGAATCCAAAGTAACAAATAAATGCAAAGTTTGAAAATAAAATTAAGATTCCATTTAATTGATTGATTTGGTGACATGATTAAAGAAAGAAGTCTACTAACCAGTAACTGGATTTAACATTTTGATGTTAAAATGGTAGCCGTCATCACCTTTCCAAATCATGAGCGGATACTGAAGTGCATCATACGACCGATGCGTCTCACTAATACGTTGCAATTGTCCATTGTTTCGACGCGTCAGTACAATATCCCGTGACTCCATTTGCTCACCGACTACAATAATGGCAACCTCATCAATTGTCGGTGCATTGTATTGACGTTCGTGCGCTCCGTTAGGCCTTTTATCTGCTTTAATCACGATTTGATGATCATCTGTTAGCATTCTGTCTAACGCATTCTTAAATAATCCAATCAATTCATTATGGTCATGAAGCATTCGTTGCTCTCTGATGATGTCTTCTTTCGTTCTGTTGTACAATGCACTACGACTGTTTATTTCATCGCTCTCGATCCCAATGAAATAGATTTGTAAGAAATTGTATTCGCCATCAGGAAGCGGCAATAACGACCCAGCACGATGATGCACCTGCGCTTGAATCTGGTTACCAAGAGACGAATTCAAAATTAATAAAATGCGATCATTCAAAGGAAACGAATGAGTACTCTTTCGAGCAGGAATTACATTGAACGACGGATTATATCCGCTTTCATTGATAATTGATGCAGCGAAAGAAGTCATTTGAAAGCACCCATTATAGTTCTGAACATTTGCAAGAAATTGCTTTGATTCTCTTGTTACGCCTTCTAGATACGGTCGCAATGGTTCCGGTGGCGATGGCAATGCTGGCAATTTAACTTTTCCACTAAGCAACACAATCCAGGTGTTTCTCCTGGAAATTTCAATGCGTTGCAATGTGGACATACTACAGCCATTGATACAATTTGAACGGCAGGAAGAGATCGATAATCGAATGCACAATCGTATCGGAATGCTACTCGAAGCAAATTGTCATTGCCAGCACTTCTTCTTTGTTGTGTATTTTGATTATTTATTCGTCGACTTTGCATCGATACATTTCCAGATTGATTTACTCGACGATTTTGTTGTGCCAATCTACGCGAATCGATTACCGCCTGCTGTTGTTCTTCTGTTTGTTGCGCACGAATTTGGACATGGTTTGCATTTCTTCGTTGTTGCGCAATGTTTCTATCTTCTTGAATCATATTCGCACGATGAGTCGACACTGCTCGTGCACCAGCTGAACGTCGGCCTAAATTAGATCTTCTCGTTGGTGGCATTATGAAAAACAACTGCAATACAATGAAATCCCGAATAGAAAATTTGAAAACAATGGAACAACAATAGAAACGTACCACTTCTTACAGACAAATCCCAATAGCCAACCAACAATGCAACACAGAACAAATTCGCAAAATGCCTCAATCGCTCAATCGCCACTGTTCAAATGAAATGAAAATAATCCAACGAAGTGCAACGGGGTCCGCTAGTTCTACTATATATTCTCGTTATCAATTTTAATTCACAAAAACTCACCAAATCGCAATGAAGAAACTGCGCAACTGAATCAAATGGCACAGTAGAGATATGAAGAAAATAGAGGGAAACGAAACGTCAGGTCCATGTAAAATGGAGAACAACGTCAACGTCAACAGTTTTTTAGTCAACGTGAACAGCGCCACCACACATGAAACAAAATTGGCTTCTCCATTGATCGATAACAGATGGCGTTACGTTGCGTGTCTATCTGACAGTTCAATTGTGATACGATATGTTGCATTCAAATTTGATTCTTGTTTTGGTTGTTGCCAAAATAACAAAATAAATAAATACAAAATGGAAAAAAAATTGAAAAAAATCGAAAAAAACCTGTCGTAACACCCTGGGTGGTCAAAATAAGACATTTTGAAGTTTTGGTTTTTAACATTTTTTTTCAACTTTTTTTTTTTTTATACCCGTACTGAGAAAATACCTTTCCATCAAAGTACAAATCATCAAAATCGGTTCGGCCAATCTCGAGTTATGGGATTACATCGCTTTGGACACTTTCTTTTATATATATATATACTCGTAGATGATGAATCGAAGAAGGAAAAAATAATTTGTTTTATGTGACATGGAAATCTGGCTTTTTGGGGCATGTTTAAATTTGTTATACTGGAGTGCTCATTTTCAGTGAGATCGCAGTGTCTTTTCTTACTGGAGTGCTCATATTCATTGAGATCGCAGTGTGATTTTTATATTTTTATTCCCTCCTTTCCTTTTTTGTTTTTTTTTATTTTCTTTTTTTTTGTTTATTTCATTTTTTGTTGTTTTCTTAATTTGCTCTTATGGATTTTTCTATTGTGTTTAGTGATTATAGTTACTCTATTATTCTTTGAAACTTTGTGTTTTGAGAATCTTGGTGTTGTTTTGTTTCTCCTAACCTCTTTTCTAAAGATTGTTTCATTTTCTTCCCTATCTTCATGGGTATCTCTTGATACCTTTAAGTTGTCTATTTTGGTGTTTTTAATTTTGTTAAGGTGTTCCTTAATTTTAGGGTATAGTTCGTTAAGGAATTCATTTAGTTTTGTTAAGTATTCGTGTTCATTATTAAAATTTATGTTTTTATTAAATTTGTAAGGCCTCCCAAAAAATAGTTCGTACGGCGTGTGTTTGGTTGCTGAGTGTATGGCGTTGTTGTAAGTGATTAAAGTTTCTGAGAGAAGTTCTTCATGTTCTGTTGTTAATTTCAATTCTTTGCGTTTTGTCAGTATGAGTCTGTATATTTCGGTCAGCGTAGAATGTATTCGTGATACAGGTGAGTTGCTACTTGTTTGTTGGTATGACGTAATATGAAGGTCAATTTCGTGCTGTTTGCAGAAGTCTTTAAATATAGTGGCAGTAAATTCAGTACCTTGATCGCATATGATTTGTTTGGGTATACCGAACAGGATTATATATTGTTTTAAAGCGTTAACGACTATAAGACTGCTCCTACAAGAAAGAGTATGGGCTGCGGTAAATTTTGAAAATTTGTCTTTTTCTGTCAACATTTGATGGTGATTAATGCTATATAAATCAATGTGGAGGATATCTAAAGGTTTGAGAGGAGTTTCGGGTTTTTGAAATTCTAGTTTAGGCGGACTTCTATCATATTTCATGAGTTGACATTTTTCACAAGCGTTTATAACTTTGGTTATTTTGTGTTTCATGTTAGGGAAATAGAATTTGCGTTTCAGGTGGAGTAGAGTTTCGTGAATTCCCCTATGGTTGGAACGTCCATGGTAGCTATAGATTTCGTGTTCTTGTTCGTCTTCTATTCTTATATCTATTAGTCTATCCATACATCGTATTAGGCGAAATATTTTACTCTCAGAGAAGTATTTTGAAAAGGTTGACTGTATAATATCGAAAATGCTGTCGGTTGTATGTATGGCAGTAAGTTTATTTGGGGCAATGAAAATTTTTAAGATATCGACCATTGTATTTTCATTGAAAGTATTTCTTCGTATTGTTCAACTTTGCTTGTTTTTAAATATAGTTTCCGTAGGTAATGGTGATCCTTTGTCAATTTGTTCTAAGATGATCTGTAAATTGAAATCATTTAAAGGTCTTTCTGAGATAGGGATTCCATCATTTAAATTTTCGTCACTGCTGTGAATGGTAGCAGCAGTTTTTTCATCATTAATGTTTAGTTCAAAATTTTCAATTTCTGTGGGGTTGCTAATGTGAATACGGCTTAGTGCGTCAGCGTTTGTGTTGCATTTGCCTTTTTTGTATTTTTGATTTCGAAATCATATTCTTCAAGCCGGAGTCGCCATCTGACGAGTTTAGAATTGGGTTCTTTTAAACTCATAATCCATGTTAGTGGTCTATGGTCAGTTACTACTTGGAATTTTCTTCCGAATAGATATGGGCGGAAGTATTTTGTGGCCCCTACTATCGCTAAGAGTTCTTTTTCTATAGTGGAATAGTTTATTTCATGTTCATTTTTAGATTGCGGCTGGCGAAACATATAGGCTTGTCGCTTCCTATATTGCCTTGCGATAATACGGCTCCGAGTGCATAGTTACTTGCGTCTGTAGTTAATATAAACTGTTTAGAAAAGTCGGGGTATTGTAAAATTGGGCCGTTCATTAGGATATACCTACATGTTTCAAACGCTTTAATATATTCGTTGTCTAAAGTAATTTTTTGATCTTTTTTAATCACAAATTGATAATGTGCCTGCTGACAATTATGGAATAAGAATAAATGCGGATAAAACGCCAGCTGGCCAACATGTAGGAAGATTTAATGCACCAAGATTTGAAGATGAAGTAGCGATTGTCATGGTTGGAGAAGAATTCAATAGGCGTGATATTATTTTGCAACGTAGAAATAACTAGTTGGAAAATGTTAGTGAAACACACCGTTCTTATGATTCGTTGCAATATCCGCTAATTTTTTGGTAAGGTGAAGGTGGGTACCATTTCAATTTAAGAATGATTAATCATTCAACCGGTGCGTACAAAATAAAATAATTTTAAGGAATGAAATTAAAATATAATTGATTAATGGAATTTATTTTTATTTCTGTTTATGGCAGGTGCGGTAACTGATAAAAAGGATAGCGCTATGAATTATTACACGTATCGATTAATGGTTCGACAAAATTTATTTATTTATTTTTTTTTTTATTACAAGAATTTATTATTTATTGAATTTGCTTAAATTAAGCCTAACAATAAGTATATCAAATCTTAAAACTAGTCACTAAAAAATAATTTTAACCCAAATTGTATTTGGCCATCAAAATTTCGGTTCTGCTTCGCTCTTCAAAAGGCCGGAAGGTCTCCTCTCTGCAGGCGGGATCGGCTTATCGGTTTTGCGAGGGATTCAGCTAGTGGATTCGGGTGATTTTTCAGTTTTGCTATGTATATCTGCTTTCTAGCATTTATTTCTGTTATAACTGTTGGTATTTTCAGGTCTTTGTGAATATTTTCGTTACGCATGTACCATGGAGCACCTGTTATTAACCTAAGTATCTTCGACTGAAACCTTTGAATTATGGCAATGTTAGAAGCGGATGCATTACCCCACAGTTGAATCCCGTACAACCATATCGGCTTAATAACTGCATTGTATAGGAGGCTTTTGTATTCTAGGCTTAAGGTAGATTTGTGGTTTTTTAGCCAATGCAGCTTGGCGACCTTCAACTTCATATTTAAAATTTTAGTTGAAATGTGCGTACGCCAAGTTAAGCGCCTGTCTAAATGAATGCCGAGATAGGTGACTTCATTAGCTTGTGGAATCTCAATATTATTGAGCTGAATGGCTGGACACGTACCAGGCCTCAAAGAGAATGTTACGTTTTTGCTTTTTTGCTCATTGACTTCTATACGCCACATTCCTAACCATTCTTCTACCCTAACTAAGTGCTCTTGTAGAGCTCTCGACGCCTTTATCGGACATTTATTGCAACTGAGTATGGCGGTATCATCCGCAAATGTTGAAATTAGCGTGCTTTCACTTATAGGAGTATCAGATGTGAATATTACATATAATGTAGGGCCTAGAACGCTACCTTGGGGCACACCGGCTAAAATTGGAAAATCTTCGGAAATGAATTCGTTTACTTTTACCCTGAAACGTCTATTGGATAAATAAGACTCAAGAATTTTATGATAGCTTTTTGGAAGAAACTTTTTGATTTTGAACATCAGTCCTTGATGCCATACCTTATCAAATGCTTGAGCCACGTCAAGGAATATTGCAGAGCAAAACTCCCCGAGTTCAAATGCTTTTCTTATTTCACTTGAAATTCGATTGACTTGCTCAATAGTGCTGTGCTTTTCGCGAAAACCGAATTGGTGTTGCGGTATTACGCTATGTTCATGAAGAAAAGCAGATAGTTTCTTTAATAGTAGTTTCTCAAACAATTTGGAAAGGCAAGGCAACAGGCTGATAGGTCTATATGATGACGGTAGCGTTGCGTCTTTTCCAGGTTTAGCTATCATACATATCTGAGACTTCTTCCATGCATTCGGATAGTAACCGATGCCCAAGATTGCGTTAAAAAGCTTACAGAGAAATGCTGATGCAGAATCTGGTAACTGTTTTAGCATTTTCGGGGTAATATTATCGAATCCAGGTGATTTTTTTGGATTCAGTTGTTTAATTTGTTTGGTTATTTCTGGAAGGGAAATTTTAATAGGTTGAGCAATCTCAGTACTGCAGGGTAAGGTAGGCAATGCAAAGGAGTTTGTATCCATATTCGGCTGGAACACGTTGCATAGATGTTGTGCAAAGCAGAGGGCTTTTTCTTGATCGCTTTGAGCCCACGCGCCGTTCGGGTTTCTTATAGGTTTTACACCTTCCATTGGAGGCTTAAAGTTTTTAGATGCCTTCCAAAGGGAATACCTTTCGGTAGAATTTGGGGTTACCTTCTTCAGGTACTCTTTTAGGTTTTTATCTTCCTCCTTTGTAAGAGCATTATTAAGCGCCCTTTCGGCTGCTTAAAGATTGTATTTAGAGATGGGTGAGCGATGTTTCTGCCATTCTCGGCGCAGCCGTCGTTTCTGTGCTACAAGTTTTTCAATTTGGCTATTTGTACAGGCATACTTGCACTTTCTAGAAGTATTTTTTGGCGTTGCCACTACGGCTGCAGTCGCTAGCATGGAGTTGAAAATATCAATATTATTATCTATATCATCTGCATGTTTTACCTCAACTCTTGTAGAGATATGACTACTAATATACTTTTTGTATTTTAACCAATCGGTTTGGTTGGTCCCTAGGCGAAACTGTGGGCTTGTATATTCTGGTTGTTCATAAAGGTTGATTATTACAGGCGAGTGATCAGAGGACAGATCGACACAGGTTTCCGCTGATACTAAAGACCTATCTATATTTTTAGAAATAGCAAAATCAATAAGATCAGGAATTTTCTTTGGGTCTGTTGGCCAATAAGTGGGCTGTCCTGGTGAGACAAAAGCGAATTTACTATGTATGTTAGTTATTGCATTGTACAATTGTCGGCCTTTTGGATTAATTAGGCGAGAGCCCCAGTGTGTATGTTTCGCATTATAATCACCGCCAGCTAGAAATCTATCACCAAGGGAATCAAAAAGTTCTTTAAATTTAGTTTCTGTTACAGTAAAACGGGGTGGGCAGTATATAGCTGAAAGCGTCAGGTCTTTGCCACGATTTTTAATAGATACTGATGTAGCTTGAATCCATTGCATCGAATGAGATTGCATAAGATGATGCTTAAGCCGCTTTCTGATTAGAATAGCCGTACCACCATGTGCTTTACTACAGATGTGCCTTACTATCAGGATGATTAGTCCTGCAAAATTTGAAGCCTGGGAGATGAAAGTTGTATTTGTTTGTGAGATGTGTTTCAAACAAAAGCACATCAATTTCGTGGTCATGCAGAAACTTATTAAGGGCTAGTTTATGCTGGTTAACACCGTTTGCGTTCCATAAACTTATTTTTAACAAGCTCATTTTTTATTTAGAAGAGTTTGAATCATCTGATTTTGAGCTTTAATTAAATCTTGTAGCATATTTTGCACTGTAGACATGAATTGAGTCAAACACTGAGTAAGATCTAGGATCATGGCTTCTACTCCACTATTAGATGCATTGTTATTGTTAACTTGCCGTACGTTACCCTGCAGAACACTTGCGTAGGTTGCTTGACCAGAATTGGGTTTTTGCATAATAGGGTCACCTATCTGAGGATTTGAGGTGGCAGGCTGGATATAGATAGGATTTGGGGATAAGCTACGTTTTAATTGTATACTCTGCGACAGTTTTGATTTTAGATCTTTATATACAGGGCAACCTCTGTAATTTGCCGTGTGGCTACCACCACAGTTACTACATTTCTTTGCGGATGTGTCAGCTTTAGCTAAGGTGCAAGTACTTGTAGGGTGGAGATCACCGCAAACTACACAAACACTTTAGAGTGGCCGAATTCTTGACAATTCATACATTGTATTGGGCCGTTACGTTTGTGCGGTTCTTCAACCGTAATTCTGTAGTGTAATGCGGCCCATAGACGATACATCATGATCATTCTCATTCGTGTACGTGTTGAATGAAGCTCCGCCACAGACGCGAGATCAAAATCGAAGATCATCATTTTTTCGTAGTCGTCGTTGAGTGAGGTTGTCATGTCTCTGTCGGATGACGAAGTTTTGTGTGCGCTAGCGCTTGTACTGTGCAAGGAAAAATTGTAAAAAAAATAAAAAAACGATTTTGAATGAAAGAAAGGTACAAACGAAATAGTACAATAGCATTCAAGGGACTCCAGCAGAAATGCATTTTTATTATTTTTATCCGCACACATCTTCACACGTTGGCAGTCAAACTCAAATGAGCAAAATTTGCATGTAAATTGCCCACAAACGACGATCATCCATACATCATGATCAACATCGTAATAAAATTTCCCCTCAAAATCTAAATGATTTAGATTTTCGACGATCAGTCAGTGATCACAGCGCGATCATGTCTGTGTGACACATACATGCATATTTTCTCTCTTTTTCACACATACTATTAAATATGAGTATGATCATGATGTATCGTCTATGGGCCGCATTAGGTTATATATTGGGTGCGTCTCGTTCTTTTTAAACTGGGTTGAGTTGGGGAGCAGTTCAACTTTAAATCTAGGTTGTGGAACCTTATTTCTATTCACAATATTTATCACAACCTTAACGGGGAACCCTTGCTCTTCAAGAGCCTCTTTAATATCGCCAGAATCTACTGTGGCTTCGATTCCTTTTAAAACAATAACAAGGCCTTTTGAGCTCTTTAGCTGATAGGAATAATAACTTTTCTTGTTCCCCGTTAAAAAATTTATAATATCACGATAGTGCTTTTCACTATATGCCTGTATCTTTGTCTCCTCAATACTACCTTTTCTAAGAGGCACAATGTGAAAATTATTTGTGCCTATAATATTTGCGATGTTCAATACTAATTGATTAGAACTACGTTCGCGCAGGTAAATTGGTGGCGGTCTGGCATTACTGACTACAGGTTCACCTTTCGATGTAGTAGTAGAATTCTCTACACTAAGAAGTGCAAATCTGTTATTCTCCAGAGGAGCACCTGAGTTTGTTGTGTTTGCCCTTTTGGCGACGCCCATGACCTTTTGTGGACTTATCTTTCTTTTAATATTAATGTTTATGTAGCGGTCAATACCAGTCTGCACTACCGCCACTTTTTTTATTTTCTTTACCTCACCGTTTATTACCGCCTGCAGAGGCATTGTTGCTGGACTCCTTACTGCTGCTGAGTTTGGTGACGGCGCTATGCTGGGCTGCCTTGCCTTCGTTGTTGTTTCGACGAAAGTCATCGCGCTCTTTCCTGTAGCGACAGTTGCTGGGATCGACTTTTCTGTTGAGGTCGCTGCTGTTGCCGACGCTGCTACTGACACCGATGATGACTCTGCTAGTGGCATTGTTGTTGCCGATAATATGCCGTATTGTATTGTTGTAGTGTTATTGCTTGGTGCAACGGGTATATGCACCGAGTGCCGACGCTCTCTATGAGGAGAGTGAGCGACACTCATAGCTTTATGTATATATTTATGATTATATTTTTAGTGTTTACTTTTTGAATTATATTTCATATATGTATTTAATTTATTAAACGAACTGTTAAATTTCTCGAGATTATTTTGATTTAATTGATAATATTAACACAACCAAATAATATTTGAGAAATATGTAAATCCGATCAAACACTGAGCGTACAAAAACACGTCCGAACAGTACCGAACAGTTCGACAAAATGAATACAATCACATTTTGCATTGCCGTAAGCTTTTTCATCAGTACATTGTTGATATGTATGCAAAAATTGAAACTGAACGTTTAAATTACATCAAATATAACCAAGCAAAACTACGTTCATTTGCGTGATGCTATTAACAATGATGTGGATCCTAATGATATGGGCAATATGTTGATTTTACCATCGTTATATGTTGGTGGACCACGACATATGCATGAATACGCGCAAGATGCAATGTGTCATGTGCGACATTATGGAAGACCTGATTTATTTATAACTTTCACGTGCAATCCGCAATGGACAGAAATTAAAGAACATTTATTGGAAGGTCAAGGGCCAACAGACCGACATGATATAGCGGCACGTGTATTTAAGCAAAAGATGACATCATTAATGGACATGTTGATAAAATTAAAAATATTTGGTGAAGTACGTTGCTGGATGTATTCGATTGAATGGCAAAAGAGAGGACTACCACACGTTCACTTTTTAATTTGGATAGTTGACAAAATAACACCAGAACAAATTGATAGCGTTATATCAGCGGAAATTCCTGATCCTGAAATTGATCCTGAATTGCATGAAATTGTTACCAAAAACATGATTCATGGACCATGCGGTAGTTTGAATATGAATTCAGTATGTATGCAAGATGGAAAGTGTACAAAAAATTATCCACAAGCATTAGTTTCTGAAACCATTACTGGAAATGATGGATATCCAAAATATCGTCGACGATCAACACAAGATAATGGTAGATCAACAACTATCAAAGTGGGAACACAAGATTATTCACCAATTTTATCAAAAACTTCTAAGGCTCACATTAACGTTGAATACTGCAATTCAGTTAAAGCGATCAAATATATTTGTAAATATATCACGAAAGGTAGTGATATGGCTGCTTTCGGTGTTGCTGAAAATGATGAAATAAAACATTACCGAACTGGTAGATACATCAGCAGTAATGAAGCAGTATGGCGTATACTCTCTTTTGCAACACATGAAAGATACCCGACCGTTCAACATTTAGCTGTTCATTTGGAAAATGGTCAGCGTATTTGATTTAATGAACAAAATGCAGCACAAAGGGCAATTGCGCCACCAAATACCACTTTGACCGCATTTTTTAAATTGTGCCAAGAAGATTCATTTGCAAGAACATTGCTTTATGCTCAGGTTCAATCATATTATACTTGGAATGCATCAAAAAAGGAATTTCAACGTCGAAAGCAAGGCAAACCTGTTCAAGGTCATCCAAATGTGTTTGAAACTGATGCTTTAGGTCGAATTTACACAGTTCACCCAGATAATGATGAGTGTTTTTAATTGCGTTTGCTTTTGATAAATGTTCATGGTCCAACATCATTTAATTATTTGAGAACTCTTGATGGACAATTATGCGCCACTTACCGTGAAGCATGTCAAAAACTAGGATTGCTTCAGCACGATACACATTGGGAAAATGCATTAACTGATGCATCGGTATCAGCATATCCACAACAAATTAGAATTTTATTTTCTATCATTATCTCAACGTGCAATCCGGCTAACCCATCTGATTTATGGATGAAATTTCGTGATTACATGACGGAAGATATTTTACATCGAATACGCACCTTAAATATTAATGCTCAATTGAATTATACAGAGGAAATGTATAATGAGGCATTGATAATGATTGAGGATATGTGTTTAGGAATGGCGTGTAAAGCTTTGGCTCAGTTACGTATGCCATCACCAAATTGTTCAAGAAATGATATTTTTAATCAAGATTTGCTTCGAGAACAGAATTACGATCCAAATGTGCTGACAAATTTTGTTCAAGAAAATATTCCTAAATTAAATCAACAGCAAAAATTAGCTTATGAAAAAATTATGCAAGAAATTGATAATGGTAATGGTGGGATGTACTTTTTGGATGCACCTGGTGGTACTGGCAAAACTTTTTTGTTAACTTTAATTTTAGCACCTGTACGAGCACTTGGTAGAATTGCTTTGGCACTTGCATCTTCTGGAATTGCAGCCACTTTATTGGATGCTGGTAGGACAGCGCTTTCAGCGCTAAAATTGCCTTTGAATATGACGATAATGGTGCTTCACTTATTTCAATTCACTTATGCAATTTATCAAAAACCTCTGGCATGGCTAGAGTTTTGAAACAATTTGATATTTTGTTGTGGGATGAATGCACAATGGTACACAAGAAATCAATTGAAGCTTTGGATCGAACAATGAGAGATCGTGGAAATTAAAATTTATTTGGTGGTGCTTTAATATTGTTAGCAGGAGACTTTAGACAAACACTACCTGTTATCTCAAAATCAACACCAGCTGATGAAAAAAATGCGTGTTTGAAGCTATCAAATCTATGGAGATACGTTAAAACGTTAAGACTTACCACCAATGTTCGTGTGCAATTGCAAAATGATCAATCAGCTGCAACATTTTCAAAGCAATTGCTTTTAATGAGTGATGGTAAAATGCCAATTGATAATGATGGTTTCATTACAATTCCGAGAGATTTTTGCATATTCACACAATCAAAAGAAGAACTAATTGAAAAAGTCTTCCCAAATATGCAACAGCAATACAAAAATCATGCTTGGTTGAGTGAAAGAGCTATATTGGCAGGAAAAAATAAGGATGTCAATGATTTGAATTTCATCATTCAATCTCAAATAGATGGTGAATTGTCACATATAAATCTGTGGATACTGTGAAGAATCAAGAAGACGTAGTACATTACCCAACTGAATTTTTGAATTCTCTTGATTTGCCTGGAATGCCACCGCATAATTTACAATAGAAAATCGGATCTACAATCATTATGCTTCGTTATATAAATCTACCAGAATTATGCAACGGAACAAGACTTGCGGTCAAAAAATTAATGAATTATGTAATAGAAGCAACAATTTTAAATGGGAAATTCAAAGGCGAAGATTGCGGAATAAATTTAGAATTTCCTGTATTTTCACACGGTCAACTTTATGTTGCATGTTCACGTGTTGGGAAGCCGTCGTCTTTATTCATTTTTTGTGAAAATGGCAATACTAAAAATGTCGTTTACCACCAAGCTCTGCAATAGTTTTTTTTTCTTTTTGATGTTCTCACTTTAAAAAATTTATATTATTTTGCACTTCTTTTTCTGGAAAATGTCTATTCTTTCTAGAAAATTTAATTTTTAATACAAAGACGTAAACGTATGTTATTGTATTGTCCAGCAACGCGGGCAGGGTTACTCTAGTTTATGTATAAATTGAAATATATAACAAAACAATTAAAGCAATTGGTTCTGTTTATCATCAACAAAACTCAGAAAAACTCAAAACTTGAAATTTTGAAATAAATGCCAGTAGCAACCAACCAGACAACAACAACAAGAATGAAATGTTTGACTAACGCATATTGGTTCGAAGCCGAAGCAACAACTCCATAGCATTAATCATCTACGAACTTAGTCTGTGGGTTTGAATCGAACAAATGGTTGGATACCTACTATGCTTCCCGTGGTTTTATAACTGTGTATTTTTGGTGAGCGAATTGCAAGCTCTTATTCATTAATCCTCTTTGGTATCTGTCGAAGTTTTATGAGAAAAATCAAAAAAAGGGCGAAGGAAGCCAAATTAAAAATTGAAAATAGTCGCGAGAGTTACGATGTTTAAATAAAAGAACCTTAACACTTCACAAACAATTTTTTAATGAACAAATAATTTTAAAGTACACGTATTTATATCATAAAATATGCTTATTCTAAAGAAATTAATTTCATCAATTTACATTGATTTTAAATTGGAGATTTTACAAAGAATTTTATGCTGGATGATGTTACAAAGAATCTAATGCTGGATGATTTTAAAGTGAATTTGAATCTCATGTTTTTAATGGGAATATGAATTGGATGATTTTACAGAGAATATGATGCTGATGTACATAGCTGCTGCTGTTGGTAGTGATATTGTTGTTGTTGTTGTTAGTGGGAATGTAACTCGAGCTGTGAAAACTGATGAGCGACGTTTATTAAAATAAGAGCGAATTGTAAAATATTGTATTATTAGATTTTTCTGAGCGACTTAAATTGAAAAAAAGAGCGATATAAATTATTGTTGAAATTTTATAGAGCATAATTTACTAAGCAATACTTTATTTTAATTTAATTAATTAGGTTAGATTCAAAACAGCACAGACCTTGAAATGGCTGAAGAGGTGGCTTTGAACGAAATTACTTCGGATGGAGAGCAATCCAATACAACAGGGTTCGGTAGCAATAATGTAATGGACGGGATACAAAGCGATTAATGTAGCAACGAATCAGATTCAGCGTCAATGTGCATGGTTAAAGTCAATTAGGGCTGAGAATAATAGCGCGGAACTCATGAAAACGCGTCTTGAGGTTCTAACATCGGCTTGGCAGAAATTCCAGATAAGTGTTGGCTTACTGCAGAGGCAATCGCGAGACCAGGCTTCACAGGAGAGTCACAACGCATTCTATGACCGTATCGAAGAAACATATGTAGAAGTTCGAGCGTCGGTGCGTCAAAAAATAGTTGCATTGGAGCCATGCGCTTCTGGGGTAGGGGGTGGTAATTGCCATGAATCACGCTGATTTGCTACTGGCAGACCGATTGCCAACTTTCCGGGGTGATCATAACGAGTGGATTCAGTTCAAAGATGTTTTAATGCAGAAGTGATTCAGAATCCCCATTTCAAGAACTTGTAAAAGTTACGACGACTACAAGGCTGTGCTAAAGATGGCGCTGCAAGAATGTTAGCGTTTTGGCCTCAGCGAGAAGACAGCTTCATGAAGGCATGGGAAACCTTGTGTTCATCATTTGACAGTGAGTATCTGTGCCATGCAGCACAGTGCTCGGCAATTCTTGATTTACCTATTTGGCCAAAGGCTGACTACACATTGATACGTAGAATGCTTGATACTACTCGAAACAGCTTGAGAATGTCAGCGCAACAGCTAATTCCCGATGAGCAACGTGATTTAATGATCCTTAGGTTTTTGGAATCTAGACTTGACAGTGCTTCTCGTAGTCAGTGGGAGATGATGAGGCCAACGGAGCGTATACCGTGTCTCAAAAATAATTTTTTCACTTGGCTCGAACGTAGAGCAAGCGGGCTACTGGGTCAGGGCTGTATACAAGGAATGCGTACCATAGATAGCAACCACGAAAACGAATGACGAATAAGCCTTTACGTGAGCGAGCAATGCCCAACATTCCACAAGCCAGCAACTTCTTTCCATGTCTTAGCTGCGGTGGTAACCACAGTATACATAAATGTTCAAATATTTTACGAAGGTCTCGCAAGGATAGAATGCAGCGAATTATAGAACTGGGATTATGTCAAAACTGTCTTAGTCGGGGTCATATAGCTAGAAACTGCTTTAAAGGCAAATGTCCCCGCTGCTCACAGGCCCATAACAGTATTATATGTCATAAAGTATTTTTCAATAACAGTTTTAGCGGTCTAGGCCTGGTGTCAATAAAGCTGTGATGGCGGCTACAAACAACGATAGAGTATCAATAGCAATCAGAGAATATACGTAAAACCGGCTTCGGGGTTATTACAGATAAGAGTTCATCTCCACTAAAAAAAACTCTTAAAATTCTCAATATATCCTCAAAACGAATCAACGGATCTACATTATAATCTACTTGCGTCTGCGCAAATAAGGCTTTTGACGAACAGTGGAATACCAATATCTATAAGGGCAATATGCGATACTGGAGCCCAAGTAAACTTAATCAGCAAAGACTTCGTTGCGCAACATCGAATCCCTACATACCGTACATCTATGCGCATCTTTCCTGCAGCTGGAGCAGCAGTTGAAATATTCGATAAATATATTTCAACTGAACTGATGTCCATTTATAGCGCAGACCCCCTGATTGAAATTACTTGTTTCGTTGCACCAGAGGTTTTGGGTGAAATTTCGTTGCCTCAAAGACCATTGTATCATCAAATTCTTCCGAGCGACATTTCTGCGCGACTGGCCGACCGTACGTTTGATCAACCAAGGACAATTCAAATTTTTTTTAGGACTAGGTATATGGGCGCAACTAATTCAAGATAATATACGACAATTGGCCTCTGGCCTTGTAGCGCAAGAAAGTCGCATAGGATGGCTTCTATTTGGAACCATGTCAACCGAATCAGGAATGACAGCTGCCGAGTCAATAGTTGAAAACGATAAGGCTGAAGAACATCCTCGCCTCGACCAATTAATCCAAAAATTCTTTGAATCAGAGTCATTTCCAGACGACAATTCCCAGTGGACAGTAGAACAGCGTCGATGCGGAATGCATTTTTTGGAACCACATCGTTACGACCAAAATTTGGGGCGGTATGTTTTGCAGATTCCTCTTCGTTCAGATTGGTGTCGTATAGGTTCTGAGAGAGGAATTGCACTACAACTTTTTTGCGTCTAGAAGCTCGACTAAAACGTGATCCAGAATTAAGCGAAAAATATCATGCGGCTATTAACGATTACATCAACAAGGGTTGGTTAAAGCAAGCAAGTAACGCACCAGTCGGGCTGGCTTATTATATTCATCACGCTGTGCTGAAAAAATTTCGTGTGGTCTTTGACGCCTCATGTTCAACTGATACGGGACTGTCCTTAAATGACGTCCAGATGATTGAACCTAAGCTGCAGAGGGATTTGATCGATTTAATTTGGAGTTTTCGACTGCATGCTTGTGGCATATCAGCAGACATCAAGCAAACGTTTCCACAGGTAAGGATAGCGTCAGAACACTCGTCCCGCCAAAGAATATTTTGGCGGGACGAGTCAGGGAATATCTTGGAATTCTGTTTAACAGGCGTTACATTTGTAATGGCTTCAGCACTATTCTGCGCCGTGAGGACAATGCAACAGTGTGCCAAGGATAATGCTAAAAAACTTGTACATGGATGATTGTTTGTCCGGAGCTAATAATGAGGCAGATTTAGTGCATCTGTGTCAATAAATGAGGAAACTTTTGTCGTTGGGGGGTATCGAGCTGACAAAATGGGGATCAAACTCTAGCGCTACTCAAAATACACTAGACCCGGAGTCCGCGAATGAGGACGTAGTTCTCAATGCTAGTACAGAGGCATCAGTTTTAGGGCTAAAATGGGATACAAAAATAGATGAGCTTA
Organism: Clusia tigrina; assembly: GCA_920105625.2. Classification (NCBI taxonomy): domain Eukaryota; kingdom Metazoa; phylum Arthropoda; class Insecta; order Diptera; family Clusiidae; genus Clusia; species Clusia tigrina. Next base: position 396,195,779 of record OV050030.1, read on the forward strand.
CATTCAAGTTGCAATCATTGCCACTTATTCCGTCTTCTGACTGGACTAAGCGCTTGATTTTGAGTGTCACAGCACGAATTTATGATCCAGATGGACTAGCATCACCATTTGTGGTCAAGGCCAAAATCCTAATGCAACGAATTTGGAGCAGTCAAATTTCTTGGGATTCTGTTCTTCCAGAATCCTTAAGGCTTGCATGGGAGGAGATATTTGCTCAAATTGTTGACTTTGAGCGTATAAGAATCCCTCGCTAGTTGGGTCATGAATGACGCTCTGAACTGACACTACATGGTTTTGCTGATGCTACTTCGCAAGCTTACGGAGCAGTAGTAACTATATTTAGTCGTTGACAAAAATGGAGAAATTATATCGAATTTAATGCTATCGAAATCCAGGGTCGCACCGCTGAACAAGGAATCCATACCACGTCTTGAATTACGTGCTGCCACCCTACTTGACGACCTAATGCAGCGAGTTTTATCCGAATTTGATACTCAATATAACATCAAAATTGTTTCGTCTACCTGCTGGTCCGACTCGATGGTTATCCTATGTTGGTTGAAACGTGAAACTAGAACTCTCAAATAATTCGTAGCAAATCGAGCTGGAAAAATCTGCGACAGCACATTTACTTGCAAGTGGCGGTACGTTCCAACCGACGAAAATCCAGCTTTCTTGGCCGTTTCTTCCAGCTTTCTTGGCCGTTTTCACCGGATACCTCTCCAAGGTCGGAGGAGAAAGTGCGTAAGGAATGTCGTCAGAGCTCGAAGCGCAAGGCTCTTTCTGACTCGTTAGAAACGGCGATCGCGGCCGGAGTGCGGCTCTTCCCTAATCAGAAATCTCATCAAGTCCAATTAATTGCCAACATAAATGCAATAGCCGTCAATCAACCTTCGCTTCTGTACCGCTATTCAACAGTAAGTCACTTAACTCGGGTAACAGCATGGGTACTGACATTTGTTTGTAATTGTCGAGCACCGCTATCAGAGAGAAGGAAAACTGCGCTGAGAGTTGAAGAGTTTGATGAATCATTGAAGCTTTGGATTTGGCAGGAGCAGCAGGACCATTTTAAAGAAGACATACGACTGTTGCACCGTCAACACATGCAACAGCAGTCCGAAAATTAATTCCGGCTATCTAGTTCTATTGGCGTGTTGACACCTTTTACCGAAAATGATGTTCTACGTATGCGCGGGCGATTACAGAATGCATACCTACCCAGGGATCAACGTTATCCAATTATATTACCAAAAAAAGTCGCTTGACTTGGTTGCTGGCGCGAATGACGCACCTTCGGTTGTTGCATTGCGGCCCACAGCAGCTTTTCAGCACGTTGAGGCAAAATTATTGGATCATTGGGGTGCGATCACTAGCGCGAACCTTAATCAAGGATTGTATAACCTGTGAACGGCTTAAGCCGAAAATGAGTGAGCAAATGATGGCCGACTTGCACTCATGCCGAGTACGTCCCGCGCGTCCTTTCCGTCAGGCAGGAGATGGCTACGCAGGTCCAATACATGTAAGGCCGGATCGACGACGAGGCAATGTTGTGATAAAGAGCTACATAGCGGTATTTGTTTGCATGGTATCAACGGCGGTGCATTTGGAATTTATCTCGAATTTGACAACCCAGGCGTTTCTGATGGCATTCATTCGATTTACTTCACGATATGGGCACTGTCAGCATCTTCGGAGCGATCCTTAATTCGCGCCCTTTATGCGCACAGAGCGCTGATCCACAAGATTTAAGTCCCTTGACACGGGGGCACCTACTGATTGGCGAAGCTCTGGTGCCATCATTAGGGGAGGAAGTACCAATGGAACGACCAGAAAACCGTTTAGGTTAATGGCAACCGCGACAGCAAATTGCACAAAGAGTCTGGAAGCTCTGGAGTGAAGGTATCTTCACGAACTTCAGCGTCGTTCGAAATGGCGTGAGGCCCAGCAAAACTTGAAGATTGGTTTGGATTTACCTGTCATCAAAAACGAAACAACTCCACCAAGTCTGGAAAATGGCACGCATTACGGCATTTTATATTTTCCTCTACAATTATAATGTTTTGATTAGAATTGAAAATAAATAAAAAATTCAGTTAAAACTTTGAAGCCGGTCTTATGTCATTAACCAAATGCATATTCTACCTGTCCATTTGCGCCTTGCTTAAATATTCTATTATTTGTTAATGTTGTGGGTTTCGGTAACCAATTAATAATTTCATACATTTGGTTTTCTATAATCTATCTATAGTCTGTCTTAACAAATTTTACGAAGTGAGTATAATAGGTGTGACAGCCTATATACGACGCCCATTGCGTATCTAACATCCAAAATTTATATCACCACCAAATGGTGAATAAGGATTCGACAGCTGCATGTAATATAGATGGACATATCGTTTATCCGTTTTGTTTTATATATGAATCTGATTCGGTGATCCTTTTCAATTATGTACACAAATGTATGCATGTGAATAGCTGCCACTACTTCTTTTGGGCCATTACAATATTTTCCCACACCCCAACTGCAACACAAATGTGTGCGATGGAAAATAATATATTTAATTAAATTTAGTTTCCCTCTCCAAAGGTGTTCCTCAATTCTCCCGAGAGCGTGCCACAGACTACCGGCAAGTACATTGCAATGTCCCACAACGTTGAGGTAATGGTCAGTGTGCTGCCCCAGTATATTTTGTCAGCACACAATCTTCCTAACTTTAGTCCAGATAAGAATGTTGAGTTCGTGTATGAGATTTTTATTTTATTTTTTTTTGTCCTAGATTGACAACGGAGGTGGAAATCTTCTGAAAGCCACTGGCCCACTGACCCACTAAAATCCTGCTCCATCGTTGCCTCCCCTTACAGGGCCACGGCAAGGTATTACTTCACGGGGGATAGTCTAGTCAGCAGATCTCTTCTAGTTATTTTCAGATGAGCGTGTTCGGACTTCCATGTGACGGATGGCGGCAGAGGTATCACACACCGCATCCCATTTGTACGGACTCTTAAGCATATGCTATACTACGTCTGTCTGTCAAACGAATCTGCTGTCGGAGTATGAAAGAATTCAGGAGAAGTTGCGTGATGTGTTAATTTACCTCACCATGTGATCAGCTTTTTCATTGCTATATATTAGGACGTGTCCCTTCGACCTATTTTGGCCGCAGCCCCAATTCAGTTGCAGTTGCAATAAAATCAGCAGCAGCAACTACAGAATTCTTGCCAACTTATCCGTAGTTGGGCTTAGAATTATGGTTCATTCAACAGTTGCCCTGTTGTAGACGTCATACCTCCTGACTTCACTGAGTTGGATTGGCGTGGCTCCACCCAACCACAGTGCAGCTCATATGCTGTTTTAGATCCAGACTCCGCGATGCTTGACGCGATTCATGTCACTGTCCACAGCGGCGTCGACCTTATGCTCTCTCACCGTCTGTTACAGAGGCTCCTGTGCCGCTGCGTAGTGGACAAGTTTAAGCTGGAGTAACTTTATTTCTTTCATTTCGACTCCATTACGGCTATCTTCGACATTGGGACAAAGAACACACTTTCCTCACATATGATATATGGGTCACAACCTATTTAACATGGCCACAACTAAGCTATGTAAATATGTACCATACTAATCTGCATGGTAACCAGCAAATATCACTGAATTTGGGTTAAACCGATTTCAATAAAGCATTTCACGTAAAATTTCGTCGAAGTTTCATATACATATAAGCAGGGGCTTTGTGTTTATAGGTCTGAGCTGCAATGGTATCAGTGATAGAAAAGACGCATACTAGCAACGATCCACTGATCTTCACTGTCATTTATCATCACCATTTATCATCAAGCGTGGTGATGTATATACATTTCGCCCTCATTTTGTTTAGACCAGTCCAGCGTGACCCAAATGGCTGTTACCACCAAGTTTTGTCAATATATGAGCAATTGGACCGAATTGATTTAAAATCATTTGTCAACAGTTGCATATGTATATGGGTGAAGGGCGTGACCTTTCCCAAAGCTATCTTGTTCTTCCTAGGTCACACTTTTGAAACCTTTCATAACGATTTGTGGAAATAGTGGTCCACAGGCAGACAGAACAATATCAGGTATTGATATTGATCATGTGGATTATTGACACGCCTCCTTGCCAGACTCAGTATGCTATTATTCCTCTTTTTTAAGGGTAAAGGGTATAAATATGGGCTGCAACTCCAATGCCATTTCAGTAATTCAAAGAATTTCTCAATTCAAGATTTTATAAGATTAATGACCGACATTTTACATGATGGATCACAGCTTGGCTATAGAACATTATCCAAACTATGGGCTTCTTTACCACGTCTACCACATCTACTTACTTATATGCACCAAAACAATATTTTTAAACAAGATCAGACATAGACATAGTTGTGCATAATTGATGTATAAAACAGTTTTGGCCAGCGCAAAATACATCATGTCTACAAATGAGGAAGAGTCGATCAGTACTTGGAAATTGATCACTACCACAGAAATAACTCTGCCGTTAATTGACATATGTTCCTGTTCAATAAATGCAAGGTCACCTGAAAACGAATGAGGCACCCGATAAAACAAAAGTGAAAATGAATCGGATACATCCTTATTCCATAGCTGGAGATGCGATACGGGGCATCCGCTAACCAAAGATATCAGACTTATAGACCAGAATTAAATAGACCAGACTGCAAGCGCACGAAAAAGCATGATGGCTAACAAGAATCCCATCACCCACGTGGAGAAACATGACTTCATAAGGGTTTCCTAACAATTTCAAATTGAAACTCGGAGAATATAATTTCGAAGATGAGAACATGCTCATGTGTACCTAGATCTGGAATATAATGAGTTCCGGGAAATAAGTTAGACCGCAAAATAACCAAAGGAATGTTCGAGTTTCGTGTTATTATGAAAATATTCCCCAAATCATTGTGTAAAAATCTGGACTCTTCACTTACTGAGTTACTCGTAGTCCACCGTGAAATGTTTGGTAACTGCGGCCTACTAAGATGATTTTAGCCCCATCTTCCCAACAGTTTCTCGCTATTCCACTAAGGGCAGACAACCTCATTCGAACTGTTGTATGGGAGAACACATGTGTCTCCAGCTTGGAAAAGTTCTACGACAATGTGTTAATTACAACAAAATATAAATAACAAATTGGTTGAGCATCTTCTTGTTTGTAACAAAGATTTTTATTCTAGGCTTGTCTGGGAACAAGGAGCATACATAGATAATACTTATAAACCTTTCAATAGAATTGAGGTAGGTCTCATCCATTCACAGACTTATTCAGTTGAGTGTACAAGGGGCTTAGGCGACAAAAACATTTCTTTCTAAATGATCCGAGACTCTCTGCTTAAAGCCCTACAAGCCGAGTTCCCTTCGTTCGGCACGTGTTACTGATTACTTCGAGAGAACTTAAAAATTAAATTACACTTTATGGAGAGGCCTTAAATGAAATTGCTCTGGCATTGGCATTTTTGTTGCTCTTTATCACGAGTCGTGAGTTTGAAGCTCTCGATATGTGTTGTTTCGCTAAAAGTATTGTAAATAATAATTTAAATTTCATTTGCACAGTGGCGTTAAATTTTCGAGGAATAACAAAACTTTACAAAACTGCATTCTGCTGGGCTAGGATTCGGGCCTACGGGACTTGGACACGTTCGTGATACCTCCAAAATATGTGCTTAGCTGTGTTTGCCAATTTCACAATGTTTTCAGTTTCACCGCTCTTGTTGATGTTTAAAATATTCGCAGACTGTATTTATACAAATGTGGTGTTATTGATTCAAATTGCAGTTATTTGCTATATTCTTATACTATATACGAGTATCTGGCTGGGATTGAGACCAATTACGAGGCTTTTGGGAGAAAAGCAAATCAAGTATTTACATGAGAAGATATCTACAGACAAAGTTGCAAATCAAATCGAAGTGATTGGTATTTCTTTTAAATCTAGAAATCCACTGAAACTATCATACATGGACTACGATGAACATTATGATGAGGGGATTTTACTCAGACTACGTTCCAGAACATGTTAAGTTAAAAACAGCGTCTTCTGAAACCTGATCTTAAAATGAAATTATTATAAATGAATTCATATCCCTTGCAAACGAAAAATAAACAAATTTACTCTCAATAAAAATCAGATACAATTTACATCAACTTCATTAAATTTCTAATGGGATATTAAATTTGCAAATATAAATTTGTTATGCATTACATAATTATAATAAAGTGGGCGGAGGACTGTGGTCTTGGATAAATCCGGATAAGACTAAGGTCATTCTGTTTACTAGGAAACATAAAATCCCTCAATTAGACCCAATTACCCTTAAGGGAAAAGCTCTAAAAATTTCAGAAGAGATGAAATACTTGGGTCTTACAATCGATAGGAAGCTTACGTGGAAGTCAAACACCATAGAAAGAGCTAGGAAAGATGGGGTGGCTTTTTATGCCTGCAAAAGAGCTATAGGTAAAACCTGGGGAATTAAGCCAGGGATAGCTCACTGGCTTTACACTGCGGTTGTCAGGCCCATTCTCCTATATGGCAATGTGGTCTGGTGAATTGCAATGCAGAAAAGGACCTACCACGAAACACTCGGCAAGGCACAGAGATCAGCAGAATTAGCAATAAGTGGCACCATGAAAACCACGCCAACCTTGGCATTGGATATTATATTACATCTGCCACCCTTAGGTCTCTTCTGCAAATATTTAGCGGCATGTTTCGCCATTCGGCTCAATGTGAGCTCAAAATGGAAAGCTGTTCCGTATGGACATGCGACCATATTAGAATCCAACACGGACATACCCAGTGATATTGATTACCTTCGTTCTTCCCTTTGTTTCGAAAGGAAGTTTTGGGTTAGGATTCCTTCCAGAGAGGAATGGCAAGAGGGGGGTCCATCACCAGATACTCCCATCAAGATATACACAGACGGATCAAAAATGAATACCGGTGTAGGATCAGGAGTTTATTGCGAAATGCCCTCAGTCAGTGAATCCATCAAAGTAATGGATCACTGCAGTGTTTTTCAAGCGGAAATAACCGCTATTCACGAAGCCTTGAATTGGCTGAGGATAAACGAGGTAACCGTCAAGGCTATCTGCATTTTATCAGACCGCCAAGCTGCACTAAGTGCTTTGAATGCATTCCAAATAACATCAAGGAGTGTCTTACACTGTCTTCGATCTCTAAATGAGATGGCTAAACAATTCCATATCCATTTGTGCTGGGTACCAGGACATAGGGATATACCAGGGAACTGCAAGGCTGATCAACTTGCAAGAGATGGCACTTGTATGCCAAACGTCAGTAGGAATATGGGTGTACCTCTCGCGACTTGTAAGCTTCTCATAACGGAGGAACTAATTAATTCTACCAATCAACGGTTGATCTGTGCCGAGGCTAATATATATATATATATATATATATATATATATATATATATATATATATATATATATATATATATATGTATATATATATATATATATATATATATATATATATATCTATATATATATATATATATAAAACCGTAGAATCCCAGTGTGGAAATCTGCTCACCTAGAATCCTTGCAGCGAAGATTTATTGTGTTACAGAACTTCTGGAGCAGAATGTTGCAGGCAATTCTAACACAGAATTAGATGCACCAAAATTGGAAGTTCGTAATGAAAATGACATCCAAAATTCATCAGACTACGAACAAGATGCAGAAAATTATTATGATAATTTGATTACAATTAAAGAGGAGTTTGATGAAACCAAATTTAGTGATAATGAATTCATCGATAACAACCTGGACGATGAGAGACTATGCATCCGTGACTCCAGCGGGGAAAATAAGACTAGGGCAAAATAGAGCAAAGACTCAGAAGGTCAACAAGTTCTTGCAATAAGCAGCAAAACTTTGTTGTGCCCATTTTGTGGCATTAAATATCCCAATTCTTCAGATTGGCGTGACCTTGTGAATGGTGTACACCATTTTAATAACCGTGACCACGTAAACATGGAGTATATTGACAATAAAAAGGCGAAATTTAAAAAGTGTGGAATACGCATACGCATGGAAGGTTTCAAGAAGCATGTAATTACGCACCTGTCGTACAAACTGTATGAGAAATGCAAATTATGCGGCCTGACTTTTGCACGGTGCGCCTCCCAACAGAAGCATTTTACAAGTAATCATGGTCACCTTGCCAAAAGTAAGCTTAGGACGATATATCCAGGACGCTTTGTGTGTCCCATCAATGTAACTCTTTTGTGTCCAGTGTATGGCATCAAATTTTCAATTGGCGGACTACCAATGACATCCATGAAATCAATAGTCGCAAAAATTTGAACATGAGACTCAGGCCAGACGTAGACAATGCAAAATTCTATTGGCTAAAAAGTTGCAGATTTTACAATGGCACAGGATCAGGCATTTACCATTCAAACTCTATTTTAAATGCAAGTTGTGTGACACACAATTCTGTGCTAGTAGAGGGAGGATATGCGAAGCACATCGAAGGTACGCATGCCAGTCTACATGACAGGGGCATTGGCGGTTCTTCATTGGTGTAAATGGCGCAAGTAATATTCAGTGGCATCATGTATTGAAAAGTATGACTAAATGTGGAAGATTCAGATCAGTGTTTGGGCACTGAAATACACATTGGCACAGACACCATACATCCATATTTATAGTCAGCAAAGAGAGTTGGTTTGAAAGCATGAAAGAAGTGCGAACTGAGTGCTGGGGTGTAGTCTCCAGTACCACCATAATGCATTTGAAGAAGAAAAACAGAAATTATAAGACATCTCCTATGTATATTTCTAAGCAAAACAAAAACTATGAAATTATTTTTAGATTGAATATTGCAAAATGGCGGATCCCGCTTCTCGATACCAATGCCATACTCCTGGAAATATATTCAACAATTTATTTCTCCATAATTTCTTATTATGTATGGAAACACAAAGAGGAGCAGACAAAAAACTAGTTTACTCACTTTAATTTAATATAATTTTTAGTATCGATGAAAACTTTGTGAAGAGAACAAAATGATTTTTTAAATATTTTCGTCACATTTCGTACATTGCATGTCCTTTCTATTAATTCTTACAACTTTCAGTTATCACGTTTGTAAGTATATATTTACAAAACCTGTAAATTGCTATAAATAGTTTAATATACACATTTTTACTAAAGCAGAAAAGTTCTGAGACTGATCTACCACAATTGGGGTAAGTGACAACGCTGGATATGGACAAGTTCCACCCCGCTTTTCAACTCACTTTCAACACCCTTATCCAGTTTTACTATAAATGCGGTTACTACTTGGTATGCATCTCGTTGCATTTCGACAGATTTCAATAGAGGTGCAGTATTTAAGTATGAAAAAGTTTTCGAATCGGCAGAAGTTCGTCCTATTGCCAAATAAATGATCGTATTTTTATAAAATTTCCAGATTTTTCGTATTATGGGGCTCTCTCGAGTGTTACGTGCAGGAAACATGCTGCTGAACATTCCACTTGGTCCACTTCATCTATACCATCTATTTATAAGTGCTTTCGTGCTCGTTAACAGTTTGAGACCAGGATGTCAGATGATTCCGCAACCATTTTTTCGATAATTCTTTCTTTGAGTCGCTAACTCATGCTTTTGTCTAATGTGCCTCATGTGGTAGATACGATTTAAAGAAAGCTTACCGCATAATTGGCATTTAACATACCGCTTGTACGGCAGATGTGTCAGTTTGTGGTGCTGTAAATACCTAGTTATCCTTGAGCTTACTATAACATTGCATTGCCTGCATTTCATCTTATCTGCATCCACATGCTCCATATTCAGACTCTCCTGTTTCTCGAATTCATGCACATCCTTGAGATGCTTGTGCCATTTACAGGAATTTGAATACTCTATGCCACAAAATGGACACAGGAGAATAGGATCTGCTTGAGAGGATAAAACTAGATGGTTTCTGTGCATTTTATCAAAATGCCGCTTGTGGAGTCCACCAGTTGCAAAATATTGGTTGCAGAATTTACATTTATTACGAAACTTGTGTGGCAGATGCGTTATTCTGTGGCGTTGCATATGATGTAGTTGGTTCATAATTAGCATATTGCACTGCTTACACTTCCACGTTTTCTCATCAACAAACTCCATGTTGAGGTTATATTTATTTCTGAAATCATGAACGCCTTTGATGTGTACGCGCCATTCAGAAATATTGAGAAATTCCTTGCAACAAAATGGACATACGAAAATGGGTTTGTCTGCACCATCACTTTTTTCAATTTTTCCGTAGAAATTATGTTTCTTTCGTAAATGTTCCGTCAGCGTATCCACACGTTTAAAATGTTTTAGGCACAATTTGCACTTCATATACCGATTGTAAGGAAGATGGTTTATTCTGTGTCGCTGTAAATTCGAAAGCGGTTTGCTGGCTATTTGAGTATTGCAGTCTTTACATTGCGCCCTCGAATCACTGATGAAGTCCATGTTTAGATTTTCTCGTCTACTAAAGTCATGAACGACATTGAGATGTTGTCGCCACTCGAAGGGATTTGGGAGTTCTGAGCCACAATATGGGCACAACATAATTATATTGGTTTCCGATTTATCCTTTTGATCCGCTTCCACATCCTTCTGTTCCGAAAGAGCGCTATTTTGATATGTAGAACCGCACCTCCCTGGGCCACTATCCACATCACATGTAACACTATTAAATTCTATGTTACTGTTGCTTGCCGCCGCAGGTTCCTCTTTTAATAGAGACAAGATTTCATCAAAGGCAGCTTCCCAGATTCCTGATGCATTAATAAAATCGTCTTCACTATTAATTTCCTTCTTTGGCATAAGCATGTATTGATTGCGGTATACTTCATCTCGGCAACGTGATAGTTCATTGTGGCCATCGTAGTGCTCACTGTGAACTTCCTGCCTCGGTGTAAACTTATATGGGTAGCAGTTTACTTCAACCATCGGTTGGTGCTTCTTTGGAATACAATAAATCTTCACCGCCAGATATTCCGGGGAAGACAGTTCTTCATGGAACATCTTGTAGGGGTGATATACGTATGTAGATGAGGGTTGATTGAACATCAACTGCGTTGGCCTTGCAAGATCGGCTTACGCATCGATTGCAGATTTCACACAACGTATGAATGCAATTATATACAGAAACCTAGTGCGAAGCTGAATGTCGCCCTCAGCAGAGTTTTTGACCGGCAGAGTGTGCCGTTGGCCAAGCTATTGTTTGTGCTGTTCTGTAACTATGCCTAGTCCAGAGCACGAGAGAAGAAATAGGAAATCTAATGCAGGATTGCAGTTTTAGAAGTTCAGATTAATTCTGGTTTATTTGGTGGCTCGCTGGCCTTTTTATATTATTCAATTCTTATTGTTTTCTTATTCTAACTAATATAAAATGTATCTATCTTATTTACACTAGTTACAAATCATATTCCCGAAATTTGTCTCAAGAATCGGATTACCGATATTATTCATTGACGAATCATCGTCTTTGTTTATGTTAATTATTTTGAGTGCAAGTACAGGGCTAAAAGTCACTGCACTGTCTAACATGCATGCGCTGCAATATATGCAGTGTGCGTTATTTCACCCCCAAAACGCTGGCCTAGCGTATTTGGACATTGAGTGCAATTGCGCACGCTGCGCTATTGTCAGTTTGTTTGCATATGCGACTTGCTGCTGTGCTTATGACGATGTGTGGTCGTCAGTGTACACTTGTATGGTACACTACAATCTCTTGTTTTATATGCAGGTCGCTTGTTGGAATTTCTATTTCTTCGTTCTGAAAATGCAAATCATGGTAATTTCAGGATTAAAATGACACCTTCAATGCTGCCTATTTAGTTGCCGACGCGTACCGACCCGTCTTCACTTCGAAATTGTTTTCAAATGATTAAAACATGCGTAGAAATATAAAAATTGGATCTAGCGGGATAAGACGTTTTTGTGTGACACTATTTTGTGCTCATTGTAAGACAATTTATTTATTTTGCATTGCAAAATGAGTTTTTTACGCTCTCGACCAGTGTGAGTCGAGGCACTCTAGCGAAACTCTCATGCGCGGTCGTTCGGCACATTCGGCCGCTGAGCTTGAGCAACCAACGGGAAGTCGCTCTCAACCAAAAAAGCAATATGCCAGAATAGACATGCCAACCCCTCTCTCCAACAACAGCAACCAAGAGGTATACTTGATGTTATACCGCTGACTGCGGAACTATCAACAACAAGTTTCGTATGTCTGAATTGATTAACACCAAAAACCGCCTTTACTGGCCCCAATACCACTCCAAGCAGTGTGATTACCACCAAATAATCTAAATTAGAGTATAGAATATTCGATCAGCACTATTGCTTCGTCGAACAATGCAGCGACAACAACATCTACCTCGTCTAACCTGATGAGGAAGTCAATAAGCACAAACAATACCATAGCATAGTAGTTACTCTATGGCAATACTAATGAAGTTGTGAGCACAACCAATTGTTCACACAAAAATAAAAACCCAAGTGAGAAAAGTAGCTCAATCGTCAACTCGGAAAAATATTACCGAAAAGCTAGACCCAGCAGGCAACAAAAAAAAACTAAACCCAACAGGAACCAAAACATTTAAATAAGGAAATCTAAAGAAATCACCAACTAACAGAATTCTAAACACTCCGAAGCGCGCTAGATCGAGTCCAGACCGGGCACAACAAAATAAATCAAAACAATATAAAGGGTTTTTCAAAAGAAACGCTACAAGAGTAAGTCGATAGTGACAACAAACGACGCCATATTTTTTCCCGTTCTTTTGACATTTCCCTTCAAGGTTTGCCATTTCACCATGCAAAGAAATATGAGCCAACAACGAGTCGAAATTATAAAAATTTACTACCGAAATTCGGAGTCAGTCGCCTCAACTTTAAGAGCGCTACGTCCAATTTATGATGAGGCTCATTTCTGGCTGAATGGCTACGTCAAAAAGCAAAATATGCGTTATTGGTTAGACAGCAATCCACACGTACTCCATGAGTCATCATTGCATCCCGAAAAAATTACGGTTTGGTGCGGTTTATGGGCCGGCGGCGTCATTGGGCCGTACTTCTTCCGTGATGATCAAGACCGGCACATTACTGTGAATGCGAATCACTACCGTTCAATGATAACCGAATATTTTTGGCCCCAATTGGATACTATGGACTTGGAGGACATGTGGTTCCAACAGGACGGCGCCACAAGCCACACAGCGAATGCCACAATCAATTTACTGCAAACCAAGTTTGGTGAATGTGTTATCTCACGAAATGGCCCAGTCGATTGGCCGCCTCGGTCGTGCGATTTGACGCCATTAGTATATTTCCTGTGGGGCTACGTCAAGTCTATGGTCTATGCCAACAAGCCAGCGACGATTGATAAACTTTGTACGAATATCGAACGTGAAATTGCAGCAGTATCGGCCGATTTATGCTTGAAAACCGTTGAAAATTGGGTTCAGCGTCTGGACTTCTGCAAGCGTGCCCATGGTGGCCATGCAAAAGAAATCGAGTTCCATACATAATGGCATCGAACGTACTTTCACAGGAATACAGAATTTCATTGATATCTAAAACCGGTTTTGTTTTATTTAAAAAAAAACTTTTGTACCGCTCTTATTGAAAAACCCGATATTAGCTGGATCTACCTTTAAATTCAAACAGATTTTCTATCTTAGCCGAAAATGGAAATGACTGTAATTGCCTGCACACTGAAGAGCCCACATATCCAAAACCAACTCCAATCTATCTACAGTGCAAAATATGCTACAAGATTTGATTAAAGCTCAAAATAAAATGATCCAAACTCTTGTAAATAAAAATGAGTTTGTTAAAAATATGCTTATGGGATGCAAACGGTGTTAACCAGCATAAATTAGCCCTTAACAAGTTTCTGCCTGACCACGAAATTGATGTTAAGCTTTTGTCCGAAACACATCTCACAAACAAATGCAGCTTTCATCTCCAAGGGTTGGCACATGGCGGTACGGCTATACTAATCAGAAATCAGCCTAAGCATCAACTTAAGGAATCGCATTCGATACAATGGATGCAAGCTACATCAGTGTCTGTTAAAAATCATGACAACGACCTGACGCTTTCAGCCATATACTGCCCACCCCGTTTTACAGTAACAGAAACTCAATTTAAAAAATTTTTGATTCCCTTGGTGATCGATTTCTAGCTGGCGTTGATTATAATGCGAAACATAAATTCTGGGGCTCTCGCCTAATGAATCCAAAAGGCCGACAACTCTACAGCGCAATAACTAACATACATAGTAAATTCGCTTTTGTCTCACCAGGACAGCCCAATTATTGGCCGACAGATTCAAAGAAAGTTCCTCATCTTATAGATTTTGCTATTTCTAAAAATATAGATAGATCTTTAGTATCAGCGGAAACCTGTGTCGATCTGCTCTCTGATCACTCGCCTGTAATAATCAACCTTTATGAATATAAGTCCAATAGGGACCAACTAAACCGATTCGTTAAAATACAAAAAGTGTATTAGTAGTCATATTTCTACAAGAGTTGATATAAAACAGTGTTTCTCAAAGTGGGCGATAACGCCCCCCTGTGGGCGGTAGAGGTCTGCAGGGGGCGGTGAAGGGCACTGAGGAAATTGGTGGGCTCTGAAGCGGTTTAGGGGGGCGGTGACTGATTTCTGTTTTTTAATATTTTAATTGAAGTATAAAAAACTAAAATCAAAACCTACTTACCTACTAAAGGTCTGTGGAAGACATGGTGTGATTTGTGCTTTGTTTTCTTTTTTTAATTTAGTGCAGATTGTCTGTGTGTTTTACTTTGGTTTTATTTTAAAACAAACAAACAAAGACAATCCGCTGCGAAGAAAGAAAAAACAAACTTTCGTGCTCGCGAAAGGAGAGAGATACACACTAGAGCAGTGTTGACTGTTGCTGCTGACTGCTGCTATTGTTTTTTTCAATATCCATATCAATAGCAATAGCAAAGCTATGCAAAATATAAGTTTTTAAACGCTGATTCATTCAATTAACTAACTACTTACAAATTCGATCTAGTCTAATTCGGAACTCCGTTGCATGTGGTGTAAGGGCGCACGGACTCCATGTCGTCAACCGTCATACTAGAAAAGCGGTACAATGTGTTGCTGCCAGAGGCTCGTTCATGGTTAGATCCCGATAACGAGCCCGGCAAACACTGCTGCCGTATTTTCACTGATGGCTCCAGGACCGAAGAAGGTTCAGGTTCTGGTGTCTTCGTGGAATCCTGTGGGACCCGTCGGTTCTTTGCCCTTGGTCTGCATGCGTCTGTGTTTCAGGCGGAGGTGTATGCGATACTTGAGGCGATGGACTTTGTTGTGGAAAACAGGTGGAAAGGCAAATCTATTTGTGTCTGCAGTGACAGCCAAGCTGCGCTCATGGCCTTGGATAGTCCGACCACCACTTCCACGATAGTCAGGTCCTGCAAATCCAGGCTAAATTGTGTTGGAAAACATAATAGTCTGACGTTGACTTGGGTTCCGAGACACGCTGGCATTGCGGGTAACGAGACCTCTGACTCCTTGGCCCGGATGGGCTCCGAGGCTGTTTTTATTGGCCCTGAGCCTGTTCTGCCACTCCCTTCTGCTGTCATCAAAGCCACTGCAAACAAGTGGGTTGTTTCGACCCACAAGCGAGCATGGCGGGCTGAGAGAGGCTGCGGATGGACGAAAATTATGCTACCTGCTATCTCTGACCGATGGTCACGGTTCCTTCTATCTTTAGGTAGGAGGGACTGCAGGCTGTTGGTTGGCGTGATGACAGGGCACTTTCTATGGGCTAGGCACATGGAAAGGATTGGCATATCAGACAGTGCGCTGTGCCCAGCCTGTGGAGAGGAAGACGAGACGGCGGACCATTTTCTTTGCGTCTGCCCTGCCTTTGCTCGAATCAGGTTCGGGATTTTTGGCACTGATGTGCTGAGGAGTAACCAACTTGGCTCCTTGGCACCACAGGATCTACTTCTACTTCTTCGGAGGTCGGGTAGATTTAAAACAGAGTAAAAGGGAACCTTAAGTGCAGTACAATGGATATATACTTTGTCTGAGTGCTGCGCTTACTAGATTGTTCCGACAAAAAAAAAAAAAAAAAAAAAAAAAAAAGGGCGCACGTGTCTTTTATTTTAATTCGCGTTTTCGCTCTCAGTGCATAATCCTTAGCAAATTTTTTAAGCTTCATACTTACATATCTGAGACGACAAAACCACCAAGTCGGACGCAAAAAGAAGAGACGGCAATACAGCGCAGAATATATAAAATACGGATTTATTGAAAATCCCACAAATCCATTCTCGCCTGTATGTCTTATTTGTCAAAAAACATTTTCGAATGAAGCGATGAAGCCTCCTAGGCTTCAAGATCATTTGAATAAAATGCATTCAGATAAAAAAGACAAAAATGTGGACTATTTTCAAGACCTGGAAAAGAAGTATACAGCTCAGCCAACTATATCAAAGCTTTTTTCATCAGCTTCTTTGCAAGAGGATGACGGACTTCGAGCTTCGTACAATATCTCTTTGTTAATGGCCCAAAAAGGCAAACCACATACTATTGGGGAAGAGCTAATTTTACCAGCAATTAAAGAAGTAATAACTACTGTGCTTCATAAACCAGCGGCCAATATTATCCGAAAAATTCCTTTAAGCAATAGTTCAGTGCAAAGACGAATTGATGAGATGGCTGAAAATATCGAGGAGTCTTTGTGCAATCATCTGAAGGCTAGTCAATTCTCGATTCAGTTGGATGAGTCCACTTTACCAACGAATGAAGCATTGTTGTTGTCATATGTAAGGTTTATTAAAGATCAGAAAACATGTCAAGAACTATTATTTGCTACAAATTTGGAGACAGATACAAAAGGAGAAAGCATATTTAATACACTGGAAAAGTTTTGTAACGAAAAAGAAATTCCCTTGAAGAACATTATTTCAGCTGCTACGGATGGCGCTCCGGCTATGACAGGGCGTCACATGGGCTTCATAGCGTACTTAAAAAATAAAGTTCCAGATGTGGTCACTGCGCATTGCGTTATTCATCGACAGCATTTGGTTGCGAGTGTTGGGGATCTCGAGCCCTTGCTTGACTGGGGACGTCCTGTCGCAGTTCCTTCGGGCGCGTGGCTGAAAACTTAAGAGCCCTAACGTTGAATTCAAACACTTATTGCTTTTCGGTTTCAAAACACAAGAGCCCTTTATTCTTAAAAATACTAGTTCTTATATATTATTTACCAATAAACATTTCAGTCTACGTCTTGACTTTTCTGGTGTTCCAGTTACGCAATTGTTATTTGGTGTCAGTTGCTCAAGCCCACTGACCTACTGCAAGTAAAAGTGTCGTCGGTGCATTCTAAATGCCCCTCGTCAGCTTGACTGCGGAACTGTGACACCCTAAAAGTTTACATCATAATTAATGAATAATTACTGTTCATTTACAATATTTGCACCCTAAAAATATGTGCATTCTTAATGAATTTAATAAGAGCCGGTGCTGTGAGTCAACTACGCGTAGGTAGCTTGATTCTAACTCACAACATCCCTCCCCTCTTTCTAAAAGAAGTTAGTGCAACTAACTTCCATAAAATCTCTACAATATTTTTCTTGCACTGTAAACAATTATGTGCATCTATTTAACTCTATAGTACATATATATAATTTGTTTTATTTATTTTTTTTTTCATGAAATCGCCTTGTTTGGGTTCTATCACGGTTTTTTCTTCCTTTTTTATTCTTTTCTTTTCCATATATATTTTTTTTTCTCTAGCTTTTATTTTCTTTTGTAGTTTTCTTTCTTTTATTTTTATTTTTTTCTTTACTTTGTTTTTGTTTTTGTTTGTTTGTTTTTTTTTTTCTTATTTTTATCCATCATTATTTTTTTTTTATATTCCCCTTGTTGCACTCAGATAGAACTATTTATTTGATTAAAAAATATTTATTTATTAACTTATGAAAACCACGTTAAACGAAAAATACGCAGCAGCATTCCTTAGCCAATTTTCACTTTTTATATATTTATTGTATAATTTATATTTAATATACTATGTTGGGCGCCGATCCACACTTGCCGCAATTCCAGAACAGACTGACCACCGCGCAAAGAGAGCAGCTGCCGCTGCTTCGTAGCCCCGCGCCAAAATATGCCAGCAGATAAAGATGGCTTCCGCACAAATACGATATGCACCTGCCTCGACTGTTCTCTCGCTCTCCACCGCACAACACGTGCTTTCGCACCGTACCGAACGATGGAACGCAGAGATAGACCGAAAACATGGTGCCCCAGGTACCAGGCGGAAGCCACCTGAACGTTAGGATTCGGAGTGAACATGCCGCCCCCCTTGCATTATTGCAAGAGAAGAACATATCCACGCCGGATCCCGTTCATACCCTTCATCAATGGAGGGTGGTTTGGTGCCCGAGGGCGCAACTTCAGGAAGCATGCGCACCCCTCAATGCGGTGGCCCATCTGCTAACACATAGTGCAGATGATCTGCGGAGTAGGGCGTAGCTGCACCGGTCTCTTCGTAATACCCAGAAAGGGCGGAACAGCGCGGGATGGTTCCCGCCTGGTCTCTTCCTGCCCTTGGTTTGGCGCTTTCGGAACCACGCAGCCAGGTGGCGCGCCGGTAATAGAGAGGTGGAGCTCGATGGGAAGTCGAATTTAGTTGACCTGGCCCGACGAGGTGCTGTTGGGTCCGGTGGCACCGCCATGGAGAGTGGAGGTGGTAGCATGGACACACTCGAACAACTGGCAGACAAAAGCAGCATCCGTCAGAAAGCGAGTAGCGGGTCTTGTGCACCGCGCGGGCCGAAATCTGAGAAAATATCAAAAATTTAATTAGTACAAGAAGGGAGTAGATATAACAGAAAACATAAAAACTATAAATTAAAGAAGTACAAGGTACGTTATACCCCTCCGCTGGTAGGAGGCGGCTCTTCTCCCGGTAGGATCACCACCTTCGTGATAGGTCGGGTTAGCATTCCTCGTGCGGTCCGCACATCCACAACACGCACTTTTCCGTCAGGACCAGGGTGCGTATCGGTGACCCTGCCCAGCCGCCATTCTTGAGGCGCTAGGTTGTCTTCCCGCACAACCACTAACTCACCCACCTTGACATTCACTTGAGCCGTTCGCCACTTACTCCGCCGTTGACACTCGAGAAGGTATTCGTTTTTCCACCTGACGCTGAATTGATGGGCCAGCGCCTTCAGTTTTTGCCATCGGTTCAAAATTGAGAGAAAGGGGGTTGTATCCGGAGGCTCAGCTGGTGCCAACAGTGGCGCACCCACCAAGAAATGACCAGGCGTCAGCGCTTGGAGATCCGTGGGGTCTTCCGACAGAGCGCTGATAGGCCTAGAATTAAGACACGCCTCGATGCGCGCTAAGAGAGTCACAAATTCTTCAAACGTGTACTTAAGTTGCCCTGCCATGCGTTTGAAATGGTGCTTGAAACTCTTGACCGCCGCTTCCCAAAGGCCCCCCATATGTGGAGCATGGGGGGGATTAAAATCCCACTCGATCTGAGTATGAAAGTGACCCACCACGGTTCGGTCACGGATTTCGCGGAGCACCCGCTGGAAATCAAGCCTCAACGCCTTTTCCGCGCCCACAAAGTTCCGACCATTATCCGAGTGCATTTTCAAAGGACATCCCCGGCGGGCGATAAACCGAGACAATGCCGCAAGGAAGGCAGGAGTACTCAAATCGGTAGTCGCCTCAAGGTGAACTGCTCTCGTAGCGAAGCATACAAAGATGCAGACGTACCCCTTCGTAACGTGGCATGCCCGCCCCTTATAGTGCTTGATATCAAACGGCCCCGCGAAATCAACTCCAGTATGGGTAAAAGGACGTGAACACGTGGTACGTTCAACCGGAAGAGCTGCCATGAGCTGCTGTTGTCGACGCTTCTTCCACAGAATACATGTCTTACATTGGAGAATTGTGCTTTTAATGAGCGTTTTCGCTTTTGGAATCCAATATTGGGTCCGGATTAGCCGCAACATTAGTTGATTCCCCCCGTGTAGGGACACCTGATGGATGAACTTCACTATCAGACGAGTCAAATGACCGTAGTATGGCAGAATGATCGGGTGTCTCTCCGAAAATGGCAAATGTGTAGTGAGCGCCAACCGACCATTTACGCGCAGAGTACCATCGGAGTGCACGAACGGATTCAGAGCCAAAAGCGAACTGGAGCTGGATATCGGCTCCCGTGCCACAAGTGCGCTGTATTCTTTTGGGAAATACATTTTCTGCGCGAGCACAATAAGGCAAGTGGTCGTTTCAGTGATTTCTCCCCGAGTAAGCGGGGACCCCCTGTCAGGAGTCGTGTCCCGATGTTTCACCGAACAGTGGCGCATAAAGCGGCGTACGAAACTCAACACTCGGAGGGCCCTAGAAAATGAGGAGAAGCGCAACATTGGGTCGTCCGCAGAGGACACATATACTACATGACACTTTGCAGGTCGTTGCTCTTCATCGGTTGCTAACACGTTTTCGTCCAACGGAGGCGGCCACCGTTTCCGCTCCTGCTGCAGCCAGGCCGGGCCTTCCCACCAGAGCCTGTTGTGGAGTAGTGCATCAGGTGCCACACCACGGCTAGCTAAATCTGCTGGGTTATCTTCTGAGCGGACATGACGCCAGTTGTTCACACCTACTTTGCTGGTAATAGCAGTGACTCGATTCGCCACGAAGACTTTCCACACGTGGGGTGGCTTTCGCAGCCATGCCAACACAATCGTAGAGTCGGACCAACAAAACAAGTTGTCATCTGAAATATTTAATAGAGGTTTGAGAGGGAAAATCAGCTCTGCTAAAAGTGTTGCCCCACATAGTTCTAAACGTGGAAGAGAGATAGTTCTCAATGGGGCCACCCGCGATTTCGCCACTAGCAAATGGGTAGAGATGGAATTGTCACCTTTACACCGAACGTAAAGGGCTGCAGCATATGCTAGCTGAGAAGCATCACAGAAGGCGTGGAACTCAATATCGCGGTCAGGTGCAGATCGTACCCAGCGAGGCACGCGTACTTGGGAGATTGCCTGATACTGCGATAAGAAGTGTGTCCACCTTGTTAAAGTGGTAGGAGTAAGTTGCTCGTCCCAACCTATTTGATCCAGCCATATCTGTTGCATCAAGATCTTAGCGGAGATGACAATAGGAGCCAACCATCCCGCTGGGTCAAACAGCTGTGCGATGACCGACAGGACCTTACGTTTGGTGTATACGGCAACGATTGGCAAAGCTGCCACGTGGAAATAAAACCAATCCCCCCGCGCATTCCATCGAATACCCAAAGTGCGAGTGGTGCTGGTCTCCTCGAATTGGAGAAAATCTTCCCTAAGCAGATGCCCTGGAGGCAAACCGGATAAAATTTCTGTAGAATTTGCTGCCCACTTTCGCATTGAGAACCCGGCTGAATCCAAGCTCTCAATCAGTTCATCCCTAGTGCGAATGGCAGTAGCAATATCATGTGTACCCACTAGAGCGTCATCCACGTACATCGAATTACGTAGCACCTGAGAAGCCAATGGGAACCTGCTCTCCATGTCGTCTGCCAATTGCAAAAGTGTCCTTATTGCAAGATAAGGAGCACAATTCACCCCGAAGGTGACCGTTTTCAATTCATAGTCAGAGATATCGCTGTCGGGAGATTCCCTAAACACAATTCTCTGGTATGAAGCCTGGCTTGGCTCAACCAGAATCTGACGGTACATCTTTTGTATGTCCCCGTTCAGGACATAGCGAAACATACGCCACTGGATTATTAGCCGGGTCAGATCGGCTTGTAACACTGGCCCTGTGTGTAACACGTCATTCAAGCTGACCGTGTTGGAAGTCGCCTGTGAGGCATTGAACACCACGCGAAGTTTGGTGGTTGTACTCTCTGGCTTAATTACTGCATGATGTGGCAAGTAATAATGAGGCACAGGAGTTACTGACGGCGGTGGAACCTTGCGCATGTGATTTAACGTCACGTATTCAAGTACCACCGCGTCGTATTGTCGCTTATCGGCCGGGCTCTTTACCAGCCGGGACTCATTGCGCTCAAATTGCCGAAGGGCAATATAGCGCGACGCTCCTAGAGACTTCTCCGGAACAAACCCTTGTTTGAACGGCAGAGAGACTATGTATCGCCCCGTAGCATCCCGACGAGTAGTCTGGGAGTACAAATTAAGGCAGTCTTGATCAGTCTGGGACAGCTTTCGATCTTGCGGAGGCTGTTCCATTTCCCAGAACTGTCGTAGAAGGTGGTCGAGCGAAGCAGTTTCAGACACTTGCACGCGAGTTGTGAAAGTGGATATCCGTTTATCCGGCAGAGGCCCTGTAAGGATCCAGCCGAATACCGTTTCTTGGGCAATCAGTGACCCCACCACGTTGCGCCGCAACCCATCAAGCAAGACCTGAGGGTAAAGATCCCCTCCGATTAACAAATCTACTTGGGTGGAGTGTGAAGTGCTTGAATCGGCTAACCTGAAATGTCTCAGTTTGTGTTGCTCTCCTTTACTCAATAGGAGCGGCGGCAGTTCACCTGTCAGGGTAGGCAACACCAAAGCCGATACTTGGAGACGCACAGTGGCATCGTACCGCGACCCGATGGTGATATGACATGCTTTGGTAACGGTGCCAGCAAGGGTATTGCTGACCCCCGATACCTGGGCATGTACTGCGTGCGCCGGCAGCTTAAGGCGCTTTTGGAGGCGGTCCGAAACAAAGGACCCCTCAGAACCAGAATCTATCAGAGCCCGGGCTGTGTACCATACTCCTTGATGTTTTATCGTGACTAAGGCCGTACCCAAGATAACACGATTGGAGAGGCGGCCACTTGGATGACTTGGACTCGGCCCCGCCCTATCTGCCGGACGCGATACCTGCGCAGTGTGGTACGAAGACTTGGGTACGGGTGGATGGACCAGGGAGGAGCGTCCATTTGAATTGGAGCGTCCCCTCCCCGATGTGGATGGTGGGTTTGGCGTCGCAGCGGTTGGACGACCCCGTGGCGAGTCCGTATGCAGCAGAGTGTGGTGCCGCTCCCGACAGGTGGAGCACGAAAAGGAGCTGGGGCAATTTGCCACTCTATGTGAAGCTGACAAGCAATTCACACACAACCCGTGTTTGCGCACCAAGCCCCACCGAGCTGATACGGTGGCGGCCTGGAACGCAGGACAATTTCGCACCGAGTGTGTAGACCGCCTGCACACTTTGCACCCTTCCGGGGTAACACTTACTGGATGGGTTTGCACCCGTGCTGTTCGCGGTTGATTCGGCTGAACCCTTATTTGTGATGAAATGGAGCCTTGCGACCGGAGATCCGAAATCGCCTCGAGTGTGTGAAACCGCAATGACAAGAAGTCATCCATCGCCTTCCATTCTGGAATATCTGCGCGGCCCCCCATGGTTTGTTCCCACAGGGACAGTGTGAGCTCAGGCAGCCGCATGGAGCACAAGTATACTAAAATGGCATCCCAACTCGCAACGTCGATGCCGTAAGATGTCAGTGCAGCGATACAGTTACCAATGTCACGCTGTAGGCGTTTAATTTCCCCACCATCTTCTCTTCTAACCGGGTCAAGACCCAACAGTGTCTTCAATTGGTTGTTGATCTGGATGCGCTTGTTGTCGTAGCGCTCCAGTAAGTTTTCCCACACTTGCTGAAAACCCGCCTCAGTAATTGGAATTTTGGAGACAATTTCATGTGGTTCTCCCCGGGTCTTAAGGGACAAATGGTAGAATTTCTCCGCATTAGACAGCCGCGTGTTGTTAATGAACAGTGCTGTGAACATGTCACGGAACGTTGGCCATGCAGCATAACTCCCTTCAAAGGCAGGGATATCACAAGGGGGTACGTGGATGCTGTGCGTCAATGATAAAAATGGCTCCCCTGTAGTAGGAACGGGAGTTGCCTGCTCTAAACGTTGTCTCACTTCCGCGATCAAAATACGACCCCGCTTAAAAGTATCAAAACTTGACTCGAACCGCTGTCCGATTGACTCTAACAGTGATTCACCGTCTTTCATGACCCGCGCCTCGGACATGGCAGTTATTTTTGCCGTTTTAAGCGAAGCCCACCGAGCATCCAATTCTGCTTCATCAAGTTGAAGTGATATAATGGAGTGACTTTCCGGCGAGCACCGTTCAAAACGACTTATGAACATCAGAAGTTCATCTGCCGCCGAAATATACGAGTCCACCATTTTGCGGAACTTATGCGCTTGCGAACGCAGCTCAATATTGGCTTATATGCACCTCCGAACGCAACCGCACTGAAACCACGCCCAACACTTATCGTTTAAACGCACTGCGACAGAAGGGCCCACAATGTTCAGGAAACCAATTGCTGTAACCGGCCCTGCTTCACAAAAGAAATAGAGACAGCAGCTGATCGCACGAGCCACTGACCTACTTTTCTTATTCTGCTTTCTGCATTAGCCACCAGTACCTAAAAACGGCGATAATGCAGCGAAGACAACAACAGCGCAATGGTTTCAATAGTCAGCAGCGCCGACAGAGCACAAACACCCGAACGCACGGCAAACCCAACCGAAACACAAAAAATAATCAATTTGTGTATAATCAAATTTAAATTATTGTTAATTTATAATAATAATATTTTTAATTCGATTAAAACAATCGACACTTACCAAAAACCGGATTCTTATCCGGCTCGAAGGACCAAAATGTTGCACTCAGATAGAACTATTTATTTGATTAAAAAATATTTATTTATTAACTTATGAAAACCACGTTAAACGAAAAATACGCAGCAGCATTCCTTAGCCAATTTTCACTTTTTATATATTTATTGTATAATTTATATTTAATATACTATGTTGGGCGCCGATCCACACTTGCCGCAATTCCAGAACAGACTGACCACCGCGCAAAGAGAGCAGCTGCCGCTGCTTCGTAGCCCCGCGCCAAAATATGCCAGCAGATAAAGATGGCTTCCGCACAAATACGATATGCACCTGCCTCGACTGTTCTCTCGCTCTCCACCGCACAACACGTGCTTTCGCACCGTACCGAACGATGGAACGCAGAGATAGACCGAAAACATGGTGCCCCAGGTACCAGGCGGAAGCCACCTGAACGTTAGGATTCGGAGTGAACACCCCTTTTTATAATTTGGTCTTTCATTGACTCTTTTCTCATTGGCGTATATACAAATATCTAAACAATAACACAATTCTATTCTATACATAAAACCTTATATTATACTGCGCCCTCTGCTACCTGCTGGTCCAGTTGACGACCGTCGTTGTCAGAGTGAAGTCCCTCGATGAACTCTGCATACCCCTCCCTTCTTTCTGGATCGGTACGTACAAAGATAGGTTGGCGATCTGGTTTGCCATTAAAACTTTGCTTTTAGTGGCCTTCTTCTTTCCATTTATATAGTGTGCCCCACGGCTGTAGGTGGTACTGCCTCTGCTTATAGTGTTCAACTTGTAAAAAACATTTGGAATACATGAGAGATTACAATACTCCGTCTTACTTTGCAGCAATGCGTTTATGGTGGAAGTATTTCTCTTGAGCTTCCTCATAATGGTATTTGACATCGTTAGGTTTTGATGTGGAGACAATAGGTATTTTTCTGAGATACACGTTTAATGATGTAATTTGTGTACTCTGATCGGTTACTTGTCTCTGTGTCCTCTTGTATTAAATCATAATTCATACATATGTAAATAACGTTTCATATTTTCATACTTTAGCTTGGACATATACTTCAATGAAGCAATTAACCTCCGTGAGCCAAATTTCTTCTGCTTATTATATTTGGTGGTGGTTTCAGTCACCCTCCTTAAGCTTTTACCCATCTTCAACTTATCCAAAATCGATTCTGTTGAGATTGTGATACACTGGGTGGACATTGTTCTATAAAATTGTCCAATTCAAAAAATGACTCCTCAAGGAAACTTGTTTATTTTTCGTTGCTTGTCAATAACTCATCCACACGCGTTCAAATGCTGCGGCCATATGCCGTTTCGCAAAATTAAAATTACATCCGTCGCCATTCATCCCCAAGCTAATATGTTGGCATCTTTGGGGTCACAAACCTTAGATAACTGCCAAAAATCTCTGTTTTTCAAAAACGCATCTTTCCGAATACTATGTTGGTCCCTTAGTCCGCACCGTATTCCAATATATTCTTCCCGGAACTTCCTGCTTCGCTTCAGATCATGAGAGCTATATAGAGAACACCTATAATAATTTTCTTAACTTCCTAGTATACATTTTAGTTTGATATTTATTCTATGTTTAATTCTTGTCGAACATTTCATAAGTCAATTTAATAAATGAATTTCAAAATCATATAATATTTAAATAAATACACTATAAGTACTATATATACTCTTGAGTATAACTTCCTAATTTAGTATGATTTTTGTTTTTAACACTTATTTCATTATAAAGTTAGATTTTAAACAATTAATTTTTAACTCTAATTTTTTCTAAACTACCTTTAATTTTAATCTGAACTTTTACTCCGATTATAATTTTATTAATCTGTAACTTTTCTTAAACATACGCTATTCCTGAATATATAAACAAAAACAATATTTCTACAACATGCTTTTTTTTATAATTGAATGCTATATCATTCAATTTGCCATCCACTCGTCTTCTCCCCTTACATTATCGGATTCGCTACCGTATCCTGGAGGAAAAAAAGGACTGGACTATGCGTTTTCATAGCCATATAGGGCATCAGTTTTGCTCTGATTAATTTTTCGTGCTCTTTTTCAACACGTGAGTTATCACTCATTTCAACTTTGAACCAATTCATTGGCCCTCCGACAAAAACCAGATTATACAAAATAATCCCGTTTGTG
This sequence comes from Clusia tigrina, assembly GCA_920105625.2. Taxonomy (NCBI): domain Eukaryota; kingdom Metazoa; phylum Arthropoda; class Insecta; order Diptera; family Clusiidae; genus Clusia; species Clusia tigrina. Next base: position 396,222,682 of record OV050030.1, read on the forward strand.
TCAAAACTTTGTCCATTGCATGACTATACCTTTCATCGCATACAATTACTTTTTATTTAAATTTACTTCTAGCCTGATATGTATATATCCATTAACGATTCTATTTTCCATCCTGTAATCAGCCCGTATATGAATACATACATACATTCAAGGCGCTTTAAATTACCTAGAATTAATTGCTTATTTTCCCAATCAACCTATACTTTTTTTTTTATATCCCAACATATACATTTATTCAAATTTCCATACGCTAATTTCCTAATCAATTAACAGTTAAAACCTATGTACGAGTATATCTACATATACTGCAGTATCTGCAAATTCCCAATTCCTAATCATATGTCCCTACATACTTACTTATATGGCCATACCCATTCCTATAACTAGAATACTTACTTCTTTAAATATTCCCTCGTACATTCATTCTGTATATTATACAGTTACATACATACATATATATTTACTTCACCAACGGTGCCGGCGCTACTGCTTTCATTTCATTAACCGCCGTATGTATGTATGTACATACATATTTGAAGTTAAGTTTTATATTACTTACCCACGACTGTCTTACTATTTTATTTTATTTTTTAAATACGTGCAATATTTATCATTTAATATTTAAAAAATTTTTTTCCCTACTGTGCTTCGTTCGGCCATAGTGCATAATAAGCACATTTTTCTTACGTCAATTATAATCGCTCGATTTTAAGTGGCACATTTCTACTGGTCTTGACTTTGAAAAACGGAGCTGTGTGTGTTATTTGATACACACACATACTTGTTTACGTTGTTATTTTTGTGTTTACACTTGTAAGACACTGCTAACACATGTCTTTATTTGTGTGGTCTAATGTGGAAAAATTTCAATAAATTATTATGTAGCTTTTTATTTGTTCCCTTAATCGTTACGACTGTTGTAACTGGGCTTCGGATCTCTGCTACTACATACGGACCTATCCACACAGGTGAGAATTTGTTTCTCCTAGCCTGATTCTTCATTAGTACTTGATCACCCACATGAAAAACTACTGGGTTTAGTACCTTGTTATAAGCTTCCCTGGCCACTCGTTTAGCACATTCCTGGTTTCCCTAACCAATTCGTGCGCTCGCTGCAACTGATATTTTTGTACTTTATTGGGGTCATCGGCATTGTATACAGGCGCACATTTGCGCTTCAAATTCGCTGGCATGTTGAAGTCAAACCCGAAGAGTGTTCTAAACGGAGTTTGCTTCGTTGATACATGTACCGTATTATTGTGTACATGCATTGCAGTAGTTAACCATTGATCCCAATTCGAGCCGTCTTCTTTGGCAAAACTGCGCAAGTACTCGGCCAGAGGTCGATGACTACGTTCCAATGAGCCATTCGCCTGTGGATGATATGGTGTTATGTGCAACTTCTTGATTCCCAGCATTTTACACGTTTCTGAGAATAGTTTTGATACGAAATTTGAACCATTGTCGGTTATCAAAACCTTAGGTATGTTGTATCGTGCTTTAATTTCATCAAAGAATGCTTTGGCCACCGTACTTGCTTCAGCATCGGGTATAGCCACGCACGCCATATACTTTGAAAAATCGTCTTAGAACGTCAATATGTATTTATTGCCCGAAACAGTCTCAGGTAAAATACCTACAATATCCATATGAACTTTATCAAATGGTTGTTTTGGTGTGTCAGTTAACACCATGAGCATCTTTGTTAGCCTTGAACTTTTGTTGGCCTGGCACTTTGGGCAACTTCTTACATATTTTTTTATGTCTTTGAGCATACCTTTCCATCCGTATACTCGCTTAATCCTGTCATGGGTTTTCCAGAATCCCTGGTGTCCACCTAGAGGTGAATCATGGAAACCCTTTAACACAGCCTGGATATCCTTTATATCCTTCAGCCATTCCACACTACTGGCTCTTTGTTCATTAGCAGCGTCACCTGCATTGCTAACATTTCTTGTTGCATCAATTTTATCCCCTTGAATTCTCTCGGCCTTCTCCTTATCTGACCGTGCCTTGGCCCTCGTTTGCACTACTAATACCTTCTGTGCCTGCGGTACTCTGCTGAGTGCATCCGCATTCAGATTCTTTTTCCCAGGTTTGTATATGATTTCAAAATCATACTCAGACAATTTGTGTCTGAACCTGGCTAGCCTAGACGTTTGGTCTTTCAAGTTGGCTATGCCTCTCAACGGCTGGTGATCAGTATATATTTTAAATTGGCGTCCTAGCAGATATGCCCTAAAATTCTTTGTAGCCCATACTATGGCTAGAAATTCCTTTTCTATTGTGGAGTATCTCTTCTCCGTGTCGCTAAGCGCTCTGCTTGCGAATGCTATTGGTCGGTCATTACCGACTTCCCCTTGTGACAATACTGCCCCTAATGCTTCATTGCTAGCATCAGTGGTCAACAAAAATGTTTGCTCAAAGTCGGGGTACGCCAAAATTGGTGGCGAGCTAATTATTTCTTTTAGCCTCTCGAATGCTTGCTGACAGCTCTCTGTCCATTCGAACTTTGCTTCATTTCGTAGCAACTTATTCACTGGCAACGCAATTCCGGCTAGTCCTTCCACGAACTTTCTATAATAGTTCACTAGTCCTAGGAATGCTTGCACTTCTTTTCTATTTCTTGGAACCGCTAAATTCTTAACGCATTCCACCTTCTGCGGATCGGGCAGTGCTCCTGCCTCTGAGCAACGATGGCCTAAATAAACCACCTCTTTTCGCAAAAATTGACACTTCTCCGTGTTCAATTTCAAATTGTGTTCTCGTAATTTCTAGAGCACCTTGCACAAGCGTTGCGAATGCTGCTGCAAGCTCTTCCCATAAATTACAATATCATCCAGATACACAAAACAATCTAACCCTTGCAAGCCTGTTAGCACATGGTTCATTAGCCGTTGGAAGGTAGCCGGTGCTCCTGTTAATCCAAACGGCATTCTATTAAACTCATAATGCCCCAAACCGGTGCTGAACGCGGTTTTCTGCTTATCCTGGGTATCCACCAGAACTTGGTGGTAGCCACTCGCTAAATCAAGCATAGAAAAATATCTACTATGCCCCAATGTATCCAGAATCTCTTATATCCTTGGTATCGGGAACACCTGCTTGATAGTGGCGTCGTTCAATTTCCTAAAATCGACGACCATTCTCCACTTCTTCTGACCCTGAGCACCTCCCTTCTTTGGTACCAAAATTATTGGTGAGTTCCAAGGCGAGATACTCGGTGAAATTATGTTATCTTTTAACATTCCCTGCACTTGCCTATTTACCTCATCTTTGTGAGCTTGCGGCAATCTGTACTGTTTCTGGTTAATTGGTGCTTGATCCACTCTAGTAGGTATTTCATGCTCTACCTCTGGTGTATATGTTAACTGGTCTCCTTTCAGCAAAAATATGTCATGGAATGACGCACAAATGGCTTCTATTGATGCCTTTTCTACTAAATTTACGCTTGGGTCTAACCTCAGTGATTCTAGCACTCTCTCCATTCTTTTCCTTATATCTATCTGCTTAATCTGATTAACCGTTCCATAATTCGGTTCCTTAAAATTATCGTAACTAGTGAACTTAGGTCTAAAATCCTCATCCATCAGGTAGTCCTTTCCTGATGCGTTGAGTACGCAAGCGTACACCTTACCCTTGTCAACGTGCGTTATGGTCTCTCCCATATATACACCGTCCGCTAGTTGCTGCTTGTGCAAAATAACAGTCCTAAGTTTCGTGTTTACACGAATAGAAACTACTCTGGTTGACCTTGCGTTCACTACCTCCATACAATTCTTAACCCTATTCACGGTTCCTTCCTGCCATGACTTCAATGGGAGAGTAAGGATTCTATTCTTATTATCATCATAAAATGATAACTGTTTCTCTAGCGCATCCAGTATGGTGCGGCCCCAGAGATTATCGCGGCCAATTATCCCATCGGCCGGGATACCTTCCCTATCCAATTCAACTGCGTGCACTCTAAAACTCATTCCCTTAACTTTACTGTGCCCTATTTTAAGTGACCCCAGTGTTCTGATGCAACCTCCGAACGCTCCATTAAGCGTTCTTACATCTTTTGGGTTAACAACTAGTCCTTTCCGTAAAACACTAGATTTTACGAGGCTAGTATCCGCCCCTGAATCTACCAAAAGCACTAGCTTTCCACTAGCTGCCTCCTTGCAGGGTATCTCGATGAAAGCATCTCCTACCCTGCTCACAACGAAACAACGCCCTTTTGACTCCAAAATGGACGCGTATCTACTTCCTAGCTCTTCTAATTTTCTCCTCCATGCACCACAGTTATGCCTTACAACCCTATACTCCCTCAAAATTACCGCTAATACCTTAACTATACATCCTCGTACCACGTACGCGGCGATTGGACTATACTCTCTAATCTTATTAAAACTTAATCTAAGTGCTAGAATCATCACAGTTACCCAAATCAATACGCAATCAAAAATTTTCCCCCGGAGAGACTCTTGCTCCTCCGTAATTTGAACCATTGTGCTTACGTTACTTGGTACGTGGTATTGGAGAGCCTCTTGCTCCTCCTTTTCCTGGACTGTACTTCCTACATTACCAGTCACACGTACCTTCGGCCTAACTGTTGCTTCCTTTCTTTTGGCTTTCCAGTCTACTGGCCTCGACTGGGCCGCTGGAAGTTTCCCTGGTTCCTCTGTTGGAACTGCCTATCCCTGCACTCCGCAGCTCGATGTCCCATCCGACCACATGAAAAGCATTTCAACCCCTGTTGGGTGTTGCCTAACCTTTGTCCTCCTCTAGTATCCCAGTTTGGCCGCTGTTGACCATTCCCAGTGCTGAAAGGATTTCTTCCTTGGTTAATCCCTTCCGTTGAGTTGACTCGAGGACCACTACCCCTGCTGTCCCTTAAGGGTGGATCTGGGCGCCTCGTAGCTGGCTGCCTTCTACTTTGATCCCATTTATTGTCTAATTGGCACTGTCTACTTGCCTCATGACCATATGTTTGGCACTCCATACAATAGGGCGTATTCTTGCGTGTAATGCATTCATCTCTTGTATGGCCTGGCCTATGGCAGAACGAACATGTGGGAGCCCTCTGCACACCCTCCCTGTGCGGTTTTCTCTGATACGTGGCTCTGCTGTCGGAGACACCGGGATTATACGCTCCTCTGTACACGTTTGGGACGGAATTAATACCTTCTCTATCCATGACAGCGGCAGTTAAACTGTCCTGTCTATTTTCAAACATATGTATCTCCCCCAAACCAGTCGTACTCCGTTCCACAAGGACTTGTGCTCTAATTGCTTCTTCTACCAACTCCTCCAGATTTCCTGTTTTGCTATTCAGCATATGAATCTTTAGAGCGGAGTTGCGGAGCCCCACTACGAAAGTCGTTAACACCGACTTGTCAACTTCGTATAATAACGCGGTATCACCAACGCCATCGTACTTATTCTTGATTACTTCCTCGGCCATCATCCGAAGTGACTCCAAACGCCTTGCAAAGGCGCGTATGTCTTCCCCTGCCAGTTGTTTCCCGATTCTAATTTCTTGGGATATGTCTTCCAGAGTTCTCTCCTTTAGATAAGTTCTCTTCAGAAGGCCGCAAAGTTCATTCACACTGGCGAATTGTTTTGGCAGCACAAGGTTGTACGCATCTACAAATAACCTTTGCTTAACACAGTCAAAGAAGTCCTGCAACTCATCAGGGCCTATGCTTCGCTTTGCAAGTTCACAACCTTGAATGAACCTACTGAGTTCGGACCTTAAATCTACTGAAGCAGCACCAGTAAACACAGGTACTAGCCTGGACACGGTCTTTGAAATCTCCTCTATACCCATTTTACGTATTTTTGTTTTACTTATGACCGGTAAAACTTGAGCGCTATCTTTGTGGGTCGTTCCTAGATTCACTTCTCCCGGATCTGAGAGGTAATTGACCAATGACGGACTCAACCTAATTAGTCTTCGATCGTTTGTTCGTACAGGCGAAATACTGTCCACAGTATTGGGCCTGTCCTGTACCGTTACTGCTTCTGGCTCTTTTGGCGTATATCCCTTATTTTTATTAGTTACCGGACGTTCTGGAGTAAATGGCTCGACACCGATTTCCGATGCGTCAAATAAAAATCCCGCTTCACTTTCTCCAGTCAATACTAATCTAGGCTTTACCACACGACCTATCCCTTCCGGAGTTAAATACTCCGGCCAGCGAACTTCAGGAGGCAATGTCAATACTGTCTGTGTAAATCCAGCCGATGCTGATTTTGATCTCTCCTTTCTATGTGGGTTGCTATTGGTCGCCCGTCCTCTTTTCAATCCTGCACACTCCTTTTCCAACAGCGTTGCTGCTTCCTCTGTTTCCGTCAATCTCTGAGAAAGTTCCTTTACCTTTTTCTCAAGATACTCTTTTTGTGCTCTCAAATCTTCTGTTTTCTTATGAAAACTGAATAACTTTTCTTCTGTTCTTCTTTGGATTGCCGTAAAGGCTTGATCCGCTACTTCTAATGGTGACACAGCTCCCCCGGCATTCGCCTGCTTCCACAATTCCTGAGCTTCTTCCCTGCTCGTACTCGCTTCGAACTGGTCAACTATTTTCCCAGTAAACAGTTTCACCTCTGACTGTATTGATTTTAATCTGTTCCTTACTTCCTCGTCTGGCGAAACCAAACTCACTGTTTGTTGCCCTAGTCCTTCTAATTCAGAACTAAATGTATCTGCCCATTCGTTGACCAGACTATTTATGTAGTCTGCGTATTTTTCCGCAAAATATTTTCCCGTGCCGTACTCAACTGCGTGAGGCAACAACAGTCCGTGATTATTGTTGAACTCTCTCCCCAGATCTTGCAACTGTGTTATTCGCTTGCGATAATACAGGTTGTCCTTACGTAACCTGCCGTCTTTCTTAAAGTTACGGACCAGCTTTTCAATCGTTTCGCCAATTTGTTCCTGTCTCAGCAGTAATCCTTGCGCTTCCTTCGTCATATCCCAAATGCCAGAATAGATGTCGTATCCCAATTACAAATAAAAATCCAATAATTGATAAAACTTCTTATTAACTTATCCCAATATTTTATTCCATCTTACTTATTGATAAATACCAATTTTAAAAAAAACATTCCACCGTAAATTCTATCTTTATATACATATTCTGCTATACTTGTTTTCCATCACAAAGTTCCATATCCGCTGTCTACCGGCGTCCATTAAGTCCTTCCTTCAATGCAAATTGGTCCTTGACTTCCTCACCAATACTCCTTGTTTTCCTCTCACCATCTTTAATACATCCATAGAAAAGGCCATATGTTTGTAAAAACCGAAATTTGATTTACCGGCAAAAGTGTCTTGATTCATTCCCGGAAATCTGAATCCATATTAAAAAATAAACCCGTAACGTATGCGCCACATAATAATAGCATTTAAATGTTTTCTTCAACATTGCTACGCAAATCGTAGTTTCCGAACTACAAAAAACTTTGATGCAACAACACGTGTTGTAGACACTTCTTGAAATATTTTTTCCTAATACCCTAAGCTCAAAAGCCAATCATTTAAATCAAACAAGAAAAATTCAGAACTTCAGAATTTAAACAATACAAAAACAATTTAACTTTCTCAACATAGACCACATGGCCTTATAAAAAATATAAATGTCCCTCACGACAAACAAACTCAAATCCCCTACAAAAAAAATCCTCACAGCTAGGATGAACATACATAGACCGTCCGATCATACTGACGGTTTATGGTTGCCATTCAAAGCTGCGTGCAACAGCGCAAACGCGCCTATAGGTTGCGACTTCTTTGACCAGCGCTACGGCGCCTTCAGGGTCGCAGAAGTATCTACTTATTCTACGCTATTATACACTCTACTCACCCAAATTTTTTTCAATGTCATCTTTATTCCACAGTGTCCTTCGATGAGGTCCTTCGAATTCGTTGCAGGATGCCTCTCTGCTTCAGGGTTCCTTGCCCTGGGATTGCTCCAATAGGTCCTTAAGACCGGCTGCGCCAAAATGTTGAGGATCTCGAGTCCTTGCTTGACTGGGGACGTCCTGTCGCAGTTCCTTCGGGCGCGTGGCTGAAAACTTAAGAGCCCTAACGTTGAATTCAAACACTTATTGCTTTTCGGTTTCAAAACACAAGAGAGCTTTATTCTTAAAATGCTAGTTCTTATATACTATTTACAGACGAACATAACAGTCTACGTCTTGACTTTTCTGGTGTTCCAGTTACGCAATTGTTATTTGGTGTCAGTGGCTCAAGCCCACTGACCTACTGCAAGTAAAAGTGTCGTCGGTGCATTCTAAATGCCCCTCGTCAGCTTGACTGGGGAACTGTGACACCCTAAAAGTTTACATCATAATTAATGAATAATTACTGTTCATTTACAATATTTGCACCCTAAAAATATGTGCATTCTTAATGAATTTAATAAGAGCCGGTGCTGTGAGTCAACTACGCGTAGGTAGCTTGATTCTAACTCACAACACGAGAAATTTGAGTGAACGGCTGTTCCAATCACTGCAACATGTCATCAAAGCAGTCAATAAAATCCGAAATAGCTCTTTAAATGACAGATTATTTAATCAACTTTGCGTTGCTAATGACGAAGATTTCAACCGATTGCTATTTCGAACAGAAGTGCGGTGGTTGTCAATAGGTAATTGTTTAACTCGATTTTACAATCTGTTTAACTCTGTGTGTTTGAAAAATAAAGACACAGAACTGCACGACAACCTCATCACATCAAAGAATGATATTGCGTACTTGACAGACCTATATAAATTATTTAATGATATCAATCTCCAACTACAAGGTGACGATTTAAACTTGGTTAAAACCAAAAATGTGGTTGCTGCTTTCGTAACCAAACTGCTCCTACACAAGAAAAATATCGGCAAGCGTGAGTTTCACAGTTTCCCTAATTTATCAGCATCACCCATTAACAACGACGACTTGCTTGTTTATTGCCAACATTTGGAGAAGCTCCACAGTGATTTTACAGAACGATTCCACGACATTTTTAAGCTGGAAATACCAGATTGGGTATTGGATCCTTTTTCAAATGTCAACACAGCAGGATCACCCCAGGTGGAAGAAGAGCTTATAGAACTGACAACCCACGAGGAATTAAAAGTAAAATTCAAAAATGGCTACCAAGAATTTTGGATACAAAAGGCAATCTCGCAATTGTACCCTGAATTGTGGTCGATTGTTCAACGATTCTTGTTAGCATTCCCATCGTCGTATTTGTGTGAGCGTGGATTTAGTGCTGTGGCAACCATGCTAACTAAAAACAGAAATCGTCTGCACGTTACCGAACGCGGTGACTTACGGCTGTTTTTGAGTAAATTCGAGCCAGATATTAAAAAACTTCTTAAAAACCATCAGATTCATCCTTCACATTAATGAAGTTTTAAAATTTAAATTGGAATATTTCTTTTAGTTTGAATAAAAATGTTGGTAAATATGATTTATAAAGTTGTACTTTATTGTCCTCATTAGAACAGTCTCACTTAAAATGTAAGTTTGAATTTAAAAACAAATAAGACTAATATATGATAGCCTGTAATTTAACTAAAGTTATTAAATTAAATAATGATTGCGACTGTGATTTTAGGACGTCGTAAATTTAAAAATTGTAGGGGCCGCTGGAAAATAATTGATTCTCAAAGTAGGCGGTAGGCGAAATAAGTTTGAGAACCTCTGATATAAAAGATGAAGATGGTATAGACAACAATATTCATACTTTCAGCTCCATGCTAGCAATTGTAGCCGTAGTGGCAACGCCGAGCAGATTCAATAAATAATTAATTCTTGTTAAACAAAAAAAAAAAAATGTTTGCGGAGTAATCAATACAGAACCGCTACTGGAGCTACTACGGTCGATTGCAGAAAATCAGTACGGGTGGATATTTTTGAAGGAATCTGAAGGCAAAGTGCAACCGATCAGAACTGATCAAGGATTATCACACAAGAGTTATTGTAGAAGGAAACATGGAAATGCACGCTTCCAAACTAAAACAAAAGCAAAATTAGACGGAATTCTGATGCACACCAAAATTAAATTTGAGCCACCAAAAAAGAAAAGGGAACTCTTACAGTGCACAAACTTTCAGAGATATCGCCATAAACTAGAACAGAGCGATAACTTCGTCAATCCAACAACAAAATCAATGAGAAATCGAATGCAAGTGTCGGGGGTCCACTAGCGATCAGCTTCTTCCTAAGAGACCCCAGGGAACAAATACATTTGGACTTTTTATGAGAGAGTTTTACTGATGCTAATAATTTTTTACTACTTATTTACATAAATTTAAGTGAATAAATTAAAACCAGAAGTGGAATAGTGCTTTTATTATTGATATATTATAAAATTAGATATAATTTAAGGGAACACATTTTGCAAATTGTATATATTAATTATATTGTGATTTTTGGAGACCCATAAATACATTCTGATATTTTTATATTACTTATTTCCATACATTTAATCCATTATGATAAATAAAAAGTACCAAATCAACTCAGAACGTGTAACTTATTAATCGTTTATTATTGTAGCGTACTTGTCTCATATGTAATATTTAAGCTAATACAAATTATGACACACACACTAATGAATTTAGACTTAAGAAAGGGAGACACACAAACTAATGTATTTAGATGCAAAGAATTGTAAACAAAGGCAAACGCAGAACTTCATACTGACAAACAATGCGAGGGCATTAGCCCAGCGCACCCAGATCTAATTTCTCTGAGTGCGCTGACCACATTTTGTTGCCGGGCAATATGCGATACTTTGGCTGGATACGATATTGCGTAGATCAGCAGAAATTTTGTGAATTTGCATTTGAACATTAGAAATGCATTGGGAGTCAAATGAAAATCCAACGCAAGTCCAATGGAATTAAACCGGATGAATACCCCTGATTATTCAATAAAGTTTTCAGATTTTATTCTGCTAAACTCAAGCAAAGGTCTTTTCCCTAACTTTAAGCGTAACTTCTCCGCTGGTTAAATATTGAGTAGTCAAAATACAATTAGGCCATTCGCCTGACTAATAAGCAGTGCTACCCCGCTGTATAAACAGTTGGTACAGCAGCTGTCTGGGTTCGCTCCCAGTCTTGTTCAGGGGTAATACACCAGGTTCATTACAATTTATCATAAATATTCTTAAGGTTTTCTGATTATATAATTGGTTAATCTTTGTAATACTTTACAAATAATTGTGTGTTATAAATTGTATTTTATTTTATTTTTTTTTGTATCTCCATTTATTTAACTACAATCTGTCCAGCTGTACTACTTATATTATATTTGGTTATAAACATGTGTATGAATTTTCAGTAGCATTCAATACATTAGGTACATTAATTTAACAAAGTTAGATTTTATATATATTAATTTCATTCATTCGTTATTATTATTATTATTTATTTTTTTTTTTTTAATTTAATCTTATTTTTTAATTTTTATTTTTAATTTGATCTTAGGTGGTAAATCTGAATTGGAAGTCCGATGGTACATATTCGCGCGCTGGTATCGCTGGTTATCAATTCTACCGCTAGGTTGTTAGGATGGACTCTAAGACGTTTGCGATATGAGTGGCTATATTTCATGATTTCATCATTTACTTTTGGGATGTTTAGATAGCGATGAATGATGTCGTTGCTGACATACCAAGGTGCATTAGCACTCAGTCGTATGACTTTTGATTGGAATCGTTGTAGGATGTCCAGGTTTGACTTGGATGCTGATCCTCAAATTTGAATACCATAAGTCCATATGGGCTTCAGTATTACCTTATATATCAGGACTTTATTTCCAAGTGTTAGGGCTGACCTTCGTCCAAGTAGCCAGAACAATGACCTAAGCGTTAGTCCAAGTTGTTTCCGTATGGAGAAGATGTGACAGCGCCACGTAAGCCGCCGATCCAGGTGCACCCCAAGGTATTTTTCATGGTCTGCTTATGGCAATTGGGAGTTACTTAGTGTCACTGGAGGGCAAGAACCTGCACGTAGGGTAAAAGTCGTTTGCACTGATTTTATTGCATTTGCTTTTATTCGCCACTTGTCTAGCCATAAGTCAATTTGGTTCAGGTTCTCCTGCAAATGATTCGAGGCTAACACGGGGTTTTTGTTGCAGGCCATTACAACAGTATTATCTGCAAAAGTTGCGGTATATGTGGTAACAGTCAGCGGCAGGTCAGCCGTGAATAGTGTGTAGAGCACAGGTCCCAAAACGCTCCCTTGTGGAACACCAGCTTTGATTGGATAGAGGGAAGTTACGTCGCTGTTAACTTTGACCATGAAGAATCTGCTTTCTAAGTAGGACTTTAATATGGCAAAGTAGTGATAGGGTAAATGCATTTTCAATTTGTACAGTAACCCTTGGTGCCACACCTTGTCGAATGCTTGGGTGATATCCAGGAATGCAGCTGAACAGTATTCTCTATTTTCTAGTGCATTCTGTGCAAATGCATATACTCGATTTATTTGTTCTATCGTAGCATGATGCTTTCGGAATCCAAATTGATGGGAAGGTATCAGTTGTTTTGACTCGATGATTGGGAGGAGTCACTTCAAAAGAAGTTTCTCAAACACTGTGGAAAGTATCGGAAGCAAGCTAATTGGTCTATATGAGGTGACCACTTCTGCCGGTTTCCCAGGTTTGGGAACAAGGATAATTTGAGCCACTTTCCATTGGCTTGGGAAGTGGTCACATCGGATAATCGCATTGAATAATTGGGCAATGAATTTATAGCCGCAATCTGGTAGCTCCTTTAGGATTCTGCTCGTAATAAGGTCATATCCCGGCGATTTTTTGTCTTTTAGCGTATTCTTGATAATTCCTCTAATTTCTTTTAGTTTAAAATGCTGGATCGGAATATCCATTTGGTATGGGGCATCTAGTAATTCAGCTATTTTTATGTCTTCTTGTGGATATTTGCTTGGAAACGGCGCAAATACTTCTAACAAATGAAGAGCAAATTTCTGTGCTTTTTCCTTGTCAGATCTGGGCTCCGCCATTTTTCGTTTTAATAGGTGGCACATGTGATGTTGGTTGATTTAGTTTTTTTGTAGCTTTCCATAGAGAATACCCTAAAGCCTGTGAAGGTGACAAGCTGCTGAGATAGCTTTGTATTTCTGAATTTTTTGTTGACCGTAGGGCGTTTTTGAGTTACTTTGTAGCGCAATTGAACCGGTTTTTGTCATAGGGGCTTCTGGTCATTTGCCAAATTCGACGCAGTCTCCGCTTTTCTTTTAGTTGCTCCTTTACAACCTGGCTTACATCACGATGATTACTTATACAGCTGGGCTCCAATGTGGAAGTCCATGCGGCATGCTGAATGGCTGAGTTCAAAAGTTCTACTGCATCGTCTATATTTGTTTTGTTTTTTAAAGGAATATTGGTGACTAGAGTCTCGATAATGCTTTGTCTAAACAGCTCCCAATTTGTGCTTTTGTTGTGCAGACAGATTGTTCTTGCTCTGATCTGAACCTCACAGCTAATTGTTAGAACTATCGGTGAGTGATCTGATGACAGGTCCAGGCACGATTCCATGGAAGTGTTTGTTTTTGGTACACCTTTGGATACAAAAAAGTCGATAACGTCTGGAAGCTTGTTTCTGTCCGTTGGCCAGTAGGTTGGCTTACCCGTTAATAGGTGGGACAGGCTGTTTTGTTGCATAGCTTTATATAGGTTACGGCCTCTAGGAGTTGTTATTCTAGACCCCCATTGTGGATGCTTAGCATTATAATCACCCCCAGCGATGAATCTTGATCCTAGGGAGTTATAAAATTCTTGGAACTGGATGGTTGGGAGGGCAATATACCGCTGCAATTGTTATGGGGCCTTTATAATCATCAATTGTTCTAACCGTTGATTGTAGGTATTTCTTTTTATAACATTCGTGCTCCACGTGTGCAATACTGTTGCGAATAATTACAGCAGTTCCCCCACGCGCAGTGCCAGCTGGGTGGATTGTGGAGTATAGGTCATATTGCGGAATTTTTGCGTAACTTTTTTCAGTGAAATGGGTTTCAGATATCAACATAATGTCAATATTTTTGTCTGCTAAGAAAGCTGATATTTCATGGATATGACGACTGAGCCCATTGGCATTCCAGACTGCGATTTTTAATAATTTATTCATTTCGACATATTTGCTACGACTGTGGTTAGTAGATTAAGTAGTGTACTCACTTGACCCATCAATGCTTTAAGCATGGTTTTTAGCTCGGTCATATCCTCATTCAGTTGAGTATTTGGATTGTTGAGCGGAGTGGTTAGGTTCGTATTGGTTTCTACCGGAGTATTGTTTCGTACTACATTTGCATACGACGTTATTGTTCGTGGAGCGGATCTTTGAGGCGCTTCCTGGTTAATGTTCCTCGCTTCTATGTTTCTGAGTGCTGGGAACGACTTTTGTTGCAGCTCCTTATAGACAGTGCAACCTTTATAATTAGCGGGATGCTTGCCTTCGCAGAGCACACATCGAACGTCTTGTGCGACGAGTTTGCGGGAACATTCGGAAGTAAGGTGGTTTCCTGTACATTTAACGCATCGTGGGCTACGGTTGCAGTATCGCTTGGTGTGTCCGTAACGTTGGCATCGGACACATTGAGGAATCTCACGTTTCTTCCTAGGTGGCTCAATTTTAATTCGTGTGTTTAAAAGTGCATTACATTCGTATATGCCTTTGTTATTGCTGCATTGCTTCAGACTGATGTAAAACATAGGAAGCGGTTTTTTTGTAGTTCTTTGCCTCATATTACAAACGTTAACAACTGTATAACCCAACTCCTCAATTGCTTCTTTTATTTCGTCGATTGGGGTTGAACAGTGCATACCCCTTAGTACTACGTTGAAGTCTCTTTCCTGCTTCAATTTAAAAGTATGAAACTCAGTGTTCTTTTCGGTTAGAGCCTTTGTAATGGCTGAGTATTTTTCAGACGACTTTGGTTGTATTTTGACAACGTCTCCATTTATAACTCTGAGTTCATATTCTTTCTTAGCAATTACTTCAAGTAATTCTTTTAGGGGAATTATATTACTCACGCCTGAAACAAAAATAGGTGGAGGTTTTGGTTCTCTCCGGACGTCAGTTGTTGCATCTTGACGTGCCTCTTCTTGGTCTAGTGCAGCGAATCTATTCGAGCTGTTTAAAGAAGGTGTTCCGAGCCAGTAGTTATCCAATTTGGATTGTTTTGGAGTGGGACGCGATGTTGCGCCTGGGCTAGATCTATTCCTCTTCGAGTTTGCTTTCTGCCATATTCCAGGTGCCTCCACTCCCAATTGTGGGAGTTAAAGGCTCGTTGAAGCCACCATACCAGTGATGTTTTCACCTCGATAACCTTCGCTTCTATTTTTTCCTGGTTCTAGGGTACTGCACTGATCACAATCAGTATTTTTGGCGATGGTTTCCGCTTATGGGTTAACATTTTTCGAACCCCCTTTGGGGGAGCGGATAACACTCATACTACTAAGTGTAGGGGGGCTTAAGCAAAAAAAACTTAGTGCATACACAAACCAACTATACTGAGATTTACAAAGTAATAGATTGACCTGGGTATATCAATGAGACAGGTGCTGTGAAGCATATGCTGTTGTTTTTTATTAATTTTATTTATTTGCAAGTCTCTCTTTTGAGTTAATTAAGGTAATATGTATATAAATAAAACCTTTAACGGTTAATAAAATTTCACTTTTAGCGCCTGAGGAAGACCGTGGTTGGTTACCACCAGGAATACCACCCCTGGACCAGCAGTCAACGGGGCGGAAATCACTACAGGTACGCACAAGTTTTAACGTTTTATTAAATAGTAATTTTACACTTTTTAGAAAACTTCACGGAGCAACCCGACACGCGTCCGAATCACTCAACGATCGATAAATAAGAAAGATAAGTGTTATAAATAAGAAAGAAAAAATATATGGTGATTAGGTGTATCCAAAGTTTATTTGCTTCTGCTGCTTTGAAGAAGTATTCAAGATTAACTTTCTTACAATAATTGGTATAAATAAACAAATATAATACATAAATATAATTCGAATGCAATTATATAGTATTAGTACTGTTTTTAAATTTAAGTTCTTATTTTATTTCTCCACAACGCAACTCGCAATTGTACCCTAATAATAGTCCCAAATAAATTTCCGTACCACATCATGGCGAATTTACATTGCATTGTTTTTCATCACACGGATAAGGAAAAAATGGCATCATTTCCTCAGCTGACGTTGGAAGAAGAAGAGCTATCTCTCTATAGGCGCATTCGATTCGTAACTTGCATCGAGCTCGTATCTAGTTGTGCGACTAAAGGAGCACACGAGTAAGTGGTAAACTGGCAGCACCGTTTCAACTGTTTTTTAAACATTTACATTTTTATATTTTTTATACAAACTCATCATTTGAATATAATTTAAATCAACAGAATAATAATATTAAAAATCAAAAAACATAATTCAAAGATTAATTTTTGTTTTCTTTAAATTTAAACAACAAAAATATAAAAAATTTCAAGGAAATTTGTACGGGTAATTTTTGATCTCGTTGGTTTTCACAAGAAATTTTTAAGTTGGAAGCACTTTCTATCGAGGATAGAAAAATTCGCTCGTTGCATCCGAGTATAATTTACTCGATAATCTTTTCTATACAAAACACTGTCCTATCCTCGATAGAGTGGCGAATCGAATGCGCTTACTGCTGGCCTAGTCCAAGAGCGTAGATGCGTGACATGCGCTGCCAGCCACACAACTTAAGATTTCCAACGAAACGTTTGGAGTGGTAGAACGGCCACTAAAGACAGCCTTCAGACATACGGAACTTGTTGTTGGTAGTTCCGCAGTCAGCGGTATAACATCAAGTATACGTATTTGTTGCTGTTGTCGGGGAGAGGGGTTGGCATGTCTATGCTTTCAAATTACTCATTTGGTTGAGAGCGGCTTACCCTTGGTTGTTCCAGCTCAGCGACCGAATGGACCGAAAACCCGCGCACGATAGTTTCGCTAGAGCGCCTCGACTCACACTAGTCGAGAGAGTAAAACACTAATTTTTCAATGCAAAATAAATAAGTTGTCTTAAAAGGTGAACAAAATCGAGTCACACAAAAATGTATTATCGCGTTAGAGCACTATTCCCAATTTTTATATTACTACGCATATTTTAATCGTTTGAAAATAATTTCGAAGTGAAGTCGGGTCTGTACGCGTCGGCGATTCAATAGAGACCAATGAAGTAATTTTACTCCTGAATTTGACATGATTTGCATTTTCAGAACGAAGAAATGGAAATTCCAATAAGCGATCTGCATATAAAACAAGAGATGGACCATGAAGAACTTCTTCCTTCCCCGGAGGTTCTGGCGTTGCAGATTTATTGGGCTACGCGCTGAAGAGTACATACATCTACGTGATGCCATTAAACATGATGACAACCAGCGTGTAAATCCAAAAGATATACAAGTCAATTGACGATATTGCCCTCTTCATACACTGGTAGCCCACTTCATATGCATGAGTATGAACTGGATGCGATGGCTTATGTTCATTGTTATGGTCGACCAGATCTGTTTAACACTTTTAGCTATAATCCACAATGGAGTGTGCTTCGAGAATACTTATTGCCACGGCAATCGCCAACAGATCGTCAAGACATAACGGTACGTGCGTTTAAATAAAAACTGTTATCATTAATGTATTTCATAGTCAAATACAAAGTATTTGGCGAAGCGCAAAAAGAGGACTCCCTCACGCACACATATTGATATGGTTGGTTGACAACATAAGACCGGATCAAATTGATCTTCGAAGTGATCACAAAGAACAAGACCCATGGTCCGTGAGCTCACCATACGTGATTGATGGTAAATGTTCGAAACGTTATCCCAGAGCATTAATTTCAGGCACAGTTACAGGCAGTGACGGATCAAGCTATATAGTCACTGGTCGACAGAGGATAACAGAAAATCAACATCTATCAAAATGAGAGATCAATACATTGAATTTGATAATCGTCGGATCGTGCCGCTTTAAACGATTTTGTCCAAAACGAACAAAGCCCTCATTAACGTGGAATATTGTAATTCGGTGAAGTCCATAAAGTACATCTGTAAATACGTACAGAAATAAAGAGAGCGACATGGCTGTGTTTGGTGTACCTGATCCAAATCGAAACGACGAAATCACTCAATTTCAATTAGGGCGTTATGTCAGCAATAATTAGGCGGTGTGGAGGATTTTTACAATCCCAATTTATGAGAGACATCCAACCGTAGTTCACTTAACTGTCCATCCACAGCAAAAACCAGCGACCCCACCATCCACAACATTAACCGAACTTTTAAATTTTGTGCATCAGATTCCTTCGCCAGCACTTTGTTATACTCAGAAGTAACGCAATATTATACTTGGGACAAATCGAAAAAAACCAATCGATGACTACCCAAATGTGTTGTCGACAGATGATTTGGGACGTCTTTACACAGTTCACCCCAACACTGTTGAGTGTTTTTATTTGCGTTTATTCTTGGTTATTGTTGGTTGGTTATCAAGATTTCATGACGGATTACATATTGAAAAGACTTCGCCGTAGTACGTCAAATCCACATTTGCTGTACACACCGGAAATGCATAACGAAGCATTGAGCATGATTGAAACCATTTACTTAACAATTGCAAACAAAGCATTGGTACAACTTGGCAAAGTGTCACCAAATCGCTCAATCTATGACCAGTTTATCCGAGATTGGCAGCCTGAACGAAATTACGATTACAACGTATTAGATGCATTTGGTCAAGCAAATATTCCAAAATTAAAATTGTTCAAAAGCATGCATATGACACGATTATGCATGTTGTTAACGATGAAAGTGGTGGAATGTATTTTTTAGACGCGCCTGGAGGAACTGGTAAAACATTCTTGATTTCGTTGCTACTAGCAACGTAAAATTGCACTGGCATTGGCTTCTTCTGGGAATGCTGCTATTTTATTGGATGGCGGTCGAACCGCACGCTCTGCACTGAAACTGCTAACAAAATATCATTAGAAGCATTGGATAAGACAATGAAAGATCTACCAGGAAATCATGATATGTTTGACGCTTTGATACTGTTAGCTGGAAATTTTAGACAAACGTTACCAGTCAAATCTACTGCTGCCGATGAAATAACGCATGCTGGAAATCTTCAATTCTTTGGAAAAATTTAACAATGTACTCACACTCAAAATAAACGTAATCTTTCAATTGTAAAACGATCCTTACCAAACGACTTTTCCCGTATCACTCAATCAAAAGAAGAACTGAATCATAGCGTGTTCCCAAACATAGCACAGCACTGCCGGAAAGAACAAAGTGGTCCATGATCTTATTGAGGCTATTTAAAAAGAAATACCAAGTCCATTATTCACATTCAAATCAGTGGATACCATCATGAATCAGGATGAGGTGGTGAAATATCCCAATGAATTTTTAAACGCACTTGATTTTCAGGAAGAAAATTGGAACGCCGATTGATATGCTTCGCAACATCAACAAACCAAAACTTTGTAATGGCACCAGGCTTGCCGACCAGAAAATATTGAGAAATGTGATAGAAGCAAACATTTTGAATAGAAAATTCAAAGGTGAAGACGTTTTTATTCCTCGCATCCTAATGATTCCATCTGATGTGCCATTTGAATTTAAGCGTCTTCAATTCCATGTTCGCTTTGCATTCTCCATAGATAGGTTGCAAGGACAATCTTTAGAAAAGTGCGGTATAAATTTGGAAAATCCAGTTTTCTCGCGTGGCCAACTCTACGCTGCATGCGTCCGAGTCGAAAAACCATCTGCACTATTTGTTTACACGAACGGTGGTGAAAAAAAACCAAGAATGTTGTTCATCTAAAAGCATTGCAATAAATGTTTTAATTTTATTTAAATTGCTCGAAAAAGGTTTTTTCCTGGCGAAGCGGGCGGGGGTCCAGCTATTTATAAACATATTTGAAAACTCAGGAAAAAATATATAAATATTAAATTTAGAATTAAAGTGAAATTATAATTACAAGAAATCCACAATTTAAACCTACACAAATCTGATGTGTAAATTTTTGTGTTGTTGAGGTTTACCGGAGATTTCTAACATAGTTAGAGAAACTTTCAGTACGGAAGTTCAGGAAATGATACAAGGAGTTTTCAACCCAGCTCAGGCATTTTTAAACGTACCCGGTTAAGCAATAGATACGATATGCCAACACTCTGAATGACTTGGAGAACGTGCCTGATATAGTTAAGGGACTCAGAGAGCTCTGTGGAGTTCACAAGGAGTTCAGTTCATGGAAAAAAAGGGTGGAGAGGGTTTCGAGTCCATATGAGCCTGTTAAAAGTTAACCCAAATAGTAAGTCATTTTTGTGGACTTTTATAAGGAAGAAAGTTATAGGTGAGGCAGATTCTGCCCTTGAGGCTATAATACTTCATTGGACTGGAAAGCGATTTCCACATGCTTAATGCATCATTACGGTGATCAGGGAAACTTAAAAACCCTAGAATATCAGCTTAAATTCTTGTCGCAAGGAAATATGTCGACCATGGCGTTTTACTAAACCGTGAACGCGCACCTGTCACTTATACTAAACAAGATCTCTTGCATGAATTGTCCCAAATGCATTCGACTGTTTACTGACAGTTTTCGGGATAAAGTTCTGGGCAGCTTTGTCACAGGCCTGAAGCGACATTTATCAAGACTACTCGGTGTCAAGGAACCTATTGATCTTCCACACGCTCTCTACTTGGGTAAAAAATTAGAAAGTCAGACACAGAGAGGAACACAAGTTTCAAGTCCACGCACACATACAATAATAGCACCCCATTACCACCTCGGAGGAATTATTCTTTCCCACCTTGTGCTAATTTCAACCCCCTATTGGCATGTACGCCACCAGCACAACAATACTTCTTGGAGGCTATACATTGCGGCTGGCCTATAAAATCGGTAGACACCAAGAACTAAGTCTCTTTCTTTCAGCATCACTCGACATGGACGCATTGCAAATACTTTTTTCTTCTAGCACCACTCAATAGCGACGCATCAATGCACCATGGTGTGACTCCAGTACAGCAAAGTTACACAAGACAGCCTTCTCCGATTTTGACCAAGACAGACCCAGGCGTTTATGGTTCTACCGATTCGCTCTGGGAAACCACCGTGACCAAAGATCACCCACATCAGTGAACACATAAACAGACCACTATAGACACCCTAATAAAAGAATATTTTATACAAAAATAAAAATAAATAAGGAATATATATAAAAAAGTAGTCCAAGGATATAATCTTTTGTACGCGTCCCCTGGGACCTGCTGAATTCTGCAGCAGCTAAAATAGAGTCGTTACAAGGGTTCATCTCTGCCATATATATAATGTAGGTCGGCATTGGAAGAAATTTTCAATTTTTTGGCGGACATAGGATCCAGCTTAAATTATATTCAGGCTTCACTTATCTCTCTCTAACCCGATTTAAAATGCTAGTTCAGCGGGAAGGTTGGTACACATAACTCACCATACTTTCTTAAACTTATTCTGAGTAAAAGACCTCAAAGTACAATTTTTTATGTTACATCTGTTAAAGTCCTTTCATGGTATCATTGGCAAGGACACCTTAAAGAAGCTCGAAGCCGTTATTGATATCAAAAATAATTGCTTGATGATTCGGGATGGAAGGATGTTTTGATTGAAGCAACAGCCGAATCATTCCATAAACAATGTTGATGTCAACAAAGACCAATGCAAATTTGAAAGACACCGATACTCAAATTGTTGTTAATAAACTCATTATCGAAAAAATAAATGGAATAACTAACAAAACGAATGAAATACTGGAAAATGTTAATAAAATTGAAGACATTCAACCTATTTTGGGTATAAAAGTAAAACTCTAATTAGAAATTATAAAGGAAGAAGTTTTAAACGCTAATTATGCCTTAGCATGTGCTAAAACAAAGGTAATAAATTCATATATTTTGTCTGATCAGTTAAGAAGATATTTGAAAACACAATATTCCATTTATAAACTTGAAACAGACACTTGAATTCTCTAAAATAAAAATGGGCTCGAATAATTCATTGACAATTTATATAATTAATATTCCCACAGAACAGATTGCAAATCTATGATGATAAAACAAATTAAAAGAAACAAATCTGTAATTAAGATTCATAATGAAAATATATTAATTTGTAAGGAACAATTAATTTGTATGGAATAAAAATAGAATGTAAGAAATATGAGGAACTGAAAATATGTTACTATGAAGGGTACTATTTATATTTCGGGAATGGCAAATAATAACAAACATTTTTAAATGGAAGTGGCTTTATTGTTTTTCAAAATTTCAGTACACTTTTGCATTCGTTCAAACCATTTGACATAGAAGTTCTTACATTCCTCTTGAGACCCCTCCAAAGCATGGTTTTTGAACGCTTAAACTGCTACTTCGGCGCTCGTAAATCGTTGACCACGCATTTTACCTTTGATATTCGAGAACAAGAAGAACAAATTTGGTGCCAAATCAGGACTGTACGGAGGATGAGTCATCAATTCGATGTTTTGACTGCTCAAAAATTCACCTTTTTGACGAGATGAGTGAGAGCTCGCATTGTCATGATGGAGAATAATTCGTCTTTGGCGGATTGTTTCACGAATTCCTCCGTAGACTTCCAGCAAACAAATGGTGGTGTACCACTCAGAATTGACCGTCCTACGTTGCTCTAGCGGAATAGTAGCCACATGACCCATTCGGCCGAACAAACAGGCGACCATTTGCTTCGCTGTGCTTCTTCCACGAACAAGTTTTGTTGGATTTAGCTCGTCTTGGTATGCCCACACGGTCAATTGTTGTTTTGTTTCCAGCCCACACCCATATATCCATAATTCGTCACCTGTCACGATTTCACCACACGTCGAACTTTTTATTCATTTCCTTACACCAAATAACTCGAGCCTTTTTTTGAGCGATTGTCAAATTATGTGGGATCCAACGCGAACAAATCTTTTTTACAGCCAAATGTTCATGCAATATTGAATGTATGGAAGTGGAAGTAATGCCCAAGGTGTCCTTTATCTCACGATATGTCACATGACTGATCTTGCATTATCAGTTCACGCACTGCATCGATGTTTTGTGGCACCACAACATATTTTGGAGGACCTTCACGGAGTTCGTCGTCGACCGAACTACGACCACGATAGAATTCACTATACCAGCGATATATGTGTTTTTTGATGGTGCTTTATCGCCATACATAGAACTGAGTTCATCGACACATTCTTGTTGAGATAATCCACATCAAAAGTTGTGAAAAATAATCCAACGAAAACCTTCTCTTGAAATATCCATTTTAGGCCAAATTGATTTTCTTAACTCACTGTAAACAAAACAAATAGCACTTGTACATCAACACGCTGTGAGTACATATTCATATTTGTCAGGTAATTGTGCGCAGTTATTCCCATAAGTGTAAGCACTGACCTCGCTTCGGTGGGTGCAATTGAAAATTGCAGCACTTCAAGGAAAACGGCTATAAAAGCGCCAACACTTGCAACGTTGCTCTCAGTTGTCATTGGATTACCTGCATTGTGGGTTCAAGTAGTTAAACAGAAACAAAATTATGGAGAATCCTGTAAGCATGATAGGAGAGGACAAAATTGTGCGATTGCCGCTCCCAACACCGGTATCGGATTTATTGTCATTACCGACTATTACGAGGGACACAACGAGCCTACAATCGCAAACACTCAGTGATGTGCCGAGCGATATAATCATCAGGTCGCGCATAAAGTACAGTAGGCACTGGTCAGCCTACAAGGGTCTGCTTATGGAATACTCGAAATGTAGGTCAATTCATGGTATTCGATTCTTATTCGAAGTGCACCGTCCCTTCTATGAGAAGTGAGTCACCTACAAGAGTTTGGCATGGTTACCACTGAAGAAATTCGGTTATTTTTACAGACTTTATTGGGGTGTTCTTCTGCTTACTTCGCTTTACTTTGCGACTTCACTCAGTTGGGATTCGTATCTAAAGTGGCAGGACGCTCCTGTTATACTGGGTTTTGCTGAGACCCTTGTTCCGGTGCATAAAATACCTTTCCCGACCATAACGGTGTGTCCGGAAATAAAAATGGATCCCAACAAATTTGACTTTACAGAAGTGGCACAGCAAATGTGGAAAGAAATCGAAGAATTTAAAACATTTGATATTTACAGGAATCTAACAGAAGTTGTAAATAAGTATAATTTTTATTTGCATTTGTAGAGCAAGTAGAGTCTGTGATATCATTTTGCGATAGGATATCACACTTATCAGCCACTATGCACATACGCGATGAAGATGTGGTGCTAAGCTTCGCTCCATTTATACCCAAAGATGTGGTGACGAATGTGGCCCAGACACTGGTGGATCTATCACTATCGAAGGATGAGACTGCCCCCTTCTGTAAGTGGAACGGACGATTTTATTTCTGCGATAAGATATTAAATATAGTGGCCACCGATGAGGGTATCTGCTATCAGTTTAACGGTTTGCAGACAAAGGATCTTTATCGTGATCCAAAGTAAAATATTTATTAATTGACGACATTCGAGTGCTTGAACTATGTGTTTATAACTACTTGGAAATTGGTAGCTTCGTCAGTTATTACGACAAGGAAGTCATTGATTTCAATAACTACTTCGATTACTTGCCGCTGATGAATAATTTGACCGGAAATTGGTCTCTTGATTATGGTTACGTCGGTCAGGGATACAACGCGTATCCACAGCGCACTGTGTTTTCATCGGTACGGAATGCATTCATTGCTGCCCTGGAGGGTTTCCGCCCCGGAGTTTTAAACAAGGTTACAAGGTGAGCAAGAATGAATATTTTGAAAGAGATAATGTAAACAGATAAGAAAGAGGCCATGTCAACTATAAAAAGGCACTATAATTTTGTGTTACTCTCCCACACCTCCAATTTAGACCCATGAACATCATCAATCCAAAGTTCACTGCCGCTGGTGGATTGTGAGCCCCAGGAAATTGAAAATGACCAGAATAGGAATTGGAATATTATATGGCAATGATATTTCTGTGGAATTTAAGTGGAGGAAATTCGACAGAATAGGAACGGGTGGAACTATATAAAACTGCTTGAGAAGTGTGGTCTGTTGCAGGCGTGGCAAGGGGGTTTTTTCCATCTTAGGAAGCTTTAAATTTCCCTCTGTAAAAGTATTATAATTCGCCTATTCGGATATCTGTTTGAAGATACCAAAATGTTTCAGAAAGTGGGTGCTTCAGTTAGTCCTGTCTGCATTCAGACACATATCAAATGCATATTCTACCTGTCAGTTTGGGCCTTGGTTACACATTTTATCATTTAATAATTTAATAAACTTAATGTTTTGATTCAAATTCAGTGAGTTCCATTTGGTTATTTAAATATGATGTTTTAGGCAAGCGAGACATATACAAAGAGGGCGTGTTTATTGCCTGATTTTTACATATCCAAAAAATTTATAAAATTGCAGAGCATTATTTTGTTCTTTCTTTCATATTTCAGCTAACGAAAATGTCAGTGGAAAACGCTGAAGTGTGGTTATATCGACTGACGAGATGCCCTAAAGCGCAAATCAAAAATTATTGAGAAATTTCAAATCACCAGTTATCAGAATATTTCAGTTATGGGAGTGGCAGGGGAGCTATAAGGTGAATTGTTTATGCAAAGACATCAAAAGTCACCAAATTCTGGAACCATCAAAACCAAATTAGATGGAGTAATTTTAAATGAGCGCTGGCACATTTTTTATATGAGAGAAGTGGGTTTCCTTAACCAATTCATATTTTTTGCAAATAGCTTTCTACAATCTACCTATAGTCCTTCTTTACAAAATTGACAATGTGCGTGTGATAGGTGTGATAGTCTATATATGTTGCCCATACAATATCTAATAACCACAAAATTGCATCAGTATTTCATCAAAAAGAAGATTCGACAGTTGCATATATGAGAGATAGAAGTTCCCTTTATCCGATTTGCTTCATATAAATATATGATGCTGTATTCAAGTCCAGGCATTGCGTATGCAAAGTTTCATTAAAATATCTCTAACGATGTTTATCGCAGTTGGCCACAAACGGACATTGCTAAATCGAATCAGGAAATTATGCTTTTAAATTATGTGAACGAATGGATGCATGTGCATAGCTATCACACCTCCTTCTGGTCATTACAACATTTTCCCAAACCCCAAACATACTACAAGTGTTCAGTGGAAATGAGTTCACCGCTATTAAGCGTACCGTGTTGAGTGTCGCCATGTTGTTCGGTGTCACCACGTTTGTCAGTGTCACCACATTGATTGCGAATTGCGGTGGCATATAACACGCCGTACGAACTATTTTTTGGGAGGCCTTACAAATTTAATAAAAACATAAATTTTAATAATGAACACGAATACTTAACAAAACTAAATGAATTCCTTAACGAACTATACCCTAAAATTAAGGAACACCTTGACAAAATTAAAAACACCAAAATAGACAACTTAAAGGTATCAAGAGATACCCATGAAGATAGGGAAGAAAATGAAACAATCTTTAGAAAAGAGGTTAGGAGAAACAAAACAACACCAAGATTCTCAAAACACAAAGTTTCAAAGAATAATAGAGTAACTATAATCACTAAACACAATAGAAAAATCCATAAGAGCAAATTAAGAAAACAACAAAAAATGAAATAAACAAAAAAAAAAGAAAATAAAAAAAAACAAAACAGGAAAGGAGGGAATAAAAATATAAAAATCACACTGCGATCTCAATGAATATGAGCACTCCAGTAAGAAAAGACACTGCGATCTCACTGAAAATGAGCACTCCAGTATAACAAATTTAAACATGAAACTTAGTGCCCCAAAAAGCCAGATTTCCATGTCACATAAAACAAATTATTTTTTCCTTCTTCGATTCATCATCTACGAGTATATATATATATAAAAGAAAGTGTCCAAAGCGATGTAATCCCATAACTCGAGATTGGCCGAACCGATTTTGATGATTTGTACTTTGATGGAAAGGTATTTTCTCAGTACGGGTATAAAAAAAAAAAAAGTTGAAAAAAAATGTTAAAAACCAAAACTTCAAAATGTCTTATTTTGACCACCCAGGGTGTTACGACAGGTTTTTTTCGATTTTTTTCAATTTTTTTTCCATTTTGTATTTATTTATTTTGTTATTTTGGCAACAACCAAAACAAGAATCAAATTTGAATGCAACATATCGTATCACAATTGAACTGTCAGATAGACACGCAACGTAACGCCATCTGTTATCGATCAATGTAGAAGCCAATTTTGTTTCATGTGTGGTGGCGCTGTTCACGTTGACTAAAAAACTGTTGACGTTGACGTTGTTCTCCATTTTACATGGACTTGACGTTTCGTTTCCCTCTATTTTCTTCATATCTCTACTGTGCCATTTGATTCAGTTGCGCAGTTTCTTCATTCGTTGCTGTTTCAGCGTCCATATTGCACTTTGCGAATTCGTGTTTTGTTCGATGAAATAACGTTTGCCGGCCATTGCTCATTACAGATTCGGATTTCCTCATTGCGATTTGGTGAGATTTTGTGAATTAAAATTGATAACGAGAATATATAGTAGAACTAGCGGACCCCGTTGCACTTCGTAGGATTTTTTTCATTTCATTTGAACAGTGGCGATTGAGCGATTGAGGCATTTTGCGAATTTGTTCTGTGTTGCATTGTTGGTTGGCTATTGGGATTTGTCTGTAAGAAGTGGTACGTTTCTATTGTTGTTCCATTGTTTTCAAATTTTCTATTCGGGATTTCATTGTATTGCAGTTGTTTTTCATAATGCCACCAACGAGAAGATCTAATTTAGGCCGACGTTCAGCTGGTGCACGAGCAGTGTCGACTCATCGTGCGAATATGATTCAAGAAGATAGAAACATTGCGCAACAACGAAGAAATGCAAACCACGTCCAAATTCGTGCGCAACAAACAGAAGAACAACAGCAGGCGGTAATCGATTCGCGTAGATTGGCACAACAAAATCGTCGAGTAAATCAATCTGGAAATGTATCGATGCAAAGTCGACGAATAAACAATCAAAATAGACAACAAAGAAGAAGTGCTGGCAATGACAATTTGCTTCGAGTAGCATTCCGATATGATTGTGCATTCGATTATCGATCTCTTCCTGCCGTTCAAATTGTATCAATGGCTGTAGTATGTCCACATTGCAACGCATTGAAATTTCCAGGAGAAACACCTGGATTGTGTTGCTTAGTGGAAAAGTTAAATTGCCAGCATTGCCATCGCCACCGGAACCATTGCGATCGTATCTAGAAGGCGTAACAAGAGAATCAAAGCAATTTCTTGCAAATGTTCAGAACTATAATGGGTGCTTTCAAATGACTTCTTTCGCTGCATCAATTATCAATGAAAGCGGATATAATCCGTCGTTCAATGTAATTCCTGCTCGAAAGAGTACTCATCCGTTTCCTTTGAATGATCGCATTTTATTAATTTTGAATTCGTCTCTTGGTAACCAGATTCAAGCGCAGGTGCATCATCGTGCTGGGTCGTTATTGCCGCTTCCTGATGGCGAATACAATTTCTTACACATCTATTTCATTGGGATCGAGAGCGATGAAATAAACAGTCGTAGTGCATTGTACAACAGAACGAAAGAAGACATCCTCAGAGAATTGCAACGAATGCTTCATGACCATAATGAATTGATTGGATTATTTAAGAATACGTTAGACAGAATGCTAACAGATGATCATCAAATCGTGATTAAAGCAGATAAAAGGCCTAACGGAGCGCACGAACGTCAATACAATGCACCGACAATTGATGAGGTTGCCATTATTGTAGTCGGTGAGCAAATGGAGTCACGGGATATTGTACTGACGCGTCGAAACAATGGACAATTGCAACGTATTAGTGAGACGCATCGGTCGTATGATGCACTTCAGTATCCGCTCATGATTTGGAAAGGTGATGACGGCTACCATTTTAACATCAAAATGTTAAATCCAGTTACTGGTTAGTAGACTTCTTTCTTTAATCATGTCACCAAATCAATCAATTAAATGGAATCTTAATTTTATTTTCAAACTTTGCATTTATTTGTTACTTTGGATTCATTTGTTATTAGGTGAAGAAACAACGAAGAAAGTAAGTTCGATGAACTACTATGCATATCGTTTGATGATTCGTCAAAATGAGGATAATTATCTGTTGCGATTTCGCCGATTGCTTCAACAATTCTGCGTGGATATGTATGTCAAAATCGAGACTGAACGGCTCAATTACATTCGCTTTAATCAAGCGAAATTACGTTCAGAGGAGTACATTCATTTGCGGGATGCTATAAGCACTGAAGGTGATGCGAGGAATCTCGGTCGACTAACAATCTTACCGGCAACGTATGTTGGCAGTCCACGCCACATGCACGAGTATGCTCAAGATGTGATGGCGTTTGTTCGACAGTACGGTCGTCCTGATTTATTTGTTACCTTCACTTGCAACTCAAGATGGATTGATATTCAGCGCATTTTAATTCCCGGCCAAACATCGAGTGATCGACGTGATATAACCACACGTGTGTTCAGACAGAAGCTGAAGGTTCTAATGGATTTCATCGTAAAACATCGTGTATTTGGTGATGTTCGATGCTGGATGTATTCTGTTGAATGGCAGAAGAGAGGTTTGCCGCACGCGCATATTCTACTTTGGTTTGTTGAAAAGATTCGACCAGACGAAATCGATGCTGTCATTTGCGCAGAGATACCGGATTCAGAAATTGATCAAGAATTGTATGATATAGTCATCAAGAATATGATTCACGGACCGTGTGGCAACAATAACATGGATTCACCGTGCATGGCTAACGGCAAGTGTTCTAAACGCTACCCACGTCCTCTCACTGCGGAAACTATTACTGGCAACGACGGATATCCACTTTATCGACGTCGTTCACCTGATGATAATGGCAGAACAGTTATATTGAAAGTGAAATAAAATGATGTTGTGGTCGATAACAGTTGGATTGTTCCATATTCACCACAACTTTCCAAAACATTTGATGCGCATATCAATGTGGAGGACTGTAATTCGATTAAAGCAATCAAATACGTATGCAAGTATATTACAAAAGGTAGTGATATGGCTGCGTTTGGTGTTCCGGATCCAAATGCCGATGATGAAGTGACACGGTATCAAATAGGAAGATATGTTAGTTGCAATGGGGCTCTTTGGCGGATTTTTTCATTTCCAATTCATGAACGTCATCCAACTGTAGTTGATTTGGCGGTGCATCTGGAGAATGGTCAACGTGTTTATTTCACTGAACACACTGCCATTCAACGTGCTGAAAGACCACCAGCTACAACATTGACCAGTTTCTTTTCGACATGCGAGAGTGATCCATTCGCACGAACATTGCTCTACTCTCAGATGCCGCGTTATTACACTTGGAATGCTTCATCGAAAAACTTTCAATGGCGAAAGCAAGGCGAGCGAGTTCCAGATTATCCAGATGTGTTCTCAACAGATGCCATCGGTCGTATTTACACAGTGCATCCATCTAGAAACGCATGTTGCGGGTACTAACATTAAACACCACACAAAAAATGGGCGTGTTATTTATGCAGCCACGCCCACTATTGACATATTATTACAACTTGCGACCTATATAATATTTTAGGACGAAATTTTATAATAGTACTTATATGGGCCCCACAAAGCCATATACTAGATTCGGGGACGATCAGAGGAAGGATACGCCTCCCTCCCATACAATGAACTTTGGGGACCCCACTTAAAAGCAACTACCCTATCTATGCTTCTTTGATGATATATGAAAACAAATTGGTAGATGTATACACTGGGTCTGTACTAGCATGCATTCCAAATATGGGCAGATTATTACTACTGCCACGCCCACAATTAACCAAATATCATTACTAGGTTCCTATTAAAGATTTCTCAAAGAAATTTCACAGGAAGGTTGCGGGTACTAGCATTAAACACCATACAAAATATGGGCCTGGTTTTTTACAGCCACGCCCACATATTATTATAACTTACGACCAATACAATATTTTTGGACTAAGTTTTATATTAGTGGTTATATTGACACTAAAACACCACGCGATCAAGGTACCCTACCGAAAATTACCGTAGATATGCTCCTAATGATGATTTATGAAGAAAATATGCCCATTCTTGAACTTGCACGCACAAGAAAAGGTAAAGGGTATTTCGTAGTCGGTCTAACCCGACTTCAGACTTCTTTACTCGTTTAATATAAGGTGCGGCTTTTTGCCCATTTCATTTGACATTTACTTAAAAAAATGTCTACATGAAATGTGCAGCGCTTACCCAAGTCGACTTGCTTGCATATTTTTTCACAAACGCCATGCGAAATACTACAACCGGGAACTCAATGCTTCACTCGCTTTGACGTGGAGACTTGGGTTATGGAAACTACTAAAAAAGTGCAAAAACTTCTTACTTCTTGCTTCGTGCTTCTGAGTGTGTGAACTTATTGAATGAATTGTGTAATTAGTAAATTAATATAATTAGTAATATTAATTTGCAAGAAATTTACATAAATTATCCAGTATTAAATGAAAAATAGTCATAACGGTGATTCTTAATAGTCATAACGGTGATTCTTAACTCACATGCATAAATTCATGTGCGCATGAGATTGTGTTGGGGTTTGTGCGATTTCAATTGCTTTGTTGATGTTGATTTTGTGATGCTTTTGCGAATTTCGTCTGAAGAAGCTCATAAATTTCACAAAATCGAATCCAATCAAACATTTCGTTCGTCAATGAATATGTGCAATTTTAGGAAGTTGTCGAATTTCCGTACAAGCAAATTGTTAGATTGGATTTTATTGTTATGGATTTTGCAGATGTATTTAAATTTTTTATATTTATTTTCCATAAATTATCCATCGATTTATTATTGGCACTATAATAAAATATTTCGTGACTGCTATAGAAAAACACTGGTAGCAAAGTAGTGTGATGAAATTCTAAATTTAACAAAATTTTCTAGTAATAAAACTAATAGAAATTTCAAAAGTTTTTGAACTCTTTTCCACACCACCTTTGAGGTAGAGTTATTGGTGAGTTTTTTTAAAGTGGTGTCCGTGGTAGGACTTCAACTTGAACTCCAAATCCTTTATATCAAATATAAATTTCATTTTTGGCAGCAGCAATTAAATGTGGTTCAGTAAGATTATAAGTAAGATTATAAAAATAATTATTAATTTACTTTAAAAAAAAGAAGAAATATTTTCCTCCGCGGGTTTGAACCCGGCACCCTAAAGGCTGACATACCACCAACGCTTTTCCACTGGCGCTACTGATGCTTGCAAATATTTTGGCTATTTTGCGACATTTTAGGGCGTTCAAACATTATTCCAACAGCAGAACGTTCTTTGAATTCTGAGCCATTAACATTGATCACATGCAGTTTCGTATATAGGAATATTCAAAAATTCACTTAAAAATAGTAATTTATTTATTAAAATATATATTGTATACAGCAATAAATATTTGTACAAAAAAAAATAAAAATTTTTAAAATTTAGATATTTTATAAATTTTTTGTTTGAAATTAAATTTTTTAAATTTCTTATTAAATTCACTGTTAACATGCCGCTGTTATCATAATTTTTAGCAGAAAAATGTTACATTTTGACAGCAGTTCCACGGCGATTCCATGCGTCAGAGACATAAAATATATCATTATATCATTTATGTTTCTGGCTACTGTTGGTTCTTCATACTCGCTAATACTGTGAGTTAATATTGAAATATAAATGATTGCATACTTTTAGGATCGGAGTTAAAGCAGAAACATACATGACATCCAGTTTCCCTCTGTTACGCTTATATATGTTACCGCAGTGCGCGCTTACAAAACCCAAAGCTCGTGTCGCAAGCACATCCGCTCTAAATTCTTACGCTTGCGAAACCAGAGCTTACGTTGCAGAATTATCTAACCCAAATTGGCGAACCCCAACATATAAAGAGTTTATAGAGAGATTAGGTATTTGCTGTCAGTTTGTCCGTCCATTTTCTTTGTAAAAACAGTAGCCCAATAACAAACCATTTTATTTGAGGATGCGGATAAATATCTGAACTGTATAGTTTTTGGACAGTAACTGCCACAATCGTGCACTTCCTTTACGAATGGATACTTGGAAAGATTATATCTCAAGAAATAGTAGATTTGCTTCGCTGATAGGAGTAAACACCCACATGAGGTATGCAAAATTTTGAGACAAACCGGAATTCAAACATGAATATTCTATAGAGAGAAACACTTCTATACAACTAAAATACCCAAACCCCTTTGTGAATGCCAATAGTCCTGTAAATAAGCTTTCTATCAACATATGCCTTATTTATTATCTTACATATAAATAAAACTATTAATAAATCATAAAATATTCATTGTGACATTAAAAAAAATAAAAGAATATATATTTGAGACGCCAAGTGTCCCTTGCTGTATTAATTCGTTGTCGCTTCGGTTCCTCATATTTTTAGCTATTCTTCTGATAGGATCGGCGCTGAGCATAGCATTTCCTTTAGTGAGTACGCACATTTTCTGTGATTGATCAAAATTATCAATGGATCCCTTAATTAAGTCTGCCATTAATTCGTTTCATCTTGTAGCCGTATTAAATATCCAGTATTTCTGATTCACGACAGTTCTCAGAGCTGACATATTACAGTAGCTTTAAGCCAAGATGCAAAATGAAATTCAGATCTTTTCAAATTATAAGGTAAAAGACCCAAATTGAAAGAAAGTTTTAATAAAAAAAAATTGTAAAACATGTCACAGGTCGCCAAATTGGTAACTGCCTGGTTGAAAATCTTACTAAATGAAATCAAAATGATCGCCGTGTACAGACAGTATCATTAAAGGCGTTGTAGATACAATTTATCATATCGGAAGTATTCATTTTGATATGTTTTCCTAATTTTATATACCAAAATCTTTCTAAGAAATCGAATACTTTTTCAATTGGTGGGTACAAATGAGCGTGTCTGTTCTCACAAAAGGAAGATTGTTGGAATATTCTGATAATACAGGATCATGGCTATCGTAAAATATCTTCAAAGAATATAGTTCATGCAGTTGAGTAGCTAAGTGATGATGATTATGATAAATGTTCGTGACTACGTCGCCTCTTTTGCAGAGTTGAAAAACATTTGCTTACTATACATTAAAGTACGTGTACTGGACTTGATTCAACAATCTAAGAACTAAGACTAAAAGAATACGAATTAGATGAGCAAACAGAACTCGGTGGATTGACGTCAACGGAGTATTCCGAGAAACATCTTTACAGTTCTTGAAAATTTCAATTTGTTCTCTTCCTAATCTGGTCTCTTTTTATCTTAATGAATATTACGCTAACACATTTGTCGGGACAACATAAGAAGTAATATACGAATATTCTTTAGAAAAGCACTATTGAGGCAATGTAGAAATAATGATGAGAATCAGCTCTTGGCATATGAATAAATGGCAGAGAAATTGTTGGAGGCCAATTTTAGAGCAAGTGAACCAATAAAAAATTACGAAATAAATGAAACATGTTGTTAGACAATCACCAAAACATACGTGTGATGTTGGTGGTTTGGGGTACGTTGGACTTCATGCATCTTCACATACAAGAAGTCGATCAGCAAGTGAAGCAAAAAAGAGGCAAATTCAATATATACATACGTTGAACGGATATAAGGAATACTCTTGAGTCTCCTCCTGCATCCCCCTGCTCAACCTTTTTACCTTTGAAGTCTGCACGGATTACTAATATAATGCATAATATGCTTCGGAGATGCGAGCAAGGCAATTTCTTAAAGTTTTTGAATGTCATCTCATTGTCAAAAACAGTAATTTTTCATGTTCATAATCGTACTTTTATTCCGAATACATTCGAAAAAAAAAAAAAAACATTAATCCACGAAGCATTCCAATTGTGAATATGAAAACACTTCTATTCTATTACTCTACTCAACTGACTGTGGGATGATTCTTCTTAACTTGCTGACACAGATATTCATAGTCGAGGAGCACTGACAAAGAATTACCGGAACGATATTGGGCGTGTGGTTTGATGTGATTAGCAACGCCCAGTTTTAAGATTGATGTACCTGGAGATTGTTATGTAGGTAGTTGGTCTGATACATTTGCAAAATATTGTGGAGTGGAATTAAATTTTAATATATTAAGAGTTTTTGTAAGGTACAATAACGAACTTTTCGGAAATAGACATTATTATAACTCTTAATCTTCTAAACAAAGCAAATATTATTTCAACGTACTCTCATCCAATCAATTAGAATTTTATACTTTTTATTAGCCTATTCACTACTTCAACGACTTTTGGGTGAATGGTTCTCGACTTTATTATAGCTCCAGGATAGATCAAGAACACTTTGTTATCCTCAATCTTTACTCTTTTCAAATGTGTTGGAAAAGGAGTTGTTCGGGAGTTTAAGTAACAAGATGGCTCTGGTACCTGGTTCCAAATGTCCATTCGTTGCAATTCGTTAACTAAAACGATTATATTCTTAGAGCGCCCATGTCACCGATTATTAGCCGGAAAAAAATGAATCAATTAAGCCATTTATCACAAAGGACACCCTAGAAAAGTGTCCAGCAGTGTTGATGACGGGCGTAACATTTACATATTTCAAACATTACACAGTCGAAAACGGGTATAGGCATACCCCTGATGCACATATGGGTCTTAGAAAGACTTTTGCCTGGATTCGTATGGATACATGTCCTCAAGGCGGCTTCCTCTGATGGACTTCCTTTGCATATATCGCCTTCAACTTCAGAGTTCAGTGCGTATCCGCGAAATTGAAATCAGCACATGGCGATATCGGTGAGCATTCATCTATCTGCGCCCCCAGGAACACCGTCATTATATTGCGCAGCAAATCACGATTGGAGAAACCATCTTGTGTTTTCGAAGCTACTCACTCTAGAACTGTAGAACTCTCTGATTAGAGCAATTATTTATTTGTTTTCGAAATATGTAATATTGAAATATTTCGAAATGATAAACAAGGCTGGAAGTTCAGAAACTCGACTGTTTGATTTTAACAATTACTTTTAATAACCTTGGCACTTATAATCTTAAAGTAACGCAACCCCTACTCAAGAAATACTATGGCGATGTAACGCCTTCAAACCAACATTTTAGTACTAAGTTTGTGTATAGACATAGACATATTTTGTAATGTATATCTGATTGAAAAGTGTTTGAGAATAAATGCTTATATATATATATATATATATATATATATATATATATATATATATATATATATATACATATATATATATATATATATATATATATATATATATATATATATATATATATATATATATATATATATATATATATTCATTATAACGGAATATTCGAAAAAATACCTTTAATATGAATGTTTTTAGTCCTTAAAGTGAAAAGTGCACTATGTAGGTGCAACGCTACTTTGCCACCGA
Source organism: Clusia tigrina (assembly GCA_920105625.2). NCBI lineage: Eukaryota > Metazoa > Arthropoda > Insecta > Diptera > Clusiidae > Clusia > Clusia tigrina. The sequence goes on from OV050030.1 coordinate 396,259,261, forward strand.
ATTAATTTTCAGATACAGAATTATTGAAAAATAATTTTGATAGATATTGTAGCTACACATATTTCGACACGCCACCGTCCTCATCAGAGATCTCTCAATGAAAGGCAATTTTTTCCCAGGTTGATATTATATCTTAGGAAGCAAGAGCCCATCAACTATCATCCTGCCCACGAATCGCACCTGGGCCTTCAGTTATTACATTGACAGATAACTACGCTTACTGCAGGTTGTGAATTTACTGACTGAATTCTCTTTCAGTCGGCTGCACTCTAAACAACTATCTCTCAATATTACCCCTCTTTTTCCCGAAATTCCTCTCAACCATTCGTTCTTATTACGTTAACTGTCATATTAAATTTGTTATTACATTTGTAATAATCATATTCACAATAATCTTCAAAAGTGCTTCAATATTGGATTATGACATTGTAAATGGTTTGATATGCGAACCCACTTTGCTTTAAAAACTGTGATATTAAATTTTAAAATTGTTCGTTTTGTTTAAATTGTTTTGTGATATGTAAAGTAGAACGCAATTATTCTCTTATTGGCACCAGAAATTTCGAGTTGATTCTTCTCCCATTTAAATGCACTATTTCTAAGACAATATTTTGGAAACAAGCAAATCAAGTTTAAGCCATATTTGAGCGTAATTTATAGAATACACATGAGAAAAAGATCATATATCATAAAGTAGTCAATTGTACTTCAATACGAGTTCCTATTTCAAGTAATATCGTCATTAGAAATTTTTTTTGATTCTTTGAGAAAATGTGCGGTGTCTCTGAACTTTTGATATATTGTGAAGCGGTCTGAATACAATTTCTAACAATGGAAAAGTCAAACAGATCTGTAATATGATCTGCGGCATATCATTATTGACGTCAATTCACGGCGTTGTTTTTTGACTTGCTCTTTATGTTAGTCTAAATTGTTGCCGTGTTAGATTGTGTAGACACAAGTGTTGGGTTTTCTCTTATCACAATCTAACAAGCATCTCAGATTTGATGACAATAAGAACTGCAAGGGTCCATATTAACGTCACCAAAGTGTAGTGAGCGTTAGTAAGTGTTTTGAGTTTTATTTCCCTTTCAGCTAAACATATTCTATTGACGTCAATTGTCGGCGCTCTATTTGTTCATCTAATTTGATTTAATTGTTTTTAATTTCCCATCCCAACTTCTCTGTTAGATTGTTTAAACAAGTGATGAAATTTTATATTGTTATCGCTCTTGTGCTGCTTGTTAAACATGCTTCTGTTCTCGTCTGCATTTCCATGCTCTCTACGTAGTTAGTTTAATGCAAATTGGGAGTAAACAAATAATGTTGAAATCTCAAAAAGAGCCCAGATATTTCGTCCTTCTAACGGTCATTTATTGGAACATAAAGTGCGTTCTGTTTTCCCAGCATAAATTCTCGTAAATTTAGTGTAATCTGTGAACGTACTTAGAAAAGTCCACTTTGTGAAGCAAGTAGAGAAGTGGGTTCCAATCATTATGTGGCGCATTCCAAGTTTGATCTGTCCCATGAATTTCGAAGTGGCCAACGTTTTTTTCTTCCTAACTTTTTCTAGCATGCATCTCTATTCGTCTGTAATTGTATTAATCTGAGCATTTGGTGGAAGGCCGAATTTTTAACTTTTATTTGCAATTATTGGAAGAAAAATTATGATTAAAACTTCGACAGATTTGGCATTAGTGAAATTGGTTCGTTTCCGAGTTTTTGTACTATTCGGAAAACATGGAAGAGGGCGGAAATATTTTAAAATTACTTCAATTTCTTTTGCACTCTTTATTTCCGTATTTTCTTGGTATCCACATCTTAATTCCACAATGTTTTCATTAGACTTGTTTAGGATTAGAGTATCAAAAACATGTTCATCGAAAGTTTCTGCTTTTTTAATGGCTTATTCATTGTTTTCATATCCTGCAAAATTTATCTTGGTAATAGAACGTGTTCCACGAAATGGAAATGATCACAATCACTTTCCATGTCATTTTAGTTTTCTCCGCTCCCTCCGCTTTTGCACAATGAAGCTATGCGAAAGCATACCCTGAATCCTGAGACAGAACTAGATGGCATTATGAGCCCATTCGACAAAGACCACGTCTACCGCCCATATACACTTAGCAGAAAAAGTCTACGTACAACATATGAAAATAACAAATTGAAGTTAAAATTTTGTTGATGCAATATCATAGTCTTTTATGTTTACTATATATTTGCAAAAAAAAATTTGGCAAAAATAACAACAAACAAAAAATAACGGAACTTAAATCCAAAAAGAGCGAAATTCAATGCAGAAAAAGTCTACGTACAAAAAGCATAAATGTACTTATTGAGACCAATAAACACAATTATTCCAAACTATCAAGGCAGTTACTTCAGCAGTGGTATTTTTATTTGTAAATACTTCGAAATTTTAAGAAAAAAATCAATTTGAAATATTTTTTTCTGATAGAAGCTAAACGAAAGGAAATCAACGTCAGTGAACGAAAGATCATGATGCATCTTAGGCAAAAAGGGAAAATATACCTTGAAATTGAAGCAATTCCAGATCGAGCACGATCTTCTATACAAACACTTATTAATAACTTCAAAAAGACTGGTAAATTAACCTCAAAACCCCGCTCTGGTCGTCCATCAATACTAAGTACCAGGGAAACCCAGGGTCTTATAGGGCAAATAAAAGTCAATCCACTACTAACGGCAGCAGAACTGGCAAAGGATGTTGCGGAGAAGCACATACAAAAATTATGTGCCGATATTTTACCAAAAATTAAAAAAAATCACCACTAACAGGCCGTATCGTTCTCAAAACATCGTATGTTTCAATATTTAATAGACTAAAACGACAAGAATTTGCCCAAAAATATTTAAATGAAGGTGAAAACTTCTGGAAGCAGGTAATGTTTTCTGACGAAAGCAAATTTTGCATTTTTGGTTTTAAAGGACCTAATATAGTCTGGCGGAGACCCGCTGCAGCCTTCCAAAAAAATCACAGTTAAACACAGCGGTAGAAGAGTGTTGATCTGGGATGCATGGCACCTTCCGGAATGGGCGAATTGGAGTTTATTGAGAATAAAATATACCACCTAAATATCTTCCAACAGAAGATGAAGACCAGTGGAAAAAATCTTTCCTTCGATCCATCATTTTACTTCCTGCACAACAATGACCCAAAGTATACAGCAGAGGTAGTGAAGCTTTCTCTCCTTTATAATGCACCCCATCAGTTGTAACGCCCCCAAAATCACCCGACTTAAACCTGATTGAACATTTATAGGGTTTACTAGAACGGCGCATACGAAATCACCATATTTCTTCGAGGACTATGCTCAAGGACCAAATTCGGGCTGAGTGCGCAAACATTAGTACCATAGAGACCGAAAAATTGGTCTAATGAATTCCGAAATGTTTAGCAGAGGTGGGCAAGAGAAAGGGTTACCCAACCAGTTATTAAATATATATTTTTTTTATTTTGATTTTGAAAATGGTTGTTAATTTTTTCATTCATTTATATTTTGTACGTAGACTTTTTCCGCATTAAAATTTGCTCTTTTTGGATTTAAGTTCAGTTATTTTCTGTTTGTTGTTGTTTTTGCCTTTTTTTTGCGAATGTACAGTAAACATAAAAGACTATGATAATCCATCAACAAAATTTTAAAAAATCATCCCGAAATTGAATAAATAACATCAATTTGTTATTTTCATATGTTGTACGTAGACTTTTTCTGCTAAGTGTATGCAACTTTAGGCACCCTTTTTAAAAATGTATATAATGTATCGGACTGCTTGATGGTATAGTGAAACAATTTGACAATTATGTAGATGTGGGTCATAACATACAGCTTATACGATCTTTAGATTGTGTGATTTAATTGAATGAATGCTAATATTATCAAGCTATATGCAAAAACTGCGGCTAAGGAGATAGAGGATATGCCCACGGTCCATAAAAGAGAACTTCTGGTCTAACCCTACAATTAGTCCAGTTATGCTGGCACTAGTCTGGACCAGTATGTATGCAAAATATGAGCAGCTTACTACTACGACCATGTCCACAATTATTGAAAATTCATTATTGGGCCCCTCTACAACAAAATTTTATACGAGACCGATGTGAATCGCGAATACAAAATATGCCCTCTATTAACGCTTGTTTATAATCTACGACTTATACGAAATTTGAGGATGAAATTTGATATGACTACGCATATTGACGCTATGAATATATTGGAGAGTATCTGACAAAAATCCATTTCGGATCACAATTGGATACTGTTCAAACGGACATCCAGGGAGTGCCCCCCACTTCCTATAGAAATAAAATATATAATTGTCGTTGGTTCGAAAGAATGTTAATTCGCAAACTGAGCAGGATTCCGCTTGCTGATATCACAACTTCTGAAAATCTTGACACTAACGTCAAGCCTCATGACAACGCCATATGGACAGCTTTTGAAGCATCTTGTCAGGTAAAGTATAGTAAAAAATCCTCTCCTCCTTGGTGGACTAAGGAACGATCAGAATTAAGCAAAAATGAAAGATCAGCTAATTGAGAATTGGCAATTATATATGCATATCAGGGCCCATTACAAGGGATCCATAAGGGTCTTCAAGAAGAATAGCTGTGAAACCATCAAAGATTCTACGAGAATCAGAAAGTTCCAAGGACGCAAACAACTTCCTTATCTCAATCTTTATCCTTAGAACTTATTTTCACAGTTGTAAGCCGTTAGCGAGAAAGGGGAGCTAACGGAGCAATCTGCTACTGAATCTTCACAGCCGTTGATAAAATGCTTACCAAGAATAAGAACGCATGGGCGATTAAGAGCTTTGCGCATTTTAAATCTCCAGGCCCTTATGGCATTATACCGATTTAGTTATAGGAGATAGTATACGCCGTAATGCCATGGCTAGAAAATATTTTTAACTCCTGTTTAAATGGATGGTATTGCGTGCAAATTCCATAGCAAATCAGTTTGTGAAGGTCAGATTGAGTATTTGTTTTTAAGTGTTGACAATGGAGTTGAAAGACTTCTTGTGGGCTGTGTCTACAGACCTAATCGTACAATTGACATACAATCGCTGATAGATCACATTCGGGCAATTTCTTTGGACCTGCAAAATATTGTTACTGCAGGTGACTTCAAAAGCAATATTCCAGTTGAGAGCGGACTGGTCACAGAAATGTTGGCATTCGGCTTGGTCCGTTAATACAACATCACCGACACATTTTACGGGGACAAACAGTTCTCAGTTGAACGTGTATTTTATTCATGATTTGAAGAAGATTAAAATTTACGAACAACTCCCTACTCCCTGTTTTTCAAAACATGACCTTATTTTTCTGACGCTTGATTTTACACTTAATATGACAACCAAAGTTTTGAGATACCGTGACTTTAAAAATATTAACTACCAACATTTGTGTTCTAAACTTGACACTGTACAATGAATGGAATTTATTATATTTTATGTCCTCAGTAAATGACAAAGTGGAATATCTACATTCTAATATTAAATTTCTTTTTGATGAGTTTGGCCTAAAGAAAGTGCGCACCGTTGAGCAAAAAGGGCAGCCTTGGTTTACTACTAAAATCAAGAATTTAATTAACATACGTGACGCTGCATATAGACGATGGAGGTGATAGAAGCCACCTCTTCTGTACGAAACTTACAGAAATCTTAGAAGGCAGGTTACTAAAGATGTCAATGCCGCTAAATACCCCCACTTCGGAAAAACATTTAGCAGTGCAATAACCAGTAAACAAAAATTGAGACATATTCGGAGCATAGGTATAGGGAAGATTGCTACTTTTGGGACCATTGACATGGGCCTAAATGATTTAAACAGGAAATTTGTCAATCTTCCAATTGAATTATCCAAACAGTTGTAGTTATGTGTCCTCTAATATTATGTTTGGGTTTTGTGGTGTTGACGAGTCAGATGTGTTGGAGTGTTTTCTGGGTATAAAGTCAAATGCTTGTGGTACCGATGAGATTCACCCTGTCTTTGTTAAAGCCGTACATCCTAAGCTGTTATAATGACATCTACTTTTCCTAATTGTTGGAAGTTAGGGAAAATTATTCCAACCCCAAAATCTGATAACGATTATAGACCAATAGCAATTTTACCGTACCTGTCCAAGGTATTTGAACTAGTAATGGCGAAACAATTAAAAAAAGTATTTAGCAGACAATAACATTATAATGGGACAACAGTCCGGGTTCATGCCAAGGAGGAGCTGCATAACGGGTCTGACTGATGTAGTGGAGAGTATTCACGCATCACTTGACTTAAATGGAGTGTCTTTCTTGGTGTCTTTAAAGGCATTTGACTGTGTTGACCACAATATTTTATTTACGAAGCTTCTGAGAATGTACAATTTCTCATCCGACGCAGTGAAGTTGATAGAATCATACCTTACAGATAGAACCCAAGCGGTTTACCAACTGAGCCAGTGTGATGACGAGGCTTCGGATTTCTTTTCGGTACTACGAGGTGTACCGCAGGGGTCCATATTGGGGCCTTTTCTTTTTTGTATATATATAAATGATCTACCGACTGCATTGCACAATTGTGATATTCATTTGTATGCTGATGACGTCCAGCTTTACATAAGCAGTAAAAGGGACAAAATTATTAATTGTGTCACTGAAATAAATAAGATTTATAACTGGGCAAGGAAAAATGGGCTTTGCCTTAATCCAGCTAAGTCAAAATGTTTAGTGACTTATAAAGAAACACTTTGATACCACAATACTACCCCGTATTATAATGAATGGGTCTGTGATTGAATGTGTGAACACGGCTAAAAACCTGGGAGTTATATTTGATGGCACTCTAACATGGAGTAAACACGTTGCAGTCACGGTTGGCAAAGTTTACGGTATGCTGGGTTCACTGTGGTCAACGCAATATTTTACCCCACAAGGAATCAGAATGCTGTTGGCTAAGGCCTACCTTCTCCCAACATTGCTGTATGGTTGTGGAATTTTTGGGAATTGTGATGCAGCTAGCAAACGAAAGCTTAATATCCTATTTAATAATATAACAAGGTATATTTATGGTTTGAGTAAATCAGATCATATATCCACTTTATCAAGGCAAGTTTTTGGGATCACATTTGATCAACTCTTGGAGTCTAAGACTATTGCTTCGTTCATAAATTGTGATCTGTATTTGTTTATTGTTTTGTTGTATATTTGAATTTTAATTGGATAAATCATCCACAATTTTATAATTTTATAACTTTATAATTTTCTTTGTATAAATCAATTTCTTTTATAATTTATATTTCATTTTAATTTGGAATGTTAAGTTAATTATTGAATATATATAGATACTTCAACTCGTTAGGACAGCTTAAAAAGGTTATTACCATAGTGTCCTAAGATCAATTTGTAGAGATAAATAAAATAAATAAAATAAATAAAATAAACAAACCATATTCCAGCCAGCTGAAAAAATTGTATTTATACAAAAGCTGGGCAAGAGAAAACATGAATATGTGAATAACTTTAGGCCGATTAGCCTAATATGCTACATACTGGAAACGTTTGAAAGGCTTTTACACTTCTACCCACGGAATTGTATTGAAAACTCTAACCTACCAACCGCACAGCATACAAATCTCCAGGGGAAGTCATTCGAAACTGTGCTTCCTGAGATGGTAGAAGTAACAGATAGATCATTCGAAACTAAGCAGTATATAATGACGGTTTTTCTATATATTGGAGGCGCCTTTAATAATGTCTTTTATCTAATATAGGAGTGCACCAATTGGATCATTTCTATGCTGCAGATAAGAAAAACAGAGCAAGTCTAGGAAATGTTAGTCTTAGTAGGGGATTTGCTCAGCGCGGAGTTTTTTGAGTCTGTTGCTATGCTCAATAAGAAGTATCCTGATCAGGCTGAACAAAATAGGAGTTTAAGTAGTGGCGCACCCTAATGGATGGTACTAATGGTATCAGAGTTGTACCCTAGCATAATTAGTGAGATCATGCAAAAGTCACTTGATGTTCTCCGTTCCTGGATTACCATGTGTCGGATAGAACTAAATCTAAGACAAATAAAAATGATGCTGTTTACCAACAGAATAAAATGCCCACTACTAATTTCATATAGCTCAATGGAATGGTTGACCGTCTCATCCAGCGCCAGATTTCTGGGAATAATACTAAGCTGAACTGGTGAAAAAATATGGAGAAGATAATGTTAAAAGCCAAATGCGTGCTTGGAAGAAAATGGGGACTGCAGCCCAGACTCACGTTATGTATGAATACGACAGTTATACTGGCTTTAGTAACTAACAGCGCCATTGTATGGTGGAAAGCCCTAAGAAAGAACTATAAAATATCAAAAAACTGCGGAGACTTCAAAGATCAGCGTGCGCGTCTTCCGCGGAGCCCATCTATTTCTGTCCAATGGAGGTTCTGAATGTTTTAATGCGCCTGATTCCGATATATCTCTTCATTGAACAAAGAGCAACCGAAAGTAAGTCTTCTCATATCGAATGCACGACGATTATAACCGTAGCCACTGTGACCTTCCGCAAGATTTTGAAATTTCCATTCAAACATCCATTTAACACTCAGTGTAGGAGAGGTGTTGGGATCGCACTACCTACTTACTTTCGTGGCCTAATCGCAGAATCTGCAAATAACCCGCTATCGGGTTACGCCCGAACCTAACAGCGTTCGCCACGCGCCTCTGCTTTGCGCGCGTCTTCTCCAATATGTTATACCATGCGTGGTTAGGGTTTCCTCGACTTGGTTCTACCATCGGAGGCATGGTCGCCCCTACGTCGTAGTACAGCGGATTCTGCTTCGAATATCTTTTTCGCTGGAGCTTCTGCGTCCATTCGCACGACATGTCCAAGCCAGCGCAGACGTTGTACAGTGATGCGTCTGACAATGTCAACATCAGCGTAGAGCTCGTACAGTTCGTGGTTCATAAAAACACGGTAGTCGTCGCCGACACGAACAGGACTGAAGATTTTACGAAGAATTTTCCTCTCAAACAGATTGCCCTTGTAGGTCTTGTGGAGTGTCAGTTTTGTCGGTCGAGAGAAGGCTCTACTACAAATTTGCTTAGTGAACCCATAGTAACACCTAGGAAAGCTGATGCTTCGTTTAATCTCCAGGCTAACGTCGTTTTCGGCATTAATGCCGGAGCCAAGGTATATAAATTCCTTGACAACTTCAAAAGTATAGTTGTCCGCTGTAACATGGGATCCTAAACGCCAAGCATCCCTGCTGGTGGACAGCATATACTGCCTTGCTCTCATTCACCGTTATACCCTCTTTCGCTTATTCTTTTTCAATGGCGTAAAATTCAGCAGTAACATCTCGCTTGCAACGTCCAATGATGTCGCTGTCATCGGCATATGCGAGGAGCTGGACATTTTTGTGGAAAATAGTACCATTCCGATGTACACCGGTTTTCTGCAGTACCCCTTCCATGCTTAATTTGAAGAAGTCGCACGACAGTGGATCGCCAAAATGGTTCGGAGTGTTTACTTCCTACGTATTGCTCAATGTCATTCTACAGAGCCGTATTAGCTTTGTAGGAATACCGACTCAGACAAGATGACATATAGACAATCCCTTATCGGGCTATCGAATGCAGCTTTATAGTCGACAAAGAGATGCTGGATGTCGATCTGTTTCTCGAGGGTTTTCTCCAGGATTAATGTAGCGGTAAGATCTAGTCAATGGTGGACTTTCCAGGTCTAAAACCGCACTGATAAGGCCCCATCAGTGTGTTGGCATGTGGATTTAGTTATCACATACCTAACCTTATATGAGATGGCAATAAGACTGTTTCCCAGGTAGTTGGCGCATATCATCGGGTCACCTTTCGCCAATACAGGACAAGGGACACTGAGATTCCAATCGTCGGGCATGCTTTCTTCTAACCATATTTTACTGATGAGCTGATGCACGCACCCTATCAGCTCATTACCGAAGGCCTTGAACAATTCAGCAGGCAGTCTATCGGAACCCGCTGTTTTGTTGTTTTTTAATCGCTGAATACAAACTCCGACCTCATTGTGGCTAGATGGTGGAAGAACCACTCCGTCATCGTAAATTGGTGGTATCGGGTTGAGTTTTCCAGAGGCGGTATTGGTGGCATCGTCGCCTGCCAGTAATTCAAAGAAATGTTCCCTCCACAATCTCAGTGTGAACTGCGTATCCGTAACCAGATTCCCATTCTCATCTCTGCAGGTAGATGCTCCGGGCTTAAAACCTTGGGTCAGACGCCTGACTTATTGATATTAACGAGCATCATTTCTGTTCCGGTACATGTCGAGTTCCATCGATTACAAATGATCAATTTGGTTGCGCGCGTGTGGATCAGGGGACAACCATGTGGCTTTGTGAGATGTCGAAATCTGGTTCTACTAACTACCATGTTTCGCGCCGCGGTGAAGTCGGTCAGTTTTAGACCATTGTCCTATGTGGTCTCGTGAAGGCTGAACTGACCGACTGTGGTGCCAAAGATGGTTCCTCGTCCGACCCTTGAAGTCCCCGAGGATAATCTTCACGTCGTGGGTCGAGCAGCGGTCATATGTGTCCTTGAGTCTCGTGTAGAATGTATCCTCAACAGCATCGTGCTTTTCCTCCGTCGGGGCGCAAATCCGGCTAATGCTGAAGAATTTAGCCTTCAGGCAAGCCTTTAGTTCACGGCCTTGAACCTGGAGACCAATGTTCGAAGCCTGCCGCGTACCACAAATCCACATCCGAATACGCGCTTCTCCGTATGGCAGCTATAGTAGATATCGTAGCTCGCTCACTTAGACCAACCATGTCCTGTCCATCTCATTTCCCGAATGGCAGTTACGTAAGCCTTTATTTTTTCGATGGATAGAGGCACCTTCCCTATTGAGGGTCCGGACTTTCCAGGTGCATATTCTTAAATCATTCTGCATTTTCAATTTGCGGTGATCGTCAATGTTAAAAGGCATCTCATCCGAGGCTTGTTTTTTGTTCTTCACTGGACTTTTAGATTTATATAGATTGCCACGCCCACTGTTAACAAATATTCATAACTTAAGATCTGGTAGAGATTTATGGACGAAATTTTACATGAAGAAACATGTGGACACTATAAAGCTATCTGTAACAAATGGGGCTGAGCAGAGAAAAGACACGCCCACTTTTGATATAAGGAACTTTCGGGTCTAAAATTAAAATTAGCTTACCTATGCTCGTATTGACGCCATCAGAATAAAAATTTGCAGAAATATACATGGGGTCCATAATAGTGTGTGTGCAGAATATGGAGATCATACTAGAACTGCCACGCCCACAATTAGCAAAAAATCATTACTGTGTTCCTATTAAAGATTTATCAATGAAATTTCACAGGAATGTTGCGGGAACACAAAAAGTGGGCGTGTTATTTCCACATCCACGCCCACTATTGACATATTTTTATAACTTGCGACCTATATATTATTTTTGGACGAAATTTTACATTAGTGGTTATATTGACACTACAAAGCCATACCCAAGAAAAGGGGCCGATATAATCATTTCAAGGTACCGTACCAAAAATTACCGTGAATATGCTCCTAATGATGATTTATGAAGAAAACATCCCAATTGTTGAACTCGAGCGCACAAGAAAAGGTAAAAGGTATTTCGTAGTCGGTCTAACCCGACTTCAGACTTCTTTACTCGTTTTTTAATGGCGGGTCCCAAACCCTGCGCACAACCCTGTTAGTGTCAGAGAATACTCGCTGCACACATTATCTCACTATCCAGCGGATGCTGAGATAGCTACCCAGGTGGCGCCACGTGGAAACTGTGTGCCAACTTGCTAATGCTTGAAACAGAGATCGCTCTGACCATCACCAAGTTGAAGGCAATCAGAAGCTTTACTCTGCTCAAATAAAAGCCAGGCCAAACCGCTGGAACCGCGGAGCACGTCAGCGGATTGTTTTGATAGAAAAGGGTGCCACACTGTCTCAATTTGCACATACCCCAAATGTTTTTTTTGCAAGGTTTGTCCAGTAAAGAATAAGTAATAAGTGAATTGGTCCTTGAAGTCATTCAAGTGCCAGTTTTACGGACACTTGGATGATGTTTCAGCTGGTGGCCGGGGCAGCAGTGTAGATGTGAGTTTCAGCGATTGATTGCATATGGAAATTTTTTATATGGTGGTGGTACATTAGAGAGTTGCAAAATGATATCTCTGCTCTCCTAAAAACACAAATGCTTGCACACATCCAAGCGCAGCACTATTCCATATCTATGTGTGCATAATGTACAGCTATTTCAAGAACAAGGAAATTAAAATAAAGTTTTGTTTTATTCAACTTTGTATTTAATTAATTTGAAAAATTTATTAGCAGTCATTTTTTGCGTTTCATTTTGTGGATTGTTTTCAGACGTATCCTGACGGTTAGAAAATTTATTTTACACGACAGATTGCTGCGCATTTATTTTCCATCCTCTAATCTTCATGTTTCTATTGCCTCTTTTTGGATATTCACTCTATATGAGAAATATCCAAACTGGAGCAGGCAAATGAAAACATTTTTATTTGGCAAAATATGAAATTATTAAAGCATTCCGTGTATGCGGTAATTTTTCAAGAACCCGTTTGCATATAGTTGGTGTGAATTAAAATTTTATAAAAACTTGCGTTATTATCAGGTAGAAACTAACACAGATTATTGCTGCCAACTACAACCAAAAAATCGAAAATGTTTACCATATTCTCTTAAAAGCAAAATTATTTTGTATATTAAAGTCTTGAATCTCGGCGCATATTTTAATCGATTTATTAAGTTTCAGCGTTACTGGAATATTCATATTTGTCATGCAATTATGCTCCATTACTCCCAGAAGTGCAATCATTGAGCTCGGTACTTTGGGAGCCTTTGTGTTAATTTAAAATTTCCATAACACTTAAAAAAAAAACGTCTACAAAAATGCCAACACTTGCAACGATGCTCTCAGTTGTCATTTGATTACCTGCGTTGTCGGTTCAAGTAGTTAGTTAACCCGAAGCATAGTAATGGAGAGTCCTGTAAGCATGATAAGAAAGGGAAAATGTGCGTTTGCCACTCCCAACACATGAATCGGATTTATTGTCATTACCGACTATTACGAGGGACACAACGAGCCTACAATCGCAAACACTCAGCTATGTGTGGAGCGATATAATCATCCGGTTTCGTATAAAGTACGGTCGGCATTGGTCAGCCTGCAAGGGTCTGCTTATGGAATAATCGAAAAACACTTCAGTTCATGGCATTGGATACTTATTCGAATTACACCGCCCCTTCTATGCGAAGTGAGACATCTATAATAGTTGACATGGTTGTCACTGAAAGCAGTCGTTTAAGGATTTCTTGGGGTGTTTTGCTGCTTATCTCATTTTACTTTGCGACTTCACTCACTTGGTATACGAGTATATATCTGAAGTGGCAGGAATCTCCTATTATACTGAGTTTTGATGGGGCCCTTGTTCCGGTCCATAAGATACCTTTCCCGACTATAACGGTGTGTACGGAAGTCAAAATGGATCGCATTAAATTTGACTTTACAGAAGTATAATATGGGAACAAATCGAAGAATCGAAGTCATTTCATAATTACGGGAATCTAAGAGAGGAGTAGTAAGTGCTAAATTAGAATAATCTTTATTTGCATTTGGAGAGCAAGTAGTCTGTCATATAATCTTGGGACAGGATATCACGATTAGCAGCCACAATGCACATATGCGATGAAGATGTGGTGCAACGGTCGGTTCCATTTATAGCCAAAGTTGTGTTGAAAAATGTCGCCGTCCACAGCGTTCGTTCCACAGCAAAATTGACCCTTTGTAATCGTGAACTCAGAGCTGATTATATCAATGGCATCAATCGGTAGCTTGACACTGGGCTTTTCATTCTGAATAAACAGATTTGTTTATGAATGGTGCCACAATTTGTATTGCGAGTGTTTATTTTTGTTTAATATTTAAATAGGGTGCACGAATAATGGAACAACCGATACAGAATCTGCATATACAACAGGAGAGAGTCCCAGTGAGGAAATCTGCTCACCTAGAATCCTTGCAGCAAAGATATATTGTGTTACAGAACTTCTGGAGCAGAATGTTGCAGGCGCTTCTAATACAGAATTAAATGCACCAAAATCGGAAGTTTGCAATGAAAATGTCATCCAAAATTCATCAGACTACGAACAAGATGCAGAAAATTACTCTCATAATTTGTTTACAATTAAAGAGGAGTTTGATGAAACCAAATTTAGTGTTAATGAATTCATCGATAACAACCGGGTCGGTGAGAGACTATGCAGCCGTCATTCCAGCGGGGAAAATAAAACTACGGCAATACACAGCAAAAACACAGAAGGTCAACGAGTTCTTGCAATAAGCAGCAAAACTTTGTTGTGTCCATTTTGTGGCATTGACTATCCCAAATCTTCAGATTGGCGTGACCTTGTGAATGGTGTACACCATTTTAATAAACGTGAGCACCTGAACGAGGAGTATATTGACAATAAAAAGGCGAAATGTAAAAAGTGTGGGATAGAATAAGGCATACGCATGGAAGGTTTCAAGAAGCACGTAATTACGCACCTGTCGTACAAACTGTATGAGAAATGCAAATTATGCGGCCTGACTTTTGCACGGCGCGCTTCCCAACAGAAGCATGTTACAAGTATCCATGGTCACCTTGCCAAAAGTAAGCTTAGGAGGATTTATCCAGGACGGTTTGTATGTCCAATCAATGTAACTCTTCAGTGTCCAGTGTGTGGCATGAGATTTTCGAGTGCTTTTGTTGGGCGGAACTACATCAATGATATTCATGAACTCAATAGTGGCAAAAATCTGAACACGGAGGATATTAGTGAGACTAAGGCCAGATGTAGCCAACGCAAAATTCTATTGGTTCAAAAGTTGCAGATTTTACAATAGCACAGAATCAGGCATTCAAACTCTATTTTGAATGCAAGTTGTGCGACACACAATTCGCTACTAGTAGATGGAGGATATGCGAAGCACATCGAAGTCATGCATGTCAGCCTACATGACGGTGGAATTGGTGGTTCTGCATTGGTGTAAATGGCGCAAGCAATACTCAGTGGCATCATGTATTGAAAAGTATGACTAAATGTGGAAGATTCAGATCAGTGGTTGGGCACTGAAATACACATTGGCACAGACACCATGCATCCACGTTTACACTGAATAATAAGTCAGCAAAGAAAGGCGTTTAAAAGCATGAAAGAAGTGCGAAGTGTATGCTGGGGTGTAGTCTCGAGCAGCACCAGAAAGTATTTGAAAAAGAAAAACAAAAATTAGTATATTCCTAAGCAAATCAATAGCTATGAAATTATTGGAAGATTGAATATTCCTATCTCTCAATTGTGTTCTATTAATTTATTCACTTTAATTTAATACAATTTTTAATAACATTAAAAACTTTGTTAAGAGAACAAAATGATATAAATATCACATTTCGAACATTGCATGTCCTTTCTTTTAATTATTACAATTTTTAGTTATCACGTTTATAAGTACATATTTACCAAACCTGTAAATTGCTATAAATAATATAATACACACATTTTTACTAAAGCAGAAGAGTTCTAAGACTGATCTACCACAATTGGGGTAATGACAAAGCTGGGTATGGATAAGTTCCGCCCGGCTTTTCAACTCACTTTCAACACTTTTGTCAAGTTTTACTATAAATGAGGTTACTACTTGGTATGCATCTCGCTGCATCTCTGCAGATTTCAATGGCGAACTTTTTAGATGTGCAGTATTTAGGTATGAGAAAGTTTTCGCCTCGGCAGAAGTTCGTCCTATTGCTAAATCGTATTTTTATAAAATTTCCAGGTTTTTCGTGTGGGGCTCTCTCGAGTTTTACGTGCAGGAAACGTGCTGCTGAACATACCAGTTGGTCCACTTGATCTATACCATCTATTTATAAGTGCTTTCGTGCTCTTTAACAGTTTGAAACCAGGATATCAGATGATTCCGCAACAAAGTCTTCTATAGTTCTTTCTTTGAGTCGCTAAGTGATGCTTTTGTCTAATGTGCCTCATGTGGTAGATACGATTTAAAGAAAGCTTACCGCATAATTGGCATTTAACATACCGCCTGTACGGCAAATGTGTCAGTTTGTGGTCAGCTCTCTTTGAGCTTACTATGACATTGCATTGCCTGCATTTCATATTATTTGCATCCACATGCTCCATATTCAGACTCTCCCGTTTATCGAATTCATGCACATCCCTGAGATGCTTGTGCCATTTGCAGGAATTTGGAAACTCTATGCCACAAAATGGACACAGGAGAATAGGATCGGCTTGAGAGGGAAAAACTAGATGGTTTTTATGAATTCTATCAAAGTGGCGCTTGTGGAGTCCACCAGTTTTAAAATATTGGTTGCATAATTTACATTTAATACGAAACTTGTGTGGCAGATGCGTTATTCTGTGGCGTTGCATGTGATGTAGTTTGTTCATAATTAGCATATTGCACTGCTTACACTTCCACGTTTTCTCATCAACAAACTCCATGTTGAGATTATGTTTATTTCTGAAATCATGAACGCCATTGATGTGTACGCGCCATTCAGAAATATTGAGAAATTCCTTGCAATAAAATGGACAAACGAAAATGGGTTTGTCTGCAGCATCACTTTTTTCTATTTTTCCGCAGAAATTATGTTTCTTTCGTAAATGATTCGTCAGCGTATCCACATGTTTAAAATGTTCTAAGCACAATTTGCACTTCAAAAACCGATTGTATGGAAGATGTTTTATTCTGTGTTGCTGTAAATTCGTAAGCGTTTTGGTGGCTATTTGAGTATTGCAGTCTTTACATTGCGCCCTCGAATCACTGATGAAGTCCATGTTTAGATTTTCTCGGTTAACAAAGTCATGAACGACATTGAGATGTTGTCGCCACTCAAATGAATTTGGAAATTCTGTGCCACAATATGGGCACAACATAATTATATTGGTTTCCGATTTATCTTTTTGATCCGCTTCCACATCCTTCTGTTCCGAAAGAGCGCTATTTTGATATGTAGAACCGCTGCTATCTGGGCCACTATCCTCATCACATGTAACATTATTAAACTTTGTGTTAATGTTGCTTTCCGCCGCAGCTTCCTCTTTTAATAGAGACAAGATTTCATCAAAGGCAGCTTCCCAGATTCCTGATTCATTAACAAAATCGTCTTTACTAATAATTTCCTTCTTTGGCATAAGCATGTATTGATTGCGGTATACTTCATCTCGGCAACGTGGTAGTTCATAGTGGCCAACGTAGTCCTCACTGTGAACTTCCTGCCTCGGTGGAAACTTATATTGGTAGCAGTTTACTTCAATCATCGTTTGGTGTTTCTTTGGAGTACAGTCAATATTCACGGCCAGATCTTCAGAGGAAGACGATTCTTCATCGACCATCTCTTTTTTTATATGCAGGTCGCTTATTGGAATTTCCATTTCTTCGTTCGGAAAATGCAAATCATGTTAATTTCAGGATTAAAATGACATTGAATCTCTATTGAATCACCGACGCGTACCGATCCGACTTCACTACGAAATTATTTTCAAATGATTAAAACATGCGTAGTAATATAAAGATTGGGAATGTGCTCTGGCGCGAAAACACGTTTTTGTGTGACTCTTTTTTGTGCACATTGTAAGACAATACATTTTATTTATTTTGTATTGAAAAATGAGTATTTTACGCTCTCAACCAGCGAAACTCTCCTGCGCGGGCATTCGGCCTATACGGCCGCAGAGCTTGAGCAACCAAGGGGAAGTCTCTCTCAACCAAAAAAGCAATCTGCCAGCATAGACATGCCAACCCCTCTCTCCAACAACAGCAACCAACAGGTATATTTGATGTTATACCGCTGACTGCGGAACTACCAACAACAAGTTTCGTATGTCTGATTAATTTAGCACCAAAAACCGCCTTTACTGGCCCCATTACCATTCCAAGCAGTGTGATTACCACAAAATAGTGTATATTAGAGTGTAGAATATTCGAGTACCACTTTTGATTCGTCGAACAATGCAGCGACAGCAACATCTACTAACGTCTAACTTGATGAGAAAGTCAGTAAGCACAAGCAATACCAGAGAGTAGTAGCAGAGACCATAGAGACGCGATACAAAGAGTATTTACGTATAAAGGTTCCGTCGCTCTCTTTGGCAAAAGAGAGGAATGGAATTGAATGGCAATCGCCCTGAAACCGTTAACAGATGTTAAACATAACATTATTCTGCTAAAAACGATTCATAACAGATTCAAAGTAAATTAATTTTATATGAGTTTAAGAAGGAATGGTTTTTATTGTCATAATAGGAAAATTAAGAAATGCAGATTTTCCATAATTTAAATGTTTTGGTTCCGGCTGGGTCTATCTTTTCTTTTGGTTCCGACTGGGTCTTGCTTTTCTTTTGGTTCCTGGTGGTTTTTTTTCGAGTTGACGATTGAGCTTTTTTCTCACTTAAGTTTTTCTTTTTGTGTGAGCAATTAGTTGTGCCAAATCAAATACTCTCTATATAGAATATGCGACAACCTCTCTTCAGTACTAAATTGTGTTGCTGGCTCGGGGCAAATACTCTCTATAAATAACTTATAAATAAGTTTTGAACTAGTAAATTAACCACTTGATTTTTTACTATTAAATTTAGTAATACATTTGAAGACTGCCTATAATTTTCACTACAGGGATATGGAATATTTTTACACAAACACAATAAATTCACATACACTATACATGTGACCAAAAAAAATGGTCGGAACGGTAATAGGGCCAGTAAAGGCGGTTTTTGCTGGTAAAGTATTCAGATATACGGAACTTGTTGTTGTTAGTTCCGCAGTCAGCGGTATAACATCAAGTATACGTGTTTGTTGCTGTTGTCGGAGAGAGGGATTGGCATGTCTATGCCTTGAAGGCCGGTTTTCGTATAGCGCAGCGTGATGCTAGCAGGGCGTAGAAAAAACGCTTATTCATTTATACTAAGCGACCGCAACGCGAGCAGCAGAAATTGAAATATTTTTATATTTGAATTGGGATGTAAAAAGTCCAAATACAAGTACTCACATTGGTACCTAATCCAATTGGTACTTGCACTAAAACAAGACAAATTCCATTCTTGAAAAGGTACTTTAACACATACTATATGTAAGAGTTTAGTATTGCTTTATTTCTCTGATTTAGAAACGAATGAATTCGTATAGAAAATCAGGATACAAGAGGCAATGGGACTGTGTGAACAAACACATTCGACATTTAATTACAACGATAAATAAGTTACGCATAGCTTCAGTATATGTGATGTCTTTATATACACACGCATATTATAGCAACGTAGCAATATCAGAATATTCATAAAATGAAAGAAAGAAAAAAAAATATAAAATTTTACAAAATCAAAGTCAAGTATTCCAGAAATACCGTAACTATACTTTTACATATTTACTTTGTCATTTAAAAATTTGCCCAGGGACATACGAGTACATTATTACAAATGTTTGCAATAAGAAACTAAATACTTAAACAACGGGTACAAAATAAA
This sequence comes from Clusia tigrina, assembly GCA_920105625.2. Lineage (NCBI taxonomy): Eukaryota > Metazoa > Arthropoda > Insecta > Diptera > Clusiidae > Clusia > Clusia tigrina. Next base: position 396,278,844 of record OV050030.1, read on the forward strand.
ATCTGAAACAAATTCACATCACTTGATACGCACACAATGCGACATACGAGATTCGGCCGCTCCGAAACGACGCTCGCAACGCTACCAGTGACAACTTAAATATTGCTGCCCGACGACGCGCCGCCGCCGCTAGCTGCAAAACGCTATGTGTAAATGGCTCCATTTGATTACATGGAAACTTTATCGAAGCGACAGTTTTTTCTGCTGCTAGCGTTTTGCTGCCTGGCGTTTTTACGCTATATGTAAATCGGCCTTCATTGTTTAACCAGAATTCTGAAGAAAATCAGCCACACTACTACAGTTTTGCACATGGTGAAGGAGGCCAAGATTAAGAAATTGCCGGTCAAAAGAGAATTAAACGTTTTTACATTATTCTGACAAATAACAACAGTTTCAATAATCTCAGAAAAATCTTCAAAATAGGTCAAAAATGCAGCTAAACGAATTAATTTAACGTTTTTATGCTTTTAATTAAACTGAGGTAGTGTTTCTTTCTTTAATAGTGACGAAAACAATTTTTTATTTTGTCGAATTAATTTTTTTACTTAAACGCAACCGGAATATTTCGACTTGTGGATCTTGAGGGTTCATTGACAATGAGAAATTATCAACAGAATTTGGTGTTTTCAGTTATTTTGAGAAATTAAGTGAATTGAGGAATGACGATAGTTAGAGTTAGGGGGGGTGCACTGTATTTTTACCACTACATACATCAATTTTAAAAACTCTTCTCAGTAGCAGAACTCGCACAAATACATTCATATCAACTGTCTATTCTTGTATGTTCTTTGGTTTAAGTATCGCGTCTCTATGGTCTCTGCTACTACTCTCTGGTATTGCTTGTGCTTACTGACTTTCTCATCAAGTTAGACGTTAGTAGATGTTGTTGTCGCTGCATTGTTCGACGAATCAAAAGTGGTACTCGAATATTCTACACTCTAATATACACTATTTTGTGGTAATCACACTGCTTGGAATGGTAATGGGGCCAGTAAAGGCGGCTTTTGGTGCTAAATTAATCAGACATACGGAACTTGTTGTTGGTAGTTCCGCAGTCAGCGGTATAACATCAAGTATACCTGTTGGTTGCTGTTGTTGGAAAGAGGGGTTGGCATGTTTATGGCAGATTGCTTATTTGGTTGAGAGAGACTTCCCCTTTGTTGCTCAATTTCAGCGACCGAATGGGCCGAACGCCCGCGCACGAGAGTTTCGCTAGAGTGCCTCGACTCACACTGGTCGAGAGCGTAAAACACTCATTTTTAATGCAAAATAAATAAATTTTCTTACAATGTGCACAAAATAGTGTCACACAAAAACGTCTTATCGCAATAGAGCACTATTCCCAATTTTTATATTTCTACGCATGTTTTAATCATTTGAAACTAATTTCGAAGTGAAGTTGGGACGGTACGCGTCGGCGATTCAACAGACAGCATTGAAAGTGTCATTTTAATCCTGCAATTTTCAGAACGAAAAAATTGAAATTCCAATAAGCGACCTGCATATAAAACAAGAGATGTTCGATGAAGAACTGTCTTACCCGGAAGATCTGGCGGTGAAGATTTATTGTATTCCAAAGAAGCACCAACCGATGGTTGAAGTAAACTGCTACCCACATAAGTTTACACCGAGGCAGGAAGTTCACAGTGAGTGCTACAATGGTCAGAGTTTGAAGTAAACCGCCGAGATGAAGTAAACCACAATCAATACATGCTTATGCCAAAGAAGGAAATTAACAGTGAAGACGATTTTATGAATGAATCAGGAATCTGGGAGGATGAAGATGCCTTTGATGAAATCTTGTCTCTATTAAAAGAGGAAGCTGCGGAGGCAAGCAACAGTAACACAGAGTTTAATAATGTTACATGTGATGAGGATAGTGGCCCAGATAGCAGCGGTTCTACATATCATAATTGCACTCTTTCGGAACAGAAGGATGTGGAACCGGATCAAAAGGATAAATCGGAAACCAATATAATTATGTTGTGCCCATATTGTGGCTCAGAATTCCCAACTCCCTTCGAGTGGCGGCAACATCTCAATGTCGTTCATGACTTTAGTAGACGAGAAAATCTACGCATGGACTTTATCAGTGATTCGAGGGCGCAATGTAAAGACTGCAATACTCAAATAGCCAGCAAAACGCTTGCGAATTTACAGCAACACAGAATAAACCATCTTCCATACAATCGGTATTTGAAGTGCAAATTGTGCTTAGAACATTTTAAACGCGTGGATACGCTGACGAATCATTTACGAAAGAAACATAATTTCTACGGAAAAATTGAAAAAAGTGATGGTGCAGACAAACCCATTTTCGTATGTCCATTTTGTTGCAAGGAATTTCTCAATATTTCTGAATGGCGCGTACACATTAATGGCGTTCATGATTTCAGAAATAAAAATAATCTCAACATGGAGTTTGTTGATGAGAAAAGGTGGAAGTGTAAGCAGTGCAATATGCTAATTATGAACCAACTACATTTAATGCAAGGCCACCGAGTAACGCATCTGCCACACAAGTATCGTAATAAATGTAAATTATGCAACCAATATTTTGCAACTGGTGGACTCCACAAGCTGCATTTTGATAAAATGCACAGAAACCATCTAGTTTTTTCCTCTCAAGCAGATCCAATTCTCCTGTGTCCATTTTGTGGCATAGAGTATCCAAATTCCTGTAAATGGCACAAGCATCTCAAGGATGTGCATGAATTCGATAAACGGGAGAGTCTGAATATGGAGCATGTGGATGCAGATAAGATGAAATGCAGGCAATGCAATGTCATAGTAAGCTCAAAGAGAGCTGACCACAATCTGACACATCTGCCGTACAGGCGGTATGTTAAATGCCAATTATGCGGTAAGCTTTCTTTAAATCGTATCTACCACATGAGGCACATCAGACAAAAGCATCAGTTAACGACTCAAAGAAAGAATAATCGAAAAACTGGTTGCGGATTCATCTGACATCCTGGTCTCAAACTGTTAAAGAAGACGAAAGCACTTATAAATAGATGGTATAGGTCACCAAGTGGAATGTTCAGCAGCATGTTTCCTGCACTTAACATTCGCGAGAGCCCCATAGGCAAAGTCTGGAAATTTACTAAAAATACCATCATCTATTTGGCAATAGGACGAACCTCTGCCGAGGCGAAAACTTTTTCATACTTAAATACTGCACCTCTATTGAAATCAGCCGAAGTGCCACGAGATGCATTCCCAGTAGTAACCGCATTTATAGTAAAACTGGATAATGCTGTTGAAAGTGAGTTGACAAGCTGGGCGGAACTTGTCCATATCCACCTTTGTCACTTACCCCAATTGTAGTAGATCAGTCTCAGAACTCTTCTGCTTTAGTAAAAATGTGTATATTAAATTATTTGAAGCAATTTACAGGTTTTGTAAATATATACTTACAAACGTGATAACAGAAAATTGTAATAATTAGAAGAAAGGACATGCAATGTACGAAATGAGACGAAAATATTTATATCATTTTGTTCTCTTCACAAAATTTTCATTGATACTAAAAATTATATTAAATTAAAGTGAGCGAGTTTTTTGTTTGCTCCTCTCTGCATTTCCATACATAATAATAAATTACAGACAAATAAATTGGTGTTACACAGAATTTTTTTTGTATTATGTTTCCAGGAGTATGGCATGGGTATTGAGAAGCGGCATCCGCCATTTTAACATGAAAATATTGTTACGAGTTTGCATATATTTATATTCAATCTTCCAATAATTTCATAGTCATTGTTTTGCACAGTCGATGTCTTATAATTTTTGTTTTTCTTTTTCAAATAATTTATGGTGGAACTGGAGATTACACCGCAGTACTCAGTTCACACTTCTTTCATGCTTTTAAACCCCCTTTTTTGCTGACTTATTATTCACTACAAATGTGTATGATGTGGGCATGGTGTCTGTGCCAATGTGTATTTCAGTGCCCCACCACTGATCTGAATCTTCCACATTTAGTCATACTTTTCAATACATGATGCCACTGAGTATTGCGTGAAGAACCACCAATTCCCCCATCATGTAGGCTGGCATGCATAACTTCGATGTGCTTCGCATATCCTCCCTCTACTAGTAGCGAATTGTGTGTCGCACAACTTGCATTCAAAATAGAGTTTGAATGGTAATTGCCTGATAATGCAACTTTTTAACCAATACAATTTTGCGTTGGCTACATCTGGGCTTAGTCTCACTAATATCCTCCATGTTCAAATTTTTGCGACTACTGAGTTCATGGATATCATTGATGTGGTTCCGCGAATCAGAGACACTCGTAAATTCGATGCCAAACAATGGACACAGAAGAGTTACCTCGATTGGACAAACAAAACGTCCTGGATAAATCCTCCTATGCTTACTTTTGGCAAGGTGACCATGGATACTTGTAAAATGCTTCTGTTCTGAATTCCATTCCACACTTTTTACATTTCGCCTTTATTTGTCATTTATTGTCAGTATACTCCATGTTCAGGTGCTCACGTTTATTAAACTTGTGTACACCGTTCACATGGTCACGCCAATCTGAAGAATTGGGATAGTCAATGCCACAAAATGGGCACAACAAAGTTTTGCTGCTTATTGCAAGAACTCGTTGACCTTCTGTGTTTTTGCTGTGTATTGCCGTAGTCTTATTTTCCCCGCTGGAGTTACGGCTGCATAGTCTCTCACCGACCCGGTTGTTATCGATGAATTCATTAACACTGAATTTGGTTTCATCAAACTCCTCTTTAATTGTAAACAAATTATGAGATTATTATTAGTATTATTAGATTATTTCGTAGTCTGATGAATTTTGGCTGACATTTTCATTGCACACTTCCGATTTTGGTTTCTTTAATTCTGTGTTAGAATCGCCTGCAACATTCTGCTCCAGAAGTTCTGTAACACAATATATCTTTGCTGCAAGGATTCTAGGTGAGCAGATTTCCTCACTGGGACTCTCTCCTGTTTTATATGCAGATTCTGTATCGGTTGTTCCATTATTCGTGCACCTTATTTAAATAGTAAACAAAAATAAACACTCGCAATACAAACTGTGGCACCATTCATAAAAAAATTTGTTTATTTAGAATGAAAAGCCCAGTGTCAAGCTACCGATTGATGCCATTGATAAAATCAGCTGTGAGTTCACGATTACAAAGGGTCAATTGTGCTGTGGAACGAACGCTGTGGACGGCGACATTTTTCATCACAACTTGGGCTATAAATGGAGCCGACCGTTGCACCACATATTCATCGCATATGTGCATTGTGGCTGCTAATCGTGATATCCTGTCCCAAGATTATATGACAGACTACTTGCTCTCCTAATACAAATAAAGATTATTCTAATTTAGCACTTACACTCCTCTCTTAGATTCCCGTAACTTTGAAATGACTTCGATTCTTCGATTTGTTCCCATATTTGACGCGATACTTCTGCAAAGTCAAATTTATTGCGATCCATTTTGACTTCCATACACACCATATAGTGGGGAAAGGTATCTTATGCACCGGAACAAGGACCCCATTAAAACTCAGTATAATAGAAGATTCCTGTCACTTCAGTTATATATACCAACTGAGTGAAGTCGCAAAGTAAAATGAGATAAGCAGCAAAACACCCCAAGAAATCCTTAAACGACTGCTGTCAATGACAACCATGTCAACTATTATAGATGTCTCACTTCGCATAGAAGGGGCGGTGCTATTCGAATAAGTATCCAATGCCATGAATTGAAGTGTTTTTCGATTATTCCATAAGCAGACCCTTGCAGGCTGACCAATGCCGACCGTACTTTATACGCGACCGGATGATTATATCGCTCCACACATAGCTGAGTGTTTGCGATTGTAGGCTCGTTGTGTCCCTCGTAATAGTCGGTAATGACAATAAATTCTTTACCACCAGTTGCAGGTATCCATCGGCAGCAGAATGGGTTTTTAGCTAAAATTTTGCGATTACCTGGAGACCTCGTGGAAAAATATCCCATTTGCAAGCCGATAATGAATGGATCAATATTTTGCGATATAGACTGAGAGGTCAGAATGTCTTTCTTGGAGCGAAGCAGCAGAGGTCTTTCCGACCCACTTGAAAACGTCTTCCCATGTATTCGCTCTTTGTAATACAGTGTGAAAACCTTAACGAAAACCAAATATGATGGGCCATTTAATTTAAAAGCACATTCTAATAAAATATTTTAAATATTAGCAGGAGGCAAAGAGAAATACAGCCTGCAATTAAGATGGAAAGTTCCAAAACAGAAAATACATCAGAGGATGAGGTCCCAAACAACAATATATGTAAATCATCATCACAACCAGTTGCAGGTATCCTAAAATCAACATCAGAGCCGCTTACAAGGATGCAATTAAGATCAGGTCGAAAAGTATAAATGGATTCCTAATATCGTGACACTGTGGAGGGTGTTCTGTAGTGAAAATTCAAACGTATTCTTATTAATTAATTCTTTCGAATGCAATCGAAACTATATACGAGTATGTAAGTCGGTATTTTGCAATGCATAGGCATGGTTATCAAGACTATAGAAGAGACCGGGCTGATTGGGTATACAATTAAATATAACAAATTTAAATTGATTGTATAATAAGTTATTGAGTTTTGTGGAGATCTGGCAACCCTAGCGAATAGGAAATGGAAAGGTGAAGTGATAGTTCGTACAAGAGACTTGACGCTGTGCTGATATACTTTCGATTGTCTTTATAAATGTTTCAAGTGTTAAACAATAAAAGCAATTACAGTTGGTTCAGTTTATAATCATCAAAAGTTAGTTGTGTTTAATTGGTAATATTTAGAGGCTATTACATTGGCGACGAGGTAAAATTATTGAAAAAAAAGAAAGAAGAATATATGGAAAGAATGTGTATACATTCTGCTTTTCAGTGACGTGGATGTCTAAAGTAACTGGGTAACCGGTACTTAGTGGATGTTGACGTACGGGAAAATTGACGTGAGCGAGACGGTGTACATTTAATTGTACGAAAGGCTGCAAAGCCAGTAACTGAACATACATTCAATTGTACGAAAAGCTAAAAAGCAATATTTGGAATTACATTGAATTGTAATTGGTAAGAAAGTTGGATTCTGTGGTATTAAAAAAAAAAAAAATTATTTTGTAATGGCATTAAATTGCTTAATAGGAAGAAGACATTGAATTGTTTCTGAATAACGTGACAGGATCGGTGTACATTAAATTGTTCAACAGAAACTAGAAAAAAACAACACTTGGAATTACATTGAATTGTAATTGGTGAGATAATTGTATTTATTAGTATTTTATATGTTCTGAATGGCATTAAATTGCTTCACAGAAGGACGACATTAAATTGTTGCAAAATAAATTTCGCGACGAAGACTTGTCATCGGAGCAAACAAAGTCTGAAATGAGTGCACCAGGCATTACACCGTTCTTATGCGATATCATCGATAAGGCGCTTATTCGCTCAGAATGGGAAAAATGGTTCCGCGCATTTTCAATATATCTGGAGGCAGAAGAAATCAATGATTCGGTGAAAAAGCAAAACAAACTGTTGTACTTAGGCGGTACGCAACTGCAGGGAGTAGTATACAATATCCCTGGAGCTCTTGTAGATTCCCCGAATAAAGAGCAACACGATGAAATAGATGTCTTTCAGGTTCTTGTAGCAAAACTGAACGAATATTTTTCGGCAGAAAGAAATTCTACATTTGAAAGGCATTTATTTCGATCACTGAAGCCTGAGGAAGGAGAGTGTTTTAACAAATTCTTATTAAGATTGCGGAACCAAGCTGCGAAATGTCAATTTGGGGAAACAAAAGATGAGATATTGAGCATTAATTTAAAGGATAAACTTATAGATGTATGGGCACCAGACGACCTTAAGAAACGACTGTTGGAAAGAGAACACACGCTCACGGAAGCTATTGAAATATGCCACGTTCATGAACAAATAAACAACCAGTCGGAAACAATGAAGCTGCCTCAAGTATCCTTAGATGTTAATAGAGTTGAAAGTAAGAACCCAGACACAGATTGTGGAAGATGTGGACGACGTGGGCATCATACGGATAGTATAGACTGTCCAGCTAGAAGAGTATCGTGTAATAAATGCGGTTTTGTTGGCCACTTTGCACGCAAATGCAAAACAAAAAGCATTAAACGCAAACAGATTGACTTCGGCGGTAAAGGCATGAAAAAGCGTAAAACTTTTCATTCGAATATACAATTTGTTTCGGATGCAGTTAAGTCTGAGGATGTTGGCATGCAAAACAAGTGGCAGGAGCAGAATTGTTTCCAAATTACGGACGGTTCAAAAGAGCATATGAATGAGCTTATAAAATGTTACGTAGGAGGACGTGAAATTTTGATGTTAATTGACTCGGGCTCGCAGTATAACCTCTTGGGCGAAAAAGATTGGGAATATCTCCGTAGGGAAAACGCCACTTTATGGAACATCCGAACTAGATCTGAGAATCAGTTCCGCGCTTATGCTGGAAACGCTTTACTCAATATTAAAGCTGTTTTCGAAGCTGTAATAGGCTTGGATGTAAAATCCAACTTGATTTCCTCATTCTATGTCATTAAGAATGGAGGACAATCCTTATTGGGGAGAGATACTGCCATAAAATTAAATGTTTTAAGATTAGGCCGTGAGATTAACCGCATTCAAAATTTGCAGCCGTTCCCGAAAATTAAGGGCTTTAAAATCACGCTTTCAATTGACAAATCAGTGAAACCCGTTCAGCAGCCATTGCGTAGGGTACCATCAGCTTTGGAGGAAAAAGTCGAAAACAAGTTGAGTGAAGCATTAGCTCGAGATATTATTGAACCGGTAGTGGGGCCTAGCGCTTGGATATCTCCTATTGTTGGAGTATTTAAAGGAGACGGTGATATCCGCTTGTGCATAGACATGCGACGTGCGAATGCTGCCATATTAAGAGAAAATTACCCACTGCCAACATTCGAATCTTTTATGGCTAAGTTGAAAGGAGCCAAATGCTTCTCTAGGCTGGATCTTAAAAATGCCTACCATCAGCTGGAGCTGGATGACAGCAGCCGCAAATAACTACTTTTATTACGTCAAAAGGGTTATACAGGTATAAAAGATTATTATTTGGAGTTAATTCAGCCCCTGAAATTTTCCAAAAGTCTATGGAGATTATTTTAGCCCCATGTAAATGCGTTTTGAACTACTTAGACGATGTTATTGTGTTTGGAAGCACGGAGGAGGAACACGACAATAACTTAAAAAGTGTACTGGAAATTTTTAAAAAATTGAATGTTGTGCTGAACGACGATAAATGCATTTGGAAGGCAGACAAGCTAAAATTTTTGGGTCATATCTTGTCCACTGAGGGGATTAGTCCAGACCCAAGTAAAGTTGAAACCATTTTACAATTTCGGCCTCCAACCAACAAAGAAGAAGTGAGAAGTTTTTTAGGTCTGGTGACATACCTTGGAAAATTTATACCCGATCTTGCTGATTTAACAGATCCCCTTAGATGTTTGACTAAAAAGGATGAAAAGTTTCTTTGGGGTAAAGGTCACAGCGACGCGTTTCAAAAGTTAAAAGAACAATTAGCGAAGATGCCAACTTTATCATATTTTAATCTCAAAAATCGCACTCGGTTGATAGCTGACGCTAGTCCGGTAGCCTTGGGAGCTGTTTTACTTCAGTTTGACAGAGACGTTCCGCAGGTTATATCGTTCGCCAGCAAAAGTTTGTCTGATGTCGAGCGAAGATACTCGCAGACAGAGAAAGAAAGCCTCGCTTTGGTGTGGGGTGTCGAACGGTTTTACTATTATTTGCCTGGCATTGAATTTGAACTGGTCACGGACCACAAGCCTTTAGAGTCAATTTTTAAACCCACGTCAAAACCGCCGGCTCGTATTGAGCGATGGGTATTACGCCTTCAATCATTCAAATTTAAAATAATATATCAAGCTGGGAAGTTTAATATCGCCGATTCTTTGTCAAGATTATGCAAAATTGAAAATTGTGCCTCTTTTGATAAACAGAGTGAGTTTAACATTTGTTCGATTATTGGAGAGACTGTCCCGCGTGCGCTTACTATATTGGAAATCGTTGAAAAGAATAATTTGGATTCCGAACTGATGGACGCAGTTAACAGCGTGAAAAAAAGACACATGGAAGCTGGATACGTCCAATAGATTTTTCCATTTCGTTTTGAACTATGCACGTTGGGCAATATTTTGCTACGAGGTACTAAAATCGTTATACCATTGTTGTTAAGATCAAGGGTGCTAGCACTAGCACACGAAGGCCATCCAGGTGAGACAGTGATGAAGCGCCGAGTACGTTCAAAAGTATGGTGGCCTTTAATTGACAGAGATGTCGAAAAATTCGTTAAGAGCTGCCGTGACTGCTTACTAGTTTCAAGGCCAATGCAACCAGTACCAATGAACCGAAGAGCGCTACCAAATGGTCCTTGGCTTTGTCTGGCGATGGATTTGTTGGGACCTTTACCCAATCATGATTTTGTATTTGTTGTGATAGACTATTACTCGAGATATCAAGAAGTCAAGTTCTTGAAGAAAATTACGTCCAGTGTAATAATTGACTTCCTGGAAGAAATATTTTCAAGGTTGGGCTATCCGAAATCCGTCACTACGGATAATGGACGTCAGTTTGTTAGTAATGAATTTCGGAACTTTTGTGAAATAAACAATATTGAAATTTTGACGTCCCCGCCCTATTGGCCACAAGCGAATGGCGAAGTAGAAAATATGAATCGATCGCTTGTCAAGCGCCTTCGAATAGCCCACGCCAATGCAACAGACTACAAGAAGGAAATTCAAAAGTTTTTATTGATGTACAATGTTACTCCTCATGGTACAACAGGGAAAGCCCCGTCAGAGCTGCTGTTCAATCGCTGCATTCGCGACAAAATTCCATCTGTCCATGATGTCAAAGAAGATATTTTAGATTCGGAGGCGAGAGATATGGATATCGCAAACAAGGAAAAGGGAAAACAAAGGGCAGACAAGGATAGAAGGGCAAAAAGTTGCGACATTCAAGTTGGAGACAAGGTCCTTCTTCAAAATGTTATTTTTCCGAATAAATTAACATCAACTTTTGGGACAGAGGAGTTTGAAGTTATGGAGCTAAAAGGGAATGATGTCACTGTACGAGGAAATGGAAAGGTTTACAGACGCAATATTAATCACTTGAAAAAGTTGCCAGCTATGCCCGAACCGAACAATACCGAGTCTACGCCAAGTCATACCGGACTGTCTCTTGATGACACCGAACAACATAATCAATTTACAGAGTTGCGAGAGCTGCCTAAGGATCCGGAGGCGACTAATCCAAGATTGACGCTGAAACTAAAAAAACATCGGAGGGATGTGGAGATCTGGCAACCCTAGCGAATAGGAAATGGAAAGGTGAAGTGATAGTTCGTACAAGAGACTTGACGCTGTGCTGATATACTTTCGATTGTCTTTATAAATGTTTCAAGTGTTAAACAATAAAAGCAATTACAGTTGGTTCAGTTTATAATCATCAAAAGTTAGTTGTGTTTAATTGGTAATATTTAGAGGCTATTACAAGTTTAATAAATAAACTTATATTTGTGATAAAAAAATACTACAATCTTTATAAAAGTTGTTGATAACTTATTTCTATGTTAATTTGAATTCCTAAGAATTGCACAAACTTCATTGTAATCATGATTTGTACATTGCTCGATCTGTGATCTTCAATCTTGTTTCCACTGGAAAATGACTTTGTCCAAGTAAGTTTTCATCAGATCTGACTCCTATATTCATGATGTATAAGAAGGATATGCTTTTTAAACTTCCTCCTCTAAGTGAAGGGGTTTTTATTGTAATAGTTTCCCTCAAAAATATAGTATTGAGATATGCTGTGCTCACATCAAAGCTTCGGAGAATTTACAACAAAACTATTGTTAGAGTTGCAGATGGTGTTCTTGCGCTTTCATTAATATCAATTCAGATAACATTGATTAATTTTCTACTTTGTTTGATTGTTTACACAATTTTTGGTTTTCGTGTTTTTTATAAATTTTGTTATTGTAAATCGGAGCATGTCATACTCACTTTATAACAAATATTCTATAACCATTGCGGTTCCAGCGGGTTGGCCTAGCTTTTATTTGAGCAGAGTAAAGCTTCTGATTGCCTTCAACTTGGTGATGGTCAGAGCGATCTCTGTTTCAAACATTAGCAAGTTGGCACACAGGTTCCACGTGGCGCCACCTGGGTAGCTATCTCAGCATCCGCTGGATAGTGAGATAATGTGTGCAGCGAGTATTCTCTGACACTAACAGGGTTGTGCGCAGGGTTTGTATGTACCCTATTGATAAATCTACAAATCTGCAGTCAACTATAATCTGCAACCATCAGTGCCCAACGGTACCGTACCATATTGAAGAAATCTGTAACCAACTATAAATCTACAATTAACTACAATCATCAGTGCTGCACATATCGGCCGCCACAGCTACAACCTTGTATAAATACGTAGTAAAATATCATGTAAGTAAAGTGATCATTTTGCCTTTAAAAATTGTTAGTGCCTGTCCACAGTGAGTGTTAGCCGTTGAGTTTATTAGTTTTGTGAGATTTAAATAAAAAAATATAAATTAAAATTCGTATAAAATCCAAAAAATTTTTTTTTTTACAATTCCCGGAAAAATAATACGTTATATTTATGTGTGTTTTGCAACTTGATGTTTAAGTCACGAAAATTAACATACAGTAGTGACGAAGATTCGATTCCTTCGTACCGAGAAAATAAAATAAATAATAATCTGAGTGAACAGATAGCAAACCTAGAAACCCAAATGCGTGCGTGCATTGCACAGCAAACGCAAGTTTAGGAAACAAAAATTAGCAGCGGTTACAGAACAGCTCAATAGTCTTAGGGGGGCTGCGCCAGAGGTGGAGGTATACTGATATTATACCAAGCCAAAAATGCGAGGAGCCTCTAGACATTGTAAAGTCCAATCCCGAGTTTGATGGGAAACAAGAAAATTACTTCTCATGGACACAAGCGGCAAACACAGCCTATAAAGTTTTCGAGCCCCACAACGGCAGCTCTATGCATTATCAAGCCATTGCTAGACGCAGTGCTTGCATCTTTTAATACCGTCCTCAATTTTAATGCAATTATTGCAAGATTAGATTTCACATTTGCAGACAAAACACAGATCCATGTGATCCAACAGAATCTTAACACTTTAAGACAATGTGATCTGACTCTCTTAAAATATTATGACGAGGTAGAAAGGAATTTAACCTTTTTGACAAATACAACACTAATGACCTACGACTCGGCCGCAGTGGCAGTTCTTAATGAAAAATATAGAACCGACGCGCTTCACACATTCGTCTCCGGATTAAAAAAATCGTTAAAGTGGGCTGTTTTCCCAGCTCAGCCGCGCGATTTGCCAACCGCCTTGGCACTAGCGCAGGAGGCAGAATCAATTAATGATAGAGGTTTTTTCATGGCAAATTATGCTAAGCACACTGAGGAAAAATTTCAAAATCAAAAATCCGGGGGTCAACGGTCTCAGGGTTGGCGTCAAAACAGCCAACAACAAAATTAAGGGAATTTCCAACAAAAGAGTCCATTCTTTCAAAAAGGAAATCAGAGACAACCGGGAAGTTCAAAGCAACGCTTTCAAAAACCACAGTGGCAAGGTGCCGAGCCGATGGATGGAGATTCATCATCGCGCTTTAGACAGCCAACCCAGGCTCAAAACTTAAAAAAAAATCAAAACTATGGGGACCAATCAATGCGGAGTCGCCAAAAAGTAAATCATCTGCCTCAAGAGCAAAGCGACGACAACTATGAAGCACAGTCACAGTCGGAAGCAACAGCTTTTGATGATGAGTTGTCCGAAGCTGAAAGTTGTAATTTTTAGGGGTAACTCCCTGCTTCCGTATATCACACGTACAGTAGCAGGACAAACCATTAGGCTCCTAATTGATACAGGAGCATCTAAAAATTATATAAAACCACTTTCCGGATTGGCACACTTCGTGCCCGTCAACAAGACATTCCAAGTAAGATCAATACATGGGCACACAAAAATTGAACAAAAGTGCCCCATTTTTTTATTTAACGTAAAATCATATATTTTTATTTTGAAAAATCTTAACGAATTCAACGGCATAATTGGCCTAGATTTATTAAAACAAGTAAACGCCAAAATTGACTTTACGAAAAATTGCATTAAGCACGATAACGGTTTAGAGCCGATCAAATTCACGAAATGTCAAAAATTGAATTTTATTAAAATTAATGACGACGATGTTCCCATCGCCGTCAGAAATTCATTTAATAAAATGATTGATCAAACGGTCAAAGCATTTGCGGACGTTAACGAGTCCCTCCCATACAACATAAACACTGTCGCCACCATACGGACAGACGGTGAACCAGTGTACTCCAAGTTGTACCCATACTCAATGGGCGTGTCTGAATTTGTCAACGCAGAAGTTAAACAACTTCTAGCGATTGGCATTATAAGACCGTCCAAATCGCCTTATAACAATCCACTGTGGGTTGTCGACAAAAAGGGTGTCGACGAAATAGGCCATAAATTAAAGCGTTTAGTGATCGATTTTCGTAAGCTAAACCAAAAAACAACGGACGACAAATACCCGATCCCAACAATTTCGACAATACTGTCAAATATGGGCGAGGCACAATATTTTACAACATTGGACCTCAAATCAGGTTTCCACCAAATTGAATTGGCTGAAAAAGACAGAGAAAAGACTGCATTCTCTGTCAACAACGGGAAGTACGAATTTTGTAGACTTCCCTTTGGGCTGAAAAACGCCCCAAGCATATTTCAGAGGGCAATAGATGATGTCCTCAGGGATCAAATCGGGAAAACATGTTACGTCTATGTGGATGATGTAATAACTTCCTCATTGAACAAAGAAGACCACGTCAAACATATCGAGTGGGTCTTGAAAAGCCTTCGAGACGCAGGCATGAGGGTCTCCCAAGAAAAGTCCAAGTTCTTCAAAAAGAGCGTAGAGTATTTGGGGTTCACTGTGAGTAGAGGCGGAATCCAAACATCACCTGCAAAAGCTGAGGCCATAAAGGATTTTCAGCCTCCAAAAACCTTGTTCGGTCTCAGATCATTTTTTGGGCTGGCAAGTTACTATAGATGTTTTATAGTAGGATTTGCCGCTATCGCTAAACCCCTAACGGACGTCCTAAAAGGTGGAAACGGCAAAATAAGCGCCAATCATTCAAGAAAAATAAAACTTGAATTGACCCCAAACCAACTTGATGCCTTTAACAAGTTGAAAGAAACACTAGCATCCGAAGACGTGATACTAAAGTATCCTGACTTCAAAAAACCATTTGATCTACCGACAGATGCTGAAGCTGTGTTGTCTCCGGACGAACGCCCTATTACCATGATTTCACGAACATTACGCGATAATGAATGAAACTTCGCTACAAACGAGCGAGAACTTCTCGCCATTGTATGGGCTCTAAAAAATCTCCGAAATTATTTACACGGTGTAAAAAATTTTAACATTTTCACAGACCACCAACCCCTGACATTTGCAGTGTCGGATAAAAATCCGAACGCAAAAATAAAACGTTGGGAAGCTTTTATCGATGAGCACAAAGCCAACATTATTTACAAACCTGGCAAAGAGAATTTCGTGGCAGACGCCTAGTCCCGCCAGAATGTTAACGACCTAGACTCTGCAGATTCAGATGTTGCCACTATGCACAGCGAAGAATCTCTCACGTACACTATAGAGACCACAGAAAAACCGGTTAACTGCTTCAGAAACCAAATAGTAATCGAGGAAGGTAACAACCTTTTAGTAAAAACGTTCATTTTTTTTAAAGAAAAAACCAGACACATTATTCAGTTCACTGACCGTAACACATGATGTGGTAAAGGTGGACGTGGTCAACTATTACATGTCGATATTTATTCCACTGATCAGAAATATTTTCTGACTTATATCGACAAATTCTCTAAGTTTGCATCTGTTCAAGCTATTCGTTCACACGCAATCGTAGACATCAAAGCGCCCATCCTGCAGCTCATAAACTTTTTTCCCAAGACAAAAACAATTTACTGTGACAACAAAAAATCCTTAAAATCGGAAACCATTAGATCAATACTGAAAAATAATTTCGACATTCAGATTTCAAATGCACCACCTCTGCATAGCACTTCTAACGGACAAGTTGAACGATTTCATAGTACCCTCGGAGATATAGGTCGTTGCTTAAGAATGGATAAACAATTAACCGATACCGTTGATATTGTTCTGCTCGCAACCATAAGATACAATAGATCGATACACTCTGTGACAGATAAAAAGCCAATAGAAATCATTCATTCGACGCCCATGGAACTTACAACTCAAATTAGGAACAGAATCACGTCGGCACAGGAAAAAATACTTGCAAAAACAAACAGAGACAGGGTTAATAAGACATACCAAGTAGGGGAAAAAGTGTTGCTTGAATCAAACAAAAGATTAGGAAATAAACTATCACCATTGTGCTCAGAAGAAATAATTCAAGCAGATCTGGGTACGACGGTTCTTTTTAAAGGGAGGGTGGTCCAGAAGGACAACCTAAAATAACCCCCTTATTTAACCTTTTTAATTTCTAATTTTTCTATTGACTAGGTTTAAGCATTCCAATTATATTTAAAAAATAAATTCATTTTTAGATTAGGATATCTGCTTGTACTAGCGCTGACATGGATTACCCTGACGACAGCGACATTAAGGCTTACCGACTATTCTCACGCTGACTATATGCCCGTAATGGATGGTGACGTGACTATTTGGGACGAACACGGGTATCTGGGACACACAACGAACATAACGTCATACGAGACTTACGCCGACGAGACCAGAAAGACACTGGACCTATTTGCAAAGGATCATATGAAAAAACTACTCAACACAGACCTCGGACATATAGAGACACTAATAGACACATTGAAAGTTCACCACAGACATGCCCGCAGCATAAACCTGCTAGGATCCACACTAAAAGTAATCGCCGGCACTCCGGATTTTGACGACTGGGAACAGATTAAGTTTCGACAAGGACAGTTAGTAGAATCAGAAAACAAGCAAGTTGAAATAAACAGCAAGTTCAAAACACGGCTAAACGAAATTACAAGGTCCTTAAATATGATTCGAAAAACGGATGATACCGATACCGAGCATTTATATGAAATAATTTTAGTAAAAAACAGAATAATTATTAATAATTTAGAAGACTTAATTTTCTCCATAGCTTTGGCAAAGATAAACTTAATCAGGTATTCTGGACAGCGTAGATATCAAGCAATTGGCAAATGAACACCTCACAAATATCAGTATAGCAGACATTTTGGAAGTATCCAGCATAAAAGCTTTTCAAAATTCCGATATGTTACATTTCTTAATGAAATATCCTATACCTAAATTAACATTTATCCAGTACAGCATAGAAGGATAATTTTAGATCTAGGAAACAGTAGCACGGTGGCCGATTGTGGTGCGCAAATCTTCGCCGTTTCTGAACGTGACGCCGCTCTAAGCACCACCTTCTGCAAGAGACTGCAAACTCAGACTTGCGCTCAACAACTGGTATCTGGAACCATCGCACATTGCGTCACTCGCCCTGGATATCTAGAACCGGCAACTCTGGTTGACGAAGGCCTTCTTATCATCAATGACGCAACTATCAAAGTTGAAGATAGCAATGGCATCAGTCAGCTGGTCACCGGAACGTATTTGGCGACCTACGACGACCGCATCTACTTGAACGGCACATTATATGTTAACCATCGTGGCGTTCTGAAGAAAAAACCCGCCGTCTCCGCCTCGTCTCAAATCAATGTGACCAGCCATCGGGAACATCTAAGTCTACTCTTCCTCCACGACCTCAGCCTGAAAAATCTTCAACATATTGGCAATCTACAAACTGAACTAACATCAAGACCAATACTGAGCAGCTGTCTGACTCTTGCCATTGCCCTACTCTGCTATGGTGGCATCTGTGCAGTCCGTCGATATCTAACTCGTAAACGCCGAATCGAACATACGGCACCCTTACGGGAAACCGAGGACGGCTTCCACTTAACGCCGGGAGGAGTTAACACGCGCAGAACAAAGTATGCTGACCAGGCACTACCTGTCGCAGACACAACAAAAGTGGAGGTGAAACCAGACACCCGCATGCCAGTACTGAGTGATCGTCGTACGGACGGTCACGAGGCGCCGAGACAGCATTTTGGACTATGCGCTGGATCTGCCGCGGGCCACAGGCTATGCGGCATGGAATAAATTTATTTAACTTCAATTCTGATTTACAATCTCAAGCGCTCGGTTGAGCCAAGTTATTCAATAAATAAACAAATAAAGGAATTCGTTTACTTATACTCATATATATGTCCATACCTACCACGCCTCCATCTTGAAATTGCAACCCCTCTCAAAAGCACAAAATTAGTTTACCCTATTTACCTTTTTTATAGGTAAAGGGTATAAAAAGTCCAGTGAAGAACAAAAAACAATCCTCGGATGAGATGCCTCTTAACATTGACGATCACCGCAAATTGAAAATGCAGAATGATTTAAGAATATGCACCTGGAAAGTCCGGACCCTCAATAGGGAAGATGCCTCTATCCATCGAAAAAATAAAGGCTGACGTAACTGCCATTCAGGAAATGAGATGGACAGGACATGGTTGGTCTAAGTGAGCGACCTACAATATCTACTATAGCTGCCATACGGAGAAGCGCGTATTCGGATGTGGATTTGTGGTACGCGGCAGGCTTCGAACATTGGTCTCCAGGTTCAAGGCCGTGAACTAAAGGCTTGCCTGATCCGCACGAAGGCTAAATTCTTCAGCATTAGCCGGATTTGCGCCCCGACGGAGGAAAAGCACGATGCTGTTGAGGATACATTCTACACGAGACTCAAGGAAACATATGACCGCTGCTCCACCCACGACGTGAAGATTATCCTCGGGGACTTCAAGGGTCGGACGAGGAACCATCTTTGGCACCACAGTCGGTCAGTTCAGCCTTCACGAGACCACATAGGACAATGGTCTAAAACTGACCGACTTCACCGCGGCGCGAAACATGTTAGTAGAACCAGATTCCGACATCTCGATATCCACAAAGCCACATGGTTGTCCCCTGATCCACACGCGCACAACCAAATTGATCATTTGTAATCGATGGAACTCGACATGTACCGGGACAAAAATGATGCTCGATAATATCAATAAGTCAGGCGTCTGACCCAAGGGTTTAAGCCCGGAGCATCTACCTGCAGAGATGAGAATGGGAATCTGGTTACGGATACGCAGTGCACACTGAGATTATGGAGGGAACATTTCTTTGAATTACTGGCAGGCGACGATGCCACCAATACCGCCTCTGGAAAACTCAACCCAATACCACCAATTTACGATGACGGAGTGGTTCTTCCACCACCTAGCCACGATGAGGTCGGAGTAGGTATTCAGCGATTCAAAAACAACAAAACAGCTGGTGCCGATGGACTGCCTGCTGAATTGTTCAAGGCCGGCGGTAATGAGCTGATAGGGTGCATCAGCTCATCAGTAAAATATGGTTAGAAGAAAGCATGCCCGACGATTGGAATCTCAGTGTCTTCTGTCCTGTATTGGAGAAAGGTGACCCGATGCTATGTGCCAACTACCTGGGAAACAGTCTTATTGCCATCTCATATAAGGTTAGGTATGTGATAACTTAATCCACATGCCAACACACTAATGGGGCCTTATCAGTGCGGTTTAAGACCTGGAAAGTCAACCATTGACTAGATCTTCCCGCTACATTAATCCTGGAGAAAACCCTCGAGAAACAGATCGACATCCATCATCTCTTTGCCGACTATAAAGATGCATTCGATAGCCCGATAAGGGATTGCCTATATGTCATCTTGTCTGAGTCGGTATTCCTACAAAGCTGATACGGTTCTGTAGAATGACATTGAGCAATACGTAGGAAGTAAACTCTCCTTACCATTTAGGCGATCCGCTGGCGTGCGACTTCTTCAAATTCAGCATGGAAGGGGTACTGCAGAAAACCGGTGTACATCGGAATGGTACTATTTTCCACAAAAATGTCCAGCTCCTCGCATATACCGACGACATCGACATCATTGGACGTTGCAAGCGAGATCTTACTGCTGAATTTTACGCCATTGAAAAAGTATAAGCGAAAGAGGGTATAACGGTGAATGAGAGCAAGACAGTATATGCTGTTCACCAACAGGGATGCTTGGCGTTTAGGATCCCATGTTACAGCGGACAACTGTACTTTTGAAGTTGTCAAGGAATTTATATACCTTGGCTCCGGCATTAATACCGAAAACGACGTTAGCCTGAGCAAATCCCCTACTAAGACTAACATTTCCTAGACTTGCTCTGTTTTTCTTATCTGCAGCATAGAAATGATCCAATTGGTGCACTCCTATATTAGATAAAAGACAGTATTAAAGGCGCCTCCAATATAGAGAAAACCCGTCATTATATACTGCTTAGTTTCGAATGATCTATCTGTTACTTCTACCATCTCAGGAAGCACAGTTTCGAATGACTTCCCCTGGAGATTTGTATGCTGTGCGGTTGGTAGGTTAGATTTTTCAATACAATTCCGTGGGTAGAAGTGTAAAAGCCTTTCAAACGTTTCCAGTATGTAGCATATTAGGCTAATCGGCCTAAAGTTATTCACATATTCATGTTTTCTCTTGCCCAGCTTTGGTATAAATACAATTTTTTCAGCTGGCTGGAATATGGTTTGTTTATTTTGTTTATTTTCTTTATTTTATTTATCTCTACAAATTGATCTTAGGACACTAAGGTAACCTTTTTAAGCTGTCCTAACGAGTTGAAGTATAGATATATTTTCAATAATTAACTTAACTGGAACAGTTCATTCCAAATTAAAATGAAATATAAATTATAAAAGAAATTGATTTATACAAAGAAAATTATAAAGTTATAAAATTATAAAATTGTGTTTGATTTATCCAATTAAAATTCAAATATACAACAAAAAATAAACAATGAGACAAATACAGATCACAATTTATGAACGAAGCAATACAGATTGTCCAGAAATTCATTGCGCCCGAAAGTAGCCCCCAAGTTCATTCCTGAACTGTTGCCAATACCCCGCAGCCTTACATGAAGTGAGTTCCAGAGTCTTACTGCATACACGAAAAACTGACGATCAGACATAAGAGACAAGTGTTTGCATGGGACAAGTTGGATACAACGACAGGAACGCGTGAACCTGAGACATCTAAACAAATAAGGAGGTTCCCGGGTGTAAATAATCTTGTGAAGAAAGATGATAGTCTTAGACTCCAAGAGTTGCTCAAATGTGATCCCAAAAACTTGCCTTGATAAAGTGGATATATGATCTGATTTACTCAAACCATAAATATACCTTGTTATATTATTAAATAGGATATTAAGCTTTCGTTTGCTAGCTGCATCACAATTCCCAAAAATTTCACAACCATACAGCAATGTTGGGAGAAGGTAGGCCTTAGCCAACAGCATTCTGATTCCTTGTGGGGTAAAATATTGCGTTGACCACAGTGAACCCAGCATACCGTAAACTTTGCCAACCGTGACTGTACGATTAGGTCTGTAGACACAGCCCACAATAAGTCTTTCAACTCCATTGTCAACACTTAAAAACAAATACTCAATCTGAGCTTCACAAACTGATTTGCTATAGAATTTGCACGCAATACCATCCATTTAAACATGATTTAAAACAATTTTCTAACCATGGCATTACGGCGTATACCCATTACGGCGTATACCTATCCTATAACTTAATCGGTATAATGCCATCAGGGCCTGGAAATTTAAAATGCGCAAAGCTCTTAATCACCCATGCGTTCTTATTCTTGGTAAGCATTTTATCAACGGCTGTGAAGATTCAGTAGCAGATTGCTCCGTTAGATCCCCTTTCTCGCTAACGGCTTTACATCTGTGAAAATTTGTGTTTAAAATAAGTTCCAAAGATGAAGATTGAGATAAGGAAGTTGTTTGCGTCCTTGGAACTTTGCTGATTCTCGTAGAATCTTTGATGGTTTCACAGTTTCTTGAAGACCCTTGGAAGCCCTTGTATTGGCCCCTGATATGCATATATAATTGCCAATTCCCAGTTAGCTGATCTTCCATTTTTGCTTAGTTCTGATCGTTCCTTAGTCCACCAAGGAGGAGAGGATTTTTTACTATACTTTACCAGACAATATGCTTCGAAAGCTGTCCATGTGGCGTTGTCATGAGGCTTGACGTTAGTGTCAAGATTTTCAGAAGTTGGGATATCAGTAAGCGGAATCCTGCTCAGTTTGCTAATTAACATTTTTTCGAACCAACGACAAGTGTGTTTTTTTATTTCTAAAGGATGTGGGAGGCACTCCCTGGATATCCGTTTGCACAGTATCCAATTGTGATCCGAAATGGATTTTTGTCAGATACTCTCCAATAGATTCATAGCGTGAATATGCGTAGTCATATCAAATTTCATCCTTAAATTTCGTATAAGTCGTAGATTATAAACAAGCGTTAGTAGAGGGCATATTTTGTACTCGTGATTCACATCGATCTCGTATAACATTTTGTTTATGTTTCTGCTGCTCATATTTTGCATACATACTGGTCCATACTAGTGCCAGCATAATTAGACTAATTGCAGGGTTGGACCAGAAGTTCTCTTTTATGGACCGTGGGCATATCCTCTATCTCCTTAGCCGCAGTTTTTGCATATAGCTTGATAATATCAGCATTCATTCAATTAAATCACACAATCTAAAGATCGTATAAGCTGTATGTTATGACCCACATCTACAAAATTGTCAAATTGCTTCACTATACCATCAAGCAGTCCGATACATTATATACATTTTTAAAAAAGGGTGCCTAAAGTTGCATACACTTAGCAGAAAGAGTCTACGTACAACATATGAAAATAACAAATTGATGTTATTTATTCAATTTCGGGATGATTTTTTAAAATTTTGTTGATGGATTATCATAGTCTTTTATGTTTACTGTACATTCGCAAAAAAAAAAAAATTTGGCAAAAACAACAACAAACAGAAAATAACTGAACTTAAATCCAAAAAGAGCAAATTTTAATGCGGAAAAAGTCTACGTACAAAATATAAATGAATGAAAAAATTAGCAATCATTTTCAAAATCAAAATATAAAAAATATATATTTAATAACTGGTTGGGTAACCCTTTCTCTTGCCCACCTCTGCTAAACATTTCGGAATTCATTAGACCAATTTTTCGGTCTCTATGGTACTAATGTTTGCGCACTCAGCCCGAATTTGGTCCTTGAGCATAGTCCTC
Organism: Clusia tigrina; assembly: GCA_920105625.2. Lineage (NCBI taxonomy): Eukaryota > Metazoa > Arthropoda > Insecta > Diptera > Clusiidae > Clusia > Clusia tigrina. The sequence continues at coordinate 396,302,251 of OV050030.1, forward strand.
GAAGAAATATGGTGATTTCGTATGCGCCGTTCTAGTAAACCCTATAAATGTTCAATCAGGTTTAAGTCGGGTGATTTTGGGGGCGTTACAACTGATGGGGTGCATTATAAAGGAGAGAAAGCTTCACTACCTCTGCTGTATACTTTGGGTCATTGTTGTGCAGGAAGTAAAATGATGGATCGAAGGAAAGATTTTTTCCACTGGTCTTCATCTTCTGTTGGAAGATATTTAGGTGGTATATTTTATTCTCAATAAACTCCAATTCGCCCATTCCGGAAGGTGCCATGCATCCCAGATCAACACTCTTCTACCGCTGTGTTTAACTGTGATTTTTTTGGAAGGCTGCAGCGGGTCTCCGCCAGACTATATTAGGTCCTTTAAAACCAAAAATGCAAAATTTGCTTTCGTCAGAAAACATTACCTGCTTCCAGAAGTTTTCACCTTCATTTAAATATTTTTGGGCAAATTCTTGTCGTTTTAGTCTATTAAATATTGAAACATACGATGTTTTGAGAACGATACGGCCTGTTAGTGGTGATTTTTTTTAATTTTTGGTAAAATATCGGCACATAATTTTTGTATGTGCTTCTCCGCAACATCCTTTGCCAGTTCTGCTGCCGTTAGTAGTGGATTGACTTTTATTTGCCCTATAAGACCCTGGGTTTCCCTGGTACTTAGTATTGATGGACGACCAGAGCGGGGTTTTGAGGTTAATTTACCAGTCTTTTTGAAGTTATTAATAAGTGTTTGTATAGAAGATCGTGCTCGATCTGGAATTGCTTCAATTTCAAGGTATATTTTCCCTTTTTGCCTAAGATGCATCATGATCTTTCGTTCACTGACGTTGATTTCCTTTCGTTTAGCTTCTATCAGAAAAAAATATTTCAAATTGATTTTTTTCTTAAAATTTCGAAGTATTTACAAATAAAAATACCACTGCTGAAGTAACTGCCTTGATATTTTGGAATAATTGTGTTTATTGGTCTCAATAAGTACATTTATGCTTTTTGTACGTAGACTTTTTCTGCATTGAATTTCGCTCTTTTTGGATTTAAGTTCAGTTATTTTTTGTTTGTTGTTGTTTTTGCCAAATTTTTTTTTTGCAAATATATAGTAAACATAAAAGACTATGATATTGCATCAACAAAATTTTAACTTCAATTTGTTATTTTCATATGTTGTACGTAGACTTTTTCTGCTAAGTGTATATGGGCGGTAGACGTGGTCTTTGTCGAATGGGCTCATAATGCCATCTAGTTCTGTCTCAGGATTCAGGGTATGCTTTCGCATAGCTTCATTGTGCAAAAGCGGAGGGAACGGAGAAAACTAAAATGACATGGAAAGTGATTGTGATCATTTCCATTTCGTGGAACACGTTCTATTACCAAGATAAATTTTGCAGGATATGAAAACCATGAATAAGCCATTAAAAAAGCAGAAACTTTCGATGAACATGTTTTTGATACTCTAATCCTAAACAAGTCTAATGAAAACATTGTGAAATTAAGATGTGGATACCAAGAAAATACGGAAATAAAGAGTGCAAAAGAAATTGAAGTAATTTTAAAATATTTCCGCCCTCTTCCATGTTTTCCGAATAGTACAAAAACTCGGAAACGAACCAATTTCACTAATGCCAAATCTGTCGAAGTTTTAATCATAATTTTTCTTCCAATAATTGCAAATAAAAGTTAAAAATTCGGCCTTCCACCAAATGCTCAGATTAATACAATTACAGACGAATAGAGATGCATGCCAGAAAAAGTTAGGAAGAAAAAAACGTTGGCCACTTCGAAATTCATGGGACAGATCAAACTTGGAATGCGCCACATAATGATTGGAACCCACTTCTCTACTTGCTTCACAAAGTGGACTTTTCTAAGTACGTTCACAGATTACACTAAATTTACGAGAATTTTTGCTGGGAAAACAGAACGCACTTTATGTTCCAACAAATGACCGTTAGAAGGACGAAATATCTGGGCTCTTTTTGAGATTTCAACATTATTTGTTTACTCCCAATTTGCATTAAACTAACTACGTAGAGAGCATGGAAATGCAGACGAGAACAGAAGCATGTTTAACAAGCAGCACAAGAGCGATAACAATATAAAATTTCAACACTTGTTTAAACAATCTAACAGAGAAGTTGGGATGGGAAATTAAAAACAATTAAATCAAATTAGATGAACAAATAGAGCGCCGACAATTGACGTCAATAGAATATGTTTAGCTGAAAGGGAAATAAAACTCAAAACACTTACTAACGCTCACTACACTTTGGTGACGTTAATATGGACCCTTTGCAGTTCTTATTGTCATCAATTCTGAGATGCTTGTTAGATTGTGAAAAGAGAAAACCCAACACTTGTGTCTACACAATCTAACACGGCAACAATTTAGACTAACATAAAGAGCAAGTCAAAAACCAACGCCGTGAATTGACGTCAATAATGATATGCCGCAGATCATATTACAGATCTGTTTGACTTTTCCATTGTTAGAAATTGTATTCAGACTGTTTCACAATATATGATTATTGTGAATATGATTATTACAAATGTAATAACAAATTTAATATGACAGTTAACGTAATAAGAACGAATGGATGAGAGGAATTTCGGGAAAAAGAGGGGTAATATTGAGAGATAGTTGTTTAGAGTGCAGCCGACTGAAAGATAATTCAGTCAGTAAATTCACAACCTGCAGTAAGCGTAGTTATCTGTCAATGTAATAACTGAAGGCCCAGGTACGATTCCTGGGAAGGATTATAGTTGTTGGGCTCTTGCTTCCTAAGATATAATATCAACCTGGGAAAAAATTGCCTTTCATTGAGAGATCTCCGTCCGAAATATGTGTAGCTACAATATCTATCAAAATTATTTTTCAATATTTCTGTATCTGAAAATTAATTCGGTGGCAAAGTAGCGTATCACCTACATAGTGCACTTTTCACTTTAAGGACTAAAAACATTCATATTAAAGGTATTTTTTCGAATATTCCTTTATAATGAATATATATATATATATATATATATATATATATATATATATATATATATATATATATATATATATATATATACACACGAGTATATATATATATATATATATATATATATATATATATATATATATATATATACATATATATATATATATATATATATATATATATATATATATATATATATATATGTATAAGCATTTATTCTCAAACACTTTTCAATCAGATATACATTAAAAAATATGTCTATGTCTATACACAAACTTAGTACTAATATGTTGGTTTGAAGGCGTTACATCGCCATAGTATTTCTTGAGTAGGGGTTGCGTTACTTTAAGATTATAAGTGCCAAGGTTATTAAAAGTAATTGTTAAAATCAAACAGTCGAGTTTCTGAACTTCCAGCCTTGTTTATCATTTCGAAATATTTCAATATTACATATTTCGAAAACAAATAAATAATTGCTCTAATCAGAGAGTTCTACAGTTCTAGAGTGAGTAGCTTCGAAAACACAAGATGGTTTCTCCAATCGTGATTTGCTGCGCAATATAATGACGGTGTTCCTGGGGGCGCAGGTAGATGAATGCTCACCGATATCGCCATGTGCTGATTTCAATATCGCGGATACGCACTGAACTCTGAAGTTGAAGGTGATATGTGCAAAGGAAGTCCATCAGAGGAAGCCACCTTGAGGACATGTATCCATACGAATCCAGGCAAAAGTCTTTCTAAGACCCATATGTGCATCAGGGGTATGCCTATACCCGTTTTCGACTGTGTAATGTTTGAAAGATGTAAATGTTACACCCGTCATCAACAAATCTATCTACAGAACGAAGTTTGTGAATCACTGTGCGAAACATAAAGATCGAATTGGAAAATCATTCAGAAAGGGTGAAATTACTTTATATAATTTAATTAAATTTTTCTTCGAATTGATTTGCTTGAATATTTTTTGTTACAATCTAAATTTAATATCAATTAAATATAATAAATTGTTTAAATTATCTTCGAACAACTCACTCGAATTATTAATAAATTTGCTTAGGTGCATCTTCGCATCCAAAATTCCCCAATGAGACCCTTCTCTCGAATTGCGTCTGTGCTGGACACTTTTCTAGGGTGTCCTTTGTGATAAATGGCTTTATTGATTCATGTTTTTCCGACTAATAATCGGTGACAAGGGCGCTCTAAGAATATAATCGTTTTAGTTTACGAATTGCAACGAATGGACATTTAGAACAAGGTACCAGAGCCATCTTGTTACTTAAACTCCCGAACAACTCCTTTTCCAACACATTTGAAAAGAGTAAAGATTGAGGATAACAAAGTGTTCTTGATCTATCCTGGAGCTATAATAAAGTCGAAAACCATTCACCCAAAAGTCGTTGAAGTAGTGAATAGGCTAATAAAAAGTATAAAATTCTAATTGATTGGATGAAAGTACGTTGAAATAATATTTGCTTTGTTTAGAAGATTAAGAGTTATAATAATGTCTATTTCCGAAAAGTTCGTTATTGTACCTTACAAAAACTCTTAATATATTAAAATTTAATTCCACTCCACAATATTTTGCAAATGTATCAGACCAACTACCTACATAACAATCTCCAGGTACATCAATCTTAAAACTGGGCGTTGCTAATCAAATCAAACCACACGCCCAATATCGGTCCGCTAATTCTTTGTCAGTGCTCCTCGACTATGAATATCTCTGTCAACAAGTTAAGAAGAATCATCCCACAGTCAGTTGAGTAGAGTAATAGAATAGAAGTGTTTTCATATTCACAATTGGAATGCTTCGTGGATTATCGTTTTTTTTTATTTTCGAATGTATTCGGAATAAAAGTACGATTATGAACATGAAAAATTACTGTTTTTGACAATGAGATGACATTCAAAAACTTTAAGAAATTGCCTTGCTCGCATCTCCGAAGCATATTATGCATTATATTAGTAATCCGTGCAGACTTCAATGGTAAAAAGGTTGAGCAGGGGGATGCAGGAGGAGACTCAAGAGTATTCCTTATATCCGTTCAACGTATGTATATATTGAATTTGCCTCTTTTTTGCTTCATTTGCTGATCGACTTCTTGTATCATAAACATCACACGTATGTTTTGGTGATTGTCTAACAACATGTTTCATTTATTTCGTAATTTTTTATTGGTTCACTTGCTCTAAAATTGGCCTCCAACAATTTCTCGGCCATTTATTCATATGCCAAGAGCTCATTCTCATCATTATTTCTACATTGCCTCAACAGTGCTTTTCTAAAGAATATTCGTATATTACTTCTTATGTTGCCCCGACAAATGCGTAATATTCATTAAGATAAAAAGAGACCAGATTAGGAAGAGAACAAATTAAAATTTTCAAGAACTGTAAAGATGTTTCTCGGAATACTCCGTTGACGTCAATCCACCGAGTTTTGTTTGCTCATCTAATTCGTATTCTTTTAGTCTTAGTTCTTAGATTGTTGAATCAAGTCCAGTACACGTACTTTAATGTATAGTAAGCAAATGTTTTTCAACTCTGCAAAAGAGGCGACGTAGTCACGAACATTTATCATAATCATCATCACTTAGCTACTCAACTGCATGAACTATATTCTTTGAAGATATTTTACGATAGCCATGATCCTCTATTATCAGAATATTCCAACAATCTTACTTTTGTGAGAACAGACACGCTCATTTGTACCCACCAATTGAAAAAGTATTCGATTTCTTAGAAAGATTTTGGTATATAAAATTAGGAAAACATATCAAAATGAATACTTCCGATATGATAAATTGTATCTACAACGCCTTTAATGATACTGTCTGTACACGGCGATCATTTTGATTTCATTTAGTAAGATTTTCAACCAGGCAGTTACCAATTTGGCGACCCGTGACATGTTTTACAATTTTTTTTTATTAAAACTTTCTTTCAATTCGGGTCTTTTACCTTATAATTTGAAGAGATCTGAATTTCATTTTGCATCTTGGCTTAAAGCTACTGTAATATGTCAGCTCTGAGAACTGTCGTTAATCAGAAATACTGACTATTTAATACGGCTACAAGATGAAACGAATGAATGGCAGACTTAATTAAGGGATCCATTGATAAATTTTTGCGTATTGCTGGCAGTCTTTATGAATAGATCAGGTAAAAGCAGAACTTTGCTTCGTTTTGATCAATCACAGAAAATGTGCGTGCTCACTAAAGGAAATGCTATGCTCAGCGCAGATCCTATCAGAAGAATAGCCAAAAATATGAGGAAACGAAGCGACTGTGTTTAACTGTACAACGAATTAATACAGCAAGGGACACTTGGCGTCTCAAATATATATTCTTTTATTTTTTTTAATGTCACAAGGAATATTTTATGATTTATTAATAGTTTTATTTATATGTAAGATAATAAATAAGGCATATGTTGATAGAAAGCTTATTTACAGGACTATTGGCATTCACAAAGGGGTTTGGGTATTTTAGTTGTATAGAAGTGTTTCTCTCTATAGAATATTCATGTTTGAATTCCGGTTGTCTCAAAATTTTGCATACCTCATGTGGGTGTTTACTCCTATCAGCGAAGCAAATCTACTATTTCTTGAGATATAATCTTTCCAAGTATCCAGGCGTAAAGGAAGGGCACGATTGTGGTACTTACTGCCCAAAAACTATACAGTTCAGATATTTATCCGTATCCTGAAACAAAATGGTTTGTTCTTGGGCTACTGTTTTTACAAAGAAAATGAAACGGACAAACTGACAGTAAATACCAAATACTCTCTATAAACTCTTTATATGTTGGGGTTCGCCAATTTGGGTTAGATAATTCTGGTTTCGCAAGCGTGAGAATTTAGAGAGGATGTGCTTGCGACACGAGTTTTTTAAGCGTGCACTGCGAAATTGGATGTCTCTATCATTTATTTTTCTGCTTTAACTGGGATCCTAAAAGTTTGCAATCATTTATGTTTCAATATTAACTCACACTATTAGTGAGTATAAAGAACCAACAGTAGCCAGAAACATAAATGATATATTTTATGTCTCTGAGGCATGGAATCGCCGTGGAACTGCTGTCAAAATGTAAAATTTTTCTGCTAAAAATTATGATAACTGCGGCATGTGAATTTTATAAAAAATTTTAAAAAATTTAATTTTAAACAAAAAAAACATAAAATTCCTAAGTTATAAAAATAATTTTTTTTTGGTACAAATATTTATTGCTGTATACAATATATATTTTAATAAATAAATTACTATTTTTACGTTAATTTAATTTTGAATATTCCTATAAACGAAACTGCATCGTGGTCAATGGTAGGCAAAAGCACAGAATTCAATAAACGTTCTGCTGTTGGAATAATGAATTCAAAACAGTTTGACGCCCGAAAATGTCGCAAAATTCCCAATTTGCAAGCATCAGTAGCGCCATAGGAAAAGCGGTGGTGGTATGTCAGCCTCTACGGTGCCGGGTTCAAACGCGGCTTTCTTTTTTTTAAAGTAAATTAATAATAATTTTATAATCTTACTTATAATCTTATAATTAATCTTACTGAACCACATTTAATTGCTGCTGCCAAAAATGAAATTTATATTTGATATAAAGGATTTGGAGTTCAAGTTGAAGTCCTACCACGGACACCACTTTAAAAAAACTCACCAATAACTCTACCTCAAAGGTGGTGTGGAAAAGAGTTCAAAAACTTTTGAAATTTCTCTTAGCTTTATTACTAGAAAATTTTTTTAAATTTAGAATTGCATCACAATACTTTGCTACCAGTGTTTTTCTATAGCAGTCACGAAATATTTTATTATAGTGCCAATAATAAAACGATGGATAATTTGTGGAAAATAAATATAAAAAATTTAAATACATCTGCAAAATCCATAACAATAAAATCCAATCTAACAATTTGCGTGTACGGAAATTCGACAACTTCCTAAAATTGCACATATTCATTGACGAACAAAATGTTTGATTGGATTCGATTTTGTGAAATTTATGAGCTTCTTCAGACGAAATTCGCAAAAGCATCAGAAAACCAACATCAACAAAGCAATTGAAATCGCACAAACCCCAACACAATTTCATGCGCACATGAATTTATGCATGTGAGTTAAGAATCACCGTTATGACTATTAAGAATCACCGTTATGACTATTTTTTATTTAATACTGGATAATTTATGTAAATTTCTTGCAAATTAATATTACTAATTATATTAATTTACTAATTACACAATTCATTCAATAAGTTCACACACTCAGAAGCACGAAGCAGTAAGAAGTTTTTGCACTTTTTTAGTAGTTTCCATAACCCAAGTCTCCACGTCAAAGCGAGCGAAGCATTGAGTTCCCGGTTGTAGTATTTCGCATGGCGTTTGTGAAAAAATATGCAAGCAAGTCGACTTGGGTAAGCCCTGCACATTTCATGTAGACATTTTTTTAAGTAAATGTCAAATGAAATGGGCAAAAAGCCGCACCTTATATTAAACGAGTAAAGAAGTCTGAAGTCGGGTTAGACCGACTACGAAATACCCTTTACCTTTTCTTGTGCATGCAAGTTCAAGAATGGGCATATTTTCTTCATAAATCATCATTAGGAGCATATCTACGGTAATTTTCGGTAGGGTACCTTGATCGCGTGGTTTTTTAATGTCAATATAACCACTAATATAAAACTTAGTCCAAAAATATTGTATTGGTCGTAAGTTATAATAATATGTGGGCGTGGCTGTAAAAAACCAGGCCCATATTTTGTATGGTGTTTAATGCTAGTGCCCGCAACCTTCCTGTGAAATTTCTTTGAGAAATCTTTAATAGGAACCTAGTAATGATATTTGGTTAATTGTGGGCGTGGCAGTAGTAATAATCTGCCCATATTTGGAATGCATGCTAGTACAGACCCAGTGTATACATCTACCAATTTGTTTCCATATATATCATCAAAGAAGCATAGATAGGGTAGTTGCTTTTAAGTGGGGTCCCCAAAGTTCATTGTATGGGAGGGAGGCGTATCCTTCCTCTGATCGTCCCCGAATCTAGTATATGGCTTTGTGGGGCCCATATAAGTACTATTATAAAATTTCGTCCAAAAATATTATATAGGTCGCAAGTTGTAATAATATGTCAATAGTGGGCGTGGCTGCATAAATAACACGCCCATTTTTTGTGTGGTGTTTAATGTTAGTACCCGCAACATGCGTTTCTAGATGGATGCACTGTGTAAATACGACCGATGGCATCTGTTGAGAACACATCTGGATAATCTGGAACTCGCTCGCCTTGCTTTCGCCGTTGAAAGTTTTTCGATGAAGCATACCAAATGTAATAACGCGGCATCTGAGAGTAGAGCAATGTTCGTGCGAATGGATGACTCTCGCATGTCGAAAAGAAACTGGTCAATGTTGTAGCTGGTGGTCTTTCAGCACGTTGAATGGCAGTGTGTTCAGTGAAATAAACACGTTGACCATTCTCCAGATGCACCGCCAAATCAACTACAGTTGGATGACGTTCATAAATTGGAAATGAAAAAATTCGCCAAAGAGCCCCATTGCAACTAACATATCTTCCTATTTGATACCGTGTCACTTCATCATCGGCATTTGGATCCGGAACACCAAACGCAGCCATATCACTACCTTTTGTAATATACTTGCATACGTATTTGATTGCTTTAATCGAATTACAGTCCTCCACATTGATATGCGCATCAAACGTTTTGGAAAGTTGTGGTGAATATGGAACAATCCAACTGTTATCGACCACAACATCATTTTGTTTCACTTTCAATATAACTGTTCTGCCATTATCATCAGGTGAACGACGTCGATAAAGTGGATATCCGTCGTTGCCAGTAATAGTTTCCGCAGTGAGAGGACGTGGGTAGCGTTTAGAACACTTGCCGTTAGCCATGCACGGTGAATCCATGTTATTGTTGCCACACGGTCCGTGAATCATATTCTTGATGACTATATCATACAATTCTTGATCAATTTCTGGATCCGGTATCTCTGCGCAAATGACAGCATCGATTTCGTCTGGTCGAATCTTTTCAACAAACCAAAGTAGAATATGCGCGTGCGGCAAACCTCTTTTCTGCCATTCAACAGAATACATCCAGCATCGAACATCACCAAATACACGATGTTTTACGATGAAATCCATTAGAACCTTCAGCTTCTGTCTGAACACACGTGTGGTTATATCATGTCGATCACTCGATGTTTGGCCGGGAATTAAAATGCGCTGAATATCAATCCATCTTGAGTTGCAAGTGAAGGTAACAAATAAATCAGGACGACCGTACTGTCGAACAAACGCCATCACATCTTGAGCATACTCGTGCATGTGGCGTGGACTGCCAACATACGTTGCCGGTAAGATTGTTAGTCGACCGAGATTCCTCGCATCACCTTGAGTGCTTATAGCATCCCGCAAATGAATGTACTCCTCTGAACGTAATTTCGCTTGATTAAAGCGAATGTAATTGAGCCGTTCAGTCTCGATTTTGACATACATATCCACGCAGAATTGTTGAAGCAATCGGCGAAATCGCAACAGATAATTATCCTCATTTTGACGAATCATCAAACGATATGCATAGTAGTTCATCGAACTTACTTTCTTCGTTGTTTCTTCACCTAATAACAAATGAATCCAAAGTAACAAATAAATGCAAAGTTTGAAAATAAAATTAAGATTCCATTTAATTGATTGATTTGGTGACATGATTAAAGAAAGAAGTCTACTAACCAGTAACTGGATTTAACATTTTGATGTTAAAATGGTAGCCGTCATCACCTTTCCAAATCATGAGCGGATACTGAAGTGCATCATACGACCGATGCGTCTCACTAATACGTTGCAATTGTCCATTGTTTCGACGCGTCAGTACAATATCCCGTGACTCCATTTGCTCACCGACTACAATAATGGCAACCTCATCAATTGTCGGTGCATTGTATTGACGTTCGTGCGCTCCGTTAGGCCTTTTATCTGCTTTAATCACGATTTGATGATCATCTGTTAGCATTCTGTCTAACGCATTCTTAAATAATCCAATCAATTCATTATGGTCATGAAGCATTCGTTGCTCTCTGATGATGTCTTCTTTCGTTCTGTTGTACAATGCACTACGACTGTTTATTTCATCGCTCTCGATCCCAATGAAATAGATTTGTAAGAAATTGTATTCGCCATCAGGAAGCGGCAATAACGACCCAGCACGATGATGCACCTGCGCTTGAATCTGGTTACCAAGAGACGAATTCAAAATTAATAAAATGCGATCATTCAAAGGAAACGAATGAGTACTCTTTCGAGCAGGAATTACATTGAACGACGGATTATATCCGCTTTCATTGATAATTGATGCAGCGAAAGAAGTCATTTGAAAGCACCCATTATAGTTCTGAACATTTGCAAGAAATTGCTTTGATTCTCTTGTTACGCCTTCTAGATACGGTCGCAATGGTTCCGGTGGCGATGGCAATGCTGGCAATTTAACTTTTCCACTAAGCAACACAATCCAGGTGTTTCTCCTGGAAATTTCAATGCGTTGCAATGTGGACATACTACAGCCATTGATACAATTTGAACGGCAGGAAGAGATCGATAATCGAATGCACAATCGTATCGGAATGCTACTCGAAGCAAATTGTCATTGCCAGCACTTCTTCTTTGTTGTGTATTTTGATTATTTATTCGTCGACTTTGCATCGATACATTTCCAGATTGATTTACTCGACGATTTTGTTGTGCCAATCTACGCGAATCGATTACCGCCTGCTGTTGTTCTTCTGTTTGTTGCGCACGAATTTGGACATGGTTTGCATTTCTTCGTTGTTGCGCAATGTTTCTATCTTCTTGAATCATATTCGCACGATGAGTCGACACTGCTCGTGCACCAGCTGAACGTCGGCCTAAATTAGATCTTCTCGTTGGTGGCATTATGAAAAACAACTGCAATACAATGAAATCCCGAATAGAAAATTTGAAAACAATGGAACAACAATAGAAACGTACCACTTCTTACAGACAAATCCCAATAGCCAACCAACAATGCAACACAGAACAAATTCGCAAAATGCCTCAATCGCTCAATCGCCACTGTTCAAATGAAATGAAAATAATCCAACGAAGTGCAACGGGGTCCGCTAGTTCTACTATATATTCTCGTTATCAATTTTAATTCACAAAAACTCACCAAATCGCAATGAAGAAACTGCGCAACTGAATCAAATGGCACAGTAGAGATATGAAGAAAATAGAGGGAAACGAAACGTCAGGTCCATGTAAAATGGAGAACAACGTCAACGTCAACAGTTTTTTAGTCAACGTGAACAGCGCCACCACACATGAAACAAAATTGGCTTCTCCATTGATCGATAACAGATGGCGTTACGTTGCGTGTCTATCTGACAGTTCAATTGTGATACGATATGTTGCATTCAAATTTGATTCTTGTTTTGGTTGTTGCCAAAATAACAAAATAAATAAATACAAAATGGAAAAAAAATTGAAAAAAATCGAAAAAAACCTGTCGTAACACCCTGGGTGGTCAAAATAAGACATTTTGAAGTTTTGGTTTTTAACATTTTTTTTCAACTTTTTTTTTTTTTATACCCGTACTGAGAAAATACCTTTCCATCAAAGTACAAATCATCAAAATCGGTTCGGCCAATCTCGAGTTATGGGATTACATCGCTTTGGACACTTTCTTTTATATATATATATACTCGTAGATGATGAATCGAAGAAGGAAAAAATAATTTGTTTTATGTGACATGGAAATCTGGCTTTTTGGGGCATGTTTAAATTTGTTATACTGGAGTGCTCATTTTCAGTGAGATCGCAGTGTCTTTTCTTACTGGAGTGCTCATATTCATTGAGATCGCAGTGTGATTTTTATATTTTTATTCCCTCCTTTCCTTTTTTGTTTTTTTTTATTTTCTTTTTTTTTTGTTTATTTCATTTTTTGTTGTTTTCTTAATTTGCTCTTATGGATTTTTCTATTGTGTTTAGTGATTATAGTTACTCTATTATTCTTTGAAACTTTGTGTTTTGAGAATCTTGGTGTTGTTTTGTTTCTCCTAACCTCTTTTCTAAAGATTGTTTCATTTTCTTCCCTATCTTCATGGGTATCTCTTGATACCTTTAAGTTGTCTATTTTGGTGTTTTTAATTTTGTTAAGGTGTTCCTTAATTTTAGGGTATAGTTCGTTAAGGAATTCATTTAGTTTTGTTAAGTATTCGTGTTCATTATTAAAATTTATGTTTTTATTAAATTTGTAAGGCCTCCCAAAAAATAGTTCGTACGGCGTGTGTTTGGTTGCTGAGTGTATGGCGTTGTTGTAAGTGATTAAAGTTTCTGAGAGAAGTTCTTCATGTTCTGTTGTTAATTTCAATTCTTTGCGTTTTGTCAGTATGAGTCTGTATATTTCGGTCAGCGTAGAATGTATTCGTGATACAGGTGAGTTGCTACTTGTTTGTTGGTATGACGTAATATGAAGGTCAATTTCGTGCTGTTTGCAGAAGTCTTTAAATATAGTGGCAGTAAATTCAGTACCTTGATCGCATATGATTTGTTTGGGTATACCGAACAGGATTATATATTGTTTTAAAGCGTTAACGACTATAAGACTGCTCCTACAAGAAAGAGTATGGGCTGCGGCAAATTTTGAAAATTTGTCTTTTTCTGTCAACATTTGATGGTGATTAATGCTATATAAATCAATGTGGAGGATATCTAAAGGTTTGAGAGGAGTTTCGGGTTTTTGAAATTCTAGTTTAGGCGGACTTCTATCATATTTCATGAGTTGACATTTTTCACAAGCGTTTATAACTTTGGTTATTTTGTGTTTCATGTTAGGGAAATAGAATTTGCGTTTCAGGTGGAGTAGAGTTTCGTGAATTCCCCTATGGTTGGAACGTCCATGGTAGCTATAGATTTCGTGTTCTTGTTCGTCTTCTATTCTTATATCTATTAGTCTATCCATACATCGTATTAGGCGAAATATTTTACTCTCAGAGAAGTATTTTGAAAAGGTTGACTGTATAATATCGAAAATGCTGTCGGTTGTATGTATGGCAGTAAGTTTATTTGGGGCAATGAAAATTTTTAAGATATCGACCATTGTATTTTCATTGAAAGTATTTCTTCGTATTGTTCAACTTTGCTTGTTTTTAAATATAGTTTCCGTAGGTAATGGTGATCCTTTGTCAATTTGTTCTAAGATGATCTGTAAATTGAAATCATTTAAAGGTCTTTCTGAGATAGGGATTCCATCATTTAAATTTTCGTCACTGCTGTGAATGGTAGCAGCAGTTTTTTCATCATTAATGTTTAGTTCAAAATTTTCAATTTCTGTGGGGTTGCTAATGTGAATACGGCTTAGTGCGTCAGCGTTTGTGTTGCATTTGCCTTTTTTGTATTTTTGATTTCGAAATCATATTCTTCAAGCCGGAGTCGCCATCTGACGAGTTTAGAATTGGGTTCTTTTAAACTCATAATCCATGTTAGTGGTCTATGGTCAGTTACTACTTGGAATTTTCTTCCGAATAGATATGGGCGGAAGTATTTTGTGGCCCCTACTATCGCTAAGAGTTCTTTTTCTATAGTGGAATAGTTTATTTCATGTTCATTTTTAGATTGCGGCTGGCGAAACATATAGGCTTGTCGCTTCCTATATTGCCTTGCGATAATACGGCTCCGAGTGCATAGTTACTTGCGTCTGTAGTTAATATAAACTGTTTAGAAAAGTCGGGGTATTGTAAAATTGGGCCGTTCATTAGGATATACCTACATGTTTCAAACGCTTTAATATATTCGTTGTCTAAAGTAATTTTTTGATCTTTTTTAATCACAAATTGATAATGTGCCTGCTGACAATTATGGAATAAGAATAAATGCGGATAAAACGCCAGCTGGCCAACATGTAGGAAGATTTAATGCACCAAGATTTGAAGATGAAGTAGCGATTGTCATGGTTGGAGAAGAATTCAATAGGCGTGATATTATTTTGCAACGTAGAAATAACTAGTTGGAAAATGTTAGTGAAACACACCGTTCTTATGATTCGTTGCAATATCCGCTAATTTTTTGGTAAGGTGAAGGTGGGTACCATTTCAATTTAAGAATGATTAATCATTCAACCGGTGCGTACAAAATAAAATAATTTTAAGGAATGAAATTAAAATATAATTGATTAATGGAATTTATTTTTATTTCTGTTTATGGCAGGTGCGGTAACTGATAAAAAGGATAGCGCTATGAATTATTACACGTATCGATTAATGGTTCGACAAAATTTATTTATTTATTTTTTTTTTTATTACAAGAATTTATTATTTATTGAATTTGCTTAAATTAAGCCTAACAATAAGTATATCAAATCTTAAAACTAGTCACTAAAAAATAATTTTAACCCAAATTGTATTTGGCCATCAAAATTTCGGTTCTGCTTCGCTCTTCAAAAGGCCGGAAGGTCTCCTCTCTGCAGGCGGGATCGGCTTATCGGTTTTGCGAGGGATTCAGCTAGTGGATTCGGGTGATTTTTCAGTTTTGCTATGTATATCTGCTTTCTAGCATTTATTTCTGTTATAACTGTTGGTATTTTCAGGTCTTTGTGAATATTTTCGTTACGCATGTACCATGGAGCACCTGTTATTAACCTAAGTATCTTCGACTGAAACCTTTGAATTATGGCAATGTTAGAAGCGGATGCATTACCCCACAGTTGAATCCCGTACAACCATATCGGCTTAATAACTGCATTGTATAGGAGGCTTTTGTATTCTAGGCTTAAGGTAGATTTGTGGTTTTTTAGCCAATGCAGCTTGGCGACCTTCAACTTCATATTTAAAATTTTAGTTGAAATGTGCGTACGCCAAGTTAAGCGCCTGTCTAAATGAATGCCGAGATAGGTGACTTCATTAGCTTGTGGAATCTCAATATTATTGAGCTGAATGGCTGGACACGTACCAGGCCTCAAAGAGAATGTTACGTTTTTGCTTTTTTGCTCATTGACTTCTATACGCCACATTCCTAACCATTCTTCTACCCTAACTAAGTGCTCTTGTAGAGCTCTCGACGCCTTTATCGGACATTTATTGCAACTGAGTATGGCGGTATCATCCGCAAATGTTGAAATTAGCGTGCTTTCACTTATAGGAGTATCAGATGTGAATATTACATATAATGTAGGGCCTAGAACGCTACCTTGGGGCACACCGGCTAAAATTGGAAAATCTTCGGAAATGAATTCGTTTACTTTTACCCTGAAACGTCTATTGGATAAATAAGACTCAAGAATTTTATGATAGCTTTTTGGAAGAAACTTTTTGATTTTGAACATCAGTCCTTGATGCCATACCTTATCAAATGCTTGAGCCACGTCAAGGAATATTGCAGAGCAAAACTCCCCGAGTTCAAATGCTTTTCTTATTTCACTTGAAATTCGATTGACTTGCTCAATAGTGCTGTGCTTTTCGCGAAAACCGAATTGGTGTTGCGGTATTACGCTATGTTCATGAAGAAAAGCAGATAGTTTCTTTAATAGTAGTTTCTCAAACAATTTGGAAAGGCAAGGCAACAGGCTGATAGGTCTATATGATGACGGTAGCGTTGCGTCTTTTCCAGGTTTAGCTATCATACATATCTGAGACTTCTTCCATGCATTCGGATAGTAACCGATGCCCAAGATTGCGTTAAAAAGCTTACAGAGAAATGCTGATGCAGAATCTGGTAACTGTTTTAGCATTTTCGGGGTAATATTATCGAATCCAGGTGATTTTTTTGGATTCAGTTGTTTAATTTGTTTGGTTATTTCTGGAAGGGAAATTTTAATAGGTTGAGCAATCTCAGTACTGCAGGGTAAGGTAGGCAATGCAAAGGAGTTTGTATCCATATTCGGCTGGAACACGTTGCATAGATGTTGTGCAAAGCAGAGGGCTTTTTCTTGATCGCTTTGAGCCCACGCGCCGTTCGGGTTTCTTATAGGTTTTACACCTTCCATTGGAGGCTTAAAGTTTTTAGATGCCTTCCAAAGGGAATACCTTTCGGTAGAATTTGGGGTTACCTTCTTCAGGTACTCTTTTAGGTTTTTATCTTCCTCCTTTGTAAGAGCATTATTAAGCGCCCTTTCGGCTGCTTAAAGATTGTATTTAGAGATGGGTGAGCGATGTTTCTGCCATTCTCGGCGCAGCCGTCGTTTCTGTGCTACAAGTTTTTCAATTTGGCTATTTGTACAGGCATACTTGCACTTTCTAGAAGTATTTTTTGGCGTTGCCACTACGGCTGCAGTCGCTAGCATGGAGTTGAAAATATCAATATTATTA
Source organism: Clusia tigrina (assembly GCA_920105625.2). Lineage (NCBI taxonomy): Eukaryota > Metazoa > Arthropoda > Insecta > Diptera > Clusiidae > Clusia > Clusia tigrina. The sequence goes on from OV050030.1 coordinate 396,319,594, forward strand.
TCTATATCATCTGCATGTTTTACCTCAACTCTTGTAGAGATATGACTACTAATATACTTTTTGTATTTTAACCAATCGGTTTGGTTGGTCCCTAGGCGAAACTGTGGGCTTGTATATTCTGGTTGTTCATAAAGGTTGATTATTACAGGCGAGTGATCAGAGGACAGATCGACACAGGTTTCCGCTGATACTAAAGACCTATCTATATTTTTAGAAATAGCAAAATCAATAAGATCAGGAATTTTCTTTGGGTCTGTTGGCCAATAAGTGGGCTGTCCTGGTGAGACAAAAGCGAATTTACTATGTATGTTAGTTATTGCATTGTACAATTGTCGGCCTTTTGGATTAATTAGGCGAGAGCCCCAGTGTGTATGTTTCGCATTATAATCACCGCCAGCTAGAAATCTATCACCAAGGGAATCAAAAAGTTCTTTAAATTTAGTTTCTGTTACAGTAAAACGGGGTGGGCAGTATATAGCTGAAAGCGTCAGGTCTTTGCCACGATTTTTAATAGATACTGATGTAGCTTGCATCCATTACATCGAATGCGATTGCATAAGATGATGCTTAAGCCGATTTCTGATTAGAATAGCCGTACCGCCATGTGCCTTACCATCAGGATGATTTGTGTTATAAAATTTGAAGCCTGGGAGATGAAAGTTGTATTTGTTTGTGAGATGTGTTTCTGACAAAAGCATAACATCAATTTCGTGGTCGCTGGTTAACACCGTTTGCGTTCCATAAACATATTTTTAACAAACTCATTTTTTATTTACAAGAGTTTGAATCATCTGATTTTGAGCTTTAATTAAATCTTGTAGCATATTTTGCACTGTAGACATGAATTGAGTCATACACTGAGTAAGATTTAGGATCATGGCTTCTACTCCACTATTAGATGCATTGTTATTGTTAACTTGCCGTACGTTACCCTGCAGAACACTTGCGTAGGTTGCTTGACCAGAATTAGGTTTTTGCATAATAGGGTCACCTATCTGAGGATTTGAGGTGGCAGGCTGGATATAGATAGGATTTGGGGATAAGCTACGTTTTAATTGTATACTCTGCGACAGTTTTGATTTTAGATCTTTATATACAGGGCAACCTCTGTAATTTGCCGTGTGGCTACCACCACAGTTACTACATTTCTTTGCGGATGTGTCAGCTTTAGCTAAGGTGCAAGTACTTGTAGGGTGGAGATCACCGCAAACTACACAAACACTTTAGAGTGGCCGAATTCTTGACAATTCATACATTGTATTGGGCCGTTACGTTTGTGCGGTTCTTCAACCGTAATTCTGTAGTGTAATGCGGCCCATAGACGATACATCATGATCATTCTCATTCGTGTACGTGTTGAATGAAGCTCCGCCACAGACGCGAGATCAAAATCGAAGATCATCATTTTTTCGTAGTCGTCGTTGAGTGAGGTTGTCATGTCTCTGTCGGATGACGAAGTTTTGTGTGCGCTAGCGCTTGTACTGTGCAAGGAAAAATTGTAAAAAAAATAAAAAAACGATTTTGAATGAAAGAAAGGTACAAACGAAATAGTACAATAGCATTCAAGGGACTCCAGCAGAAATGCATTTTTATTATTTTTATCCGCACACATCTTCACACGTTGGCAGTCAAACTCAAATGAGCAAAATTTGCATGTAAATTGCCCACAAACGACGATCATCCATACATCATGATCAACATCGTAATAAAATTTCCCCTCAAAATCTAAATGATTTAGATTTTCGACGATCAGTCAGTGATCACAGCGCGATCATGTCTGTGTGACACATACATGCATATTTTCTCTCTTTTTCACACATACTATTAAATATGAGTATGATCATGATGTATCGTCTATGGGCCGCATTAGGTTATATATTGGGTGCGTCTCGTTCTTTTTAAACTGGGTTGAGTTGGGGAGCAGTTCAACTTTAAATCTAGGTTGTGGAACCTTATTTCTATTCACAATATTTATCACAACCTTAACGGGGAACCCTTGCTCTTCAAGAGCCTCTTTAATATCGCCAGAATCTACTGTGGCTTCGATTCCTTTTAAAACAATAACAAGGCCTTTTGAGCTCTTTAGCTGATAGGAATAATAACTTTTCTTGTTCCCCGTTAAAAAATTTATAATATCACGATAGTGCTTTTCACTATATGCCTGTATCTTTGTCTCCTCAATACTACCTTTTCTAAGAGGCACAATGTGAAAATTATTTGTGCCTATAATATTTGCGATGTTCAATACTAATTGATTAGAACTACGTTCGCGCAGGTAAATTGGTGGCGGTCTGGCATTACTGACTACAGGTTCACCTTTCGATGTAGTAGTAGAATTCTCTACACTAAGAAGTGCAAATCTGTTATTCTCCAGAGGAGCACCTGAGTTTGTTGTGTTTGCCCTTTTGGCGACGCCCATGACCTTTTGTGGACTTATCTTTCTTTTAATATTAATGTTTATGTAGCGGTCAATACCAGTCTGCACTACCGCCACTTTTTTTATTTTCTTTACCTCACCGTTTATTACCGCCTGCAGAGGCATTGTTGCTGGACTCCTTACTGCTGCTGAGTTTGGTGACGGCGCTATGCTGGGCTGCCTTGCCTTCGTTGTTGTTTCGACGAAAGTCATCGCGCTCTTTCCTGTAGCGACAGTTGCTGGGATCGACTTTTCTGTTGAGGTCGCTGCTGTTGCCGACGCTGCTACTGACACCGATGATGACTCTGCTAGTGGCATTGTTGTTGCCGATAATATGCCGTATTGTATTGTTGTAGTGTTATTGCTTGGTGCAACGGGTATATGCACCGAGTGCCGACGCTCTCTATGAGGAGAGTGAGCGACACTCATAGCTTTATGTATATATTTATGATTATATTTTTAGTGTTTACTTTTTGAATTATATTTCATATATGTATTTAATTTATTAAACGAACTGTTAAATTTCTCGAGATTATTTTGATTTAATTGATAATATTAACACAACCAAATAATATTTGAGAAATATGTAAATCCGATCAAACACTGAGCGTACAAAAACACGTCCGAACAGTACCGAACAGTTCGACAAAATGAATACAATCACATTTTGCATTGCCGTAAGCTTTTTCATCAGTACATTGTTGATATGTATGCAAAAATTGAAACTGAACGTTTAAATTACATCAAATATAACCAAGCAAAACTACGTTCATTTGCGTGATGCTATTAACAATGATGTGGATCCTAATGATATGGGCAATATGTTGATTTTACCATCGTTATATGTTGGTGGACCACGACATATGCATGAATACGCGCAAGATGCAATGTGTCATGTGCGACATTATGGAAGACCTGATTTATTTATAACTTTCACGTGCAATCCGCAATGGACAGAAATTAAAGAACATTTATTGGAAGGTCAAGGGCCAACAGACCGACATGATATAGCGGCACGTGTATTTAAGCAAAAGATGACATCATTAATGGACATGTTGATAAAATTAAAAATATTTGGTGAAGTACGTTGCTGGATGTATTCGATTGAATGGCAAAAGAGAGGACTACCACACGTTCACTTTTTAATTTGGATAGTTGACAAAATAACACCAGAACAAATTGATAGCGTTATATCAGCGGAAATTCCTGATCCTGAAATTGATCCTGAATTGCATGAAATTGTTACCAAAAACATGATTCATGGACCATGCGGTAGTTTGAATATGAATTCAGTATGTATGCAAGATGGAAAGTGTACAAAAAATTATCCACAAGCATTAGTTTCTGAAACCATTACTGGAAATGATGGATATCCAAAATATCGTCGACGATCAACACAAGATAATGGTAGATCAACAACTATCAAAGTGGGAACACAAGATTATTCACCAATTTTATCAAAAACTTCTAAGGCTCACATTAACGTTGAATACTGCAATTCAGTTAAAGCGATCAAATATATTTGTAAATATATCACGAAAGGTAGTGATATGGCTGCTTTCGGTGTTGCTGAAAATGATGAAATAAAACATTACCGAACTGGTAGATACATCAGCAGTAATGAAGCAGTATGGCGTATACTCTCTTTTGCAACACATGAAAGATACCCGACCGTTCAACATTTAGCTGTTCATTTGGAAAATGGTCAGCGTATTTGATTTAATGAACAAAATGCAGCACAAAGGGCAATTGCGCCACCAAATACCACTTTGACCGCATTTTTTAAATTGTGCCAAGAAGATTCATTTGCAAGAACATTGCTTTATGCTCAGGTTCAATCATATTATACTTGGAATGCATCAAAAAAGGAATTTCAACGTCGAAAGCAAGGCAAACCTGTTCAAGGTCATCCAAATGTGTTTGAAACTGATGCTTTAGGTCGAATTTACACAGTTCACCCAGATAATGATGAGTGTTTTTAATTGCGTTTGCTTTTGATAAATGTTCATGGTCCAACATCATTTAATTATTTGAGAACTCTTGATGGACAATTATGCGCCACTTACCGTGAAGCATGTCAAAAACTAGGATTGCTTCAGCACGATACACATTGGGAAAATGCATTAACTGATGCATCGGTATCAGCATATCCACAACAAATTAGAATTTTATTTTCTATCATTATCTCAACGTGCAATCCGGCTAACCCATCTGATTTATGGATGAAATTTCGTGATTACATGACGGAAGATATTTTACATCGAATACGCACCTTAAATATTAATGCTCAATTGAATTATACAGAGGAAATGTATAATGAGGCATTGATAATGATTGAGGATATGTGTTTAGGAATGGCGTGTAAAGCTTTGGCTCAGTTACGTATGCCATCACCAAATTGTTCAAGAAATGATATTTTTAATCAAGATTTGCTTCGAGAACAGAATTACGATCCAAATGTGCTGACAAATTTTGTTCAAGAAAATATTCCTAAATTAAATCAACAGCAAAAATTAGCTTATGAAAAAATTATGCAAGAAATTGATAATGGTAATGGTGGGATGTACTTTTTGGATGCACCTGGTGGTACTGGCAAAACTTTTTTGTTAACTTTAATTTTAGCACCTGTACGAGCACTTGGTAGAATTGCTTTGGCACTTGCATCTTCTGGAATTGCAGCCACTTTATTGGATGCTGGTAGGACAGCGCTTTCAGCGCTAAAATTGCCTTTGAATATGACGATAATGGTGCTTCACTTATTTCAATTCACTTATGCAATTTATCAAAAACCTCTGGCATGGCTAGAGTTTTGAAACAATTTGATATTTTGTTGTGGGATGAATGCACAATGGTACACAAGAAATCAATTGAAGCTTTGGATCGAACAATGAGAGATCGTGGAAATTAAAATTTATTTGGTGGTGCTTTAATATTGTTAGCAGGAGACTTTAGACAAACACTACCTGTTATCTCAAAATCAACACCAGCTGATGAAAAAAATGCGTGTTTGAAGCTATCAAATCTATGGAGATACGTTAAAACGTTAAGACTTACCACCAATGTTCGTGTGCAATTGCAAAATGATCAATCAGCTGCAACATTTTCAAAGCAATTGCTTTTAATGAGTGATGGTAAAATGCCAATTGATAATGATGGTTTCATTACAATTCCGAGAGATTTTTGCATATTCACACAATCAAAAGAAGAACTAATTGAAAAAGTCTTCCCAAATATGCAACAGCAATACAAAAATCATGCTTGGTTGAGTGAAAGAGCTATATTGGCAGGAAAAAATAAGGATGTCAATGATTTGAATTTCATCATTCAATCTCAAATAGATGGTGAATTGTCACATATAAATCTGTGGATACTGTGAAGAATCAAGAAGACGTAGTACATTACCCAACTGAATTTTTGAATTCTCTTGATTTGCCTGGAATGCCACCGCATAATTTACAATAGAAAATCGGATCTACAATCATTATGCTTCGTTATATAAATCTACCAGAATTATGCAACGGAACAAGACTTGCGGTCAAAAAATTAATGAATTATGTAATAGAAGCAACAATTTTAAATGGGAAATTCAAAGGCGAAGATGTTTTGATACCACGCATCTCAATGATTCCCACTGATATGCCATTTAAATTTCAACGATTACAGTTTCCCGTTCGTTTGGCTTTTGCAATGACTATTAATAAAGCTCAAGGCCAGTCGTTGCAAGTTTGCGGAATAAATTTAGAATTTCCGGTATTTTCACACGGTCAACTTTATGTTGCATGTTCACGTGTTGGGAAGCCGTCGTCTTTATTCATTTTTTGTGAAAATGGCAATACTAAAAATGTCGTTTACCACCAAGCTCTGCAATAGTTTTTTTTCTTTTTGATGTTCTCACTTTAAAAAATTTATATTATTTTGCACTTCTTTTTCTGGAAAATGTCTATTCTTTCTAGAAAATTTAATTTTTAATACAAAGACGTAAACGTATGTTATTGTATTGTCCAGCAACGCGGGCAGGGTTACTCTAGTTTATGTATAAATTGAAATATATAACAAAACAATTAAAGCAATTGGTTCTGTTTATCATCAACAAAACTCAGAAAAACTCAAAACTTGAAATTTTGAAATAAATGCCAGTAGCAACCAACCAGACAACAACAACAAGAATGAAATGTTTGACTAACGCATATTGGTTCGAAGCCGAAGCAACAACTCCATAGCATTAATCATCTACGAACTTAGTCTGTGGGTTTGAATCGAACAAATGGTTGGATACCTACTATGCTTCCCGTGGTTTTATAACTGTGTATTTTTGGTGAGCGAATTGCAAGCTCTTATTCATTAATCCTCTTTGGTATCTGTCGAAGTTTTATGAGAAAAATCAAAAAAAGGGCGAAGGAAGCCAAATTAAAAATTGAAAATAGTCGCGAGAGTTACGATGTTTAAATAAAAGAACCTTAACACTTCACAAACAATTTTTTAATGAACAAATAATTTTAAAGTACACGTATTTATATCATAAAATATGCTTATTCTAAAGAAATTAATTTCATCAATTTACATTGATTTTAAATTGGAGATTTTACAAAGAATTTTATGCTGGATGATGTTACAAAGAATCTAATGCTGGATGATTTTAAAGTGAATTTGAATCTCATGTTTTTAATGGGAATATGAATTGGATGATTTTACAGAGAATATGATGCTGATGTACATAGCTGCTGCTGTTGGTAGTGATATTGTTGTTGTTGTTGTTAGTGGGAATGTAACTCGAGCTGTGAAAACTGATGAGCGACGTTTATTAAAATAAGAGCGAATTGTAAAATATTGTATTATTAGATTTTTCTGAGCGACTTAAATTGAAAAAAAGAGCGATATAAATTATTGTTGAAATTTTATAGAGCATAATTTACTAAGCAATACTTTATTTTAATTTAATTAATTAGGTTAGATTCAAAACAGCACAGACCTTGAAATGGCTGAAGAGGTGGCTTTGAACGAAATTACTTCGGATGGAGAGCAATCCAATACAACAGGGTTCGGTAGCAATAATGTAATGGACGGGATACAAAGCGATTAATGTAGCAACGAATCAGATTCAGCGTCAATGTGCATGGTTAAAGTCAATTAGGGCTGAGAATAATAGCGCGGAACTCATGAAAACGCGTCTTGAGGTTCTAACATCGGCTTGGCAGAAATTCCAGATAAGTGTTGGCTTACTGCAGAGGCAATCGCGAGACCAGGCTTCACAGGAGAGTCACAATGCATTCTATGACCGTATCGAAGAAACATATGTAGAAGTTCGAGCGTCGGTGCGTCAAAAAATAGTTGCATTGGAGCCATGCGCTTCTGGGGTAGGGGGTGGTAATTGCCATGAATCACGCTGATTTGCTACTGGCAGACCGATTGCCAACTTTCCGGGGTGATCATAACGAGTGGATTCAGTTCAAAGATGTTTTAATGCAGAAGTGATTCAGAATCCCCATTTCAAGAACTTGTAAAAGTTACGACGACTACAAGGCTGTGCTAAAGATGGCGCTGCAAGAATGTTAGCGTTTTGGCCTCAGCGAGAAGACAGCTTCATGAAGGCATGGGAAACCTTGTGTTCATCATTTGACAGTGAGTATCTGTGCCATGCAGCACAGTGCTCGGCAATTCTTGATTTACCTATTTGGCCAAAGGCTGACTACACATTGATACGTAGAATGCTTGATACTACTCGAAACAGCTTGAGAATGTCAGCGCAACAGCTAATTCCCGATGAGCAACGTGATTTAATGATCCTTAGGTTTTTGGAATCTAGACTTGACAGTGCTTCTCGTAGTCAGTGGGAGATGATGAGGCCAACGGAGCGTATACCGTGTCTCAAAAATAATTTTTTCACTTGGCTCGAACGTAGAGCAAGCGGGCTACTGGGTCAGGGCTGTATAAGTTAACGATAATTAAGTTAACAATAATTATATTTTTTTCTTGGTCTTTATTAAGCCCAACTTCAATTCAAGCTAATCAACAAAAGCTAAATTGCTGACGCTGTGTCTGCAATACTTCCTGCACGAGCCAACCGCTGCACTGCTCCAACGCTGTCGCTAACCGCTGCACTGCTTCAACGCTGCCGCTATTTGAATTTAAGTTAAGTTATCAAAAAATTGTAAGTTAGTTCTTGTTTTGAATTCAATAAATAAAGTTTAACATCAGAGTTTCTCTCTGATGTTTATTTTTTAAAAAATCAAAAAAATAATGAAATAAGTTAATTGGCGCCCAACGTCGTGGTATTCGGGAAAGAAGTCCTTAAGCAGTACTCATCACGGTTAATTTATAAAGTGTCCTCAAGAAGTTCGATAAATTAATTGTGTAGCCCGAATAGAAACCACAACTAATTAAGCGTTAGAATTCGTTGGAATAAAAACGCAACCACACGATTTGTGTTCTATCAGAGATCCCGAGTCACCGGATAGCGGACAAAAAGGAAAAATCATGGAGAACCTGTGCGGAATATTGTAAGCTAGTTTAAGATAAATTAAGAAATAAAATAGAATTTTGAGAAAATAATAAGTTAAAAGTAAACAAAGAAAGTGTTTTTAGAAAAAGAATTAACCTTTAAGACTAGATAAGAAGTAAAACAATTTTAAGAAATTTTCAACAAACAAAATTTAAAAGTGAAAAAAAAAAAGAAAGAAAAAAATTTTTAAATAAAATAACGTAAAGAAATAACTAAATATTTTTGAAACTGCGATTCCGTAGCCCATAAAGCCGGACCCTCCAGTTTATAACGGAATAAAAGCCTATAAAACTAAACTATAACAACAAAATAATAATACATTGCAAAACCACTCTGCGATTCCGTAGCCCAAAAAGCCGGACCCTCTAGAGTATCACAAAATATAGAGATAACAATAAATAAAATTTTTTCTGAAAACTGTAGCTCGACTAACTATTTAAATCTACTCTCTAAAAATAAATCCTAGTAAACGAAATCGGAGAAAAAAGATAAATTAAGAAAGAAAAAATTTATTTAATAAAGGCGTACAATACTTACTGATTTTCGTGGAATATTCTAAAATAAATTAATTAAAATTTATAAAGTAACATGGCAAATCCTAACAACCTCATTAGACCACCTCTATTAAACGCTCCTAATCCTAATCCCGACCAACCAGTTAGACCACTTGGACAGGAAGAATTAAACGAAATAATACAATCTTCGGTATTAAGAATTCTAGAAGGTACATTACCACAGTTAGTAAGGGACCTAACTATTCAGTGTAGCACTAACCAAATAGAAGTTGACCAACCGTTTGGTATTAGTACTAGGGAAAATTTGAACGAACTAGAAAGAATACCAGACATAGTAAAAAATTTACGAGAATTTTCTGGAAATGAAGCAGATTTTAGTTCATGGAGAAAAAGTGTTGACAGAGTTTTAAGTGTCTATGAAACCATAAAAAATACACCGAAATATTTTGGAATTTTGAACGTTATACGTAGCAAAGTAATAGGGAATGCAGACAACGTTTTAGAATCATACAATACGCCATTAAATTGGAACGCTATATCTCGCTGTCTTACAACGCATTATGCAGATAAGCGAGACATTGGCACTCTAGAATACCAAATGTCAACTCTAATACAAGGAAACCTTAGCACGCAAGAGTATTACCAAAAAGTTTATTCACACCTTTCATTAATATTGAATAAAATAGGATGTATGGATATAGGACAGGAAGCCGTTGGCCTATTAACAAAAACATACAGGGACAAAGCACTGGATACGTTCGTACGCGGACTGAGAGGCGATCTGCCAAGATTGCTTGGTATGAGAGAGCCCATTGACCTACCCCAGGCATTACAATTATGTATGAAACTGGAAAACCAAAATTTCAGATCAAACTATGCGCTTGGTCAGAATTTTCAAAGGAAACAACGAGAATTTCCTAATATTCAACCACCAATTCCTCCACGGAAAGATAGACTACAACCACAAAATCAACAACCATTTTATCCTCATCTAGTTAATTGGGAACAATACCCACAAAGAAATCACCCTACTTATCCAACACGACAATTTCCGATATTTAATCCACAGCAAAACCGTTCTCAAAATTTGTATCAATACCAACAACGTCCACCACCTCGACCATTTGGCCCTAAGCCATTACCTAGACCTGAAGCTATGGATGTAGACCAAAGCATGCAAACAAAGAGAATAAATTACATGAATCGCCCTACCCATAACGATGCACACTATGGCAAAAGACCAAGTCCACCACCACAAAATATAGATAAACGACAAAGAAACTTTAACATTGAAGTTCAGCAATATGAAGACGCAATAAATAATAACGACCATGACTTTGACCAACCCTTATCAGTTTATACCGATTGTATAAAAAACTATGAAACTAATGAACAACAAAGTTTTAATTCAGACTCTTTAGATAAAATAGATTGCCTTGATATTCATTTTTTAGAATGAACAGCTCTTCATTACCTTATATCGAATGTAAGCTAAGTAGTGGAGAGATCATTAAAGTTTTAATTGATACCGGATCAAATAAAAACTATGTACAGCCGCATCTAGTAAAAACACCTATTATAAATGAAAAAATATTCTATGCTAGTTCAGTCGGAGGACAAATCAAAATAACCCATCATACTTTTGCTAATATTTTCGGCATAGACGACACAAAAATAAAATTTTTCTTGCTTCCCACCTTAAAATCTTTTCATGCCATCATAGGTAATGATTCACTTAAAGAACTAAATGCCATAATTCACACCAAAGAAAATTACATGACAATAAAAAACAAATTTTGTATAAAATTGAAACAACAAATTTCGCAAAGCGTTAACCAAATTCACATCCGATCGGAACACTTAACTCAATATCAAAAAGAATGTCTAATAAAACTCACATCCGATTATAAATCACTTTTTTGTGATCCAGACGAAAAACTTACTTTTACTACAACAGTTAAAGGTACAATTCGTACGACATCAGACAATCCTGTTTATACCAAATGTTATCCGTACCCAATGTGCCTCAAAAACCATGTAGAACAGCAAATTAACGAATACTTACGTGACGGTATAATACGACCATCTAGATCACCATATAATTCACCTGTATGGGTGGTCCCAAAAAAATTAGATGCGTCAGGAGAGAAAAAATACCGTATGGTCATAGACTATAGGAAGTTAAATTCAATTACAATACCAGACAGATACCCTATTCCCGAAATAAGCGAAGTTCTATCTCAACTTGGAAAAAACAAAATATTTTCAGTACTCGATCTGAAAAGTGGTTTCCATCAGATTCTTCTAAAAGAATCAGATACGGAGAAGACAGCTTTCTCAGTTAATAACGGGAAATATGAATTCACTCGTCTCCCTTTTGGTCTCAAGAATGCTCCTTCTATTTTTCAGAGAGCTCTTGACGACATCTTAAGAGATCACATAGGAAAAAGATGTTTTGTCTATATTGACGACATCATTATATTCAGTAAAAATCAGGAAGATCATTTTAATGACATAAAATTAGTATTTGATACACTAGAATCAGCAAACCTCAAAATACAACTCGATAAATGTGAATTCTTAAAAACCGAAGTAGAATTTTTAGGATACATAGTGTCTGAAAATGGCCTCAAAACCAATCCAAAAAAAATTGAATCAATCAATAATTTCCCTGAACCAAAAACTCTGAAAGACCTACGTTCATTTTTAGGACTTTCAGGTTATTATCGCCGTTTTATAAGGGACTACGCAAAACTGGCGAAACCCCTTACAGTCCTTTTAAGAGGGGAGGAAGGACGAATATCCAAAAATATATCAAAAAACATAAAAATAAATTTAAATAAAGAAGCACTAGAAGCATTTCAAAAACTAAAAAATTCCCTTAGCTCAGAAGAAGTTCTGCTCTCATACCCCGATTATTCAAAAGAATTTCAACTCACGACGGACGCATCCAATTATGCGATTGGAGCAGTCCTAGCTCAAGACGATAGACCTATCATGTTTATATCTCGTACATTAAGTAGCGCAGAAGAACACTACGCTACCAATGAAAAAGAGATGCTAGCAATTATTTGGTCACTGAATAACTTGCGAAACTATCTCTACGGATCCGCCAAAGTAAAAATTTACACAGACCACCAACCCCTTACGTACGCTCTCAGCAATAAGAACAATAACAATAAAATGAAGAGATGGAAAGCAATTTTAGAGGAGTACAACTATGAGCTTCTCTATAAACCCGGGAAATCAAACATAGTTGCAGATGCCCTCTCAAGACCACCCCAAATTAATCTCTTACCAAACACCAATAACGACGATATCAACTCGTTGACAGGTACAATACATAGCGAAGACAGTTCATCACAAAATTTGATACCTGCTACAGAAGCACCAATCAATGTTTTTAAGAATCAATTGTTTTTGAAAATAGGTGAAGAAAATAGACATCAATTCCAAATTCCTTTTCCCACATATCACAGACATATCGTAATACAAAGAAATTACTCTACAGATGACATTATACAAATATTTAAGAGATATTTAAATCCAAGCGTAGTAAACGGTTTGTTCACATCAGAAGAAATCATGGGTAAGATACAAGAACTATATCCTTTACACTTCTCAACATACAAAATCAGATACACTCAAACAATGATTGAAGATATTACTTCCGAAGTAGAACAAGAGTCAAAAATTATAACAGAACACAATAGAGCTCACAGGAATTCTCGAGAAAATAAATCACAGCTTTTGACTAAATATTATTTTCCACAAATGCAGGCTAAAATTGAAAAAATAGTAAAACTTTGTAAAATATGCCGCGAGAATAAATACGATCGGCACCCAGCTAAACACATATTACAGTCAACCCCCATACCCCAATATCCAGGTAATATTGTACATCTCGACATATATCATACAAACAATCGTACCATTCTGACTGCCATAGACAAATTCTCCAAATATGCTCAAGCGAAAATTATAAAGTCTAGAGCCACCGAAGACATAAAAGAACCATTAAGACAAATCCTTATTTCTTTTGGCATACCTGAAAAAATAGTTATCGATAATGAAAAAGCGCTTAGTTCAGCTTCCATTACATTTATGTTGCAAGATCAATTAGGAATAGACATTTTCAAAGCCCCGCCCTACACTAGCACGGTTAATGGACAAATAGAAAGGTTCCATTCAACGTTATCAGAGATAATGCGTTGTACAAAAGCCGAAAATACACATCGTTCATTTTCAGACTTGCTAGACATGTCAATTTGTAAGTATAATTATTCAATTCATTCGACCACCAACAGAAAACCAATCGAAGTATTTTTTGGACGTATTGTCAGCACAAGCCCGGAACAATTAGACAAACATAGGTTAGAAAATATTGTAAAACTCGAAACAAAACAGGACAAGGACTTACGTTATCACAATCAAAATAGAACCAATCTGAAGTCTTTTAATACAGGCGACATTATATATGTAAAGAAAAATAAGCGTATTGGAAATAAATTGTGCTCTAGGTATAAAAAGGAAATAGTCAAAGAAAATAAAAACAGCACTGTTATTACGGAATCAGGATTAGTAGTTCACAAAAGTCTTATTAAAACTAATTAAAACCTCTTTACAGATTACTCATTGCATCATGCCACAGCGAGATACAAGTTCTAGACTATTCAAATTCAGAAGTTGTCACGTTCACCATGGGATCAGCTAAAATCCAAACAGGCTCTTATAAACTGATACATACGATTGACATAAATGAGTACCAGGACGCAGTCGATCGACTAAATAAGACAATAATAAAACAAGTTAATAAAACCAACGCCCTTCTCCCATTCCTTCAACATGAAATATCCCAAATACAAAACCATATAGATAGGTTAAAGCCTAATAGTATAAGTAAAAGATCTTTAAATTTCATTGGAACAACATGGAAGTGGATAGCGGGAAGTCCCGACCACGATGATTTTAAAATACTTAGTGATAAGACAAATAATATACTTAAAAATAATGAGAGACAAATGGTAATTAACAGATTAATAATTGAAAAATTGAATAATGTTGTAAATGCTACAAATGAATTAATTATGAAAAATTTTGACAGCACAAATGTCCAAAGTACTATTAGTCTTAATATTAAAAATTATTTAGATATATTAAAACAAGAAGTAATTAATATAGATCATGCCATAAATTGGGCAAAAATTGGATTAATAAATTCATTTATGCTTTCAAATAATGAAGTGGAGTTATTCAGACAAATGTTACAAAAAGATAACATCAGTTTTTCAAATATAGAAGAATCTTTTCAAATCGCAGATGTTTCGATAGCATCAAATAAGACTATCATACTATATATTATAAGCATACCAACTACCAATAAAGAAACATGTGAAGAGATATTGTTAAAGCCTATTAAAAGAGGCAATGAAATTATAAAAATCTCTTATGAAAACTATATAATTTGTAAAGATAAAATTTACGCAATTAAAAATTCTTGCAAAACTTATAAAAACCTTAAAATATGTAATTATAAAGATATCGTAGATATAAGTAAAAGCTCCTGCATTCCACAAATATTACATAGCAAACCAGCATCCTGTACTAGAGTAAATAATCTACACATTGCTCCAATAGAAGATATCCAACCCGGAATTATTCTCCTCAATCAATTCAATGGCTCAATATTTGTAGATGACAACCAATTGAACCTAACAGGCTCCTATGTCATAAAATTTCGAAATGCAACAATCACTGCCAACAACCAAATTTATGAATTTAATGAAAGCTTTTCAATAGAACCCCTACCAGCTATTCTAAGATCTTCTGTTTTGCCCGGTAAATATGAGGAAGGACTTACTATGGAACTCATCAAGGAACTTCATACGAATAACACAAGGGCAATAGAATTCTTAGAGACAAGAGGACGAATAAGCATAATAAGCGTGTCAATAATCGCATTAATTATTATCGTCGTAGTAATATTAGCAAAAATATTTGCCTCAAGGTTTGGAAGAAGAACTATAGAAATCCAACCAAAAATACAGCAAAACATAATCCAGCCAAAACTTCTCCCATGCACTTCAAGCGCGGACGCTTGAATTTAAGAGGGGAGGAGTTAACGATAATTAAGTTAACAATAATTATATTTTTTTCTTGGTCTTTATTAAGCCCAACTTCAATTCAAGCTAATCAACAAAAGCTAAATTGCTGACGCTGTGTCTGCAATACTTCCTGCACGAGCCAACCGCTGCACTGCTCCAACGCTGTCGCTAACCGCTGCACTGCTTCAACGCTGCCGCTATTTGAATTTAAGTTAAGTTATCAAAAAATTGTAAGTTAGTTCTTGTTTTGAATTCAATAAATAAAGTTTAACATCAGAGTTTCTCTCTGATGTTTATTTTTTAAAAAATCAAAAAAATAATGAAATAAGTTAATTTATACAAGGAATGCGTACCATAGATAGCAACCACGAAAACGAATGACGAATAAGCCTTTACGTGAGCGAGCAATGCCCAACATTCCACAAGCCAGCAACTTCTTTCCATGTCTTAGCTGCGGTGGTAACCACAGTATACATAAATGTTCAAATATTTTACGAAGGTCTCGCAAGGATAGAATGCAGCGAATTATAGAACTGGGATTATGTCAAAACTGTCTTAGTCGGGGTCATATAGCTAGAAACTGCTTTAAAGGCAAATGTCCCCGCTGCTCACAGGCCCATAACAGTATTATATGTCATAAAGTATTTTTCAATAACAGTTTTAGCGGTCTAGGCCTGGTGTCAATAAAGCTGTGATGGCGGCTACAAACAACGATAGAGTATCAATAGCAATCAGAGAATATACGTAAAACCGGCTTCGGGGTTATTACAGATAAGAGTTCATCTCCACTAAAAAAAACTCTTAAAATTCTCAATATATCCTCAAAACGAATCAACGGATCTACATTATAATCTACTTGCGTCTGCGCAAATAAGGCTTTTGACGAACAGTGGAATACCAATATCTATAAGGGCAATATGCGATACTGGAGCCCAAGTAAACTTAATCAGCAAAGACTTCGTTGCGCAACATCGAATCCCTACATACCGTACATCTATGCGCATCTTTCCTGCAGCTGGAGCAGCAGTTGAAATATTCGATAAATATATTTCAACTGAACTGATGTCCATTTATAGCGCAGACCCCCTGATTGAAATTACTTGTTTCGTTGCACCAGAGGTTTTGGGTGAAATTTCGTTGCCTCAAAGACCATTGTATCATCAAATTCTTCCGAGCGACATTTCTGCGCGACTGGCCGACCGTACGTTTGATCAACCAAGGACAATTCAAATTTTTTTTAGGACTAGGTATATGGGCGCAACTAATTCAAGATAATATACGACAATTGGCCTCTGGCCTTGTAGCGCAAGAAAGTCGCATAGGATGGCTTCTATTTGGAACCATGTCAACCGAATCAGGAATGACAGCTGCCGAGTCAATAGTTGAAAACGATAAGGCTGAAGAACATCCTCGCCTCGACCAATTAATCCAAAAATTCTTTGAATCAGAGTCATTTCCAGACGACAATTCCCAGTGGACAGTAGAACAGCGTCGATGCGGAATGCATTTTTTGGAACCACATCGTTACGACCAAAATTTGGGGCGGTATGTTTTGCAGATTCCTCTTCGTTCAGATTGGTGTCGTATAGGTTCTGAGAGAGGAATTGCACTACAACTTTTTTGCGTCTAGAAGCTCGACTAAAACGTGATCCAGAATTAAGCGAAAAATATCATGCGGCTATTAACGATTACATCAACAAGGGTTGGTTAAAGCAAGCAAGTAACGCACCAGTCGGGCTGGCTTATTATATTCATCACGCTGTGCTGAAAAAATTTCGTGTGGTCTTTGACGCCTCATGTTCAACTGATACGGGACTGTCCTTAAATGACGTCCAGATGATTGAACCTAAGCTGCAGAGGGATTTGATCGATTTAATTTGGAGTTTTCGACTGCATGCTTGTGGCATATCAGCAGACATCAAGCAAACGTTTCCACAGGTAAGGATAGCGTCAGAACACTCGTCCCGCCAAAGAATATTTTGGCGGGACGAGTCAGGGAATATCTTGGAATTCTGTTTAACAGGCGTTACATTTGTAATGGCTTCAGCACTATTCTGCGCCGTGAGGACAATGCAACAGTGTGCCAAGGATAATGCTAAAAAACTTGTACATGGATGATTGTTTGTCCGGAGCTAATAATGAGGCAGATTTAGTGCATCTGTGTCAATAAATGAGGAAACTTTTGTCGTTGGGGGGTATCGAGCTGACAAAATGGGGATCAAACTCTAGCGCTACTCAAAATACACTAGACCCGGAGTCCGCGAATGAGGACGTAGTTCTCAATGCTAGTACAGAGGCATCAGTTTTAGGGCTAAAATGGGATACAAAAATAGATGAGCTTACATTCAAGTTGCAATCATTGCCACTTATTCCGTCTTCTGACTGGACTAAGCGCTTGATTTTGAGTGTCACAGCACGAATTTATGATCCAGATGGACTAGCATCACCATTTGTGGTCAAGGCCAAAATCCTAATGCAACGAATTTGGAGCAGTCAAATTTCTTGGGATTCTGTTCTTCCAGAATCCTTAAGGCTTGCATGGGAGGAGATATTTGCCCAAATTGTTGACTTTGAGCGTATAAGAATCCCTCGCTAGTTGGGTCATGAATGACGCTCTGAACTGACACTACATGGTTTTGCTGATGCTACTTCGCAAGCTTACGGAGCAGTAGTAACTATATTTAGTCGTTGACAAAAATGGAGAAATTATATCGAATTTAATGCTATCGAAATCCAGGGTCGCACCGCTGAACAAGGAATCCATACCACGTCTTGAATTACGTGCTGCCACCCTACTTGACGACCTAATGCAGCGAGTTTTATCCGAATTTGATACTCAATATAACATCAAAATTGTTTCGTCTACCTGCTGGTCCGACTCGATGGTTATCCTATGTTGGTTGAAACGTGAAACTAGAACTCTCAAATAATTCGTAGCAAATCGAGCTGGAAAAATCTGCGACAGCACATTTACTTGCAAGTGGCGGTACGTTCCAACCGACGAAAATCCAGCTTTCTTGGCCGTTTCTTCCAGCTTTCTTGGCCGTTTTCACCGGATACCTCTCCAAGGTCGGAGGAGAAAGTGCGTAAGGAATGTCGTCAGAGCTCGAAGCGCAAGGCTCTTTCTGACTCGTTAGAAACGGCGATCGCGGCCGGAGTGCGGCTCTTCCCTAATCAGAAATCTCATCAAGTCCAATTAATTGCCAACATAAATGCAATAGCCGTCAATCAACCTTCGCTTCTGTACCGCTATTCAACAGTAAGTCACTTAACTCGGGTAACAGCATGGGTACTGACATTTGTTTGTAATTGTCGAGCACCGCTATCAGAGAGAAGGAAAACTGCGCTGAGAGTTGAAGAGTTTGATGAATCATTGAAGCTTTGGATTTGGCAGGAGCAGCAGGACCATTTTAAAGAAGACATACGACTGTTGCACCGTCAACACATGCAACAGCAGTCCGAAAATTAATTCCGGCTATCTAGTTCTATTGGCGTGTTGACACCTTTTACCGAAAATGATGTTCTACGTATGCGCGGGCGATTACAGAATGCATACCTACCCAGGGATCAACGTTATCCAATTATATTACCAAAAAAAGTCGCTTGACTTGGTTGCTGGCGCGAATGACGCACCTTCGGTTGTTGCATTGCGGCCCACAGCAGCTTTTCAGCACGTTGAGGCAAAATTATTGGATCATTGGGGTGCGATCACTAGCGCGAACCTTAATCAAGGATTGTATAACCTGTGAACGGCTTAAGCCGAAAATGAGTGAGCAAATGATGGCCGACTTGCACTCATGCCGAGTACGTCCCGCGCGTCCTTTCCGTCAGGCAGGAGATGGCTACGCAGGTCCAATACATGTAAGGCCGGATCGACGACGAGGCAATGTTGTGATAAAGAGCTACATAGCGGTATTTGTTTGCATGGTATCAACGGCGGTGCATTTGGAATTTATCTCGAATTTGACAACCCAGGCGTTTCTGATGGCATTCATTCGATTTACTTCACGATATGGGCACTGTCAGCATCTTCGGAGCGATCCTTAATTCGCGCCCTTTATGCGCACAGAGCGCTGATCCACAAGATTTAAGTCCCTTGACACGGGGGCACCTACTGATTGGCGAAGCTCTGGTGCCATCATTAGGGGAGGAAGTACCAATGGAACGACCAGAAAACCGTTTAGGTTAATGGCAACCGCGACAGCAAATTGCACAAAGAGTCTGGAAGCTCTGGAGTGAAGGTATCTTCACGAACTTCAGCGTCGTTCGAAATGGCGTGAGGCCCAGCAAAACTTGAAGATTGGTTTGGATTTACCTGTCATCAAAAACGAAACAACTCCACCAAGTCTGGAAAATGGCACGCATTACGGCATTTTATATTTTCCTCTACAATTATAATGTTTTGATTAGAATTGAAAATAAATAAAAAATTCAGTTAAAACTTTGAAGCCGGTCTTATGTCATTAACCAAATGCATATTCTACCTGTCCATTTGCGCCTTGCTTAAATATTCTATTATTTGTTAATGTTGTGGGTTTCGGTAACCAATTAATAATTTCATACATTTGGTTTTCTATAATCTATCTATAGTCTGTCTTAACAAATTTTACGAAGTGAGTATAATAGGTGTGACAGCCTATATACGACGCCCATTGCGTATCTAACATCCAAAATTTATATCACCACCAAATGGTGAATAAGGATTCGACAGCTGCATGTAATATAGATGGACATATCGTTTATCCGTTTTGTTTTATATATGAATCTGATTCGGTGATCCTTTTCAATTATGTACACAAATGTATGCATGTGAATAGCTGCCACTACTTCTTTTGGGCCATTACAATATTTTCCCACACCCCAACTGCAACACAAATGTGTGCGATGGAAAATAATATATTTAATTAAATTTAGTTTCCCTCTCCAAAGGTGTTCCTCAATTCTCCCGAGAGCGTGCCACAGACTACCGGCAAGTACATTGCAATGTCCCACAACGTTGAGGTAATGGTCAGTGTGCTGCCCCAGTATATTTTGTCAGCACACAATCTTCCTAACTTTAGTCCAGATAAGAATGTTGAGTTCGTGTATGAGATTTTTATTTTATTTTTTTTTGTCCTAGATTGACAACGGAGGTGGAAATCTTCTGAAAGCCACTGGCCCACTGACCCACTAAAATCCTGCTCCATCGTTGCCTCCCCTTACAGGGCCACGGCAAGGTATTACTTCACGGGGGATAGTCTAGTCAGCAGATCTCTTCTAGTTATTTTCAGATGAGCGTGTTCGGACTTCCATGTGACGGATGGCGGCAGAGGTATCACACACCGCATCCCATTTGTACGGACTCTTAAGCATATGCTATACTACGTCTGTCTGTCAAACGAATCTGCTGTCGGAGTATGAAAGAATTCAGGAGAAGTTGCGTGATGTGTTAATTTACCTCACCATGTGATCAGCTTTTTCATTGCTATATATTAGGACGTGTCCCTTCGACCTATTTTGGCCGCAGCCCCAATTCAGTTGCAGTTGCAATAAAATCAGCAGCAGCAACTACAGAATTCTTGCCAACTTATCCGTAGTTGGGCTTAGAATTATGGTTCATTCAACAGTTGCCCTGTTGTAGACGTCATACCTCCTGACTTCACTGAGTTGGATTGGCGTGGCTCCACCCAACCACAGTGCAGCTCATATGCTGTTTTAGATCCAGACTCCGCGATGCTTGACGCGATTCATGTCACTGTCCACAGCGGCGTCGACCTTATGCTCTCTCACCGTCTGTTACAGAGGCTCCTGTGCCGCTGCGTAGTGGACAAGTTTAAGCTGGAGTAACTTTATTTCTTTCATTTCGACTCCATTACGGCTATCTTCGACATTGGGACAAAGAACACACTTTCCTCACATATGATATATGGGTCACAACCTATTTAACATGGCCACAACTAAGCTATGTAAATATGTACCATACTAATCTGCATGGTAACCAGCAAATATCACTGAATTTGGGTTAAACCGATTTCAATAAAGCATTTCACGTAAAATTTCGTCGAAGTTTCATATACATATAAGCAGGGGCTTTGTGTTTATAGGTCTGAGCTGCAATGGTATCAGTGATAGAAAAGACGCATACTAGCAACGATCCACTGATCTTCACTGTCATTTATCATCACCATTTATCATCAAGCGTGGTGATGTATATACATTTCGCCCTCATTTTGTTTAGACCAGTCCAGCGTGACCCAAATGGCTGTTACCACCAAGTTTTGTCAATATATGAGCAATTGGACCGAATTGATTTAAAATCATTTGTCAACAGTTGCATATGTATATGGGTGAAGGGCGTGACCTTTCCCAAAGCTATCTTGTTCTTCCTAGGTCACACTTTTGAAACCTTTCATAACGATTTGTGGAAATAGTGGTCCACAGGCAGACAGAACAATATCAGGTATTGATATTGATCATGTGGATTATTGACACGCCTCCTTGCCAGACTCAGTATGCTATTATTCCTCTTTTTTAAGGGTAAAGGGTATAAATATGGGCTGCAACTCCAATGCCATTTCAGTAATTCAAAGAATTTCTCAATTCAAGATTTTATAAGATTAATGACCGACATTTTACATGATGGATCACAGCTTGGCTATAGAACATTATCCAAACTATGGGCTTCTTTACCACGTCTACCACATCTACTTACTTATATGCACCAAAACAATATTTTTAAACAAGATCAGACATAGACATAGTTGTGCATAATTGATGTATAAAACAGTTTTGGCCAGCGCAAAATACATCATGTCTACAAATGAGGAAGAGTCGATCAGTACTTGGAAATTGATCACTACCACAGAAATAACTCTGCCGTTAATTGACATATGTTCCTGTTCAATAAATGCAAGGTCACCTGAAAACGAATGAGGCACCCGATAAAACAAAAGTGAAAATGAATCGGATACATCCTTATTCCATAGCTGGAGATGCGATACGGGGCATCCGCTAACCAAAGATATCAGACTTATAGACCAGAATTAAATAGACCAGACTGCAAGCGCACGAAAAAGCATGATGGCTAACAAGAATCCCATCACCCACGTGGAGAAACATGACTTCATAAGGGTTTCCTAACAATTTCAAATTGAAACTCGGAGAATATAATTTCGAAGATGAGAACATGCTCATGTGTACCTAGATCTGGAATATAATGAGTTCCGGGAAATAAGTTAGACCGCAAAATAACCAAAGGAATGTTCGAGTTTCGTGTTATTATGAAAATATTCCCCAAATCATTGTGTAAAAATCTGGACTCTTCACTTACTGAGTTACTCGTAGTCCACCGTGAAATGTTTGGTAACTGCGGCCTACTAAGATGATTTTAGCCCCATCTTCCCAACAGTTTCTCGCTATTCCACTAAGGGCAGACAACCTCATTCGAACTGTTGTATGGGAGAACACATGTGTCTCCAGCTTGGAAAAGTTCTACGACAATGTGTTAATTACAACAAAATATAAATAACAAATTGGTTGAGCATCTTCTTGTTTGTAACAAAGATTTTTATTCTAGGCTTGTCTGGGAACAAGGAGCATACATAGATAATACTTATAAACCTTTCAATAGAATTGAGGTAGGTCTCATCCATTCACAGACTTATTCAGTTGAGTGTACAAGGGGCTTAGGCGACAAAAACATTTCTTTCTAAATGATCCGAGACTCTCTGCTTAAAGCCCTACAAGCCGAGTTCCCTTCGTTCGGCACGTGTTACTGATTACTTCGAGAGAACTTAAAAATTAAATTACACTTTATGGAGAGGCCTTAAATGAAATTGCTCTGGCATTGGCATTTTTGTTGCTCTTTATCACGAGTCGTGAGTTTGAAGCTCTCGATATGTGTTGTTTCGCTAAAAGTATTGTAAATAATAATTTAAATTTCATTTGCACAGTGGCGTTAAATTTTCGAGGAATAACAAAACTTTACAAAACTGCATTCTGCTGGGCTAGGATTCGGGCCTACGGGACTTGGACACGTTCGTGATACCTCCAAAATATGTGCTTAGCTGTGTTTGCCAATTTCACAATGTTTTCAGTTTCACCGCTCTTGTTGATGTTTAAAATATTCGCAGACTGTATTTATACAAATGTGGTGTTATTGATTCAAATTGCAGTTATTTGCTATATTCTTATACTATATACGAGTATCTGGCTGGGATTGAGACCAATTACGAGGCTTTTGGGAGAAAAGCAAATCAAGTATTTACATGAGAAGATATCTACAGACAAAGTTGCAAATCAAATCGAAGTGATTGGTATTTCTTTTAAATCTAGAAATCCACTGAAACTATCATACATGGACTACGATGAACATTATGATGAGGGGATTTTACTCAGACTACGTTCCAGAACATGTTAAGTTAAAAACAGCGTCTTCTGAAACCTGATCTTAAAATGAAATTATTATAAATGAATTCATATCCCTTGCAAACGAAAAATAAACAAATTTACTCTCAATAAAAATCAGATACAATTTACATCAACTTCATTAAATTTCTAATGGGATATTAAATTTGCAAATATAAATTTGTTATGCATTACATAATTATAATAAAGTGGGCGGAGGACTGTGGTCTTGGATAAATCCGGATAAGACTAAGGTCATTCTGTTTACTAGGAAACATAAAATCCCTCAATTAGACCCAATTACCCTTAAGGGAAAAGCTCTAAAAATTTCAGAAGAGATGAAATACTTGGGTCTTACAATCGATAGGAAGCTTACGTGGAAGTCAAACACCATAGAAAGAGCTAGGAAAGATGGGGTGGCTTTTTATGCCTGCAAAAGAGCTATAGGTAAAACCTGGGGAATTAAGCCAGGGATAGCTCACTGGCTTTACACTGCGGTTGTCAGGCCCATTCTCCTATATGGCAATGTGGTCTGGTGAATTGCAATGCAGAAAAGGACCTACCACGAAACACTCGGCAAGGCACAGAGATCAGCAGAATTAGCAATAAGTGGCACCATGAAAACCACGCCAACCTTGGCATTGGATATTATATTACATCTGCCACCCTTAGGTCTCTTCTGCAAATATTTAGCGGCATGTTTCGCCATTCGGCTCAATGTGAGCTCAAAATGGAAAGCTGTTCCGTATGGACATGCGACCATATTAGAATCCAACACGGACATACCCAGTGATATTGATTACCTTCGTTCTTCCCTTTGTTTCGAAAGGAAGTTTTGGGTTAGGATTCCTTCCAGAGAGGAATGGCAAGAGGGGGGTCCATCACCAGATACTCCCATCAAGATATACACAGACGGATCAAAAATGAATACCGGTGTAGGATCAGGAGTTTATTGCGAAATGCCCTCAGTCAGTGAATCCATCAAAGTAATGGATCACTGCAGTGTTTTTCAAGCGGAAATAACCGCTATTCACGAAGCCTTGAATTGGCTGAGGATAAACGAGGTAACCGTCAAGGCTATCTGCATTTTATCAGACCGCCAAGCTGCACTAAGTGCTTTGAATGCATTCCAAATAACATCAAGGAGTGTCTTACACTGTCTTCGATCTCTAAATGAGATGGCTAAACAATTCCATATCCATTTGTGCTGGGTACCAGGACATAGGGATATACCAGGGAACTGCAAGGCTGATCAACTTGCAAGAGATGGCACTTGTATGCCAAACGTCAGTAGGAATATGGGTGTACCTCTCGCGACTTGTAAGCTTCTCATAACGGAGGAACTAATTAATTCTACCAATCAACGGTTGATCTGTGCCGAGGCTAATATATATATATATATATATATATATATATATATATATATATATATATATATATATGTATATATATATATATATATATATATATATATATATATATATATATCTATATATATATATATATATAAAACCGTAGAATCCCAGTGTGGAAATCTGCTCACCTAGAATCCTTGCAGCGAAGATTTATTGTGTTACAGAACTTCTGGAGCAGAATGTTGCAGGCAATTCTAACACAGAATTAGATGCACCAAAATTGGAAGTTCGTAATGAAAATGACATCCAAAATTCATCAGACTACGAACAAGATGCAGAAAATTATTATGATAATTTGATTACAATTAAAGAGGAGTTTGATGAAACCAAATTTAGTGATAATGAATTCATCGATAACAACCTGGACGATGAGAGACTATGCATCCGTGACTCCAGCGGGGAAAATAAGACTAGGGCAAAATAGAGCAAAGACTCAGAAGGTCAACAAGTTCTTGCAATAAGCAGCAAAACTTTGTTGTGCCCATTTTGTGGCATTAAATATCCCAATTCTTCAGATTGGCGTGACCTTGTGAATGGTGTACACCATTTTAATAACCGTGACCACGTAAACATGGAGTATATTGACAATAAAAAGGCGAAATTTAAAAAGTGTGGAATACGCATACGCATGGAAGGTTTCAAGAAGCATGTAATTACGCACCTGTCGTACAAACTGTATGAGAAATGCAAATTATGCGGCCTGACTTTTGCACGGTGCGCCTCCCAACAGAAGCATTTTACAAGTAATCATGGTCACCTTGCCAAAAGTAAGCTTAGGACGATATATCCAGGACGCTTTGTGTGTCCCATCAATGTAACTCTTTTGTGTCCAGTGTATGGCATCAAATTTTCAATTGGCGGACTACCAATGACATCCATGAAATCAATAGTCGCAAAAATTTGAACATGAGACTCAGGCCAGACGTAGACAATGCAAAATTCTATTGGCTAAAAAGTTGCAGATTTTACAATGGCACAGGATCAGGCATTTACCATTCAAACTCTATTTTAAATGCAAGTTGTGTGACACACAATTCTGTGCTAGTAGAGGGAGGATATGCGAAGCACATCGAAGGTACGCATGCCAGTCTACATGACAGGGGCATTGGCGGTTCTTCATTGGTGTAAATGGCGCAAGTAATATTCAGTGGCATCATGTATTGAAAAGTATGACTAAATGTGGAAGATTCAGATCAGTGTTTGGGCACTGAAATACACATTGGCACAGACACCATACATCCATATTTATAGTCAGCAAAGAGAGTTGGTTTGAAAGCATGAAAGAAGTGCGAACTGAGTGCTGGGGTGTAGTCTCCAGTACCACCATAATGCATTTGAAGAAGAAAAACAGAAATTATAAGACATCTCCTATGTATATTTCTAAGCAAAACAAAAACTATGAAATTATTTTTAGATTGAATATTGCAAAATGGCGGATCCCGCTTCTCGATACCAATGCCATACTCCTGGAAATATATTCAACAATTTATTTCTCCATAATTTCTTATTATGTATGGAAACACAAAGAGGAGCAGACAAAAAACTAGTTTACTCACTTTAATTTAATATAATTTTTAGTATCGATGAAAACTTTGTGAAGAGAACAAAATGATTTTTTAAATATTTTCGTCACATTTCGTACATTGCATGTCCTTTCTATTAATTCTTACAACTTTCAGTTATCACGTTTGTAAGTATATATTTACAAAACCTGTAAATTGCTATAAATAGTTTAATATACACATTTTTACTAAAGCAGAAAAGTTCTGAGACTGATCTACCACAATTGGGGTAAGTGACAACGCTGGATATGGACAAGTTCCACCCCGCTTTTCAACTCACTTTCAACACCCTTATCCAGTTTTACTATAAATGCGGTTACTACTTGGTATGCATCTCGTTGCATTTCGACAGATTTCAATAGAGGTGCAGTATTTAAGTATGAAAAAGTTTTCGAATCGGCAGAAGTTCGTCCTATTGCCAAATAAATGATCGTATTTTTATAAAATTTCCAGATTTTTCGTATTATGGGGCTCTCTCGAGTGTTACGTGCAGGAAACATGCTGCTGAACATTCCACTTGGTCCACTTCATCTATACCATCTATTTATAAGTGCTTTCGTGCTCGTTAACAGTTTGAGACCAGGATGTCAGATGATTCCGCAACCATTTTTTCGATAATTCTTTCTTTGAGTCGCTAACTCATGCTTTTGTCTAATGTGCCTCATGTGGTAGATACGATTTAAAGAAAGCTTACCGCATAATTGGCATTTAACATACCGCTTGTACGGCAGATGTGTCAGTTTGTGGTGCTGTAAATACCTAGTTATCCTTGAGCTTACTATAACATTGCATTGCCTGCATTTCATCTTATCTGCATCCACATGCTCCATATTCAGACTCTCCTGTTTCTCGAATTCATGCACATCCTTGAGATGCTTGTGCCATTTACAGGAATTTGAATACTCTATGCCACAAAATGGACACAGGAGAATAGGATCTGCTTGAGAGGATAAAACTAGATGGTTTCTGTGCATTTTATCAAAATGCCGCTTGTGGAGTCCACCAGTTGCAAAATATTGGTTGCAGAATTTACATTTATTACGAAACTTGTGTGGCAGATGCGTTATTCTGTGGCGTTGCATATGATGTAGTTGGTTCATAATTAGCATATTGCACTGCTTACACTTCCACGTTTTCTCATCAACAAACTCCATGTTGAGGTTATATTTATTTCTGAAATCATGAACGCCTTTGATGTGTACGCGCCATTCAGAAATATTGAGAAATTCCTTGCAACAAAATGGACATACGAAAATGGGTTTGTCTGCACCATCACTTTTTTCAATTTTTCCGTAGAAATTATGTTTCTTTCGTAAATGTTCCGTCAGCGTATCCACACGTTTAAAATGTTTTAGGCACAATTTGCACTTCATATACCGATTGTAAGGAAGATGGTTTATTCTGTGTCGCTGTAAATTCGAAAGCGGTTTGCTGGCTATTTGAGTATTGCAGTCTTTACATTGCGCCCTCGAATCACTGATGAAGTCCATGTTTAGATTTTCTCGTCTACTAAAGTCATGAACGACATTGAGATGTTGTCGCCACTCGAAGGGATTTGGGAGTTCTGAGCCACAATATGGGCACAACATAATTATATTGGTTTCCGATTTATCCTTTTGATCCGCTTCCACATCCTTCTGTTCCGAAAGAGCGCTATTTTGATATGTAGAACCGCACCTCCCTGGGCCACTATCCACATCACATGTAACACTATTAAATTCTATGTTACTGTTGCTTGCCGCCGCAGGTTCCTCTTTTAATAGAGACAAGATTTCATCAAAGGCAGCTTCCCAGATTCCTGATGCATTAATAAAATCGTCTTCACTATTAATTTCCTTCTTTGGCATAAGCATGTATTGATTGCGGTATACTTCATCTCGGCAACGTGATAGTTCATTGTGGCCATCGTAGTGCTCACTGTGAACTTCCTGCCTCGGTGTAAACTTATATGGGTAGCAGTTTACTTCAACCATCGGTTGGTGCTTCTTTGGAATACAATAAATCTTCACCGCCAGATATTCCGGGGAAGACAGTTCTTCATGGAACATCTTGTAGGGGTGATATACGTATGTAGATGAGGGTTGATTGAACATCAACTGCGTTGGCCTTGCAAGATCGGCTTACGCATCGATTGCAGATTTCACACAACGTATGAATGCAATTATATACAGAAACCTAGTGCGAAGCTGAATGTCGCCCTCAGCAGAGTTTTTGACCGGCAGAGTGTGCCGTTGGCCAAGCTATTGTTTGTGCTGTTCTGTAACTATGCCTAGTCCAGAGCACGAGAGAAGAAATAGGAAATCTAATGCAGGATTGCAGTTTTAGAAGTTCAGATTAATTCTGGTTTATTTGGTGGCTCGCTGGCCTTTTTATATTATTCAATTCTTATTGTTTTCTTATTCTAACTAATATAAAATGTATCTATCTTATTTACACTAGTTACAAATCATATTCCCGAAATTTGTCTCAAGAATCGGATTACCGATATTATTCATTGACGAATCATCGTCTTTGTTTATGTTAATTATTTTGAGTGCAAGTACAGGGCTAAAAGTCACTGCACTGTCTAACATGCATGCGCTGCAATATATGCAGTGTGCGTTATTTCACCCCCAAAACGCTGGCCTAGCGTATTTGGACATTGAGTGCAATTGCGCACGCTGCGCTATTGTCAGTTTGTTTGCATATGCGACTTGCTGCTGTGCTTATGACGATGTGTGGTCGTCAGTGTACACTTGTATGGTACACTACAATCTCTTGTTTTATATGCAGGTCGCTTGTTGGAATTTCTATTTCTTCGTTCTGAAAATGCAAATCATGGTAATTTCAGGATTAAAATGACACCTTCAATGCTGCCTATTTAGTTGCCGACGCGTACCGACCCGTCTTCACTTCGAAATTGTTTTCAAATGATTAAAACATGCGTAGAAATATAAAAATTGGATCTAGCGGGATAAGACGTTTTTGTGTGACACTATTTTGTGCTCATTGTAAGACAATTTATTTATTTTGCATTGCAAAATGAGTTTTTTACGCTCTCGACCAGTGTGAGTCGAGGCACTCTAGCGAAACTCTCATGCGCGGTCGTTCGGCACATTCGGCCGCTGAGCTTGAGCAACCAACGGGAAGTCGCTCTCAACCAAAAAAGCAATATGCCAGAATAGACATGCCAACCCCTCTCTCCAACAACAGCAACCAAGAGGTATACTTGATGTTATACCGCTGACTGCGGAACTATCAACAACAAGTTTCGTATGTCTGAATTGATTAACACCAAAAACCGCCTTTACTGGCCCCAATACCACTCCAAGCAGTGTGATTACCACCAAATAATCTAAATTAGAGTATAGAATATTCGATCAGCACTATTGCTTCGTCGAACAATGCAGCGACAACAACATCTACCTCGTCTAACCTGATGAGGAAGTCAATAAGCACAAACAATACCATAGCATAGTAGTTACTCTATGGCAATACTAATGAAGTTGTGAGCACAACCAATTGTTCACACAAAAATAAAAACCCAAGTGAGAAAAGTAGCTCAATCGTCAACTCGGAAAAATATTACCGAAAAGCTAGACCCAGCAGGCAACAAAAAAAAACTAAACCCAACAGGAACCAAAACATTTAAATAAGGAAATCTAAAGAAATCACCAACTAACAGAATTCTAAACACTCCGAAGCGCGCTAGATCGAGTCCAGACCGGGCACAACAAAATAAATCAAAACAATATAAAGGGTTTTTCAAAAGAAACGCTACAAGAGTAAGTCGATAGTGACAACAAACGACGCCATATTTTTTCCCGTTCTTTTGACATTTCCCTTCAAGGTTTGCCATTTCACCATGCAAAGAAATATGAGCCAACAACGAGTCGAAATTATAAAAATTTACTACCGAAATTCGGAGTCAGTCGCCTCAACTTTAAGAGCGCTACGTCCAATTTATGATGAGGCTCATTTCTGGCTGAATGGCTACGTCAAAAAGCAAAATATGCGTTATTGGTTAGACAGCAATCCACACGTACTCCATGAGTCATCATTGCATCCCGAAAAAATTACGGTTTGGTGCGGTTTATGGGCCGGCGGCGTCATTGGGCCGTACTTCTTCCGTGATGATCAAGACCGGCACATTACTGTGAATGCGAATCACTACCGTTCAATGATAACCGAATATTTTTGGCCCCAATTGGATACTATGGACTTGGAGGACATGTGGTTCCAACAGGACGGCGCCACAAGCCACACAGCGAATGCCACAATCAATTTACTGCAAACCAAGTTTGGTGAATGTGTTATCTCACGAAATGGCCCAGTCGATTGGCCGCCTCGGTCGTGCGATTTGACGCCATTAGTATATTTCCTGTGGGGCTACGTCAAGTCTATGGTCTATGCCAACAAGCCAGCGACGATTGATAAACTTTGTACGAATATCGAACGTGAAATTGCAGCAGTATCGGCCGATTTATGCTTGAAAACCGTTGAAAATTGGGTTCAGCGTCTGGACTTCTGCAAGCGTGCCCATGGTGGCCATGCAAAAGAAATCGAGTTCCATACATAATGGCATCGAACGTACTTTCACAGGAATACAGAATTTCATTGATATCTAAAACCGGTTTTGTTTTATTTAAAAAAAAACTTTTGTACCGCTCTTATTGAAAAACCCGATATTAGCTGGATCTACCTTTAAATTCAAACAGATTTTCTATCTTAGCCGAAAATGGAAATGACTGTAATTGCCTGCACACTGAAGAGCCCACATATCCAAAACCAACTCCAATCTATCTACAGTGCAAAATATGCTACAAGATTTGATTAAAGCTCAAAATAAAATGATCCAAACTCTTGTAAATAAAAATGAGTTTGTTAAAAATATGCTTATGGGATGCAAACGGTGTTAACCAGCATAAATTAGCCCTTAACAAGTTTCTGCCTGACCACGAAATTGATGTTAAGCTTTTGTCCGAAACACATCTCACAAACAAATGCAGCTTTCATCTCCAAGGGTTGGCACATGGCGGTACGGCTATACTAATCAGAAATCAGCCTAAGCATCAACTTAAGGAATCGCATTCGATACAATGGATGCAAGCTACATCAGTGTCTGTTAAAAATCATGACAACGACCTGACGCTTTCAGCCATATACTGCCCACCCCGTTTTACAGTAACAGAAACTCAATTTAAAAAATTTTTGATTCCCTTGGTGATCGATTTCTAGCTGGCGTTGATTATAATGCGAAACATAAATTCTGGGGCTCTCGCCTAATGAATCCAAAAGGCCGACAACTCTACAGCGCAATAACTAACATACATAGTAAATTCGCTTTTGTCTCACCAGGACAGCCCAATTATTGGCCGACAGATTCAAAGAAAGTTCCTCATCTTATAGATTTTGCTATTTCTAAAAATATAGATAGATCTTTAGTATCAGCGGAAACCTGTGTCGATCTGCTCTCTGATCACTCGCCTGTAATAATCAACCTTTATGAATATAAGTCCAATAGGGACCAACTAAACCGATTCGTTAAAATACAAAAAGTGTATTAGTAGTCATATTTCTACAAGAGTTGATATAAAACAGTGTTTCTCAAAGTGGGCGATAACGCCCCCCTGTGGGCGGTAGAGGTCTGCAGGGGGCGGTGAAGGGCACTGAGGAAATTGGTGGGCTCTGAAGCGGTTTAGGGGGGCGGTGACTGATTTCTGTTTTTTAATATTTTAATTGAAGTATAAAAAACTAAAATCAAAACCTACTTACCTACTAAAGGTCTGTGGAAGACATGGTGTGATTTGTGCTTTGTTTTCTTTTTTTAATTTAGTGCAGATTGTCTGTGTGTTTTACTTTGGTTTTATTTTAAAACAAACAAACAAAGACAATCCGCTGCGAAGAAAGAAAAAACAAACTTTCGTGCTCGCGAAAGGAGAGAGATACACACTAGAGCAGTGTTGACTGTTGCTGCTGACTGCTGCTATTGTTTTTTTCAATATCCATATCAATAGCAATAGCAAAGCTATGCAAAATATAAGTTTTTAAACGCTGATTCATTCAATTAACTAACTACTTACAAATTCGATCTAGTCTAATTCGGAACTCCGTTGCATGTGGTGTAAGGGCGCACGGACTCCATGTCGTCAACCGTCATACTAGAAAAGCGGTACAATGTGTTGCTGCCAGAGGCTCGTTCATGGTTAGATCCCGATAACGAGCCCGGCAAACACTGCTGCCGTATTTTCACTGATGGCTCCAGGACCGAAGAAGGTTCAGGTTCTGGTGTCTTCGTGGAATCCTGTGGGACCCGTCGGTTCTTTGCCCTTGGTCTGCATGCGTCTGTGTTTCAGGCGGAGGTGTATGCGATACTTGAGGCGATGGACTTTGTTGTGGAAAACAGGTGGAAAGGCAAATCTATTTGTGTCTGCAGTGACAGCCAAGCTGCGCTCATGGCCTTGGATAGTCCGACCACCACTTCCACGATAGTCAGGTCCTGCAAATCCAGGCTAAATTGTGTTGGAAAACATAATAGTCTGACGTTGACTTGGGTTCCGAGACACGCTGGCATTGCGGGTAACGAGACCTCTGACTCCTTGGCCCGGATGGGCTCCGAGGCTGTTTTTATTGGCCCTGAGCCTGTTCTGCCACTCCCTTCTGCTGTCATCAAAGCCACTGCAAACAAGTGGGTTGTTTCGACCCACAAGCGAGCATGGCGGGCTGAGAGAGGCTGCGGATGGACGAAAATTATGCTACCTGCTATCTCTGACCGATGGTCACGGTTCCTTCTATCTTTAGGTAGGAGGGACTGCAGGCTGTTGGTTGGCGTGATGACAGGGCACTTTCTATGGGCTAGGCACATGGAAAGGATTGGCATATCAGACAGTGCGCTGTGCCCAGCCTGTGGAGAGGAAGACGAGACGGCGGACCATTTTCTTTGCGTCTGCCCTGCCTTTGCTCGAATCAGGTTCGGGATTTTTGGCACTGATGTGCTGAGGAGTAACCAACTTGGCTCCTTGGCACCACAGGATCTACTTCTACTTCTTCGGAGGTCGGGTAGATTTAAAACAGAGTAAAAGGGAACCTTAAGTGCAGTACAATGGATATATACTTTGTCTGAGTGCTGCGCTTACTAGATTGTTCCGACAAAAAAAAAAAAAAAAAAAAAAAAAAAAGGGCGCACGTGTCTTTTATTTTAATTCGCGTTTTCGCTCTCAGTGCATAATCCTTAGCAAATTTTTTAAGCTTCATACTTACATATCTGAGACGACAAAACCACCAAGTCGGACGCAAAAAGAAGAGACGGCAATACAGCGCAGAATATATAAAATACGGATTTATTGAAAATCCCACAAATCCATTCTCGCCTGTATGTCTTATTTGTCAAAAAACATTTTCGAATGAAGCGATGAAGCCTCCTAGGCTTCAAGATCATTTGAATAAAATGCATTCAGATAAAAAAGACAAAAATGTGGACTATTTTCAAGACCTGGAAAAGAAGTATACAGCTCAGCCAACTATATCAAAGCTTTTTTCATCAGCTTCTTTGCAAGAGGATGACGGACTTCGAGCTTCGTACAATATCTCTTTGTTAATGGCCCAAAAAGGCAAACCACATACTATTGGGGAAGAGCTAATTTTACCAGCAATTAAAGAAGTAATAACTACTGTGCTTCATAAACCAGCGGCCAATATTATCCGAAAAATTCCTTTAAGCAATAGTTCAGTGCAAAGACGAATTGATGAGATGGCTGAAAATATCGAGGAGTCTTTGTGCAATCATCTGAAGGCTAGTCAATTCTCGATTCAGTTGGATGAGTCCACTTTACCAACGAATGAAGCATTGTTGTTGTCATATGTAAGGTTTATTAAAGATCAGAAAACATGTCAAGAACTATTATTTGCTACAAATTTGGAGACAGATACAAAAGGAGAAAGCATATTTAATACACTGGAAAAGTTTTGTAACGAAAAAGAAATTCCCTTGAAGAACATTATTTCAGCTGCTACGGATGGCGCTCCGGCTATGACAGGGCGTCACATGGGCTTCATAGCGTACTTAAAAAATAAAGTTCCAGATGTGGTCACTGCGCATTGCGTTATTCATCGACAGCATTTGGTTGCGAGTGTTGGGGATCTCGAGCCCTTGCTTGACTGGGGACGTCCTGTCGCAGTTCCTTCGGGCGCGTGGCTGAAAACTTAAGAGCCCTAACGTTGAATTCAAACACTTATTGCTTTTCGGTTTCAAAACACAAGAGCCCTTTATTCTTAAAAATACTAGTTCTTATATATTATTTACCAATAAACATTTCAGTCTACGTCTTGACTTTTCTGGTGTTCCAGTTACGCAATTGTTATTTGGTGTCAGTTGCTCAAGCCCACTGACCTACTGCAAGTAAAAGTGTCGTCGGTGCATTCTAAATGCCCCTCGTCAGCTTGACTGCGGAACTGTGACACCCTAAAAGTTTACATCATAATTAATGAATAATTACTGTTCATTTACAATATTTGCACCCTAAAAATATGTGCATTCTTAATGAATTTAATAAGAGCCGGTGCTGTGAGTCAACTACGCGTAGGTAGCTTGATTCTAACTCACAACATCCCTCCCCTCTTTCTAAAAGAAGTTAGTGCAACTAACTTCCATAAAATCTCTACAATATTTTTCTTGCACTGTAAACAATTATGTGCATCTATTTAACTCTATAGTACATATATATAATTTGTTTTATTTATTTTTTTTTTCATGAAATCGCCTTGTTTGGGTTCTATCACGGTTTTTTCTTCCTTTTTTATTCTTTTCTTTTCCATATATATTTTTTTTTCTCTAGCTTTTATTTTCTTTTGTAGTTTTCTTTCTTTTATTTTTATTTTTTTCTTTACTTTGTTTTTGTTTTTGTTTGTTTGTTTTTTTTTTCTTATTTTTATCCATCATTATTTTTTTTTTATATTCCCCTTTTTATAATTTGGTCTTTCATTGACTCTTTTCTCATTGGCGTATATACAAATATCTAAACAATAACACAATTCTATTCTATACATAAAACCTTATATTATACTGCGCCCTCTGCTACCTGCTGGTCCAGTTGACGACCGTCGTTGTCAGAGTGAAGTCCCTCGATGAACTCTGCATACCCCTCCCTTCTTTCTGGATCGGTACGTACAAAGATAGGTTGGCGATCTGGTTTGCCATTAAAACTTTGCTTTTAGTGGCCTTCTTCTTTCCATTTATATAGTGTGCCCCACGGCTGTAGGTGGTACTGCCTCTGCTTATAGTGTTCAACTTGTAAAAAACATTTGGAATACATGAGAGATTACAATACTCCGTCTTACTTTGCAGCAATGCGTTTATGGTGGAAGTATTTCTCTTGAGCTTCCTCATAATGGTATTTGACATCGTTAGGTTTTGATGTGGAGACAATAGGTATTTTTCTGAGATACACGTTTAATGATGTAATTTGTGTACTCTGATCGGTTACTTGTCTCTGTGTCCTCTTGTATTAAATCATAATTCATACATATGTAAATAACGTTTCATATTTTCATACTTTAGCTTGGACATATACTTCAATGAAGCAATTAACCTCCGTGAGCCAAATTTCTTCTGCTTATTATATTTGGTGGTGGTTTCAGTCACCCTCCTTAAGCTTTTACCCATCTTCAACTTATCCAAAATCGATTCTGTTGAGATTGTGATACACTGGGTGGACATTGTTCTATAAAATTGTCCAATTCAAAAAATGACTCCTCAAGGAAACTTGTTTATTTTTCGTTGCTTGTCAATAACTCATCCACACGCGTTCAAATGCTGCGGCCATATGCCGTTTCGCAAAATTAAAATTACATCCGTCGCCATTCATCCCCAAGCTAATATGTTGGCATCTTTGGGGTCACAAACCTTAGATAACTGCCAAAAATCTCTGTTTTTCAAAAACGCATCTTTCCGAATACTATGTTGGTCCCTTAGTCCGCACCGTATTCCAATATATTCTTCCCGGAACTTCCTGCTTCGCTTCAGATCATGAGAGCTATATAGAGAACACCTATAATAATTTTCTTAACTTCCTAGTATACATTTTAGTTTGATATTTATTCTATGTTTAATTCTTGTCGAACATTTCATAAGTCAATTTAATAAATGAATTTCAAAATCATATAATATTTAAATAAATACACTATAAGTACTATATATACTCTTGAGTATAACTTCCTAATTTAGTATGATTTTTGTTTTTAACACTTATTTCATTATAAAGTTAGATTTTAAACAATTAATTTTTAACTCTAATTTTTTCTAAACTACCTTTAATTTTAATCTGAACTTTTACTCCGATTATAATTTTATTAATCTGTAACTTTTCTTAAACATACGCTATTCCTGAATATATAAACAAAAACAATATTTCTACAACATGCTTTTTTTTATAATTGAATGCTATATCATTCAATTTGCCATCCACTCGTCTTCTCCCCTTACATTATCGGATTCGCTACCGTATCCTGGAGGAAAAAAAGGACTGGACTATGCGTTTTCATAGCCATATAGGGCATCAGTTTTGCTCTGATTAATTTTTCGTGCTCTTTTTCAACACGTGAGTTATCACTCATTTCAACTTTGAACCAATTCATTGGCCCTCCGACAAAAACCAGATTATACAAAATAATCCCGTTTGTGTCAAAACTTTGTCCATTGCATGACTATACCTTTCATCGCATACAATTACTTTTTATTTAAATTTACTTCTAGCCTGATATGTATATATCCATTAACGATTCTATTTTCCATCCTGTAATCAGCCCGTATATGAATACATACATACATTCAAGGCGCTTTAAATTACCTAGAATTAATTGCTTATTTTCCCAATCAACCTATACTTTTTTTTTTATATCCCAACATATACATTTATTCAAATTTCCATACGCTAATTTCCTAATCAATTAACAGTTAAAACCTATGTACGAGTATATCTACATATACTGCAGTATCTGCAAATTCCCAATTCCTAATCATATGTCCCTACATACTTACTTATATGGCCATACCCATTCCTATAACTAGAATACTTACTTCTTTAAATATTCCCTCGTACATTCATTCTGTATATTATACAGTTACATACATACATATATATTTACTTCACCAACGGTGCCGGCGCTACTGCTTTCATTTCATTAACCGCCGTATGTATGTATGTACATACATATTTGAAGTTAAGTTTTATATTACTTACCCACGACTGTCTTACTATTTTATTTTATTTTTTAAATACGTGCAATATTTATCATTTAATATTTAAAAAATTTTTTTCCCTACTGTGCTTCGTTCGGCCATAGTGCATAATAAGCACATTTTTCTTACGTCAATTATAATCGCTCGATTTTAAGTGGCACATTTCTACTGGTCTTGACTTTGAAAAACGGAGCTGTGTGTGTTATTTGATACACACACATACTTGTTTACGTTGTTATTTTTGTGTTTACACTTGTAAGACACTGCTAACACATGTCTTTATTTGTGTGGTCTAATGTGGAAAAATTTCAATAAATTATTATGTAGCTTTTTATTTGTTCCCTTAATCGTTACGACTGTTGTAACTGGGCTTCGGATCTCTGCTACTACATACGGACCTATCCACACAGGTGAGAATTTGTTTCTCCTAGCCTGATTCTTCATTAGTACTTGATCACCCACATGAAAAACTACTGGGTTTAGTACCTTGTTATAAGCTTCCCTGGCCACTCGTTTAGCACATTCCTGGTTTCCCTAACCAATTCGTGCGCTCGCTGCAACTGATATTTTTGTACTTTATTGGGGTCATCGGCATTGTATACAGGCGCACATTTGCGCTTCAAATTCGCTGGCATGTTGAAGTCAAACCCGAAGAGTGTTCTAAACGGAGTTTGCTTCGTTGATACATGTACCGTATTATTGTGTACATGCATTGCAGTAGTTAACCATTGATCCCAATTCGAGCCGTCTTCTTTGGCAAAACTGCGCAAGTACTCGGCCAGAGGTCGATGACTACGTTCCAATGAGCCATTCGCCTGTGGATGATATGGTGTTATGTGCAACTTCTTGATTCCCAGCATTTTACACGTTTCTGAGAATAGTTTTGATACGAAATTTGAACCATTGTCGGTTATCAAAACCTTAGGTATGTTGTATCGTGCTTTAATTTCATCAAAGAATGCTTTGGCCACCGTACTTGCTTCAGCATCGGGTATAGCCACGCACGCCATATACTTTGAAAAATCGTCTTAGAACGTCAATATGTATTTATTGCCCGAAACAGTCTCAGGTAAAATACCTACAATATCCATATGAACTTTATCAAATGGTTGTTTTGGTGTGTCAGTTAACACCATGAGCATCTTTGTTAGCCTTGAACTTTTGTTGGCCTGGCACTTTGGGCAACTTCTTACATATTTTTTTATGTCTTTGAGCATACCTTTCCATCCGTATACTCGCCTAATCCTGTCATGGGTTTTCCAGAATCCCTGGTGTCCACCTAGAGGTGAATCATGGAAACCCTTTAACACAGCCTGGATATCCTTTATATCCTTCAGCCATTCCACACTACTGGCTCTTTGTTCATTAGCAGCGTCACCTGCATTGCTAACATTTCTTGTTGCATCAATTTTATCCCCTTGAATTCTCTCGGCCTTCTCCTTATCTGACCGTGCCTTGGCCCTCGTTTGCACTACTAATACCTTCTGTGCCTGCGGTACTCTGCTGAGTGCATCCGCATTCAGATTCTTTTTCCCAGGTTTGTATATGATTTCAAAATCATACTCAGACAATTTGTGTCTGAACCTGGCTAGCCTAGACGTTTGGTCTTTCAAGTTGGCTATGCCTCTCAACGGCTGGTGATCAGTATATATTTTAAATTGGCGTCCTAGCAGATATGCCCTAAAATTCTTTGTAGCCCATACTATGGCTAGAAATTCCTTTTCTATTGTGGAGTATCTCTTCTCCGTGTCGCTAAGCGCTCTGCTTGCGAATGCTATTGGTCGGTCATTACCGACTTCCCCTTGTGACAATACTGCCCCTAATGCTTCATTGCTAGCATCAGTGGTCAACAAAAATGTTTGCTCAAAGTCGGGGTACGCCAAAATTGGTGGCGAGCTAATTATTTCTTTTAGCCTCTCGAATGCTTGCTGACAGCTCTCTGTCCATTCGAACTTTGCTTCATTTCGTAGCAACTTATTCACTGGCAACGCAATTCCGGCTAGTCCTTCCACGAACTTTCTATAATAGTTCACTAGTCCTAGGAATGCTTGCACTTCTTTTCTATTTCTTGGAACCGCTAAATTCTTAACGCATTCCACCTTCTGCGGATCGGGCAGTGCTCCTGCCTCTGAGCAACGATGGCCTAAATAAACCACCTCTTTTCGCAAAAATTGACACTTCTCCGTGTTCAATTTCAAATTGTGTTCTTGTAATTTCTAGAGCACCTTGCACAAGCGTTGCGAATGCTGCTGCAAGCTCTTCCCATAAATTACAATATCATCCAGATACACAAAACAATCTAACCCTTGCAAGCCTGTTAGCACATGGTTCATTAGCCGTTGGAAGGTAGCCGGTGCTCCTGTTAATCCAAACGGCATTCTATTAAACTCATAATGCCCCAAACCGGTGCTGAACGCGGTTTTCTGCTTATCCTGGGTATCCACCAGAACTTGGTGGTAGCCACTCGCTAAATCAAGCATAGAAAAATATCTACTATGCCCCAATGTATCCAGAATCTCTTATATCCTTGGTATCGGGAACACCTGCTTGATAGTGGCGTCGTTCAATTTCCTAAAATCGACGACCATTCTCCACTTCTTCTGACCCTGAGCACCTCCCTTCTTTGGTACCAAAATTATTGGTGAGTTCCAAGGCGAGATACTCGGTGAAATTATGTTATCTTTTAACATTCCCTGCACTTGCCTATTTACCTCATCTTTGTGAGCTTGCGGCAATCTGTACTGTTTCTGGTTAATTGGTGCTTGATCCACTCTAGTAGGTATTTCATGCTCTACCTCTGGTGTATATGTTAACTGGTCTCCTTTCAGCAAAAATATGTCATGGAATGACGCACAAATGGCTTCTATTGATGCCTTTTCTACTAAATTTACGCTTGGGTCTAACCTCAGTGATTCTAGCACTCTCTCCATTCTTTTCCTTATATCTATCTGCTTAATCTGATTAACCGTTCCATAATTCGGTTCCTTAAAATTATCGTAACTAGTGAACTTAGGTCTAAAATCCTCATCCATCAGGTAGTCCTTTCCTGATGCGTTGAGTACGCAAGCGTACACCTTACCCTTGTCAACGTGCGTTATGGTCTCTCCCATATATACACCGTCCGCTAGTTGCTGCTTGTGCAAAATAACAGTCCTAAGTTTCGTGTTTACACGAATAGAAACTACTCTGGTTGACCTTGCGTTCACTACCTCCATACAATTCTTAACCCTATTCACGGTTCCTTCCTGCCATGACTTCAATGGGAGAGTAAGGATTCTATTCTTATTATCATCATAAAATGATAACTGTTTCTCTAGCGCATCCAGTATGGTGCGGCCCCAGAGATTATCGCGGCCAATTATCCCATCGGCCGGGATACCTTCCCTATCCAATTCAACTGCGTGCACTCTAAAACTCATTCCCTTAACTTTACTGTGCCCTATTTTAAGTGACCCCAGTGTTCTGATGCAACCTCCGAACGCTCCATTAAGCGTTCTTACATCTTTTGGGTTAACAACTAGTCCTTTCCGTAAAACACTAGATTTTACGAGGCTAGTATCCGCCCCTGAATCTACCAAAAGCACTAGCTTTCCACTAGCTGCCTCCTTGCAGGGTATCTCGATGAAAGCATCTCCTACCCTGCTCACAACGAAACAACGCCCTTTTGACTCCAAAATGGACGCGTATCTACTTCCTAGCTCTTCTAATTTTCTCCTCCATGCACCACAGTTATGCCTTACAACCCTATACTCCCTCAAAATTACCGCTAATACCTTAACTATACATCCTCGTACCACGTACGCGGCGATTGGACTATACTCTCTAATCTTATTAAAACTTAATCTAAGTGCTAGAATCATCACAGTTACCCAAATCAATACGCAATCAAAAATTTTCCCCCGGAGAGACTCTTGCTCCTCCGTAATTTGAACCATTGTGCTTACGTTACTTGGTACGTGGTATTGGAGAGCCTCTTGCTCCTCCTTTTCCTGGACTGTACTTCCTACATTACCAGTCACACGTACCTTCGGCCTAACTGTTGCTTCCTTTCTTTTGGCTTTCCAGTCTACTGGCCTCGACTGGGCCGCTGGAAGTTTCCCTGGTTCCTCTGTTGGAACTGCCTATCCCTGCACTCCGCAGCTCGATGTCCCATCCGACCACATGAAAAGCATTTCAACCCCTGTTGGGTGTTGCCTAACCTTTGTCCTCCTCTAGTATCCCAGTTTGGCCGCTGTTGACCATTCCCAGTGCTGAAAGGATTTCTTCCTTGGTTAATCCCTTCCGTTGAGTTGACTCGAGGACCACTACCCCTGCTGTCCCTTAAGGGTGGATCTGGGCGCCTCGTAGCTGGCTGCCTTCTACTTTGATCCCATTTATTGTCTAATTGGCACTGTCTACTTGCCTCATGACCATATGTTTGGCACTCCATACAATAGGGCGTATTCTTGCGTGTAATGCATTCATCTCTTGTATGGCCTGGCCTATGGCAGAACGAACATGTGGGAGCCCTCTGCACACCCTCCCTGTGCGGTTTTCTCTGATACGTGGCTCTGCTGTCGGAGACACCGGGATTATACGCTCCTCTGTACACGTTTGGGACGGAATTAATACCTTCTCTATCCATGACAGCGGCAGTTAAACTGTCCTGTCTATTTTCAAACATATGTATCTCCCCCAAACCAGTCGTACTCCGTTCCACAAGGACTTGTGCTCTAATTGCTTCTTCTACCAACTCCTCCAGATTTCCTGTTTTGCTATTCAGCATATGAATCTTTAGAGCGGAGTTGCGGAGCCCCACTACGAAAGTCGTTAACACCGACTTGTCAACTTCGTATAATAACGCGGTATCACCAACGCCATCGTACTTATTCTTGATTACTTCCTCGGCCATCATCCGAAGTGACTCCAAACGCCTTGCAAAGGCGCGTATGTCTTCCCCTGCCAGTTGTTTCCCGATTCTAATTTCTTGGGATATGTCTTCCAGAGTTCTCTCCTTTAGATAAGTTCTCTTCAGAAGGCCGCAAAGTTCATTCACACTGGCGAATTGTTTTGGCAGCACAAGGTTGTACGCATCTACAAATAACCTTTGCTTAACACAGTCAAAGAAGTCCTGCAACTCATCAGGGCCTATGCTTCGCTTTGCAAGTTCACAACCTTGAATGAACCTACTGAGTTCGGACCTTAAATCTACTGAAGCAGCACCAGTAAACACAGGTACTAGCCTGGACACGGTCTTTGAAATCTCCTCTATACCCATTTTACGTATTTTTGTTTTACTTATGACCGGTAAAACTTGAGCGCTATCTTTGTGGGTCGTTCCTAGATTCACTTCTCCCGGATCTGAGAGGTAATTGACCAATGACGGACTCAACCTAATTAGTCTTCGATCGTTTGTTCGTACAGGCGAAATACTGTCCACAGTATTGGGCCTGTCCTGTACCGTTACTGCTTCTGGCTCTTTTGGCGTATATCCCTTATTTTTATTAGTTACCGGACGTTCTGGAGTAAATGGCTCGACACCGATTTCCGATGCGTCAAATAAAAATCCCGCTTCACTTTCTCCAGTCAATACTAATCTAGGCTTTACCACACGACCTATCCCTTCCGGAGTTAAATACTCCGGCCAGCGAAC